>FR990093.1:313253-1673973 GCA_905404285.2 Erannis defoliaria | reverse complement strand
TGCCACATCTATGCTATATATATATATATATATATATATATGACTACCTTATAGATCAGTTGGTAGCATGCTTTCAGAGCTGTAGGGCGTGGGTTCGATCCTCACCCAGGACAAACATTTATGTGACGAACATAGATGTTTGTTATGTGTCTGGGTGTAGTATATATTTTTAAAAAAAGTATTATATCAGCTATCTGGTTTCCATATTACAAGCTTTGCTTAGTTTGAAGCTAGATGGCGCTGTGTGAAAAATGTCGACCGATATTTATTTTATTTATCTATCTATCTACTTGTCTGCTACACCTTTTCCTCTCTGACATTCCCTAAAACCTCTGATTCCTTACTCTTTACTTCCTCTCCTAACTCCTTAACCCTTCCAATCCTCACAGAGCCTTCTCGGGAAGAGAATGTACAGAAATCCACCGAAAATTCGCGTGGCCCGCGACCAGGAGCCGAAGATAGACCATCTCATATTGCTAGTGCACGGCGCTGGGGAACACAAGCGGATGCGGCTTTTAGACGTTAGTAGTAACGCCATCTGTGATCGAAGTTGACGAACTAATGAAAATATTGAGTAGAAATTCCACAGAGTAATAGAGGCAGAGATGTGATCAAAGGAAAGACGCGTGACTGTGCGGGGAGGTGTAGGTTCGCGGGGGGAGTGGCAAATTGTACTGCCATCTAGCGGTTTTCAGGAAATGTTTTTGAGAATCGAACTAGTGAACTTTGTTACTTAACTGAATTAACACTTAATTTCTTAATATCACGCTAGATGTCGCGATTTTAAAGTTTACAGAACGGATCATTAAATATAGAAATAAAATTACTTACGAATGAAATTAGATGCCAATCATGTCATCTGAATTTTTCCCTCGGTCATTTTTACATAAAGAAACAGCAACATATTTCATTTGTACTGTAACTGGGTAAAAACATTAAAAATCGTACGTCTAATATGTAAGTTTGAATGACCGTTACGCGTGGCGGACGTTAGCAGACTGAGCAAATAAGTATGACGTCACACACTCCGTCCGCAAAGTAGAATCTGCGGCTGCAAGTAGCTCATCGCAATTCCCTATCCTCCATGATCCTCTAAGATCACAACATTGAGCTAATATATAAAGAGTCACAATCTCTACGTGAAAACAGTCAAAAAACGTCCGAGTTTAGTTGTACATACCTATACGTGCATTACACAGGGTTAGTTCTAATCAGTTAGCATCCTTTTAAGAGCCTTTTAAGGGCATATTATGTACACTACAAAACAAACAACTTTTACTATGGGGCCAACATTGAAATCGCGAAAAAAAAACTGCTGTTCCATACATTTTGCCCAAGGTCGATGAACTTTTTGTATGGAACGGGTGATATTTTTTTCGCGATTTCAATGTTGGCCCCATAGTAAAAGTTGTTTGTTTTGATGTACAGAATATGCTCTTAAAAGGATGCTAACTGATGAGAACTATCCCTGTATAGTTCACAATTGTTCGAATTTAGACGTTATGTCGCCTGTGTAGTGTTCAGTGTATGTTTGGGCGCTTGTGTGTTATCGTAGTTCAAGTCGTTCAAAAAGTCGGCGCACGCTATGCAGTTTTGGCGCGGACATTTTGTTTTGCACGTTTGTGACTCTTTAGATATTAGCTCAATGGATCACAAGCGTGAACAACGCTGAAGCTCTTTCTAAAATCTGTTTTGTTTTTTCCATGCTGCATCATAGCTAGACTTATATGTAAGTATAAACAATTTTTTCCATGCTGAAAAACAATAAGCAACGCGCTTTATGTAGTAAGATTATGGACTCTGGGATTTTACATTAAAAAAAGAATTGTGGCCACCAATTTTTTTAGTTAAATTGTATTTTAGAATTTAATGTACCTGTTCAGTTTGTCTAACGGTAGACCAAACACTCTGTATATATCTCTGTATTTTTCATCCCATCTTTTCGAAAGGGACGACTTGGTTCGCCTTTAAGTGCACCCAAAGGTGGTGTTTTCTATAAGAAACTTTTAGCGGGCAGTAATGAGTTTTTAATCCTCTTTATAAGTGCGCCGCAATTATGTTTGCCGCGCCCTTTTTGAATTTGGAACATCTTAGTGTTCAGCGCCAAAGAAATCGAACGCAAATATTGTTTGAATAAAGACTGGCTCGTACGACGGCCCATAGTCGCGCCGCCAGCTGAATAAAAAAGAAATTAATTAAATACGCGCGAACTACAGCCCGCGTTTTCGTCAATTTTCACGGATTGTTAGAAATTCATGGTTTTGTTTTGAAAAATTAGTTCTTCAAATGACGGTGAATAAAATATGAGGCGCCTTTTATTTTCTCATAGTGGGCGATGAAAAGTAGAGTGTATCAGAGACGCAAAATATATTTTTGGCTCGGGCGATGTACTTTGAATCCCTCGCTACGTTCAGGATTCTACTAAAGAATCCCTCGCTACGTTCAGGATTCTACTAAAGAATCCGTCGCTACGTTCAGGATTCTACTAAAGAATCCCTCGCTTCGCTCTGGATTCAAAAAAGTGCTCTCGCCGTAAAAATATTATTTTGCTCCCTTATGATACAATCTACAATTTTTCTTATAAGAGCGTGGTTTCCAGCAAGCCGCGGCTCGTCCCCGCGTCGTCCGCCGCAGCCACGAGGAGTCCGAGATCGAGGACAGCGAGCCCTCCAAGGTCGACCACCTGCTGCTGCTCTGCCACGGCGTCGGCTCCGCGTGCGACATGCGCTTCAGATCCGTCGAGGAAGTAGGTAAGTCTGACATCGAGAATTTATTTTATTTGAAAACACAAGGAGAGGGTGTTTCAGACGTCTAATCTATCCACAGAAAAGAAAGCCCTACTTCTTAGGTTAGAGCGGCTGTCAAAACAATGTTGTAAAGCAATAGGCTAGATGACTGATGTTTAAATCGTTGAAACCAATAGCTTTGATGAAGAATTTAAGTAAATATAGTATGGTAATTGAAAACATTATTTAAATCGGTTAATAATGTTCTGATATATGAGTGTTTAAAGTTTTTGTTAGAGACAACTCTGTCCCTTTCCCACAAAACATAAAATGACGTCACGCCTTACTTGTCAGAATATAATTTATATGGCGTCCTGACAAGTGACGTCACGATTTGCTGTTTCCCCTAGAGAGGTCTAGCATGATATTAAAATGCTTATAAGTTGCTTATTTTTGATCAGTTGATCAGTTTGATCAGTTGGGGTGAAAGTTCTTTTTTTTATGTTATAGTGATGAAAATTGATATTTGGGTAGTTCATTCAAATGGGAGTTGGGGGGGAAGCCCCCGGGGGTAAAAAACGTGGTGAACTTTGGGAGCGGGCCGAATTTCTTCCGTACGCGGACGAAGTCGCGGGCGACCTCTAGTACAATATATACGTTTGACCGATATCTCGTTTAGCCCTGTGGAAGCTAGTTGCTGGTTCCGATGTCAGAGGTTCGAGTTGGAAGAATGTAAGTCTGATCGAGAATTTATTTTATTTGAAAACAGAAGGTAACAGAGGGTATTGCAGACGTCAACAAAAAATACGTTTCACCGATATCTCATTTAGTTTCGTTTAAGTCTCACGCCGAGATATTTAACATTTGAAAATACAAGGAAGCAGCTATTTCTGACATAAATAAAGGAATACGTTTGACAGATATCTCGTTTAGTTTCGTGTAAGACTGACGCCGAGATTTTTACTTATTTGAAAGTACAAGCAAGGAGCTATTTAAGACAATAATAAATAAAGTACGTTTGTCCGATATCTCGTTTAGATTCGTGTAAGTCAGACGCAGAGGTTTTTACTTATTTGAAAATAGAAGGAAGGAGTTATTTCTGTCATTTTATTAAAAAGAATAGGCTTCACTGATATCTCATTTAGAACCGTCTAAGTCTGGCGCCGAGCTTTTTACTTATTTTAAAATAGATAGAAGCTATTACTGACATTAAAAAAAATACGTTTTAGCGGTATCTCGTTATATTACACGAAGTATCTGTTTGGAATTCCACCAATCATTTGGATCTTTGGTTCCGGATTGAACTGTTTAGTTTGAACTTTTTCTTTAACAACTGTTTTCGTTGGTATTGGATAAGTGGCGTTGCAAAGGTTTCTAGTGACCACCATGTAAACTGAAATTGTATAAAATTTGTTAGTTTGTTTGGTTTTATAAGTTACACCGTAAAGTGATGTATCTTAGCAATTTAGATAAATAGCAACTTTAAGTGTATGAGTACACACACCCAAATTGGCCTCATTCGGGTTAATGTTTTGCCAAATGTACAAATTCGACAGCACTGAAAAAAATTAATGTTAATCTAGATCATATATCCTAGTTGGCTATTGTTTTGAAAACACGTTTGAGAATACGTTTCTTTATAGAAAAAAATCGTAAAAAAACCTCAAAAAAATAATTTTTAAGTGAATTTTTCTTTGTAGTTTTGTATGAAGACACACAACCAAAACTTGTAAAGGTTACGAGTAATACTTTAATCTATCTTACTATTGAACTCGTTTTTTTTCTTACGCAATAACTTTATTGCAATTAATTATTTTCCAACAAAATTACTGTACGAAACGTGGCGCAAGCGCCGGCTTCTCTTTTTTACCTATGTAATTAATTAGACAGAGACCACAGACGCGCGGAGGATCAGCTATTGTCAGCGTCTTAAGCTAAAAAGTTAAGGTTAATTATGTGTTATCCATACGGTATTACACATGTTTTATTAAGTTTTACGAGTCGGCCACGACCCTAGGCGGTGCGTGGAGCGTGTTACGAGCGGCGCCGGCGGCGGCAACTGCGGCCGCGTCGGTCGTATGCGTTTTTTTTCTTAGTTATTGGCATCGCACGTTGTGCATTCTACCAGTGTCAAGTTTATGAATTTTCGAATTAGTCAAACTTGAGTCCAAGTCAATTCCTAGTAAAGCTGTGGCGACTTTACTAGGAGCTTCTAAGGAGTTTTGAAAACAACATGAAAAGACACGTTTCACCACATTATATCACTTGCCCACACTCGTGCATGTAATTCAACACTCAATGAATAAAACACCACCATTTTTGATCATTAATTCGCGAATAAACACAAGTTTAAGAAAATAATAGAATGCAACGACATAATTTTTCCGTGTTCCCGCCAAAACTCCAACGTATGCGTTTGTCCTCCTCGCGCTCGCCGGTCGCGCAGCTGTGTCGTGACCTCGTGACACCCGCGCTTTTTGTTTTTTTGTTTTACCTTTTTGTTTTATTTGTTATTGGCATCGCACGTTGTGCATTCTGCCAGAGTCAAGTATATGAATGTTCAAGTTAATAGTTCATTTAAAGCGGGAACGCTGCCAGTCTGATGGATACGTTTGGGCGAGTGAATGAGATATATTTTTTTTTTTGGCCTTTCGTTTCAGCGTGCGATGTCATTTGTTTTCTTGATCGAAAGGCCAAATGGTGCTTTAATCATAATCATCCAGAAGATGTCCACTGCTGAACGAAGGCCACTGTACGACAACCTGCCATTTGCGTCCACCGGTTGCCCGCGACTTTTAAAATGTTGTCGGTCCACCTAGCGGGAGGCCGCGCCTATATACGCTGCGTCTTCCCGTTCGTGGTCTCCACTCTAGAACCTTTCAGTTCTTCGAGCGATGTGGCCTACCCATTGCCTCTTCAACTAGCAAACCCTGAAAGCTATGTCGGCGACTTTGGTTCTTGGCGAATATACTCGGTCCGGATTTTATCGCGCAAAGTTACTCCGAGCATAGCTCTCTCTCTCCATTGCCCGTTGTGTTACTTCTGAGTGCTTTAGCATTTGCGTTGTACTCACAAGCCGGTCTATTACAGTTGTGTACGTACAAGGAGCACTCATTATCGAATTCTTTGAAATCTGCCTTTAGACTCGATTCTATGTCCATTCCGCACACTTTCCCGTGATCTTTGCAATATGTGCTCCGCATCTTCCAACATTGATTTTTTTTAAACTCATTGCGCATTTTGTATACAATCTGTAAAGACATTTTTGTTTTATTTATACGGGAATACTCACGTTTAATTAAATCGGATACTCCGACTATGGTTTCGATCACATCCGGTGACCTTTTTCAAAGAGTGAAAACAGAGCCCGACGCGCGTGCAGCTGCGTCCTGCTTAGCACTGCGCGTCGCGCGCGCGATGACAGCGGTTGCTCTGCGGGCGCGGGAAAATACAAAAAAAAATGTGACTGAACCACGTCAGTTTTCATAATAAAATCTGTAAAGAGTTTATAATAGACCACACTTTTTTTTCTTGTTTTTTTTTTTATTGGAATAGGCTTGCCTTTGCACACATCCTGCCTGATATTAGCGATGCGGTCTACTTTATTTGCGACAAAAAACTTAGCACACAGAAATAAAGAAAAAGAACAACATTAAAAAAATACAGGATATATTCCGGTCAAATTAGCTCAAAAATAGGGGGTAAGCTTACAATAGTGTAATGGAAGTTAACAACCGTGATAGTTTAAAACAGTGTTTTAAAATTGTACTGTTATGATTGTATGATTGAAATGTGACTATTGTGGAATTAAAATATTGTAAAAATATATCAGCATCAAATTGTATCATTGTGTGATTAATATTGTACTCTTTTATTGGTAGTAGGTTTGCGTCTGACCACATCATTCCTGTGGTTAAGCAATTATGCAGTCTAGGATGAAGCACGCTTACCTAGAAGGAACATGTGTACCTGTGTAGGATTAAAATTGTACTATTGTGGGATTAAAATTTATTTATTTATTTAATTCTTTATTGCACACATAAATACATTAATGTACAAAAGGAGGACTACAAAAAAAATTGTAGATTTTTTTTTATTGATTGATTGATTGAATTGATTGTGTGATTGTTGTAGAATTGAGGAAATTGTACTATTGTAGGATTAAAAATTGTACTATTGTAGGATTAAAAATTGTACTATTGTAGGATTAAAAATTGTACTATTGTAGGATTAAAAATTGTACTATTGTAGGATTTAAAATTGTACTATTGTAGGATTTAAAATTGTACTATTGTGGGATTAAAAATGTACCTTTGTACTATTAAAATCGTACTTTTTCTCATACCTCTGAATCCAATACACGGGGCTTTGCTTTAGAAAACGCGTCGTAGTAGTATTCTTTATCCTTCAACTTGGAATAAACGCTAGATGGTGCTATAATTAATGCTACAACAATAAATCATTTTTACTGGAACTAAACATCAAGGAATTACGTGAAAAAACTGTTAACTTTACTTGCTTCACTGATGTTTATATCGTTGAAACCAATAGCTTTGATGAAGAATTTAAGTAAATATAGTATGTTTATTGAAACAAATATTTTTAATCGGTTATTAATGTTCTGATATATGATCGTTTAAACTTTTTGTTAGAGACAACTCTGTCCCTTTCCCACAAAACAAAAAATGAC
Source organism: Erannis defoliaria (assembly GCA_905404285.2). Classification (NCBI taxonomy): domain Eukaryota; kingdom Metazoa; phylum Arthropoda; class Insecta; order Lepidoptera; family Geometridae; genus Erannis; species Erannis defoliaria. The sequence continues at coordinate 1,666,557 of FR990093.1, read as the reverse complement.
GTCACGCCTTACTTGTCATAATGGAATTTATATGGCGTACTGATAAGTGACGTCACGATTTGCTGTTTCGCCTCTTTTGTCTAGCATGATATTAAAATGCTTATAAGTGGCTTATTTTTCATTTATCAGCTATATTTATGGGCCACATTTTAAAAGGACAATAAAAAAAAACCAGTCATCTAGCCTATTTCAGTTCATTCCGGGTGGGCAGAATCTCTAGCGGTCGCTCCCTGAGGGGAGAGAGCCATAGGCCTCCCTCCTGTACCACCCTTCTTCTTCTTCGATCTTCTGGATTCTTCTGTTTATATTCACTATAGGGGTAGGGACCACAAGCCTAGGTGGAGTCGGGGTGCTCTGATTGGGATCTGTCAGCCATTTCGAACCTAACCAACTCAAGTCGGGTGCATGAAATAGGATTAGATAAAGCAAAAATAACACCAAACGAATATTATTTGAAATGAAAATTATACCAAATGAACATTAGCGCAATCGTTGTTATATCTAACAGATGTTATTTGCAACAAAAATTATGTAAACTGAAAATATACAAAACGATTATTATACGAAACGTTGTTAGTTCAAGTGAAATTATATGAAACGGCGGGGACCCGTGGAAAAGATGTTAGCGGGAGAATTTTATCCAAACATCTTCCTCTGACAGGGTTGCTAGTGTTTAGAACTATTTACGATAGTCATCAGCACGAAGGGGGCGACTAATGCCAAAAGTAAGTAAAATGTGTATTTTTAAACACATAGTTTAATGATAAAGAACGTAAATGTTCAGATTAAAAAAATACTGCAGGTAAGGGAAAAACCTAAAGAAGCCGAGTAACCGAATAGAATTTTGGAAAAGAATCTGGTTTATTTAAAAAAAAAAACAAATTACCAACAAAAAGAAACTGTTTTAATTCAAATGCTCAAAATTATCAGCGACATCACCACATTATTTTTTACGAATTACATAGCCAAACTAATGTTCTAACACAGTAGCCGTTTATTTTTTTATTTCATGCCTACATTTTGAATAATTAAATAAAATCCCACCTAAATTGCTCAAAGCCATCATCATCATCAATTGTATCATGCGACTTTCGACTCTAAACTAATGCAAGAAGCGCGGGTGAAATCTGTTATTTTTCTGGCATTAGTCGCACTCGGGTTGCCATAATCCCCACGCTTGCGGCTTGGGGATCGCAGTGTTACCACCGTTAACTAAGAGGACGCTGCTGCCCGTTCTTCGGTGGTTCTCTATGCAGTTTTAGGACATACCCAGATCCAACCAGATATTTGCGATAGTGTTGCCCTTATTAATTTCTATTCTTTTTTGCCGAACTGTGTTACTACACGTATGTGAAACAAACCATATACTTAATATCATGGGGAAGGAACTGACTGTTATGATAAAGATATAATTTTGATTGTAATATTATTATTTGTGATCAATTATATATATTTTTTTATATTAAATATAATGTTTTACCTATTATAACAACGACGTAAAACATTTTGATAGAAATAATCTAATAATTAGAAACGATTTTGAAGAAATACAATTAAATTAAAGCTTAAAAACATTAATTAAAGATTGATTAATCGAATAAGAAAATAATTAACTCGCCAATAAACAAGTATTTTATAATCCCGATTAAAGTATTATTGTAAATCCAAGTTCAGTCTTTTAATACTTAACCATTAAAAATGTTGAGACCAATCACCATTTAAATTCACCTTTATATTTTTTCATAAATTGCGTCATAACTTCTATATTCCTAGGCCGATTTTGATAAAACATAGCCTATGTGAAGCGCCGGACTTCATAGATTATATTTCAAGAAACTGCATTTAAATTTGTGCCGAAGTTTCTGAGTTTATCCCGGACAGACAGACAGACAAAAAAAATAAAAACTGTATTTTTGGATTCTGTTGCTCTCATACACTCCTAAAAAAAATTATTTTTAAATACATCTTCAATGTACAGTAATCGCCTCGTTACAGTTTTATTATATGTATAGATATTCTAGCTTTATCGCGTACCGGAAAGACCAATTAGTCCTCGGTGCGTTGCTAGAGGCAGTAGAAAGTTTGAAAAAAAAAGTTTTTTTATTGCAATAGAGATAGCGAGATGTTCGCCTGGTGGTAAGCGCCACGCCTGCCCATAACAGTAGCAGTGCCAAGATTGTGAACTTGCGACCAAATCCTGCGCCGCACTGCACTGCGCTCGTCACCCTGAGATATTAAATGTCAAATCACTTCACGCCCAGCAATTTCTCTGGCAACATTGCCCTTCGAACCGAAACACAGTAATGCTTGCACACTATTACTGTTTGACTGGCAAAGTTATTGCTCTTCCCCATGCGGACTCTGCAATAGAGTCCAATAAGTAAGGTCGTATAGGCTGAGTGGCCAACCCTAGTGTTAGAGTTAATGTGCCGCCCGAAAGCCTCTGACATGGCTGACGGTTGTTGTTATAGAAACTAGAACAAACGGGACCAACAATTTAACGTGTCATCCGACCCACGGTAGCGCTCAGAAATAAATGCCACTCACGGTCACCCATCCGAAGACTGACCGGACCGTCCGTTGCTTAACATCGGTGATCGTTTAGAATCACCTAGACAAGCTATGCCACGAGCGCTACGAGCTCTAGCTACGCTAGAGTCCAATACAAAATGCAGATATCGTATAGCTGGCTTTTATTTTATGTTTCAATGTATTGATTCATATATAATATTTAATCGGTTTCCCGATAATGATTTGAATCCTTGGGACCAGTTTGAATGGTGTAGCTGACCTATTTTTCTTAGGTTTCTTGTGGGACGGTGCTGTGGGTCCGTTCTTCTTCGCGTCTCTGCTATGATGATGGGCTTTCGATGTGCCTGAGCATAACTCCATTTTAACATTCGAGAATTCTGAAATTTAATTACGAGTTAAAGCCTGGGCAAGTTTGAGTCAGGATAGAGCATCAAGAGGAACCCTTGATGCCTTCACAAAACGTACGGTGAAAGCTTAGATCAAAGTTTACTATAGATACACAGTCTCTTGTATTTCTTATTTTTCCTAATTTCCTTTGTTTGTGTGCTATGTTTTTGTAGCAAATAAACTACTGTCTATTGTCTATTGTCTTCCGGTTCACGGTCGCCACTCAAGAACCTTTCTTCCCCATTGGTTGTCAGTTCTTCGAGCGATGTGGCCTGCCCTCCCGCCACTTCAACTTGCTAACCCTGCGAGCTTTCTCGGCGACTTTGGTTCTTTGGCGAATATCCTCGTTCCGGATTTTATCGCGCAAAGCGAACCGGAAGTTGTGACATGATTTTCACCTGCGATGAAATATAGGGTAGATGCCGACGATGGTGACGGTGCAGTTTTCGAAACACGTCATAAATTGTGTAATATGCCTTGTTTTTCTCGCAGTCGCGTGTGACCGCGCCAATCCTGTGACGTGCTACGATGCCGAATGTTTTACGCGCTCACAAATATTTTACAACGCATTTACAGGGTGTTAAGGCTCATTATTAAAATGAAACAATATCCTTTCCATCATCTACGGGGCTTTTAGCTTAAATTTTAAGTTTTGTATTTTTATTATGTAGGGTTTGTTTTTAATAGGTAGGTTTTATTTAGCTGTTAGTTAATTTTAGTGTATAATTGTATTTTATTTGTAAATAAACTGTTCTAAGATAACATGAAATATTATATCCGCCTGTGTGTTTGTATTCTGGTCAATTTAGAATACATTAGTTGACAGTTCTAAACTAATATTAAAATATTGCTGTCACTTTTTTTCTAGGCATTTAGCTAAGGACAGCAATACTTTAGTTAATTCTGTCAACTTAAACCTTCAAAATCGACCACATAATATCTCTATAAGTAAGCATTGGCGCGGGGACACATTTCAGGTTTGAGTTTCACAGAGACTGTGTATCTATAGTATATTTGATCTTAGTGTCTCGGCACTAACTTGTCCGCTCATTGCAGTTGGCTATGAACAGTGCACACAGGTCCTCGAATATGGCGTATTCTATTCCGTTAGTTTCGTCCACGCCGCATACTTCCAATCCAAAGTTCTTACAGTGAGCCTTCATCCTGCACTGTTGTTGGGTGAATTCGTCTACAGTCACATTATTGGGCTTTAAAAAAAAAGCTTAAATAAACTAAATAATTATTATCGGCGTCCGGACATCAGTCTTTAATCATTATTATTGGTGTCCGGACACACATTAACAACCGGGAGACGTCCACTGCTGGACGAAAGCCTCCCCCTTAATTGGGAGGAGTTGCCATAATCCCCACGCTTGGCAGGCGGCTTGGGGATCGCAGAGTGTTACCACCGTTAACTGAGAGGACGCTGCTGCCCGTCCTCCGGCGGTACTGGATGCAGTTTTAGGACATACCCAGGTCCGGACAGCAGTCTTTAATAATAATAATTGGCGTCCGGACATCAGTCTTTAATTATTATTATTGGCGTCCGGACATCAGTCCAACCATCCAACTGATGAAAGAAAATGTTGCCAGATGTTGCAAAGACTGCTCGCTTCGCTAACTCGGTCAACTAAAATTAGAACACTTACTCCTACACTGGTTTCCTTGTTATTCCAGTCAATATAATCCGGAGTGATTGAATTATTTTCACACTTACAACCAACCGTAAACATTACAATGATCACTAAAACAGAAGAATATGTTTTTTTTAAATTAAAAACATACAGTCAAATTGAGAACCTCCTCCTATTTTGAAGTCTGTTGAAAATGAATCAGCGGCCCGCAGTTCAAAGCAGGACATGAAGCCGCGCGTCGCGCTCCTTTTTCACTCCTCGAAAAAGATCGCTGGATGTGATCCATTCTATTCAGGATGCATGTTCCACGGCATGCTTCAAAACCAAGCCGAGAGCGTGGTTACCGGAGATTTTTTTATAACATTGAAACTTTTATTATGAAAACTGCCGTGGTTTTGACACATTGAAACTTATTTTAAAAATAGCTGTGCCGAGTGGTTTCACTCTCGGTTCTTGGGATAAAAAGGTGTTTTGTAGTGGTAGGACTCTACTGAAGAGTCCGCCTGGGGAAGTACCACGCCTTTGCCAGTTATTCAACCGCCAAGCAGTAGTGTGCAAGCATTACAGTGATCCGGTTAGAAGGGCAATGTTACCAGAGAAATTACTGGGTATGAAGATATTTAACATCTAATATCTCAGGGTGACGAGCTCGGTGCAGTGCGGCGCAGGATTGTGTTCGCAGGTTCACAATTCTGGCACTGCTTCTGTTAGTGGCAGGCGTGATGCTTACCACCAGGCGAAAGTCTTGCTCGTCTCGTCACTTGATAGCATAAAATAAATAAAAAAGTAACATATGTTTTAATACAAGATATAAGCTATTTCTATTCCAAATGTCATCCAAATCCGTTTAGCCGTTTCAGCGTGAAGAAGTAACAAATATACAGACACACCGACAAACTTTCGTATTCGTATTTATAATGTTAGTAAGAAAAAGGATAGGATAAGAGGAGCTGTGAGTAGCTAAACAAAGTTAGCTACGGTTCAGAGGCTAGGGCTAGCATGCGCACCGCGAGAAAATTTTGCCATGTCTTTATGTCGTGCGAAAACGAGACAAACTTATACAGATTCGTAGCCTTGTCCTGTTTTTAAGAATCGAGAATTTTTTCTCGCGGTGCGCATGCTAGCCCTGCTGGATACCGTATGGTCATGCAGGCTTTATCTCTGCGTCTACCAAGTTTGCGAGCAGACTTCAGGCCCGCAGTAGATATATAAGTATGTCTCTCATGACCTGGGTATGTCCTAAAACTGCATCCAGAGCCACCGGAGGACGGGCAGCAGCGTCCTCTCGGTTAACGGTGGTGAGCATTCTACGATCTCCAAGCCGCCTGCCAAGCGTGGGGATTATGGCAACACTCCTCTATTGGGAGGCCTTCGTCCAGCAGTGGACGTCTTATAGCTGACGTCGATATCTTCATAATTAATAGCACAATTCATTTATATCTGGTTATCACGAATAAATCAAAATAAATACCGCATAATGATTTCATAATATAACCACGGTAAATGTCCCGTAAATAATAATAGAACTGTATATTTTTACTAATTACAGTAACTAATTTCGTATGTTCAGTAAACAATACCTACTTGTAGGTTAATTATAGTTAGTGCTTACTAATTATTTCTTATCAAAATACTAAATAGTAAAATGAAAGTTAAAATAGGCGTGAAAACACACGGTTCAAGTGTAGAATTTAGAGGTGAGCTGAGGTCAAGTGAGCGTAATTTTGTGAGTCGCGTTTTTTACGTAGCGTAATTTACGCTGCATCAAACTACGGCACCAAACTGACGCCAAACGAGCGTAATTTTGTGTGTTGTGAGCTGCGTTTGCTTAGCGAAATTACGCTGCACTCTGATTTAATACTGGCGGCCAACAAACGAAATGTTTGTGTGTGTTGTGAGCTCCGTTTTTGCTTAGCGAAGTTACGCTGCACTCTGATTTAAGACTGGCGGCCAACAAACGAAATTTTTTTGTGTGTTGTGAGCTGCGTTTTTGCTTAGCGAAATTTACGCTGCATTCAATTTGAAGACTGGATCCAAACGACTGTAATGAGCAGTTGTGAATTGCGTTTTTTCGAAGCAGAATTTACTCTGTATGACTGGGGCCAAGCGAGCGCAGTTTTGTGAGTAATGAACGGAATTTACGCTGTATTCGGTTTTAAGACGGAGCCAAACAATTGTAATTATCAGTTGTGAGTTGCGTTATTTGCGTAGCGTAATTTACGCTGCATTTGGGTTTAAGACTGGAGTCAAATGACTGTAATTGTCAGTTGTGAATTGCTTTTTTTGCGTAGCGTAATTTGCGCTGCATTCGGATTTAAGACTGACGACAAACAAGCACAGTTTAGTGAGTTGTGAGCTGCGTTTCGTGCGTAGCGTAATTTACGCTGCATTCGATTCATACATGAGCCATTGAAGATGCATTCACGTTAAAGAAAGAAATGTACGGATCCAGTATCTTCTGTATTTCTGTTTCTTCTTTATGAGGCTTCTTAATAACCGTAGGAGCAGGAGATCATTACACGTCTAGGTTAATTTTTCGAGAATAAAGGCCGTCACAGACGACGAAGATGCTATAATATTTCATGTTAAGATTAAATATCGCTCTCCATACATTTTTTGAAACTAAAATTATCTTCGTCACTTGTTCGTCATTTGTTTTGTATGAGTAGCGAAATTGAAATGTGTTCTAAGCTAACATTAAATATTATAGCATCTTCATCGTGTGTGACGGCTTTAACTGCGGCAATTCACTTCAATATGGTATCGACGACGCAACGTGCCACGTCACAGCGACGTGTCGTGAATTTTTATGACGCGCGACGTAAATTAACTTGTCACGATGACGCAACGTCGTTGCCGCAATGTGCTACGTCACGTCGACGTAACGCGTATACGTGATAGGCCGTTTGTCCACCGACGCCGTCATCGGGAACGAGATTATTTCGGGCGATCGTGTGTCCACCGGGCCGATATCGGTGGCTCAGTTAGACCTCATAAGACGGCGCGGTGCGACAGTAGTGTGTGGACGAGAAGAAACGTGTTTTATATTGCCGGCATATCGGCCCGTCATAAAGCCGTGGCAGGCCTGTGTCACTCCGCGTGTAGGTATTAAAAACATACCTACGGGCGGCGGCCATTGCGCAAGGGCCAATCTAGTAGGCTCGGCTCGGCGGCTCTTTCAATACGTATAACCATGTATAACTTATTATGAACCGTAGTATAGTGAATTAAGGCCCATATTCCTTCAAAAAGAAATTGGTAGGTATGTAAATGAACACGTGCTCGACTGGACCGCGAGCTAAATTAAATCATATTGTTTATCAGATTGAGTCATATTTCTTTGAAAACCATTGCGAAGTAAAGCTTCTGTTACTAGTTATTATTCTGTGGCCGTGGCGAGTTCTAGCGGTCACGCCGAGATACTCGAAATTACGGAGGCCAGGATGACGGCGCTCGGGTGACAGACGTGCGGTGGACACGCTGCTATAGTAATCTATGTATCGCTGCTTCGGCGACGTCATCTCGTCTCGTTGACGTCTCGGTGACGGCGTCGGTGGACAAACGGCCTTAGACGCGGTCGAAAGACGCAAATTCTCCGTTTCTTTTATCACACTTATAATAATTATTACCTGACACAACCACGAACGCTAAAATAAAAAAATATAATCGGATCTTCCGATTAGAAATCAAAATTACGGTTTGATTTATTCGCGGCCTAGTCATGACACGATTACTTTATCGATTTTTATTCAGATGTTTTTGTAATACCAACAAAAGGTTATTATGCGGCCCATTTCCCTTTGTATTGTCAAATTCGATAATAAGTCTCATTAGCCCTGTAATGTCGATATGAATTCCCTTCAAACTGCAACACAGAAATATTTCTTAATACTTTAAAATGTATCATAGCTCGCGTTAACCACAGTGTAGAGATAAAATTCTCATGTAACTGCACTGGGAAAATATTAAAGTAATTGGATATTTTGATCGAATAATAAAAATGCATAACTGATTACTGAAATTTTAATCGATTTTCTCTACTGAATCGTTTGTTTTGAGCCTTCGAAAATATACCATTGGAGATGGCGAGCCATGACGTTTCCCTCTGCCAAAAGGTACACAGGTCATGTTATGTCAACAGATTATGGTCACTGACCATATGCCCTATGTATATGTTGTGATTGTTTTAGCCCCTTGTACTGCCGAACAAGTTACCCTGATTGTGCCCTATATTGACGGTGTGCAAAAAAAAAAGTCAAAATCATTTTATTTCAGAAACAGTTTCACATAATTTTGCAGCCAAACTAGGTGTGGCAACATCTATATTTTGGTGGGTAGCCTTCCCATCGTTGCACGACTATACAATGACCGTACTTACAGTTGTAAGATAGGATATCAGATATGATGGATTGTAGGAGGTTGGAATGATTTTAGTCAGAAAAAGGAAATAAACTGAGTTTATTTCCTTTTTATAGGTTGTGTAAAAAGGAATATAAGCAATAAAAAGGAAGTAATAAAGTTGTATTGTATTGCACCTCTTTACAAGGTCAACTATCGACGTAACCTTGTAAAGAGGTAATGCTAGCGAAACTTATTAATTTGTATGGGATATAATTTGCTAGACGCTTTACAATGTTATGTCGATAACTTTCAAAGAACTGTCAACAAGCGTTTAATATAATGAACAGAGTATAGGCAGATGGGCTGAGTGAGAGAGTGAGTGAGTGAGTGGGCCGAGTGGGCCGTTTTGTGGCAAAAAACGACTGGATTACAATTTCTTATTTTTTCTAATTTAATTTGTTTGTGTGCTATGTTTTTTTGTCGCAAATAAACTACTGTCTATTGTATATTATGGCCATTGTCATCTCCAATGGGTATATGCTCAAAGTCTTGAGCGTGTCGTAAATTATAATCCATTCTTAGTTATTTCGTTTGCTCGTCCAGGGCTTCTTTGGGGTGTCCTTGTTCTTTTTTCCGTCTTAGGGTGCCTGCGCCTTCACAGACCTGGGGGGCTGGTGTGTGATATGTTCCCAATCGAAAACATCACCGTACTCGGATTGAAACTTAGTTTTTACGTCGCAGACCTCCATGTTTACTTGGAAGAATTCTGAAATGGTATAAACGACCTGGGTATGTTCTAAAACTGCATCCAGAACCACCAGTTGATGGGCACCAGCGGGCTTTCATTCTGCGGTACCCAAGCCTGCCAAGCGTGGAGATTTGGGGAATATGGCAACCCCTTAAGAGACTGTCGACCATCAGTAGACGTTTTCCAGCTGATGATGAAAAAAAAGACTCACAAAATAATTATATATTGGAATTACCACAAAATATAGCAGTTGTTTAATACAATCGATGTACGAGACGAGCCGGACGTTTGCCTGGTGGTAAGCGTCACGCCTGCCCATAACAGTAGCAGTGCAAGAATTGTGAACTTGCGAACACAATCCTGCGCCGCACTGCGCTACGCTCTTCACCCTGAGATATTAGATGTTAAATCTCTTCATACCCAGTAATTACTCTGGTAGGACCATACTGCAGAGTCCGCCTGGGGATGTACCACACCTTTGCCAGTTATTCCAAGCAGTAGTGTTCAATCATTACTGTGTTCCGGTTTAAAGGGCAATGTTATTATTTAGGGGATATTTACGGAACATAATCACGGTAAATATAAATAAATATTGGGGGGACATTTATTACACACAGCGCCATCTAGCCCCATACTAAGCAAAGCTTGTATTATGAAACCAAATAGCTGATAGAATACTCATATACAATATTTTTTTCGTAAATACATACTTATAATACATACTACACCCAGACACAGAACAAACATCGATGTACGTCACAAAAAATTTTGTCCTGGGTGGGGATCGAACCCACGCCCTATAGCTCTGAAGGCAGACATGCTACCAACTGAGCTATCAGGCTGTCATAGGCTGTCATCAATATTCCGTGTATAATAATAGAACTCTAAAGTCGTGCTAGAAAACTTACTGGTGCCCATTTTGCAGTTACCCTTATAAAGAGTACATATATCTTCGAAGACAGCTACTTCCGATTCGTACTGCTCGTACCCACATACTTTGCCACCGCCATTTTTGCAGTATTGATACTTCCAACATTGAAACTGCGTGAACTTATCCGTAAGATTTCTCGACTCGTCCTGTCCGTGATAACGTTCGGGTATATATTAAAAAAATAAAATCATCATCATCATCAGCCCGGAGACGTCCACTGCTGAACGAAGGCCTCCCCCTTAGACCGCCACATTGTACGACAACCTGCCATTTGCATCCACCGGTTGGATTATTTTTTAATTTTAATTAAAAATATTTTTTCATTTTTCAAGAATATTCTCAATTCGACTGTATGTTTTTTTGTCTGCATGTTAATTACTCCGCCAATGATGAATTGATTTTGATGTTTTTTTAACACAACAACCTAAAAACGCTTGAAATCCCACCTACAGCCTACAGACTGCTCCAAAAAGCGACGATCCTAAACACGTGTAGGATAGTAAGAAAATTTTATCTCTAGAAAAAGCACTTGGCTTCGGCCCGTGCCAGATTTACCTCCCTCGTAGGAGAAACATAAAATGTTAAAGTCATCATCAGCCCAGCATTGCCCGCGACTTTTAAAATGTCGTCGGTTCACCTAGTGGGAGGCCGCGCCTACGCTGCGTCTTCCGGTTCGCGATCGCCACTTTCTTCTTTAACCTTTCTTCCCCATCGGTTGTCAGTCGGTGTGTGTAGCCAGTGATGACATATGGAACTGAAACGTGGTCTTTAACTGCTGGCCTTGTGGAGAAACTTAGAGTCACGCAACGGGCAATGGAGAGAGCTATGCTCGGAGTTACTTTGCGCGATAGAATCCGGAACGAGGATATTCGCCAAAGAACCAAAGTTACCGACATAGCTCGCAAGGTTTGCAATATGAAGTGGCTGTGGGCAGGACACATCGCTCGAAGAATGTTGAAGTAAATAATAATAATAATTTTTATTCATAATTAATTATTATATTAAATTATGCGTCGGACTCCGGACAAGGAAACCCGTTTCACGGAGCCGATCCCTTCCTGCGAAGGTAAGTGCAACACATGGAATAATGTCTATAATATTATGGATAGTTACATTGTCATGTTTTGCTTAAATTATTAGTACTGTATGTCTTTGTACTCAGTTATTAGGTACTCAGTATATGTAGCTCTGCTATATGTATAGCTTACCATAAATTTTCTTATACCAATTTCAGGTTTCTCTGTGTAAACGTCGATCAATAAAGATGTTAAGAAAACTGAAAATAAGCCATAATTTAAAAAAAACACGCCTGCGACGCCAAAAAAGATTTAAATAACTTTTATTCTGGGTCAGGATGATGAAAGGATTCTAGGATTCACATCAATATCTGTTCAGATATAATATACATTCTTCTATCGGACGGCCAGGACCTCGAAAAAGCGACAGCGTTTCATGGTTGATGTACCAAAAGCTCGTACGAAACGGTTTGATTCCACTTTTTGTATTCGAACTGCTGAACAGTGGGTAGCGCTGCCCGAGTGGGTGTTTCCCGATAGTTATAATCTGGGTGTCTTCAAGTCGCGAGTGAATCGGTTACTTCTAGGCAAGCGTGCTCCATCGTAGACTGCATCTTCGTTTAACATCAGACGAGATTGCAGTCAAACGCAAGCCTATAAATAGTTTAAAAAAAGACCTTGAACCTCCTTTTTTTGGGTAGCCGGGGTTAAACTAGAGCGCCGGGTGCAGCAGCGGGGCAGGGCTGCAAAAGAGCTTCCTCACCTCCTGACAATGCGTGCCATAATCAAGGGTCACTCCCTTTTGGATCTTAGTCTAGAGAATGCACACCAATGAATTAAAAAAAACGGTTGTTTCAAGCTTACAGAAAAACCCGGTTTTCATTGTTCACTTCACCGGTTTTTCGATTTATCGGTAAATTTAGTTTTTATCGTTTTAGACTAATACTCTACTTTTCAATAAGCAACTGACAATACTAAAGACTGCTAGAATTATTGTTCGTCCTTATTTACGTACATTACCCTTACACTCAGTAGCCACTCATCCAGTTTCAAGAAAATCTTTCATAGTTTTTTTTTTCAGATCTATCTCTTTCTAAAATTATATCACATAAAATGCAAATTTGAAGCCAATACTTAAAATAAATAACTTTTACTGAACTTGGTATTCTCAAATATTTAGTTTTATAGCAAATAGTCGCAAACGCTCCACCATTACTATTTTTACAAAACCCGGTTTCAAAATCGGTTTTTATCTCAAAAACGAAAAAGAACAGGATTTAATTTCGCACCGGTTCTGCATTCTCTACCCGTAACCCAACCTTCCAGCGAAAGCCTCTTAAGATGTTGGTTGAGGTTATTCGATATAAGGCCTTTCAACGTGACGATTATTAGGACAATGTATGCTTTATTATTATATGAATTATAACTTAAAGTGCAAATACCTGAAATGACAAGGCAGCTGTGTAACATGTTTAACAAACACTGTTAAAGTATTATTAATTAATTTCACGCTACATGACATTGATTATTTCGTTTTTAAGAGTAAACAAGCCAGCCACTTTTCCGTAGAAACGGGGAAGTAATATTACTCTACTATGTAATGTTGTAGGTCCAAGACTAAGTATTATATCAATTTGTCTCTTCAGTATCTAGGATTGTAATTTATAAGAAAGTAAAAAGTTAATAAACATGAAAGTTATGAGCCAGGAAACATCTATATTGTAGCTCAATTTTAACGCCACTTTAGACGTAAATAAATAATACATAGAGTACGAAAACTTTAAAATAATGTATTTAGCTGCACAGTTTAGTCTATCTATTTCAAATAACATTAGTTGGAATAAATTAGTTCAGTAGTTTATTCATCACAATCTTGCAGCCAAAGGTCGATATAAAAAAATTGCGTGCTCATTTCTCTTTCTTTCTCCCTTTCCCACATTTTGTTTGATGAAGAGAGCATACTTTGTAGCCACGCCCACCAATGAGTTCGAGCCGTCAGGTGGTGCATCCTTAAATATCCTAATATGAACTTAAGGCGACATATGTTCATGGAACATTTTGACTAGAGAATATAAATGTCGCGCTGGACGCGCCTATTATTTTTGAATTATTTCTTTCAGATAAAAAAAGTGCGACATCCCTTTCTTAATATTAATATTTAATTATAGACCCTATTATTTACAAATAATTTTCATCTTTTTAACATTTTGTAACGTATGAATTAGGTGGTCCCATATTTTTTTTTAACGAAATTGGTTCATTATTTTGGTTTTTAAAACAAAAAACCTGTTATTAGTATGGAGAATTATACGTTGCGGCGACATGATTTTTTGGCGTTCCCGCCATAACTCCTACATTAAGATGGCATTACGAGGGTTGCCAACTTTTGACAATATGCACTTAGCGTTATGCGATCGATCATAGTGGCCACTGGTAGTTCCATCATGACTTCTGTGCAATTATAGAGCGTCTATAATGTACAATATGATTTATTTATTTATATGTATCGGCTACAGCCAATAATCCGTGTACATTTCACTAATTGACATTAAAAAAAATAACCTGAACCTAACTGCTATTACAAATAAGGAATTCGTGTACTTGTACATCAAATATCAGTCTGTACAAAATCGGGGTGTGCATTATTGAGCCGAGCCGATAATGTACGGCATGATATTGCACGGCACGATATTGCACAGCATGATATTCGATGTACATGTACACCAATTATCATGCTGTTCATTATTATGCCGTACAATATCATGCTGTACATTATCTGTGTCGTACATTATTGCCTCCCCAATTATGAGCCAGATTGATAGTCGTTTGTCTGTAACTGGATAATCCGAGGAGGGTCCAGATAGTCCTCGTCGATGAATTTTGTTATTTGTGGCTTAGCTCTTTCACATAGCATTCGATCCTTAGGGAAATACACTGAAAAAAATACCACAGGATTTATTAGAACAACTATTTTCACAATTAAGAAACAAAACTTTTTTTCATAATTACGAACAACTTTTAATTTGGAACATCTTTTTTTACGATAGGGAATATGCATGTGTTTTTTTTATTGACTCGCAAAAAAGCTAACTGGCGACAAAACAAACCTTAAAAAGTTTTTTTTTTATATGTGCACAAATAACGAAGTTATTTATTTATTTATTTATTTATATAAGTTCACCAACACTGTGTACATCAATACATTTTTAAAACGGTTATAAACATTTTAGTTTCATGTTAGACAGGGAGGGCACTATACTAGGTTTATGACGTCAAAGGCCACGATTCCAAGCAAATTCTATACTATGCCCGTATTTTGCTGGAAAGGGACAGATGACTCCCTCCCAAATACTTTGAACGATTATAGTTCAGAACTTTACCAGGCGATTTCAATTATTTTTCGACGTAAGCGTAAGAAACAGTTAAATTCTCCATTTATCCTATTATTTTTAATAATTGCAATACATTCATATTCCCTATTACGAACAATTTTTTTTTTATAAATACGAACAACTTTTTTCACAATTATGAACAACTTTTCAACCGTTTTTTAAAGGAGGTTCAATTCCACTGTATGTTTTTTTTTTGTATTTATGTTACGCGATTACTCCGCCAATTATGATCTGATTTCGATGATTATTTTTGTGTTTGGTAGGTAATACTTCAGAGGTGGCCCCATATAAATTTTATCGAAATCGGTTCAGTAGTTTGGTTTTTAACTCAACATTACCAGAAAATATAAAGATGTCATCCAGGTATTCGAAGTCGGTTGTTTTTTTTTAAATCGTTTTATTTATAATTATGATCAACTTTTTTCACAATCATGAATTTTGTTGAGTGAGTTTCTGTCACGTGGGACTTATAAAGCTTATACTCACTGCCCAATCCTATACAGTTGGAGATCCACATGGAGCATTTGTGGTCGAACCAGATCAGGGCCCTCGTCAGGTAGTCTCTGCCGCAGACCTTCTTGGGCTCTCGTTCGAAGTACAAGTGGTCGTTGGTGCATTCAGTGTGTTTCATGCAGTAAAACCTTTGAAACTTTTGCAGGAACAGTATCCAAGGCTGCGTGTAAACAATAAATCTATTAGGGCATCTTTCCTCTGCGCTTTAATTCCCACCGAGGATATCTGATTTCGTAATTAGATGGAGCAAAGTAACATTTCCAGTGTTGCTACTTTTTCGTTAAATTTAAATAGTGATGTCGGCGACCAGTAACTCCACGAAAACACCACGTGCGAAATGTAATGTCAGCGGCCAGTAAGCCTAGTAGAAAAATACCACGTGGTTATGAATTATATTGTAAGTTGTAAATATTTGTGTGAAATAAATGTGTTTTGGGTGGTTGTGCTTCGGTCGATGGGGGAGCGAGAATTAGGAATGTTTAGGCTAGGAACTGAACTTAGGTAGCCGGCCCATATATAGCCTTAGCGGGAAAATCCGGGAAATAGATGTAGATGTAGAAAATTAACACGAACATTGCTTTCCGCATCTACATCTCGACTCGGCGATCGGAGAGCGAGACATTACCGTCTCGCTCACACGATCGTCCTCCCGGATTGGCCGACGCCCCCGCGCCTGCTCGCTGCATGGTCAGCTAAGGGCGCGAGCAGGTAAACGGGATAAATATACGGGCCGTGCGATTGCTTAGTCACTCTCGATCTGGCAGTCTTACTACGAACACCGATCAGGGAACTCGCTCCTCACCGAACCGACCACCCGACTATAAGAAGAACCGAGCTGTTATTATTAACAAGACCCTTTAGTTGGGACAGTCACCGAACCTCGATCATTCAAGCAGTGACCTCCGAGGCGAGTGCACCAGCGCGCATCGGTGCGAGAAGGGACACGTATTAGTTTCCGAACTACACATCATTCTCCCTCTCGCCCGGTACACAGTGCTCGCCACCCTTGCGGTCAAGCGGGACATATCCGACCGCGACATTTGGTCCTTCGAGATCCGGATCTGTCACTGCAACGGCAACATCATCGAGGGAAGAGGCGATATCCACGTACAAGATGCCAGTGACAAGAAGTCAGAAGGGAAGCGGTCAACGTGAACAAGCGCCAACCGCTACTGAGGGCACGTCAAGCGGTAATGCGAATACCGGTAAAGCTAGCTCAGGTGCCACCACTGAAGGTACCTACCCATCCGGTACTTCGCACGAAACGACGACCACCGCTGTTGAAGAGACGACGTCTATTGGGGGCGAACGCCCGAAGATCTCCAAACCTAGGACGAAGGCTGCGTCCGTGGCATCGGCGACCCGCAAAAGGAAGGAACTAGAAGCCCGCGCTGATTTGGCCCTTCTAGAGCTGAAGGAAGCACAGGCAGCGGCCGCCTTAGCCAGAGCACGTCTGGAGATACTTCAGATTGAAGATGATGATGACTCGGTCATCAGCGATCCGGTGGACAGGGAAGAACACGTCGACAATTGGGTCAGCGACACGGCGGAGAGAATGTCCGGGGAAAAGCCGCCAAAAGAGAAGCCTGTCGAAGAACCAGTCAAGACCACTGCACCTGACACCGGTGGAACGAAGGAGTTAGCCGATGCCATTATCAAAGCAATCGGCTCATCAACTAAGCACGCGACTGTGCCAAGCTACATGCACGAGCTACCCTTTTTCGACGGGAGTAGCAGTGAATGGTTGGCGTTCAAAACCGTGTATGCAGATACAGCACCAAACTTCTCTTCGGTACAGAACATGGCAAGATTGAGGAAAGGCGTCAAAGGTTCAGCACGAGAAGCAATCAAGAGCCTCCTGTACTCCGAATGCAAACCCGAGGAAGTCATGGAAGCCCTTAGACGTCGCTTTGGAAGGCCAGATGCCTTGGTGCTGGCCGAGATGGACAAGTTGAGGAGCATGCCGAAGATAAGCGAGAACGTAGGAGACGTATGCGTGTTCGCTAGCCAAGTGAACAACGTAGTGGCTACAATCAAGAGTTTAAAGAAGCCGCAGTACCTACAATCACCTGAGATGTTGAAGATGATCATCGACAAAATGCCTGCGGTTCTGCGCTATCGGTGGTTTGATTACTCGGCAAGCACTGAAGACCCTGACCTAGAACATTTGGGAAAGTTCCTTGACAGAGAAGCGGATCGTTGCAGCCCATACGCTGCACAAGAAGCTATAACGAAAACTAAAAACCTAGGAGCAAGAAGAGAAGCTACGCACGCTGCAATTGGGCAAGAGGTTGAACGCTGCCCACACTGTCAAGAAAGTCACCATCTTTTCGAATGTAAAAAGTTCTTGGAGGCATCGATCAAAGAACGCTGGGAAATTGCGATGAAGAGCAAGCTATGCTTCAAATGCCTGCGAGGCAAACACAGAAAGGAAAGCTGCAAGAAGCCGTCATGCAAGTTCTGCAAAAGATGGCACCACGCTCTTTTACACGAAGACCGGCAACCCGAGCAGGCACAGAAGTCTGAGGCCAAGATCGAAGTCGCCAACAACGTGCTACAAGTCAACGCCACGAATACCATGAGAGCGTATCTGAAGATGGTGCCAGTGGAGCTCTACGGTCCGAAGGGAGTCGCTCGAGTCCTAGCTCTACTTGACGAAGGTTCGACCGTGACACTGCTGGACTCATCGGTTGCCGGCCATCTGGGGCTACAAGGTCCGAAGGAAACCCTGTCGCTGGAAACGATCGGCGGAAAGCTCATCACGAAGAAGGATTCCATGAGGATCAACATGAAGATAAAAGGAATCCACCAGTCTAAGATGAGAACCATCACCGAGGCCCGCACAATTGACAAACTAAACCTGTCGCCTCAATTGATGGACAAGAAAAAGATAGAGGACTACCCTCACCTTAGCAAGATATCCGAGCAGCTCTACTACGAAGAAGAACACCCGAAGCTGCTCATCGGGCAAGACAACTGGGAGCTGATAGTTTCCAGAGGAACGCGCAAGGGCAAGAAGAACCAGCCCGTCGCATCACTTACGTACCTGGGATGGGTGCTGCACGGATGTGACTCGGGGGCATCGAGACCAGTAAACTTCATAACCTGCGCACACGTCTTCGCCCGGGAAGAGGAATGGGACAACAAGATAAAGGAGCACTTCGCTCTGGAATCACTGGGGGTCCAGCCACGCCTGCCTAGTACTGACGCTGGAGGAAGAGCTCTCAAGATCCTGGAGAAGACCAGCCGAAGACTCGAAAACGGACGATTCGAAGTTGGCCTTCTATGGAAAAAGGAAGACGAAGAGATGCCAGACAACTACAAGTTAGCGGAAAATCGTCTACGAGGCATCGAAAAGAAGCTAGATAAAGATCCGAGCTTCAAAGAAGAATACGAGAAACAAGTCCAACATCTGTTGGACAGCGGCTACGCGGAAGAGGCACCAGCGAAGTCCGCATCGAAGAGGAAATGGTATCTGCCACATTTTGCTGTCACCCATCCCACTAAGAAAAAGAAGCGAATGGTGTTCGATGCGGCGGCAAAGTTCACAGGGAAGAGCCTTAACGACGCGCTCCTGACAGGACCCGATCTTCTTCAATCCCTGTTTGGAGTGTTGCTCCGGTTTCGGCAACATCCCATCGCAGTTGTGGCAGATATCAAGGAGATGTTTCTCCAAGTGAAAATAAGAGAAGAAGACAGAGACAGCTTACGTTTCCTGTGGCGGGGAAGTCTACGCACCGGCAAGTCTAAAGAATATCGAATGACGTCGGTGATCTTCGGTGCAGCTTGCTCGCCTGCCTCTGCAATATATGTTAAGAACCGCAACGCTGAAGACTTCAGAGAAGATTATCCCGAGGCTGTGAAAGCGGTGGAGCGTAATCACTATATGGATGATTACCTACACAGCCTACCGACAGAAGAGGAAACCATCAAGATCGCCAGCGAAGTCGACGCGATCCACAGAAAAGCTGGATTTGAACTCCGAGGATGGGCGTCGAACAAACCGAAGGTGCTGCGGAGTCTAGCTCATGAAGATCTCACGAACAAGGAAGTTGAGCTGGGCTCCAAAGAAGAAAAGACACTCGGCCTGAGATGGTTCACCGCAGAAGACGAAATGGGATTCCGTACCTGCCTTCGGAATGTACAAGAAGTCGTCGAACAAGAGAAAACACCGACAAAAAGAGAAGTCACGAGCGCGGTGATGTCCACCTTCGACCCTATGGGGTTGGCATCACCTGTCCTTATCCAGGGAAAGCGACTTCTACAAGACATATGGCGGAGCGGTATCGGATGGGACGATGAAGTCACGCCAGGAAATGAAGAGCAATGGAGAAGGTACCTGCAGAGTCTACAACTGCTCAGGGACCTACGGATCCCGAGGTGCATCCGACACTCCGCACACGAAGGGGAGCTGCACGTCTTCACAGACTCCAGCGAGACTGCCTACGCCTGCGCCGTGTATTGGAGACAGAAGAGCGACGGGAACGAGTACCATGTGACTCTGCTGGCAGGAAAGGCCAGAGTAACTCCACTGAAGCCAGTGTCTATCCCGCGGCTAGAACTTCAGGCTGCGCTGCTGGGAACCCGATTGGCGCGCTCCGTCGAAGAAGAACTCGATTTCAAGCCAACGAGGAAGACGTACTGGACAGATTCAAGCACAGTACTCTCGTGGATCAAGTCAGACCCGAGGACGTTCAAGCCCTTCGTAGCCCACAGACTCGCCGAGATAGAAGACACGACCAAGCCTCAGCAGTGGAGATGGATTTCTACAAAGGAAAACCCCGCTGACGACGCGACGAGAGACATTCCTCTAGAGTTCCATGGACGTCACCGGTGGTTTACCGGGCCTGCGTTCCTGAAAGAATCGGAAGAATACTGGCCTAAACTACGCAGTTTCAAGGCAGAACCGACAGGGGAAGAAAAAGAGACGCACTCTGTCACAGCCACGAAGATCGACGACAAGTACTCTACTCCGGATCCAACACGATTCTCGAGTTGGAACCGACTAATACGAGCGACAGCGAGAGTACTACAATTCGTGGACTTATGCAGGCGAGTCAACGGGAAGATCACCAGCCGCGACCTGCAATGCGGAGACACAGTCCTTATAGTGGACTCCACTTTGCCTCGAAGTACCTGGCCAAGAGGAGAAGTAATCCACACCTACCCCGGGCCAGATGGAAGAACTAGAATCATCGATGTCCGGACAAGCGGCGGTATCCTGAGGCGCCCGAGCTCTAAGACGGTGCTCCTGGTTCCAGTGCGAGTCGATGAGCACCAGGCCAGCGGATCAACGTGCAATGAAGAATGGAGCAACGGAGTCGCCGGGCCAGGAGTCGGTGCTAAGCACGAAGGGGAGGATGTCGGCGACCAGTAACTCCACGAAAACACCACGTGCGAAATGTAATGTCAGCGGCCAGTAAGCCTAGTAGAAAAATACCACGTGGTTATGAATTATATTGTAAGTTGTAAATATTTGTGTGAAATAAATGTGTTTTGGGTGGTTGTGCTTCGGTCGATGGGGGAGCGAGAATTAGGAATGTTTAGGCTAGGAACTGAACTTAGGTAGCCGGCCCATATATAGCCTTAGCGGGAAAATCCGGGAAATAGATGTAGATGTAGAAAATTAACACGAACATTGCTTTCCGCATCTACATCTCGACTCGGCGATCGGAGAGCGAGACATTACCGTCTCGCTCACACGATCGTCCTCCCGGATTGGCCGACGCCCCCGCGCCTGCTCGCTGCATGGTCAGCTAAGGGCGCGAGCAGGTAAACGGGATAAATATACGGGCCGTGCGATTGCTTAGTCACTCTCGATCTGGCAGTCTTACTACGAACACCGATCAGGGAACTCGCTCCTCACCGAACCGACCACCCGACTATAAGAAGAACCGAGCTGTTATTATTAACAAGACCCTTTAGTTGGGACAGTCACCGAACCTCGATCATTCAAGCAGTGACCTCCGAGGCGAGTGCACCAGCGCGCATCGGTGCGAGAAGGGACACGTATTAGTTTCCGAACTACACATCATTCTCCCTCTCGCCCGGTACACAGTGCTCGCCACCCTTGCGGTCAAGCGGGACATATCCGACCGCGACAAGTGATGCGATAATAAAATAAAATAAAAATATTAAGTTTGTTAAATTATGTAATATTTTTATTTACTGTACTCAAGTTAACAAACTTAAATTATAAATTTAATTTTATTATCTTTCCATTCACCTGCCCGAGATACCTTATCTATAGTTAGTCTTAGGGTAAACATTGTAAACAACTTAAGCTGTATAAATTAAACTATTATAAAAAAACATTAATCAATCGATATAAGAGACCGTTTAAAGTATCTATAGGTAGCAAACCTATAGATAGTTTAAACGGTCTCTAATTTCGGGTAATGTGCCCAAAATGCTGGCCACGTTGCCTCGCTGGATTGCGAGGCTAATTTTCTGGCCCAAATAAAGGCCAGCATTTTGGTCACGTGTGGATTCTTTAAGTTTCCCCGACAAATCCTTAAAGATACGCAAAGCACCTGGCCCCCACGGCCCAAGTGTCTCTACCCCAAACGGCACAAACATGTAACCTCTATCGAGGCTAGAATATTTGCGTCGTTTGAGGCATTCCGCCGCATTAGCCGCACCACCCGCATGTTTTGATGTTTCTGGAAGATGAGACGGCGCCAGTGTATCCACACAAGTAGCATCCCACACTAAAGGCCGTCCCATCTTCCAAGGAATGAGAGTCATACCGTCGGGCCTCTTACCATCGTCGCGCATTAGACCATTCGGTTCTAAAACGGCTGCGACGTTGGCACTTCCAAAAGCCCGACGGATGATATAATTTAAAGCTTAATAATTACACACCAGTGAACTACTTCGATATTTTCGTATTAGTCTTTGTAATGGATGTAGTTCCAGACTTATGTACGATTTCAATCATACGAGGGCGGCACTGAAAATTTCGGGAATCAAGGAAGTGACACAACATTACTATTTAAAAATATATTTATTGCTTTTCGAAGTATTCTCCGCGAAATTTGACACATTTTTCCATACGATGGAACCAATCATTGAAGCAACCATTCCATTCGGAAGTTGGGGTCTCCAAAATGGCCGTTTTGTAGGCGTCCACAGCTTCTTCAGGTGATGAAAATCTCTGTCCACGCAATTTATTCTTTATTTTAGGGAAAGTATAGAAATCATTAGGGCTTAGGTCGGGGCTGTACGGCGGATGGTCCAATAATTCTATGTTTTCTTGCTCTAAAAACTCTTTTGTTCTGTGCGCGGTGTGAGAAATCGCATTGTCGTGATGGAGGATGATGCGGCGGTTGCAGTTCTCTTTACGGAGTTCAGAAACGACCTGTGGCAAACAAATGCTAGCATACCATTCTGCATTAACCGTTCTTTGTCCCTCAAGAGGAATAGTCGTAACATGGCCGGTTTTGGAGACAAACGTGGCCACCATTTTTTTTTGCAACACTCCGTGAACGAACAATTTTTGTTGGCTTTAACTCATTTTCGAACACCCAAACTCGTGACTGGTTTTTTGTTTCGGGTTCGTACGCGTATATCCAGGATTCGTCACCTGATACGATGTTGTATACAGCATTTGAGGATCCTGCGTGGAATCTTTCGAGAGTTCTGACGCACCAAGTAACGCGAGCCGCTTTTTGCTCTTCACAGAGCGAATGCGGTATCCATCGGGAAAACAACTTTTTTACACCTAATTTTTCATGCAAGATTATTTGTATTTGACTCATGCCAATGTCTAAAGTTGCCTGAATTTCGCGGTATGTCACATGTCGATCTTCCTCAATCAGCTTACGCACAGCATCAACGTTTTCTTGGGTGACTGCAGTTTTTGGACGACCTTGACGGGGATCATCACTGAGCTTGACACGTCCACGTTGAAATTCAGCAAACCAGCGATAAATTGTGGTTTTGGATGGGGCTTTATCACCAAATGCAGAAATCATCCGGTCAACACACTGTTTTTGTGTTAAACCACTTCGAAAGTCATAATAAATCATCGCTCTTGAATTTTCTCGAGTCAATTCCATTTTCTCAACGACTAAACAAGTTTGACAAAACCTTGTGACAAGACTGAGAATATTTTTTTAAATAAATAAATGGTATTCGATTTTTAAAACCAAGGAGTTTTCAATTAAAAAGATTTTAATATGACAGAAACAGTGGAAATATTCCATTCCCGATACTTTTAGTGTAGCCCTCGTATCAAGGTTTATAAATCAAAAACACAATGTTACATTTTCCTGTAGCATTTTACGGAATAACTTCATAACACAATATGTTTTCCCTATTTTACCTGCACTTCCGCTAGCAACACTGTTTTACGGCAAATAATAATTACTCGATCATTCTTTTGAACGGAACTGAACTATATCACTACGGTTCTTTGACTGAGAAAACGTGTTGTGTTATATCACGTTTTCCGAAAAATCCTCTCAAATCACCTCTCCGCTTAAGCTGCGCGTCCACTGCGTCGGCATCGGAGCCGACGGAGCGGGCGGATTTGTTACTTTGTATTGATTTCTATGGGACTGCATGCACTGGAACGGCAAATAATTGCCAGACACCAGTTATTTCTGCAGATGACGTCATCCGCAGCGAATTCGCCTTTTGGAAGATATCGGTATTTCTGCCGATGACGTCATCTGCAGCGGACGCGCTATTCGGAAGATACCGGTATTTCTACCGATCTGGTTTTCTGCGAATGACGTCATCTGCAGCGGACGCGCCATTCCGTAAATATCGAGTTTTCTGCGAATGACGTCATCCGCTGCGGACGCGCCATTCGGTACATATCTGGTTTTCAACGAATGACGTCATCCGCAGCGGACGCGCCATTCGGATGTCGATAATGCCGATGCAAAATTGGAATGCAGTGGACGCACTCGCTCGGGCAGCAGTGTCCTCTCAGTTAACGGTGGTAACCATTCTGCGATCCCCAAGCCGCCTGCCACGCGTGGGGATTATGGCAACACCTCCCTTTAAGGGAGAGGCCTTCGTCCAGCAGTGGACGTCTTCCGGCTGTTGATGTGTGTGTGATGTGTGGACGCACTCTATCGACATTTTATTAATGCCGATGCTCCGTACGCCCCGTACGGGCCGATTCCGACGCAGTGGACGCGCAGGTTTAAGTGGAATCCAGCCTTAAATCTGATACTTACGTCTATGCCTTTAGACATGTCAAACTCGAATGGTTTCTGAGTGACAATTGGCTTTAGAGTCGTCGTGGTTGTTGGCGACCTCCTCACTTTGGTCCTCTTACGTTTTGTCTTAACCGTAGTTGAAGTTGTGGGCCTATTGGTACATGAAGAAGATCAACATCTATTTTACTAAGTATAAGAATCTCTGTCCTGACTGACTTACTGACAGACAACGCACAGCCTAAATAGCTGGTCGTAGACTTGAAATTTGGAGGGTGTATTCGTTTTGGTGCGAAGGGGTGTACTGAGAAACGAGTTTACGAAATTCGACCCCTAAGGGGTGAAACTTTTGTATGAAAGTTCTTTGTGGTTGGACAGCATTTTTTATTTTTATTTAACTATCTAAATACAAATTTTCATGACCAAAAGTTCAAAAACAAAGGATTTTCATACAAAAGTCCCCCCCCCTTTTCCCCTCCTTATGGGTCGATTTTCGAAGAAATATTTCTTACACCCCTACGTATCAAGACGAATACACCCTCCAAATTTTTAGCCTGTACGACCAGTGGTTTAGGCTGTGCGTTGTCTGTCAGTCATTAAATCAGTCAGGGCAGAGATTCTTATAGGATTAGATTAGATTGGGGAATAAAGAAACTCACATACATACATAGGTAATACATAATATAATAAACATTACACTCCTTTTTTGGACAGTCGTATATAAAAAAACTGACATATGTACCTCAATGTGTATATGTCAAAGTTCGGAGTGGTCGAACCTGCTGGGAGTGTCTGAGGGGTGGCCGAACTACGCATTACTGTCCATGACTCGAAGATTAAAGTCACTGCAAGGTCACAAAAAGATCAGTATTCAGTAATTTTATTGCACCAAGTATTTAGTCTAGTACAGTAATGTCAATAACTAACGATACATGGACCCTGTAAGGGTGTGGCAAAATAAATCTTGACTAGGTACATATTAGTTATTAATACAACATCAAATTTAGTGAGTTTGAAACGTTTTTTTGTCGAGGTAATCTTTAACACTGTAGTAACAGTTATTTATTAAGTTATTTTTAACCGTTTTTTGGAACAGTGATTCCTTAGGCTCGTTTCTAATCTCTTTTGGTAATTTGTTGTACATTTTAATTAACATGTACTCCGATCCTCTCCTAACAATTTCAAATAGCGGTTCCGGCGCCACGAGCTGGTTTTGTTTTCGAGAGTTTGTAGTCGTCGTCAGCCATAAAAACGTCCACTGTTGGACGCAGGCCTCCCCCTTTATAGAGGGGTGTTGCCATAATCCCCACGCTTGGCAGGCGGCTTGGGGATCGCAGAATGGTCACCACCGTTAACCAAGAGAACGCTGCTGCCCGTCCTCCGGTGGGTCTGGTTGCAGTTTAAGGACATACCCAGGTCGAGTTTGTAGTGGTGGTAAATAAATGTGGGTGTTTTCTTACAAACGTTACCGCTTCGAGTTTGTAGATGCTGGGTAGTGAGCATTCTTTGCTCTTTAAAGTGAGGTTTGTGCAACTATCACGTCGGTGGATGTTCTTATTATTCCGAGACATTTCTTGAACAGGTTATGAGCATCAGTACAATTACCCCATAAGATGATTCCATAGCTCAACCAGCAGGCTAATCATGTAACTGTTCGGGATCGCGATTTGTCTTAACGATGTCATTTCACTAGTCACTGATTTTTAAGATTACAGTATTTCTTTGTTAAATTTTACAAAACAAAGAAAAACTTACAAAATTTAGTAATTCAAGCGCTCGCGCCTTCTCCTATTTCTCTCGGGCCTACCGTTTACTAGCCTGGACGTACCTCGCTACAACCGGGACTTAATCTTCTGTGTAGGACCTGGGTATGTCCTAACATCCCCACCGGAAGACGGGCAGCAGCGTCCCCTCGGTTAACGGTGGCGAGCATTCTGCGATCCCTAAGCCGCCTGCCAAGCCGCAGCCAGTTTTTTGTAGTGGTAGGACTCTACTGCAGAGTCCGCCTGGGGAAGTACCGCACCTTTGCCAGTTATTCAAACGCCAAGCAGTAGTGTGCAAGCATTACTGTGTTCCGGTTTGAAGGGCAATGTTACCAGAGAAATTACTGGGTATGAAGAGATTCAGGGTGACGAGCGCAGTGCAGTGCGGCGCAGGATTGGGTTCGCAAGTTCACAATTCTGGCACTGCTGCTGTTAGTGGCAGTTGTGGCGAACGCCTTGTTCGTCTCGTCACTTGATAGGATAAATAAAAAAAGTGGGGATTATGGCAACCCCTCCCTGTTAAGAAGGATGCCTTCGTCCAGCAGTGGACGTCTTATGGCTGTTGTTGTCGTAATCTTCTGTATGTAGTTCTATTATGTTTTCTGTGACCCAATTGCTTACCCAGAATAACTTCTAATATTAATTTTGAATACATATTGGCATGTGAAAATTATTGAATTCCAATTGTATACGTCTGAGTTTTTGTTAAGCCCGCTAATCGATTTAACACTTTATACGTCTACGTTGAAACACCGGTTTTGTTTTAGTGATGGGCTATCTTGGATAGGGCTGGGTATGCGAGATATGCGACTAGGTATTTTTTCAACCGACTTCAAAAGAGGAGGTTCTCATTTTGACTGTATGTTTTTTTTGTATGTGACGCTATTACTCCACCGATTATATTATGAATCGTTTTTTTTCTTTTTTTGTTTGGTTGGTGATGCTTCAGAGGTGGTCCCATATACATTTTATCGAAATCGGTTCAGTAGTTTGGTTTTAAAATCAAAATTGCTGGAGTAAATCAAAATAGTTGAACAATATGAAGATGTCACCCAGGTAGTACAAATTATTAAATTGTATAATGGGTTTGCGTTTGACTGCCATCTCGTCTGATGTTAAACGAAGATGCAGTCTACGATGGAGCACGCTTGCCTAGAAGAAACCGATTCACTCGCGACTTGAAGACACCCAGATTATAATAATCGGGAAACACCCACTCGGGCAGCGCTATCCACTGTTTAGCGATTCCCTACAATAAAAGTGTAAACATACCGCTTTGTAAAAGTTTCTAGATTTGATTTGTTTTTTTCCACTGTAGTGGTAGGACTCTATTGCAAAGTCCGCCTGGGGAAGTATTACACGTTTGCCAGATGTTCAAGTGCCAAGCAGTAGTGTGCAAGCATTACTGTGTTTCGGTTTGAAGGGCAATGTCGCCAGATAAATTAGTGGGGTTGAAGACATTTGACATCTTGGGTGACGAGCGCAGAGCAGTGCGGCGCAGGATTGTGTTCGCAAGTGATCACAATTCTGGCACTGCTACTGTTAGTGGCAGGCGTGATGCTTACCACCAGGTGAACGTCTCGCTCGTCTCGCCATGCATAAAAAGTCGCATTTTCGACCTCGCTATAGTTATTTACCGAAGTTAAGTAACTTAGTTAGCTCTATGGGTCTCCGGGGCCAAATTCGATTGAATGAATTCGAGTGAATAGGTACCTTCTAAGTCTGCCTGCTTCATCCTCGACCACATCGTCGCATACCAACAGGCGAGTTGATGGAGAAATGCAAACCTAAAGCGTTAAAAAATAAACAAAAATAAATAAGCAAAATTGGTCAAGGTTTTTGGAAGAAGTGGTAGTCTCGAGGTCTCAGGTCGTTATGTAAAGTTTGCGTAGTGTAGTATTAAAGTTCGGATAAATCTGGCCAGTTGGTGACCCTAGCCGTGTCTCGCTTTGACCAATAAAATAGCATGAAATCAATTAATTGGTGTAGACAGTGATTAACTACCGTTGTCACTTACGGTGGTGAAACTTGGATTCTATTGTGATCTCCATAAGTCAGCGTTTCTCTAAGGGATTGGCGATTCTTATCCGGCATGAAGTAATTCAACAGAGACCTTTTTTTTTTATATACAATTAAGTGACGAGACGAGCAAGACGTTCGTCTGGTGGTAAGCGTCACGCTTGCCACTAACAGTAGCAGTGCTAGACTTGTGAACTTGCGAACACAATCCTGCTCCGCAATGCACTGCGGTCGTCACCCTGAGATATCCGATGTTAAATCTCTTCATACCCAGTAATTTATCTGGTAATGTTGCCCTTCAAACCAGTAATGCTTGAACACTATTACTGGTTGGCGGTTGCTTAACTGGTAAAGGTGTGGTACTTCCCCAGGCGGACTCTGCAGTAGAGTCCTACCACTACAGTTGAATAACTGGCAAAGGTGTGGTACTTCCCCAGGCGGACTCTGCAGTAGAGTCCTACCGCTACAAAACTAAATCTACACTCCACCGTTCCGAATTTACAGCGCGCTAAATCGCAGTGCTACAGATCAAAAATATTATGCTGTTTTTGACTGGCAAGTATAATCAGCGCCATCTATCGAGTTGATTAGAACTACTTTACTTTTTAAACATGTTTGGAAAATCTCTCAATTATTCCACGTAATACCTATCAAAATCGATTTCGCTCGTAGTGTGCGCTAGCCATGTGAGCTATAATGAAATACTATTTAATTAGTAAGTTATTAGTAGTTATAAGTATGTATAAACATACTTAAAAATTAATAAACATATGATATATAAAAGCGCTACAAACTTTAAGAATAAGAATTAATAATAGTTGTACCTTCGCGTTACCAATTCGGATAACAGCACGCGTTACGTATTCGGATCGATTCGCATCTCAGTTTGAGCACACGTAGCACTTTGACGTTTATTTTTTCTTCTTTTCTCCTTGGAGGATTATGGCGTCGCACTCCGTGCATTTGCCAGTGTCAAGTATTTATAATATGTCAAGTTTTTGATGAGTTTCAAGTCGAATGAGTCCTAGTCACAGTCAAAGTCACACTTAGTAAGTCACAGTCAAGTCCAGTCATGCCCTAGTAAAGCCGTAGCAACTTTACTACAAGCTTCTTCGGAGTTTTGGAAACAACACGAAACGACATGTTTTACCACATTATAATACATCACTTGCCCACACTCTTGCGCGTAAATCAGCACTTAATGAATAAAACGCCACCATTTTTATGCATTAACACACGAAAAAACACAAGATTTGGAAAATAATACAATGCGGCAACATGTTTTTTTCGCGTTTCTGCCTTAACTCCTTATGTGACCCTAAGGAGTTTTGACGACCAGAACGAATTTGCAAAAAGCTGCAGGGACACAATTCACACGTTGTTTTGTAGTGGTAGGACTCTACTGCAGAGTCCGCCTGTGGAAGTACCACACCTTTGCCAGCTATTCAATCGCCAAGCAGTAGTGTGCAAGCATTACTGTGTTCCGGTTTGAAGGGCAATGTTACCAGATAAATTACTGGGTATGAAGAGATTTAACATCTGATATCTCAGGGTGACAAGCGCGGTGCAGTGCGGCGCAGGATTGTGTTCGCAAGTTCACAATTCTGGCACTGCTACTATTAGTGGCAGGCGTGACGCTTACCACCAGGCGAGCATGAGCTCGAGGTCGTCTCGTGACTTGATAGTATATTAAAAAAAAGTCATCAAGGTATTCGAAATTGAAGTCGGTTTTTTTTCCAAACGTACTTGTTTATTTTTTAGCTGTATACGTTTATTTTTTTCCTGGGATCGTATGGGGATATTTGTGATTGGCTGCCATTTCCCAATAATATTTATTTAAGTTCGGAATGTCTTGCGTTTCGTTGAATTTATATGTCATTTGTGATGGGTTATTAACCTTATCACACAAAATGTCATGTCGGACAAATATCACTGAAAAAAAGGGTTAAGTAGTTGTTCGCCCCGAACGATGACCTTTAGACATGTTAATTAATTAATAAATACAATGTGTAACAAAAAGGTACAACAATACTGAAGGGTATCCTGTACTCATTATTATGAACAAAATTTACCTATTTTACTGTCCAAGTCCAAGAACTTTTTGTATGAAACAGCTGTTCTATTCTCGCGATCAGGTTTGACCCCATAGTAAAAGTTGTTCATAACGATGAGTACAAGATACCCTTCAGTATGGTTGAACCTTTTTGTTACATGTTGTAGAATGTAACCTACTGTGGCTAAAGTAACAGTTGAACTGCCACATCCAGCATATGTGTTGGTACCAACCAGGCCACCCTTCAGTATAGTTGAACCTTTTTGTTACATGTTGTATAATATAACCTTCTGTAACTAAAGTAACTTGAACTTCCACACCAAGCATATATGCGTTGGTACCAGGTAATGTTGAACCTTTTTGTTACATGTTTTATAATATAACCTACTGTGACTAAAGTAACAGTTGAACTGCCACATCCAGCATATGTGTTGGTACCAACCAGGCCACCCTTCAGTATAGTTGAACCTTTTTGTTACATGTTGTATAATATAACCTTCTGTAACTAAAGTAACTTGTACTTCCACACCAAGCATATATGCGTTGGTACCAGGTAATGTTGAACCTTTTTGTTACATGTTTTATAATATAACCTACTGTGACTAAAGTAACAGTTGAACTTCCACACCAAGCATATGTGTTGGTACCAGGCGACCCTTCAGTAATGTTGAACCTTTTTGTTACATGTTTTATAATATAACCTACTGTGACTAAAGTAACAGTTGAACTTCCACACCAAGCATATGTGTTGGTACCAGGCCACCTCTCCAGTAGACATGTCTCGAGCGCACACCTGTTTCTTCGGTATAACATTGCATTGGTGCAACAATTCGCAATTGTATCGCGCAAAGTTGTACATCATAATATAGCCTTGCTATAAAAATAAAAACTATGATTATTTACGAGATATTTCATAACCATCAGCCTGGAGACGTCCACTACAGAACTAAGGTCCCTTAGACCGCCACACTGTACGACAACCTGCCATTTGCATCCACCGGTTGCCCGCGATTTTCACAATGTCGTCGGTCCACCTAGTGGGAGGCATACCTACGCTGCGTGTTCCGGTTCGCGGTCGCCACTCCAGAACCTTTCTTCCCCATCGATTATCAGTTCTTCGAGCGATGTGGCCTGCCCATTGCCGCTTCAACTTGCAAACCCTGCGAGCTAAGTCGGTGACTTTGGTTCTTTGGTGAATATCCTCGTTCCGGATTTTATCGCTCAAAGCAACTCCGAGCATAGCTCTCCCTCTATTGCCCGCGTTGCGTGACTCTGAGTTTCTCTAAAACACCAGTAGTTTCATATGCGGTTTATTTTCATTATTTCATCAACCAGACTGAAGACGTCCACTACTGGACGATGGCATCCCTTTTAATGAGGGGTTTGCCATAATACCCACGCTTGGCAGGCGGCTTGAGGATCGCAGAAGGCACTACCAGACTGGAGAGAGCCTCTTAAAATTTACTTACCTCAGGATTTTCTGTTGTGTACGGAGGCCTGGTTATAACTTTTTGTATAGTAGTTGCAGTACTATTAAAATCCTCTTGGGTGGGGTCCCAAGACGGAGTCTCTGGATTATTTGTGTTCGTAACATTTTTATTTTGTACTGTGTTTATAGAGTTAGGTGTTTTTGATTGATTTTTTGGTGTTTGGTTCTCTTCTCCCGAATCATCGTAACTCTCGTAGTCGTCATAGTGCTCCTCGGTCGCTTCTATCTCTAACTTAGAACAAAAGTTGCACAAGATTTACCCCTTGGTCACGAGCTCACTGCTCGCGAGACTTGCGTCTTCGTCTTGCGATCGCGGTGACAACAAATGTAAAGCCGCGTGCGGACAGCGCGTACGTTGGTACGCGTAGTCGGTTCTGCGTGTCCTAGAACGCCATGTCCATACTTGCAGCTACGCGTACACTCTTGGGGAACGCGTGCCGCGCGAGCCATCGTCACTCGGTTTTTGGTCGCGCGTCAAAGAGGACGCGCACGCCCGGGTACGCTATATTTGGACGGCAAAATGGATAGACACGCGTATTGGCGTGTCTGGCGGGTGACTGGCGGGGGTTCGCGTAGCGCTATGGATCGATTGACCTCGCGTTCAGGTTCGCGGCGGTCCGTACAGGAGCTGTACGCGTATCCAATGTACGCGTGGGCAGCGTATTCCGACTACGCGTAAAACAGGAACGCGCTGTCCTACGCAGCTTTAGAAGTTATTCAGAGCCGAGTGTGACACGAGCCGCTGCGGCGCGACTAGCGGAGCAGCAGGTGGCGCGGAAACACCCGCAGCGAGCGAGTTAAACAAGAGTACTAGCTCGCAGCGCGGGTGCCACGACACGGAGCTGCGCGACCGGCGAGAGCGGAGGACAAACTCATACTAAGTCGACCGACGTGGCCACAGTCGCTGCCGCCGCTGCCGACTCGTGGCATGCTAACTCGGTCGCAACACACTCCACGCGCCGCTCGATGCACATGTGACTAAAATACAAGTAGCTTTTTCAAAAAAAGTACCTCGGAAGTCATCATCATCAGCCCGGAGACGTCCACTGCTGAACGAAGGCCTCCCCCTTAGACCGCCACACTGTACGACAACCTGCCATTTGCATCCACCGGTTGTCCGCGACTTTTACAATGTCGTCGGTCCACCTAGTGGGAGGCCTACCTCGAAAGTATACCTTTTCAAATAAAAAAAGATTTTTTAAATTGAGTCCAGAATTGACGGAGAAATCGGTGAAAATAATTAAAAAACAAAACATACAGTACTCCTCCTTTTTTGAAATCGGTTAAAACTAAGTAAAATCCGAGTTTGAGTAAACAATTACGAACGAAGGCGGAATGCATTTCGCGCGTTATTGTTTTTTAAAAAACGTTTTTATGTTATTTTATCGCGCTCTTTCCTTTCACATACAACCTGTTACTTATTCATACAATTACCGTGGTAGATCTCTTTGGTGATTAGAACTTTTACTAACAATACCCACATTACAAATTCAAATCACTTTTCGCCCCTAGGGCCTAAAAAGAGCTATTTTGTTCCCTTTTTGCGAGGAACAAACTCGGTATTTTTGAATAGATGTGATAATAATTCATAAAAATACTTACCGTCTCCAAACTAGGCTCATAAATACTGTACTTGGAAGACGTCTTCTTTTTTTTGGTAGGTTTTATTCTCTTGGGCTGTTAAAACAAAACTGTAAATAGCCCGAAATTTGCAGTTGTAGGTAACTAATACTAAAATAAAAAAATGGGTGGTAATTAGTGGTGCTGGGTGTAGTATGTATTACAAGAATGTATTTACAAAATCATTATATAATTATAAGTATTCTATCAGCTATCTAGTTTCTTTATTACAAGCTTTGCTTAGTTTGGATAGATGGCGCTGTGTGATAAATGTCCACAGTTTTTTTTTTACATATCACCATCTAGCCCCAAACTAAGCTAAGCTTGTACTATGGGAACCAGGTAACTGATAGAATACTTAAATACTTTATTTTGTAAATACATACTTATAATACATACAACACCCAGACACAACAAACATCTATGTTCGCCACATAAATGCTTGTCCTGGTTCGGAGAAGACCTACCAAACAAAAAAAAACATCAAAATCAATTCACAATTTGCGGAGTAATCGCGTAACATACGTACAAAAAAACACATAATATCGAATTGAGAACCTCCTTTTTTGAAGTCGGTTGAAAATTATGTAAGGCCACTGGTCCAAAGTCCGGTCATCTGGAATGATACTTACAGTGGTAAATTTTGCCATTTTCTTCTTATTTTTCTTGTCTTTTTTATTTTTGGATCCCGTCTTGTCTTTTTTCTTCTACGGGAATAAACAAGAGGTTTACATGGATTCACGTAAAGGTTTCAAATAGTAGATTGTTTACCAATGGAGCAAACAACTATGTTAACGGCGAGAGTGTTTCTTTGAAACCAGAGCGTAGAACAAGAGGTTTACATGGATTCACGTAAAGGTTTCAAATAGTAGATTGTTTACCAAGGGAGCAAACAACATTTTTTACGGCGAGAGTGTTTTTTTAAACCAGAGCGTAGCGAAGGATTCTAAAGTAGAATTTCGAGCGTAGCGAGGGTTTCAATAGACAATAGACAATATTTTATTTGTAGAATAAACACATTTTGTACACAAGACAAGACAATATAAACTCATAACAAATTTAAACAGTACAAAATAGTTTTTTGCCACAAACCGGTACCAACTCAGCATAATGCTGGCTGCGAACAGCCAGCGCTGGTCTTCCGTTGGAACCGTTGGTGACGTCCCCCACGCATACCACACGGCAGGGCACGCTTAAACAAACAAATATAACCAGAAACAAACAAAAACAATACAAGGTAATGATATATAAACAAATAAACGACGGCGATTTTATTCAATTTAAATTTATTTAGGTTTCAAAGTACTCAAGCTTAAAATAGTGTTGATCCCGAGGTGGACACTGTACTTTTTATGAGAAAATAAGTAAGTGCAGTTTATGAATAAGAATAGTACCTACGTTTATTTTATTTTCACTTCTCACTTTTTATTGAGGAAGATACACTGAGTTAAAATAAAACAAAGTGAAATGCCTACAGCTTAGAAGGTGACAAGTCAAACAACCGTTCTGTATTGAGTCCGTTTTAATACTCCACGAATGCGTCGCACAGGCTTGCTCACAATAGATGTATAACATATGTAGGTGCATACACACCAGAGAGTAAAATCCGAATTTCAATAAACTATTACGAACGAAGGCGGAATGCATTTCGCGCGCCTTCCCTTTTCAAACAGCTTGTTACTTGTTCATACGAGTACAATGTCCGGTTGATCTCTTTGGTGATCGGAACTTTTACTAACAATATCCACATTCCAAATTCAAATCACTTTTCCTGCCTTTTTGCCACTGGGCGGAAAAGAGCTCTTTTCTGCCCTGTTTGCGAGGAACAAAGTAGGTCTTTTTGAATAGATGTGATAAAAAAAATACTTACAACATACTTACTTTTATTTTCTTGGTTTTCTCAGGGGTCTGACTCGATGCTGTACTAGGGTCTGTCGGGTCAGGCACCTACGGGAATAAACTGTCAATTCAATATCGCATCAAATAGTAAAAAAAATATTTAAAAAAAAATTGAATAGTAAAATAACCACTAGATAGAAAGATAGATTAACTCTTCATAGCTTATAATTTTTTTGTTTAGTAGGTGATACTTTAGAGGGGGTCCTATGTAAATTTTATCGAAATCGGTTCAGTAGTTTGGTTTTTAAATCAGTTACTGGAATAAATCAAAATAGTTGAAAAATATGAAGATGTCTTTCAGGTAGTCGAAATTGAAGTGAGAATGATCAAAATCAATTCGTAATAATTGACGGAGTAATCACATAAAATTCATACAAAAAAAAACATACCTACAGTCGAGTAGGGAATATTCATGTGTGTTCAATTATTACAAATAATAGGATAAATGGAGAGTACTGAATCTGGTGCTTACATCGAAAAAATAATTGAAATCGGCCGGTAAAGTTCTCAAATACAAGCTTTCAAAGTATTTGGGAGGGAGTCATCTGTCCCTTTCTAGCAAAACACGTGCTAGTATAGAATTTGCTTGGAATCGTGAACTTTGACGTCATAAACCTAGTATAGTGCCCTCCCTGTCTAACATGAAACTAAAATGTTTATAACGTTTTTTTTCCTCTTTTAAGTTTATAGTTTTGCGTTGACTGCCATCTCGTCTGATGATAAACGTAGATGCAGCCTACGATGGAGCACGCTTGCCTAGAAGAAACCGTTTCACTCGCGACTTGAAGACACCCAGATTATAATTATCGGGAAACACCCACTCGGGCAGCGCTACCCGCTGTTCAGCAGTTCGAATAAAGAACTTGGAATCAAACCGTTTCGTACGAGTTTTTGGTATATCAACCATGAAACGGTGTCGTTTTTTCGAGGTCCTGGCCGTCCGATAGAAGAATGGGCAGCGGGAAATAAGATCATGCAAATCCGAAGCACACTCTCCGAAATGTATTCGATAAAATACCGATAGGCTAGCTATACTTTTCGACGATGATCGAGGCTTTTTAGCTTGGTCCGGTTTGTGCACATATCAGCTCTTTTGTGAGTGAATAAAGAACTCATGAATATCCCTATTGAGAACCTCCTTTTTTGAAGTCGGTTGCAAATATTTACAGTATGTATCGATACATTGGCCGTGGTATTCTGTGCGCGCAGTGTTACTCCTCTGGTTAATATAATAATGTTTTTATTTTGCTGAGTGGCTGCTTCAATTCCGATGTACAATGGTGTGGTAATATACAATCCTGCGAACAATAGTGAATAAGTAGGATAAGATAAGAATTAAGAAGAATTAGACTTATTTGGACTGGTAGGACTCTACTGCAGAGTCCGCCTGGGGAAGTACCACACCTTTGCCAGTTATTCAACTGTAGTGGTAGGACTCTACTGCGGAGTCCGCCTGGGGAAGTACCACACCTTTGCCAGTTATTCAACTGTAGTGGTAGGACTCTACTGCAGAGTCCGCCTGGGGAAGTACCACACCTTTGCCAGTTATTCAACTGTAGTGGTAGGACTCTATTGCAGAGTCCGCCTGGGGAAGTACCACACCTTTGCCAGTTATTCAACTGTAGTGGTAGGACTCTACTGCAGAGTCCGCCTGGGGAAGTACCACACCTTTGCCAGTTATTCAACTGTAGTGGTAGGACTCTACTGCAGAGTCCGCCTGGGGAAGTACCACACCTTTGACAGTTATTCAACTGTAGTGGTAGGACTCTACTGCAGAGTCCGCCTGGGGAAGTACCACACCTTTGACAGTTATTCAACTGTAGTGGTAGGACTCTACTGCAGAGTCCGCCTGGGGAAGTACCACACCTTTGCCAGTTATTCAACTGTAGTGGTAGGACTCTACTGCAGGGTCCGCCTGGGGAAGTACCACACCTTTGCCAGTTATTCAACTGTAGTGGTAGGACTCTACTGCAGAGTCCGCCTGGGGAAGTACCACACCTTTGACAGTTATTTAACTGTAGTGGTAGGACTCTACTGCAGAGTCCGCCTGGGGAAGTACCACACCTTTGACAGTTATTCAACTGTAGTGGTAGGACTCTACTGCAGAGTCCGCCTGGGGAAGTACCACACCTTTGACAGTTATTCAACTGTAGTGGTAGGACTCTACTGCAGAGTCCGCCTGGGGAAGTACCACACCTTTGCCAGTTATTCAACTGTAGTGGTAGGACTCTACTGCAGGGTCCGCCTGGGGAAGTACCACACCTTTGCCAGTTATTCAACTGTAGTGGTAGGACTCTACTGCAGGGTCCGCCTGGGGAAGTACCACACCTTTGCCAATTATTCAACTGTATTGGTAGGACTCTACTGCAGGGTCCGCCTGGGGAAGTACCACACCTTTGCCAGTTATTCAACTGTAGTGGTAGGACTCTACTGCAGGGTCCGCCTGGGGAAGTACCACACTTTTGCCAGTTATTCAACAACCCAGCAGTAGTGTGCAAGCATTACAGTACTGTGTTCCGGTTTGAAGGGCAATGTTACCGGAGAAATCACTGGGCTTGAAGAGATTTGACATCTAATAACTCAGGGTGACGAGCGCAGTGCAGTGCGGCGCAAGGTTGTGTTCGCAAGTTCCTAATTCTGGCACTGCTACTGTTAGTAGCAGGCGTGACGCTTACCACTAGGTGAAAGTCTTGCTAGTCTCGTCACTAGATCGTATAAAAAAAACCACATGTTTTTGGACCAGGATATGTCCTGTCCAGAACCACAGGCAGCAGCGTCCTCTCGGTTAACGGTGGCGAGTATTCTGCGATACACAAGCCGCCTGCCAAAAGTTTGGGGATATTGGCTTGTTGTCGCGATTTCTAAGTCTGCCTGTTAGTTTTTTTTAATGTACAGAATATGCCCTTAAAATGATTCTAACTGATTACCAGTAACCCTGTATATATATAGTCATTTCTCTAGAAATCACGAGAAGAACACTTAGAATATTTTTCTTACCCATTAAAACGCTGGTGTAAAACATATTAAATGGGAAACCTATTAAAGGGAACGGTTAAGAATTCAATAATATAAAAATTGTATGCGAGTGTAAATACAATAATTAAGTATTAATCTATCCTATTAAAGGTAATCTGTAGTGATATAAACGAAACCGTGGTAACCCATTAGAAAAACGTCTTGGAAACGTGAGGTCGGTGGCTCGATTCCGGGTCACAGAAAACAGTATTAGTTCCATTGAGCTAATATCCAAAGAGTCACAATCTCTGAGTGAAAACAGTCAAAAAACGTCCGAGTGCCGTTGTACATATCTATACGTGCATTATATAGTTCACAATTGTTTGAATTTAGACGTTATGTCGCTGGTATAGTGTTCAATGTAGGCTTGAGCGCTTGTGTCTTATCGTAGTTCATGTCGTTCAAAAAGTCGGTGCACTGCATAGCGTGCGCCAAGTTTTGGCGCGGACATTTTTTTGCGCGTTTGTGACTCTATAGATATTAGCTCAATGATTAGTAAGCAGGAGCGGCAGTTGGCTGATTATATCTGTTGCAAAACCGATCCCCGCCAGGGTAGAGAACCTTGAACACCTCTACTGGGGTGTTCTACAGCGCAGACTACAAATCGGAAAACGTGGCTTACGACTCCCTGAGACCAGATAAAGCTAGGGTTGGAAGCAGAAAGCCGTCAACAACAAGAATACGTCCACAGTTGGGCGAAGGCCTCCTCCTAAATAGGGAGGGGTTGTCATAATCCCCACGCTTGGCAGGCCGCTTGGGGATCGTAGAATGCTCCGCCGTTAATCGAGAGGACGCTGCTGCCCGTCCTCCGGTCGTTCTGGGTGCAGTTTTAGGACATACCCAGGTACTCGGAAAACCGTAGCTCTGGCTAAATGGTGTGCCTTGGTTTGGGAGGCCTTTGTCCAGCAGTCCCTAAGTTTAAGCATAGACTAAAGGATATTGGATCCTCATATCTTCCAAATTCCAAAAATAACATACGACAGTTTTTATAACTAAAGATTATATTTATATAAAAAGATTGATATACGTACTTAATAAACACTTATTGATACTGAGTATTACGTCCTCGCTGATTGGATACGACTTACAAATGGGCGATATTCTCACGGGCAATTAAAAACAAAAGCTCATTGTAGATGGCGCTGACTTTGCACTGACCAGACGTGGCTGTCATTGACTAGTTTTTTTTTGTTTTACTGCCACAGGGCAAAAATATTATGCTGTTTTTGACTGCCACGTATAGTCAGCGCCGTCTTTCGAGTTGAATAGAACTACTTTTATTTTTAATTGCCTCTCAGAAAATCGCCCACTACAAAACATTACTGTATATTAGATGATGTCGCTTACGTTGTCATTTATTTATTAATTAATTAATGATTATTAATTAAAACGGCAAATAAACCACTTACATTAATTAACACAAGGCAACATACTCGTAGCGAACAACATAGCGAACTTCGACGTACAATAACGGCCTTACTTAAAAAAACTTCTCAACCGTTAGTCACCTTCTCAACCGTTAGTCACTGCTTAAGATGCCCTGCCATCTTCTCTCTGACGTGAAGTGTAACATGCAAGAACAAGACAGAGAAGTTTAAGTAGTGACTAAGAGAATCGAGATTATTTTAGGTAAGGCTGTAAAGCGTCCACTGCTTTGGAATCGGCCCGATCGGAGCGTACGGAGCATACGGAGCGTCGGCATTTTATAAATGCCGATAGGGAGCGTCGACTGCATTCGGATTATGACATCCGAATGGCGCGATCGCTGCGGATGAGGTCATCGGTATCTGGCACGGATTTGCCGTTCCAGGGGGTCTTGACAAGAGCCACTTTCTGTTAGCGCTTCACGCCTGCGAATAGATAAAATTGTGTGAAAATGATATTAGCTTGAGAAATGTCACGTGACTGCTAATGTCATTTTCATACAATTTTATCTTTCCGCAGGCGTTAACGCTAAAAGAAATGGATTCTTGTCTAGACCCCCAGGTGCACGCAATCCTATAGAAATCATTACAAAGCAACAAATCCGTCCGCTCCGATGCCGACGCAGTGGTCGCACAGCGAAAAGGAAAAGAGAACTGCTTTAAATAGAATTGCTATATACGACGCAATATTTTTTATTTTTTTATTTATGAGCGTGTAAAACGTTCGGCATCGTAGCCGTCACACGGTTGGAGCGGTGACACGCGACTGAGATTAAAACAAGGCATATTACGCTATTTATGCCTTGTTTTGAAGGTGCCGTTTTCGAGTGGCGACGGGTATCTACCCTACATTTCTTTGTTTTGTTTTCGCTGTCTACAATCCATATTTTTTTATAGGAAATTTGTAGTATGGATTCGTGTATCCCCACTGAGTGAACCTTGGTGGATCTACAAGCTGGTTGGTAAAAACCAACAGGGTACCGTTTGAATTGGCTAAATCATAATCTTCGCACATGGCGTAGTCTTGGATAGTATACACTGAAAATAAATAAATATACAATGTGCATCAAAAAATTTGAACATTACTGAAGGATATGTACTCATTATTATGAACAACATTTTCTATGGGACCAACCTTGAAATTAAGAAAAAAGAACCTGCTGTTCTATACAACACCCGAAACTAGTCATAGTGGAGTCCAAGTCATGCCCTAGTAAAGTTGTGGCGAATTTACTATGAGCTTGTACCGAGTTTTGAAAACAACACGAAAAGACATGTTTGACCACATTATATCATTTGCCCACACTCGTGCATGTAATTCAACACTCAATGAATAAAACACCACCATTTTTAATCATTAGCGGCCTTACCTAAAATAAACTCGACTCTCTTAGTCACTGCTTAAACTTCTCTGACCTTTTCTAGCACGTGCAACTTCACGTCAGAGTGAAGATGGCAGAGCATCTTAAGCAGTGACTAACGGTTGAAAAGTTTTTTAAGTAAGGCCGTAGGTTCGCGAAAAACACAAGTTTAAGAAAATAATAGAATGCAACGACATGATTTTTCCGTTTTCCCGCCAAAACTCCTTGATTGACTTCCATAGCAACTTTGTTCGGGATGTCTGTCTTTGGCCACAGATATAATTATAGCCTGTCGAATGTTGATGGCTCCTGAACATAATTTCTCCTACAAACACGACTCACCGTTGCGGGCAGGGGGCGAGGTAACGTTCTATGCTTGCGATTGGACAATCACTGGGATGACGCAATCTGGTTCATGAAATTCAATGAAATTCTGACGTACGCGCAGTGGCTAGCAGTGTTTTTTAAACTACTAATTTTCGTATGAGGGGAAGGTGGACGATCTCTCAACAGGGTTTATAGTCTTTGGTCTTGGCACATAGCAGGCCTTCCGCACTCTGTACTTTAGGTATGAAGCTACGAATACGTGGTGGGCCCGTCTAGGGCCAATTCAGTGGGCAGAGTTCAGTCAGCAGAGATAAGAGTTACGCGCAAGACAGAGAGGCAACTTCTAGGTTAATATTAAGTAGGTAGTGAGCGCTCGCATGTCCTAAATTGCACTTTATTGTGTCTCAGCAAGAGTCGCTACTTATTTAATAGTAGATTATGCACTAAGGGAATAAAGCTGTGTCTTACGTCGCGGGCGGCATGTTGAACCCTGAGCGTAACGAGGGAGTCTAGAGTTATATAGAGTCCTGAGTGAAGCGAGGGGTTCAAGCTGCCCAACACGAAGACAGGCTTTATTCCAGAGGAGCATACTCTACAACTCACACCTTCTGCGAGACAATAACAAGCCAGGGCTCCATAAATTAAAATTCACTGACAATCACTGGACCAAACACCGTCTTTTGTTTCACATTCTTTGTAAACGCACCGTTTTTTTGAGTTCTGCTTATGGTGGCCAGTTCGATTTTCGTACAAACTTCTGTGCACTGCCATATGGGCATTTTTTACTTAGAGTTTTCCACGAGTTTCCACACGAACGTTTCAAATTCAAATCACTTTATTCCTTAGGGAGTTTCATACAACTTTATATCCCTTAAGAGATAATACTTTACTTTACGTTGAGGTTGCATGATATGTAATTGGACATTGTCGAGCAGGTGATGTGAAAATGTTTTTGTGGAGTGAGGAGTCTTTTGTATCTGTACCATTATGTATTCTGTGGCAATGGTAAAATATGAACATACTTCCTATTTGGAGGCAGTTGTACTTCCACATCAAACAGATGTTGATGAACCAGGCAACGGTGCCGAAAACCCAGTCTCGGGCGCACGCTTTCTCCGTCGGTACGACATTGCACTGTTTCAACAACTCGCAGTTGAATAGCCCGAAGTTGTCGCGAAACTTCTTGGCATTCTACAACATTAAAAGAGTTGATAAAATATATACAACGTGTAACAAAAAGGTTCAACAATACTGAAGGGTATGTATGTACTCAACATTATGAATAACTCTTACTACGGGGCCAACCCCGAAATAGCGAAAAAAAACCAGTTGTTCCATTCATTTTGTCCAAGGTCAAACAACTTTTTGTATGAAACAGCTGTTTTTTTTTTGCGATTGTAATGTTTCTCCCCTAGTAAAAGTTGTTCATAATGATGAGTACATACAAAAATTTGCTCGGTGTGATTTAATATGGTGAATTTTGGGAGCGGGCCGAATTTCTTCCGTGCGCGGACGAAGTCGCGGGGGACTTCTAGTTGCCTAATAAAATGTTACGCATTAATGGGGAAACTCACAATAGGGTAGATGACTGATGTTTCAATCGTTGAAACCAATAGCTTTGGTGGCTTTAAGT
Organism: Erannis defoliaria; assembly: GCA_905404285.2. NCBI lineage: Eukaryota > Metazoa > Arthropoda > Insecta > Lepidoptera > Geometridae > Erannis > Erannis defoliaria. The sequence continues at coordinate 1,623,290 of FR990093.1, read as the reverse complement.
AAATAAAGTATGTTTATTGAAAAAAATTTTTTTATCGGTTATTAATGTTCTGATATAAAAGCGTTTAAAGTTTTTGTTAGAGCCAACTCTGTCCCTTTCCCACAAAGCAAAAAAATTACGTCACGCCTTACTTGTCAGAATTGAATTTATATGGCGTACAGAGAAGTGACGTCACGATTTGCTGTTTCTCCTCTCTGTCTAGCATGATATTAAGTTGCTTATTTTTGATCAGATTTTCGTTTTATTTTCATTAATCAGCTATATTTAAGGGCCACATTTTAATAGGACAATAAAAAAAACCAGTCATCTAGCCTATTTTACCTAAGAAAATTATATGCATTAATTAATAGGGTTTTTTTAAACGCAATGAAGTGATGAGACAAGCGAGACGTTTGCCTGGTGGTAAGCATCACGCCTGCCTATAACAGTAGTAGTGCTATAATTGTGAACTTGCGAACAAAATCCTGCGCCGCACTGCACTGCGCTCGTCTCCCTGAGATATTAGATGTCGAACCTCATCATGCAATAATTGTCTGGTAACACTTTCAAACCGGAACACAGTAATGCTTGGTGGTTGAATAACAGGTAAACTTGTGGTACTTCCCCAGGCGGACTCCGCAATAGAGTCCTACCCCTACCACTACAACAAAAAAGTTTGTGATGTAGAAACTTATTCAAAAAAAAAAACCTACTTCAAATTAATATGAGACCACCTCGGCAATCGTCGTCGTCAGCCATAAAACGTCCACTGCTGGACGAAGGCCCTTTATAGAAGGGTGTTGCCATAATCCCCACGCTTGGCAGGCGGCTTGGGGATCGCAGAATGCTCACCACCGTTAATCAAAAGGACGCTGCTGCCCGTCCTCCGGTGGGTCGGTTGCATTTTAAGGACATACCCAGGTCCAGGTCGGCAATATACCCTTTCAAATAAAAAAAGTTATTTTTTCAAATCGGTCCACAATTGACGGAGAAATCGGCGAACATACATTAAAAAAAAACATACATACCGTCAAACATAGAACCTTTTTGTGTAGTTGTGGATATTAACAAATTGTAGATTTTTCAAAAAGTGCTGTAACAATTTCGATAAAATGTATATGGGACCAACTCTGAAGTATGAACTATCAAACAAAAAAAGAGTCATCAAAATCGGAACATAACTGACGGAGTAATCAAGTAACATACAAAAAAAACATACAGTTGAATGAGAACCTCCTCTTTTTTGAAGTCGGTTAAAAAGTAAATAAAACCTCACATTTTCTTTCGGCATCGTGAAGTTCGGAAGTGGTCTGGTTGGTCTAGCAGTTACCGCCGTGGTTGTTATGGTGGTAGTATACTGAGGGTCAGGAGTCTCCGTAGTAAGGTACCAATAAACCGTCTCCTCGTACGAGTAGGTTCCTATCGTTTCAGGGTCGAATTCCTCACTACTCAATGTGGCAGGTGTAGTTTCGTCAGATCCAGCCCCACCTGTGCCACCAGACGCACCTGTGCCACCAGGTCCCCCAGTCTAAAGAAATAATAAAAAAATACCATGGAGGATAACGAGTTGCGATGAGCGACTTGCAGCCGCAGATCCTATTTTGCGGACGGAGTGTGTGACGTCATACTTATTTGCTCAGTCTGCTTACGTCCGCCACGCGTAACAGTCATTCAAAATTACATATTAGACGTACGATTTTTAATGTTTTTACCCAGTAAAAGGAAAAATGAAATAAGTTGCTCTGTTTCTTTATGTACAAATGACCGAGAAAAATTCAGATGACATGATTGGCATCTAATTTCATTCGTAAGTCATTTTATTTCTAGATTTAGTGTTCCGTTCTACAAAATTTAAAAACGCGACATCTAGCGTGATATTAAGAAATGAAGTGTTAATTCAGCTAAGTGTAAGTTCAGTAGTTCGATTCTCAAAAACTTTTCCTGACAACCGCTAGATGGCAGTACAATTTGCCACTCCTCCCGCGAGCCTACACCTCCCCGCACATTCACGCGTCTTTCTAAGGAAAAATCCTTTGATAACATCTCTGCTTCTATTACTCTGTGAAAAATACCGAGCGAAACAGTTGAGGTCTCCCGGCTGATGATTTGGACGCGGCGTCGGCATTTCATCGCTTCATTAGCTAGAAGACGGGGTTGGATCTTATATCAAGTCGCCTGAATTTGAAAATTGTGTCACTCTGGGGGGATCAGGGGCCGTCATGCAATTTTTGCCGCCAGAGCCGCGACGAAATTTATAAAATTATTTTCATAAAATATCGAAAAATTCAATTGTTTACATAGGAACTAACTAACCAATGCTTGAAACGGAATATAGACACTAAATTCTTACGTTTTTATAGTCGTGTCTGTCAAAACGCATGAAATGAAACGCTAGGCTGCTATCCTACGATTCTACGCAGAGCACCCCCACTTGAGTTGATTAGGTCGAAATGGGTGACAGATCCGAATCAGAACACCCCGACTCCACCTGATCTTGTGGTTCCTACTTATATAGTGTGTGTAAAAAGCGCGGGAGCCAGAAGCTCAAGGGAGGTCTTGAGGGGAGCGAGCCATACGAGGCCGAGTGAAGCGAAAGGGGGAGGTGGCGAGCGAAGCGAGCAGGCGACCTCCGTAGTGTAACGAAGGGGCGACCGCAAGAGCTTCTGGCTGGGAGCCCACCCAGAGTCTCTTACAGTGACAGAACCGAGTCGGGCGACATGCGAAAGTAGTACGATAAGCTTATATTTTTTTACCAAAACCCACTCCCCCCCCCCTTCTGGTAAAGTGATTTTTCTCAGAAACGAAAATTTTAACATCTAATATTTAAGAAACTTCGTACCTCCGGCGGAGGGAAAAGGTGGGTGGCGACTCTACTCGTCCCCCCTACCTCCTCCTCTACCCGCTTCCCCCCAATTAAGGCGAATTGATTTATGATTTTACCCAGAATACGTCCACTGCTGGACGAAGACCTCCCCATTAATACGGAGGGGTTGTCGTCTGCGTCGACTATCATCAATGAGGTTCCACAGGCAAGACTTTTCGCAGCTGGCGCCAGCGGCGGTCCGGATGTGGAAAAATTCTCGATGTGGAAGTTTTCTTGTTAATCGGTGCTTATATCTGCTCTTGATGAGGGATTTGTCGATAATCAAGTCCAAGGAAAAATACTGGGTACTGTGTCTTGTTTTAAGAATCTATGCAGCTGTTGACTGCCTGAAAATAGATTTGTAGGTTAGATAGTTATTTACTTTTTATGTTGGACAGAGCTTTAATTAGCAAGGCAAAGGATTGCTATACAAAGCACTATTTGCAGATTCCCATGGTAATCCGAGTCAACAAAAAGAAATAAAAATATAAATAAATAAATATAAATATAAATATAAAGCGCCTTAAAAAAATATACAATCGACTTGAACTTCGAATGTTCTAGTAAATTTGATTTAAAAACCAAACTAGTGAACCGATTTTGATAAAATGTATATGGGACCATCTCTGAAGTATTACCTACCAAGCAAAAAAAGGATCATCAAAATCAGTTCATAATTGGCAGAGAAATCGCGTAACATACAAAAAAAATACAGTCGGATTGTGAACCTCCTTTTTTGCAGTCGGATGAAAATATATGACATTGACAGTTTACTATATGGCTGCATCGACGATGCGCCACCTAGCGGGAAAAAGTCTCAGTGTGGATCCCCATTAGTTTGTGATCAAACACTTACCAAGACAGCAATAAAAGGAAAAAAAACTTACACCTGTAGGTTTAAAAAGCGTAGACTCGGTAGACTCCGTCGAAAGTACAGTAGTGTCAGTTAATAACGGACCGAAATCAAGCGACCTGTACTCTGATGAAGATACTTCGCTCTCCGACTCGCTGGAAGACTGCGGAAACAATAGTAGATTATGCACTAAGGGTATAAAGCAGTGTCTTACGTCGCGGGCGGCATATTGAACCCTGAGCGTAACGAGGGAGTATAGAGTTATATAGAGTCCTGAGTGAAGCGAGGGGTTCAAGCTGCCCAACACAAAGACTGGCTTTATTCCAGAGGAGCATACTCTACAACTCACACCTTCTGCGAGACAATAGAAAGCCAGGGCTCCATAAATTAAAATTCACTGACAATCACAGGACCAATTTATTTACCAATTTATATAGCTTATTATTCCTGTAATATTGCTTAGATTCTGAACAACACTTATGAAACTTGTAATGTGACAAGCTTTGCTTAGTATGGGGCTAGATGGCGCTGTGTGTAAAATGTCCCCCAATATTTATTTATGTAATGTTGTGTACTCACAGATGACGGTAAGTTGTTAGGGTTGATGTTATAGTCTGGTGTCGACGTGGTAGTAGTTTTCGGAGAAGTCTGTAAGTAAAAGGGTTTCTTATTCATGTGCGTTGAGCTAATATCTAAAGAGTCACAATCTCTTAGTGAAAACAGCCAATAAACGTCCGAGTGCCGTCGTACATACCTATACGTGCAATAGCAGGCTGTTAGTTTGAACACCGTTATCCTTCTAGGATTTCATTGTACTCATCTTTATGAACAACTTTTACTATGGGGCTAACCTTGGAAATCACGAAAAAAAAACAGCTGTTCCATACAAAAAGATTCATCGATCTTAGACAAAATGAATGGAACAGCTGTTTTTTTTCGTGATTTCAGGGTTATCGCCATAGTAAAAGTTGTTCATAATGATGAGTACAATGATATTTTTTTAGCACGTTTGTGACTCTATAGATATTAACTCAATGTTCATGTGGTTTAAACCATGATCCAATAAAACAAGGTCTGCTACTCCGGGAGTGACACTTGCTTACGTCACTCCAGTTGTCACTTTATGGCAACAAAATTGGAAAATTGGGAAACAAATCTGTTAATAATTTATTAGTTATAATATACACAAATCATTTCAATTGATTCAAGAATAGGCGTGTGGCCTAATGTTTAATTTAAGACAAATAACAGGCTTAGTGATGAATATAACTAAATACATTACACATACTGAAAAAATAAATTGTATTGGCTGATAGATCTCTGAGATATGAGCGTTTAAAGTTTTAGGTGGAGATAGAGAGGGGATGCTCTATCCCTTTCTCGCAAAGCACGTGTTAGTATATCATTTGTATGCCGCGCCTGAGGCTTGACATCATAGCTCAGTATAGCGTGCTCTCTGTCTAGCTTGAAATTAAAATAAATAGAACTTATTTATTTTTGAATTATTTTAAATTTTGTTTTCGTCGATAGGCTCTATTAATGATCAGCTTTTTTTATGACGTATTAAAAAAATTGTAGTCATCATGCCTAACATGTCGAGTCAAGTTAAACACGAATTAACATAATTTATCTTAATATATAAAAGCAAGTCCCTTTTTCATAGCATTCATCGCCCAGACTACACCGCTTATTGTAGAGATGTGGAATTTGGACACAATATTCCTCAAATGGTTTAGGTGTACAATAAGAACGGATTTTTAAAAAAATCGACCTCTAAGGGGGTGAATTTAACCCCTAAACTTTGTATAGAAATAAAAATAAAATTCAAGCTACGTCGTTCAGGCTCGGTTTGTATATTTAAAATCAAAAATAAAGAAAGACATTTCTAAGGATTTTTCGAAATTCATATCCTAAGGATGCTTTATTGGGGATGAAAGATAAAAATGATATGTTTGTTTTCACTGAAACTCGGCATATGTACTAAAAATTCAAAAACAAGAAACTAACTTACACCGTTTTTTCAAATTCATCCCTTAACAGGCTGAATATGTATATCTCTTTCCTAAAATGTCACGCTAAATATCCCTTTCGCACTTACAAAATTTTGTAATTTTTTTTGAATGCCTAATAATCCAGTCAGAAGAGGACGTTTTCTTCTGGACGAAGGCCTCTCTCTCCCTTAATAAGGTGGGTTTGCCATAACCCCCACGCGTGGCAGGTGACTTGGGGATCGCAGAATGTTTGCCACCGTTAACATAAAAAGGAATTATCACATGTGAATATATTTCAGTTCTAACATACAAGCAAGGCGGGTGTCACTCCGCAGTTTAGGTATGTTCGGCCGGCGCGGGCGCTCCGTCCGGGTGGACAATGCAAGGCAGAAGTCAGTCGCCGCCCGCACGCTAGCCTCGTCGCACGTAACTAAGCATACGTGATAGAAAGAGAGCGGTATATCTAGGTGAATACAGCGAGCGGTATCCAGCGCTGTGCGAGTTGAATTGCTACTTTATTGCCTAGTAGATAGAGTCCTTATTTATTTAAATTCCTTTGCGGAGTTAACTTTCTGTACTCAATACTATTATTTATTCTGTGATACAGGGCTACTGATAACTCGACGTATTCCCGGCAGGACCTGATAGAGGGGCTAACATACATTAAATTTAAACCCATCAATGTATGGGCGAAAGTTAATAGTTTTCGAGATATTTATAATTAAAACACTGTATTAAACTATCACGCTTGTTCACTATAGTTCTATTAATATCTCTTAAATAATAATAGAACTATTTATAGTTATTTTTTCTGTAGGGGTTTTAACGAAAAAATAAGTTTGTTGCCATTAATCGTAAACATTTACAAAAGAATAAAGTATTAGTCACGGTAACCTCATTCTAAGTATATTTGAATATTTAATTGCCTTATAAATTATCGAGTTACAAGTAACCCTGTGTATGCAGGATAGTCTATAGCAAAGACTATAAATCCTGTTGACTGCTCGTCCGACTTCCCCTCTTACGAAAATTAATAGTTTAAAAACCACTGCTAGCCACTGTGAGTACGTCTCGCATTGTATTTCACATCTCAGATTGCGTCATCCCAGTGATTGGCCAATCGCAAGCATAGAATGTTACCTCGCCCCCTGCCCGCAACGGTGAGTCGTGTTTGTAGGAGAAATTATGTTCAGGAGCCATCAACACTCGCCAGGCTATAATTATATCTGTGGCCAAAGACAGGCATCGCGAACAAAGGTGCTAGGGAAGTCAATCAAGGAGTTTTGGCGGGAACACGGAAAAATCATGTCGTTGCATTCTATTATTTTCTTTCACTTGTGTTTTATCGCGAATTAATGATTAGCTATCAACAGGCTATATGATCTGTGGTGTATAGATATATTATAGTTTACCGATTGGGAAGGCGTTGTCGACGAGGTTGTAGTTATCGTCAATACTTTTAGTTCACCCTGGGGTTTGGCGACAACTGTTAAGTAGAACAGCGTTGCAATAAAAAAACCTAAAAACAATAGTGAGAACTTCAGTACAGTCTAACTGCGTTCCAGTGCACACGTGTTAGGATTAGTGTAGCGGTAGGACTCTATTGCAGAGTCCGCCTGGGGAAGTACCACACCTTTGCCAGTTATTCAACTGTAGTGGTAGTACTCTATTGCAGAGTCCGCCTGGGGAAGTGCCACACCTTTGCCAGTTATTCAACTGTAGTGGTAGGACTCTACTGCAGAGTCCGCCTGGGGAAGTACCACACCTTTGCCAGTTATTCAACTGTAGTGGTAGTACTCTATTGCAGAGTCCGCCTGGGGAAGTACCACACCTTTGCCAGTTATTCAACTGTAGTGGTAGTACTCTATTGCAGAGTCCGCCTGGGGAAGTACCACACCTTTGCCAGTTATTCAACTGTAGTGGTAGTACTCTATTGCAGAGTCCGCCTGGGGAAGTAGCACACCTTTGCCAGTTATTCAACTGTAGTGGTAGGACTCTACTGCAGAGTCCGCCTGGGGAAGTAGCACACCTTTGCCAGTTATTCAACTGTAGTGGTAGGACTCTACTGCAGAGTCCGCCTGGGGAAGTACCACACCTTTGCCAGTTATTCAACTGTAGTGGTAGGACTCTACTGCAGAGTCCGCCTGGGGAAGTACCACACCTTTGCCAGTAATTCAACTGTGTTTGCAAGTATTACTGTGTTCCGGTTTGAAGGGCAATGTTACCAGAGAAATTACTGGGTATGAAGAGATTTGACATCTAGTCTCAGAAAGACGTGCGCAGAGCAATGCGGCGCAGGATGTTGTTCACATGTTCACAACTCTGCACTGCTACTGTTATGGGCGTAACCGCCAGGCGAATGTTTTGCTGGTCTCGTCAGTCCATTGAATTAAAAAAAATTACGTTAAAACGTTACATCTTTATGTAGACAGGAATACTTCATAAAATATGTGTCTTACCTATTAAAAAGCTGGTGTAAAACATTCTGATTGAAATAACTAATTAAAAAAAACAGTTAAACATTTAATAATATAAATTTGAAGTGCGACTATAAACACATCCATAAAACATTGAACGATCCAATAAAGTAATAATTCATAATTAAATAAACTAGAATTTTACACTACTGTTTAACAATGAAGTGCGATGTTTTTATAAGAACGCCCAAAAAACAGGAGTGCTATGTTTTTACACAACTGTCCAAAAAACTGCTGTTTTATATTTTTACAAGACTGCCATAAACAGGAGTTTTATGTTATACAAGACTGTTAAAAACAGAAGGGTTATGTTTTACAAGACTGCCACAAACAAGAGTGTTATGTTTTACAAGACTGTCAAAAACAAGAATGTTATTATTTTATGTTTTATAAGACTGCTCAAACAGGAATCTCTGTCCTGACATAATGACTGACAAACAACGCACAGCCCAAACAGCTGGTTGTACAGAATTGAAATTTGAAGGGTGTATTCGTTTCGATACGTAAGGGTGTACTAAGAAAGGATTTTTCGAAATTCGACCCCTAAGGGAGGGAAAAGGGGTGGAAACTTTTGTATGAAAGTCCTTTGTTTTTGTACTTTTAGTAATTTGGATTTGGATAGCTCAATTAAAATTAAAATAAATGCTGTTTTCAATATTTTTTGACAGGGACCATTAAGGAGGGGGGGGGGGGGGGGGTTGGAATGTTGTATGGAAAGTTCTTTGTTTTTGAAGTTATAGTGATGAAAATTGATATTTGGGTAGTTAATTGAAGGGGTGGGGAGGGTAAAAAAAATTGCTGTATATAAGGTGAATAAGGGGAGGAGAATAATAAGTAATTAACCCCGGTGAGCGGGCCGAATTTCTTACGTACGCGGACGAAGTCGCGGGGGGCGTCTAGTGTTTACTTATAGGTTTCCTATGATCCTATTTTTCACAAACCAATTTTTTTAGGAAAGGTGTAGTATGGATTGTAGTTGAAATAAGAAAATTGTGGCGGGTCGATCATTTCGTTTGTGAAATGCCAGAGAGTTTTGTCGGGATACATTATGTTGAAGTCTTCGCACATGGCCGGAGCTTGGACGAAGAAAACTGTAAATAAAATCTATATAAGTCATTGAGCTTATATCTAAAGAGTCACAATCTCTAAGTGAAAACAGTCAAAAAACGTCCGAGTGCCGTTGTGCACACCTATACGTGCATTATACTAGTATAGTTCACAAACGTTATGTCGCTTGTATAGTGTTCAATGTATGCTTGAGCGCTTGTGTCTTATCGTAGTTCTAGTCGTTGAAATAGTCGGCGCACTGCATAGCGTGCGCAGAGTTTTGTCGCGGACATTTTTTTTGCTCGTTTGTGACTCTATAGATATTAGCTCAATCTATAACTATAAAAGGCTATGTCCTGACTGACTGACTGACTGACTGACTGACTGACATATAGACAACGTACAGCCCAAACCGCTAAACGTAGAGACTTGAAATTTGGAGGGTATGTTTTTGGAGAGGTGTAAACGCCCACTAAGAAAGGATTTTTCGAAAATCAACCCCGAAGGGGGTTAAATGGGGTGTTAAAGTTTGTATGAAACTTTTTATTCTCTGGTTCGATTGATACAAAACTTGGTATACATATTCTACTATAAAAATAAGAAGATACGGGTGTCACAGTTTTTTTCAAAATCAGCTCCCGTTAGTATAAAAAAAAAACTAAGTTTTAGTGATAGTACGTTTGTTTCTCCTTAACTTTGTAACGGCTGTACATATTAAAATGAAATTTGGTATAGGGATGGGGATAGATGTGGGGATGGGGGTGGGGGTGGGGGTGGCGATGATACTGGGAACGGAGACGGGACGGAGATCGGCATGTTAATATTAAGATTACAATTGGTATCGGGATGGGGATGGGGATGGGATGGGGATGGAGTGGGGATGGGTGGGGATTTGGTGGGGACAGGTGGGGATGGGATGCGGATGTGGATGAGGCTGGAAACGGGGATAGCCGTGTCCATATTAAGATGAAAGTTGAAATCGGGATGGGGGTGGGGATGGGATGGGGTTCGGGATGGGGATGAGAGAGGGAACGGGGATGTGGACGGGGATGGGCGTGTTCATATTAAAATGACATTTGGTATCGGGATGGGGATGGGGAAGGGGGCGCTTATAGGGATGAGGCTGGGAATGGGGACGGGGATGGGCGTATTTATTGGTCGGCTGAACAGATGGAGCTGCATTTTTGGATAGGTAGTTATAGCATAAGGTTCGGAAACGGACATAGGCTATTTTTTTGTAGGTCCACGCAGACGACTGTTTGACGGACATAATTATTATAGATACTGTACAGCCTAAGCTACTAAATTAATTTTTAATATTAAATTAACTTACTTTTAATGCCTAAACTAAATTTTGAGTGGTGTAAACTTACACTCAGCTCAAGCTGTGGTAGCTTCAGTGAGATCAAGCTCGACTCACATTCTTGGGGTCGCGGGTTCGAACCAATTAGTTCTTTGAAACTTACGCATGGATAATACCACTGGCTTTTCGGTGAAGGAAAACATCATGAGGAAACCTTCATATTTCAGGAGAAGAAATACGATAGTGTATGTGAATCCGCCAACCTGCACTGGGCCAGCGTAGTGAATATGGCCCAATCAGGGTAGGCCGATATACCATTAGTGTTAAGGGCTGATGCAGAGAAACGCACACTCAGCAACGATTTTGAAAAATTCGCAAGGGGTTCAATGTATCATTAAAATACCATTTTGCCGAAACCATTCATTTAAGGCTGTTAAGTTTTTTGACTTAATAGATAAGATAAAATAAACATAAACATGTTTCAGAATTTTCAAACAATTTCAAAACTGGAAGGCCACGGGTCAGTTTTCATTTGAAAAAAAATGTTATATTTATAGATTAGCTAATCGAGTGTTTATGCGTAAGAAGATAAATATTTTAAACACATGTACTTGATCCGGTGCACGCACCAAGCACAGCGCTTTCGAAACGTCCATCCCGCGTCGGCTCAGATACGTTAAAACCCGAGTATGACGCGCTGTACCTCGAGCGCGCCCCACTCCAACCCACACCGAGTCTACCTAAGCGATCAGTGCAGCACTGTATTTTATCGAAGTTTCGTAATTCTTGCGATATTTTGGTAATCTTTTTACGTTCTTTGTTATCATACTTTTTCTGCTTAAGCTTATTTCATTTCATTGACTCTGTTGATACGGTATGCAATAATGATGATGCTGTAAACTATCCAGTTGAGTTTTTAAATTCATTAAGACCAGCGGGGCTACCATATCAGAGGCTTATCCTGAATAAAGGTACACCCGTCATGCTCCTTCGGAATTTAAGACCACCCAAATTGTGTAATGGAACCAGGTTACAAGTAAAAATGCTGCATCGTAATCTGGTTGAGGCCATCCTTTTGACTGGGTGTGCCCATGGCGAAACAGTGTTTGTGCCGCGTATTCCCATGATTCCCAGTGACTTACCTTATGACTCCAAAAGGCTTCAATTTCCTCTAAAAGTTTGTTTTGCCATGACCATCAATAAGGCTCAGGGTCAAACTTTAAAATACGCTGGTATTGATTTAAGGCAGGACTGTTTTTCGCATGGTCAGTTCTATGTGGCTTGCTCGCGAGTTAGCTCCCCTGAAAGCCTGGCTATTTTAGCACCTTCCAACAAAAAAATCAAAAACGTTGTCTACAAAGAAATATTGTAATCTTTCGGGTCAAAGGCCCCGGCAACTATAGCGTCATTAGCAGACATTTTTAGGGTTCCGTAGTACTACGAGGAATTCTTATAAGTTTGTCATGTCCATTTGTCTGTCTGTTTAAAATTCAACAAGACGGCTTTGTTTTGAAGTAAGTATTGCAAACGCGACATGCCAAATTTGGTCATCCTCAAGAAAACTTAAAGACTTGCAAGCGGCTTGGAAAAAATGCAATAATATACGTATTTTAGTGATTCAATTGAGTTGGGCCCCGATTTAACCGAATTCCAGTATTCAACATTACTACGCGGGCAAAGCCGCGGGCAAAAGCTAGTGATATATAAGTATATACAAATCAATTGCTGTTCGTTTGTCTTGCTAAAACTCGAGAACGGTATGGCCGATTTAGCTTATTTTAGTTTTAAAATGTTTGTCGTAGTCCAGGGAAGGTTTAAACGGTGAGTTAACGGCTGGACCGATTTGGATGAAATTTTGTGTTCCTGGAGCGGGTCATAGTAGAGTAGAGCTCTACGCGTACGAAGTAGCGGGTATCAGCTAGTAATTAATAATGATGTATGTGTTACCTGTAAAAGCCCGTATATTGGTAAATCCTAGGTTTTGGTAAAGAAACGGGTTTTTTTTTGTAGTGGTAGGACTCTACCGCAGCGTCCGCCTGGGGAAGTACCACACCTTTGCCAGTTATTCAATCGCCAAGCAGGCAATGTTACCAGAGAAATTACTGGGTATGAAGAGATTTAACATTTAATATCTCAGGGCGACGAGCGCAGTGCGGTGCGGCGCAGGATTGTGTTCGCAAGTTCACAATTCTGCTACTGTTAGTAGTAGGCGTGACGCTTACCACCAGGCGAACGTCTTGCTCGTCTCGTCACTTGTGACAGTATAAAGAAAAAAAACTTACGCACCAACTACGCAACAATGATCAATGATTGTTTTTTTGTACAGTGTACCTGTACACGCTTTTGAGTATAAAATAATATTCTAGGCCGAATAACGAAACAAGTTATTACAAAAAAACAACCTAAGTAAAATCAAACGACTATGGGACCACCTCCTTAAGGCGGGCTTATAGCATTTTGAACTTATTTAAATGTTGTATTTCTGAGTTGGAGGCTGAATCCTTCAGGAGCACAGACTAATAGAAGCAGAGATGCGATCAAAGGATTTTTCCTTAGAAACACGCGTGACTGTGCGGGGAGGTGTAGGCTCGCGGGAGGAGTGGCTAATTGTACTGCCATCTAGCGGTTTTCAGGAAAAACTTTTGAGAATCGAACTAGTCAACTAACACTTAGCTGAATTAACACATTATTTCTTAATATCACGCTAGATGTCGCGTTTTTAAATTTTATAGAACGGATCACTAACTAAAGAACTAAAATTACTTACGAATGAAATTAGTTGCCAATCATGTCATCTGAATTTTTCCCTCGGTCATTTTTACATAAAGAAACAGAGCAACTTATTTCATTTGTACTGTTACTGGGTAAACACATTAAAAATCGTACGTCTAATATGTAAGTTTGAATGACCGTTACGCGTGGCGGACGTTAGCAGACTGAGCAAATAAGTATGACGTCACACACTCCGTCCGCAAAATTGGATCTGCGGCTGCAAGTCGCTCATCGCAACTCCTTATCCTCCATGTGCAGGAGGTTCTCCTCGAGGATTCGACTAAGATTTTTTAGTAAGTTTTTTACGCGATTACTCCCATAATTATGAATTGATTTTGATGATTCCTTTTTTTTGTTTGGTAGGTCATTTATCAGAGGATTTGAATCGGTTCAGTAGTTTCGTTTTCATATCAATATAATAGAATAAAGATGCCAACCAGGTAACCGAAATGGGCGATTTTCAGACAGGCAATAAAAAAAACAAAGTAGTTCTCTTCAACTCGATAGATGGCGCTGACTATACTTGCCAGTCGTAGACGGAGTAACTAAGAGACGAAGGTACTGTGTAACCTCGACTGAGAGCTTTGGCGGGAACGCGAAAAAATCATGTAGCCGCATTGTTTTTTTTCAAAACTTGTGTTGTTCGTGTGCTAATGCATAAAAATAGTGGCGTTTTATTCATTAAGTGCCGACTGACGTGCATGAGTGACGTGCAAGTGATATATGTTCAGGAGCCATCAACACACGACAGGCTATAATTATATCTGTGGCCAAAGACAGACATCCCGAACAAAGTTGCTAGGGAAGTCAATCAAGGAGTTTTGGCGGGAACACGGAAAAATCATGTCGTTGCATTCTATAATTTTTTTTAAACTTGTGTTTTTTCGCGAAATAATGATAAAAAATGGTGGTGTTTTTACATTGAGTGTTGAATTACACGCACGAGTGTAGGCAAGTGATAAAATGTGGTGAAACATGTATTTTCGTGTTGTTTTCAAAACTCCGTAGAAGCTTATAGTAAAGTTGCCACAACTTTACTATGGCATGACTTGGACTCGACTATGACAAATTTCGTGTTACTAACTGTGCTTTCATGACATATTTGACTTGATTATAATATAAAAACTTGAAAATTCATAAACTTGACACTGGCAGTATGCACAACGTGCGATGCCAATAACTAAGAAAAATAAAACAAAAACCTCGACCGGAGGGTGGTTCTGGATGCAGTTTTAGGACATACCCAGTTTATTTTTTCAACCGACTTCAAATAAGAAGGTTCTCAATTCGAGTTTTTTTTTTGTATGTATGTTACGCGATTACTCCACCAATTATGAACTGATTTTGATGATTCTTTTTTTGTTTGGTAGGTAATACTTCAGAGTATTTATATGGGGGCCCCCATATAAATTTTATCGAAATCGGTGCAGTAGTTTGGTTTATAAATCAAAATTTGTAGAAAATATGAAGATGTCATCCAGGTATTCGAAGTTGAAGTCGGTTGTATTTTTTTTAAAGGCGTATTATTTTCAACCGACTTCAAATAAGGAGGTTCTCAATTCGTTTTTTTTTTGTATGTATGTTACTTATTAATTATTTTTTAATTATTTGTTTTTTTTCTATTTTGTGTATCTTACGTCCAAGTCTGAAGCAGTTGGTCTTCCACACAACGCATATGTTTTCGAACCAGGCTATGGTCCCGAGGTTCCAGTCGCGGGCGCACGACTGGTTCTTCGGTATGTTGTTGCATTGCTTTAACAACTCGCAGTTGTATAGCGCGAAGTAGTCGATAAATTGCTTGCCTTTCTATAACATGACACATTCTATGACATGAAACATTCTATTACATGAAATATTATTAAAACATGAAACATTATATAGGTAACATGAAACATTCTATAACATGAAACATTCTATAACATGAAACATTCTATAACATGAAACACTCTATAACATGAAACATTATATGACATGAAACATTCTATAACATAAACTAAAAACACAAAGGATATCGCTTGGGCTCCGTCGCAGAATGTCCTTTCCTTAAATGTCTACTGATTGCAAAACGTCTCTTTCGCAATATTTCTGTTTCGCACAATGTCTCTTTCGTAATATGTCCCTTTCGCACAATGTCTCTTTCGCAATATGTTTCGCCTTCGACTAGAATATCGACAATGCCCTCATCAATATCATATAGATATAAGTAACCATAAAACTTGATATGCCACATTCTGACCGCCGCTGGCGCCACCTGCGAAAAGTTTTGCCTGTGGAACCTCATTAGTAAAAAACGGATAAGAAATTCAGTTGGTTGGCAGAATAGAAGTGAATAGTAACTCGACTACTAGACAGATTTGTGTGGGCATTACATCATTTGACTATGCGAGCAAAGCCGCGGGAAGACGCGTTAGTCGTTAAAAGGCCGTTGTAAGACTTGCTATACTTTTATAATAACACTTTTGTAATAAGCCACTACTTTCAGAATCACACTTCTGTTATAAGCCGCTACTTTAACAATCCCACTTCTGTAATAAGCCGCTACTTTCGCAATCAACTTCTGTAATAAGCCGTTACTTTAACAATCCCACCTCTGTAATAAGCCGCTACTTTCGCAATCAACTTCTGTAATAAGCCGTTACTTTAACAATCCCACCTCTGTAATAAGCCACTACTTTCGCAACCAACTTCTGTAATAAGCCGCTACTTTCACAACCCACTTCTGTAATAAGCCGCTACTTTCAGAATCACCCTTCTGTAATAAGCCGCTACTTTCAGAATCACACTTCTGTAATAAGCCACTACTTTCACAATCACACTTCTGTAATAAGCCGCTACTTTCGCAATCAACTTCTGTAATAAGCCGCTACTTTCGCAATCAACTTCCGTAATACTCCGCTACTTTCACAATCACACTTCTGTAATAAGCCGCTACTTTCACAATCACACTTCTGTAATAAGCCGCTACTTTCAGAATCAAACTACTGTAATAAGCCGCAACGTTAAGAATCACACTTCTGTAATAAGCCGCTACTTTCACAATCACACTTCTGTAATAAGCCGCTACTTTCACAATCACACTTCTGTAATAAGCCGCTACTTTCAGAATCAAACTACTGTAATAAGCCGCTACTTTCACAATCACACTTCTGTAATAAGCCACTACTTTCACAATCACACTTTTGTAAAAAGTCCGGTGCTTACGTCAGCGGGTGGTATTGTGAAGTTTGGTAAGGGTACAGTTGACCTCGGAGTCAATGAAGGCTTAGATGTGGTGTCAGCTTCGCCTCTATCGTCGGGGTCAGTTGTTTCGAAATAATCATATTCTGTTTGTGTCGTACCTTCCGTTTCCTTTTCTCCAGAGGAAGATATCGCATTTGGATCTATATTTTCCTCGTTTGCTATTATAACTACGTTGAACGGTGTGGCGATCAGAAAAACTAGAAACAATATATGCTTTAAAAAAAATACAACCGACTTCAACTTCGAATACCTGGATGACATCTTCATATTTTCTAGTAATATTGATTTAAAACCAAACTACTGAACCGATTTCGATAATGGGACTTATGGGACCACCTCTGAAGTATTACCTACCAAACAAAAAAGAATCAGTTCATAATTGGCGGAGTAATCGCTTAACACACAACCAAAAAAAAAACATACAGTACGAATTGACAACCTCCTTTTTTGAAGTTGGTTGAAAAAGGACAAAATTATACAAACGGGTAGTTGCTAGTAGATGAACTAGTTAAACATCTAGCCTGTCAATAACAAAAGAACAAAATAATGTCATCTCACCTAAAACATAGCAAGGCACCCGCGATAGGTAAAACATTTTAAAGTTTCAACTGGGTACATTATTGGAAATTAAATGGAAGTCATTAAATCTAATTAGCCACTTAGCGCATAATGGGTTTTTAGTTAGTTTTTAGGTTCCGTACCCTAAGAGTGTCCGTTGCGACTCTATTGCTAAGCTACGTCATCTGTCCGTCCGACCTTTGTGCAGTATCTTCCGATCCGTAATAGGTAACCGATTGAAATCTTCACAGAAGAGTGTAATTATCAATGCACACGCGACGACGACGACGTTTTTCACACTTACGAGGAAAAAACAGACAAAAAAAGTGTTGACATGTGATATTTTTCTTTTGCTCCTACCTTGAATACAGTAATACGTAGAAGCATCACACTTGGTGTACTTGTAGAGCACACATTAAAGTATAACTAAAAAATATAAAAACCGGCCAAGTGCGAGTCGAGGTCTCACTGTGTATTCCGAACGGTACCAAAGAAAACACAGTTTTATGGGAAATGCAATATATCGTGTAGTAACGAACACTCGATGCGCGGGTCCAACTCGCGTTTGGCCTATTTGACTATGGACGATAACTTGTTTTTTGCGAAAGGGACATTGTGCGAAACGGACATTTTGCGAAAGGGACAGTTTGCGTGCAGTAGACATTTTAGGACAGGGACATTCTGCGACGGAGCTATTTTCCTTTGCTTGGAATGCCTAATAACAGGAGTGTTATGTTTTAACACGTGTAAATAAAACATGTCGAAACACCATTAATTTATATATTCGTTTCTGCAATAAGGGGAATACACATGTCTGTAAAACGGAGCAGTAGCTTGCATGCTAGTTAATGGCATGTGCTAGTAAATGGCACGATGTGGATACATTTGCAAGTTAAACATGCTTGCAATTTGCGTCCTTGTATGCCTGTAACTTTCAAACCTGCCGGTTTTGCAGCCCCCGCGTTCCCGTCCTTCATATTGCATGTCAATGGGGATCAAATCAAAAAATCCCGGAAGATGTTGAAATGGCAACTCGACTTATAATTATAATTATTTATAAAATTTCTCTAAACAAATCTAGTGATTTGATCAAATAATCCGTGTACATGATTTTCTTCCCTTATTTTGTATGACAGTTAGGTTCAGGTTTTTTTTTAATGTCGATTTGAGAAATAATTTGATAAAACCACTAGAATTTGTTTAGAGATTTGATCAAATCACTAGATTTGTGTAGAGATTTTATCCCTCACCAATGACAATTTTTTGGTAAAAAATTAAGATTCGCCATCTTGGTTTTCAAAATGATTGTCAATTTTCGTAATCAGCGCCCCAAAAAAACACTAAAATTACTCCCATGACAATTTTTGTACAATATTATTTGATGAGCTACGTGTAAAAGCATTTCTATACGATGTGATGTGACGTAAAGCGTCATTATTAACGCTCTGTGAGCGGTGGACGGCGCGCGTCGGCGATACCGAGCTGTGCCGACCGCCGCCGAGCGCTCGGCTGCCGAGAGTCGCGCGTCGGCGATACCGAGCTATGCCGACCGCCGCCGAGCGCTCTGCTGCCGAGAGTCGCGCGATCTCGAATTTCGCGATTCTCGTAACGCGGCTCCCTGCGCGGCGGAGCTTAATCACGCCGATCAAACTAAGTGTTATTTTTCTGGTAGGGCCTTAATTTAGTGCCCTCGTATGTGCTCGTGCACCAACATAACACTCGTGCATTAATAACTCACTTTGCGCACGGTGCAGCAATCTGCAGTAATCTAGTATTAATTGCAGGACATAACAGGATTTTTGCTTTTTTAGGCGCCATTATAATCTGTTAATTTATTTCTTCTTTTTTTCTACCGGTTGATAAGCTATATATCGTATATCAATTTCTCATCGTAATTTTCATATGTGTTCGATGATGCTCGATTTTTTGCTGAGTCGGTGTTTTTCTTCATATATAACATAAGCTCTTAATTCCTTAGTTTTTAATATTATGATCTGTAATAATTAAATAATATCTGTTATAAATAATACTTATCACACTAATATTTTAAATGAAGTAAATTGTCTGTGTATGTGTTTGTTTGTTACCCCTCCACGCCAAAGCGGCTGAACAGCTTCGGACGAAACTTTTTTTTAATATACGTGCAACTGTTGAGACGAGCAAGACGTTCGCCTGGTGGTAAGCGTCGCACCTGCCACAACGGGAGCACTGACAGAATTGTAAACTGTGATCCTGCGCTCGTCGCCGTGAGATATTAGATGTTAAATCTCTTCATACCCAGCAATTTGTCTGGTAACATTGCCCTTTAAACCGGAACACAGTAATGCTTGCACACTACTGCTTGGCGATGAATAATTGGCAAAGGTGTGGTACTGCCCCAAGCAGACTCTGCAGTAGAGTCCTACCACTACAAATAACTGGGAATGGCCTATTTCCCGGAATAACACAGGCAACCTTTTTTTATCATCATCGTCGCGTCACAACGCGGGTGAAACTGTGGGGAGCAGCTAATTATTACGTTTTTGAAGTTAAGCGATGTAAATTGGTATTTGATGGGATTTTGTGTAGACTTTTTGAATCAAATACAATAATATATTTTGCCTTCGCCTTTTTGACTAAGCACAATTTCCATATATTTCTTTTTAGGCTCTCAAGGGACTTGTCTTACCTGGTGGTTAGCGTCACGCCTGCCACTAACAGCAGCAGTGCCAGAATTGTTCCAATACCATTATAAGATTGTTACGGCCTCATTATGTCCTAAAACTGCACCCAGAACCACCGGCCGGGCAGCAGCGTCCTCTCGGTTAACGGCGGTGAGCATTCTGCGATCCCCAAGCCGCGTACCAAGCGTGGAGATTATGGCAACCCCTCCCTATTAAGGGGGAGGCCTTCGTCCAGCAGTGGATGTCTTCAGGCTGATGAGATCGTTGATCACAAACCTTTTTTCTTAGGATAGGTGTAGAATGGATTGTAGCTCTGATACGGTAATTTTGGCGGGTCGATCATTTCGTTTGTGAAAAACCAGAGAGCTTTGTCGGGATATAACAAGTAGAAATCTTCGCACATGGCTGCATCTTGAACGAAGAAAACTGAAAATTTAATAATTAATAAGATAGTAGGTATGTGTTCGCGACCAGTCGCGCTGGCAGAATGGCTGTATGTAAAAGTCAATTTCTAGGTAAAATGTAGAATGACGTTTGTATTATTTTTGATGGCAATAATTAGAAAAAAACTTGCTTGTCACTCTTATATTTGGAAGCTTAGGGCCACAAACGTATCTGTAGAACGGCCAAAAGCGGCACTACTGACGCCATTTTGAAAACGTCATTTTGTTGTTGTTAGAGAGCAAGGAGGCGAACTATAATTAAGAAGGCATGTTTTTAAATATCTCATATATTATATATTATATGATGTAGTTATGGTAGTTATGTATGTAGTTATACATACATATGTAGTTACGAGTATTATAAAAGAAAGCCTAAGAAGGTTAGATAGGTGGCAACACTTTTCGATTGTGGCGCCATCGCTACATTCTACAGATAAGTTGGTTGCACTGTACGTTGCAATTTTGGTTTGATGGTTATTTTAATCGAAATCGGTTCAGTAGTTAGGTTTTTAAATTAAAATTACTAGAAAATATGAAGATGTCATCCAGCAGGGCTAACATGCGCACCGCGAGAAAATTTTGTCGTGTCTTTGTGTCGTGCGAAAACGAGACAAACTTAAACAGATTCGTAGGCTTTGCCTGTTATGTAGAATCGAGAAAAATTTCTCGCGGTGCGCATGTTAGGCCTGCTGGTATTCGAAATTGAAGTCGGTTGTATTTTTTTTATTAAAGTGTATTTTAATAATGTAATTTTCTTACATCCGAGTCTGAAGCAGTTTGTCTTCCACACAACGCAAATACTTTCGAACCAGGATATGGTGCCGTAATGCCAGTCACGGGCACAAGTTTGGCCCTTCGGTACAGTGTTGCATTGCTTCAACAATTCGCAGTTGTATAGCGCGAAGTTGTCGATAAATTTCTTGCCTTTCTATAACATATTTACAAATTTTTTTGTAGTGGTAAGACTCTACTGCAGAGTCCGCCTGGAGAAGTGCCACACCTTTGCCAGTTATTCAACCGTCAAGCAGTAGTGTGCAAGCATTACTGTGTTCCGGTTTGAAGGGCAATGTTACCAGAGAAGTTACTGGGTATGAAGAGATTTAACATCTAATATCTCGGGGCGACAAGCGCAGTGCAGTGCGGCGCAGGATTGTGTTCGCAAGTTCACAATTCTGACACTGCTACTGTTAGTGGCAGGCGTGACGCTTACCACCAGGCGAACGTCTTACTCGTCTCGTCACTTGATTTTATTGTAGTGTTGAATGTATGATTGAGCGCTTGTATCTTATCGTAGTTCAAGTCGTTCAATAATTCGGCGCGTACACCGAGTAATGGCGTGGAGCTTTTTTTTGAACGAACGTTCGAACGAACGACTATAGATATTAATCAATGCATGAAACACTATTTTTAATGCAATGAAGTGAGGTGATCGATACCTTCGCCTGGTGGTAAGCGTCACGCCTGCCCGTAACAGTAGCAGTGCCAGAATTATGAACTTGCGAACAAAATCCTGCGCCGCACTGCACTGAACGTCCGGTAGCTGACGTCACGCACGGTACGCTGTGCATTCTTACAGTAATAATTAAATACATAATACCAAAAATAAATAGAATAAACAGAACAAAAAGAAAACAACAAACTGAACATACACAAGAAACATCGAATAAAATATATACACAAACATTTCTTAAAATACATAAAACATCTAGAACACGTTATTCACTAGGTGGTCGGTACTAGGTGTTACACATGGACTTAGATTGCGCTTGTGTCATTTCTTAGACCTTCCTCACTTTTTTGGTGCAAATGAACATTTTAAGCTTTTTTTCATCTCACTTGCTCGTAAAGTGGATCTTATTGCATCGGTTTTAGGCTCATAATCCAAGCTATTAAGCACGCGTGCTTTTTACCTTTACATTACGGCACTAGTGCTATAATAGGTATAACCCGGTAAAGTCAAGTTTGTACGTGACTGCAATTAAACATATGTATACGAAGCACTCTTAATATAGCCGGGTAATACTTACAGTTTTTTTGTAATACCAACAAAGAGTTCTTATGCCGCTGTTGTAAATATCAACCTGCGCGCGCATTGCTAGTTTGGGCGCCATTTTCCGCAAATGTTTGTTGACGTTTTCGCTGTGTGGTTGATTATTATCAAAAAAGTTTGTTTTTTCCTCGCAAGTGTGATAAAAACAGTCGTATGAAACTCTTGTGCTATGTTTCAATACACTCTCGGCTTCCTAATATACAGGCACAATACAGCCTCTAGTGTAATGACCAACATAGCACACTTGTATCATAATGTACTATTCTGAAACTATATATACACATGAATCCTTCCGTTGCGTGTGTGTATAAGTTGTGGGGGTGTGTGTGATAGAGTGAGAATATGGCTGCCGCTTACTTCGTTGGGAGGTATTGTGAAATCCGGGAGGGGTGAAGTAGGCCTAGGAGTTTTTTTTGTAAGCCCTGTTGTGGTTCTTCTTAAAATGTCGTAATCCTCATCAGAATACGTCGGCTCCCCATCTGCTGTAGGTATTGTGTCTGTCGCGACTGTAACATTCGATTCTATGCTTTCTTCAAATGACTCTTCAGTTGATTGTGCATTGCTATAAGCTATGTGAAACATAAGTACTGAAACAATACAATCAAAGATTACGATTATTTTTCACCAGGCGAACGTCTCGCCCGTCTCGTCATTGCATACAAAGATTACGGAAGATGCGCCATCGCGTTATAAAACAACGTTTGAAAATGACTCGCGTGCCGTCATGTTTACGTGTTGCGCCGGAGTGCGAAAGAAGATAGCACTTTTATGAGAGCAAAAGGGATAGCGCGCGTCTCGCTTTTTTTATTTATTATATCATGTGACGAGACGAGCAAGACGTTCGCTTGGTGGTAAGCGTCATGCCTGACACTAACAGTAGCAGTGCCAGAATTGTGAACTTGCGAACACAATCCTGCGCCGCACTGCACTGCGCCCGTCACCCTGAGATATTAGATGTTAAATCTCTTCATACCCAGTAATATCTCTGGTAACATTGCCCTTCAAACCGGAACACAGTAATGCTTGTACACTACTGCTTGGCGATTGAATAACTGTCAAAGGTGTGGTAGTTCCCCAGGCGGACTCTGCAGTAGACTCCTACCACTACAAAAGCCACTGCTTAGTGAGCGCAGACAGGCGAGATAGGCCCTGGGGCCGATTTCACGGGGCCATTTTAGGGCGCGATATGACATATCTCCCTCCTTATATATATAATTTCCTATCCAAATTCGGCAAGCGCCATCGAAATCAGTCTTTAAACGAGTTGTGCGTGAACATTATTTAAGATCAGCTCTAATTTTGTAACCATCAGTTAGATCAGTCGTATATATTTTTTATTTATTGCAAAAATATTTGCCATATTATATATTGTATATTTTATTGGTTTATTTTATTATCTAATTAATTATTTGTATTTAATTTAATTAAATACAAATAATTAATCATTATTTTATTAGTCATTTAGTTAATTGAAATGTAATTACTGTACTTGCTCTTAACTATAATTTATTTTGTGCGCCTACATCCCCATCTCTTTAACCGCGGGGATGTCTGGTAGAAAATGCTTTAGCATTAAGTCCTCCTTTTGTACATTAATGTATTTATGAGTGCAATAAAGAATTAAATTATTTATTATTGTTCTTATTCTTAAATTGTTGACTTGCACTATTGAATTGGGTAAATCCTGTAATAATAGTTGTATATTGAATAAATAAATAAATAAATAATAATATCATTGAATACAATACAATAGTTTATTGATAACACCAAAGTTGCACGTCAAAATTTTTGTTCCAATATTGTTCCAATATTTAAGTTTATTAAATTGTTTCTGTGTAATTCTTGGTGTGAACAATAAAGAGTTAATCAATCAATCAATCATCAATCAATCAAATTACATTAAGTATGTCTTAAAAAATAATCACTAAGTAAAATGTAATAATTATTAAAAAAAAAATACTAGATCTATGTCTAGTAAAAAGGGGGAGATGAGGGACGCGCTCTTTGACGTGGACCGCATAAATGAGGTCCACGGACCTAATTTACCTTAGTCACAATCGAACAGGCGCTTGTGTGGCACGTTAAGTACAAATACCCAAATCTAACTGAACAAGCAGCGACAATGCCTTCCTGTGCTTTTAAAAGGTGCACAAATAGTTCAAAATCCAAAAACAAGTTCCACGGAATTAGTTTTCACTCGTATGTAAATCAAAACTATTTTTTCTTTAAAATTCTTCGGATTTTATATCGCTGCTAGATCTGCCGAATACTCGAATCTTATTTTCTTCCTGAATTTTCGAGAATGAGTATGTATCAGTGGCAACTATTGCTATCTCGTTCGCGCTATAGTCCGCGTATATCTCTCCATCTCGTCAGTTGTAGATGCACATGAAGCACAACAACGGTATTTTATTTGTGTGAGTGTGTTTGCATGTAGTTGTTTTAGTCTAATTGTGTTTACGTCATTTTAAAGCGTACCTCATCTCTCATTTTTTTACTAGATCTATAATAATAATACGATTTAAAAAAAATACAACCGTCTTCAACTTCGAATACCTGGATGTCATCTTCATATTTTCTAATAATTTTGATTTAAAAACCAAACTACCGAACCGATTTCAATAAAATGTGTATGGGACCACCTCTGAAGTATTACCTACCAAACAAAAAAATAACCATCAAAATCAGTTCATAATTGGCGGAGTAATCGCGTAACATACAGAGAAAATAAAGCCGTCAAATCCGGGGACTCACGACAGGACAACGAGGGTTCCGTACAACTCACTACAAGTACTAGATAATCCGCGATAGTTAAGTGTATAGCGAACATTTCAACCGACTATATATTACCAATTATCAATCATAACAAAAAAAAACGAATATCGTCTCACCTAAAACATTGCAAGGCAGCCGTGATAGGTAAAACATTTAAAAGGTTTAATTGGATACATTAATGGATATTAAATGAAAGTCATTAAATCAAATTTTACGCCACTTAGCGTTTAATGCCTTTTCTGTTATTTTTTAGGGGCTCCGTCGCAGAATGTCCCTTTCCTAATATGTCTACTGCACCCTTTCGTACAATGTCCCTTTCGCACAATGTCCCTTTCGCAATATGTCCCTTTCGCACAATCTCTCTTTCGCAATATGACCCTTTCGCACAATGTCTCTTTTCTCTGGCAGTAGTCTAGTGGAGCCCCAACAGGTCATTGGGAGCCCCTGTGATCTTAAGGGTTCTGTATACGATTTTTTTCTTCCGCCAATGCGATTTCCGATTTCATAGTGGGGCCAAGTATGAAATCGCGGAAAAAACAGCTGTTCCGTACAAAAAGTTCATTGACCTTGGACAAATGTCCAAGCTCAATGAACTGTTCAGAACTTGAACTTGTCAGCTGTTTTTTTTCACAATTCTTCATTTTCATAGTATTGAACCTTTTTATTATAAATCCATTTTAGACTCATATAATAACGACACTGCAGATAGCTGTTTTTTTTCGCAATTTAAAGTTTGTTTAGTTTTAAAAGTTTTTTTTTTAAAACTATTTATAGGCTTGCGTTTGACTGCCACCTCGTCTGATGAAACGAAGATGCAGCCTACGATGGAGCACTCTTGCCTAGAAGAAACCAAAACGAAAGATGCGCTATCGCGTAATAAAACAACGTTTGAAAATGACTCCCGTGCCGTCATGTTTACGAGTTGCGGCGGAGTGCGAAAGTAGATAGCACTTTTACGAGAGCAAAAGGGATAGCGCGCGTCTCGCTTAGGGAGCGCAGACAGGCGAGACAGTCCCTGGGGCCGTTTTCACGGGGCCATTTGAGGGCGCGATATGACATATAGTTTTGTAACCATCACATCACTCGTATATATTTATTTATTTATTGCAAAAATATTTGTTTTTATTATTAATAATTTAAGTAAATTTATCTAGATATTTTTTTGTTCCATACATTTTGTCCAAGGTCAATGAACTTTTTGTATGGAACAGCTGATTTCATTTTCGAGATTTCAGAGTTGGCCCCATAGTAAAAGTTGTTTCTACATACATGCCCTTTCGTATTGTTGAACCTTTTTGTTACACCTTGTATATATTATATCATTGGTCCACAAGTTCTTCATAACGATGAGTTGACCCTTCTGTATTGTTAAACCTTTTATTATTCTATAATTGTATTTATTTGTTTGTTACAGTGGAAGACTTCAGATCGACCAGTCTACAACTGCTGCAGTCGCATTATAGAAACTCTTACGACAACGGTCTAGTCAGCAGAGTTGAGGTACGTTCATATCATAGACTATAAATCCTGTTAACTGCTCGTCCGACTTCCATTCAAACGAAAATTAGTTGTTTAAACCACTGCTATCCACTGCGAGTACGTCAGAATCTCATTGTATTTCATATCTCAGATTGCGTCATCCCAGTGATTGGCCAATAGCAAGCATAGAACGTTACCTCGCCCCCTGCCCGCAACGGTGAGTCGTGTTTGTAGGAGAAATTATGTTCACGAGCCATCAACAGGCTATATGATCTGTGATACATACATAGTAGAGACGCCATTTTGAAATGTCGCCTGTTCGTCGGTGTCAAAGAAACACATTGACACCGATGCCGGCACAGTCTGCGACGCACGTCCGACGTGATTACTTGAGTGCAAAATACCAAGCGTGGTGAAGGGTTGTGCGAATTACATTTCAAAGTGCAGTAAAAAAAGGTGGCGTTTCTAATGACCGGAAAGTCAACATTTAAGGTTCTAAACTTGCTTTTACTCAAAAACTTTTATTTTTAGGTAATAGGTAAGTCGTTTCTAGTTTGTACAGTTTGCGCAACTTCTACCACGCCTCACTGGCGCTGCACATGGTGACCGCGAAATCCGAGACATGGCGTTGACTTTTTGTCAAAGTTTTTTTTTTTTTGTGAAATTAGTCTTACGATTTCTTAACTCAGGCAGGGCAGGATTTCTAACTCACTCCGCATTTTAGGTATTTTCGGCCGGCGCTCCGTCCGGTAGGACATTACAAGGCTAAAGTCAGTGGCCGCCCGCACGCTAGCCTCGTCGTACGTAACTAAGCATACGTGATAGAAAGAGTGCGGTATATCTAGGTGAATATAGCGAGCGGTATCCAGCGCTGTGCGAGTTGAATTGCTACTTTATTGCCTAGAAGATAAAGTCTTTATTTATTTTAATTCCTTTGCAGAGTGAACTTTCTGTACGAAGTACTATTATTTATTATGTGACTCAGGCGTAATTAGACATAGAAATCATTGGGTACGTTACTTTTTAGGGTTCCTTACCCGCAGGGTGTTTAACAGGCCCTATTCCTTAGCCTACGCGACCTGTCCTTCTCTCCGACTTTTAATGACTTACATCATCATCAGCTGAAGACGTCCACTGCTGGACGAAGGCCTCCACCTTAATAGGGAGTGTTTCAGCGTGAAGCGTTTAAGAATTTATTTTGATAATATTTTTTTTGTTGGGTAGGCCATACTTCCGAGGTGGTCCCATTTAAATTTTATCAACATCGGTTCAGTACCGCTAGAGTGCCGCCGGCAGCGAGGCAGGGCTCAAGCTGCCGGTGGTTAGGGCTGCAGAGTGAGGAACCTCCAACGCGTGCCGTGACAAGGATCGCTGCCTTATGGGTTTGACCACAGAGTAATAGAAGCAGAGATGTGATCAAAGGATTTTTCCTTAGAAAGACGCGTGAATGTGCGGGGAGGGGTAGGTTCGTGGGAGGAGTGGCAAATTGTACTGCCATCTAGCGATTTTCAGGAAAAGTTTTTGAGAATCGAACTAGTGAACGAACACTTAGCTGAATTAACACTTAATTTCTTAATATCACGCTAGATGTCGCGTTTTTAAATTTTATAGAACGGATCACTAAATAAAGAAACAAAAGTACTTACAAATGAAATTAGATGCCAATCATGTCATCTGAATATTTCCCTCGGTCATTTTTACATAAAGAAACAGAGCAGCTTATTTCATTTTTACTGTCCTGCGTAAAAAACATTAAAAATCGTACGTCTAATGTGTAAGTTTGAATGACCGTTACGCGTGGTGGACGTTAGTAGACTGAGCGAATAAGTAAGACGTCACACACTCCGTCCGCAAAATAGGATCTGCGGCTGCAAGTCGCTCATCGCAACTCCTTATCCTCCATGGATCTGACCCTTGACTCAACCGTCTAGAGAAAGCCTCTTTGGATGTTGGTTGAGGCTCTTCGCTATAAGACCGTTTACCGAAATTACTTCTAAGTATTATTATTTGTATACTTATTACACTTCTTACTCTGAACTCGTTGTTTCTCCATTCCAGGTTCTCCCTATATCCTGGCACGAACAGTTGCATTCTGGTGAGACGGGCGTAGACAGACGCTTAGCTCGAGTCACTTTGGACAGCATACCGCGGCTTAGAGCCTTCACGAACCACACTGTCCTGGATGTGCTATTCTATACCAGCCCGGCCTTCCATCAGGTACTGGATTAATTGATTATAGCGCTATCTAATGTCATCTACAGACAACAGTCTCTTCGGGAGAAACAGACACTTAGCTCGCGTCATTTTGACCTGTCTTAAGTCTAAGCCATACCGCGGCTTAGAGCCTTCACGAACCACACTGTCCTGGATGTGCTATTCTATACCAGCCCGGCCTTCCATCAGGTACTGGACTAATTGATTATAGCGCTATCTAATGTCATCTACAGACAACTGTCTCTTCGGGAGAAACAGACACGTAGCTCGCGTCATTTTGACCTGTCTTAAGTCTAAGCCATACCGCGGCTTAGAGCCTTCATGAACCACACTGTCCTGGATGTGCTATTCTATACCAGCCCGGCCTTCCATCTGCTACTGGATTAATTTATTATAGCGCTATCTAATGTCATCTACAGACAACTGTCTCTTCGACAGAAACAGACACTTAGCTAGCGTCATTTTGACCTGTCTTAAGTCTTAGCCATACCGCGGCCACACCAACAAACCACGCTGGCCTTGATGTAGTATTCTATACCAGCTTGGTTTCCTTGGTTCTCGGAAATAGATAGAAATCACTAGGGGCAACCTAGTGATTTCTATCTGTTTCCGAGGTTGAAGGAGTCTCTGAGAGGACAGAGGTTCGAAAATGATGAAGCAGTAGACGCTGCAGTACAGGAAATTTTAGGTGCTCAGGATGAAGAGTTTTTAAGATAGGAATTTTAAGCTTAGAAAAAAAAACAAGTGTATTACGCTAAAAGGCGACTGTATCGAAAAATAAAATAACATTTAATAAAAGTTACCGACAACATACTCATTCTCACTTTTTATTTAACGCCCCTCGTATATACAAAGTGTAACAAAAAGGTTCGGCAATACTGAAGGGTATGTATGTACTCATCATCATGAACAACTTTTACTATGGGACCAACCCTGAAATCGCGAAAAAGAAACCTGCTGTTCCATACATAAAGTTCATTGACCTTGGACAAAATGTATGGAACAGCTGTTTTTTTTCGCGATTTCAGCGTTGGCCCCATAGTAAAAGTTGTTCATAATGATGAGTACATAAATACCCTTCAGTACTGTTGAACCTTTTTGTTACATGTTGTATATATATATATATATATATATATATATATATATATATATATATATACAACATGTAACTGTATATGTATATATATATATATATATATATATATATATATATATATATATATTGTCGTCATCATCATCATCGTTAGCCCGGAGACGTCCACTGCTGAACAAAGGCCTCCCCCTTGGACCGCCCCAATGTACGACAATTTGCCATTTGCATCCACCAGTTGCCCGCGACTTGCACAGTGTAGACTACCTAAGCTGCGCCGTCCGGTTCTTGCTCGCCTCTCAAATACCTTCTATCCTATCTATCTATTATTATCTAGGGATCTTCTCCCTTCAGCAGAAACAGACGATCAATCTGTCTTAGTCTAAGCCACTTCATCGAATCATATGGCGCTCTGCACTACATTTGTCTGGTTTTTTTTATGTCCACTCAAATATATAAACACCATTTTTTAAACACTCTGGATGTAGTCGTCGTCAGCCATAAGACGTCCACTGCTGGACGAAGGCCTCCCAATAGAGGGGTGTTGCCATAATCCCCACGGTTGGCAGGCGGCTTGGAGATCGAAGAATGGTCACCACCGTTAACCAAGAGGACGCTGCTGCCCATCCTCCGGTGGGTCTGGTTGCAGTTTAAGGACATATCCAGGTCCCTGGACGTAGTACTTATGACTAAAACAACTTTTGCAAGGCATTTTATTTCAGCGCCATCTATCGCCCAATAGGACGAACTAATCGTCACTTTGTTCCAGACCATAATAGAGACGGTGTGTTCGGAGTTGAACCGCGTGTACACGATGTTCCGGAAGCGGAATCCGGAGTTCAAGGGCGAGGTGTCGCTCGGCGGACACTCCTTGGGCAGCGTCATACTGTACGACCTGCTGTGCCATCAGACACCCCAGGTATGGACACTAGAGTGGATACTTAGCATCATATCACAGCCAGAAGACGACCACTTCTGGAAGGCCTGGCCTGGCAAAGGGTTTTTGTAGTGGTAGGACTCTACTGCAGAGTCCGCCTGGGGAAGTACCACACCTTTGCCAGTTATTCAACTGTAGTGGTAGGACTCTACTGCAGAGTCCGCCTGGGGAAGTACCACACCTTTGCCAGTTATTCAACTGTAGTGGTAGGACTCTACTGCAGAGTCCGCCTGGGGAAGTACCACACCTTTGCCAGTTATTCAACTGTAGTGGTAGGACTCTACTGCAGAGTCCGCCTGGGGAAGTACCACACCTTTGCCAGTTATTCAACTGTAGTGGTAGGACTCTACTGCAGAGTCCGCCTGGGGAAGTACCACACCTTTGCCAGTTATTCAACTGTAGTGGTAGGACTCTACTGCAGAGTCCGCCTGGGGAAGTACCACACCTTTGCCATTTATTCAACCGCCAAGCAGTAGTGTGCAAGCATTACGGTGGTGAGCATTTTGCGATTCCCAATCCGCCCGCCAAGCGTGATGTTTATGCAATCCCTTTTTTTTATACGGTCAAGTGACGAGATGAGCAAGACTTTCACCTGATGGTAAGCGTCACGCCTGCCACTAACAGTAGCAGTGCTAGAATTGTGAACTTGCGAACACAATCCTGCGCCGCACTGCACTGCGCTCGTCACCCTGATATATCAGACGTTAAATCTCTTCATACCCAGTAATTTCTCTGGTAACATTGCCTTTCAAACCGAAACAGTAGATAATGCTTGTATGCAGCTTGGCGTTTGAATAACTGGCAAAGTACTTCCCCAGGCGCTCTCTGCAATAGAGTCCGACCACTACAATAGTAGATTACTCACCTAGGGAGCAAAAGTAAAGAATGTCTCAGATCTCATGTATATTGTCTCCCCAGACAAACATGAGATCTGAGGCTTCTTTACTTGCTCCCGTTATGTGTATACGACTTTACGTGCCGCTGCGGGGAGGAAGTGGTTGCTTTCGCTGCGCGTAGCGGGGCTAAAAAAACCACTTTAGCCCCGCAGGCACGTAATAGTACATTGTTATCCTAGGGGTGAAAGTAACTTTACTCCCGAGACGGGGCGCTAATAGTTCGAAGGACTAAATAAGTCTTTAACCCCGAGGTAAACACTGCTTTTCATAACGAATACAAGGAAACTAAAAATAAAAACATCAAGTAACTCTGAGGAGAAAAAAAAGTTGGAACATGGTTCAATACAAATTTATGTGAAAATAGAACTAGAGTCACCGCGTTACCAACTGAGTCGTGCGGCCATAAATTATGGCCGCACAACCCACAACTGCAAGCAAGACCCACAAGTGCGAGCGAGATAGGCATAGTGAATGATTTATGGCCGCACGACGCAGTTGGTAACGCGGTGACTATAGTTTTATTTTTATAATTTGAGTGTCTGTCATTTGTCAACTGTCACTGTCAGTTAAAAGTGATTCATAGGATAGTGATTCTCCATAGGACTGAAAACCGCTCCTCTGGCAACTTCAGACCTACTTTCCGAGTATGAGTAATGAAAAATTGTGTTGTTTATGTTTGTTTGTTTCCAGGCGCAGTCGGAGGTGACAAATCTCCCGACGGAGAAACAATACGTGAGGGACAACGCCAGCGCGGGCCCGCCGGCCGCCTGCCCGCAGCTGCAGTTCCCTCCCGCCGCGCTCTACGCACTGGGAAGCCCTATCGGTCAGACTCACAGATTATCCTAGTAGTTTGCGGCGAACTGACACACTGAACTGGCAGATTGTACAGAAGACCAAAGAGTACAATCAGCCTCTTTGCCTGGCGTTTGTGGACTATGAGAAGGCTTTTGACTCGGTCGAAATCTGGGCTGTTTTGGAGTCCTTGCAGCGATGCCAAGTGGCCCAATAGTCTACAAGCATCTTGACCTGTGCCGTTACTAGGGCGATATCCTAAAAACATTACTGAATGTCATAAAACATCATATTAAATAATTATAAATTATGTTTTATACTCAATATATATTTGTATAATATTACAGCTATATTCGAGTGTATCCGGGGCGTGGAGTCCCTGGGCATGGAGTTTGCTCTGCCGACATGCAAGAACTTCTTCAATATTTTCCATCCTTACGACCCCATCGCTTATAGGTGAGTCCTGTCGCATGTGGCACTCGGAGCTAAGCTTGGCGTCGCGTGTGTCACTCTGAGCTATGCTCGGCGTCGCGTGTGTCACTCTGAGCTATGCTCGGCGTCGCGTGTGTCACTCTGAGCTATGCTCGGCATCGCGTGTGGCACTCTGAGATATGCTCGGCGTCGCGTGTGGCACTCTGAGCTATGTTTGACTTCGCGTGTGTCACTCTGAGCTATGCTCGGCGTCGCGTGTGGCACTCGGAGATATGCTCGGCGTCGCGTGTGGCACTCTGAGCTAAGTTTGACGTCGCGTGTGTCACTCTGAGCTATGCTCGGCATCGCGTGTGGCACTCGGAGATATGCTCGGCGTCGCGTGTGGCACTCTGAGCTAAGTTTGACGTCGCGTGTGTCACTCTGAGCTATGCTCGGCGTCGCGTGTGGCACTCGGAGATATGCTAAAGGCGGAGACTGACGTGTATCGTTTGTTTGTAATGCATCATTCGAGGCGAGATTGTTACAAAACGGCGATACACAAGACGCACAGCGCGTAATTACTGACTGTAACGCGTTTCAATAGAATTCACGAATAATACGCTATAAAAAACGACCGACTACAATTTCGACAATCTGGATGACATCTTCATATTTTCCACATATTATTCCAGTAATTTTGATTTAAAAACCAAACTACTGAACCGATTTCTATAAAATGTACATGGGACCATCTCTGACGTATCACCTACCAAACAAAAAATATATTTTCAAAATAGATCCCTAATTGACGGAGAAATCGGTGAACATACATTAAAAAAACATACATGCAGTCGAACATAGAACCTCCTTCCTTTTTGAAGTCGGTTAAAAAGCCACCAGTCGAGTGGAGGATCCGGCGCTGGCGTTGAGAGGCTCGGTCGCTGCACTGTAGCGTTACAGAAACTCGATACACATTACCACAGAATAAATAATAGTACTACGTACAGAAACTTAACTCCGCAAAGGAATGGAAATAAATAAGGACTCTATCTACTAGGCAATAAAGTAGCAATTCATTTCGCACAGGGTTGGATACCGCTCGCTGTATTCACCTAGATATACCGCTCTCTTTCTATCACGTATGCTTAGTTACGTGCGACGAGGCTAGCGTGCGGGCGGCCACTGACTTCTGCCTTGCATTGTCCACCCGGACGGAGCGCCGGCCGAACATACCTAAACTGCGGAGTGGCACCCCCCTGACATTACAAGCAAACTTTGCAAGTCAGTCTATGCCTGTATTCAGTGCAGCGTTTTTTTTTTGTGTTTTTTTTATCGATTTCATCACCTTGACTACGGTAAATATACCGTAATAGTACATTATGATACAAGTGTGCTATGTTGGTCATTACACTAGAGGCGGTATTATGCGCGCGAGCCGCAGGCGAGCGCGATAAGGAAGCCGAGAGTGTATTGAAACAAAGCACAAGAGTTTCATACGACTGTTTTCGTCACACTTGCGAGGAAAAAACAAACTTTTTTTGATAATAATCAACCACACAGAGAAAACGTCAACAAACATTTGCGGAAAATGGCGCCTAAACCAGCAATGCGCGCGCAGGTTGTCATTTACTTCAGCGCCATAAGAACTCTTTGTTGGTATTACAAAAAACTGTACGTATTACCCGGCTATATTAAGAGTGCTTCGTATACATACATCTAATTGCAGTCACGTACAAACTTGACTTTACCGGGTTATACCTATTATAGCACAAGTGCCGTAACGTAAAGTAAAAAGCACGGGTGCGTAATAGGTTGGATTATGAGCCTAAAACCGATGTAATAAGATCCACTTTACGAGCAAGTGTGATGAAAACAATCATATGACTCGACTGTGTTATGACGTCTATTTCAGAATCGAACCCCTGATCAACCCGCAGCTACAAGACGTGAAACCCTCTCAGATACCGCACCACAAGGGAAGGAAGAGAATGCACTTAGGTATGTAGCCACTGCACTGTATCTGCGTTAAACATCCCACAGCTGGACATACGTCCAACCTCAGAGGGCGATTGGACCATATCCACCACGCTGGCCCACTTGCGGGTTGCTGGATTCATAATCAAATGGCAAACGGTCTTATAGCGAAGAGCCTCGACCAATACAGCAATATAGGCGGTTGGGTCAAGGGTCAGATACAAAAGGCAGTGGTCCTTGACACGGCGCGCATTGTCAGGAGGTTCCTCACTCTGCAGCCCTAACCACCGGCAGCTTGAGCCCTGCCCCGCTGCCGGCGGCACCCTAGTTTTTAAGTTTTTTATCATATTTATAATTTTAATATTTATATTGTAAAAACTAAAAAATTACGAATTGAAATAAATACGTGAATAAGATTCAAAAATTTCAACTTAACTAAAATTAATGAAATGTCAAAATATGATAACAAATATATATCATACATATTTAGTATTACATTAGCATTGGGTAAATGGGTGCATTTCATTGTAAGGAGGGAAAAATTAAAACTTATACAGATTATGGGCAAAATTAAAAAAAAAAATAATGAAAATATACCAAATAAAAAAAAAAATTTCAGCTTAAGTAAACATTAGGAAAATTTGACATATGTGAAATCGTCAACATAGTATGCCTTTTCTGTAAGGAAACATTTAAGTTTGTGCTTAAACACATTTTTACTCTGTATGTCAATTTCACATAGGTCATTGAATTTCTTCTCCGGTCGTTTGCGCCTGCGACGGTTTCCTCACGATGTTTTCCTTCGCCGAAAAGCCAGTGTTGTGAAAATCCGTACATAAACTCCAAAGAGCTTATTGTTACGGCCTAGAATAGGAACAAGCTCAGGTTTTTTTTTATCTAGCGATCTCCCAATTCTTCCCAATTCTACAACGGCTACGTCCCAACCATTGGGAATAATATTTTCCACCGTTCCTGATACTCTTGTTAGTAGAGTTATTTTGGTCTCGTTGGCTCTGAGACCTTCGCTTCGCTCGGTCAAATACCGATCAATACAATAGTTTATTGATAACACCAAAGTTACAAGTAAATTTTCATTAGAAAAGCAACAAAAAAAACAGCAAATTTAAATAATTATAAAAATACGTTAATAATCTCTTATTTTAAAATAAGCTTCAATGTCATATAACAAATTCAATTGTAACCACGCTCTGAGCTTGGTTTTGAAGCACGCGGTGGAAGGAGCATCCCGAATGGAAGCTGGTATGCGGTTGTAGATCGCGGGCCCCAAAATATACACTGACCTCTCCGACTTGACGAGACGGTGCGTCGGGGTTATCAGTTGGTCTTTCTTTTTATTGCTTCGTATATCTAACGTGCTATGAACGCCCCTACGTTGGATCGTATGATTGCAGAGTTGAAAGACACGATGGCACGCGTAGGAGCGGACTTGAAACAGAAACTGATTGAGTCGCTTCGCACCACGTGGAACAAGTGGAAAGCTACCCCGCCCACAGATGGACAACTCGAAAAGGTATCACTAGATTAGATGCATTACTAAAAAAGGTATCATTAGATAAGACGGATAACTAGAAATGTGTGACTAGATTAAATGGATAACTGAAAGATATCACTAGATTTGATGGATAACTGAAAAGGTATATCTAGATTAGATGGATTACTAAAAAATATATCACTAGATTACTATTAGATCACTAGGGTAACAGGAAAAGTATCACTAGATTAGATGGCTAATCTAGATGGATTATCACTAAATAAGATGGATAACCCCTGGATGGATCCCCAAGCCGCCTGCCAAGCGTGAGGATTATGGCAACCCCTCCCTATTAAGGGGGAGGCCTTCGTCCAGCAGTGGACGTCTTCTGGCTGATGAGAAGATGGATAACAAAAAAGGTATCTTTAGATTAGATGGGTAACTTAAAAAGTATGACTAGATTAAAAGGATAACTGAAAAGGTATCATTAGATCAAAAGGATTACTAAAACAGGTATCACTAGATAAGATGGATAACTGGAAAGGTATAACTAGATTAAATGGATAACTGGAAGATATCACTAGATTACTAGTAGATCACTAGTATCTAACTCAAAATTCAAAAATTCAAAAAACTAAAATATTACTAGATTAGATAGAATCTAGATGGATTATCACTAGATAAGATGGATAACTGAAAAAGTATGACTATATTAAATAGATAGCTGAAAACGAATTACTAGAGTAGATGGATAACTGAAAAGGTATCACTAGATCAGATGGATAACTAAGGTTGCCTGAAAGAGATCGCTTTTAGCGATAAGGCCGCCATTTGTGCACTAGTATATAATTTATTTAATCCTTTGTTTGTTTCTTTGGTGTGAGCAATAAAGAATTAATCTATCTACCTATCTATAACTCCAAAAGGTACCACTAGATTAGATGGATAACTCGAAAAGGTATTATTAGAATAGACCGACGACTCCAAAGTATCACTCAAATTGAGACATTGCTATCCATAGCTTTCATTTTTTAACAGTATCGTGTAGCAATTGTTAAAAAATGAAAGCTTAAATAGATTATTGTTAATTTTTGTAGGTTGTCGAAGAGGAAATGGAAAAAGAACAATTGACCAGTGACGAGGAACCGGCCGCCGAAGTGGTGAGTAGTTGTTATTTTTACAACGACAGCGAGTTACATAATCGAATGGAAAGCCGTCGAACTATGTACCGTATAAATAAATAAAAAATTGCGTTTATTTTTCTGATGGGTTAATAGTTATTCTGCTATTCGGGGCGGTGACAAATCCAACAAAAAAAAAACGAAAAACGGTCCAGCCGTTTTTCAGTTATAATAGTACATTATGATACGAGTGTGCTATGTTGGTCATTACACTAGAGGCGGTATTATGCGCGCGAGCCGCAGGCGAGCGCGATAAGAAAGCCGAGAGCGTAATGACTAATAGCACAAGAGTTCCATACGACTGTTTTCGTCACACTTGCGAGGAAAAAACCAATTTTTTTTGATAATAATCAACCACACAGCGAAAACGTCAACAAACATTTGCGGAAAATGGCGCCCAAATCAGTAATGCGCGCGCAGGTTGACATTTACTTCAGCGGCATAAGAACTCTTTGTTGGTATTACAAAAAAACTGTAAGTATTACCCGGCTATATTAAGCGTGCTTCGTACACGTACGTCTAATTGCAGTCACGTACAAACTTGACTTTACCGGGTTATACCTATTATAGTACAAGTGCCGTAATGTAAAGTAAAAAGCACGCGTGTATAATAGCTTGAATTATGAGCCTAAAAGCGATGTAATAAGATCTACTTTACGAGCAAGTGTGATGAAATAGTACATTATGATACGAGTGTGCTATGTTGATCATTACACTAGAGGCGGTATTATGCGCGCGAGCCGCAGGCGAGCGCGATAAGGAAGCCGAGAGCGTAATGACTAATAGCACAAGAGTTCCATACGACTGTTTTCGTCACACTTGCGAGGAAAAAACCTTTTTTTTAATATAATAATCAACCACACAGCGAAAACGTCAACAAACATTTGCGGAAAATGGCGCCCAAACTAGCAATGCGCGCGCAGGTTGACATTTACAACAGCGGCATAAGAACTCTTTGTTGGTATTACAAAAAAACTGTAAATATTACCCGGCTATATTAAGAGTCCTTCGTATACGTACGTCTAATTGCAGTCACGTACAAACTTGACTTTACCGGGTTATACCTATTATAGTACAAGTGCCGTAATGTAAAGTAAAAAGCACGCGTGTGTAATAGCTTGGATTATGAGCCTAAAACCGATGCAATAAGATCCACTTTACGAGCAAGTGCGATGAAAATGATGTAACTGACCCGATTTAGTTTAATATATCTAGAAGATACGGATTTGGAAGTACCACACCTTTGTCAGTTATCTGTAGCGGTAGGACTCCACTGCAGAGTCCGACTGGAGAAGTACCACACCGTTGTCAGTTATCTGTAGCGGTAGGACTCCACTGCAGAGTCCGACTGGAGAAGTACCACACCGTTGTCAGTTATCTGTAGTGGTAGGACTCCACTGCAGAGTCCGACTGGAGAAGTACCACACCGTTGTCAGTTATTCAACCGCCAAGCAGTAGTGTGCAAGCATGATTCTGGCACTGCTACTGTTAGTGACAGGCGTGACGATTACCACCACGCGAACGTCTTGCTCGTCTAGTCACTTGAAAGTATATAAAAAAAAAGATTTTCTTGAACTATTTGCTAGAAAGTTTTGACTACCTATAGACACTGCCTCCTTATACCTCAGTTGGTAGTAAAAAATACTGAGCGCTTAAGGCAAAAGGGTCAGATTAATCTGGTTTTTGCTTATCTTGAGAGTTTGGTTATATTTTAATTTTTTGTTGATTTTGTCTTAGAGAAAGAATTAAATAGCTCAAAAATCATTTTAAAAAAATACTTAAAAAAAATAAAAAAAGCTGAATCTTAATAATCTTATTAATTTATGTTGTAAACAGCAAGCCAGCAGCGAGATGCTGGGTCGCCTCAACAATGGCCGCCGCGTGGACTACGTGCTGCAAGAGGCGCCTCTCGAGATGATCAACGAGTACCTGTTCGCTATGAGCAGCCACGTCGGATACTGGCAAGTACATGGGCGTCGCCAGGCGGGTGCAGGGAGGGGCACCAGCCCTCCCCCCCTAGAGTGTAATACGTGTATTGATAAAATAATTTAAATCGGTTATTAATGTTCTGATATATGCGTTTAAAGTTTTTGGTAGAGACAACTCTGTCCCTTTCCCACAAAACAAAAAATTACGTCACGCCTTGCTTGTCAGAATATAATTTATATGGCGTACAGAGAAGTGACGTCATAATCTCCTCTTTATTTAGCATGATATTAAAATGCTTATGAGTTGCTCAAAGTTCAAAGATAAATAAAAGCTTTAATTTCACTAAACATACCTTTAACAATCTTGTCTGTGTAAAAAGGAAATTGCATGGCGTCCTTCTGTTACCTGTATTCTAGGTCCGAATTACACGACTAGCCGAGGCAAGACAACTATTGAGTAAAGGTTACCTTTAACCTGTATTATCTTCTCCACTCAACCATATCGGTCATAATATATTGGTAAATCTTAATAGTCAAAAAAAAAATACCAGTCATCTAGCCTATTACAGCCTTATAGCTCATTTGGTAGGATGTCTGCCTTCAGAGCTGTAGGGCGTGGGTTCGATCCCCACCCAGGGCAAACATTTATGTGACGAACATAGATGTTTGTTCTGTGTCTGGGTGTTGTATGTATTATAAGTATGTATTTACGAAAACAAAACGTTTATAAGTATTCTATCAGCTATCTGGTTTCCATAATACAAGCTTTGCTAAGTATGGGGCTAGATGGCGCTGTGTGTAAAATGTCCCCCAATATTTTTATTTTTTATATTTATTTATTACCTAATAATCCGTCTGTCTGTCATCAGGGAATCTGAAGACACAATGCTGCTAATGCTTCGCGAGATATACGACGCGCTGGGCGTGCAGCCAGACTCCACGGTGCCTCAGCAGAGCATGACCCTCCAGAGGACCAAAACCGTGCCTCAGGTAACCTCAAACAAGACTGAACGGGTAACTTATTTATAGACAAAAAAAAACTAAATTTATTACAAAAGCATTGAACACGGAAAAGTTAAAATAAATTTAAAAACATTTTTTTCTTTGGTTGGTGTTCCGTTGGGCCCGACAGGTGACGTCACGCACGCGAATATCGCATTAACTACTGTGTCGCAAGTAACTTCAACAAGCTGTGGTTTTGCATTCCCGCCAAATTTAAAGACATAGATAAACTCATCGTTATGAACAACTTTTACTATGGGGCCAACCCTGAAATCGCGAAAAAAAGAGCTCCATACATTTTGTCCAAGCTCAATGAACTTTTTGTATGGAACAGCTCTGCAAAGGCGGGAATGCAAACAACAGCTTTTATATAACCAAGACTGTGCCGCACGTAACTTTTCTCAAACCAAGACTGACGCGGGTAACTTTTATCTAAACAAGACTGTGGCGCGGGTAACATTTATTTAAACAAGATCATGTTGCGGGTAACTTTTTTCTAAACAAGACCGTGTTACGAGTAAGTTTCTCAAACCAAGACTGCGTCGCGGGTAACTTTTATCTAAACAAGACTGTGCCTAGGGAACTTTGAAAAAAAACTGTGGCGCGGGTAACATTTATTTAAACAAGATCATGTTGCGGGTAACTTTTCTAAACAAGATCGTGTCACGAGTAAGTTTCTCAGACTGCATCGCGGGTAAGTTTCTCAAACCAAGACTGACGCGGGTAACTTTTATCTAAACAAGACTGTGGCGCGGGTAACATTTATTTAAACAAGATCATGTTGCGGGTAACTTTTTTCTAAACTAGACCGTGTTACGAGTAAGTTTCTCAAACCAAGACTGCGTCGCGGATAACTTTTATCTAAACAAGACTTTGCCTAGGGAACTTTGAACAAAACTGTGACGCGGGTAACATTTATTAAAACAAGATCATGTTGCGGGTAACTTTTTTCTAAACAAGATCGTGTCACGAGTAAGTTTCTCAGACTGCATCGCGGGTAAGTTTCTCAAACCAAGACTGCGACGCGGGTAACTTTTATCTAAACAAGACTGTGCCTAGGTAACTTTGAACAAAACTGTGACGCGGTGTTTTGGATTGTCGATGATTTTTAATGAAAAGGCCGCTGTAAGTTTTTAATGATCCATTTTTAATTACTTCGATAGCAAGACGACACAGATAGAATGAACATTATTACAGAGAGAAAATAATACAGAAAAACGTCAAAGTGACAAACACAGAGTGTTAAATCTAATACATACACCCCCGCGCTGACGAAGTCTGAAGCTATACAATTATATTTAGTGAATTCCAAAAATATTTGATCAGTCAGGGTTGACGGTGTCAGGAGTATCTTCAGTCTTAGTCGAGTTTTGATGTCACTGTCAGTTGTCATGTCAAATGTCAAAGTAACTGTCAGTTGTTACAATTTTAGGTTATGTTGATTTTATACAAAATAAGTTTGAGATAAATTCAGTAGAGAAATAAACAAAGGTATTTAGAAATTAATGAGAGAAAAAACACTGGAAACAGTAATAACATAAATTATGTGGCGCAATGCCCTTAAATGACTCTAAGTGCGACAAATAATAATAATTGTTGTGAAGTTTACAAAGAAGTGCAAGTTTATGAAATTAAATGCATTTTTTGCAAGTGAAAAATTAAATGCTAAAGTTTGAAGT
Source organism: Erannis defoliaria (assembly GCA_905404285.2). Lineage (NCBI taxonomy): Eukaryota > Metazoa > Arthropoda > Insecta > Lepidoptera > Geometridae > Erannis > Erannis defoliaria. The sequence goes on along the minus strand of FR990093.1, from coordinate 1,581,201 downwards.
TTAAATTATGGAGTTCTTATTTTCTAACACACTTAAGTAGTATTTAGCTTAAATACCTTTCCCTATAAATTATACACAAATAGGTAAAAGAATAAGTTTGTGAATAGGGCGAGAATATTGTCCCTTCGCAGTTTTCACAATAACAGACCGAGTTAGTTGGTCGTCTTTAGACTTATTTACATTTATAATTCTGCCAACTGGCCAAAAAGAAGGAGGAGTACATTCATCCTTTATTAACACTAAATCTCCTATCTCTAGGTTACGAGATTCTTTGAACCATTTTTGTCTACTCTGAATTTCAGATAAATATGACTTGTAAAATTCTTTCCAAAATTGTTGTTTGATTGAAGTGATTCTTTGCCAAATATTTAGCTTATTGTCTGAAATTTGGAGAAGGCTTGGTTCTGGAATATCTAATAAAGTAGATCCTATAATGAAATGACCTGGACTAAGATAATTTAAATCATCAGGTAAATCTGATATAGCACATAAAGGTCTTGAGTTTAGAATAGACTCAATCTGACACAATATAGTATACAATTGACTGTAAGTCATTTTACAATTACCTAATTTCTTTTTCAGCAATTGTTTAGTTTGTTTTATACATATTTCATACACTCCACCCATGTGGCTAGCGAGTGGAACTGTGAATTTCCAGTTTATGCTGAAACGGTTTGTATAATCCATAATTTGACTGTAAGATGTCTCATTCTTAAACATTTTGTATAGGTCATGTAATTCGTTGCTAGCACAATGAAAATAGCTAGCATTGTCCGAGTAAATTGTGTTACAAACACCTCGACGGGCACAAAATCTTTTTAGACAGGCAATGAACGATTGTGTAGTAGTATCTTCTGATAATTCTATGTGTGTACAGCGTGTAGACATACAGGTAAATATACAAATAAATGAGCGAATGTATTTAGCATTGCGAAGGCTAGATGTCTTCACATAAATAGGTCCGCCAAAATCGATACCGACCTGAAGGTATGGACGTTCTAAATTAACTCTATGATAAGGTAAGTTAGACATTTTTTGTTTACAAGTTTGGCCACGATATCTAGTACAAACTATGCATTTGTAAACTACTTTTTTGACTTCTACTCTTGCATGAATAGGCCAATAGACTAATCTTAAATTTGAAACTGTATTTTGTACGCCTGAATGAAATAAATCAATGTGAAACCTTTGAATTATAAGCATTGTAATATGATTCTTGTTAGGTAATATTATAGGAAATTTCTGATTGTATTGAATATTAGCATGTTTAATTCTACCTCCTACTCTTAAAATACCATCAGTATCTATGAAAGGTGATAACCTCTTAATAGGGCTAGATGAGTAGGTGTAGCTACTTTTGTTTGAGTTTAATTCTATTAATTCTTTCTTGAAGTGAAAGGCTTGAACGATTTTGATGATAAATTGATGACTGTATTTTAATTCTTCAGGTGTGAGAGGACCTGATAATTTAGAATGTTTCTTTAGATTGTTACCAAATCTATAACACAGTGCTATAGTGTTTTGTAATTTCTGAAAGCTTGAAAATCTTTGAAATAGGTTCATAAAGTAATCTATATCTTCATTATTATAAAATAATGAGACTAGGTTAGCTGTATGTGTGTGAATTTGTTGAATATGAAAGGATTCTAATTGCATATCTGTAGTATCAGATGTGTCACTAGAATGAGGCCACTCATTTGTTGGTGATAATAAATATGTAGGGCCGTGCCACCATAATGAGAGGTTTTGTAAATCTTTAGGCTGTACGCCGTGTGTTAGCAGATCAGCTGCATTGTCATAAGTCCTAGTATGATTCCAAGAAACTGAATCAGTATTTTGTAGTATCTGTGTTATTCTATTTGCTACATAAACTTCCCATTTCTTATAAGGGGATCTTAACCAGTTTAAAACAATAGTAGAATCAGTATAGCAATACACAGAATCTATTTTTATTGCAATCTCAAGCGCAGGTTTAGTTTTTTGCATTAACTTAGAAAGTAATACTGCAGCACTGAGTTCCAATCTAGGAATGGAGACTGTTTTCAGAGGAGCTACTCTGGTTTTGCTTATTAGCAAGTTAGAAGTAGGTTGTTGGTTAGGATATTCTGCTACTATATAAATACAGCATCCATATGCTACAAGCGAGGCATCACTATAGCCTACTAGGTAAGCTTTACTAGGTACATTCGAGAAACAATGTCTAGGTATAGTAATATCACTTAATAAGTGCAGACTATTATAAATTAATAACCATTCTGATAGTAAATGATCAGGGAGTGGAGAATCCCAAGTTAAGTTGGTTTCTTTCCAGATTTGTCGCATGAAAAGTTTAAAAGTAATCGAAACTACTGCAAGATAACCGACTGGATCATAAATCTTAGCAATAATTGATAAAACTGTTCTTTTAGTAAACTGTAATGTTTGTTGTTGAGAAGGAATATTAACCTTGAATACATCAGCTACTGGATCCCATTTGAGACCAAGTGTACTTGTTTGATCACCAATAACTAGGCTATTTGGTGAATGTTTATCTTTAGATTGAATAACACTTTGCAAGATTTGTGGATTATTAGCTGACCATTTATGTAGTTGAAAACCACCTCTTTGGAACAAGGAGGTTAATTGTTTGCATATTTCTATAGCTTCTGTTAGTGTATTTGCACCACAGTGCACGTCATCCATAAATGTTTGGTAATGAATGCATTTTGCAGCAAGTGGATAGAGATGTCCATCTTGTTTTGCAAGTTCAAGTAGTGTTCTAAATGCTAGATAAGGAGCAGATCTAGTTCCATATGTAACTGTGTTTAGTCTAATGACTCGAAGTACATCATCAGGTGTTTCCCTCCACAATATACATTGTAGATTGCAATGTTCTTCGGTCACATTGATGTTTCTAAACATCTTAACTATGTCACAAGACAGTACATACTTATAAGTCCTAAGTCTTATAATAATATCAACAATATCAGTATAAATGTTAGGTCCTTCATGTAAGACCTGGTTGAGAGACACTGATGTAGATGATTGACTGCTTCCATTGAATACAACGCGAAGCTTGGTTGAGACACTTTGTGGCTTAATGACTGCATGATGAGGCAGAAAGAACTGTTTAAGTTTAACTGGTGTGTCTAGAGAATAGGGTACATATGAAGCATGTCCTAGTTTTAAATACTCATTAATGAAGTCTGAATATTGTTTATGAAGTAGAGGATTGTTGAGAAATCTCTTTTCTAATGTCATAAAACACTTTTGTGCGATGCTGTAGGATTGACCTAGCTGATCTATCTTATCTTCTATAATTGGAAGGTGTACTGTAAAGCGACCTGTTGGTTCTTCTCTAGTAGTAGTACTTTTGTACAACTCTTCGCAATAGGTGTGTTCTGGTGTGCAAATTGGGGAAGATTTGATTTCTTCTTGCTCCCAAAAGCGTTGTAATAATTGATCACAAGATTGTTCACAACTAATGTGAGCCGATATGACTGTTTGTTTTGATTCAGATTGACAGTGTTCTGCCTGAATCGATACATGTGTGTTTTGTAAGAGGACTGTATCATTAAATAAAGCTTGTGTGGATAATTCTATATCGCCTGTTACTACCCAGCCAAACACAGTGTTTATGAGCGTGGGTTGGTTGTTACCTAACTGTATGCTGCCCTGGAGCAAAAGTGAGTAAAATAATTGACCACCTATGAGTAGGTCTATGTTTTTAGGTACATAGAATAGTGGGTCTGCTAAGTTGCAATGTTTTGGCAATTTGAAATTGCTTAGAGGAATGTATCTTTGAGGTAATTTAGTAGAAATCTGTTCAGTAACTATGCATGAAAGAGTTGCTTCAAATTTGTCACTACGGGATGCTATTTTGACTCTAACCGATCTTGATGAATTTGTAGGCGTTGTACCTATTCCTTGTATGGTATATTTAGTATGTTCAGTGATAGGCAGATGTAGTTTTTGCGCTAAACTGCTTGTCATAAGCGATACTTGACTTCCACTGTCGAGAAGGGCTTTGCATGTAATCCAATTACCATCATTTTGCTGAGCTTTAATCAATGCTGTGGATAAATATACCTCACAATGCTTAGTATGTAAGTGCATGACTGATTTTTGCAAGTTATCTTGATTAACACTAGTTTCAGTGGCTTGACTGTCAGAGAGCATTACTGATGAACTTACCTTGTTTGTTGGGTTGACAATAGATGATGATGATGCATCAGAAGCAGTAGGCATAGCAGTAGTAGGGTTGTTTAATGTCCTATGAATAGACGTATGATGTTTTAAACCGCAGATTGAACAAACATTCTTTGAGCATGCATGTTGAAATTTATATGGCCGAAGGCAATTATAACACAATTTTTTTTCCTTTACCATTTCATTGCGCTGCACTGGTGACAATTCCAAGAAGGATGGACATTTGTATAATTCATGAGACATTTTACATAAAATGCAACTGTCCGTCACAGTGCCAATATGTGTGGAGACACGAGTAGTTTTGCTGTTGTTTACATGAGTAGGTTTAATTAAAGTTTGTGACTTATCATACATTAGTTCAAAAGCTCTAGCGCGATGTGTCAGGAAATCAGATAGCTCTTTGAGTGTTGGTAAATCATCACTTTTCCTGTTTAGTTCCCAGGCAGATCTGAGAGACTGGTCTAGTTTTTGAACTATGATGTATATAAGCAATATATCCCAAGTATTAACTGGTACATCAAGTGATTTTAGAGAATCTAAGCTTTGTTGAAGAGTTACTAAGAAATCTTTGAGATTGTTCTTGTTTACAATTTGTACAGACATTATGTTTTTAATATGGAAGTTTACAGTTATGAGCTTATTTTCATACCTTTTTTTTAGAATATCTAGTGCTTGGTGGTAGTTACCTCCTGTAACATTTAATGAGCTGATGAGTCCGGCAGGTTCACCTCGGAGAAGACTCTTCAGGTACTGCAGCTTTTGTAGTGGACTTAGCTGTTCATGAGAGTCGATCACTCCATCAAATAGTGCCTTGAAGTTGCTCCACTCACTTAGATTGCCTTCAAAAGTAGGTATCTGTAAATATGGAATTTTTAGCAAGTTGGATTTGTTACTCTCCTGTCGATGAAGCGATTGGAAGGAGTTCGTCGACTGGTTATGTTCATAATTTTTTATCAATTCTGTTATTTTAGCTTGATATAGAAAGTATTTGTCTTCAGTTGAAGTTCGTTCATGTTCATGAGAAACCCTTTTGTCGTCGTTCAACTCGATATCTTCTTGAACTGCGTTGTATTTATTGAAGAGATCGGCCAACTCAGCTTGGCGAACTTTTAACTCGTATATTTTTTCATTGTTTTCTTCATTATCCAAGAAGTTATAAATACGTGTTAATCTTCCTTTGAAGTTGCTTCTACGAGCTATAAGCTTTTCAATTGTTTCTGTGGTAGGATTCGTGCTGGTAGACATTTTGGAAAGCACGTTTCTTTTGTATATTGGAGATCCGCTTGTGGATTTTTAATAAAAGTTTTTGGCTGTTGCCTTATGAATATCTGAAAGTAATAATGTGGCTGTTGCCGGCAAGTTATGTTAACTGATGCCTTGTGGTGATAGTAGATAATGGCGTGGTTCGCTGGCGGAACGGAACGCGCTTTATCACTGTCTCGATAATTACGTTTCTTTAAAATATATTGACGTAGCACATAATTCAATTTTTTATTTGGCTTAAGGACCAAATTTTGTTTTGGATTGTCGATGATTTTTAATGAAAAGGCCGCTGTAAGTTTTTAATGATCCATTTTTAATTACTTCGATAGCAAGACGACACAGATAGAATGAACATTATTACAGAGAGAAAATAATACAGAAAAACGTCAAAGTGACAAACACAGAGTGTTAAATCTAATACACGCGGGTAACATTTATTAAACTAAGATCATGTTTCGGGTAACTTTTTTCTAAACAAGACCGTGTCACGAGTAAGTTTCTCAAACCAAGACTGCGTCGCGGGTAACTTTTATCTAATAAAGACCGTGCCTCAGGTAACTTTGAAGACGCGGGTAACATTTATTAAAACAAGATCATGTTGCGGGTAACTTTTTTCTAAGCACGACATGGCCGCCGGCAAATTGACTAAAATCAAGACTGAATCGCGGATATCTTTTATCTAACCAAGGTGTCGAGGGTAACTGTACTATAACCGAGGCTGCAGCGCGAGTGCCGGTCTATGTCGCTAAATTTAACGAGTCGGTATAGCAGATTTGCTTAGACGAATATGAAAAATTACCGATTTTTATCGAATTTTACCGATTGAAATGTCAAATATAACGATCGTCAAGAACGGTACTCGCGCTGCTATACGTATTTGAGAATATACCAATTTTTATCGAATTTTACCGATTTAAATGTCAAATATAACGATCGTCAGGAACGGCACTCGCGCTGCTGAGTCGTGAATAATTTCTAACCAAGACTGTCGTGGGTATTTTTGTAACTTGTAAGAAATTGTAACTGGATTATAATGGCCCATACCACGGGTAAATTTAACCAGGACAGTTTGCTGTCAGTCGTTTAACTGAACTAAATTGTTTTTTTTCTTTTCAGGATGAAACTACCAAGTTGTCGAATGATCCAGTTAAAGCCACCTTAGGTAATTATTCACCCTTCCCCCCCCCCCCCTCTCCCCCTCATATACGCCCACGAGCAGGCTTTCTTTCTTAGGGCTGTGTCGCTTGTCTCATTCCTGTTTTACATAATTGGCAAATTATTATCTCTTGTTCTAGATTCTCCGTCTACAAGCCGCGGCAGCACGTGATGCTGTTTTTAATGGATAAATATAAATTATTCAAACATATCTAATAATCAATAAATTAAAAACAGATTCACTACCTACGTTTACGTTGATGATATTTTAGTTCTATAACCAACGACATCTTACCCCCATAGACACGCATAAGTCTCTTTCGGACGATGTATCGGAATAACAAGTACCTATGGTTAATTTAGCGAGAAACTAAACAAAATGGCGGATTTCGCTCGTTTCGGTCGAGTCGTGTGATATTTTATTTTATTGTGTTTGGCTACGGAACCGGTTCACCAAAAAAAACCTTCATTCGTTTCGGAATGAAGTCCTTCAGAATGTAGTGGATTTCGATTGGTCGATGGCGCACAGAATGAATGAGGAAATCAGAGACAATTCCTTAAACATCACATCGATGTTTAGCGCGCTTGGGCCACGTTTTCCTTATACATCGATGTGATGTTTAGCGCGCCCAAGAGGTGTAGTAAAAAAAGATAACCTTCGTTTTAATTTCAACATCTAACTTAAAAAATGCCACGATATAGCAAGTCAGACAAGTTAAATGTTGAAAAACTAAAACCGATTGCTTCCTTACGTCTCGCAGCATATTGAAAATTATACATATTCGGAATGTACGAGTACGGTACTCATTAAACCCTATTATTTTTTGATAACAAGTGACAAAAATATTGGCTCTTTTTTTTAAGGTAAAAAATCCGCCATATTGGATTTATACTCTGTGATATGTGTCAATAAACATCCCATTTATCATCATTACAGAAAATATGAATCTACATAGATAAATGCTAAAATTATATTCCTCCTTATTGCGTAGTCGAGTAAAAAGTAGCTTTCGCGCGCACAATATGCCAGGTAAAAGTATTAGTACTTCAAAAAACTTATCGTAGGTATTTTAAAGTTTAAAACCTCCGACCGTGCCAAAATTAACTTTATTGCAACATATGGAGAGTCTAGATTTGTTTTAATGCTGAGTCGGACATGCATTCTGTCGTATTAGTAAGCTAAATGCAATGTCTATTGGGTATGAAGTCGTTGGTTGTATCCATCCAAAAACTTTGACTGCACTAAGCGTTTTTGTCTTCGTCTAATTATACTGTAATGAAAGAGACAGATTATCCAACTGTCTAATGTACAGGGTTATAAGCTTAGGGACTACTAAGTTGATAGGGGGTCAGTGCGAACAACGCTTAGAACCAACCATGAAATCGCAAAAAAACAGCCAATGAACAGAAAAAGTTACGGTAAGTTAGTTAGTTTATTGACTCACAGGTTTACAGGTTTTTATTGAATTTATGTCTTGGGGGGTCAATACAGGGTGTTATTGAATTAATGACCTACATCTTAGGGGTCATTAAACTTAACACTGAAAACGAGAAAAAAAACGGCTGTCCCACACAAAAAAAATCAATAACGCACGACGAAATAGACAATAGACAATAGTTTATTTGCGACAAAAACAAAACAAAAGAAATTAGGAAAAATAAGAAAATGAAAAAAAAAAAAAATTTTTGTCTATGGAGCAGCTGTTTGTTTTTTGCCCGGATTGCCCATCGGGCCAACTGCCCGGGGCCTCCACATAAACTGTACTTACTAAAAAGTTTGATTATTAAGTTTGCCAAGAAGGTTTGATTCGTCTCGCAATACATTTTTGAAACACTTGCAAGAAAAATATTATTTAATTGCCAAAGATTATGGCAAGCCTTCGCTACTAAGGAGGCACTCTTCCAGTGCTGGATATCTTCTGGCTGGTGATGATGATTACTCCTTTGTTGCCCCAGGGCCTCCACCCCTCTAAATCAGGCCCTGGTGGTTGACCTCATGAAACTTGATCACATGAGGCATGCCCCATTTCTGTTTATTACGCGCGATGCTTACAACCCTGCAGCTTAGAACATAGGCACTACTACTAAATAACTAGCTATGTACAGTAGCCGCCAAGCAAGTTGTCAAATTGTCGGCATGAGGGGTGAGCCTGCGCAGGTACGCCGTGTACACCACTGAAGAGAGAAGAGGTAGGTTCGCTTTTCTGTGGTGTACACTTCCGTGCAGTATATTTGGCGAGTTTAATGACAAGTTTTTTTTTATATCTGCTCATCGCCACTGTTTGACAACTTGCGTGGCGATTAATTTATGTATTTTTATAGTTAATACAATACAATTAGTACAGTTAAAATAATTTGTTGCTTTTGCGTATAATGCAGTTTCGTAGCTAGCAACACGCTATACATCTCTGTCGCACTCATCATAGGATGCTCACTCGTGAGAGAGACGGAAAGTCTTTTTAATTATACTTTTAAAACTTGGAATTGATGAGTAATTATAATTCAGTCCAATAGGCCTAGTCTTGTCGCGCAAAATTTACCCCCACTCCGTTATACAATGTGTTACAAAAAGGTTCAACAATACTGAAGGGTGTGTATGTACTCATCATTATGAACAACTTTTACTATGGGGACAACATTGAAATCGCGAATAAATAACAGCTGTCCCATACAAAAAGTTATTTGCTAATGAAGATTTTTATTTCGCGATTCCAAGGTTGGCCTCATAGTAAAAATTGTTCATAATGGTAAGTATACTGGGTTACTGGTAACTCGACGTATTCCCGGCGGTAGCAGATAGGGGGGGCTAACAAAACAGTATAAAATATTGAAAAATCGGGAAAATTATTTAAAAAGCTATAAAATATTCAAAAATATTTATAATCGTGACAATTTTTTTGTTTTTTTTTTGGTTAATTTTTACGATTAATCCCAAAAACGATTTTTTTTCTTTAAAGTCCCCTAAAACAAAAATTGTTTAATTTTAAATATCACGAAAACTATTAACTTTTGCCCATACATTGGTGGGTTAAAATTTTAAGGTATGTTAGCACCCCTATCTGGTCCTGCCTGTCTGGCCTCCTGGTACGTCGAGTTACAAGTAACCCTGTATACATAGCCTTCAGTATTGTTGAACCTTTTTGTTACACATTGTATAGAGCTAAAACCTATGTCAATTACACTATACCTATTCAGGGACAGGTAAGTTGAAGTGGGGCGCTTTTATTTGGATTTATTTTGACTGAATCATAGTTAATTCATAATATATTGTACAATTTGTATCTATCAAATGTACCTAAAAACACAGATCACCTTTTATAGATACCGTATTACGATTACAATTTTCCGTTACGGAATGGAACATGGCCGGCCTCTTTGTTCCGTGAAAGATATAACCTACATATCTTCAAGGTCAGAGTATAACAACGAATAAATCTGCGTGCTTCGTGTTTGACCACTAGTCGCTTAGGGCGCTTAAATGTATCGGGCCGCCCTAGCCGGCATTAAGTGCAAATGCGCTTAATGACAATTCTACCAATATACATGTTTTTAAACTGGGAATACTCAAAAATACAATTTAAATAGACGCGTAGGAAGCCAAACCACATTGCATCGTGATCACATCAATTTTAATCTGTTGCAAAATGGCATTTCGAGCGTTTTACTTCAAATGCGCGACCAAAGATTGGCATTTTTGTCGTAGTTTCTATACAATTATGTGTGAAACTGGCGACAGCGGTTTTCCATACAATTGCTTTACAACATTGTTTTGACATCCGTTCTACCTAAGAAGTAGGGTTTTCGCTTTTCAGTGGCCTAAACAGCAGCGTCCCGGGTTACTTTGTGCATTACATAAAAACGCCACACGAACATTTCGCAAGCGCGAACGGCCGCTTCAAATGCAGGGACAGTACTGAACACGTACAAAAACTATGGATCGACGAGTTACCTCGTTCGAGGCCCTCAAATATCGAAACGAGTGAGGTACTCGTACAAAATCGTTGAAGCACCTCACTCCTTTCACTTCATTCATCGCGACAAGAACGGTTTGCTGAGTCGCTGCCTCGTTCACTCGCCTAACATAAAATATTGTTTCATTTCGCTTCCCTTACTTCTATGTAATGATTTAAAAAGAAGAATAAGACACATACACCAACGACACTGTTTTGTCGACAATAAAATAAGCGGGAAAAGAAAAGCCTGTCGCCACCTAGCGATTGTAAATAAGGCACTGTTTTTCTTGCTTGGCACCAAATCAAGCCGAGCGACAACGCCGCAGCGAGAGAGTGTCGCTTGAGGAGCGAGCCGTTCGTTGCGGCGATCTGAAGTGCAACGTACCTAACCTCATTTGAGGCGTCAGGGAAGAGGCCCTTATTTGGCATTGTGGCATCCTCCCCCATCCTCTTTTAAAATGTGTGAGGAACCCATCACTAGTAAATACAAACTCGCACGCGCGGCCGAGCCGCTGTCGCTATAACTGGACGCGTATGGTTTTGTGTAAACTCACAGAGTAGCGGCCGCGCCGCTTGGCTGCGCAGACGCATATGTTTTGGCCCTTACCATAGAGTAAATCATAGTACTACGTACAGAAAGTTAACTCCGCAAAGGAATTGAAATAAATAAGGACTCCATCAATAAAGTAGCAATTCAACTCGCACGGCGCTGGATACCGCTCGCTATATCCACCTAGATATACCGCTCTCTTTCTATCACGTATGCTTAGTTACGTGCGACGAGGCTAGCGTGCGGGCGGCCACTGACTTCAGCCTTGCATTGTCCACCCGGACGGAGCGCCGGCCGAACATACCTAAACTGCGGAGTGATACCCCCCTGCCCGTACTAACATGCGAGTTGGTGGATATTGTGGTAGCGGAGACTGAGACGGCGTCCTTTTCACGTCTAGCAATCCACTAATCAGAGTGGGAACCTCTTTGACTAATGCGTGGTGTGCTATAATCGATTAGAATGCAGAATCTGTTGGAGGTAATCTGTGTAATAAATAAAATCGGTACCAACATCTTAATGTATTGTATCTTAGAATAATTAATAGGATATGGCCAAGCGTGTTGTTATAGAAATTATATCGATATTATATTTTATCGAATCTATTAATATCGATATTTTTCTAGGAAACTATCGAAAATGAAATTGAGACAATTTTCAAAGAATGTAAGGAAAATGGTTGTAAATTATGTAATAAAAATGTAGAAAAAATAATAATAAAAAAAGTAGAAAAATTAAAAATCCACATTTGCTTTGAAATATCTTATTGTATTAAAAGTATGGTATTTAATGTGTTATCGCAAAACGTGGTCTATGTATTCAATAATTAGAGTGAAAATGCGATAATTAATAGATTTCATAAATCAATTATAATTTATTATGAAATCTATAAATATAAAACGCGTCTTAAATGAAGTTTGTTAACATAAGGAATGTTTTTAAGTAAGACCCTTAATTTGACAGAACAGTTTGTAACTAAAAATCGATTATCTTTAGACAATATTAAGTCGTAGCTATTAGGAATGAGACTTGGTTCTCATCTCTAGTAAATAGTAGACAAGATCGCAACACTTTTTTACTTAGTTTTGTCACGGTAAAACTTTTAAAATTTACATATGTATTTGTTATTTTAATATATTTATTCAAATGTGGTATAAAACAGTAAATTTAAAATTGTAATTGTACAGTCAAGCGTTTGAAAGGAACAATCTACACAAGACTTTTTTAAAGATATAAGAAAATAACTATGTGTTTGATCGTTTGCTTCTCATCCTGACTGTACCAATAATAAATATGTACTACATATTCCAATAAAATATTGTATTTTTTGAAAATGTTGTTATTTTTGAAAGTTCAAAATTATTTTTGAGTTCTCGCTACAGTTGTTTTTGTAATATCGACAATTCGATATAAATATTCATAGCTGTGTCCCATCACTATGGTTAAGGTTAAGTTAAACTGGATCCATCTGGATCTGCGGGGCTATCATGTAACTTTTCGGGATTGCGATTCGGATATGAGTTGTCAAAAATAGACACTTGTCACTGTCACTGCCAAAACTCATTTGACCCTGCAGGGCAGGATGAAACACCAAAAGACCGACGGATTTGCTTAACTTAATTGAGGAAATAAATGCATTCGTTCGATAACGATAGCGAGAGAAATCCCTTCGTGATACTATGAAGCTGTGACAGTGACAAGTGACATTTATGACAAATCGCGATCCCGAACAGTTACATGATTAACCTGCAGACCATTGATTGCCCTTGGTGCTGTTTAGTCCTACTGGTAGTAGGGGTAATTTAGTGTTCGGTGATTCTAATAACAAATTACGCTGGCAACAATTCTACCGTCCTACTAAGTTAAGTCCGAGTAAATTACATTTTCTTCAATTGTGTCTTCAATCTTGTGTTCTTTGACACAAGGTCTTTTTTAATGGTCTTTTTCATGGTTTTTAAAAAGAAGTTGACATTTGTCGCTATAGAAACTAGCGACTAATCTATCGACGATAGCCTGAAACACCTAAAATGAACTTTATTACCACGGACCGAGAGTCTCCATTCGTTTAAATTCCATCTCAATGTAAACTATTTGTAGTTGAACTAACTATTATTTTATTCTGTGCCTTTAAGCGCCGTCTTTTAGATGTAGATAAAAAAATGGGTTGATAAATGTGGACTCTTGACGCGTAGCAACAAAGTTAATTTTACGCTGACAGGTATTAGTGACTTGTGATGTGAAGTAAGTGGTGCTAAAAAATAGATGCCAGGGGCAAGAATACCTTGTGTAGAAGTAGAGAAGGTTTAAATTACATTTTGAAGAACTTATGTTTGGTCGGACAAAAATTTGTGTCATGCAAGAATCAGCACCAATACCTGTGGTACTATTATTCTACGTCAACTTACCGGCGGCGCCACCAGTGTAACTTTGAAAGATATACCTATCGTGGAAACGTGGTGCTGGAAGTGTAAGTGGAGATTTACGGCCTTGCTTAAAAAAACTTTTCAACCGTTAGTCACTGCTTAAGATGCTTTGCCATCTTCTCTCTGACGTGAAGTTACACGTGCTAGAAAAGGACAGAGAAGTTTAAGCAGTGACTGAGAGAATCGAGATAATTTTAGGTAAGGCTCAAGTCACATACAAACCTTGTTTGTTTGCGAAAAACTTTTACTATAATAGGGCAATCCTAACATACTCCTATGTACCCAAAAATAACTTTAGCGAGAACGGCAGACTAACATTGTTCTGAAGTTAAAATAAAGTTTATATTTTACTAAAATGATGTTTGATTTATTTTAGGGTCAATACAAATACTTGGCAAGCGCCCACGGACTCACCCTAGTCCCGTGGCAGAAGGGTCGGTGTCTCATAAGGGATGCTACATGCGTCAGTACATTTTCAACCTGTCACCTTTCGTCCACACAGAGGGCGCGGGTGCGGAGTTAGCGGCTTTAGACAAGCACAATAAATATGCTGCCCTAGAAGCGGGGGGGGGGGGGGGAGCTAGAAGCGGGGCGGGGGGACTTAGTCCCTTTTGCCGTAGAGACAGCGGGTCCGTGGTGCTCTGAGGCAAAAAAGTTCGTGGCCGATCTGGGTCGCCGCTTGCGGAGCAGAGGGCGTGACCCACGTTCGGGTCAATATTTGACCCAACATATTTCGTTGGCTATACAACGCGGGAACGCTGCCAGCCTGATGGGTACGTTTGGGCGAGGACAGATAGGTGTTGACATATATAAATAATTATTATAATGTAAAGTTGAATATTATTTAATTGTTTGACATTTCAATTTATTTACAATTAATAATAATACCTAATACTTAGCCGTATTGGGATTTGGGGTACGTCCTTATTAGACAAAGTGCTACATACAGAAGATTGAACTAAACGCAGATATACCTATAACTCTATCTATCTATATTCTATTTGTATATGAAAGTGTATCGATTTTCCACTGTACCGCTTGGATCGTTAACGTCACGCGGTCGGCTTACTAACGTAGGGTAGGACTAAGGCTGGAACCAAACGTACGTAATTTTAATAAAGTTTTCTGAAACAACAAGAAGAGTTGCGATAGTCAATATTGTAGGTAATATCTATTTCAATATCAAAAAATGTATCGACATGGTTTTTCAAGTTGGCGCCAAAAACTTTGTGGGCAGTGGCGCGATTGTCAACTATTTTTGGCTTATCACTTAAGACACATTTGTCGAGATCGATATTGAAATAAAAATCAGCAATAGATGTTCCAATATATTATTAAAATTGGCTGCTCTGCCTTTGCTTAAGAATCGGCAGTATAACGGAAAAAGTCCAGTAAACACACAGTATTATAATTAAAGCTACACTTAATTGCAGACTTGTGTTAATTATCAGTTTGTGCGCGAAGCTAACGGACGCTGGTTTCGGCGACCCTTTCATCTCCACCTTTTCGGGGACGAAAAAATACCGTGTCTTGTATTCGGCCCTGTCAGTCCTGGTGTAAGGTTTTGGTGCCTTCTTTTTTTGAGGTTTTCGATTGTATTCTTCCTTATTTTCAGTTATAAATGCTCCGTCCAAGTCTATTTTGTACCAAGATTTGTGTCGGTCGAAAAATATTTTCGTTCTCTTGATGAAAGGCTCTGGTATCGTTACAAATGATTCCATTTATCGCGGAGCGGGTACGGAGCATGTGAATGCCGGTGAGAAGAGCTTTTAAAGCGCTCACGATTGGACATAGGTATCTAGACAAGAGTATTACTACCTGAGAACTCCCAGGTAGTACATAAGCTACTCCTTTTAAACTCTACTTCATTGTCGGTTCCTTCATATTTTAACTGCTGCAATTTTACAAGTTTTTTTTATTATGAGACGAAGATTCACTATTAATTTTGAAAATGTCAGGCAAAATGCAGTCAGGGTATGACCATAGAGTAAGTAAATACTACGTAATAGGTATGACAAACATTCATCCTCCTTCTTCAACTTGATAGAACAAACAACCAAACTTCTTGCAAAGAAAACAGAGATTCTTTTCTCCTGATTATACCTTGATAAATTGGAGGATCTAGCTCTCTCTCCTTGGTAATCTTGGAGGATTTACCTCTAATAGTTGGTAATAAGTACTACTGAATGGAAGAGAGAGCTAAATCCTCCAAGACTGAATGGTACCTAAAAAATGTTTCATGTCAAGTCTATAATAAAATAAAAAAAGTAAGTTCGTATAGGCTTACGGCCTTACTTAAAAAAACTTTTCAACCGTTAGTCACTGCTTAAGATGCTCTGCCATCTTCTCTCTGACGTGAAGTTGCACGTGCTAGAAAAGGACAGAGAAGTTTAAGCAGTGACTAAGAGAATCGAGATTATTTTAGGTAAGGTTGTTAGTAGCCAACCCTAGTGTCAGTGTCATTTGCCGCCCCAATGACATGGCTTGCCGGTTGTTGTCTTTGATTATATACAGAGAGAGCTAGATCCTCCAAGGTTGTTGTTTATAAATAGACTCTCTCAGAGAGACAACTCAGAGGACAGTGTGTCTGCCTGCGTGTGCACGCCCACAGAGCGCACCATGCGAGCGGCCCATGAGCACCATACCAAACAGTTGCAGTAGGTAACTCCAAGAGCACGGCGCGTGTGCGGCGTTTTAACCAGATGCAGGGTCTCCAGATATAGTATGTGAAATTTACCCAGATCACATTAAAAATTTCCCCGAAAATATACTATTTCCAAGATTTTTTTCCAAATATTTTTTTGTTCGTTTACCTTACTTTATGTAGATATATTTTTTTCTTTATATCTCGGAATAACATAATACATAATGTGTAACAAAAGGGGTAATTAATACTGAATGGTATGAATGTACTCATCATTATGAACAACTTTTACTATGTGGCCAGTCTCGAAATCGTGAAAAAAATAGTTAATTGACCTTGGACAAAATTGGACAAAATGTATGGAACAGCTGATTTATTTGTTTTCCCCAAAACTTTCCCCACGATTTTAATTTCCCCATTATTACCCCAAACATTTTTATTTTCCCCAAAATGGGGAAAAATACCCCAATCTGGAGACCCTGACCAGTGGTAGGTACTTGTACTAACTATTATTTTATTATGTACCTTTAAGCGCCGTCTTTTAGATGTAGATAAAAAAAATGGGTTGATCAATGTGGACTCTTGACTCGTAGCAACAAAGTTAATTTTACGCTGACAGGTATTAGTGACCCTTAGACGTTTCTTTATATACTTCAGCCTCAAATTCGGGAAAAAAACAAAGGAATATAATGTGCGGACAACATAAAAAACGTCTCCATATCTAAGGTACAAAAACTCCAAATATCTGATCTGATTGATGAGGGCGTTGTTGATAATCAGTCCAAGGAAAAATAACTCAGTACTGTGCCTTGTTTTAAGAATCTGTGCTGTTGACGGCCTGAAAATAGATTTGTAGGCAGATTGTAGGTTAGATAGTTGTTTACATTTTGTGTTGGACAGAGCTTTAATTAGAACTGTCAACTAAAGCCTTCAAAATATTGACCACAATGTGGTGAAACATGTCTTTTTGTGTTGTTTCCAAAACTCAGTAGTAGCTCATATTAAAGTCGCCACAACTTTACTAGGGCATGACTTGGACTCGAGTATGACTAATTTCGTGTGAATAACTGTGATATAAGACATATTTGACTTGATGCTACTATATAATAATATAGTAGCATCAATATTATACTAGAAAATTCCGAAACTTGACACTGGTAGAATACACAACGTACGATGCCAATAACAAAGAAAAAAAAGTTATATATCTGTACCTATCTGTTCATTCATGACCTGTTTGCTATTGTTTGTTTTGTTTGGTTTTCGGTTCATTCTATGTTTGATAAACAAGTGACCTGTCAGTGTCATTACTCCAAAATTGTGAATTTTTTGTTGTTTTGTTGAAGTTTCCATATTGCAAAGAAAATTGCATTAGAATTTAGACGGCGTTGTATTTTATTCTAGAGTTAGTAGTAGAGTGATAATAGATTTAGATTACTCCTTTTCATGTTATATAACCGATAGCAGAGCTGAGATGTTAGCCGCCGATTGATCTATATGAACCAAACATGGATCCGAGGAAGAGATCAGAAAACCTTATTTGCTTATGTCCGCTATGCCTTTCAAAAGGTCGAAATCTTTACACCTTGGATGGTGCACTTGGTGTTCTTACAGTCGACTTGGGTATTTTTAAAAAGGTACGTAATCTTTATAAGAATTTTTAAGAACCAAAGTCACCGACATTAGCTCTTAGGGTTTCCAAGTTGAATTGGCAATGGGCAAGCCACATCGCTCGAAGAACTGATAACCGATGGGGAAGGAAGGTTCTCGAGTGGTGACCACGAACCGAAACGCGCTGCGTAGGTAGGCCTCCCACTAGATGGACCGACGACATTGTGAAAGTCGCGGGCAACCGGTGGATGCAAATGGCCACACTATAAGACAGCCAGGACGTACAGTGTCCAGTGTACAGGGCCTTTAGTCATCAATGGACGTCTACAGGCTGATGATGATGATGAATCTTTAATCACACATTAAGGCCTACAAAACCACCCCTAAAATTTACAAACGTCATTTAATTTAAGTAAAGCCAGCAACTAAAAAGCTACGTCAATGTAGGTAAACAATTACCTGTGTCCCTGCAGCTGTAATATGTTACGTAGGTAACTCACCTTTGTACAGTGTATAATAGTTTAATTGAATTTAAGTTTTCTAACTGAATGTGTTCAGAGTATAATAATAAATAAATAAATATTGGGGGGACATTTATTACACACAGCGCCATCTAGCCCCATACTAAGCAAAGCTTGTATTATGGAAACCAGATAGCTGATAGAATACCTATATTATTTTTTTCGTAAATACATACTTATAATACATACTACACCCAGACACAGAACAAACATCGATGTACGTCACAAACATTTTAGTCCTGGGTGGGGATCGAACCCACGCCCTACAGCTCTGAAGGCAGACATGATACCAACTGAGCTATCAGGCTGTCGAGTGAGGGACCCGAAGCGGGACATATCCACCACGCTTTGTATTTCTTCTCCGGACATATGCAGCCTTCCTCACGGTGTTTGCCTTCATAGAAAAGCAACTGGTATGAAAATCCATACACAAATTCCAAAGAGTTCAATGGTGCCGGTTTGGATTTGGACCTGCAACCTCACGATATCGAGTCGACTTGTCTCGTGATTAAGCTTCCATGGCTATGCATAAATTCAATTCAAATAATGTAATATGTTTATCACCATGAGAGATATATCTAGTTGTAATCTTAGGTGTTATATTTATCAATATTTTTGCCAAATCATATACCAATTTACCACACCCAATTTTTTACAAAGTTAAATTTCAATGTGAAAACATATTATTAGTCGAAAATTGCCCCCATAATGAACTCTGCCCAAACATGTCCATTGTAGAGGCGGCGTTACCGCACTGGATGAAAAGATAAATCCACCCAGCGCAGGGTACTTAATACCATATATATATGAAATAAATAAAATATAAAGAATCAAAGTCCTGATACTGACCCACTGACTGACTGACAATGACAACGCATAGCCTAAAAAGCTGGTTGTGCTGGAGAGACTTGAGATTTAGGAGGTGTATTTGTCTTCAAGCATAGAGCTGTATTAGAAAGGATTTTTCGAAATTCTACCCTTAACAACCCTTGATCCCAAAATGGGTGAATAGTTTTTTATGAATGTCCTTTCTTTTTGTCTTCTTTTTTAAGTATTTTATGTAATAAGGGGGGTGAAATGGGGGATAAAACTTTCTTTGGAAAGTTCTTTGTTTTAGAAGTTAAAGTTACGAAATTGATATTTGGATAGTTAATTTAAAATAAAATACGGTATTTTCAATTATTTTTTGACAGGGATAACTTAAGGGGTGTTAAGGAGGATGATACATTGTTATGAAAGTTCTTTGTTTGCGAAATTATAGTGATGAAAATTGGAATTAAGATATACTTTTTAAAACTAAAACAATAATAGTAATTTTTTGCTGTGTTGAAAATGTAAAGGGGTGGAAATGGAGAGGAAAAATTTAAGTGCATAACCCAGCAGGTATGGAAGATATTTGGGGGCGGGGTTTCGCTACTTTGTTTTCAACTCCATCCGAGTATGGAAGAAATTCGTAGTTATTGAAAATAAGTTGTTATAAATAAATATCAGTGGACATTATTCACACAGCGCCATCTAGCCCCAAACTAAGCAAAGCTTGTAATATGGAAACTAGATAGCTGATAGAATACTTATATACTATAATTTTTTGTATGTATATATACACATATACTAAACTATACCTAGGGTATCCAGATGTGTTGTAAAAAAAACAGGACAAGTTCTTTTTTAAATTTGTTGTTAATTTTACAGAAAGTGACTAGAAAAATAATTAAAAGCCAGGTAAGCAAGGTATCTTTCTAGTAAGTGGCATTGGATCAAAAAAACAATAGTGATAATTTTAAATTTTCACAACTGTTCTGCAGATTTTTCGTGTTATACCTATAGTTTGATATTAGTTTATCAAGAAATCATTACTATTCGCAATTATTCTCTGCGATAATTATTATACAATAGAATAACATTTTATAGTGGCGTTTATTTTTATAGTATATTATGATACAAGTGTGCTATGTTGGTCATTACACTAGAGGCGGTGGCGAGAGCGATAAGGAAGCCGAGAGTGTATTGAAACATAGCACAAGAGTTTCATACGACTGTTTTCGTCACACTTGCGAGGAAAAAACTATTTTTTTTGATAATAATCAACCACACAGCGAAAACGTCAACAAACATTTGCGGAAAATGGCGCTCAAATCAGTAATGCGCGCGCAGGTTGAAATTTACTTCAGCGGCATAAGAACTCTTTGTTGGTATTACAAAAAAACTGCAAGTATTATCCGGCTATATTAAGAGTGCTTCGTATACGTACGTCTAATTGTAGTCACGTACAAACTTGACTTTACCGGGTTATACCCATTATAGCACCATGTGCCGTAATGTAAAGTAAAAAGCAGACGTGCGTAATAGCTTGGATTATGAGCCTCAAACCGATGCAATAAGATCCACTTTACGAGCAAGTGTGATGAAAAATTAGATTATAATATTCATCTTATAAATTATCTTTTATTATTAAGCTCTTTTCGCCTGAAACACAGGATTACCTAGTTCAGGCTCATGTATTGTATAGACCTGAGAATGTTTACATAAGTTTTATATTTTTCTCAGACTTTTTATATTTTTGAATAAATTATCATTATTATATTATTGTACATACGTGTGCTTACAATGGTGTATAAGTTGTAAGGGACTACAAGCTATTAAAAAGAGCTAAGCTATGTGTGCTAAGCTGTGAGCTAAGCAGTATTTTTAGAGCAGTCCTTGTGAAAATAGAGCTGAAATGGGCGAGGGTGGCCGCGTGCTATCTACTTTAATCGTTTATAGAAGCGTCGCGTCGGTCGTTGTCGCTTGGAATACCAGAAGCGCGCGTCCAATTTTTACTAAAACCAGACAATCTTTTGTGCGGTTTCACTAGATTTTTATAACTGGACAGACATAAAGAAAACCGGACTGTCCGGTTTTCGACCGGATCTGGCAACACTAACTATATCCAAACACAGAAGAAATTGGCGGGAACTTTAAAAAATCATGTCGCCGCTTTGTATTATTTTCCAAAACTTGCGTTTATTCATTAGGTGCCGACTGATGTGCCTGAGTGTGGGCAAGTGATATAATGTGGTGAAACGTGTCTTTTTGTGTTGTAGTAAAGTTGCCATGACTTTACTAAGGAATGATTGGACTTGACCGTGACTTACTATGTGTGACTTGGGCTGTGACTATGACTCTGTTAACTGGAGATAGAACGATCGATGAAGAAATATGTATTCGGCTGAAGGACTAGTATCCATGGCCAGGAAATATTACAATCAACAACCAAACACATAACAAACATCTATGTTCGTCACATAAATATTTGCCCTGGGTGGGGATCGAACCCACGCCCTACAGCTCTAAAGGCAGACGTGCTACCAACTGAGCTATAAGGCAGTGCTGTATCTCATCATGTAAAAAAAACCAGCAATTTTCCACTTTCCAGTGACATAACATAGACGTCTCATTACATTTGTAAGAGTTTTTATTAATACCTCTAGCGTGAAATCCAGGAGTTTGATTGGATTCGGGGTTCTGAATGTTCTAATTGTAGCATTTTTCTAAAACTTTTCCTGCATGCCACCAGCGACGCTGTTAATGGATTGGACGGGCCCAGCGCTTGCAAATCTATCAAAATTAACAAGACAACACAATCAAGCATACCTAGCTAAAAGTATGCATATTACATTTGCCGGAAAATAGAGATAGCGAATCTAATTACTGCATGACAAAAAGAGAACACATGTACATGTATTAGAAGTTTGTATTGTCGTATCGTACGGCTCGCATGTCGCAAAGACAGAGTATGACTGAAGCGAGTGGAGAGCCGGCGCTCAACATATACGGCCTTACTTAAAAAAAAATTCAACCGTTAGTCACTGCTTAAGATGCTCTGCCATCTTCTCTCTGACGTGAAGTTGCACGTGCTAGAAATGGTCAGAGAAGTTTAAGCAGTGACTAAGAGAATCGAAATTATTTTAGGTAAGACTGTTAGTCTTTAAAATCCGTGCGTTTATTTCCCGTCCATTCATCGTATCATAGTCGCTGCATGGCGATGATGGTGGTATTGCGGGCACTCCTGCAAACCCTACCTCACGCGCCTTGTTGTAGAAAATGCCTTTGTTCATAGTTATAGCTCTGTTGTTTTCTGTCGGGTTCCACCCTTTAGACACTCTTCAAGTTCCCCCTAATAAGTACTTAGTTCCTACAACTAACTTGTATTTTAATGTTTATACAGGAAAATCCCCGACAAACCGTATGCTGGGAATGCTACGCCTACATAAAAAGTATAGTTAAATTTAAAAACACAGCTTTGCAAGCCCTGCATGTATTGCAAAACAAATCTCTGGTTTGTATATCAAATTAATCTTATAAATAAGATATTTAATAAAAAATTATGAAGAATACGACTGCCCTGCCAAAAAACAAATTGAAAAGTAAAAAAAAAACATTTTAAAATGGTGCCGAAGGCCGCCACGAACGTTTTTTTTTTTCAAAAAAATAATTGCCAGTGTAACTAGAGATGATGTAAGAATGTTTACGATACCCTACACATCGAAATCAGTTCAGGCATTTAAAAGATATGGTGGAATAAAGAAACTCACTTTTTAGGGTTCATGTATGTACGTATACATACATGAACCCTAAAAACATAACATTATTTTTTTGGGCAGTCATGTAAAAAGAGGTAACATTGTGTGTTTGTACGAGTATGTTTGTTCGAGGTAATCTTCGGAATAACAACCAATAGCAAGCCACTCTATCCTTGTGCGATAGGCTCTTATAGCTACCCCGGCCTTTCTTTTAAATCTCAGTCTCTAAGTCTTGTTTCAGGCAGAGATATTAAACACTAACTTCTCTAGACTAAAAATAGAAACAACAAAAACAGAAGTGATAACGGCTATTTCGAAGGATATGGAGAAAGAATTAGAGGAGAAGGAGTCAACACAACCATGTTTACTGACATCAATGCCACTTGAACCCCCGTCACCATTACCAACCCTACCAAAGCAAGTAATGCTGCAAGAAGACGATATTACAAAATTAGTAAGAGGTGCTCAAAAGCCGCTTTATATATTTGTTGAAAAACATAAATCCGCAGAAAAGACAGCATTATCCAAAGTTGTGGATCTAGCTAAGATAACAAAACCAAATTCCAAAAAATATATACATATTGATTCTACTGATCCGTTGTTCGACAACAAAACTGTGTTAAGCGTAACTAAACCTTTGAATGGAATTCCTACAACTCTATATAATTTGGAAAGTATGCTTACTATTAACAGTAATAAAACGAATGTCTCTCGTCCAACAAATCAAACGAACCATACATCAAACACAAAGTGTTATGAAACTGTCAGCATATCTGATAGCGAGTCAAATAAGGTTCAATCTGATGCAGACAGTGATCATGATACTCCTTTATATCTGAGCTATGATGATATTTCTGATGTCGAAAATGCAGGATTGCGTTTTGACAGTGAAACGGAAAGAAATAGTAGTCTAAAACTGATAACTAATGACAAGTCATCTAATAGTTTTGACTCTCTAACGACTATTGAAAGAACAAATAATCAAGATATTGAAGAACAAAATGCCATTGAAAAACCGAAAAAAATAGAAAATAATTTGGAAAATGGGGTCAAAGAAAACACAAATTATATTATTTTAGATACCGTAGGAAAAGAACATCAGGATAACATAATTTCTAAAACAACGAGAGAAATAGACGATGCCGATGTCCATAGTTATGAAAATATTACAAAACAACACAATAATTATAAAGACACAACATGCAATGCGCAAAATATTGAAAAACAAGAAACAAATGTAACCATTTTCGCTGACATAATAAACACTACAAATGATAACGTAGACAGACCGGTTGACTTAAGTGATTTAGAAAATCAATTTCCAAAACAAATACAGGAAAATGAAATACAGCCGAAAGCAAGCTCAGCGTTGTTTGTCGATAAAGCAAATGGACCTGCATTTGAAACTAAAAATAAAAATGATGGCCACAATTCCAGTAATGATATAATAAAATGTGACTATGACATCATAAACAGAGATATATTGAATTGTGATCACAAAAGCACTTACACTGAGGTTAATAACCGTGACATTAATAATACTAGCAGTGACGTTTTAAAACATAAAGATAATAATACAGATGCTATCACACTGCCTCGAATGCAACTAACATTTGATAAAATTTATCCTGACCTACAATCTCACGCAACCAACATTAAATTAGTTGATCATGTAACTAATACAAATGAAAACATTCAAAAACGTGACGAAGATACTTGTCAAATAAAAAGAAAGCAGCAATTAGTAATTAATAAGATTACAGCAGATAATCCTCGGAAAAATTTATCAAATAATGAAAATACTAGAAACAAAAGCAAAGCAGCGACACTAATAAATCGCAATACTCCAAAGATAACCTTAGATAATTTGAAATTCTCACAAATTGTTTTGATGGACCATTGCTACGCTACAGCCACTGAAGCTATGCTAATTAAAATTCGTCGGAGGATTAGTCGGAGGATTTATACGGAAAAACGAAGGAACTTGTGTAAACCGTGGGCCTCGCTTACTTCTGAACGTGAAGCAGCCGTCAAAGTCTTGGATATCAAAGATTTATGTGCACAAGTATTCAATGAATATTATGCAAACAAAAGTATGACAACCCCCCTATTAGAAGAGAGGCTTTCGTCCAGCAGTAGACGTCTTCCGGCTGTTGATGTGATAAGTACGACAACTTACCATGAGAATGAAAACACAGTAAATGATATGACAGATGAAGCTGGAAATTTTAAGCCTGATGAACGAATAGAAAATGTCAATATGTCAGTTTCCATTGACATGAGAGAGTTCTTTCCAGAAATGTCCGTATGTGCCAAAGGTGCGATAACTAACGACACAAAAATAGAGAATGATTCTGCAGACAGAAACGGAAGTTTTGATTATGCTGTTGGCCAATGTAAGCACCTCACATTACCTAACATTAGATACGCAAACTTAATTTAAATTATATCGGCCTTACTATAAACGCCGTTCAAACTTAGTTACTGCTTAAACTTCTCTGTCTTGTTCTCGCACGTGACATTTCACGTCAGCGAAAAGTTGACAGAGCATCTTAAACAGTGACTAAGGTTTGAGCGGCGTTTTGTAGTAAGGCCAAATATGTTTAAAAATCTCACTACGCACGCCGCAGTTTTTCCCGCTAACCTCTAGATGCTTTGTTTGCGACACAATGTAACCCAATTAAGACAGTAATTGGAAAAAATTACAAAGTTTGTGAGCGAGTGACTTCGTGAGTGTATTTATATTAGTTACTTTTTTACGCAGTTGTAGCTCAACGAATTTGACTGAAAATCTAAATAGATTAGCCGTGATAGGCTACCTAGTTTATCATGATACGCGTGTGATGGATTAATACGTGAGCCATTTTATTTTCCCAAAAACAATAGGATTGCAGGTTAAAACGCGGGGTTAATCATTACAAATTAATCACATGCTGCCTTTTCAGATGGAATCGAACACGAAGAGATAAATATAAAGCCGGAGCCTATAGACTGCAATGAGCTAACAGATACTGCATCTGAAACTGATTACTATCTCGAAAATGACAAAGAAGATAACGATTACTGTGTCCCAGTTCAAAAAGAGACTAGTAACGAAATAGAAAAGTTTGTAGACTATAAAAATGTAATTGACAACTCATCTGATAAGACCACTTCAAAATCAAATGTAAAATATACAAAAGAAAACATAAACACTATTATCTTGGGTCGAAAATACAGAAACAGTTCCATAGAGTTAGAATATAATGTAAACTATATGCTCAACGATATAAAATATGATTCACATCATCTAAAGTATCCAGAAAACTATTTGCTCGAGCCCGTTTCTGTCAGAAATTTCTTAAATGAAACTAACAGTCAGATACATACTGATAACAAAAATAATTCTCATAAGAGTACAAAAGTGATGCCCTTTAAAAATATTAAAAGGAAAAGGAAAAGGAAAGCGTTTGTACCTATAAAAAGACGCACCAAAACACAAAACAGACATAACGCTGACAATGAAAATAATAGTACACTTCGATTGTCACGCAAAAGAATTCAGAGCCATAGCAATGCAGAAGCAACCATGAAAAAAATGAAAATCGATGATAAATTATCAGTTAACATTGATAAGCAATCGGACACAAATTTATATCCGAATAAAAAAAGAGTGAAGAAGGCTACCCAAGAAATTAAGGAAAACTATACGCGAGAAAAGATAGATGAAACGTGTTCACCTTTGCCTGTTGTGTCCTCGGAAAGTAATAATAATCCGAAACTCTTTGACACTGAAAACGATACAAACCAAACCAAAGTGGACGAGGTAACTCCAATCGATAAAATCATTGATAACGAAAATAACCTATGTTTAGTAAAAGGTTTGCTAAAAGATAAAATTTTAACCAAATTCGATACGATCTCAAAAAAAGAATCATCATCTGAAACGAGTGTAGAAGCCAAAGACAAATATATGAAAGATAACGAAAAATTGCTGCCCCATTTTAAGAAAGATAGTCAACCAATACAAGAACCAGGAGAATTAAACTTGGAGAAATTATTGCTTTACCCTATTGTTAAGTTAGAAAAACTTGATCAATATGATGAACCCAGAAGCGAGGCTGACAAACTGAATGACATGGAAACAGTCAATCAAAAAACTAACGGAAGTGAACCGAATAGAATAAACGTTTTTATAGAAAACAACAAAGAAATAACGTTAGATGAGTTAGAAGGGGAATTCGCGGTTGTTGAAGCCAATATAGAAGAGGTGAAACTTAATACGGAATTTAAAGAAGATATAATTTACGAGGCTAGTTTATATAATGCACCTCAGAATGACCGGATAAGTCTCAAAGGAATATGCATTGCACGATGGACAGATGAAAGCGAAGATAAAGCATTAAGGGAAAAGTTAAAAAACGATGACATCTATAGAGACGCTATGTTCAAATGCTTCCCTTGTACTGAAATTTTTTCGACAGATTGTCTGCTAAGGAAGCATATAGCGACTCATAAAGCGGTAAGCCACCAATTTAAGCAGCCTATGACCAAAACTTGTGTCTTTTATAACCAACTTAAAAAAAGGAGGAGGTTTTTAATTCGATCGTACGATTTTTTAAATGTTTGTTAGGTACCTCAGAACTCCGTCATTTATTAACCGATTTGGTTTTATGTATTTAAAGCTTAAACAGTAAGAAAAATTATGACCTCTGGCAGGACTCGAACCTGCATACAAGCAGTCTCTGGGTTTCCGTCCCAACTGCTTTGCCAATTAAGCCACAGAAGTCTACCTTAATTGTTATATTAAAAGCTAACAACTAAAGCGTTGGTGGCGCCATCTGTAAATTTTTGTAACACAGATATTTAACATAGAAAAACCCTGCAATGTGGAAACACTTAATACAAAATGTTCGATTT
The DNA here is from genome assembly GCA_905404285.2 of Erannis defoliaria. Taxonomy (NCBI): domain Eukaryota; kingdom Metazoa; phylum Arthropoda; class Insecta; order Lepidoptera; family Geometridae; genus Erannis; species Erannis defoliaria. The sequence continues at coordinate 1,553,432 of FR990093.1, read as the reverse complement.
GGTTTTTTTTTTAAATTGATAGTTTATTCTTTCAGATTGCGTCTTCCAAACTCTTGATAAATTTGTTCATATTCGATCTTAAGAGGGACTCCGGTCTGCGATTTTCCATACAAACGTATTTCCCTATTTTCTTCACGGATAATGCCTCTAGTCTAGAGCAATATTTTTAAAACTTTATAAATACATTTTTTATTTTTTGGTCTACTGTAGGAATGTCTCTGTCATTTCCTTTTTAATCTTCAAATATGTTCGTAGGGTTATATTTTCTTTAGCAATTAGTTGCTGAAAAAAAGGAAATGACGTTATAAAATTTTTTATTGCTCTAGAGACATTATCCAGAAAGAAAATAGGGGAATACGTTTGTATGAATAATCGCAGACCGGATTCCCTCTTAAGAGGATCAGATACCGCGTACTTGTCATCTTCATATTTTCCAGATATTTTGATTTAAAATCCAAACTACTGAACCGATTTCGATAAAATGTATATGGGACCACCTCTGAAGTATTTATTACCTACCAAACAAAAAAATAATCATCAAAATCTAATCATAATTGGCGGAGTAATCGCGCAAAAAATGAGGATCTCCTTTTTTGAAGTCGGTTAAAAAGAAAAACCTTTTTTTCTACCTCTAAATATTGTACGACTTCGTTTTTTTTTTCATTTTATCAACTTCAACATGAAAGTATTGTCATTATGTACATCTCAGCCTCTGTACAATGAACAAGAGCTAGATGCCTGTACTTGTTCGTTTTAAAATCGTCAAGTACAGGCTGATTCAAACTTAATGGCGGCTGTGAAGTTAGGCGCGAGACGCTGCGCAGTAGCAAAAATTTGGCGCGTGGTGTGCGTACAATCGCAAAGTCTCGCTCGCAGCGCACTTCACAGCCACTATTAAGTTTAAATCAGTCTGTAATATGTTTTACATTTTTAGGTTTCGGCACCTGGGGCAAAAAACTATGAATGCAACGAATGCACTCGGATCTTTCATTCTCATATATCTTTAGTAACACATATCCACGCGAAGCACAGAAGGTATGCAATGTCACATTTCACTCCATTCACACATCATACTTTCACACTTTGGCGATGTAAATAAATATGACATATCGTCGACATTTTTCACACAGCGCCGTCTAGCCCCAAACTAAGCAAAGCTTGTAATGGAAACCAGATAGCTGATAAAATACTTATATACTTCTATCTTTTTTTTGTTGTAAATATATACTACACCCAGACACAGAACAAACATCTATGTTCGTCACATAAATGTTTGCCCTGGGTGGGGATCGAACCCACGCCCTGCAGCTCTGAAGGCGGACATGCTACCAACTGAGCTATAAGGTAGTCAAAATGTGTTTCAATAACACATTCACACCTCATCCTTTTCACACTATGGCGATGTGTTTCAATCACAGAATCACACTATGACAAAAGGTTTCAATAACACATTCACATCTCATACTTTTCACACTATGGCGATGTGTTTCAATCACAAATTCACACTATGGCAAATGGTTTCAATAACACATTCACACCTCATACTTTTCACACTATGACGATGTGTTACAATCACAAATTCACACTATGGCGATGTGTTTCAATCACAAATTCACACTATGGCAAAAGGTTTCAATAACACATTCACACCTCATACTTTTCACACTATGGCGATGTGTTTCAATCACAAATTCACACTATGGCAAAAGGTTTCAATAACACATTCACATCTCATACTTTTCACACTATGGCGATGTGTTTCAATCACAAATTCACACTATGGCAAATGGTTTCAATAACACATTCACACCTCATACTTTTCACACTATGACGATGTGTTACAATCACAAATTCACACTATGGCGATGTGTTTCAATCACAAATTCACACTATGGCAAAAGGTTTCAATAACACATTCACACCTCATACTTTTCACACTATGGCGATGTGTTTCAATCACAGATTCACACTATGGCAAAAGGTTTCAATAACACATTCACATCTCATACTTTTCACACTATGGCGATGTGTTTCAATCACAAATTCACACTATGGCAAATGGTTTCAATAACACATTCACACCTCATACTTTTCTCACTTTGATGGATTATTTATACTCCACCAAAACTCACACTTCATGCTTTTCACAGTTTGGTGGAGAGTTTCAATCACATATTCAAAATTTAAATTCATCGTCAAGTTTTTTTTTTAAATTTCTGATTGCCACGTCTGGTCTGCGCAAAGTCAGAGTCATCTACAGTGAGCTTCTTTTTTTTTATTGCCTGTCAGAAATACGCCCATTAAAAACAAGACCACATATCAAAAAAATTATGCTGTTTTTGACTGGCACGTATAGTCTGCGCTATCTATAGTTGAAATAAACTACTTAAAAAAAAACTTGTTTGGAAAATCGCTCATTAGATGTTTTATTTTCAGATGCTACAAGTGTCGCTGGTGTGATGCCAAATATATTTCTCCTCTTTTCATTAAAGTTCACGTGGTTCGAAACCACCCACAGAACCTTCCGAATCCTTTTAATAAGTGAGTATAATATATCTGTACCTGGGTATGTTCTAAAACTGCCCCCAGACCGACCGCAGGCCGGGCAGCAGCGTCCTCTCGGTTAACGGTGGTGAGCTCTGCGATCCCCAAGCCGCCTGCCAAGCGTGGGGATTATGGCAACACAGGAAGTCTTCATCCAGCACAGGAGTTTTGGCGGGAACACGAGAAAATCATGTCGCTGCATTGTATTATTTTCCTAAACTTGTGTTTTTTCGAGTGTTAATGCATAAAAATGGTGGCGTTTTATTCATTAAGTGCTGATTTACGAGCAAGAGTGTGGGCAAGCGATATAATGTAGTGAAACGTGTCTTTTCGTGTTGTTTCCAAAACTCCGAAGAAGCTTGTAGTAAAGTTGCCACGACTTAACTAGGGTATGATTTGACTTGACTGTGACTTACTGTGTGTGACATGGACTGTGACTACGACTCATTTAACTGCACAAAGAAAGATCGATGAAGAAATATGTATTCGGCTGAAGGACTAGTATCCATGGCCAGGAACTATTAAAAACAAAAAAATCATCCAGCACAGGTGATGTTTTTAATTTTATTTTGGTTAATGTGTGCAACATGGAGAATAGGGAGTTGCGATGAGGAACTTACGGCCGTAGAACAAATTTGCGGACGGCGAGTGTGTGACGTCACACTTATTTGGTCAGTCTGCGAGCGACCGCCTCACGTAGCAGTCATTCAGGCTTACAAAACAGATGTACGACTTTTAGTGTTTTTACGCAGTAAAAGTAATAAGAAAATGCTGCGTTTTATCTTGCACATAATATCGAGGCAAACATTCCGATGACATGATTGGCGTCTCATTTCATTCAGAAGTAATTTTACCATAGATACAAAACAAATACAGTAACAGCCAAAACGGCGCTGAAATAATTGAGTATGAAAAGGGAACTGAAATTCCTCTATCGTAGCTGACTACGAAACTCGGCTACCAAAACGGCAACAAAATTCTTGTTCATAATTGATTACGATACAATGAAAAATAATACTTCTTTCGTAGCTGACTACGAAAATTAATTACCAAAACGGACCAAACCTTTTATTTATGTTTTTTGTGGTTTGTTTATGAAATATGTAACGTTACTTGATGTTTTTAACTAGCTCCAGAGAAGGCGCCACTAGTAGTAAATCTAGCGTTTATAAGAGATCTCCATTTTGTCGATAAAGCCCTTCTCAAAAAACTTATCCTGAATTCTGCTAGATGGCAGCACCATGTGCTGAATGTACCACTCCTCCCGCCAACCCTACACCTCCGGCACGATCACGCGTCCTTCTATGGAAAAATCCTTTGATCACATCTCTGCTTCTATTACTCTGTGGTGTGCAAGCATTACTGTGTTTCGGATTGAAAGGAAATGTTGCCAGTGAAATTACTGGGCACGAAGAGATTTGACATCTAATATCTCAGGGTGACGAGCGCAGTGCAGTGCGGCGCAGGATTTTGTTCGCAAGTTCACAATTCTGTCACTGCTACTGCTATGGGCAGCCGTGACGCTTACCACCAGGCGAACGTCTCGCTCGTTAGGTCACTCAATTACATTTAAAAAAAATACTACCAATTGAGCCATAAAGCAGTCATTATAAATTAAACTTTTAAACTTTCGCGATTTGAACACATAATTATGTTTATCACCGGGACTTAATCGCGCAAAAAAAATAAAAAGAAAAAAATAAATAAAAGAAGTTAAATAAAAATAAATGTATTTGTGCGCGATTAAGTCCCGGTGATAAACATAATTATCAGTCATTATAACTAAGGAACTAACTTTTTTCTTACAGACCTCACAACGACTACGGACTTCGTAAGGAGCAGTTACAGAAAAAAAACCTGACTACGTCGACGGAATACTCAGGTTTTATGGGCAGCTACTCTGATTTCCTCGTAAACAGAGTTTGCTTAAAAAACGAAACAAGTCTAACGAAGAATAACGTTGAATCAACGAAAAATTTAACTAGCTTTGTGGATAACAAAAAATCAGAGAAACCTGTCAAAGATACAATTATGCCAATCCCGGCCGAGCACGGGCCATGTACAAAGAAGAAAAAAAATCAACCAAAAAAAAAATGTACAAGCTTTATGGGAAACCAAAGAGCAGGTAAACTCGTCAGAAATACATCTTCGCCCATCCCTGCCCAGTACGGACCGTTTTCAAAGAAGAAATACATTCAACCAAAGAAGAATTGTACAAGCTTTATCGAAAACAAAAAGATCATCAAGAAAAAGATGAAACCCATCAAAGATACAACTTACAATTGTTACGTTTGTAACGAAAATTATCCTAGTTTTGATATATTGTTGATTCATCAGAAATTTCGACATATTCTTGGTCTACGAAACGCTTCTAACCAACCAGACACCGAAATTGTTAAGTGTTTCGTATGCTTAAGACGATTTTTATCATATTCTGCAATGGTTAGTCATCAGAAACGCAATCATAGGAAATATATGATTGTAACAAAACAATACAATTCCAAGAAAATATTACCCTTCTCGAACGTTCTGGCTAAAAAATTTGCCTGTTTCATATGTAGCGAACGATTTGAAAGCTACTGTAATTTATCAAAGCATCAAAAGTATCATGTTGATGTAAATAATGAAAACGATTTGAGTTTTACGGTAAACAGTTTGGAGTTAATGGAAAACAATCTATCTGTAACGGAAAGCAGTATCTCTACAACGGAAGATAAAAAGCCGAAAACGGAAAACTTATCCATAGCGGAAAACAACTTATCCATAACGGAAAATAACTTATCTAAAGTGGAAAACCAATCAACAACGGAAACCAACCCTACTTTGACAGAAAGCAACCTACCTGTAAACGACTTAAGTTTAATGGAAAACAATTTACTTTTGCGGGGAGACAATCTTGCTTTGACGGAAAACAACTCATCTACAGCGGAAAATATCTCATCCACAGCGCAAAATATGTTAACTTTTAGTGAAAACAACTGGTTTACAATGATGAACAAGATTATTTCGACGGTAAACAACACTAATTTGGGTTCCTCAAGATATAAATATGTTTGTTTTTTGTGCGATAAGCTATATATGACATACCAGCCGTTGTTCAATCATCAAAAGGATAAACATAGACTCCAGAAAGTACAGTTCCAAATGGATATTCTCGGCTAAACAAAATATACTCGCATACAAAATGACACATAAACAAAAAAAAATACCAAAAATATTGTTTTGAAAACAAACCCTTAATTGTTTTAAATTTACAACCTGGATTATTAGGAAACGAAAATATGAAAAGTTTTGAAACCGCTACCGGAATTGTTTTGAAAAAGAAAAGTATAGCTTCGAAACCGAAAGCAGATTTGTTTTGAAAACGAAAATATGAGTGGGTTGGAACCGAAACCGGAATTGTTCTGGCCCCGATACCTGAATTGTTTTGAAACGAAAATATGTATTGTTTTGATAACGAAAATATGAATTGATTTTAAAACAAAAATATGAATTGTTTTGTAAAATACAAGCGCAGTGCAGTGCGGCGCAGGATTTTGTTCGCAAGTACACAATTCTGGCACTGCTACTGTGAGATGGTAAGAGTAGTTTTCGAATCGAAAACTTTCCAATTGAATTCACAATTTGGGGGTTAAATTGTTTTGAAACCGAAACCGGAATTGTTTTGTAACTGAAACCTGAATTTGTTTCTATTGTTAGAAAACGGCCGGAATGAAACGGAATGTTGTTTTACCTAAAACAAAATAAAGTAAAACTCAATAAGTCAGCAAGCCAGTTTTATTTTTAAACTTTCACGGCCTTACTTAAAAAAACTTCTCGACCGTTAGTCACTGCTTAGGTTGCTCTGCCATCTTCTCTCTGACGTGAAGTGTAACATGCAAGAACAAGGCAGAGAAGTTTAAGCAGTGACTAAGAGAATCAAGATTATTTTAGGTAAGGCTGTTAGGTGTAAAATTGATGGGTAAGTAATATTAATCAAAATTGAAAATCTCGATCAGACATTAGATAAACCAACGTTTGATCGTACTTAAAACGCTAGATTAGATGTTTACAAAAACATACAAAAATAAAACTCATTTGATCGAAAACCCAAAAACGGATAAATATAAGAATACTATTCACCAGATATTCATGACAATGGCATACTCCTCAAACGAAATAACATACAAAAAGCTTATAATATACAACACATACTAATATTGTGATCGAATTAAATTATTGCATTCTGTTTTGTATGTTTATTAAATAAATAAATAAATCTCAGAACCGATATATTACGAGTACAGGTAGTATCATGTAAAAAGAACGCTGGCGGTTAAGCTGCGCAGTAGGCGATTTATCGTTCTATTTGGTGGTATGAGGTGGTACCTAGCAATAACCAATACACGAAGCTGCAAGCAAAAGGCTAATTAATAATTATTTAAAACAACAGGCCTTGTACTTTTGTGCGCAAGTGTACACATGCGCAAACACACCCCCTCTACTTTCTTCCAGCGTTCTTTTTACATGACGCGACCTATATGTACTTAGAAGATAGAAAAAATAATAATACTACCTCAGTACTTACAGTAGCCGCTAGATTGCCCGTGCAACTGTGGTTGCACGTTCGCCTAAGCAATTATACTTCCTGCAACTCCAGTTGCACGAAATTCGCGCCATATGAATTACCTCATAATTTGAATGGGGCGCTCAACAGATGCCGCTAGTGAGTCTAATACGGATCTTTGATATATTTGCTTGAAGTTACGAGTCTTTGCCACTCTCTGTGGGTATTTTAATCTATGCTCGAAGTAAAAAAAAAAGTGCATCTCGTTAATTTTTTCTGTAAGTTTTTGTTTTTTTTTTAAATCATATTACGATATTTTTACCTTATTGTAATGCTATGTTCATGTACGTTTGAACTAAAAATAAAAAAACAGTTTTCTAACGCTTTCATTTTCAAATTACAAAATGTTTAAACATCGTCGTCAGCCATAAGACGTCCACTGCTGGACGAAGGCCTCCCCCTTAATAGCGCCTCCCCATAATCCCCACACTTGGCAAGTGTGGGGATCGCAGAATGTTCACCGAGAGGACGCTGCTGCCCGTCCTCCGGTGGTTCTAGATACAGTTTTAGGACATACCCAGGTCTAAACATACCTAAGCCATAATGTACCACATCATGCCAAATTGAATAGTGTATCGATATTCCACAATAGTGCCAAGGCGCGGGCAGTGGAATAAAGTGCTAAAGTGTAATATACACACTATGCCAAATAGAGTACAAATTAGGTTGCACCAAATATGACATGGTTGTAGTTATAGGTATATCTATCAGATGAACGCACATTTAAACAAACTCACAACACACACATAAAGATTGCCTAGCAGAGATCGCTTTTAGCGATAAGGCCACCATTTGTAACACAAGTGTGTGTTTAGGCTATTTATTCATTTGCGTGTTTTTTTTTGTATAAGCAACAAAGAGTTTATCATTTTTCTGTTATTTTTTTTTAAATTATTGTTGTGGTTAGGTAAGGTGCAAATTGAAAATTAATTCACATCATTTTCACCTGCATTATTTAATTACAATAATATCTACTACCAAATTACTTTCTATTCTTTGTAAATATCAATAAAAAGCCATATTCATTGTAAAAAATTTAATGCCGATTATTTTCTAATATCAATCAATTCTTTGCCTTCACTTTTTTTCTTATCAAAAATTTCTTCGATCTCTTGTAGTGTTCTGTCTTTAGTCTCCGGTAAATATATGTATGAAATAATAGCACATATCATAGAAGTAACTGCGTAAAACAAAAATGCTCCGGACATGTGAAAATGTCTGTAAATGTAGGGAAATATTTTTAACAGAGTCGACATTAAAGTAACAAATATTATCGCAGAAATCATTGTACAAACACTTTTAAACTTCAAAGGTATCAATTCTGCATAAATAGACGTAGACAAAATTAACGGCCCGCAACTAATGGACACAGAAAACAGCGTAAGCAAAATTATAGTTGCCACTTTATTCTCGACAATTACCCCTTTATCTATTAGAAATAAATACAAGGAAAAGATATAGAGAAAACTAATTCCCACAGTAGACGACGCGAATAATAAAGTTCTACGGTTTAATATTCGGGCTAATATACAGCCTAGATACATGCCACTAACTGTGACGCCGTCCAAAATCAACATTCCGATATAAGCAGTTGATTCGTTGTCTGTGATTTTTTTTATAATTTCGATGGCGTATACCATACATACGATTTTGCCAGAAAACTGATACTGCATCATCATAACAGCAGACAATAATATTGGCTTATAAAAGGCCTTAGAAGTGACAGTATTCACAGCTTCGGTCCAAAAGTCTATCTTAATATTTTCTGTCAAAACTGTTTGAGATTCTATGAGTTTTTCTAATTCTTTCTCTGCTTTTTTACTTGTTCCCCTCAACCATCTGTGGGAAGATCTGCACTCGGTAAACCGCCCTTTGCTGGCTAACCATTGAGGTGATTCTGGCCAGAAAACCACAGTGACACCAAAAAAAGATAAAATTATACCTAATAGCGGTATATACTTCCAATAGAAGAATGTGCCCATAGCATTGGCGACCCACATTCCCCAGAATATAGATGCAGATTTGATAGCTAAAAATGTTCCCCTGTATTTTGGTGCAGCATATTCAGACACTATAATGATGGAGAGTGTCACATTAGACGCAATGTTGATTCCTTGCATTATCTCGCTAATTAGTATTTGTGTTAAATTATTACTAAAGTACAGAACTATGTTGTAGGTAAAGGTGTTGAAACAGACGATGGCGAAAGGGAGTTTTCTCCCGAATTTTCGGGTAAATATGCAGATTATGACAACCCACGGCAGTGAACTGTATCCGAATATTGACGCTGGAAAAAGAAACAAAATTATTAATCATAACGATAGGTACTTATTAATTAATCTAAAAATCGAAATCACGTACTCAGGATACCGTATTGTACGGTCCCTAATAATTCCAATACAAATTATCATCCTAATTTTGTATTGTACAGTTTTAAGTCCTAATAATCAGTCATCCTAATGGTAAATCTACATAACATTACTACCATAGACTTACATAGTAGGGACGGGTTGGACGCCATTTTGAAATGTCGCTCTGTCGTCGGTGTCAAAGAAACGCATTGACACCGATGCTGGCACAGTCTGCGACGCTTTCCGACGTGATTACTTGAGAGCATAATGCCAAAATGTGTGGTGAAGGGCTGAACGAATTACGTTTCAAAGTGCAGTAAACAAAAGGTGACGTTAGTAAGTAACCAGTAAGTCAACATTTAAAGTTAAACTAAACTTGCTTTTACACAAAAACTTTTATTTTCAGATAATAGGTAAGTCGTTTCTAGTTTCGTACAGTTTGCGCTTCTTCTACTTCGCCTTACTGGCGCTGCACGTAGTGACCGCAAATTCCGAGAGATGGCGTTGTCCTTTTGTCAAAGAGAAATTAGACTTACGATTTATTAACTCATTGATTACTACACATACCATCACTGCTACTATTATTCATTGGATATAATAATTAAAAGCAATAAAATTTTAAATCCTAACAATATCTAATCCTACAGCGAATATAACAGCTACTCATCCTAATTTAAAATCATCCAAAAAAAAATAAGGCTAATCATCTCTACTCCTCACCTAACCTAACCTATCTGAGTCGGATCTGTCAGCGAGCTTTAATATACCAAAATATACATAGTGAAGCATGAGCAGAGGATTTCTGGGTTGAAATAACAAAAAGACTAAGGGGAAAAGGATTTTCCAATATGTGTAATTAGACAGAGAGAGAGAGAGAGAGAGAGAGAGAGAGAGAGACGAAACAACTCGCTAAAAGAGGGGGAGTGAAACCTATAGTAAGAAAATAATAAAAAATAATTTTGATATACATATCCGTATGGAAAAAATGTTTAGGAATGTACTTTTCATCACACTTGCTCGTAAAGTGGATCTTATTACATCGGTTTTAGGCTCATATTCCAAGCTATTACGCACTCGTGCTTTTTACTTTATATTACGGCACTTGTGCTATAATAGGTATAACCCGGTAAAGTCAAGTTTGTACGTGACTGCAATTAGACGTATGTATACGAAGCACTCTTAATATAGCCGGGTAATAATTACAGTTTTTTTGTAATACCAACAAAGAGTTCTTATGCCGCTGAAGTAAATGTCAACCTGCGCGCGCATTGCTGGTTTGGGCGCCATTTTCCGCAAATGTTTGTTGACGTTTTCGCTGTGTGGTTGATTATTATCAATAAAAATTTGTCTTTTCCTCGCAAGTGTGATGAAGACAGTCGTATGGAACTCTTCTGCTATTAGTCATTACGCTTACGGCTTCCTTATCGCGCTCGCCTGCGGCTCGCGCGCATAATACCGCCTCTAGTGTAATGACCAACATAGCACACTTGTATCATAATGTACTATTTCATCACACTTGCTCGTAAAGTGGATCTTATTGCATCGGATTTAGGCTCTTAATCCAAGCTATTAAGCACGCGTGCTTTTTACTTTACATTACGGCACATGGTGCTATAATAGGTATAACCCGGTAAAGTCAAGTTTGTACGTGACTGCAATTAGACGTACGTATACGAAGCACTCTTAATATAGCCGGGTAATACTTACAGTTTTTTTGTTATACCAACAAAGAGTTCTTATGCCGCTGAAGTATATGTCAACCTGCGCGCGCATTGCTGATTTGGGCGCCATTTTCCGCAAATGTTTGTTGACGTTTTCGATGTGTGGTTGATTATTTAAAAATATAATTTTTCTTCGCAAGTGTGACGAAAACAGTCGTATGAAACTCTTGTGCTATGTTTCAATACACTCTGCTTCCTTATCGCGCTCGCCTGCGGCTCGCGCGCATAATACCGCCTCTAGTGTAATGACCAACATAGCACACTCGTATCATATTGTACTATTATCGAATGATTTCTTGATGTAACTTTGTAATAACCCTATAAGTATATTATTTTTCTCTTTTAGTGTCTCCTACAGCAAAATTTCACTTCCAAAACTGTATGGAAGCAAATATATTTGGAAATTATTAGATATCTCTCATACTCCTGTGATTTAATCATTCAAGTTCTAAAAAAGCCCTTTTAAGGACATTTTCATGTTTCATTGCGGATGTTTTTGAATAATTTATACTTCGCATAAAAAAGTTAGAGCATTCGTCATACCTAATAATGCAAAGCATCCAGCTTTATGCGAAGCATAATTCGATCTATTTTTCAAAAGCTAGTACGAATTTCAAACCTAAATAACTTTAAATCGCATTAATATTTTAAAAAAACACTACATAACTACATAACACTACATAACTTCGCAGTTTCCTCTCAAAAACACTAAAATTAAACAAAATTACCACGTTTTGTCTATGCCAAAGCATCGCTAGATATAATTTAATGCATTTATAGGTATCTCACTAATTATAAATGTAGTTCTTAAGTGAAATACAAGACTTATTCCGAAGATATACCTACGTGTATGTGAAGTTTTGTGTTGTTATTCAAAGGAATGAGTCTCGAATTTGTATTGCAATAGGTGACAAATAAATGTAAAACTATCGATCTTCCATCGCTTTGTGGCTTAAAAATAAATAAAAGTACAGCCACCAATCGCCAACACTATTCTTTATAGTTAATTACTTTTGTTAGCATTGCTAGATGCCTCCTGACACGGCTATCATCCGAGTATTTTATTCTTATAATTTAAAATTCTTATATAAAAATAAATGTTCGCGACTGTACAAAGGTTTTAAGTAAAGCAGACATTTATAAAAAAAATAAGCAGAGTTACTTATCATCAAAACAAGGGTTAGATTCTGTTGGCATAATCTTGTTGGTTCGAATAATTTGTAAAAGGTAGATGACATTTTTATACCTATTTTTTTATTCAACGAAGGTGTCATTGATAAGTGGGTTTGCTTAGGTACTGAACGCAGCATCTGATGTTACGTGCCATAACTTTGTGTTCTTTGTTAAAAAGGTTTATGAAATAAGGCGTTGTCTCGAATACGACTACTTCAATTTACGCAATAATACGTTAAAATGCCTTCTATATTATGAAGATTATACCAATATAAGTACCTATATTGTCTTTTTGTTGAGGCCGGTGAACGCAGATTAAAATTGGAAGCATTTCCTCAAGAAAGCTAAGCACGAATATTTATCCAACGTCCCCACTATCGCGTTTATCCTCGATCTGTTCGGAAGTAACTAGTAACTACTGAATATTTGCCATATTGTTTGTATTAATGGGTTTAATCAACTTGTCTTTGATAGCTTCGTTCGCGGCTAGGGTTACCATCTGACAGGCATTTGCCGCATTTGACAGGCATTTTACGGTTTAGACAAGCGTGCGGCCGGCGCTAAGCAGAGACAGGCATTTTTGATTTCCGCGTTACCGCGGTATCACGCAGAACGGTTACAGTACACCTAAAGTATTTTTTACAATAGACAGGCATTTTTTTGAATAATCAGGCATTTTATACGTCCTGAACAGGCATCCTCCCTTACACAGATGGTAACCCTATTCGCGGCACAACTTGAAAGTTCCGAGGCAAAGATAAAGTCGGTTATAAGTTGGAATAAATCCTTCTGTGTTCAACGGTTAGGCATAAACCCCTTCTTTAAATAATAGAAGCTAAATTACTTCTTCGAAATAAAAAAGGCATTTACACTGCGACACCGATCTTGAATGTGGTCGAATGAAACTATTGTCGTCTTATTTTCTCTTTAGTTTTAAATAGAGACAAACATAGTACCAGCGTGTGGTGAGGCCACATTCTTGTAACGTGTGTCGTACTGTACATTTTTGTTAGCACATAATAATTATTGATCCACGACTTTCTGCCACTCATATCACGTTAAAAATCGTCGAGGAATCAGTATCTTACGTAGGCATACACAATGATATTGTAGAAATACCGCCAGACAAATTATTTATTTATTTATTTATGATATAACTCGAGTCAGGATGCTCCGAGTTGGATCTGATCTCATTTTGAACCTAACCAACTCAAATTCGACTCCGGGTGGCTCCCGCCAAAAGCTCAAGGGAGGTCCGAACCGAGAGGCCGAGAGGTGAGAGGCGCGAGCCATACGAGGCCAAGTTGAGCGACGGGGGGAGGTGGCGAGCAAAGCGACCTCCGTAGCGTAACGAAGGCCAACGATTTTTTTTTCTACTTAATAATGTATTAATTAATATGACTATAAAACCCTTCCTCAACGACTTATTACTCCGCAGATCAGAATGACGGTGATGAGAAAATGAATAACCGAATATGAATTTCCAGTAGTAAAATAGTACAGGGCAGGACACATCGCTCGAAGAACTGATAACCGATGGGGGAGAAAGGTTCTTGTTCGACCGCGAACCGGAAGACGCAGCGTAGGCGCGGCCTCCCACTAGGTGGACCGACGACATTGTAAAAGTCGCGGGCAACCGGTGGATGCAAATGGCAGGTTGTCGTACAGTGTGGCGGTCTAAGGGGGAGGCCTTCGTTCAGCAGTGGACATCTCCGAGCTGATGATGATGATGGTTCAGTAGTTAGGTTTTTAGATCAAAATTACTGGAATAAATCAAAATAACTGGAAATATGAAGATGTCATCCAGGGGCCTTATTTTTGAATCGTACGCAAGCGTAGCGCATGGGAAACGAACAATACCGTTTGGGATAAGGTTCAATATCGTTTGAAAGTCGGCTCTTTTCCACATGCGCAACTTTGCGCACGGTTCAAAAATAAGGCCCCTGGTAGTCGAAATTGAAGTCAGTTGTGTTTTTTAAGCGTGTTATTTAATCGAAGTTTTTGTTACTCACAGAGCCAGCTGGCCATTTCCTCGCTAACAGCATCGGTCGAGTTGGCAGCAGCGCGTAGTTGAGGTATCATCACTGTGGGTAGACCGAACGACAGCCCAGTAAGAAAATATACGAGCCACGCGCAACTGGAGACGAGTAGCTGGAACCAAAAATGGACTGTAGTTAGCTACAGTATTATATAGGCTTAGAAAATACACTATACAGCGCTAGCTCTAATCAGTTAGCGTACTGCCGGGCCTAACGGAAGACCAGCGCTGGTTGCTTGCAACCGGTACCATGCTGAGTTGGGTCCGATTTGTGGCAGAAGTAAATGAACCACTTAACATTTTTATTTACTTTTACTGTTGTATTATTGTTACCAGTGTTTATTTATTCTTTGCCATAAATAAATGATTGTCTATGTCTATGTCTATGTCTACTATATTCTGTACATTAGAGCAAACAACTTTTTACTATAGGGCCAACATTGAAATCGCGAAATAATTATCAGCTGTTTCATACAAAAGTTCATATGTGCTTCACGCCAGAATCCTCACCACTAAAAACTTCATGAAACTCGGTTTTGAAAATGCAAATATTTAGTCATTAATTAGTCACCAATGTGAGATAATTAGTCGCATCTTAATCCCGAAAATATAGGTAGGGTTTGATGAGGATTCTGGCGTCAAGCTCCGTAAAGCTCACTTCAGAATCCTCATTTCAGCTCATTTCAGAAGCACACAAGTTCACCGACCTTGGGCAAAATGAATGATGAATGAATGAAAAAGATGTTTGTTCGATCCCCAAGCCGCCTGCCAAGCGTGGGGATTATGGCAACCCCTCCCTATAAAGGGGAAGGCCTTCGTCCAGCAGTGGACGTCTTCCGGCTGTGGAAGTGAAGATGTTTGTTCTGTTTCTGGGTGTAGTATGTATTTACAAAAAAAAGTATATAAGTATTCTATCAGCTATCTGGTTTCCATAATACAAGCTTTACTTAGTTTTGGGCTAGATGGCGCTGTGTGAAAAAGTTCACCGAATTGTTTATTTTTTCTGCGATGTCTATGTTGGCCCCATTGTAAAAGGTGTTTGTTTTCATGTACAGAACGCCCTTAAAAGGATGCTAACTGATTAACCCTGTAAGTATATGGGGTTAAGAGAATCGCAAAAAATCTCAGTGTGGATTCGCATTCGACTATGTTATGTTTATTTTTTTGTATGTTGTTACGAGATTTCTTCGCCAATTTGAATTGATTTTGATGTTTTTTTTTTGTTTGGTAGGTCATGGTTCAGAGCAGCGACGGTGTTAATGGAATGGACGGGCCCAGCGCTTGCAAATCGATTAAAATTAACAAGACAACACAATCAAGCATACCTAGCTAAAAGTATGCATACCTATTACATTTGCCGGAAAATAGAGATAGCGAATCTAATAGACAATAGACAATATTTTATTTGTAGAAAAAAACACATTTTGTACACAAGACAAGACAATAGAAACGCATAACAAATTTAAACAGTACAAAATAGTTTTTCGCCACAAACCGGTTCCAACTCAGCATAATGCTGGCTGCGAACAGCCAGCGCTGGTCTTCCGTTGGAACCGTTGGTGACGTCGTAATTACTGCATGACAAAAAGAGAACACATGTACACGTATTAGAAGTTTGTATTATCGTGTCGTACGGCTCGCATGTCGCAAAGGCAGAGTATGACTGACGCGAGTGGAGAGCTGGTGCTCAACTTAGTCTTCAAAATCCGTGCGCTTATTTCCCGTCCATTCATTTTATTATTGCCGCTGGTTCAGAGGTGGTTCACTGAGCTTTAATTCATTCCCTTATTTTATGGGAATGAAATAAAATTTATAAGGGACGGTCCCTTATAAATTTTATCGGAATCGGTTCAATTATTTTGATTTAAAACCAAACCAGGTTTTAAATGAAAATAATGTCCCCCAAGTAATAAAAATAACAGACGGTTTAAAAATAAATAAAAAGGTATATTATCTTTATGTACTAACCTGTCTTCTAAAAGGTTTCCAAGATATTTCCTCTTCATTTTCTACATCATTAACTTCGTTATATCTGTACTCCATCTTTTGTCCACTATGGCATAAATTATTTTTTATTTTTAATAAGAACTACCTAAGTTCGTATTCTGGCCCGCCCTGGTGTTAATACATTATAAGCTTCCCGAAGTCTTGTAAATAAATTGGGACCGCCAACTTAACGTGTCATATGTCCGACTCGCGGTAGCGCGCAAATGTAAGTTCCGCTCGTGGTCAGCCATCCGAAGACTTATTGCCTAACATGGGTGATGTCAGTCCCTACAATAAATCATTTTAATAATATATATGAGAACATTATTCAGGTAGGTACCTAAGTAGGTAGTAGGTAGGTATATTTATCATTAACAATTATACTCGAATTAAACTGAAAGCCGGAATCAGCTTTCAACATACCATTTCAACATACCTATACTTTCAGAATCAGAAAAAACAAAAGAACAGGGAAAATGGTTTTGTTTGTAAATTAATAAGTTGTGCATATTGTAAAAGTAATTGCAATGAATTAACTAAGTACTTAGATGAAATTGTAAATTTTAACCCCGTTATTGCTATTTGTATTGGAATAATTTTGTAACGACTTTAAAACAATTGTTTCGGGCAGGGCCCTGCCAGTACTAAATCAAAGGCTTTATTTAAATAATTGTTACTTACTTATTTTGGTGTGTTATTATACAGAAATATCGATATGCTACGTTATTTAAGTGATAAGGGCATTGAGCAGATTGGCGAGGGTTTCGGGAATGAATGTAGTAGTACTTTAAGTACTAGACCTTGCTCGTTTTGGCAACAACACAATCCATGAATCCATAGTGATCCACAGAATCTTTGTCTTCTTGCTGATAGCATTTGAGTGACTTGTGACAGAAGAAGCCGAAGTTTAGTAGGAAAGAAGCCCCGACTGAAACACCTCTACCAATAGACCGAGCGAAGAGTCCCGTAGAATATTTCGAAGAATATTGCACTGTGTTTTTAAAGCTAAAACATGAAGTTTTTTTTTGTAACACAAACAAATAACTGATGGCCACCAACGCTTTAGTTGGTAGCTTATAACAGGTTGGAAAAATTTAGCATCTAAGGCAGAGACTTCTGTAGCTTTATTGGCAAAGCAGTTGGGACGGAAACCCATAGAGACTGCTCGTACTCGTATGCAGGTTCGAGTCCTGCCAGAGGCCATAATTTTTCTTTCTGTTTAAGCTTTAAAAACATGAAATACCATAAGTGTGGAATCACTTCATACAAAAATATTCATATTGCACTGTTTTTGCAAAATTTACTAACAGTTTGCTCTGGCTACTAATCAATACTTTACTTTCGTATGATGAAAAACGGACACGTTGTACATAATTAAAACCAACGTGCACACCTAAACATTTATAGAGATTTTTGGGCATTCAAGGCCTGTCTCAACACAAATGTGAGACTACACAATTGTGACTTCAAAAGCGTTGGCACGCTCCAATACCATTGTTAGCATGGGAATTTTCCAAGTTTGGCGGCCGGAAAATGGAAAACTGACATCGAATTCGTCATCTCCGGATGTGCTTCACGCCAGAATCCTCATGTAACCTCCCCCCCTTTTTTAAAAAGTGGGGGCGTTCCTCCTCGTTTGTACAATGTTCTTTTAATTTTTTATTTACTTTAATTTATTAATAGTACCGGGTGTAAGGTTACTCCGACTTGTTAATTGCCTACCGTACGACGTGTTTATTTATACCTATGATTTGATTTGGCCAAGTGATCGTCTAAGTTAGGACTCTACGCTGTGATCCGTGAAAACCCTAAGTTTTAGTGATTTGGGATGAGTACGTACCTACTATATACTTTTACATGCCTATCTTAGCTTCGCGACCTACTTAATCCGAAGTAAAGGATGTCAATAGATAAAGCCGGTATCAAAATGTATCAAGAAAACCTAATATTGCTATCGTAGAATAATAAGGCGTTAAACCGTTTGTGGATGTTAATTCACTTATAATATAGTATTTCACACGATGGAATAATGGTAAGCGCGTCTACAGTATACACTTTCGTCCTTAATATTACTATCAAAATATGAATAGCCCGTAACTTATTTACCGAACACATCTACCTTTTAAGCTAGTAAGTTTAGTATTAGAATTTCGACTGTATTAGAAATGTAATAGGCGCTCTTACGGTTTATAATTTCATTCATACTGTTACCAACACCTGCATGATATTATGATGCTATAGATTGTTATCAACCTACGTAGATATCTTTTACATACCTACGATCTACATAATAGCTAGAAGTTATAATAAATGTAGGGAAAACTATTGTGAGGTTGAACTTCATAAAATTACTAGTAAATTTGAATAGTGATGATTTGAGTTAGCTGACTAATTATGCTAATAATATATTTGTGGCTAAGGAAAGACGCCCCTCCAGTCGCGCCTTCCAGTTTGGTTCTTCCTTTGACTTGGGCACCAATCCTCCACATAAGGTGTACATAAAAATGGGACAATGATCATGGATCATTTTACCTGTGGAAAGGGACAAGAGGACTTAATCTTTTAGCAAGTCTATCTGTGTGTCATTGTCAGTTGGTAAAACCATTCAAGGGAAGCCGTTCATTAAAAATCTTTCAAAAACCTTATCCTTATAGTTATTGAAATAACTAAGGATCTTCTCTTTCATACATCAATCTTTGGTTTAAATGAGAGGCTCCAAGATCTTTCGATCGAGGTCTCTCCTGCTGAACTCCAGCGTCGCCCTGCCTATTATTGTCCGACCTGAAATAGCAAGTATAATAAGTAATCAATGATAATAATAATCAGTACATTAAAGTAACCGCAATAACCGCGTAAACCTGATTAACCCTAATGTAACATTGCTATAGTTTTGCAAGAGTAGGTATTATTATAATCTCCGCCGAATCCCGCATGTCTAGCAAGTCCAACACAATTATGTGTGTATTATATTATGTATGTATAACTTTTACGTTATAACTTCAAATTGACGGTCTTGATGGAACTTCCTTTCAAGATGATAAATATGAATTAGCTAGCAATTTACTAACGTGACATGGAATGGGCGCCTCTCCTCTTTTGTAAGAATCAAGGGTAACCCGAACACTTTCGGCTCGTTCATGTATAAGTAGATAGATTGCTATCACGGGACCCTTTTATGGTACCCAGTTGATATTCGATTATGAATAGAGAGAGAAGTTCCCCCATAATGACCATAACTTGAAGGTATAGGTAACTTGACTTCTTTTGTCAACATTTTGGCGTGAAAATTAGATTTCGTTAATTAATCATGTTGGACCTAGCTAGCCAACATAACGAATCCACTTTTGTGAATAGTTTGAACGGCTTTATTTTAGTAGCCTATCTGTTCGCGTGATTCCGTGCTTACTGGTGCATCTAGGTTTGGTAACCAAGTCTAACACATTTTAGTGTAATTACTTAAGTGTTATTATACTTCAAATCGCCAGTCAGATAAGAATTTCTTCCAGAAAGAACTAGGTATGTTTATGTATTACGGATATAGACCAGATCTCAGACCAGACAGTGATCCGCTCAATCAGTGACATAGTAGGGCGCCTCTCCTCTTTTCTAAGACTTAAGGGTAACCCGAACACTTTCGGTTCAACTTGCACATAATTCAGTCAATCAATTGCCGAGCCCTAGATCCAGCTATGGAGTTTGGATTATTATAGGTTACAAATAGATAGAAAGTCCATCGTTTTGACTTAAATCTTGAAGTGACAAATTGACTTCTCTCGTCAGTAATTTAGTACAGAATTTATATTCCTTGGATAACAATGTTAGACTCAGTAAGCAAACATATTGAATTTACTTTAGTGAATATTTTGAACAACGCTTATTTATTTATTCGCGTGTTGATAGGTACAGAAAATATTTTCCCGACGGAAACAAACGTTCGCGGTTTAGTTGTTTGAATTACGTAAATAGGTAGGTACCTATGTGGAACGCCTTAAGATTTTGAGTCGGCCGGCCTACTTGCCTACTAATTCTAGGGTCCCTACGATTCGGAGTACCTTCCTTTGTAATAGAAGACCTAGCCAACCTAAATCAATTATATTTTACGTTACCTACCTACTTGCGACTTATCCGAGAGGTTTTCTAGAGTTTCGCAGTGCATTACGACACCACTCACTGGTGAATGTCCAGATTCTAGAAGAATTTGGGTAGTGTAAATGTGTGAATGGGGTGGGTGTGTAATATTCCTGTAAAGATAAAAGTGTACCTGGCATTCTACCTGCTATGACCTACACCTTGAATGACGCCCTAGTCTACATAAGTTTCCCACTACCCCGAGACATGAATCTCACCGGTTGGTTCCCACCTTCCAGGCAGATCAAAGCACTTTCACTGTCCTTGCCGCTAAACGATCCTATAAGTTTGAGTGGCGAGCTCCAAGCCTAAGAGCCCCTAGCACCCTACAAATAACGACAGCTGCTATACGCCCAGCATCTGTAGGTATTTTACTATTCGCGCCCGGCTTCGCGTACCGCTCTTAATTCCAGATACCTTGGT
The DNA here is from genome assembly GCA_905404285.2 of Erannis defoliaria. NCBI lineage: Eukaryota > Metazoa > Arthropoda > Insecta > Lepidoptera > Geometridae > Erannis > Erannis defoliaria. The sequence continues at coordinate 1,532,462 of FR990093.1, read as the reverse complement.
GCAATTATGGCGTGACAAGCCAACCCGCAGCTCCGGGTTGTTTGTCCCAAGGCCAAAGGAAAGAAGAACACCACACAAAGGAGACCAAAAAGGGTAGACCACGCTTAGTTGTATAAGCGCGGACATACCTCCACATACTGTCTCAAGCATATGGCCTAACTATTTCCCAACTAAAAACCACATGTACCTACAAGGTAAATGAGGCCAGAACTAGTTACTTTGGAACTATTGTTCTTATAACAGCAGAGACCATATTTCTAAGCTTCCACCCCTCGCGTATAATTAAATTATTAAATTTATTTTATGAATTTATTTTGTATCCATCCAAACGAGAATCGCAACGCCAGATAGGCTACCCGAAGGTACTGGGACATATACGATCAGGCCAGGAGTGAACACAAAACAATTCTTCAATACACAAATCGACGAAATCACTGTTTTGTTTTTTTTTTTGTTTCCCTCATTAATACACCTAATAAAATCGAGTTACACACACTACTTAGCTCTGCCATCTCGCCCAATAACTTTACTCTGACACCAACAGCAACTTTAATACGTCGGTTTTGAATACCACACACAGGTGTTTAGGTACGTGCGCTTAAATGGGCGTCGGCTATGTTTGAGAGAGAAAAAAGTAGTGCGACGTTATTTTAAACCGCGTGATTTTAACTCGCGAACAACTGCATTTACAATCAAATTTTACACCACAAACATTTGATTAAAATTCACTTTAGTTAATTTAAATTTACGATGACGAACAAAAGGTAAACATGGTCTCCGAAATTGACCTACGCAAGATAATAAGACTCAAATAACACAATCCGCGCATCTCTCCAAGACCAGCTTTTATGTAACAAATCGATACGAAATATCACAAATATTAAACCACTATGAACACTGTTTCACTATTTAAACGTAAGTATTTCTAGTCAGTAAATAATTCATTTAACTGAGTAGAGTTAGGCAAAGATGCCTTTTATTAAGTAATTAAAAGCACGCGAGAGCTGATCGAGGAGCGAGGGCGGAGCGAACGGACGTGAAGCTACCTTCACGGTTCGTCGCTGAATGTCCTATTGAGCTCGCCGCGGGGCTTTTATAATGTGGCGGCAAGTTGGTTGATCTCCGCTCGCTGCCGCCGCCAAAGAGTCGCACATCGCGCGGTGCCCCTTTGTGCCTTGTTGCACTATTCTAGCTCTTTTAAAATATCTGTATAGCTAGAGGTGCATACGTATAGCATATAATTTCATTACGCGCGTGTATTTATATTATTTTACCGTAGATTATTTTGGAACTAATACAGTTGGTTTGAAGGCACTAGTTAGGTTCAATTTATAGGTAGGACTCCGTGAATTAAAGACGGGTCAGAACCGTCACACTCACCAATGAAAACTTCATGAAAATCTGTTTTGAAATGCAAATATTTAGTCATTAATTGGTCACCAATGTGAGATAATTAGTCGCATCGTAATTCCAAAGTTATAGGTAGGGTTTGATGGGGATTCTGGTGTGAAGCTCACGCCAGAATCCTCGCCTCTCATGTGAGCGAACCGTGAGGGCTAGAGACGTGGTTTTGATTCCAAAATTTAGTCGTCAATTGGTCGTTACGATATGCCAAATCTCAAAACCAGCGCTACAAGGGTTCGGTTCCAGAGTTTTATAAAGGTAAGTTTGTGAGGATTCTGGTGTGAACAAATCCTCACCTGATACTCATGCAAAGCTCAAGATTTGAAATTCAAAATTGGTGTCAAGATTTAGTCAGTAATAGTCGTCGTTGATTATTTAAAAAATGATGTGGTTACATACCTTTGTAAAAGTTTGATAAAAAGCCGTTTAAACTTCTACATACATTTTTCAAGTCAAGTACCGTCGTATTAATGTTTTTTAGTGTTACCAATCCTTAGTGTTTACATATATTGGTTACTTTTTAAATATTTTGTGTGTATTCTATAGATGAAAATTATGTGGTTTTGTTTAAATTTTGTATTTATATTTATTAAATAAAAATCTTACAAATACCTCGGCTGTCCAATTTCAAAACCTAGTAAGTGTTTCGAACCAAATTTTAAAGGAGAGCCATAAAACGTTCTGCCCATTTTGAGGTCATGCCGTTTCATACCTATTTGTCGTAGCTCTATGGGAGTAAAATTAAAAGTTGCAGTGGATGTTTGGCTTTCAAAATAGTATTTACGTTGAATCTATCTATATTTTTGTGCGTAGGGGGGCACTTATTTAAAAATAAATTGTATTTTGAATAAAAATTATGTTACTATTAGGTACAACTAAAAACCTAGCAAGGTCCCTTGCTAGGTCTATTATCTGGTCTAGTTGATCATCTCCTTCATCTTCTTCGTAATCTTCTTCGTTTCTTTATGCTGATTGTTTACTAGACATGTTTAGACCAGTATTCGGCGACAGCTACCCCAAGGGAAGATGCCTCCATCAAGTTACTCTGTGTAAAGTTGTTGGGACACTGAGGGCAGGGCAGCAGGTGGACCATAATTGATTCTGCACCACAGCCACACAATACAGATCCGTCAGAGTACCCACTTAACCATATTGAACTTACAGCGGCCCACTTGGACCCGGAGTCTGTTTAACGACTTCTACGTGGGCTACGCTATAAGTCACTGCCGGAGTTCTTCTGCTATTAAATTCTTGTGGTGGTGGGCAGAATTCTTGTCACCACATATTGTTGCGGGATTATATAGGATGAACGGATAAAACCTCTGTGGAGCTAAGGAAGCCTCTCCAATTCTTTAGGTGGCTAGCTGGGGTACTGACATATGGAGTGGGTGTCTGTGGTCGTTTTATTGATTTTATTTCCCATATATCTGGGAGTGCTATTCCAGATAGGGTATATAATAGACACAGGGGCGTCGGTTTCAGACATCTGGTGATTATCCAACATGTCTCGTTATAGGCTGCGTCTGCCTCTTTCGCATAGGCAGACCAGTGCGGTGCGGTGCCTCACTGGGTACGGGTATTCCCCAGCTGAGAAGCAGAGTGCTTACCCAGATGTGCGCATTTGGATTATTGGAGTGCACGATAGATATTCCACGCCAGGTACTTAATTGCAAGCTCGGGTTTGAGGGTGAAAAGCGCAAGAATAGGTCTTGCATGGGTGGATTTGGCCATAGGCCATTCTCGTAATATTTGCCAATGGTTTGCAGAGCTCATGTAAATACTATTTCAGCTTCCTCAAATGAGGTGGTTGTTGAGTTTTTAGCGCCAGGTTCTCGGAGAGCTGGGTTGGTCATTTGTGAAAATCTTGAAGAGGCTAAAGCGTGTCTTTTCTTTGATTTGCATGCAGGTTCTGTAGCTTTTCCTGACATTTGGAATGCTATGGAGCTGCTATAAGTGAAGTTAAAGTATAAAACCATCTCATTTCGATCTCAATCTCTGCATTTGTATATTACCATGGACTCCATTTTTAGTCATGTGTGTGTGGTGTTTTTATAAAGTAAGTATATAAGAGATAACTCGACGATATTATTCGGGGTGAAGTAGACAGGGACTCCAATTTTTTTTTTTTTTTTAATTTATTCATGACCATGGATACTAGTCCTTCAGTCGGAGTCTTAAGAATAATTCAAACAGTAGACGAGAAAAATAAAATTATAGATACATAAACCTAAATTTTTTCAACAGTATTTAAAATAAACTTAAAAACAGAAACATAAAACACTTCGTTTGCAAGCAAGTCTTAAATGCGGCGGGGAACACTGATTGAGTTTTGTTCAGCTATATCACTAATGTCACTGATAAAAATAAGTCGCTGGAGGTTGAAATGTTGACACTTGAAAATTATATGATCGATATCAGCTTGTGGTTGGGAACAATGCGTACAAACATCTTCCGAAACTATTTTAAGTCTGTTTAAATGAGCTGGGACCAGACAATGACCAAATCGGAGGCGGTTTATGACTGTAATGAATTTTCTGCCAAGGTACTTGAACTTATTGTACCAAGGTGTAGTTGGTAAGTCTTTCTGTATCTCTGCGTACCATTTTCCCTTATATTGAGTTGTAATATGCCAATATTCTTTCCACATTCTGCGCAAATTACTTTTAAGTAAACAATAATAGTCTGTGAAAGGAACTTTCAAAATATCTGTATGATCCATATCATAATCTTGTCGAGTAGCCAAGTCTACCACCTCATTTCCAAATATGCCACTATGAGAAGGAACCCATAGAAATTCTACATGTTTCGAAAGACTTAACGTTTCTAAGATTTCTCTAATACTGTATACAATATAATTTAACTTATAGGAAAAGTTGCTATTATTCAGAGCAGATAGTACACTTTTAGAATCACTTACAACTAATATATTTACTTTATTTACAAAATTATTTACAAAAGTCAGTGCAGTTAAAATTGCATACGCCTCTGCTGTGAACACACTGCAGTTATCATCTAATTTTATACATTGAGTTTCTTTCCTCTGTGCATCATAATACGCAGCTCTAACCCCATTAACACTTTTAGAACCATCTGTATAAATGACATAGAAATCATTCTTGTTGTTAATGAATTCCAAAAAATCAAATTTGTTTTTTACAACATCTAGATGGCAAATAATATTTAAGCAATTTACTAAAGTATTATATGAACATTTATATACTGGCCAGATATCAGATGAGTTAATATTTTTGGTATGGTTTTTTAACAAGGTTATTATTGTTGAAATTTCAGGTAAAACTCCAGAAACAAGAGTATTCGCTGAAATGTTTGGTAGTTCTACTGGATTAGATGACTGTGAAGGATAATATAAAATATCATTCAGCACTAAAACATTGTTGGAAGTCAGCTCCTTCAAACAGAATCGCTCAGCCAATTGCAAACGTCGCAGGATTAGTGGAGGTATACAGTTTTCAATTTCCATAGAATTTATAGGGGTGGAACGCATAGCTCCACTTATAATTCTCAGAGCCATATTTTGAATAACATCAAGTCTTCTTAATAAGGTGCCACTAGCATTAATATAGGCTAAACTGCTATAATCAAAATGACTTCTGACTATACTTTTATACAGCATGCTCAAGGTTTTAGGGTCAGATCCCCAAAAAGTACCAGCTAAACTTCTTAGAACATTAATACTTTTCATTGCATTGCTGCAGATATACTTGATGTGTTCTTCAAATTTTAACTTGTTATCTATTATAACCCCTAAAAATTTATGTTGATTAACAACAGGAATTACTTCATTATTGTAAGAAATTTTGACATATGACTGTGCAAATGGATCTCTACTAAATACCATAACAGAACTTTTTTCAGAGCTAATATCTAATTTTAAAACATTACTATAATAATTGTGTATCTGCAGCAGTGCAGAATTTAATCGATCCACAGCCCCATCTAAGTGTTGACTTTCAGTGTATAGAACTATGTCATCTGCAAATTGTAAAAGTTTTACATTTGATGTGCTAAGATAGTTTAGAATTAGAGATGTGTACCAGTTATACAATATAGGAGATATTGTTGCTCCTTGCATTGTTCCTTTGTTAACAGTTTTTGGCCCATGTAGTTTATTATTGAATTTAACATATAAAGTCCTATCAGTTAAAAAATTAAATATCCATTTCGATATTTTAGTAGGCAGACCTAGTTCCTGTAAGACATGGATAAGGCTCTCAATATTAACGTTATCAAAGGCACCTTTAACATCTAAAAATACACAAACTACATTAGAATGGCTGAGTTTCGCTTTCTTTAAAGTTGATATGAATGTTAAAAAACTTTCAGAGGAACTTTTACCCTTTCTGAATCCGAATTGTGTGTTAGGTATCTTAAAATTTGTTTCAGAAAAGTAATCTAAACGTAATTTCAACATGTTTTCAAAAAGTTTACCCAAACAGGAGGATAATGATATTGGTCTATATGATGATGCATTGTTTGCAGGCTTGTTTGGTTTCAGGATAGGAATTACACACTGAGTCTTCCAAGATTCAGGAATTACAGAAATATTCCAAAGTTTGTTATAGATTTCCAATAGTATAGTCAGAGCATTACAATGTAAGTTTTTAATTAATTTATATGGAATATTGTCCATACCTGGTGTAGTATCCTTCCGACTACTCAGGGAAATGCGAAGTTCATTTAGTGTAAAAGGCTCATTCAGAAAAGACATACTGTATTCAGACTGATCTAAAATATCATTTAAAGTGGAACTATCAACTGGAGAAGAATCTGCTAATTTATTTAAAAAACTTGGTACCCACTCATCATTAAAGGATCTGTTACTAGAATTACTTTTAAGCCTTTTAAATTTTTTAATATAATTCCATATTCTAGAAACAGGCGTCATTCTGTTAAAAGAAGTACATAATTCATGCCATGATTTGGTTCTTTCTTCTTTTAAAATCTTTTTCTTTTTAGCATCAAGGCGTTTATAGTTAATGAAGTTGGGTATTGTGGGTAACTCTTTGTATTTCCTAAGTGCTTCTTTTGAATTTTTTACTGCACCATCACATTCTGTATTCCACCATGGAGCTGGTTTTCTTAATATTTTTAATGTGTTATTTGATTTCTGTTTAGGAATTGATTCGTCTCTGATTTTATATAAGATATCTACAAAATTGTTGTAAGATTCAATGGGGTCTTTATTTTGTATATCTAATTGAGAAAAGGAGGCTTTAGATAGAGTTTCAAATTTAATCCAGTCTGCTTTGCTGTACAAATATTTCTCTTCCACAGAACGAACATCATACACCGAAGGCTTCACATTTACATCCAATAGAGTTGGATAGTGATAACTCCCCATGGGATCATCGTGGACTTGCCATTCACACAGAGGAGCTATTGAAGAGCTTACTAAGGCTAAATCGATTGCTGAAGAGTTCCTGTTTGGGTACTGGATAGTAGTATGGCTGCCATTATTTAACACACACAAATCAAATTCGTCTATAAGGTTGTAGAGACTATTACCTCTGCTGTTATTTTTAAGACAACCAAACAAAATGTGATGGGCATTAAAGTCTCCCATGATGACACATGGCTTAGGAGTTTCTGTTAGCACCTTTTTCAATTTATTGGTATTATATTTTATAGTTTCACTGTTGGGAGGACAATATACACACAGTACATGTAACTTACCGGATGATGTATCTATAGCAATGCAAATGTTTTGAATTGGCTCATAAAAAGATGTCTGAATGATATCATATTTTAAATTTTGTTTAATTAATATGGCTACTCCATTATGCTCATTTTTAGAATTTTTGTGAATAATATTGTAAGATGGGAAATTTGGAATTTTTTGATTACTCTTAAGCCATGTTTCATTCAGTAAGCATATATCAATATTTTGTTCTGTAAGAAATTTTTGTAATAGGGTTTTTTTGCTCTGTAAGCTTTGTATATTAAACTGTGCTACACGTATGTATTTGTCCATATTAAAACTAAATTAAATTGGATAACAATACTTCTCTTATTCTTTTATTTGTTATGGGTTCTTTCTTGCTATTGTTTCCAAGAGCAATAAGGGATTTTACAAGAGCATTTATAATTATCTCATTGTTGAGAATTTGTTCAGTGTCAAGACTGTCAAGTTCTTTGTGAATTCGAGGTACACTTTGCTTCTGTTGCTTAGGTAAGGCCGGGAAAGAGGTTGGGTCTGAAATGGGTGGTAGTGGCATACTCACAGCTTTGGCATACGATTGGGTCTGGTGGCGATGTTTGTTACGCTTTTCCTCAATTTTTTTCTGTTTTATAGGACAGTCCTTCGAAATTGCGAGATGAGGGCCGGAGCAGTTGGCACACATAATTTCTTCTCTATCACATTCTTTGTACGAGTGGCGACCTGCACATGATGAACACATCTGTTCTGATCTGCAGTTTTTAGCAGAATGGTTGAACCTCAGGCATCGGTAACATTGCATGAGTGGTGGAATGTAGCTGTGCACCTGGTATCTAAATAATCTGATGTACACATATTGAGGCAATGAGGTGGCTGCGAAGGTGACCGCCACAGTGCCTAATGGGTTCAGTTTTCCATTTTCTTTTCGCATGAAGCGTTTTATCGAAATAACTTCCACATCACATGTTATATTTTTGTAGATCTCCTCATTGGACATAGTCACCGGGACGTGTCTGATGACGCCAATGACTTCTGTCATGTAGGCAGGTATGAATGCTTTCAGCTTATACTTGCTCAAAAAACTTTCCATCTTTAAGAAGTTATTGGCCGGAGCCGGCTTCTTGAACGTTACGCCGATTTTGTAAGCATTTATTCGGTGGACCGCTGATATGCCTTTGACATTTTCAGTGAACAGATTTGTCAATATTATTGGGTTTCTATTTCCCACTTTTTCTTGTTCTGTTGACTGTACATATACGACACAATCACCAATATGATTTTCAGAAAATAGTCTTTTATACAGAGGCTTGGTAAAAACTTTATAGCTCTCGGTATCCACTGCGGGTTTCGAGAGTTTTCTCTTCTTTCTTTCTGCAACGGCGACGGGGTCCTCCCCGTCGCTAACGACACTCATGTTATATTTACACTATCAGCAGTTTAAAAATTAACTATTTACACGGAAATAAAAAGTATTTACAGGAAAAAACTTAAATTGAAAATTGCGAAAATTTTAAAAAGCCCGCTTCGTTCGACTTCCCGCCAAAAAGTCTCACAGGGACTCCAACCGCCGCCAGTGTTGCCGCTTTGGCATTTTTAATGCTAAATTTGACAGTTTTTTTAACCCGGTGGAATAAAAAAATTGGCCTTAGCCTATTGCATATTTCGGATTTTACGCGCTGGAGATGGCAACTCTTTCTATGGTTGCCAACATTTTCACACCCCAGCCCGCCTAATACGCGAGCCGTGATAAAAGTTTATGCACTCTTTTTTTCCCCGCGAATACGAGACAGACGTATCCATATTCTAGCTTTATCATGTTCCCGCCCAGGGAAATACCTATTAAGTAGTCCTCGGCGCGTGCTAAGGGGGCTGTTACATAATATTACTTTTCATCACACTTGCTCGTAAAGTGGATCTTATTGCATCGGTTTTAGGCTCATAATCCAAGCTATTACGCACCCGTGCTTTTTACTTTACGTATAACCCGGTAAAGTCAAGTATGTACGTGACTGCAATTAGACGTACGTATACGAAGCACTCTTAATATAGCCGGGTAATACTTACAGTTTTTTTGTAATACCAACAAAGAGTTCTTATGCCGCTGAAGTAATTGTCAACCTGCGCGCGCATTGTTAGTTTGGGCGCCATTTTCCGCAAATGTTGGTGACGTTTTCGTTGTGTGGTTGATTATTATCAAAAAAAGTTTGTTTTTTCCTCGCAAGTATGATGAACACAGTCGTATGGAACTGTCGAACTATTGTTTCTGCCGGCCCATCAAAATCATAAACGGTTACGGTCCTCTCGGTTAACGGTGGTGAGCATTCTGCGATCCCCAAGCGGTCTGCGAAGCGTGGGGATTAAGGCAACCCATCCATTTTAAAGGGAAAACCTTCATCCTACAGAAGACGTCTTCTGGCTGATGATGATGATGAAAATCACGGACACTTAACAACTATTATTCGATTTGGATGATTTCATGTAATTAAAATAGCACTTTATTTTAATGACTTGCTTTAGTTGCGTGTTCGTTTGTTATTCAATAAAACAAGACGATAGATGTAATTTTTTAGCAGATTCGAATACCTAATAATGATCTAGTACTTTTTGAGCTCTAACCTCCTTACTTTTTTAGCATGTATGACGTCTTACATTAGTGTCTAAAATTATGTTTTAATCACGTATCTACCTAAGTTAACTGACGTAGGTAGGTACCTATTATACTGGGTATCTATTTTAATTCTTGAACGCCTTGGCCGATTTTTATGTGAAATATAAGCACATAATAAATAATAGTACTACGGGATAAGTAAGTACCTAGTATTTTTATTCTTTTTCTTAATCCTTGGGTTATCACTCGAGTGTCATATAGGCTATAGATCCATGCTAGATCAAATAATAAAGTAGGTAAACGAGTTTGAGCCTAAACTGAATTAAAAAAAACTGGTTAAAGATCACAAGGTAAAAACGGAGTATCACGGAGTATCATGGAGTATCACGGAGTTTAAAACTCCGAGGTATCTGTTCGACAAGTTATCGTGGAAGCCGAATGTTAATCCTCACTTGGATCGGGCATGTTCTAAGTTGTCGCAGCTCAGGACCGAGAAACATTGCTCAGCCGCTTTCAGAGGCAGCTTCCGCTATGCTGCGACAAAATGCTGGAATAACATTCCGCCACCCATTAGGAACCTGCAGAGTATAAATAGTTTCAGAAAAAAGCTTCAAATATTCCATTTTTTGCACCAAAAAAGTGAGGAAGGTCTAAGAAATGACACAAGCGCAATCTAAGTCAATGTGTAACACCTAGTACCGACCACCTATAGTGAATAACGTGTTCTAGATGTTTTATGTATTTTTGTGTATATTTTATTCGATGTTTCTTGTGTATGTTCAGATAGTTGTTTTCATTTTGTTCTTTTGTTCTAGTTATTTCTGGTATTGTGTATGTTATTATTATTGTAAGAATGCACAGCGTACCGTGCGTGACGTCACCTGCCGGTCCCAACAGAAAACCAGCGCTGGTTGTTAGCAACCAGCATTACGCTGAGTTGGGATCGGGTTCGTGACAAAGAATATAGGTGCTCACTATTTATTTATTATTTAAATTTCTTTCTTTTGTATGAACTTTTGTGTGTGTATCTATTTGTTTGTCTCAAATAAAATAAATTTTCTTTCTTTCTTTCAAGGTAAAAATTTATGATCGTTATCTGCTTAGAACTTAGATCTAAGCAGATTCCAAAACCTATTATAGGTAGGTAGTGTGGTCGATTCTGACGGTTTTAGTTGACAGTTCTAAACTAATTAAAATATTGCTGTCACTTTTTTACTTGGCATGTTAGCTAAGGACAGCAATACTTTAGTTAGTTTAGAACTGTCAACTAAAACTGTCAGATTCGACCACATTATCCTTTTCTCTTTAAAATATATAATAAGTTACCAGACTCGATAAAAAAATTAACTAAAGACACACACTTTTTAAAACACCTCCAATCCCTCTTAGTAAACAAAACGTATTATAACATCGAAGAATTCCTCACAGATAAAAATATATAACACAAAACAATATATATTTTTTACCGTTCTATTAAATTGATACATATTCTTCCTTTATCACGATATTGCTGTCTTCTTCTCTATCATACCTTGTAACATTTATCTATGCCCGACAGGGTCCACAGTTGAAACCGTATTGTTTAATTCTTACCACCTAAGAATAGTACATTATGATACAAGTGTGCTATGTTGGTCATTACACTCGAGGCGGTATTATGCGCGCGAGCCGTAGGCGAGCGCGATAAGGAAGTCGAGAGCGTAATGACTAATAGCACAAGAGTTTCATACGACTGTTTTCATCACACTTGCGAGGAAAAAACAAACTTTTTTTGATAATAATCTACCACACAGCGAAAAAGTCAACAAACATTTGCGGAAAATGGCGCCCAAACCAGCAATGCGCGCGCAGGTTGACATTTACTTCAGCGGCATATGAACTCTTTGTTAGTATTACAAAAAAACTGTAAGTATTACCCGGCTATATTAAGAGTGCTTCGTATACATACATCTAATTGCAGTCACGTACAAACTTGACTTTACCGGGTTATACCTACTATAGCACAAGTGCCGTAATGTAAAGTAAAAAGCACGAGTGCGTAATAGCTTGGATTATGAGCCTAAAACCGATGTAATAAGATCGACTTTACGAGCAAGATACATTAAAAGATAGATTGTGGAATGCTACAATAAAATGAATATGAATATGTGTCGAACTGATAACCTCCTTTTTTTAAGTCGGTTAAAAATGGGTATTTATCCCCGTGCGAAGCCGGGGCGGGGCAGCTAGTTATCCTATAAAATAGGTACTTATATACAAGAAAATAGGTAGTACATTATATTATTTATTCTGTGGTAGTAGGTAGTAGGTAGTAGGTAGTAGGTAGTAGGTAGTAGGTAGTAGGTAGTAGGTAGCCATTTATTTAACTGTTAGGTTCGATCTCGTGTTGTGATATGAGCAATCATGTTTTATAAATTGTCTATCTAGATACCTATTAAGCTTTTTACATTTACATACCTAATTATATACCTACCTATCACAAAAACGGTAATTAGGTACACAATATCTACGAGCAATGATTTCTAAGTCTATACGTTGTCTTCAGACACTGCGGAATTTTGGACGAGAAGATATTACGCAATTTCCCGAACGCTGCCCATCCGAGTTGGATTCTTCGGGCGACCTCTTTGTCGAAGTTGGACCTACCTAACTGAACATTCTGTCCAAGGTAGTTGAAGTGGTCAACAACTTCGAGAGTATCGTTCTCAACGACAACCGGTACGGGCACAACATGCGGACATTGGACATGATCTTTGTCTTGTCCATGTTCATTTTAAGACCCACCTGTTGGGAAACATTACTGAGGTCGCTGAGCATAGTATTGAGGTCCTTCAGCGACTCTGCCATGATGACTATATCATCGGCAAAGCGAAGGTGAGTGATGTATTCGCCATTAATGTTGATGCCGAATCTGTTCCAGTTCAAGAGCTTGAAAATGCAATTTATCAGGCACGCGCGAGCTCAATTCCGTCGACAGCCAACAGTTCTAGTTTTCGGAATGAGAGCATTGATAGATAGGTAGGTACATAAAGATAGATTAACATTTCATTAGCCACGCCAAAAACAAGTTATTCAAAAAAACAGACTTCAAATTCGGATACTTATGGATGTTTTTTTTTCCAGTCAAGTATTTTGGTTTAAATCCAAACCACTGAACCGATTTTGACAAAATTTCTATAGTAGTCTGCAAGTATATCCCTTCAAATTAAACAAAAACTAAATTGGTTCATAAATTAAGGGGTTTTGAAGTAACAATTTTTTTTTTTTTAAATACATACATCCGACCGAATTGAGAAGTTCCTCCTTTTATGTTTTTAAAGTTTAAACAGGAAGAAAAATTATGACCAGCAGGACTCGAACCTGCATACGAGCAGTCTCTGTGGGTTTCCGTCCCAACTGGCTACAGAAGTCTCTGCCTTGGATGCCAAATTTTTCTTCCTCCTTTTTTCGGTTAAAAATACAAGCAAAGAATTAAATAGCTTCTACTGTAAGAAATAATTTAATCACCATTGTATTCATGTTTGCGAATGATTTCACACACTTTTTAACCCACTTCACAAAAGGAGGAGGTTCTCAATTCGGTTAAATGTTTTTAAGCCGTGGCTGGTTGGTTGAAGCCGTGATAGCTTAATCGGGAGACCGCTTGACTTGTAATCGTGAGGTCGCGGGTTCAAAACCAGGCCCGTACCAATTAGCTCTGTGGAGTTTATGTTCGATACTCTTGTCACCAAAGTTACCGACATAGCTCGAAAGGTTTGCAAGTTGAAGTGGCAATGTGCAGGCCACATCGCTCGAAGAACTGACAACCGATGGGGAAGAAAGGTTCTTGAGTGGCGACCGCGAACCGGAAGACGCAGCGTAGGAAGGGCTCCCACTAGGTGGACCGACATTGTAAAAGTTGCGGGCAACCGGTGGATTCAAATGGCAGGTTGTCGTACAGTGTGGCGGTCTGGGGGAGGCCTTCGTTCAGCAGTGGACGTCTCCGGGCTGACGATGATGACTCATGTCACTGGCTTTTTGGTGAAGGAATACGTCGTGAGGAAACCTGCGCACGTCCGGAGAAGCAATTCAATGGTGTATGTGTATCCACCAACCCACAACTGGGCCAGCGTGGTGGATATGGCCCATTCGCGCTTCGGGGGTAGGCCTACGTCCAGCAGTGGACAATTAAAAAAGGATGATTGTTTTTTTTTGTTTGTTACCTCAGAACTCCGTCGTTTATAAGCTGATTTGGAATTATATATTTTTTATTTGAAAGGATATGCTTTTAGACATTGAGATAAATACATGGTATTTATTTATTGGAACAACATTTACCTACTTTCTAGTTTGTAAATGATAATATTATGTCGTCAAGTGTTTGTTTATTAGTTCATTTCTACTTTATCAGTTCGCCGATGCAAATTTTCTTGTTGTTATTCCATGCTAATCTTATGCCTATTTGTGGTAACTTATAATTAGCCTTTAAAATAAATATAATTGTGTTATTTAAGTGCTAGCTGTTAGTTATCCTAAAAGAATAAAATAAAATAAAAATAAAAATAAACGTCATATGATCGCGCTAAAAACAATGGAGTCGTTTTTCAAAAGTTTTTATTTTCTTTTGTCGTTGGCCAGTTTTCGCGATACTCGCGAACTTCGCGAACTCGATATCGAAATCGATGTTGCCTACCTGATGAAAATTTTCCCTAAAACTTCTGCTACGATATAGGCTGGGCGCAAACTACGAGAAAAACCGTAAGAAAAACCGGAAAAGTCCGGTTTCGCCCGAAGGCGCTCCGTGCATAGATTTTGTATTAGGTCGGAGCACACCGTAAGAAATTTATCGAGACGCCCGTCTCGCTCGCACCAGTTAATTGTGCGCAGTGTGTTACGGTCGTACGGCGCCGGACCGGTGCCTGACGGAAGCCGTGCCGAATACGTGTGCCGCCAGGCTTAATATAACGTGAAATCGAATACATTTTGAAGTTTCGGGTTAAATAATTTTTATTTCCTCAACAAGAAATTACATAAAATTTCACTTAAATGAGAAATAAATTACTTACGTAGGTAACCAATACGCTTCGACAGACTTGAGATAAACGCGTGTTATAAATTTACTTTAAGTAGTGGAAAGTAGGTACAACTTGTTCTAAGAAATGCAACTATGTTTACAACCTATTGATTTTCTTGTATTTTTTTTTGTTATTTTTATATACCTAGTTTAGTACAATAACATGTAACAAGGACATACCCAGGTACCATCACCGTTTATAAATGGAGAGTTTATCTGAATCTGATGCTTACGGCGAAAAAAAAATTTTAATCGGCCGGTAAAGTTCTGAAATATAACGGCCTTACCTAAAAAAACTTTTCAACCGTTAGTCACTGCTTAAGATGCTCTGCCATCTTCTCTCTGACGTGAAGTTGCACGTGCTAGAAAAGGACAGAGAAGTTTAAGCAGTGACTAAGAGAAACGAGATTATTTTAGGTAAGGCCGTAAGTGTTCAATGTATTTGGGAGGGAGTAATCTGTCCCTTTCTAGCAAAACACGTGCTAGTATAGTTTTTTTTT
This sequence comes from Erannis defoliaria, assembly GCA_905404285.2. Classification (NCBI taxonomy): domain Eukaryota; kingdom Metazoa; phylum Arthropoda; class Insecta; order Lepidoptera; family Geometridae; genus Erannis; species Erannis defoliaria. Next base: position 1,517,220 of record FR990093.1, on the reverse strand, counting down.
GGAATCGTGAACTTTGTCGTCATAAACCTTGTATAGTGCCCTCCCTGTCTAACATGAAACTAAAATGTTTATAACTTCGTTATTTGTGCACATATAAAATTGTTACTTTCGATGTTATTTTTTGTTGCCAATCAGCTTTTTTGCGAGTCATTAAAAAAAACACATGCCACATCCCTATTTGGCAAAGCAGTTGGGACGGAAACTTGCTCGAAAAAAATCACTGACCTTATCTTGAGTCTCCTTTATTTATTTTATATGGGTTACTAATGGGTTATTCCAAACCGGACCCGAAAACCAGACCCGGTAGCGGGTTAGGTTAGGAAACTCACGACTCTCCCCGATAAAGTAACTTTAAGTTATGGCTAATTATTGCCTTGAACAGCGAGAAAAGTGGCTCGAAATAACAGTAAACAATACCAGCAAAGTGGGAATCAGTCTTGAGCATCGAGAGTTCCGTATGTATTTGCCACTGTTCGGTTTACAACGTAGCCAGTGGCGGATTATCCAAGGCAAACTAGGCACGTACCTAGAGCCGCGGGGTTAGATAGAGGTGCGTTTTTTTTTATAGAAAACAAAATAGTCGTACGTCCATTCGTTCTACTTCCTTTAGCTCTTTTAGTGTATTTCATTATACTATGTATATAGACGGCATATCTCGAACTGGCATAGTCGACACAGCGGGTAAGCGGTCAGCACAGGTTCTCTCACTCAAGTCACTCACTTTATAGGCAGTAGGCACTTAACAGTTAAGGGTGTTACTCGTTGGGAACAAAGCGAAGCGACTACACGCGCTTTGGTTTAGAAAATTGTTTCTTTGTAACAATATGCAAGACGATGTATGCGCTAGACTCCAGAGGGACGCCGATGAGATGCTAGCCTAGAGCGCTGTCTTGGAGGATTTATTTCTCGCTCCTCTCTCTCAGCGCTGTCGCCATTTTTTATTTCTTTTTTTTTATTAATACTCAAAACAGTACATAGTCACAACATATACATAATTTAGTGGATACAATTTCGTGCCAGACTATGTGCCTAAACATGTGTAAACAGCATGAATTAATGTAATATAACATATGATCACAAACCGTAAGCAGTCTTTTTAATTGCCCACTAAGCAGTGCCTAAGTCCAGCGACTTAGGCATACCCTCTAAGGGCGAATGGGCCATATTCACTACGCTGGCCCAGTTACGGGTTAGTGGATTCACCGCCATTGAATTTATTCTCCGGACATATGCAGGTTTCCTCACGCCTCCTGGTTCCATCATTAGATCAACCCAATGCTTCGAGTATCATTTTGAATCCAGAACCACAGAAGGACGGGTAGCATCATTCTCTCGGCTATAATAATGGTGGTGAGCATTCTGCGATCCCCAAGCAACCTGGGGATTATAGCAACCCTTCCCTAATAAGGGAGACCTTCGTCCAGCAGTAGACGTCTGCCTGATATTGTTGCTTAAATCACATTGAAATTTAGATCTGAGATCGTAAAATAGATTGAGATCACATAATATAAATATATTTCAAAACTAAGAGCATTAAGATCGTGACAAGCTATATTATTTACATGTGAGTAAATTTTTGTGCTAAATTTGTAAAATTATTATGATTAAATAAAATGTCATTATTATAAGTAGTAGTTTATTAATGCCAAGTTAAATACAATGTCAATGTCATAACAATTATAATCTTCCTAAGAAGAATGAAAAAAAAAACTATAAACGACTCAAAACCAATTTATTAGATCAATTATTTACGTTTAACGTTAATCCATTTTTATCACGCACGTTAAGATTCACATCTTTATCGATGACAATATCGTCTCTCTTTTCGTCGTTGTCTTTGGCTCTTTTAGTTTTCATTGTAGTTTTTTCATTACTGTCACTTGAGTCTCTTTCTTCAGGGATCCTCTCACCGCGAGCTATGTTCGACAAGCTAAAGCGACGTTCATTATTTCCATCAGTAATACGTTCCTTATATTCCTTACTGACGTATTCAGTAAAATTCTTCAGTTCATCCTTAATTATATGCTTTACAAGGAAATTTAGCTTCTTATAGCGTTTGAAGACAACAAAATCTATTGTTTTTGACAAGAATTTCGTGTAATCTTTGTGTTTCATTGCTTTTGTAAATTTCTTTGCTAGTTTCTTGAATTTTGGCTCGTCTGTCGTGTCGAACACTTTGTTAAGGATCCTAAACAGTTCTATGACAGCATCAGTATCGACGTTTGTTATGTATTTTGCTATTTCAACTTTAAGCACCATAGGATCTGTATCAGCCCAAACTTTTACTGTATTCTTAATAAACGATCTAAGTCTTTCATCCTCGAATAATTCATTGAATTCTTTATTTTTACTAGCGTGTTTGTGCACAGCGTCTTTCAAATCACTTGTGACCTTTTTTAAATCATCGTTATCGAATTTTATCAATGAACTGCCTATTTGGGACAGAAATCTTGTGAGGATGACTTTGTCGTCTCCGTTGCCTTTGTTTCCTCTAAAAACAGGGGCAGGTGGCTCTAAAACTGTTTTTAGTTTGTCCAAAACGGTTTGTACTTTGTTAATAAAGGTGGCGTTTTCTTTGATGTCATGGGGGTCGAAGAGGAAAGATGTCTCGAGAGCGAGGTTTACGCTTCGAGATTGGATGGATAGTGCTGGCACTGGAAAAAACAAGTTTTTGTAGTAGTAGGACTCTACTGCAGAGTCTGACTGGGGAAGTACCACACCTTTGTCAGTTATTCAACTGTAGTGGTAGGATTCTACTGCAGAGTCCGCCTGGGGAAATACCACACCTTTGCCAGTTATTCAACTGTAGTGGTAGGACTCTACTGCAGAGTCCGCCTGGGGAAGTACCACACCTTTGCCAGTTATTCAACTGTAGTGGTAGGACTCTACTGCAGAGTCCGCCTGGGGAAGTACCACACCTTTGCCAGTTATTTAACTGTAGTGGTAGGACTCTACTGCAGAGTCCGCCTGGGGAAGTACCACACCTTTGCCAGTTATTCAACTGTAGTGGTAGGACTCTACTGCAGGGTCCGCCTGAGGAAGTACCACACCTTTGCCAGTTATTCAACCGCCAAGCAGTAGTGCGCAAGCATTACTGTGTTCCGGTTTGAAGGGCAATGCTACCAGAGAAATTACTGGGTGTGATGAGATTTAACATCTAATATCTCAGGGTGACGAGCGCAGTGCAGTGCGGCGCAGGATTGTGTTCGCAAGTTCACAATTCTCGCACTGCTACTGTTAGTGGCAGGCATGACGCTTACCATCAGGTGAAAGTGTTGCTCGTCTCGTCACTTGATAGTATAAAATAATAAAAATAAACATGAATGTGAGAGGCGATGTCTGCCTACAAACTGCTATGCAGTTTGGCAGAGTTATAAATTGAGCTATATAATTATTTCTCTAAGACAAAATAAAATAAAGGCTGCCACACTACATTAGGCTATCAGGCTAAGTCTCAAATATGTACTCAAATTTATTAGAAAACATACCGAATAACGCCATTGTTAAAATGAAGGAGTGTGAATTTCTCCCACGGTGGTCGCCCATTTTGTAATACAATGGAATAGCATAAAATATAAAACTTCTTTTTATTGAAGTTTTATTTATATTTTACGAGGCTTATTATTTGTATGTTACAAATACCTATTTATATATTGGGTTTTTATTTTCGTTCAGTTTCTTAACTGCTCAGGAAGACGGTAATGTTTCGCTATAGAAAACATACTACGTACCTACTGAAAATTCACTTGCATAGAAAACGTGTTTAAACGTAAATATATTTGTCGCAGTCAGACAGAAGAATTCGCCGTATTATATACTGGCTAGCAATATCTTTTTTTGTACAATCATGTGACGAGACGAGCAAGTCGTTCGCCTAGTAGTAAGCACCATGCCTGTCACTAACAGCAGCAGTGCCGGAATTGTGAACTTGCGAATACAATCCTTCGCCGCACTGTACCTACTGTGCTCGTCACCCTGAGATATTAGATGTTAAATATCTTCATACCCAGTAATTTATCTGGTAACATTGCCCTTCAAGCCGGAACACAGTAACGCTTGCACACTACTGCTTGGAGGTTGAATAACTGACAAAGGTGACCTATTAAGACCTATTATTAACCAGCACTTTTGTTCTAGTCAGAGTGTTAGCTATTCTAGTGATGCATTTAAATGTCCCTTCAAATAAAAAACTGCTGCTGTTCAAATAAAAATTAAACAAGATGAAAACGAGTCCTATTAAAACAGAGCGTTCTGCACTCATCGAATAAAATGTATTACCTATACCTATGAAAATACAATGCAATTTCGCTTTAAGAGTTTTGCTAAGATTTTTTAAAACAGAACGCTCTGCTTTACTCGTTTTTATCATTTAATTTTTTTATTTGAACAGCGGCATTAGCGTCCTCTCAGTTAACAGTGTTAAGCTTCTGCGATCCCCATGCCGCCTGCCAAGCGTAGGGATCATGGCAACCAAAAATCTAGGCAAAAATCCACTGGTATTTTCTTGCATAATAAATTTTATTCTTTGTACTACTGAAAACCAAATTATCCCGCTACGACCAAACTAACCGGTGCGACCACGCGGGCAATCAGTTATAGATCCAGCGTGGTGGAGTTTCGCCCAATCGTCCCTTGAGGTAGGCTTAGAAGTGTGGCTCCGTCGCAGAATGTCCCTTTCCTAAAATGTCTACTGCACGCAAAACGTCCCTTTCGCAAAATGTATCTTTCGCACAATGTCGCTTTCGCACAATGTCCCTTTCGCACAATGCGCCTTTCCTCCGGCAGTAGTGTAGTGGAGCCCCAACAGGTCATTGGGAGCCCCTGTGATCATTTCACCTCCCCTGGTGATGCTGAAGACCAATAGGTGCTGATATTTTTACATAACACCAATAAAATTACATTCAATGATTATTTTCTAGCTCATTGTACTTACTTGGGAAACTAGTTCTACATACAAAGTAAAATAGGTACGTCGTATCGTAATTGTAAATATATAGTAATTGCGAACAAAGACCACTCACGAGTTCGTGCATGGAGGATATCTCTATTCGCATTCTTTTACTCTGTGAGTTCGTGCGACCGAGTTCAAACAATTATTAGAAATAAACAAGGCCGATGAAATATAAGTATCTAATACTATCGATTGACTGACTGACTGATTTAATGACTCACAGACAACGCACAGCCTACACCCTATTAAATATTGTAGTAACTAACGCATCGTTATGGAAGATACGAGTATTTGGGAGTGGGCCGAATTTCTTCCGTCGCAGGGGACCTCTAAAGTTTACTACATAACTAGCCGTACCTGCGGCTTCGCTTGCGTGGACCATATAGTTTTATGCGCATGACCTTATTTTACTTTAAATAACAAAGTAACGTTTAAGAGGGTTTAAATTCGGCTGATCATTTTGTAACGATATCTTCGTGCATAATAACAATGTTGTATCTCGCACCATCTTACACTAGCGCCTCTCTAAAGATAGATACTTTCATTATGAAGGAATGCAGTCTTATGTTGTATTTTCTAGATAATCAGTAATCTAGGTCGGGTAGATGGGATATTCGTGTTGGTTCCGTGGCGACAAATGGCCGCTCACGCAACCAAGAGGTATCACGATTTGCAATTCATCAATGTGACCGCAGAGCCTAATAAGCCAAGTAGCCAATTCGGGGCCGCTAAACTTCAAATCGTGAGGTCACGAGTTCAAAACCCGGGCCCGCCAGGCATTTATTTCATCACTTCTTCTGCCTTGTGAAGCAATAGGTAATACGATCATCATCGTCATAGCCCGTAGACATCCTCTGGTGAACACAAAGGCGTCCCCCTTAGACCGCCACTCTGTATTACAACCTGCCATTTGCATCCACCGATTGCCCGCGACTACCATCATCATCAGCCCGTATACATCCACTGGTGAACGAAGGCCTCCCCCTTAGACCGCCACTTTGTACGACAACCTGCCATTTGCATGCACCCGTTGCCCGCGACTACCACCATCATCATCATCATCAGCCCGTATACATCCACTGCTGAACGAAGGCCTCCCCCTTAGACCGCCACTCTGTACGACAACCTGCCATTTGCATGCACCCGTTGCCCGCGACTACCATCATCATCATCATCACAAAACTTCTCTGACTGTGGATGCTACTTCAAATAAATCAAACACAGACTCGTTTTAAATATATTTTATTTTACTTAACATAAAGCTTAGGTCATATCTTTCACTAGTTTCTTGATCTCATCTTTAGATCCTTCTTTAAAGTATTCTTCGATTTCTAACAACGTCTTATCTTTCGTCTCGGGCAAATAAACATATACCAATACAGCACAAAACAAAGATGTAATGGCATAAAATAAAAACAGGCCCGGCATAGTCAACACCCTAAAGATAAAAGGGGCAACTTTCAACATCGTTCCATGTAGAGCAAAGAAGCATAAAGCTATTATTGTAATACTGACATTTTTAAATCTTACTGGTATTATCTCTCCGTACAAAGTCGAAGTCATTATCATCGGACCACAGCTAATTGATATAGAAAAGCCACTTAATAAAAATAACGACAAATACATGTTTTCATCTATGAAAGATATTTGAACTAAATATAAATATAGAGACATTATAAATAGGAATGTTATCGCCGTTCCTGAGGCGGATAAAAAAATTATACGTCTTCTTAAAATTTTTGTCAATACACAGCCTATATAAGTGCTTAAAACTGTAACGCCATCTAAAATAAGCATGCTCTTATAAGCATCTCTTTCACTGTTCATAATTTTCTTCATAATATCTAATGCGTAGACGGTTATAACAAATTTTCCTGAGAAATGGTATTGAGCCACTACTATCAAAGACAAAAACAGTGGCATGTAAAACTCTTTCTTTGTAACGAACTTAAGATTCCCAACGGAAACTTCATCATAATTCTTAAAAGATTTGATCAATTCCTCTAACTCCGCTTCAGATTGTTTCCCGCCGCCTTTCAGCCACCTATGAGCTTTCCTAGCTTCAGCAAATCGTTTCTTACTCGCCAACCAAAGAGGTGACTCCGGCCATAAAAACACACTCAAAGTGTACAACGTACATATCAAACCAAACTTAGGAATATAGCTCCAGTGAGTGAAAGTTCCAGTAATATTTGCGACCCAAATGCCCCAAAATATACTAGCCGATTTAATAGACAAGAATAAACCCCTATATTTCGGGCTCGTATACTCTAATAAGACAATAACGCTAGTAGTGGTGGTACTGGCGTGGTGAGCTCCTATTAAAACCTCGGTGATGAGAAGATGAAGAGCGGTGGTGCTAAAGCAGTAAGTTATGTAGGTAATTATGCTGCTAAAAGAAATGGCGGCGATGGTATTTTTCCTGCCGATAATTCGGGCAAGCTTTGGCAGGACCAGGACCCAAGGGATGGCGCTATAGCAGAATGTTGAAGCTGTAAAGAAAATAATACATTAACCTATTGACCGCAACAGCCTTAGATCAAATATGTACTATAGATACACCTATCTATCAGCCAGAAAACGTCCACTGCTGGACGAAGGCCTCCCCCTTAATAGGGAGGTGTTGCCATAATCCCCACGCTTGGCAGGCGGCTTGGGGATCGCAGAATGTTCACCACCGTCAACGGAGAGGACGCTGCTGTCCGTCCTCCGGTGGTACTGGTTGCAGTTTTAAGACATACCTAGATAGGTATAGATACACAGTCTCTATGAAAATCAAACCTCAAAAGTGACCCTCATACATCTCCAACTAATACAAAAAGTCCACAAGCGGATATTGTTTCATTTTAATAATGAACCGTAACACGCTGTTATTGCGTTGTTAAACATTTGTGAGCGTGTAAAACATTCGGTATCGTAGCACGTCACACGATTGGCGCGGTCACACGCGACTGAGACTAAAACATATTAAGCTATTTATGCCTTGTTTTGACCGTGCCGTTTTCGAGCGGCGATCGGGGATATACCCTATATTTCATCGCAGGGCACAGCCACATACGTGACAAACGCTAGCGGGCCCTGAGCGCCAACGACATCGACGAGTATAGATAGCAATCAGTATAGCCAGTTTAAACGTAAAAAGCTTAATTTTTATCGTTAACTAATTATGATTATAATTATCGCTCGACGAGTGGCGACCGCGAACCGGAAGACGCAGCGTAGGCGCGGCCTCCCACTATATATATATATATATATATATATATATATATATATATATAGGTGGACCGACGACATTGTAAAAGTCGCCGGCAACCGGTGGATGCAAATGGCAGGTTGTCGTACAGTGTGGCGGTCAAAGGGGGAGGCCTTCGTTCAGCAGTGGACGTCTCCGGGCTGGTGATGATGATGAATTATGAAAAATAATAATTATAGGTTGCGCCCCGCGTTTTCACCCGCGTTATGACGAAACATTGCGAAGATGGCTTTTTATTTTGGCTAATATCTTCATAAATTATGATCTATGTGTAATTCTGATGTATAATCTATATTATTGTAAAGTTTTATTACCCATTCAGTGGTTTTTGCGTGAAACAGTGATAAGCCATACACACAAACTTTCGCGTTTATAATATTAGTAGGTATATAGTAGGATTTTTTGGTGCCTTGGCGTGCAGGGTACGGTGGTCGGCGGTGATGCAATAATGTCGTGCCGGTCAAATTGTTAATTATGGGATAAAATTACCACTAGTATTAGAATATAATAGAATAATTTATTGGCCTTATAACATTTCGTTCACACTGGGCAAGTCAAATTTACAAATAATTCGAATATTACACAGAACATTATGAAAAACTCAAATTGAAATTAAATAGAGGTTAATTTTTACATGGGTCTGTACTCTAAGTAAGTATATACCTTACCTACTTTAAATTGATTTAGTAGATCAATATAAAGGGTTAGTTGTACTCAGTTAGCATCCTTTTAAGGGCATATTCTGTACATCAAAACAAACAACTTTTACTACCGGGCCAAAATTTAATCGCAAAATAAATATCAGCTGTTCCATACGAAAAGTTCACCGACCTTGGTTAAAATGTATGGAACAGCTGTTTTTTTAATAAGATTTCAATAGGCAATAGTACACAGCAATTCAATTCAATTCTTGATGTATGGCTTTTGTGAAGATGTTTCACAACTCCGCCACTGTCACGTAGAAAGATAGGCCATCAAACGCAGAGAGTTTGTTCGGTTATTAATACTGCAATATTCTTTGAGTGTAGTGCAGTTTTTTTTTTATTTTTTTTTATTTGTGTTATGTTCCCTGAAACCAAAACATTAAAACTAACTACAAAACACACACCAAGATAGATAAGTGGGGACAGGGTATGTTATTATTAAATATATTAGGTAGGTAATTAACTATTTACAGTTATATTTTATTTTTTTGGATATATTTACACAAAATATTTACAAATGGGGTAAAAACAAGGGATAGGAGGCCTTTCATGGAAGTAGGACGAGGGATTTCAGGTGGGATAATATCATATAAAGAAAATTGTCTTAAAGGGCAACTAAAAAAGATATGGTCCACATTTCCTTCGTCTACAACTAACCCTGTAATTAGGACGTGACCCAAGTGAAACATACACAGTTCACGTGACATTATCACCGCGTATGAAACCGCAGGGCGTAGCTTGTAAATGAAACAACAAGAATTAATTATAAAAAGGGTCTTATATTGTCTGTAAAGTCGGTTTACGGATGTCAATTTTACGTGATATAACGTCAAAAGAAACGTTTTAGGCCAATCGTGCCTCTCTATCGCTTGTTCCGCGCTTGCTTGCACGCACGGCTCAAGCGGAATGTGACAATTTTTCGGGCGTGCAGCCGGCGTTCATCGATTTATAAGACGTTAACACAATGATATTATATGTCGGTATGGATGACTATGTTCCTTGTTGTCTCTAGAAAATTAAACTATCGGTTGTAATACACGGAATATAAATATTGACCCGTACATAGAAGACATCAAACGGATAGGAAAACGAGGGAATAAACGACCACTGGAGATTGAATTGTAATTATTAATAAGTAAATGTATTTATCTCAATGCGTTAACACGTCAAAACTTGTGAACATTATAATGATGTCGAAAGGCCAAAAGGCTAGCCCCAATATAGGTAGTTCTGACTCCAACATGGCCTATATATTGTTTTGTTAAGTTCTATGTCTGTATCTTGTAGTTATTTAATATTACACACGCCGTCTTCTATCATCAGCATCATCAGCCCGGAGACATCCACTGCTGAACGAAGGCCTCCCCCTTAGACCGCCACAGTGTACGACAACCTGCCATTTGCATCCACCGGTTGCCCGCGACTTTTACAATGTCGTCGGTCCACCTAGTGCTCGCACTTGGCCTTCCTACGCTGCGTCCTCCGGTCTTCTATATGTTCTTCGAATCCTTTCCATCCAAAGGTTGCCTGGAAGAGATCGCTTTTAGCGATAAGGCCGCCAATTGTAACACTAGTTCCTTTTTTGTGTTGTGATCATCATGACTGTTATCATTTCTTTTGGTATGTATACAATAAAGAGTTAATCTATCTATCTATCTATCTATCTATCTATCTATCTATTTATCTATCTATCTATCTATCTATCTATCTATCTAACTATCTATCTATCTATCTATATGTACTTACAGAGCCAAGAGGTCATTTCATCAGAGACAGCTGCCGTGGAGTTCGCTTCCCGCCGTATTTGGGGTATCACCACCGTAGGGCTCCCCATTAGGAGGCCTAGGGAGAAGTATGTGGCCCAACACCCGCTGGCTATGAGAGCCTGAAAGTCCAAAGACAAAAACTCCATTATTGTTTAGTGTTAAGAAGGTCACATCATCAGTCAGTAGACGTCCACTGTTGGACGAAGGCCTCTAATTAAAAATCTCCCAGTTCTTTGTTATATTTAAACCGTTGGGGGGCCGTTGCTTCTGTGTTCCCCACCCCTGGATATATACAGCGCAGCACGTGGTATGACTAAGCTAAAAGGAGTTTATTGTACTCAACATTGTGAACAACATTTATTTAAAGCCAACGCTTAAACCACGAAAAACAATTCAGCTGCTATACATGTTGTCGAGAGTGAATGATATTTTTCTATGGAACAGTTAGATTTAATGCGAATTTATGGTTGGGCTTGGCCCCATAAATGGGCTTTCTGTGCCTACACTGCGTCTTTTTCCGCTAGGTGGCGCATCGTCGCCCATAGGCAACTGTCAATCTCGTACAATATGTTGTTTTTTTCTACTTACAATTAATGGCTTTACTCAGAGTAAATAGAGTAAAGTTTAATTAGAGTAAATTACTCTCGACTCAAATAGACTCCGATTACCAGGGAGACTTTGCATTGTACTGGTTTGTACGGCAATCCTTTGCCTTGCTAACTAACTAAAGCTCTGTTAAACATAAACGGCCTTACCTAAAATAATCTCGATTTTCTTAGTCACTGCTTAAACTTCTCTGTCCTTTTCTAGCACGCGCAACTTCACGTCAGAGAGAAGATGGCAGAGCATCTTAAGCAGTGACTAACGGTTGAAAAGTTTTTTTAAGTAAGGCCGCTCATGTAAACAACTATCTAACCCACAAATCTATGTTCAGGTCGTCAACAGCTGCATAGGTTCTTATAACAAGGCACAGTACCCAGTATTTTTCTTTGGACTAGATTATCGACAACGCCCTCATCAAGAGCAGCAACATACATACATACATAAATAACTTAATAACTTATATATATAAGCAACGATTAACAAGAAAACTTGATATTGCCGCATTTGGACCGCCGCTGGCGCCATCTGCGAAAAGTTTCGCGTGTGGAACCTCATTGTAAGATAAGGTAGTTGTGTAAGTAGTAAATGTTGTTTACAATGATGACTACAATAACCACAGAAAAGCGAAAGCCCTACTTCTTAGGTAGAACGGCTGTCAAAACAATGTTGTAAAGCAATTGTATGGAAAACCGCTGTCGCCAGTTTCACACTTATTTGTATAGTAACTACGACGAAAAAATGCCTATAATGTTTTTTTTATGGTCGTGCATTTGAAGTAAAACGCTCGAAATACCATTTTGCAACAGATTAAAATTGATCTAATTACGATGCAATGAAATTGATACGAATTGTCTTTTTGAGTATTTCAGTTTAAAATTTAGGTATATTGGTAGAATTGTCATTAAGCGCATTTACACTTAATGCCGGCTAGCGCGGCCCGTCACATTTCCGTTCTGTTCACTTCTCTCTTCAGTGAAAATAACCATCGAAGGCTTAGTGACGCGTTCAGAGTAACTTGTACCTACAGTTGATTGGTTTCTTAATTTGTTATTTATCTAAAGGTGAAGCATTAAGTGTACCATAAATATGTTCATCACACTTGCTCGTAAAGTGGATCTTATTGCATCGGTTTTAGGCTCATAATCCAAGCTATTACGCACCCGTGCTTTTTACTTTACATTACCGCACATGGTGCTATAATAGGTATAACCCGGTAAAGTCAAGTTTGTACGTGACTGCAATTAGACGTATGTATACGAAGCACTCTTAATATAGCCGGGTAATACTTACAGTTTTTTTGTAATACCAACAAAGAGTTCTTATGCCGCTAAAGTAAATGTCAACCTGCGCGCGCATTACTGATTTGGGCTCCATTTTTCGCAAATGTCTGTTGACGTTTTCGCTGTGTGGTTGATTATTATCAAAAAATATTAGTTTTTTCCTCGCATGTGTGACGAAAACAGTCGTATGAAACTCTTGTGCTATTTTATACACTCTCGGCTTCCTTATCGCGCTCGCCTGCGGCTCGCGCGCATAATACCGCCTCTAGTGTAATGATCAACATAGCACACTTGTATCATAATGTACTATTATAAATAAGCGAATAATGTGTTCCTTCCTTCCTTCCTTCGTCCAGCAGTGGACGTCTTCTGGCAGACGATGACTGTGCCACAGGACCACAGGCCAAAGATAATAAAACCATTTTAATAACCTGTTTATAAAAAGGCAGTTAATCGTACCTTTATGAACATACTTTTATTTAAAAGTATAATTGCATTTTTATGTAGATATGTTTACGGAGTACCGAGGACCTAATAACATTTAAATATATTGTTTTATTTATTTTGATTTGTTAAAAGCCTTCGTACATCATCATCATAAAGCCTTGGTATATTTTATTAATTAGTTACTCCGGTCAAATGCCTGTGTTTTTCCGAAACTTCAATGTCGTGTGGAGCCAAATAGTCGTTAAATGAAGCCGTGCGGCTGCAAATATATAAAAATAAAAAATAAAAATTAAGCCGCAGCAAACTATCCCGTTTCATCTTTAGGGGAGGGGAGATACCCCTTCATCACAAATCGTCATGTCATTAGGTACGAGTATCTGGGGAGATAATAAAACCATTTTAATGAACTGTTTAATATCCCCCCATCCCCCCTCCCTCGGCGTGGAGATAGGATCACAGAATGCTCACGACGTGTCTGCAGTTTAAGGACGTATTACCTAGGTCCAAATCAAAAAACGCCAACGACAAAAAATCATCACGTTGCAGAACCTGTTTACCAAGTTTCGTCAAGATTAGTTTACTTCTTTTATTACAGAAGCACACAATATAAATTACAATTATGAATAAATATGATAATGATTGATTGATGAAAAAAAATGATTTGATTGGTTGTTGCAATATTGTTGATTAGTCGCGGGCAACCGGTGGACGCATGTAATCATGGTAAGTTCTCGTAAAGTGTGGCGGTCTAGGTGGAAGCCTTCGTTCAGCAGTGGTCGTCGTCTCCGGACTGATGATGATGATGATGAGTTAATAATACGACCAGCGGGCCTAACATGCGCACCACGAGAAAATTTTCTCGATTCTACAAAACAGGACAAGGCTACGAATCTGTATAAGTTTGTCTCGTTTTCGCACGACATAAATACACGACAAAATTTTCTCGCGGTGTGCATGTTAGCCCCGCAGGGGCCTTATTTTTGAATGGTACGCCAGAGTTGCGCATGCGAAAGGAGCCGACCTTCGAACGATATTGTTTGGAATAAGATTCAATATCGTTTATAAGTCGGCTCCTTTTGAATGCGCAACTTTGCGTACGATTCAAATATAACGGTCCCTGTACTGGGGTATCATACCGACTTACATATCCGTATAATATTTTTTTTATATACTGTCTTTTATCCGTATTGAAAGCTTTTAGCCAGTTGTGGCAGATTCTGCTCGCTCGGGACAAAATATAAACCAGAAGACCCCAATCAGCCAAAAGACGTCTACAGCTCATTCGTTCAGCAGTAGACGTCTCCTGTCCGTCCCCACGCTCGGCAGGTGGCTTGGGGATCGCAGAATGCTCACCGCCGTTAACCAAGAGGACGCTGTTGCCCGTCCTCCGGCGGTTCTGGATTTAGTTTTAGGACATACCCAGATCAAAATACTTGCTTACTTGTCTAAAAAATGGCGTCCATTCGACCTCCTCGCCCTCCAAATGCTCTTTGACTGCTGTTTTCTCGTCTTCGGTATGGTCCATGTTCAGCGAATAAACCTGGTACCAATCTCTATATTAATACACTTATCAATTCACTCACCTATTGGTACATCATCATCAGCCCGGAGACGTCCACTGCTGAACGAAGACCTCCCCCTTAGACCGCCACACTGTACGACAACCTGCCATTTGTATCCACCGGTTGCCCGCGACTTTTACAATGTCGTCGGTCCACCTACACTGCGTCATACGTCATTAGGTACGTCGTCGCTACTCAAGAACCTTATTGGTACAGTTTTATATAAGAAACAAATTAAAAAATAAACAAGCTATGCAGGGCGTCGCGTATAGCATTACTGAAGAGTCGAAAGGTCTTTGAACTCACCAATGTGAACAACTATTAATATGGGACCAACCATGGGTAGGAGGGGGGGTTGTTACATACTTACAACGCATACTTGAAATGAAATTGACTTGTAACTTTGGTGTTATCAATAAACTATTTGTATTTCAACAAAGGTTGCGTTAATGTTCAAATGGTATAATGTTCATTCGGTATAATATTCGTTTGGTGTGATTTTTGCTTTATCTGATATAATGAAAAATTATGCGAACTAATTTTATATGAACTGAAATTATATAAAGTGATATTATAGGAAAAGTTGTAATACGAAACAAGTAATGCCATGTAAAGTTGCGTTTAAAGTGAGTAGTCTAGTCTAGAATTAATTGAATCAGGCGTTACTTTGCGAAAGTTAATTTAACCCCCAACCTGGATATGTCCGCAAATTGCATACAGAACCACCGGAGGAGGGGCAGAGGGCATTCTGCGATACACAAGCCGCCTGCTAAGCGTGGGGATTATGGCAACCCTTCCCTATTAAGGCTGTTTATGATGAATTATAATATAATATCGTCTTTACGGGTTCACTACGCGTTTCCGAAACACATTTAAAATTATTACATTTCACCTATGACGATTAATTTACCATATGGTTTCATATGAAATTCAATGTATATATCGGTACCTCCTAGCATTCGTGTCTATACCCACCCCCAGGACTCTCGGAGCCAGTGTACCCATGTAAAATCTATAGCTACGCCCATATGGCCAACCCTGAATTCGCTAATACACAAACACACAACAAAAAAACAACACTAACACAGTTGTTCCACAAAAAAAACATTCACCTCGACAAAATGTATATGAACAGCTGTTTTTTTTTCGCGAGCTCAGCTCGGTGTTGGCTCCTATTTCACGGTGAGGCTGACATTCTTTCAGCTTAGTAATAATACCGATACGCGCAACCCTGTCTAATACAATCATGGAAGATGATTTCAACTAAAACTTACTTCTAAATATCATAGCTATTCCAAGGGTTATGGACTTTCCCATATGTATGTGGCGTAGTGGTACAAATGGGGTGGCACAGACGAAGCTATAATCTTAGATGGCACCATCCCTGGTGCTTGACATTGATGTTTATTTTGAGTTTATAAACTTTGATTGATCGTGAATGTAAAACAGCGTTATTCGATCTCCTGATTTTCCAAAGCAATCATTTACAATAGTTAGGAAGGATGAATCTTAAGAAAAAAATATCGTGTACAGACCCCTTTCCGGCGAATCAGACCCGTACGGTTTAATTTATCTACCTAATTACAGAAAAAATGCAATAAAGATTGAAATCACAACCGCTAACATGGTCACTTCGATATGAACTATTGATATAGAGTGTCAATTTATTTTTATTTTTTATGAGAAACATTCAAGGGTAACGTGTATGACTGTTTAAGGCGACCTAGCCTGTTATTAGGTTTTTGAACTTTATAGGGTACCGTACCAAACGGCGTCCAATCCCTAATACTAAGCCTACGTTGCCTTTCTACGTTTCATGGCTTGTACTGTCTTTTCAATTATAATACGCTATTAAAAAAAAATACAACCGACTTCGAATACCTGGATGACATCTTCATATTTTCTAGTAATTTTGATTTAAAAATCAAACTACTGAATCGATTTCGATATAATATATATTGGATCACCTTTGAAGTATTACCTACCAAACAAAAAAAGAATCAACAAAATCAGTTCATAAATTGCGGAGTAATCGCGTAACATGCATAAAATAAAATAAAATATATAGGTATACAGTCGAATTGAGAACATCTTTTTTTGAAGTCTGTTGAAAAGAGAGAGGACGTCGCCAAAAAGTGAACTAACATTATTGTAATTTATAATTTATTTTAAGGTGTATTTATTTATACTTTATTTGTAATTTAGTAATTTATTTGATTTGTATATTTGTTATTTATTTGTAAAGTACCAAGATGGACCGGCCACGATAAACCAAACCGGAAATTTAACGCAGCGGCGCCTCTCTCGCGTTCTTTTTTTTTTTTTTTTTACAATCAAGTGACGAGACGAGCAAGGCGTTCGCCTGGTGGTAAACGTCACACCTGCCACTAATAGTAGCAGTGCCAGAATTGTGAACTTGCGAACACAATCCTGCGCCGCACTGCACTGCGCTCGTCACCCTGAGCATAGATTAAGAATACTAACATTCTTAATCTATGCCCTGAGATATTAGATGTTAAATCTCATCATACCCGGAACACAGTAATGCTTGGCGATTGAATAACTAGCAAAGGTGTGGTACTCCCCCAGGCGGACTCTGCAGTAGAGTCCTACCACTACAGTTGAATAACTGACAAAGGTGTGGTACTTCCCCAGGCGGACTCTGCAGTAGAGTCCTACCACTACAGTTGAATAACTGACAAAGGTGTGGTACTTCCCCAGGCGGACTCTGCAGTAGAGTCCTACCACTCCAGTTGAATAACTGACAAAGGTGTGGTACTTCCCCAGGCGGACTCTGCAGTAGAGTCCTACCACTACAGTTGAATAACTGACAAAGGTGTGGTACTTCCCCAGGCGGACTCTGCAGTAGAGTCCTACCACTACAGTTGAATAACTGACAAAGGTGTGGTACTTCCCCAGGCGGACTCTGCAGTAGAGTCCTACCACTACAGTTGAATAACTGACAAAGGTGTGGTACTTCCCCAGGCGGACTCTGCAGTTTTTTTTAACAGGCATAAGCCTTTATTAACTACAACAAACTACAATGACTACTTAGCCTACTACACAACAAAAAACAAAAGGATTGTATCCAGACCGATGAAAGTCTAGAGACAATCCAAATGCTCAAACCCACTACCAGTCGGCAGCGTACCCAGCATGCTGGCGGCATTGCCACGCTGGATGGCAATGCTTATGCGTTGAGCCAAATAAACGCCAGCATTTTGATCACGCGTCGCGTCGACCAGGCGCTCGGATATGTTTTTGAAAAGATGATGAGCTCCCGGTCCCCACGGACCCAATGTCTCAACACCAAACGGCTCAAATATGTAACCTCTGCCGAGGTTAGCATATTTGCGCCGCTTGTGCCGCTCCGCCGAATTTGCCGCCGCACCAGCCCTACTCTGTGTCTCAGGAAGATGTGACGGTGCCAAAGTATCAACGCAAGTTGCGTCCCATACAAGGGGCCGTCCCATCTTCCAAGGCACAAGTGTCATACCGTCAGGTCTTTTGCCATCGTCACGCGCAAGGCCGCTCGGTTCGAGCACAGCTGCAACATTGGCGGTGGATAAAGCCCGGCGTATGACATCATTCAGGCTAGCGTGGCGGCCGATCCGACCAGCGCTTCTTGAGCAAGAGAGACCATGGTGACCGAGCTGATCGACAACAGTACCACACTGGCAGCGATGGGCCTCACAGCACCTTGCACCCAAGCGCAAGCTGACAGCTAGACGAAATGCAGTTGGGTCCAAAAGGCTACCAGTGTTAAAGGAGGGAATAGCCTGCAACCAAAGACCTGATTCCCATACAGAGACAGCAAGGATACGAGCGCGATCTGCGACGCTAGTACACGTATCTAGAAGAGATTTCCGTGCTAGTTCACAGATCGGCCCATCCCATAGTCTCTGCGAAGACAAAGTCCTCGGAAAATCAGTATTTGGGCAAGCCTCCCTCCAAACATTCTTGGCCTCATTCAAATGAGCTACTACTACACCGGAATGGCCTAAAGAGGGAAGAAGGATTTTTTCAATTAATTTATGTGTACTATGAACTGAGGACAAGAAAGCTGGTAGAGCTACACTTGAAATTTTGCGGATCCCTAAGCCTCCTAACCTTACTGGTAGTGAGGCTTGTGACCATGTCCTGTCATTCATGTCAACATTCAAAACCGATATTAGTGTTTCCTTTACGACATTGTCTAAGCTCGAAAGGAGCTCACCGTGTTTCCACAGTGGACTACATCGTAAAGTGTATATAAATTTTGGCACAAACAGACAATATTTGATAATGGTAAACGCCATGTAGGCGTTAATATTGAGTAACCTCCTGGAGGCACTCATAAAATTTTGAATTTTTTCTTCTACGAAAGGTGAAAAAGACTCATCTAAAATCGGTGAACCCAGTAGGCGAAGAGAACATCTATCCACAGATTTGATGTTTGGAGCCAAATCATTAAATTTTGCAATAACCAAATCTTTGTTCGGACATGAATCGCAAACATAGAGTTCGCATTTTGAAAAATTTAGTTCTAAGCCAATAAGACGAAATTCGTCTATGAGAATTTGCAAATCATTTAGGACAGTGCTCACATCACCTCCTAAGGTTCCGTCATCCAAATACCAAACATTAAGTTTGGATTGGAGACGTTGAATAATTGGATGAATGGCCAGGCTGAAAATGGCGGGACCGAATGGATCACCCTGTTGGCAGCCTACTGAAGATAACAAAACATTATTTTGGTATGTTAATTTTGTGGGATTGCCGTAGCATTGCCAAAGAAAGTTGAAAACGTCTGGAATTTTGTCTTTGATTTGTGTCAACAAGGCGCCTCTATCGACCGAATTAAAAGCATTTTTGACATCCACCTTTAGTAGCACCTCTCCACAATTTTGATCCAAAAAAGTCCGGAGAGAATGAACAGCAGCCTCACACCCACCTCGCGAACCAAAACCAAGCTGTATTGGTTGGAAAAGGCTACTCAAAAGAGCAACCTTTTGCCTACAGCCTGCCTTGGCCGCGAGGCGACGGTATGTGGTGCCGACCGCAATAGGCCTGATACCACCATCTTTTTTGATAAGTGCGCATAAATTTGCGCCGTACAAAATTTCGATAACGTCACTATTGACTCGTCCCGACAACATAAGACTTACCAAAGCTGTAAGGTCTTTTAAGAGGGTCTCGCCCACCTCACCAGAGCTAAAAGATAGAAGATCTTTTAGATGTTGAGGTGTTAGGCCATCAAGGCCGCCAGCTGAGCCACTCTGAAAAGACGCCACAGCCGTTGCAATCTCCTGAGTCTGGACATCAATGGCAACGTCATCAGGTTGTGGTGGCTCAGGGAGGTGGAGGTTTGCCGCCGCAGGTGGATGTTTGTCACGAAGTGACTGAATCGTTTCTAATGTGTGGGGGGCAATGGTGTCGCTCGAGAACAAGACACGTGCGGCGCCTTTGATATCACCATCACTCATTTTGTTCTCTACTAATTTAAAAGTAACCGAATCGTCAGATTTTTTTGAATTTTGATTATTACGCCTTTTAGGCGGAATAATATTAGCAAGACCTAAAAAGTTCTCTTCCGATACTTTGTACTTTACACAGTTTTCCTTTACTCTAGTGGTAAGGGATTTTTTGTTAGACGGGTCCGAATGAACGTAAAGCACATTGTATGGAAAAGAGAGGAGATGTTCCCAGGCCTGCTTTGAATTTTGGGTAACGGCATTCCGAATAGCAAAAGATAAACTTTGGGCAACCGAAATTCGAGCACCACGCGGGATGCGTTTTAAAATCGGAATAGAATTTTTTAATGAGCTTAAAACCTCCCAAAATGGTTTGGCAGGAGTAGCAGCGCTCATTGAACTGCTACTGGCTACGTTTGAGCCTGAAATTGGAGCCGAAAGTGGAATTTCATGAATTTTGTGACATCTGGTCTTGTGAATTTTGAGGCCTTTTTGGCCTTTAAAAAACTTGGCCTGGGGGCACTCTGTACACTGTATCATGTCCTGTTGCGACACCACGTTGATTTTTGATACTGCATTTCGCCCAGAAGGGGTCGAAGATGCCATGTTACAATAAAAATCTTATCTCTTAAAACTTAGATTCCCTAGTGACGCGACGGACGGTGACGTCTGCCAGACGTCAGGCGGTGACACGGCTTGAACTGCGCCGACTCGCCAGACGGCGCGCCGTTGACATGGAAACAGAAAACAAGAGTGTTTTAGAAAATACGAAATAAAGTAACTTAGGGGCTGTCCCCAGCCCTACAAACAATACCTCGGCGGAGTCAGAGGTAGAACAGGCGGCTGGTGAGCAGAAACAGCCTGAAAACTTGCGAAATGCTGAAAAAGAAACCGGAGAAAAAATTTGTCAACCGAAGTTGACAAGAACTTTTTTTTTTTTTTTTTTTTTTTTTTTTTTGGGTCATATCCAGCAGTCATATCCTCTACTCTGCAGTAGAGTCCTACCACTACAGTTGAATAACTGACAAAGGTGTGGTACTTCCCCAGGCGGACTCTGCAGTAGAGTCCTACCACTACAGTTGAATAACTGACAAAGGTGTGGTACTTCTCCAGGCGGACTCTGCAGGTTGAGTCCTACCACTACAGTTGAATAACTGACAAAGGTGTGGTACTTCCCCAGGCGGACTCTGCAGTAGAGTCCTACCAGTACAGAACTCTCTTTTTGAACAGACTCTAACAATGTTGAGCGGTTATATAGCTAGATGGTACATGGTTTTGTGGACCGGTTTCGGTGAAGGTTAACATCGAGAGGAACCTGCATACGGCCGGAGAATAAAATTAACGTGTGTGAATCCACCAGCCGCAGCTGGGCCAGTGTGCTGGATATGACCCGCACCCTTATCATGGACGTTCGTGATTCTGATTGCGAGCGTGCGCGAGCAGGAGGGCGCATGGCGCGAGCGGGTGGTACGAGCAGGATGGCATGCTATTGCAATCGGAATCGCGAACGTCCATGATAAGGGTGCCGATCGCCTATCGAAGGTAAGTCTAAGCCTAGCTTATCCTACACCACGCACAGCTGAGGGCTGGTGGATTCACATCATCATCATCAGCCCGGAGACGTCCACTGCTGAACGAAGGCCTCCCTCTTAGACCGCCACACTGAACGACAACCTGCCATTTGCATCCACCGGTTGCCCGCGACTTTTACGATGTCGTCGGTCCACCTAGTGGGAGGCCTTCCTACGCTGCGTCTTCCGGTTCGCGGTCGCCACTCAAGAACCTTTCTTCCCCATCGGTTGTCAGTTCTTCGAGCGATGTAGTCTGCCCATTGCCACTTCAACTTGCAAACCTTGCGAGCTATGTCGGTAACTTTGGTTCTTTGGCGAATCTCTCCATTGCCCGTTGCGTGACTCTAATTTTCTCCAAAAGGCCAGCAGTTAAAGACCATGTTTCAGTTCCATATGTCATCACTGGCAACACACACTGGTCCGAACACATACGTCATTGAATTTTTGGAAGTTTCACGATTTTTTCCATCACCTATAAGCCAGTACGAAAATCCGTACAAAAACTCCAAAGAGCTAATTGATTTGCGGGATTTGAATCCGCGACCTCACGATTTAAAGACGAGCGATCTCCCAAAGGCTACCATGACTTTTAAGTTTCTATGGTAAACACAGTATTGTGTAGATAGGTATGGAACCCTCGGTGCTCGAGTTCGACTCTTTATTGGCCTGTTTTTTATTACTCCTTAGTAAGATAAGGAAGGAGACAGGTATAGGTATCGGTACCTGCTTCTGCAGTAGGATTTTGAAATGCCCTTTTTTGAACGCTATCTGTAGAAGATTGGCTTTTGCCTTGGAATTATTTACTTATATTTTTATATTTCTGTATATCTAATCTAGTCGAATAGAATCTGTTATTCCAGAACCTTAAACAATCGGTTTCAGGTTTATAAGCAGGCCCTACATTCTGTTCATACACTGGTTCACAGATAGCTGTATTTTCGGGAATCATCTGTTTATGGTTCAAAACGGGGTAAATATTTTTTTCCACCGAATTAAAAAAAGGTTCTTTTTTGGATGTATGTTACGGGATTATGTCGCCAATTATTTGTTTGGTAGGTAATACTTCAGAGGTGGTCACATACACTGAATAGAGAAGTGAAGAAGTAGGGCTTTCGCTTTTCTGTGGTCACATATAAGGTTTATCGAAATCGGTACAGTAGTTTGGTTTTTAAATCAAAATTACTGGAATAAATCAAAATAACTGGAAAATATGAAGATGTCATCCAGGTAGTTGAAATTGAAGTCAGTTGTTTTTTTAAAAGCGTATTGTATTTTTGTATTTGCTACACTATATGGGTCTCGTACCTGAAATAAATGAATTTGAATTTGTATTTACAGAATTTACAGAACTTTATATAGCTCAAAAATTATTAAATTTTGCTGTAGCTCAAACACGGTATCTACTTTGGCATAGTGATCTGGCATAATGATTAATGTCATAATGATACTTTTGCATAAGTAGTTGTTGGCATACTGTTTAGAAAGGCATAATTATATTTTCGCCTATTTTGCTTTGGACTATGTTTGAGTCGCATAATAGCCATTAGTCATATTATTTCGTAGTCATATAATTTAAAAGTCATATTATTATTAGTCATGTTATAACATGGTCATATTTTTCTAATATGATTATGACTTTAGTTAGTTGAAAATAAACACAGGTAGTTGATTGTAAAATAAGAGTAATTAAATTATGCGGAAGAAAGGGATCCATCATCATCTTTTAATTTATTAATGGCATTTTGTATCCTAAAAATGAAAAAGTAAGTTTTGTTTATTCTATAAAATTTAATATTAGATATACTATGAAAGTAGTTAGGTTAGGTTTATTTTGTATCTTTAAAATGAAAAAGTAGGTGTTTTGTTTATTCTATATAAATTGAATGTTAGATATACTGTGACAGTAGATTAGGTTTATATTGTAACTGACAATATAAAAAGTAGTTGTTTTGTTTATTCTATACAAATTGAATATTATATGTACTGTGACAGTAGGTTAGGTTAGGTTTATTTTGTATCTAAAAATGAAAAATAGGTGTTTTGTTTATTCTATACAAATTGAATATTATATGTACTGTGACAGTAGGTTAGGTTAGGTTTATTTTGTATCTAAAAATGAAAAATAGGTGTTTTGTTTATTTTTACATATATGTTAATTTTATTTAAAAAAATATTAGATTATTTTGCACGTGAAAATGTTTTGACCCACCGTAAACAATATCTTTTTCAACCTTTTCTTATGTTAATTCAAATTCAAATAATTTATTTTCAGACTTAGTCCATAATAAGATTCATACTAAAACATTATATCAATAAATTCAAGAAAATAAAATACAATAATAATCAATAAAATAATAATAATATCGGTACAAATGTCGGACAAAATAAAATGTCAGAATAAAAATAAAATAAAATGAAATGTCAGTGAGTCAAAATAATAATAATCATTAGCAGAGCATGTCCGGAATAAATTTCGTCAAATAATACTTATCTCTAAATCAAAATAGTTTATAAATTATACATTAAATAAAATTACTATTATTGAGACTCACTTTACTACCTACCAAAGTCTTCTTCTTGAAAGGGTCATAGTACATATTATGCAGTTGCGCGGCATGTGTGATGATAGGGCAGTCGAGTCTAGCAGCCACAACACGCAGGAAGCTGTTAGTGCTGCCCCGGACGCGGCAGAGCATCGAGGCGGCCCGTTTGCGGAGTATGGCGTGAAAGCCATCCACCTGGCCGTCCGCAAACATCCCCGACGCACAACAGCGCCATGGCAGCCCCAACAGCACCCTGAACGCGTTGTTGTACTGCACTCGCAGGGCGTTCATTGCCTTCAGCGTATAGTTGGCCCACAGACTGCAGGTATAGAAGGACTGGCAGAACGCTTTAAATAATGTGACCTTCACCGGAATAGTGCAGCGTGCAAATCTGCGAGCCAACATATTGGTTCTGACAGCCAACGCCCTACGTTCCCTCTCGATATCCTCATTATCCGTGAGACCCTCCGTGGCCCAGTGGCCCAGGTACTTGAAACGCGATACTCTAGCCAATCGAGTTCCGTCTAGAACGAAAGGTGGTACATTAGCAGTTTTGAAACCACGCGATTGGAAAACGAGGAGTTCGGTCTTCTTCCCATTGTACCTAAGGCCATGAGTCCCGGCGTAAACCTCACAAATCCTGAGGAGCTTCCTGAGCGCATTTATCGAGGGGCCGAGCAGCACCATATCGTCGGCTTAATACTTGGTATGCCGATGAGCATTATGATTTTTAGTCGTTATGCGTTTATTATATTATGATATAGTCTAATATGCCTAGTTATTGTTTGGTTACTGAAATTATGCGGATAATATTAATGCGTATCCATTTATGCTGAATTATTATTATGGTTGTGGATATTATGCGAAATGAAATTAAGCTTAACTAAAATATGACACTGAATTTTAGGCGGAACAATAGGGAACCCTCAAACATTGTAACCCCGCCGCTTCATATAATTTCATTTAAACGAACAACGTTTCGTATAATAATCGCTTTGCATCTTTTTATTTACGTAATTTTTGTTTCAAATAACATTTGTTTGATAAAACAACGGTTGCTTTAATGTTCAAATGGTATTATGTTCATTCATTTGATATAATATTCGTTTGGTGTGATTTTTGCTTTATCTGATATAATGAATAATTATGCGAACAAATTTTATATGAACTGAAATTATATAAAGTGATATTATAGGAAAAGTTGTTATACGAAACAAGGGAGACCCGTTAAAGCGTGCACTGTAAAGTTACGTTTAAAGTGAGTAGTCTAGTCTAGAATTAATTGAATCAGGCGTTACTTTGCGAAAGTTAATTTAACCCCCAATCTGGATATGTCCGCAAACTGCATACAGAACCACCGGAGGAGGGGCAGAGGGCATTCTGCGATCCCTAAGCCGCCAGCCAAGCGTGGATATTATGGCAACCTCTCCCTATTAAGGGGGAGGCCTTCGTCCAGCTGTGGACGTCGTCTGATTGATGATAATTTTAATCAAACTGTTACCTATGTAATATATCACTAGTATAAATATTATTATATTATATTTCAAGTGGAAATACATAATTTACCAGTTGGTCTAGATTATTCGTCTATAAAATAAATATCTTCTAGGTTGCCATATCAATTACACTAAAAAGCATGCATTTCACTGACAAAACTGTCAATCCCGAACAATATTGTTTGCACACTACTTCAAAAAACGTAAAGCGCAGACGTAAAAACTCACCGTTACATCGAAGCAACATTTTAAACTAAAACTTGTATGTACAAATAACTATATCTTTATGTTAATAAGTTAACTCCAAAATGTACATTTAAGGAAAATTAAAATGTTAATTACTTTTGTAAATTATTATAGATACCTTTAGTTTTCACCAGTAAGAGGTCATTGAGCCTTAAGGCCGCCGCAGACGACAGACAGAAATTAAATGCAGCGTTCGACTAGAATGCAATTATTGTGATAAACAATTAAGCACATGTCGCATCGCCGATACGTGTAGATGCAGCTAGAAACGTTAGCGAGCAGCGAATACGATACAACAATAACAGCGAGAAGACGTCTACAGATGGACAAAGGCTCTTAAGAGTAGACAAGTTGGTCACTTCTCCATAGAAACGCGGTATTATTACTACTCCACTATGTAATTTTGTAGGTCCAAGACTAAGTATTATATCGATTAATCTCTTCATTATCTACGATTGTAAATTATTACGAAAGTAAAATGTTAATAAACATGAAAGTTATGAGCCAGGAAACATCTTGTATTTTAGCTCAATTTTAACGCCACATTGGACGTAAATAAATAACATAAGGAATACGAAAACTCTAAAATAATTTATCAAGCGGCATAGTTTAGTCCATAAACATTTCAAATACCTAACTTAAGTTGGAATAAATTAACTCAGAGTTTATTCAACCACATTACAGCAGCCAAAGGTCGACAAAAAAAAATTTGCGCACTCATTTATCTTTCTCTCTCCCTTTCCCACAGTTTGTTTGATGAAGATTAAATATTTTCAAAAGTATGTTGAGGAACTTTTTAATGAAGAAGGCGTATTACACTGTTGACATGTTTTTAACAAACACAAATGTAAATTGACATTCGAATGCCTTCTATCCGATTCTTTATGACCATGACTTCTTATTTTATTTTTTTATTGTATCCTCTTTCTATTAGATAGTTAAGTATTAGTATTAGATCAATAAGTCTGTAAACCCCTGCAGGGTAGAAGCTAGCGAACTAAATGTACTTATTTAATTATAATGGATCTGTATATTACCTAGTTTTCACAGACAAATAAATCATTCATTCATTCAAGAGAGCATGCTTTTTAGCCGCGCCCACCGATGAGTTCGAGCCGTCAACATGTCGATCCTAGAGGGAAGTTGCCATAATCCCCACGCTCGGCAGGCGGCTTGGGGATCGCAGAATGCTCACCACCGTTAACCAAGAGGACGCTGCTGCCCGTCCTCCGGTGGGTCTGGATGCAGTTTACAGACATACCCAGGTCCTCCCAACGATACCCTATAGGTAAATCCAAATCTGTTCAGACAATTAGAAGTTAAGATGGAACAAAGAAACTCACATACACACATCATCATCATCATCAGCCCGGAGACATCCACTGCTGAACAAAGGCCTCCCCCTTAGACCGCCACACTGTACGACAACCTGCCATTGTCCCCGCCCACCTATATATATATATATATATATATAATAATCTCTATATATATATATAAGTCTGTAATATATATATAGTGGGAGGCCTTCCTACGCTGCGTCTTCCGGTTCGCGGTCGCCACTCAAGAACCTTTCTTCCCCATCGGTTGTCAGTTCTTCGACAACCTACACATACACACACAATCCCAAAAACATAACACTCCTTTGCTAATTGATGGATTTCCTTTTCCAGTTTACCATTGACAGTCAGTTCAATCTTCTATCTCTACCACAGAAAAGCGAAAGCCCTACTCCTTAGGTAGAACGGCTGTCAAAACAATGTTGTAAAGCAATCGTATGGGAAACCGCTGTCGCCAGTTTCACACTTATTTGTATAGAAACTACGACGAAAAAATGCCAATAATTGGTCGCGCATTTGAAGTAAAACGCTCGAAATGCCATTTTGCAACAGATTAAAATTTATCTAATTACGATGCAATGTGGTTTGGTTTCCTACGCGTCTATTTTGAGTATTCTCTGTTTATAAACATGTATATTAGTAGAATTGCCATTAAGCGCAGTTGCACTTAAGAGTAGACAAGTTGGTCACTTCTCCATAGAAACGCGGTAGTATTACTACTCCACTATGTAATTTTGTAGGTCCAAGACTAAGTATTATATCGATTAATCTCTTCATTATCTAGGATTGTAAATTATTATTACGAAAGTAAAAAGTTAATAAACATTAAAGTTATGAGCCAGGGAACAACTTGTATTTTAGCTCAATTTTAACGCCACATTGGACGTAAATAAATAACACAAGGAATACGAAAACTCTAAAATAATTTATCAAGCGGCATAGTTTAGTCCATAAACATTTCAAATAACTTAAGTTGGAATAAATTAACTCAGAGTTTACTCAACCACATTACTGCAGCCAAAGGTCGACAAAAAATAATTTGCGCGCTCATTTATCTTTCTTTCTCCCTTTCCCACAGTTTGTTTGATGAAGAGAGCATGCTTTTTAGCCGCGCCCACAGACGAGTTCGAGCCGTCAACTTGTCGATCCTTAACGCCGGCTAGCGCGGCCCGTCACATTTCCGTTCTATTCACTTCTCTCTTCAGTGATCTCTACTATCTAATACAATTACCCGTGGACCCGTTAACGGGTCAAATCACCGGGTCCACGGGTAATATAGCAATTTTTTTGGGCAGTCGTGTAAATAGTTGATATTACCTGTCGCTTCTTCACCGCGTTGGGACATGTGCCTTAGATAGGTTTTAATCTAAACCTGTTTTTTATGTGGGTCACCAATTAAATACACGAAACTGCGGAAAACACGATATAATTGCCTTAATAAATTAAATATCATCAGTCAGTCGTTGATATAATTTATTCGAAAATAATTATCACAATAGAATAGACAATACTTCAAACAATACCATACTATAGACAATAGAATAGAGAATGTGTTTTTTTTTATTGACTCACAAATAAGCTGACTGGCAAAAAACAAATCATCGAAAGGAAAATTTTAATATGTGGTCAAATAATGAAGTTATAAACATTTTAGTTTCATGTTAGACAGGGAGGGCACTATACTAGGTTTATGACGACAAAGTTCACGATTCCAAACAAATTCTATAATAGCACGTGTTTTGCTAGAAAGGGACAGATGACTCAAATACTTTGAACGCTTATATTTCAGAACTTTACCAGGCGATTTCAATTATTTTTATGACGTAAGCATCAGATTCAGTTAAACTCTCCATTTATTTTTAATAATTGATAGACATGCATATTTTCTATTGTATTAAAGGAGAGCTATAAGCCATTTCAAACTGTGAAAACCAAGCATGCCCAAAATTCTACTTCTTTTACTATGACGTTACTAGGGTAATAATAGTACATTATGATACAAGTGTGATGTTGGTCATTCCACTCGAGGCGGTATAAAGTAAGGAAGTCGAGAGTGTAATTACCAATGCACACGCGTTCCATACGACGTTTTTCATCACTTGCGAGGAATAACACAGACTTATATTATTATCTTTTTGATAATAATCAATCACACAGCGAGAACGTCAACTAGTATTTACGGAAAATGGCGCGCACAGCACTAGTGCATGCGTGTGAAATAATATGGATTATGAGCCTAAAACCGATGTAATGAGATCCACTTTACGAGCAAGTCCGATAAAAATAACAGTTTAAAAATTGAGTTTCCGAATCTTGACAAAATGTCAAGTTTGAGACACGAAACCAAAGAAAACATAAATACAGAGAGTAAAGAAGATTCACTTCGATAAAAAAAACGAGAAAAAAATAATAATATAAAAAATTCGACATACTTGAAAGAAAAATACGCAATTTTGTTTACGCGTGGATGAAATTTTTATTCCAGTTATGTTGATTTAAAAACCATACGCCTGAACCGATTTTGATGATATTTATAAATTACTATAATAAAAAGTTTAAAAAAAAGTGTAGTAATACTGAAGGGTGTGTATGTACTCATCATTATGAACAACTTTTACATAGGACCAAGCTCGAACTCACGAAAATAACAGCTGTTCCATACATTTTATCTAAAAACTTTTGCGTGCTGGCTTGCGCGCCCTTTTTCGCTGTGTGTTTGATTTATTATCAAAAAGTAATAATAACTACACAAGTGTTTTTGTGTTCAAGTGTGATGCAAAACGTCGTATAATAAACGTCACAAAAACCAAACATACCGTCACAAAAATCCAACATGACGTCACAAAAACCGAAATAGTCAAAAGCCCAATAAGTCGTCACATTTTGATATATTTTCAACCGACTTCAAAAAAGGAGGTTCTCAATTCGACTGTATGTATTTTTTTTAAAAATGTTACGCGATTACTCCGCCAATTATGAATAGATTTTGATGATTATTTTTTTGTTTGGTAGATGATACTTCAGATGTGGTCCCTATAAATTATCGAAATCGGTTCAGTAGTTTGGTTTTTAAATCATAATTACCGGAATAAATTACAATATCTGGGAAATATGAAGATGTCATCCAGGTAGTTGAAATTGAGGTCGGTTGTATTTTTTTTTATTTTTTTTTAATTATTCCTGCCGAGGTTTAGTCTTGTGCACCCTCCTCATGTGTCTGGACAGGCAGGAGTGCCAACTGAACCGCGCCGAGCAGGTCCCGCACTTGTACGGCGCCTCGCGCGTGTGGAGCGCCGTTATGTGGCTTCCGAGCTTGGTTTTATTCTGGAACAACAAGATTTTTTTTTATCACATCAAAATGACCTACTTTGATCCTCGCAAACAGGGCAGTAATGACCCCTCCGGGCAGTCGCCTGGAAAGCGTGGGGACTATGGCAACCCCGCCCTATTAAAAAGGCCTTCGTCCAGCAGTGGACGTCTTCTAGCTGATGCCGCACCGCACTGCGCTCGTCACCCTGAGATATTAGATGTTAAATCTCTTCATACCCAAAAATTTATCGGGTAATATTGCCCTTCAAACCGGAACACAGTAATGCTTGCACACTACTGCTTGGCGGTTGAATAACTGGCTAAGGTGTGGTACTTCCCCAGGCGGACTCTGCAGTGGAGTCCTACCACCACATTAACATCATCAGCCAGATTTCGACTGCTGGACGAAGGCCTCCCCCTTAATTTGGTTGCCATAATCCCCACGCTTGGCAGGCGGCTTGGGGATCGCAGAATGCTCACCACCGTTAACTGAGAGGACGCTGCTGCCCGTCCTGCGGTGGCTCTGGGGGCAGTGTTAGGAAATACTCACATCAAGTAATATTAACGTGTTAATATTGTCTTACCGGGAACGACTTGCCACAATGGTCGCAAAGATGTTCCGCGTTGTAGAGTCTGTGTACAACTTGTTTGTGCAGATATAGGGACGTGTGACTCTTGAACACCTGCAACAATCATACAATACAATAACACTTTTATAACACCAGCGAAAGGATATTACAAAATGAAATGACATACCAGAGAAAAGGTATTACAAAATGAAAAGGTATACCAGCAAACAGATATTACAAAAATAAAGTACGTACCAGAGAAGAGATATCCAAAATGAAAGGACATACCAGAGAAAATATATTACAAAATAAAAGGACACACAAGAGAAAATATATTTTAAAATGTAAAGATATACCAGCGAAAAGATATTACAAAATGAAAGGTCATACCACAGAAAAGAAATTACAAAATGAAAGGACATACCAGAGAAAATATATTACTAAATGAAAGGACATACCAGAGAAAATATATTACTAAATGAAAGGACATACCAGAGAAAATATATTACTAAATGAAAGGACATACCACAGAAAAGAAATTACAAAATGAAAGGACATACCAGAGAAAATATATTACTAAATGAAAGGACATACCACAGAAAAGAAATTACAAAATGAAAGGACATACCAGAGAAAATATATTACTAAATGAAAGGACATACCAGAGAAAATATATTACTAAATGAAAGGACATACCACAGAAAAGAAATTACAAAATGAAAGGACATACCAGAGAAAATATATTACTAAATGAAAGGACATACCAGAGAAAATATATTACTAAATGAAAGGACATACCACAGAAAAGAAATTACAAAATGAAAGGACATACCAGAGAAAATATATTACTAAATGAAAGGACATACCAGAGAAAATATATTACTAAATGAAAGGACATACCAGAGAAAATATATTACTAAATGAAAGGACATACCAGAGAAAATATATTACTAAATGAAAGGACATACCAGAGAAAATATATTACTAAATGAAAGGTCATACCAGAGAAAAGATATTACAAAATGAAAGGTCATACCACAGAAAAGAAATTACAAAATGAAAGGACATACCAGAGAAAATATATTACTAAATGAAAGGACATACCAGAGAAAATATATTACTAAATGAAAGGACATACCAGCGAAAAGATATTACAAAATGAAAGGTCATACCACAGAAAAGAAATTACAAAATGAAAGGACATACCAGAGAAAATATATTACTAAATGAAAGGACATACCAGAGAAAATATATTACTAAATGAAAGGACATACCAGAGAAAATATATTACTAAATGAAAGGACATACCACAGAAAAGAAATTACAAAATGAAAGGACATACCAGAGAAAATATATTACTAAATGAAAGGACATACCAGAGAAAATATATTACTAAATGAAAGGACATACCAGAGAAAATATATTACTAAATGAAAGGACATACCAGAGAAAATATATTACTAAATGAAAGGACATACCAGAGAAAATATATTACTAAATGAAAGGTCATACCAGAGAAAAGATATTACAAAATGAAAGGTCATACCACAGAAAAGAAATTACAAAATGAAAGGACATACCAGAGAAAAGAAATTACAAAATGAAAGGTCATACTAGAGAAAAGATATTACAAAATGAAAGGACATACCAGAGAAAATATATTACTAAATAAAAGGACACACAAGAGAAAAGATATTACAAAATGTAAAGATATACCAGCGAAACGATATTACAAAATGAAAGGTCATACCAGAGAAAAGATATTACAAAATGAAAGGACATACCACAGAAAAGAAATTACAAAATGAAAGGACATACCAGAGAAAATATATTACTAAATAAAAGGACACACAAGAGAAAAGATATTACAAAATGTAAAGATATACCAGCGAAACGATATTACAAAATGAAAGGTCATACCAGAGAAAAGATATTACAAAATGAAAGGACATGCCACAGAAAAGAAATTACAAAATGAAAGGACATACCAGAGAAAAGAAATTACAAAATGAAAGGTCATACTAGAGAAAAGATATTACAAAATGAAAGGACATACCAGAGAAAATATATTACAAAATGTGTTAAACCTTTAAAAAAACAAAAAACCTTTAAAAAAATGTTTACCTTTTGGCACTCTGTGCATGTGTGCTTGTAATTCTTGAGATGTTCCCAGTCGATGTGGTCGCGAAGTTTGATCTTGTTGGAAAACCGCTTCCCGCATTCACTGCACATGTACCTTGAGAGATATACAGGGTTAATTCTAATTACTTACCATCCTTTTAAGGGCATATTAAATACATCAAAACAAACAACTTTTACTACGGGGCCAACATTAAATCGCGAAAAAATTATCAGCTAGCCCATACCAAAAGTTCATCGACCTTGGGCAAAATGTATGGAACAGCTGTTTTTTTAATGGTAAAATGCTAACTGATTAGAACTAACCCTGTATAACAAATTACATTACATGATTTACCTTTGCCAATTATTGAACCGACAAGCAGTAGTGTGCAAGCATTACTGTGTTCCGGTTTGAAGGGCAATGTTACCAGAGCAATTACTGGGTATGAAGAGATTTAACATCTAATATCTCAGGGTGACGAGCGCAGTGCAGTGCGCTGCTACTGTTAGTGGCAGGCGTGACGCTTCCCACCAGGTGAACGTCTTGCACGTCTCATCACATGAAAGTACTTAAAAAAAAAGTTTTAAATAAGTTTTTAAAAACATGTTTGGAAAATCTCTCATTGACGGAGAAATCGGTGGACATTAAAAAAGAATCCCATAAAGTCGAACATAGAACCTCCTCATTTTTTGAAGGCGGTTAAAAAGGAAGTCGCTTACTTGAATTCGTTCTCCGTGACGTGTTTCCGGCTGATCTTCATGTGTTGCTTGTATGTGGCTATCGAGGAGAAGGTCCGATCACACGGCACGCACACTAGCTCGCCGTTCGCTCTGCAATCACACACACAAACTTAAGTATTTTAACATGACATGTATGTATGCATAAACACCATTATTTTTTACACGACTGCTCAAAAATGGTGTGTGTATTGTTTTCAGTGTTCACGTATGTATGTATGTATGTTTGTATGTATGTATGTATGTGATCTCCTTTGTTCCACCATAACTTCTAAATGTCTGAACTGATTTGGATGTAGGGGTATCGTTAGTACATCATCCCGAGTGATACTGGTAATTTTTTTTTTACCGACTTAAAAAAAGTTGTTTTTTTTTAAATGTATGTTCACCGATTTCTCTGTCAATTGTGAACCGATTTTGAAAATTATTTTGTTAGTAGAAAGGGTATACTCCCGAGGTGGTCTAATATTCATTTGAAGTTGGTTGTTTTTTTTTTTGCAAAAGTTACTTGTTTATGTCTTGTTACTAGACTGCGCCCCGCGGTTTTTTTATATGCTCGAAGATGAGAACAATTTAAAAAAAAACTACCGACTTCAATTTCGATTATCCGGATGACATCATTTTCCAGTTATTTTGATTTTAAAACCAAACTACTGAACCGATTTTAATTTAAAAAATTAAAAAAAAAATGTAAATGTAATGGGTCCTGGAACTGCATCCAGAGCCACCGGAGGACGGGCAGCAGCGTCCTCTCGGTTAACGGCGGTGAGCATTCTGCGATCCCCAAGCCGCCTGCCGAGCGTGGGGATTATGGCAACCCCACCCTATTAAGGGGGAGGCTTTCATCCAGCAGTGGACGTATTGGCTATTGATGTATGTATATGGGACCACCTCTGAAGTATGACCTACCAAACAAAAAAAAACATCAATATCAATTCATTACTGGCGGAGTAATCGCGTAACATACATACAAAAAAAAAACATACAGTCAAATTGAGAACCTCCTTCTTTTTTGAAGTCGGTTAAGAAATCCTAGTACAGTATTCACCTCGCAGCGTGGCTTTGAAGATGTCTCCAAAGGTTTCCCTTCCACTGGAATTTCTTCTCGCACTGCGGACAGGGAAACTGTTCCTTTTGGCTGTTGATAGAAGATTTGATGTTCTCTATGTCTTTCGCCTTCTGAGTTGGGTCGGCGTCTATATGAGGGTCCTCTTTAAGTTTTCTGAAAAAAATATGTGCCAAGCAGGGTTTAATATTTATTTATTTATTTGATACACTAAACATATACACAGAATACACTGTTTACATTTTCTCTCTTTTCTCTTTATACAACATGTTACAAAAAAAACAATACTGAAGGATATGTTTGTACTCGTCATTATGAACAACTTTTACTCTGGGCCAACCCTGAAACCGCGAAAAAAACTGGTGTACCATTCATTTTGTCCAAGGTCAATGAACTTTTTGTTTGGAACAGCTGTTTTTTTCGCGATTTCAGCGTTGGCCCCATAGTAAAAGTTGTTCATTACGATGAGTATATCTACCTCTGTAAACTTAGCGGGGATGCAAAACATCAGATTGTATACATTATGATACAAGTGTGCTATGTTGGTCATTACACTAGAGGCGGTATTATGCGCGCGAGCCGCAGGCGAGCGCGATAAGGAAGCCGAGAGTGTATTGAAACATAGCACAAGAGTTTCATACGACTGTTTTCGTCACACTTGCGAGGAAAAACATATTTTTTTTTGATAATAATCAACCACACAGCGAAAACGTCAACAAACATTTGCGGAAAATGGCGCACAAACCAGCAATGCGCGCGCAGGTTGACATTTACTTCAGCGGCATAAGAACTCTTTGTTGGTATTACAAAAAAACTGTAAGTATTACCCGGCTATATTAAGAGTGCTTCGTATACGTACGTCTAATTGCAGTCACGTACAAACTTGACTTTACCGGGTTATACCTATTATAACACTAGTGCCGTAATGTAAAGTAAAAAGCACGCGTGCGTAATAGCTTGGATTATGAGCCTACAACCGATGCAATAAGATCCACTTTACGAGCAAGTGTGATGAAAACAAATAAAATATATGAATAAATATCGGTGGACATTTTTCACACAGCGCCATCTAGCCCCAAACTAAATAAAGTTTGTAATATGGAAACCAAATAGCTGATAGAAAGATAGAATATGTTTTAAATTTTTGTTAACCCTTATTTCTAATATATACTACACCCAGACACAGAACAAACATCTATGTTCGTCACATAAATGTTTGCCCTGGGTGGGGATCGAACCCACGCCCTACAGCTCTGAAGACAAATATGCTACCAGCTGAGCTAATAAGGCATTCAGCTATAAGAAGGCTTCGTTTAACAATGGACTTACTCTAGCTGATAATATATCAGCACTGACCTCAGTTTGAGCTGTATCTGGTGCTTTGAGCTGGTCTTAACGTGCTTCCTCAGGTTGGAGGTGGTGGTGAAGGCGAGGCCGCAAGGCTCGCAGTACGGCCTGCGCTTGTGGCCTGCTTCTATCCGGTGCGTCTCCATGTGTTTCCGGAGCGACGTCTTCCAGCGGAAGGTCTTCTCGCAGTACTCGCAAGGGAATTGGGCGGAGGACTTTGGTCTAGAATATAGCGTGTGATAGTTGAGATAACTAGAGTATAATATAGCATGCGATAGGTGTGATTAAGTGTTTAATATAGCATGCGATAGGTGTGATTAAGTGTTTAATATAACATGCGATAGGTGTGATTAACAGTGTTTATGTTTAATATAGCATGCGATAGGTGTGATTAAGTGTTTAATATAGCATGCGATAGGTGTGATTAAATGTTTAATATAACATGCGATAGGTGTGATTAACAGTGTTTATGTTTAATATAGCATGCGATAGGTTTTATTGCCAGAGTATAATATAGCATGCGATAGGTGTGATTAAGTGTTTAATATAGCATGCGATAGGTGTGATTAAGTATTTAATATAACATGCGATAGGTGTGATTAACAGTGTTTATGTTTAATATAGCATGCGATAGGTTTTATTGCCAGAGTATAATATAGCATGCGATAGGTGTGATTAAGTGTTTAATATAACATGCGATAGGTGTGATTAACAGTGTTTATGTTTAATATAGCATGCGATAGGTTTTATTGCCAGAGTATAATATAGCATGCGATAGGTGTGATTAAGTGTTTAATGTAGCATGCGATAGGTGTGATCAAGTGTTTAATATAGCATGCGATAGGTGTGATTAACAGTGTTTAATATAGCATGCGATAGGTTTTATTGCCAGAGTATAATATAGCATGCGATAGGTGTGATTAACAGTGTTTAATATAGCATACGATAGGTGTGATTAACATTGTTTAATATAGCATACGATAGGTGTGATTAACAGTGTTTAATATAGCATACGATAGGTGTGATTAACAGTGTTTAATATAGCATACGATAGGTGTGATTAACAGTGTATAATGTAGCATGCGATAGGTGTAATTAACAGTGTTTAATATAGCAAGCCATGGGTGTGATTAATCAATGTTTAAAACAGGGTTAGTTCTAATCAGTTAGCATCCTTTTAAGGGCATATTCTGTACATCAAAACAAACAACTTTTACTATGTGGCCAACATTGAAATCGCAAAAAAAAACAGCTGGTCTATCCCTTCTGTAGGGATGAGACGAAGCGTACACATAAATTTAAATAATATTATGTAAAAAAAAAAGATTCGGTATAAACTGACCTGGAATCTGCTACGTTGTCTTGTATTGTCTCGTCGTAGGTCCCAAAAGCTTTTGCGGCTAAGTCAAATAGTTCTCTGTAAAAAATATAGCCACATTCAATGACTAATGAGCTAAAATGTGTCGGTTCTACCATTTGTTATTATACAGACACTTTATTGTAGTGTGTGAGTGTGTTTGTGTGACTGACCCGCCATTGTGATTGGTGGTGTAATGGTGTGTGGCGGCGGTGGGCCCGGCGGCGCGGTGGCGGCACGCTACGCACTGCCAGCGTGCCGCGTGCCGCCGCGCGTGCGCAGCGAGCGCGCCGCCGCTCGGGAACGCTCGCCCGCAGAACTCGCACGTGTTTTCGGATATCTACGGACGACGCATTTTATGGTTAAAAATGCGACAAAATGTTTCCTTAGATTAGACAAAGACGTGACGCATTGTATACTAATAAAATGCGATGTATTTTAAGCCTAACTAAAATGTGACGTATTTTAAAACGACAGTAAATTGCGATGCATTTTAAGCTAAACTTAAATGCGATGCATTTTAAAACGACACTAAATTGTGATGCATTTTAAGCTAAACTAAAATGTGACGTATTTTAAAACGACAGTAAATTGCGATGCATTTTAAGCTAAACTAAAATGTGACGTATTTTAAAACGACAGTAAATTGCGATGCATTTTAAGCTAAACTCAAATGTGACGTATTTTAAAACGACAGTAAATTGCGATGCATTTTAAGCTAAACTAAAATGCGATGCCTTTTAAGCCTAACTAAAATGCAATTCATTTTAAATCTACACTAAAATGTGATGCAAAATAACCTAAACTAAATTGCGATGCATTTTAAGCTAAACTAAAATACGATGCATTTTAAGCTAAACTAAAATGCGATGCATTTTAAAACTACACTAAAATGCGATTCATTTTAAGCTAAACTAAAATGCGATGCATTTTAAAACTACACATAATGCGATGCAAAATAAGCTTAATTAAAATGCGATGCATTTTAAAACTACACATAATGCGATGCAAAATAAGCTTAATTAAAATGCGATGCATTTTAAAACTACACATAATGCGATGCAAAATAAGCTTAACTAAAATGCGATGCATTTTAAAATTACACTTAAATGCGATGCATTTAAAGCTAACTTAAAATTCGATGCATTTTAAACTAAACTAAAATGCGATGAATTTTTTGCTAAACTAATAAAATGCGTTGCATTTTAAATTTTTATACTAAACTATAAAATGCAATGCATTTTATACCTATTAGACAAAGCTGCGAAGCATTTTATACCAGAAAAATTAATATACGTGATACGTGTATTTCCACTGGTGATACCGAGGGGCACGGCTAGTGTTAAATATACAGGGTGTCCCAGAAGTCGCCGTCAAGACGAAAGCGGGTGAATCATAATAGTTAATTAGTTATCAGAAAAAAATCTAGCTATCGCATTTTCTTGTTTTACTTTTCTATTTCCTTTCAATTTGAGTCTGACGTAATGTTCTGTGAAATATTCACTTTTTTTGTAAATTTGACTTGCCCAGCGTTATAAGGTCAATAAATGATTATATTTTATTCTAACTAAACTATAATGCTAACTTATAAAACAGTATTTAATTATTTTATGTGCAATCTGGTTTCCAGCAGGGTATATAATCAAAGGGTTTCCATAGTTCAAGGTTTGCATGGTTTGGGGCTAGATGGCGCTGTGTGAAATATACACCGATATTTTTTATTTTTTCTATAAAAAGCTAAAAAGCGTCGCACGTAGTTAACAGTCTAGTCTAGTAGTTAGTCTTTTCTGTGCATTTTGCAACAAACACATACTTCTAAGTCCCTAGTCCCTACCCTACCTAGTTATTACTATTGCTAGCTATTGCTAGTGTTTGCTATTGTCCTGTTCGTTTTCTTTGTATAAAAACCATTATAACGAAAATAACAATTAAAATTAATAAATATTATAATTCTATTATTATTAAAGAAAGAAACTAGGTACACAATTTCAACTAGGAAACTGCATCTTCGCGTATTTTTTGTAATAGGCCTCGTAAACTTTTACTTTTGCATGATTGTTATTTAAAACAAATTCAGAATAAGCGTTAGTTTTTTTTTTGTTCAGCTTATATGTCATTCTAATAGTAATAGGTAGGAATAAATAATAGTACTAAGTAGTAGTAGGTACTACATACTACATAGGCTACATAACTGGAACTAACACTAATAAGTATTCTGTGTATATTCACAATGTCGTCGGTCCACCTAGTCAAGACAACCCTAACGTTGCTTGCACCAAAGAGAGAAATGAATAGAACGGAAATGTGACGGCCGCGCTAGCCGGCATTAAGTCTATTTAGACTTAATGATAATAGGCGTGTGGCCTAATGTTTAATTTATGACAAATAACAGGCTTAGTGATGAATATAACTAAATACATTACACATACTGAAAAAATAAATTGTATTGGCTGATAAATCTCTGAGATATGAGCGTTTAAAGTTTTAGGTGGGGATAGAGAGGGGATGCTCTATCCCTTTCTCGCAACGCACGTGTTAGTATAGCATTTGTATGCCGCGCCTGAGGCTTGACGTCATAGCTCAGTATAGCGCGCTCTCTGTCTAGCTTGAAATTAAAATACTTAAAACTTATTTATTTATGAATTATTTCAATTTTTGTTTTCGTTGATAGGCTCTATTGATGATCAGCTTTTTTATGAGGTATTAAAAAATTTGTAGTCATCATGCCTATTCTTCCAATATACATGTTTTTAAACTGAGAATACTCAAAAAAGACAATTTAAATAGACGCGTAGGAAACCAAACCACATTGCATAGTTTTTTTTTCCAACAGATTCATTTCAATCTGTTGCAAAATTGCATTTCGAGCATTTTACTTCAAATGCGCGACCAATGATTGGCATATTTTCGTCGTAGTTTCTATGCAATTTTATGTGAAACTGGCGACTGTGGCAACCGTTCTACCTAAGAAGTAGGGCTTTCGCTTTTCTGTGGTTACATGTGCCGCGTCAGGTGGGATAGAGCTACGTGATAGAAAGAGAGCGGTATATCTAGGTGAATATAGCGAGCGGTATCCAGCGCTGTGCGAGTTGAATTGCTACTTTATCGCCTAGTAGATAGAGTCCTTATTTATTTCAATTCCTTTGCGGAGTGAACTTTCTGTACATAGTACTATTATTTATTCTGTGACCCAGTGATGGGGCTTAACTCCCGTTACTACAAACCTTAATTTGCAACTTTTTTTTTAAATGGTCATATCCTGAATAATCATGTAAATTGGTTACTTTACTATTTTTTCCTCGATTTTTTTAATGCCTATTATTATAGCCTACATTTTATTATATTAGCATAAAATATCTATTATTTAAAAAATATACTACATAGATTTTTTAAATATTATTCTTATAATATTATGGCCAATCACCCTCTTCCGGCTAGACGTCGTCTTCTGGGACATCCTGTATAAAGTGTGTACCTACGAATAAGTGCTTAGCGAGCTCATGTTCTTTCAAGTCATCTTCGTTTGCATACGGAACGATGCATCTTTCACATTTGAACATTGCATTCATGTATTCTTCGTTTGCCACCATAGCAGCCCGCTCTTCTAATATTTCCTCTTTAGTTAACACTATCTGTAACAAAATAAAAAATAAAAAATAATATACAATATGTAACAAAAAGGTTCAAGAAGGGTATGTATGTACTCATCATTATGAACAACTTTTACTATGGGGCCAACATTGAAATCGCGAAAATAAAAACCAGCTGTTCGTTACAAAAAGTTCATTGACCTTGAACAAAATGTATGAAACAGCTGATTTTTTTGTCCTTTTATTTATATATTTTTGTTGGATAATAATTTGAAAATCATTAAGGAATATTTAATGATATTTACATATGTACAAAACTTAAAATAAATATTTAAACTATATACAAAAAACTACTTATTTACAATAAAATATATATATAAATATATTTTTTAAAAAAACCTAGTACCTATAAAACAAAAATATATTTTGTTATTTGTTGCTATATTTTTGTTGCTTTTTAAACAACATAAATACCTAAAACCAAAATTGTTTTAATTTCTAGTGTGTGAGTGTTTGTGTTTTTATGAGTACTTCTAAAGAATTAAATTAAATTAAATTAAATAATCATTTATTTCAAGTATCATAGACTCATATTATAAATCATCAATTTTGCAGTCACATTAATAAGTACCATACACACAATTGAAATTGAAATTAAATTTGCAATTAATTTTGAAATTGAAATTAAATTTGCAATTAATTTTGAAATTGAAATTAAATTTGCAATTAGTTTTGAAATTGAAATTAAATTTGAAATTAAAAATTGAATTTGGAATTAAAATTGAGTTTGAAATGAAAATTGAAAATTGAATTTGAAATTAAAAGGGGTGATAATTAAGGGTGATATAATTATTTTTGTCTTATTATTTATTGATCATATTATTTTTGTATGTTAATTATTATTAACAATTTACAGGTTGATCATCAAAATTTTGTTTCAGAAAAATATTACATTGAAACAGCTTAAAATCATTATTTGTTTTCAGAATTTATTAATAAACTAAGTATGTAAGTTCGTATAGGCTGAGTGGCCAGACCTAGTGTCACAGTTAATGTGCCGCCCGAAGGCCTCTGACATGGCTGACGGTTGTTGTTATAGAAACTAGAACAAACAACCGGTACCAACAATTTAACGTGTCATCCGACCCACATTAATTTGACTTTTTGTTTCAGGATTAATACATTTTTTGTTTCAGGTTAGGTTCAATTTCAATTAACGTTGATAGTTACAGTAGATTTTAGTGTGTCCCTTCATCCTATAAGTACTCGAAACGATATTACAGCGGAAAAACACTAGAAATTAAAACAAATTTTGGTAACAATGGACTTCCGCTAAGTAACGCAACATAAATACCTCTTTGAACATGACTTGTTTATTTCTTTTCTTGACTTTAACTCTTTTTTCTTTTGTCACGTGTTTCTTCTGTGTCTTCTTTTTACTGCATAGTTCTATTAGAGATCTGTCATCATCAGAATAAGCATTCTCCACTTTAACTGTGTGTTCTGTGTCGGGGTTGTTAAGGTTTATATTGCTGTCCACGTTATTTATTTGAATTACTTGAAATGTACTTGAATCAGTGCATGCTAAATGAGCTGTGGTCAGTCTTGATACAGGCCGGGGTTGTAGATTATAATTCTGAAAAAATAAACAGTAATAGGAGTCCCACGTGGACTGTTTCTACACAACCATGCGGAAACGGTGCACATCCCTGGTGCGCAGGGTGCAGGCCAGCTCCAACAGTATCCTAAACGTATTTGCGAATAGGTTTGACTGTCAGTACATGAACCACTGTTACAGGGTTCATGTACTGACTAATAAGCAAACAAATAGATTTAATTAGTAATTATATTTGAATTTTATTGTTATAGTAAATTGTATTATTTTTTAATTATTATTGTTTGTGACTATGTGATATGACCTCTATGTCGAAATAAATGAAATTTGAATTTGAATTTTGAATAATACGCCTACATTAAACAATAGTACATTCGTTATCCTAGGGGTGAAAGTACTTATTTAGTCCCGAGACGGGGTTTGGCTAATAGCTCGAGGGTCTAAATAGATCCACTTTATGAGCAAGTGTGATGAAAAGTATAATATGGAAAAGTTTTTACTTTTCAACCAACTTCAAAAAAGAAGATTCTCAATTCGACTATGTTTTTTTTGTGTGTATGTTACGCGGTTCCTCCGCCAATTACTAATTAATTTTCATGATTATTTTTTCGTTTGGTAGGTGATACTTCAGAGGTGGTCCCATCGGACAAAATCGGTCTAGTAGTTTGGTTTTAAAATCAAAATTGCTGGAACAAATCAAAATAGCTGGAAAATATTATGAAGATGTCATCAAGGTAATCGAAATTGAAGTCAGTAGAATTTTTAATAAAAAAAAATGTGTATTATGGCAAGACAGTTTCTTCCCTTAAATGTGCTTTGATGTAGATAAAAAATCAAAATAATTTTAGTACAACTCATTTTACGTGTCTGCAGGGCTAAAGTGGTTACTTTAGCCCCACTATGTGGAGCGACAGGAACCACTTCCTCCCCGCACCGGCACATAAAATCGTATACACAGCATGGGAGCAAGTAAAGAAGCCTCAGATCTCATGTTTGTCTCGGGAGACGAAATATCTGAGACATTCTTTACTTTTGTTCCCTAGGTGAGTAATCTACTATTAGTAGATAGATACCTCTTTGATATAGGTTTGTAGAATGTTCCAGCTGTTCTTAAGTTGCGCCTTGAATTTCACAAAATTAGAGATACGGGTTTCGCATTCCCAGCAGAGCCATGCAGAAAATGCATCCATTTGTATCTGAAATTTGAAACTATACTTAATAACATTTCTATAATTATTTACAGGATATTTATTTATTTATTTATTACACCAACATGATGTACGTCATTTCCCACATCTGATACATGGTATGTTAGTTACTAGCCAAACGTCACCACAATTATAGGTGCAGACTACATGGGTTTATCAAAATAACAAGTCAAGGTAAGATTGTTAGTGATAGAAGTTAACATAGTGAATTAAGCGAATTAATATAACCTATCAAAAATTTCTTTAAAAAAAAGTCTCCTAAGTGAAATAAATTGCAACTATATGGCAGAATTAATTAAGCAGATACAACAATCCAAATAAAATAAAATGCTATTTTTTCGCAATAATAGAGAGATTGGAATGGATTGACGATTTGAACTTGTACCCACTACCCGCGAAAAGGTCGACAACGTCGTCCTTGGAGAAAGCGTTATTGCGTTGCGTTATTTAGCA
The DNA here is from genome assembly GCA_905404285.2 of Erannis defoliaria. NCBI lineage: Eukaryota > Metazoa > Arthropoda > Insecta > Lepidoptera > Geometridae > Erannis > Erannis defoliaria. The sequence goes on along the minus strand of FR990093.1, from coordinate 1,472,635 downwards.
TGATTATGATGTGAAACAAGCTCTTAGAAATATAATGACAACCGTGATAGTTTAAAACAGTGTTTTATACATAATTAAGTATTGCTGGGCCATTTTAGTTAATTTAAGCCAATATATATATCTTTTTGCGTAAATTATTAATATGTACCTAGTGCATTTATGAATCTTGTTATTTTAAGTAGGTATTCATCCATCCCATTTTCTTTTTTCCACTACCACCATACCTATTTCACATTTTAACTTTTTCTATTCATCCGAGGGTTGTCTGGAAGAGATCGCTTTTAGCGATAAGACTGCCTTTTGTGCCTGTCTGTCTGTAATGTTTGTACTGTCCTTTCTATGGTGTCAATAAAGTTTTATTGTATTGTAAGTTAAAAGATAGGAAACCTTAAGCATAACTTGACTTTCAGGCATAAGTATTTCACATATTAGTAAGGAGTTATTGTACCTGCTTATTTTTAATAGAAAGTTAAAGATTACCTACACTTTTTAGCATTCAGTTTATTCTCTTAAATATAAAGTATAATATAAAAAAGGAAGACAAGTATGTATGTTGGAAAAAGATGTTATAAAACAACCAAAAAAGTATGCCAAAAACAGTAAACTGTCGTTGTATTTGTATGCCAAAAACAAATAAATCATGACATTGAAGTAGCAAAGAAACAATTACTGATTAATTAGTTATTAAGTAATTATTATAAGCATTACGTACCGGAATTTCAGTGAATATTTTGATAAAATCTTCATCAGACGAATAGTTGTCTAAGGATTTCATTTTTCTGGCACTGCTGAGGCAACCACAGCAGAAATTATTTGTGTCAGCTTCCATTATCGTATCTCAGTATACGAGTAGCGAATTCAGAACACTTTTCATTCAGAAAACGAAGGAAAACGTAAATAATCAAAATAAAATATCGAACAGCCGAACCAACGCTATCACAAAATAAACTCTAGGGATGTACAAATAAAAAGAAAACTAGAAAATGAAAATCGCTATAAATATCGATTCAGACAACACCATCTAAAGGAGCCGTAGATATTCTGTGCCGTAGAGCTGTAAGTGGCAAGCAGTGAAGAGAAGACTTATGAAAAGTAGGGTTTTCGCTTATCTGAGGTTCTATAGTAGATCTGTCAATATTAATATAATACCATAGTGATGACAATGACCGTACTAAAATGTAGTTATTTTAAAGAAAATCTCGCATTCCGTCAGTCAGTCAGACTCACCACTTGATGTACAAAACAAAAGGTACACAGTGCACATGCATTCGCTGACATCCACAGAAAAAATAAATACTTACCTAATTATAGACTATGTTCAACTCATCATTTTATACAACTTTTAATAAGGGGCCAACTCTGCCCCAATAAAAGTTGTCTACAATTACGAGTACAGTGGCGTCCTCGCGGCTTGGTAATAAATACCGATACGGTATTTATGAGCCTATATTATACGTACGCCTTGTATAAACATTATAATTATTGGTGACAACACAGTGGTACATAAACATTTTTGACGGTATCGTCAAAAATAAAAGAAAATAATTTCTCCGTGCATTCAATCAAAACATCCAAACAATCGACTCGAATACGATTTTCATAAACCTTCACATATGTTTCATCTCATCCATAGAGTAAAGTAATACATCGGATCTCATCCCTAACTAAAATTTAAAGATCACCAAAAATGACATTGACATGACACTAAAAGCGTTTCGTTACACCGCAAAATATTTTGAATTGATGCTTCGAGTTTTAGCTAATATTTTATCTTAACTTTGCAAAACAAAGAAATTGTAAATGCATACTATACTGGATCTTTTATGCAAATACGTTTTGGCGAAGTTTACCACTAAGGAAAAGGTTATGAGCCACCAACAATGATTTCTGTCTATAGCCACCAAACAGAAATACAAGCGTGTGAAAAACTGATTAGTATAAGGTGAAAACAAAACGTATAAGTGCATTTTTCTATGTATAAAAAGTTATACGTTTTACTTCACGCAGTTTTTATCAAAGTTAAGTTAACAAACTGTTGTTTGGACCAATAAAGAAAACTGTAAAATGAAACGTTACAATTACAATCCATTCAATGAGGATTGGTGGCTTGCGAAGTAATATTTTATTGTTGTGAATTTTTATTATTTGTGAAAATGACACAACTTGAATTAAATATGCCTCTATATGGTCTAAGCCAAGGAATAACAATTGTTGCTGCAAATGGAAACACGTGCTTTTGTTGTTTAACCCAAAACGAAGTAATGATTAATGTCGAAAACTGTAAACACAATGGCTTTTTACAAGAATATTTTACGGTAAGGCTTCTAAACAACTATGTAAGCTTTAAGCTTTTAATTGTGACACATAATATGGTCACTAGGAATTTACTTTATATTAGGTATTAAATGTATTTATTGTAACTTTTCACTGTATAGTTGTTTTGGCATAAATTGGTATTTGCATTGTACTTCTAAGATGGCCGTTTTTTTTGTGGGGATAAAATGTTTTTTTTTCAGATGCAACTTCCAAAGCTCTTAGTTTGTAATAACTGCCACAACATGCTAAAGAAAATAATGATTTTTCGACAACAAGTGATGGAAAGCTGTGAAATGTTGAAACATCAGGTAGGTACCTAAGTCTATTCTATCCGTTGTTCGTAATATAACTAATTTAAAAATTATTAGACACAGTAAAACCACTTTAGATTACACATTTCACACAAGTTGAAATGAAATTGAAAGCGAAGCTTATGAACCAGAGATTCTCAATCTTTCTAGATCCTAGTAATATTTTTTTAATGCGCGAAAAATTCAAGTTCCGACGTGTTTTGCTATAAAGTGCAAAAGAAAAATATGTCTAGTTCCAGATTCTTGAAAAACCCTCGAAGAAGTTATATTCTCTGCAACAATCAGACATAACTATAACTTCCACTCTAAACGATATCGATGATGAAATAAAGGACGAATCAGCAAACAAAGAAGACAAAGAATTCGATTTAAAAGAAGAATCAAGAACCAATCAGACCTCCTCATTTCAAATAACGACTGACGTGAAAATAGAACACGACAGTTCAGATTTTGAAAATGACATTCCTCTTGCTCAGATAAAAAAGAAAAAGAAGAAGAAAAGAGCAAGAAAAGTACAAGCAGCTAGTTTAGAGGACAAATATGATGGTAAAATTAGAGTAGTTATCTTGAGTCAAGAAGAATTGATGCTAGAAAGAGAAAGAGAGTCGACTAAGGAGTCTTATTTGAAGCTGCCATTCAAATGCGAGACCTGTATTAAAGGATTTGATCACGAAAACACTTTGAAAACTCATATAGAGAAACAGCACGCGGTAAGAGGTTTTTTTACTAGTGATACCCACCTATAACTACCACCCCGTCTGATGGTAAGCATCGGAGTGGCTGAGGATAAACCATATCTACAAATCTAGAAGAACTCAATTTATACGCATATTTTAAGGAAAGATAGAGCCTAGATTTAGTCTAGCCTAGATTAGCCTAGATTTAGTTCTCAGAAAACTCTCTGCCTTCCTCAGGCGTGGTTTCAAATCCCAACAATGAGTTTAAGTTGCCGGCTTCCATCAAAGAATTCAGATCTATGAAAAGAACAATTTGAGGAAACTACTAGCTTATTGGTCCACTTTCTTCTTAATACTCGACTGATTATCTGGCAAGTTGGAAAAGAAAAGCGAAAATTTGACCCACGCTGCTATAATGACAAGTTTCTAATTATGTTTTCCAGGAGCATCACTTTTTGAAAACCAGTTGTTAGTCTTTCTCTATGCTAGGTCTGTTATCTATCGACCATAACACATCAAGTATCAAACTAAAACTCAATAATCCGATTTTTAATATTATCGAACTACTGAGATGACAAATTCTCAGAAGCCCGATCCTCGAACTAGTTAATCGGACTAAAGGTCTCAGTAGTCCAATTCTTTGCTAGCATCGAATTTTTGAGGCAAAAAAGTCTCATCAGTCCGATCATCGGTCTAAGTAATCGGACTACTGAGACAAAGCCTGTCGATCATATAAAAAAGACGGAAGACCGGACGGAGTTTCATTATTGGAAAATAAACATCAACCCCAAACCGCTGCGTACGAACTTTTGGTCTGCAAGGATTTTTTTAATAAGACGATGTTTTTTGATAAAATCAAGTTTTGACTAAACTTGTAAATAAAATCCTCCCCATAATTAAATTATCCTCATAAATGATTTATTGTAGAAAGAAGGCGTGTATCGGTGTGATATATGCGACTCAGTACTTGGATCTGAAGCTTCGTACAAGGAGCACGCCAGAAGACACGTCAGAAGGTAGGTAACTTGGAGGACTCAGCTCTCTATTGTAGGTAAGAAACGAACTTCATATTTGAAGTAGCGAATTACTGCAATAATTTGACCATGAAAACTGTGTTTTTAACACGTTTTTATTAGCTTCACTTGGGTGTAAGTAATAAACTATAAAACTATGTGATAAAATTGTAAACGAGTAAGTACATTTCACCACAGAAATACGAGGATGACCGACCAGAGATTGACCACCGCAGGACGGGCAGCAGCGCCCTTTCGGTTATCAGTGATGAGCATTCCAAGATTGTGGATTATGGGAACCCACCGTTAACCAACAGGACGCTGCTGCCCGTCCTCCGGTGATTCTGGATGCAGTTTTAGGACATACCCAAGTCCATGTCACAAATTAAGGGTGTTTTAAATAAATTATATAGATTCCATGTTTTTTTTGTCTATCCCAGATTCGAATGCATGGCATGTGGCAAGCGTACCACAGATATATACTCAGTTTCTCAACACTACAACCAGCAGCACGGCGACGGAACAGACTGCATCAGCATGCAGTTTACTTGTGACCAGTGCGATTATACCACCGAGTAAGTATACCATCAGAGAAACCAGAGGAATTACTGGGTATGATGACATTTGATATCTAATATCTCAGGGTGACGAGCGCAGGCACTGCACTGCGGTCGTCACCGGGAGGATTTAGTTCGCAAATTCACAATTCTGGCACTGCTACTGTTATGGGCAGGCGTGACGCTTACCACCAGGCGAACGTATCGCTAGTCTCGTCATATGCATAAAAAAGGATTTATTTTATAGGTAGGCCGGGTATTTGACCACAACTCGCCTGATTATAAGTGACGCTGAAGCCGTAGATGGTAAAATACATTTAGCTTGGAATGAGAACTCTCAAGTGAAGCTGCCGGAACACACCGTTCTGTGGTTGGTGACCGATTTTCAAATACAACCCTCCTTTTTTGACGACGGTAAAAAATCGAAAATAACACTACTGTTATCAATTAAAAGGCTTGGCTAATTTTGTGGTGATGAAATTTGGTGTAAAAAGGCTGATCGGAACTCTGCAAAAAGGAGATAGGTGTATTTAATCGTCATCATCATCACAATTTTTCAACACCACGATAGATTAACTCGTTGTTCACACTACGGCCGCCTGCCGCTGTTGCCGCCTGCCAAGCGTGGGGATTATGGCAACACCTCCCTTTAAGGGAGAGGCCTTCGTCCAGCAGTGGACGTCTTCCGGCTGTTGATGTGATGTATGTGTGATGTGTTCACACTAAAAGTAACACACAATGGAAAAAACAACTAGCGACCATACGATCGCCGTCGCCGTCACATACGATGAAGATGCTATAATATTTCAATATTATCTTAGAACAATTACAATATCGCTACTCAAACAAAAAAAATACGAAAATAATTTATATTTCAAAATTGTATGGGGAGCGATGTTTTATCTTAACATGAAACATTATAGCATCTTCGTCGTCTGTGACTGCTTTAACGCTAAAAGCGGTCTCTTCCTGTCACCATGCTGGTGAAACTACGGGGTGCAGTTAGTAACAGTGAGAACTCTTTGGTTACAGTTCGCACCGCGCGTATCGCTATCACCGCGAGAAGCACAAGAGAAAACAGCAGTGCGCCGTCTGTGGCAGCACCTTCGTCAGCGCCAGCGGACTCCGCGTACACATGAAGTGAGACATACGCTGTGTATTTATAGCTCAGTTGGTAGCTGTCTGCCTTCAGAGCTTTGGGGCGTGGGTTCGATCCCCACCTAGGACAAAAATATATGTGACGAACATTGATGTTTGTTCTGTGTACTTACACCACTGGGTGTAGTATAATATGTGTAATAAGAATGTATTTACAAAAAAAATGGCATTTAAATATTCTATCAGCTATCTGGTTTCGATAATACAAGCATTGCTTAGTATGGGGCTAGATAGCGCTATGTAAAAAGATGTCCACCAATATTTATTTATTTATTGCAAATTAATTATAGCGAATTAATTTATATTAGCTTCGTTTCGTAACCACACAGGTGATATACTACAGAATTACGCAAAATAGTATTACTAAGCTAAAAAGAAGTAATTGTACTCATCAGCTTGTCTTAGTTTGGGGCTAGCTTCAAATATAATATACTTTATTTGCGCGTTTTAACACGAGACAACACGCGACACCGTAAATTACAGTGACGATACCGAGCGCTATACAATGGAAAGTTTTCTGACAGCTGTCAGAACGTAGTTCTACAGCCAAAGAATAGATGGCGCTGACGAGACATGATTATCTTTTTTCGCATTTGTTTAATGAAGAAAAAAACACTACTAATTACTAATCCACACTTACTAATTTGTGTTGTGGAAGAACAAAAGCATAGGAAATACCATGGGCAAGTGCTTTATTAGACAAACAATAACCACAAAAAGAGCATCACAATACAGCAGGGGTATTCACAACTCAATCGGAAAGGTTTCCGTTCGGAGCCACACTATCTGTCTCAGTTCTCTACATTCCGGATGACAGAGACGGAGAATGTGGATCCTAACGGAAACCTTCCCGATTGAGTTGTGAATACCCCTCCTGATTTCAAATAAATAAGCTTTTTTTTAATATTTTTTGTCTATTTGACCCTTGATTCATTAATTCATTCAAAATCTTTAGAACCAGACTAGGTAGTGATACTATTCAGAATCATGTCTCGTCAACGCCATCTAACGGATTTCTATGAACTATATTTATTGGCAGAAAACCGCCCATTCTATAGACCGTTTTCCCACAAAACGACACGTTTGTCGTGCAGTTTATTTATTTTATTATCAATTGCTTGTCACACTTACAGCTACTCCAAGGCGTGTGACAGTTGTAGTGCAGTGTCGAAAACGCGCTTGAGTTACATAAATCACATGTATGGTATGCATGTAAAGCTAAACTTTTATTGATATAGTATCGTAAGTAGAACTTAGTTTAGTATTATATGTATAATCTGTGGAATATAATTTCTGAGAACTAACAGACGAATACTAACTTTTATTTATAACTATAATCATGAAGAACCAACAAAATTTACAAGTAACTTTAAAAAAACCGACTTCAAATTAATATGAGCACCTCGGGAGTATACCCTTTCAAATAAAAAAAACATACACACATACCGTCGAACATAGAACCTCCTCCTTTTTTGAAGTCGGTTAAAAAGCAAATAATGTAATTCCAGTACGGTCCACAAACAATCCTCCCGCGTGTACAAATGTTCGACGTGCGATAAGACGTACCGCTGCAAGTCTGGCTTGTTCAACCACTGGGCGGCGCACGCGCACGGCAGCGCGCCCGCGCAAGCTGCCTACTGCGAGCTGTGTCGCACCCACTTCGCTACCCGGAACAATCTGCAGCACCACTTGCGGACGCATTCCAATCATGTTACTGAAGACAGTAAGAAGTAAGAACAGTTTTTATTATTTATTCACTAATTGCATAATATATTATTGTGGGCATCTATTTAAAAATCTTAACGTTAATTCACCTTTGGATTACGACATTTCTTATTCTTTACACTAAACAGAACGTCATTTATATCGCTGCAAATATTCACCGCTAGATGGCGCTGGTTAGTTATAAATACCAACGATAAAGAGCGTATCGGTATCGTTTTTATTGTCACAAGTTTGACAAACGCTGACTTATTTTTGACGTTTAAATGATTGATATCGGTTGTATGTTTTCAGTTGGGTAGTTCTTTAGGGTTAATTGATTATAGACAGGTATATAATCAAAGGGGTTAATATTTATATTACGCAAATTATACCTACGCTTGTGTGAAAAAGATTAATTAAGAAAAAATATTTTTTATTAATTATAATTTGTTTTTGTTCAAGTTTTTTTTTAATGGTATTGAGTGACGAGACGAGCGAGACGGTCGCCTGGTGGTAAGCGTCACGCCGGCCCATAACAGTAGCAGTGCTAGAATTGTGAACTTGCGAATAAAATCCTGCGCTGCACTGCACTGCGCTCGTCACCCTGAGATATTAGATGTAATATCTCTTTAATGATTGTGGATTTTTTATTCTGGAATGCAATATTATAGTACATTATGATACGAGTGTGCTATGTTGGTCATTACACTAGAGGCGGTATTATGCGCACGAGCCGCAGGCGACCGCGATAAGGAAGCCGAGAGCGTAATGACTAATAGCACAAGAGTTCCATACGACTGTTTTCGTCACACTTGCGAGGAAAAAACATTTTTTTTTTATATTAATCAACCACACAGCGAAAACGTCAACAAACATTTGCGGAAAATGGCGCCTAAATCAGTAATGCGCGCGCAGGTTGACATTTACTTCAGCGGCATAAGAACTCTTTGTTGGTATTACACAAAATCTGTAAGTATTACCCGGCTATATTAAGAGTGCTTCGTACACGTACGTCTAATTGCAGTCACGTACAAACTTGACTTTACCGGGTTATACCTATTATAGTACAAGTGCCGTAATGTAAAGTAAAAAGCACGCGTGTGTAATAGCTTGGATTATGAGCCTAAAAGCGATGTAATAAGATCTACTTTACGAGCAAGTGTGATGAAAATTAATTAACAGGCTTCCGTTTGACACACAGAGCTCCAAAATACTGTGGGCGATAATAAAGTCTACAATGGACTAAAGTACTAAATAGTCCCCCTTGTGAAAGGCGGGCTTTTAGCAATTTGGAACTTTTTTTTAATGTGGTAAAAATCCAAAATGCACGATATTGAACAAAATAAAATTAATATTAAATTTGATCATATATTTTAGCTTGTTGTCTTTTAGAAAACGCAATTTAAATGTTTGGCTCGATAGAAAAAAAAACAAAGTACACTAAATCGGCATTTAGATTAGCTAGAACTAAGATAGAGATAGATTAGGAGAACTTATGCTATGGTAATGATGGTGATTAACTTTGTTCTTTCTTTTAATTTATATCGATGACTTAACTACTCTATTACATTAGGAAACAACCTGTAATAATAGATGTAATGTGTAAATAAATAAATAAAGATAATACGCTCTTAAAAAAAAATACAACCGACTTCAACTTCGAATACCTGGATGACATATTCATATTTTCTAGTCGTTTTGATATAAAAACCAAACTACTGAACCGATTTTTATAAAATTTATATGGGACCACCTGTTCAGAGCCAGACCAACAAAAAAAAGAATCATCGAAATCAGTTCATAATTGACATAATTGTTCATTAATTGGCGGAGTAATCGCGTAACAAACATACGTACAAAAAAACAGTCTAATTGAGAACCTCCTTTTTTGAAGTCGGTTGAAAAAACATTATGAAACCACGTAAAATTTATGCTTATAGATATAATACAATGTGTAACAAAAAGGTTCAACAATACGATAGTGCATGTATGTACTTATCATTATAAACAACTTTTACTAAGGGGCCAACCCTGAAATAGCGAAAATTAAATCAGCTGTTCCATACAAAAAGTTCATTGCCATGGACAAAATGTATGGAACAGCTTTTTCTGTGATTTCAGGGTTGGCCCCATAGTAAAAGTGGCTCATAACGATGAGTACAAACATGCCCTTCCGTATTGTTGGACCTTTGTGTTACACGTTGTATAGTATTATTTCGTTTTTTGTTTTTTTTATATTACAGTATTTCTTTGTTATATTTTTAAAAACAAAGAAAAACCTACTAAATTTAGCAATTCAAGCGCTCGCGCCTTCTTTCTCTCGCTCGCACCTACCGTTTATAGTGCCTATCGTTTACTCGCCTAGACGTATCTCGCTACAACCGGGCCTTAATTCAACACCTATACAAAAAGCAATGATATTATATATGGAGGGTCATGTCATATCGCGCCCTAAAATGCCCCCGTGAAGACGGCCCTAAGGACTTTCTCGCCTGTCTGCGCTCACTGAGCGAGACGCGCGCTATCCCTTTTGCTCTCATAAATCTTCTGTCGCACTCCAGCGCAACTCGTAAACATGACGGCGCGAGGGTCATTTTCAAATGTTGTTTTATTACGCGATGGCGCATCCTTCGTAATCTTTGACAAAAAGGCTATATTGCAAGGTGTTTTTTTAAATCTAATAAACTTGTTTGTGTCAGATTCGAATGCCAGGAGTGCGAGGCTAAGTTCCTGACGAAGACGGCTCTGCAGACCCACGTGGACTGGGACCACTTGAAGACCGTCAAGTACGAGTGTCAGAAATGTTCCAAGGTAAACTATTTATGCCTGACAGATTAGGCGTTTGACCACAGCTTACATGACATGAAGCGACGACTCAATGGCGAGAATAGGCTAGATGACTGGTTTTTTTTATTATCCTATTAAAATGTGGCCCATAAATATAGCTGATTAATGAAAAAATAAACAAACTTATCAAAAATAAGCGACTTTTAGACTTAAAATAAATAGCAATAAATATCTGAATCTGAATCTGAATCTGAGGCCTTGGGAGTCCTTCGTCCAGCAGTAGAAGTGTTATGGCTGACGACTAGACAGAGAGGCGAAAACAGCAAATCGTGACGTCACTTCTCTGTACGCCATATAAATTCTATTCTGACAAGTAAGGCGTGACGTCATTTTTTGTTTTGTGGGAAAGGGACAGAGTTGTCTCTAACAGAAACTTTAAACGCTCATATATCAGAACATTATTAACCGATTTAAATTTTTTTTTTCAATAGACATACTATATTTACTTAAATTCTTCATCAAAGCTATTGGTTTCAACGATATAAACATCAGTCATCTACCCTATTCAACGAATCGTTGTACCACATTGGAAGGGGCGTCTCGTTATCGGTAGGTCGTGGGTTCGAGCCGACTCGTTCTTCGATATTTATATACTTTTTTTTTGTACTTAAATCCTGCCGACAATATAATAATTTGGCATATATCTGAATAATTGTATCCTAAAACTGCAACCAGACCTACCGGAGGACGCGCAGCAGCGTCCTCTCGGTTAACGGTGGTGAGCAGTCTACGTCCTCAAGCCGCCTGCCAAGTATTTTTTTTTATTATAAACGGCCTTACCTAAAATAATTTCGATTCTCTTAGTCACTGCTTAAACTTCTCTGTCCTTTTCTAGCACGTGCAACTTCACGTCAGAGAGAAGATGGCAGAGCATCTTAAGCAGTGACTAACGGTTGAAAAGTGTTTTTAAGTAAGGCCGTTAAAGGCTTGCGTTTGACTGCCAACACGAAAATGCAGTCTACGATGGAGTACGCTTGGGATGAGAAAGTGAACTCAAAGACTCTTGAATTTGGGGTCATCTTAAATTTAATTTCGGAAATACAAGTCCATAGTATTCTGGGCGGGATAATCTGTGAACATCACAACGCTCAACATCACGCTACTGCGGCTTGCTCGCGCTGTTGTTTTTTTTACAGTTTTTTTTTATTATTATTTAAATAATAAATAAATATATTGTGAGACATTTTACACACAGCGCTATCTAGCTCCTTACTAAGCAAAGCTTGTATTATGGAAACCAGATAGCTGATAGAATACTTATATATGACGGAGGAGGAGGGTCCTTTCGCCATCATCATCAGCACTCATCGTTGATCCTCTTAGCAGTGGGCGTCGTCGGTGGGTGGTGTCGGATGAGAATAAAACATGCTCGTACAATCAATCAAATTATAATCTTCACAGAAGTTAACAGTACAGTAATCAGGTAGGCACACAAGTTGTAGGTAGGTACAGTCCGCGAGGTATAAACTGAGCTTTGCATTAGTGTGAGTGATCACCAAAAGTACAGTCAGACAACAAACTCTTAAAAATTAATATTATTAAAATAAAATAAAACTAAATTGATAAAATAAATTCCAGCTGTGTATTTGACTGATGAGTACATATTATTGTGTGATTATTACTAAAAAATCAATTTGAAAGACAAAATAACTACACATCTTCTACACCAGACATTGCACCATAGTCACTTTCTTTATCACTCTCGTTATCATTTTCACTCTCGTCTGATGTGTCGTTTGTTTTAATAATGAATCTTTCCGTTATATTGTCAATAACGGCGTCGTATCCATGAAACTTTTTTTCTTCTTTTATTGCATGGTCACAAACATTTTTCCATTCCTGTACAGTGATACTTTCAATTTTTTCATTTGCTAACCTCATTATTGTATCCATATTCATTGACACGTTTTTTTTCGCGACGTATCCTTTTATCATTGCCCATATATTTTCAATCGGATTGAAATCTGGGTGATAGGGTGGTAGACGAAGGACGCTGTGACCATGTTCTCTTAATAAGGTGTCAATTTTATATTCAATAAATCGTTGTTTATTATGCAGTATCAATTGATAAAGTTGTGGTTTAAGCATGGATATTGAGTGATCGATATTGCGTAACTTGAGCCAGTCAATCATATCTTGTTTGCGACTATTTGAGTTGGGAGCGGGATTTTTTAACGAATTGTGGTAAGATGCGTTGTCAACTACAATAACGCTATTGGGCTTCAAATTGGGAATTAATTGCGTTTGTAACCATTTTGTATAGTTTTCTGTATTCATATTGTTATGATAATCACCACTTTTTTGATTAGCTTTAAACATCAGCAGCGCATTTGGTATGAAACCGTCCTCGCCGCCGGCATGAACGATTATCAATCGATTTCCTTTAGAAATAGGTTTCTTCAAACCAGAAGTGCTGCCATCTGAATATGATTTTGATGAAGTGTGAGTGGTGTCAATATATGTTTCATCGGTATAAACGATAGGCCTGCCCTGAATACGGTATTCGGAAATTTTAAGTAAATAAGTTATACGTAGGTGACGGATCTCATGCTTTTCCATTAAAAATTTTCTGTTATTCTCTGTCCTTGACCAATGAAATAAAAGAGATACTTCTTTTCGCAATGACCATATTGATCCTGGATAGTTAATGTCAGCCTTTAATTTTTCATGAATTCTTTTCATTGTTGGCACCTCTTTGTCAGTAATGTGAAAATTATGAATTGTTCTACGGATTACTGCTTTATCAAAATCATCAATGATTATTATATTTTTCCTGCATCTGGTCTTTTTCGGAGATTTGAATTTGGTTCCATCTTTCAAAACACGTTTACCTTCCAATAAGACTCTTTTAACAGTTGACAGTGGAATTCCTGTCGATGTCGATACCAATTGGGCTGATGTAGTCACACTTGACATGTCTTTATCGTTCATGTCTATAAAATAGCTATTTAAATTACACAAAATTTCTTTTACTTGGCTATTTAATGGTTTCCGTATTTTGCGCTTATTTGTGTTGGCATCCATTTTACTAACACTTATATCAAACAAAAACAAAATAATATTAAACACGTCACGCTGCAGTCTGTACAAGAGGTGAAGTGCGGCAGGAGCGCGGCGAGACAGAATGGCGCCGCGCCTCATGCCGGTTACCCAAAATCAGTTTAAACCGGTTTTTACCGGGCGAAAATGGCGCCGCGCCTAAGGCCGGTTATCACACCTACACTATCCATGTACACTCACACAAATGCAAAGCTCAGCTTATACCTCGCGGACTGTACGTATCACAGAACGCGCGACGGTTCAGTGTCCGCCGCACGCGCCGCTCGCCGAAGGGAAAGTGAAGTCACCGATCGACGGCGCGCACGTCACCGACTCCATCGAGTGCCACCAGGCGGCGCTGGCGTCCCGGATACGACTCGATTGCGACATATACATATTGTTTTCGTAAAAACATACTTATAATACATACTACACCACTACACTATATTATTTACGAAACGTTATTAATTTATTATTACTAGTATTATTGACACAATTTATTATTATTAATTATGACTAACCTCCTAAAATACCTGTATTTAAAAGGCACCTTATTGTAAAATGAAGTCGTCTTCCTCTCTTCTACTATAGCTCCCCACGATGGGATCCATATGAAACTACTTTTCAAACGACAAAACTATTTTTCAAAAGGATTCGTATGAACCGATTTTTAAGATTCTTTATTTGTTGGAGGTCCCATATAAATTTTATCGAAATCAGTTTTGTAGTTTGGTTTTTAAATCAAAATTACTAGAAAATATGAAGATGCCATCCAGGTATTTGAAGTTGAAATCGGTTGTTTTTTTTTTAATAGACAAAAAACAATACCTTTGTTCACTATGGAAGCAATAAATATCTGAAAATGAAACTGAAACGACGTTCACAAAGACAATTTACTTACAACAGGTATTCAAGACTGCAGTAACGTTAAAGAAACACAACAGCTTCGTTCACGAGAAGAAGCGACCGCCGCGAGACAAGATCTGCGATTACTGTGGAAGAGCTTTCACTGTAAGTAAACTTTAATGCCGTCTTGTGCCTTAATGTAGTTTTTGTAGTGGTAGGACTCTACTGCAGAGTCCGCCTGGGGAAGTACCACACCTTTGCCCGTTATTCAACTGTAGTGGTAGGACTCTACTGCAGAGTCCACCTGGGGAAGTACCACACCTTTGCCAGTTATTCAACTGTAGTGGTAGGACTCTACTGCAGAGTCCGCCTGGGGAAGTACCACACCTTTGCCCGTTATTCAACTGTAGTGGTAGGACTCTACTGCAGAGTCCACCTGGGGAAGTACCACACCTTTGCCAGTTATTCAACTGTAGTGGTAGGACTCTACTGCAGAGTCCGCCTGGGGAAGTACCACACCTTTGCCCGTTATTCAACTGTAGTGGTAGGACTCTACTGCAGAGTCCGCCTGGGGAAGTACCACACCTTTGCCCGTTATTCAACTGTAGTGGTAGGACTCTACTGCAGAGTCCACCTGGGGAAGTACCACACCTTTGCCAGTTATTCAACTGTAGTGGTAGGACTCTACTGCAGAGTCCGCCTGGGGAAGTACCACACCTTTGCCCGTTATTCAACTGTAGTGGTAGGACTCTATTGCAGAGTCCGCCTGGGGAAGTACCACACCTTTGCCCGTTATTCAACTGTAGTGGTAGGACTCTACTGCAGAGTCCACCTGGGGAAGTACCACACCTTTGCCAGTTATTCAACTGTAGTGGTAGGACTCTACTGCAGAGTCCGCCTGGGGAAGTACCACACCTTTGCCCGTTATTCAACTGTAGTGGTAGGACTCTATTGCAGAGTCCGCCTGGGGAAGTACCACACCTTTGCCCGTTATTCAACTGTAGTGGTAGGACTCTACTGCAGAGTCCACCTGGGGAAGTACCACACCTTTGCCAGTTATTCAACCGCCAAGCAGTAGCAAACAGTAGAAATTAATAGGACAAATCACTATCACTATCGCAAATGATTCTAAATACTAGCAATACTGTAGTCGGTCTGAAGAAGGCGATTAGTTGAAATTGTCCCACTGACATCTTCTCCATAGCATTGCTAAAAGAAAAAAGTTTTCGTTTCAAGACTTTTTGTCTGTAAGCATTGAGCTAATATCTAAAGAGTCACAATCTCTATGTGAAAACAGTTAAAAAACGTCCGAGTGCCGTTGTACATACCTATACGTGCATTATATCGTTCTCAATTGTTCGAATTTAGACGTTATGTCGATTGTATAGTGTTCATTGTATGCTTGAGCGCTTGTGTCTTATCGTAGTTCAAGACGTTCAAAAAGTCGGCGCACTGCGTAGGATGCGCCGAGTTTCGGCGCGGACTTTTTTTTTGCACGTTTGTGACTCTATAGATATTAGCTCAATGTCTGTAAGCTAGTCATAAATGTGGCGTGGCGTAAGTTGCAATTAAAAATGTGTCAGTGTAAATGTTCCAAGTTATACGACTAAACTGACATTTCGAGTGTTGCTACTTTTTGGCATAATTTAAATAGTGCTGGGATAAAAATATTAAGTTTATTAACATATGTTAAGAAACATAATCTTTTTATTAACTTATGAAGTTATGTTAACAAACTTAATGACTTCACACCAAGCAACTACTCAGATATATTTATATTAGTCTTTGTAAAAGGTGTAGTTCCTGATAATGTACGATTTCAATCTTTCCAAGGGTATAAAACATGAAAATATTGTTACGTTTCCGTGTAGCAATTTACAGAACAACTTTTTAACGCAATATGTTTTCCATTTTCTGCCTGCACTTACACTGGCAGCACTTTAACAGTCTTACCTAAAATAATCTCGATTCTCTTAGTCACTGCTTAAACTTCTCTGTCCTTTTCTAGCACGTGCAACTTCACGTCAGAGAGAAGATGGCAGAGCATCTTAAGCAGTGACTAACGGTTGAGAAGTTTTTTTAAGTAAGGCCGTAGATGTTTAACGGCACTTAATTACTATTCAATAATTCATTTGCACGATATGAACTTAACAATATCCATCACTACGGTTTTTTAGCAGGCAGCATTATTTTGGAAAGTGACATATCAATCTGTCAGGTTAGTCCGTTTGATTGGGGGGGATGATTGATTGCCCCGTGAGTGGCATTTATTTCTGAGCGCTACCATGGGTCGGATGATACGTTAAATTGTTGGTCCCGGTTGTTTGTTCTAGTTTCTATAACAACGACCATCAGCCATGTCAGAGGCCTCCGGGCGGCACATTAAGTCTGACATGGGCTGGCCACTCAGCCTAGTGTCCATAGTGTTGTCATTTTCTGAAGGAGATAAGATAAAATATTATAATACCCACAAAATAGCTTGTTAATAAATTGTTATTCCTTTTTATGTTTTGGTGGCGAGTCCATTATAGAAAAATTCATGATATTTTATTATTAGTAAAATATTTATGGATGTAACTTTATGATAATAAATATTATTCTATTCTATTCACTAGGGCTGGCCACTCAGCCTATACGAGCTTACTAACTTAGTCCGTTTGATTATGAATACGAGTATAGCTTTGACTATATACCCAGCAGCTAGATCCTCCAAGGAGTATAGTTGTTGTTGTTGTCCCTGGTGTTGCAGACGACGTCGATCCTGGTGTCGCACGTGCGCACGCACACGGGCGCGCGGCCGCTGCGCTGCGCGCGCTGCGCCGCTACCTTCGCGCACGCGGCCGCGCTCTACACACACAACAAGCTCATACACAACAAGTAAAATCTGGGGGATCATGACCAATCCGACAATCTTTCTTTTTTCTTTTCTTTTTTATAAAAAAATGTTTATTGCTTCAATTAAATTGTTATAGGTAGGTATTTTTCTTACTTCAGATGCCTCTGCTCCGTAAAACCTGTGATATAGGCATCTGCAATTTTATAAGTATAAAATAGTTATTTTCATCACACTTGCTCGTAAAGTGGATCTTATTGCATCGGTTTTATGCTCATAATCCAAGCTATTACACACGCGTGCTTTTTACTTTACATTACGGCACTTGTACTATAATAGGTATAACCCGGTAAAGTCAAGTTTGTACGTGACTGCAATTAGACGTATGTATACGAAGGACTCTTAATATAGCCGGGTAATACTTACAGTTTTTTTGTAATACCAACAAAGAGTTCTTATGCCGCTGAAGTAAATGTCAACCTGCGCGCGCATTGCTGGTTTGGGCGCCATTTTCCGCAAATGTTTGTTGATGTTTTCGCTGTGTGGTTGATTATTATCAAAAAAAATTGTTTTTTCCTCGCAAGTGTGACGAAAACAGTCGTATGGAACTCTTGTGCTATTAGTCATTACGCTCTCGGCTTTCTTATCGCGCTCGCCTGCGGCTCGCGCGCATAATACCGCCTCTAGTGTAATGACCAACATAGCACACTCGTATCATAATGTACTATTATGATACTAGTGCGGTAAGTTGGTTTTTACAAACGAGTAGACGTTACCATAGTCACGAGTTTGTAAAAACCAATTCCGCACGAGTGCCATACAACGTTTGACAACACATTTGCGAGATTACAGTAATAATTAAACAAACTTTGTTAATTTGTTTATAAATATCAATCAGAAAGTTGCAACTAAATACTTGACACTGGCATATGCACAAAGTGCAATGCCATAAGGAGGATAGAGGAAAAAATATTTTATGTTTTTAATAGGAAAATGGCGCCACGTGCGCGTGGTAAAAATTAGAACCAAATCTTTCGTTTCATTTTCTCTTTAGTATTATAATGTGACAAAAGTATTGAGCAAAAGCGCTTCTGAGGAGGTTAGATCATTTAGATTATTTATTCTCGTAATGCGAAACTCCTTAAAGGAATTCTTATATATTTTTACGGAAATTAAAAAAAATACGGTAAAGCGTACGCACGACGCTATAAAACTACGTGCGGTAAACCTATTTTTGCGTAATGTTCAACGTACGAACGATGTATAGAGGCTTCTTAAATGCATTTTTCGAGCAAATGTGTTGTAAATAATATTCTTTGAGCTTGTATTGAGTCACAAATATTGGGCAATATAATTTGGCTGCGGCTTAATAAACAATTTATATAAAATAAGAACATTTATACATTCAGGAATGGATAAAAAATATTTATTTTAAATTATATGATAATAAGCATGATGCTATTTTTTTATTACCTCATAAAAAAGCTGATCATCAATAGAGCCTATCAACGAAATCAAAATTTAAAATAACTCAAAAATAAATAAGTTCTAAGTATTTTAATTTCAAGCTAGACAGAGAGCGCGCTATACTGAGCTATGACGTCAAGCCTCAGGCGCGGCATACAAATGCTATACTAACACGTGCTTTGCGAGAAAGGGATAGAGCATCCCCTCTCTATCCCCACCAAAAACTTTAAACGCTCATATCTCAGAGATTTATCAGCCAATACAATTTATTTTTTCAGTATGTGTAATGTATTTAGTTATATTCATCACTAAGCCTGTTATTTGTCATAAATTAAACATTAGGCCACACGCCTACTGGCAAAAAAAGTTAAGAATTGATATAATAGGCTAGATGACTGATGTTTAAATCGTTGAAACCAATAGCTTTGATGAAGAATTTAAGTGAATATAGTATGGTAATTGAAAACATTATTTAAATCGGTTAATAATGTTCTGATATATGAGCGTTTAAAGTTTTTGTTAGAGACAACTCTGTCTCTGCCTTACTTGTCAGAATAGAATTTATATGGCGTACAGAGAAGTGACGTCACGATTTGCTGTTTCGCCTCTCTGTCTAGCATGATATTAAAATGCTTATAAGTTGCTTATTTTTGATCAGATTTGAATTTTCTTTTCATTAATCAGCTATATTTATGGGCCACATTTGAATAGGACAATTAAAAAAAACCAGTCATCTAGCCTATTAATAAAATCTTGGAGATGATGAAGCTGTGCGTGCCAGACGAGTACTTGGGGCGGCGCAGACAGCCGCCGCTGTTAGCGGTCCCTCGAGGGAGGACTAACATGACGTATTCCACTGATCACAAAACGAGTTCGTAGGGGCTGTACTATATTATTTATACTATGGTAATGATAGTGATTAACTTTCTTTTTATTTCATTGATGACTTAACTACTTTATTGCATTACGGAACAACCTGTAATAATAGATGTCATCATCATCATCATCAGCCCGGAGACGTCCACTGCTGAACTAAAGCCTCCCCCTTAGACCGCCACACTGTACGACAACCTGCCATTTGCATCCACCGGTTGCCCGCGACTTTTACAATGTCGTCGGTCCACCTATATATATATATATATATATATATATATATATATATAGTGGGAGGCCTTCCTACGCTGCGTCTTCCGGTTCGCGGTCGCCACTCAAGAACCTTTCTCCCCCATCGGTTGTCAGTTCTTCGAGCGATGTGTCCTGCCCACAGCCACTTCAACTTGCAAACCTTGCGAGCTATGTCGGTGGCTTTGGTTCTTTGGCGAATAATTGATGTACTGTTAAATAAATAAATAAAACATACTCATCACACGAGAGAGTTTTATTTTGAACACACTTAGGCTACGTTCACATAATACACTGCACGTGTTTCAGCATTCGACAAATAAACGTAAAAACAGCGAGACGCACAATACACCCCGCAAGCGGACTTATCGCCCCCACACAGAACAAGTAAATTTAAAAAAAACTTCAAATTAATATGGAACCACCTCGGGAAAATTTATCGATATGTTTTTGAAGTATCGCAACAGTTATCGATATCGGTCCCTACCTATATCTCCTTTTCCGGCTTCTGGTACACTCTGCAGTGGTACAATGCCGTGTGAACTTTATCATATTAGCTTCATTCGATGAAATGCCGAATTCTAAAAATGTGAACATTAAGACGCTGACAATAGCTGATCCTCCGCGCGTCTGTGGTCTCTGGGGTAGATAACTGATGTTTATATCGTTGAAACCAATAGCTTTGATGAAGAGTTTAAGTAAATATAGTATGATTATTGAAAAAATAATTTAAATCGGTTAATAATGTTCTGATATATGAGCGTTTAAAGTTTTTGGTAGAGACAACTCTGTCCCTTTCCCACAAAACAAAAAATGACGTCACGCCTTACTTGTCAGAATAGAATTTATATGGCGTACCGAGAAGTGACGTCACGGTTTGCTGTTTCTTCTCTCTGTCTAGCATGATATTAAAATGCTTATAAGTTGCTTATTTTTGATCAGATTTTCATTTTCTTTTCATTAATCAGCTATATTTATGGGCCACATTTTAATAGGACAATAAAAAAATACTTTACTAATTTTTGTTATGTGTCTTCATACAAAAATACAAAGAAAAATTGACTTAGAAATTCATTTTTAGAGGTTATTTTACGATATTTTTTTTAAAGAGAAAATTATTTTTAAGCTTCTTTTTGAAACAATAGCCATATAGGAAATATGATCTAGACTCTAAATTAACATGTTTTTTTTTCAGTGCTGTCGAATGTGTACATTTGGCAAAACATTGAGCCGAATGAAGCCAATTTGGGTGTACTCGTCCTCTTAATCATAAAACGTATCTCATTCAGCTTGATCTCCGGCTTACAGCCTCTTCTAGCTGTCTTATACATCGTCACTCCGTCGAGACTTAGGGCGTTTTACACTATTTCATTTAAGTATTTTTCCTTTGATTTATCTTCTATGGCAGTTGTGTCCTGCGTTTCGTGTGTCCGCAAGTGATTTCGTAGGATTTTGTTAGTCTGAAATTTTTAAAAAGGTCTTTAAACACGTTTTATCTACACCAATATTATAAAGAGGAAATATTTGTATGTTTGTAACGAATAAACTCAAAAACTACTAGGCCGATTTCAAAAATTCTATCGCCATTACGAATCTACATTATCCCTGAGTAACATAGGCTATATTTATTTCTAGAAAAAATTAAGGATCCCTACTAAAACTTCAATAATGTATCCCAAGGTGTAATTTTTTTTGCCATAAAAAAAACTTTCATCGCATGCGCTGCGGAAACTAAGCACAAAAGGCGGTCTTATCGCTAAAAGTGATCTCTTCCAGACAACCCTAGGATGAAAGAAAAAGTTAAAATGTGAAATAGGGACGGAAATGGGAAACAGTATTTTATTTAAACTACTAATGCCCTGCATAATAATACATTTACTCTACGTTTAAAAAATAAATGTCCACCCGTGCGAAGCCGGGACGGGCCGCTAGTCATTTATAATTACAATTAAATCAGTATTTTAGTGTAATTTTAATGTATCACACACACATCAACATCATCAAACGTCCACTGCTGGACGAAAGCCTCCTTAAGGATCGACAAGCTCGAACTCATCGGTGGGCGCGGCTACAAAAGCATGCTCTCTTCATCAAACAAACTGTGGGAAAGGGAGAAAGAAAGATAAATGAGCGCGCAAATATATTTTTTGTCGACCTTTGGCTGCAGTAATGTGGTTGAATAAATTCTGAGTTAATTTATTCCAACTTAAGTTATTTGAAATGTTTATGGACTAAACTATGCCGCTTGATAAATTATTTTAGAGTTTTCGTATTCCTTATGTTATTTATTTACATCCAATGTGGCGTTAAAATTGAGCTAAAATACAAGATGTTTCCTGGCTCATAACTTTCATGTTTATTAACTTTTTACTTTCGTAATAATATACAATCCTAGATAATGAAGAGATTAATCGATATAATACTTAGTCTTGGACCTACAAAATTACATAGTGGAGTAGTAATACTACCGCGTTTCTATGGAGAAGTGACCAACTTGTCTACTCTTAATAGCTTAACAGGTAGAGGTCGCCACAATCCCTACGCTTGGCAGGCGGCTTGGGGCAGCTATTTGCGTAGTCGTGTAATGTTACAAAGAGAGTTCGCGCCGCTCGGTCAAATCGCGCTCACCGTGAACCCCCTTCCGCACAGATAGCATATCTTGTCCCGCGGCGGCAGTACGCCCTCGTGTTTACGTCGTCTATGTTTCACTAGTTCTGCGTTCCGGATGAAGTTCTGAAACATACACAACTTTTGGAGTTTTGGCGGGAACACGGAAAAATCATGTCGTTGCATTCTATTATTTTCTTAAACTTGTGTTTTTTCGCGAATTAATGATTAAAAATAGTGGTGTTTTACTCATTGAGTGTTGAATTACATGCACGAGTGTGGGAAGTGATATAATGTGGTAGAACATGTCTTTTCGTGTTGTTTTCAAAACTCCATAGAAGCTCATAGTAAAGTCGCCACAACTTTACTAGGGCTTGACTTGGACTCTACTATGACTGGTTTCGTGTGACTGACTGTGATTTAATGACATATTTGACTTGATTTTAATAAAAGATACCTGAAAATTCATAAACTTGACACTGGCAGAATGCATAACGTGCGATGCCAATGTATATATATATATATAACTAAGAAAAAAAAAACTTTTTTAGGGTTCCGTACCTACCGTACCGTTCCAAAAGGAAACCGTATAGAATCACTTCATTGTCCGTCTTGTCTGTCGGTCTGTCAAAGCTCTTGCTTGAATACGTGGAAGTATCACGTTTAAATTAATATCAGATACGTAGTAGAGCTGTAAAAAAAATCAAGATTCTAAGTTAACGCAATCAAGAAATAAAACCATAATACCATGGAGAATAGGGAGTTGCGATGAGGAACTTACGGCCGTAGAACAGAATTTGCGGACGGAGTGTGTGACGTCACACTTATTTGGTCAGTCTGCGAGCGACCGCCTCACGCAGCAGTCATTCAGGCTTACAAAACAGATGTACGACTTTTAGTGTTTTTACGCAGTAAAAGTGAAAAAAAAATGAGTTGCTGCGTTTTTTCTTGCACATAATATCGAGGCAAACATTCCGATGACATGATTGGTGTCTCATTTCATTTATAAGTAATTTTATTTGTGTTTTTTGTGGTTTGTTTACGAAATATACGTATGTTTCTTGATGTTTTTAACTAGTTCCAGAGATGGCGGCACTAGTAGTAAATCTAGCGTTTATAAAAGTTCTCTATTTTGTCGATAAAGCACTTCTCAAAAAACTTTTCCTGAATTCTGCTAGATGGCAGCACCATGTGCGGAATGTACCACTCCTCCCGCCAACCCTACACCTCTCCGCACGATCACGCGTCTTTCTAAGGAAAAATCCTTTGATCACCTCTCTGCTTCTATTACTCTGTGCATAATACGGTCATTGTTATAATACGGAATCCACGTTGCGCGAGTCTTGACTCGCACTTGACGGCTTTTTTTTCTATTAGTGGTAACCGTTATTGGCCTAAATGTACTTTGCACTAGTTGTACTGTTTATACCTTCTCTATAAGAAGGCTGTTGGTTGTCCAAATAAAATAAAATAAATAAAATTATTATGTTTAGTTTTGTTATTACTGTCGGACAGACAGACAGACAGACATACAGACGACACAGACTTGTATAGGGTTCCGTTGGATACCCTTCGAGTACGGAAACCTGAAAACAGTTCTATAGAAGTAGTGCTTACCTTGTCACACTGCTCGCATCTGTATCTGATCATGTTGAGATGCACCAAGTTGTGATGGTCTTTCATGTAAATTTTCTTCGTGAATGTCTTCTTGCAGTCTGGACAAGGAATGCTGTGAATAATTATCATAGTTCATATTTATCTTATTTTATGATTAATTATCATAGTCCATATTTATCATAGTTCATGAATAATTATCAAAGCATTACTTAGCATTGCCATCCAACGTGGCAATGCCGCCAGCATTCTGGCCACCTTTCCATCATCTACGGGGCTTTTAGTTTAAATTTTATGTTTTGTATTTTTATTATGTAGGGTTTGTTTTTACTAGGTAGGTTTTATTTAGTTGTTAGTTTGTTATAATTTAATTTTAGTGTATAATTGTATTTTATTTGTAAATAAACTTATCCTTATTATCAAAGTTTATGAATTATTTTTCATAGCTCATGAATGATTTACACATAACACACACTTAATCATCACATAGTGTAAATGTGTGAGTAAGCACGTCGCTAGGTAAAAAATGTCATATTTCTCTAATTATTTAATATACGCGTATTTCTCTTTCATATTTTATACTAACCTGACTTTCTTCTTCTGGGTATGTTTGGCGCTGTTACACAAATGCCATTTGTATCTGTAAAAAAATAGCTTTCTTATGACTTAGAAAACAGATTTCGATTAAAAAATTTCCTCAATAAAATCCCCTAAAAGACTTACACTAAAAGTGTAAGTCTGGTATGTAGTCCCAGAGATAGGGCGTCATTTTATGTATGCGACTTTTCAAAAACTGCGTCTCGAAGCACTTTTTACATTATAGATTATTGTTTTTATACTATGCTATACTATTGTGTTTTCATAACATAACATAACATAATAATCGTTTATTTCAGGCAGATTACAACTATTACAATTTGATACTATATTTTATGTGATTAAAGCTTAAACAGGAAGAAAAATTATGACCTCCGGCAGGAGTCTAACCTGCATACGAGCAGTCTCTATGGGTTTCCGTCCCAACTGCTTTGTCAATTAAGCTACAGAAGTCTCTGCCTTAGATGCCAAATTTCCCAACCTGTTTCAAGCTACCAACTATATTGTATACTACGTAACAGAAGTAACATAGACCAATGAATAAACAATAGTACTAATTACAGAAAGTTAACTCCGCAAAGGAATTGAAATAAATAAGGACTTTACCTACTAGGCAATAAAGTAGCAATTCAACTCTCACAGCGCTGGATACCGCTCGCTATATTCACCTAGATATACCGCTCTCTTTCTATCACGTATACTTAGTTACGTGCAACGAGGCTAGCGTGCGGGCGGCCACTGACTTCTGCCTTGCATTGTCCTCCCGGACGGAGCGCCGGCCGAACATACCTAAACTGCGGAGTGACACCCCCACTGGTATTACCTATAGTCTGTTCTGTACTTATGGTACTGACCTATACACGTTCTTGTATGTAGTGTCGCATTCGACGCAGTAGGCGGGGGGAGACGCGGGCGAGTGTGCGAGCTTCTTGTGCAGCCACAACCCGTTGTAACGGGAGAAGGTCTTATTGCAGGGGAGACAGGTGAACGGGGAGTGCTGTTTCCTGGAAACATAAAAAATTAATATAACAAAAAATATTAGGGAACGTAAAAGCCCTATGCGAACTTATATGTATAATCAGAAAAGAGTTGACTACTTACGACAGTAATCGTGTTATATAACAATGAAAAAAACTGACTTTCGAGTACTTGGATGACATCTTCACTTATCCGATTATTTTGAATTAAAAACCCAAACTACAGAACCGATTTCGATAACATTTATATGGGACCACCTCTGACTTTTCACCTACCAAACAAAAAGGAATCATCAAAATCAATTCATAAATGGCGAAGTAATCGCGTAACACACAAACAAACAAAAAAACAAATTCCAATTGAGAACCTCATTTTTTGAAGTCGATTGATAATAATTATAGAAAGACGGCCCACAATATAACAGATTAACTCACGTGTAAACATAGCTTACCACCTATATAACTCCACCACTAAGTAAATATATGACCAGTGTCTATAACTTCAGTATCTGCTATCGCTTGTCAAGTATTGACATCGTTAGCGTAAAGGGCCCGCTATCGCTTGTCAAGTATTGACATCGTTAGCGTAAAGGGCCCGCTATCGCTTGTCAAGTATTGACATCGTTAGCGTAAAGGGCCCGCTATCGCTTGTCAAGTATTGACATCGTTAGCGTAAAGGGCCCGCTATCGCTTGTCAAGTCTTGACATCGTTAGCGTAAAGGGCCCGCTATCGCTTGTCAAGTATTGACATCGTTAGCGTAAAGGGCCCGCTATCGCTTGTCAAGTAGTGACATCGTTAGCGTAAAGGGCCCGCTATCGCTTGTCAAATAGTGACATCGTTAGCGTAAAGGGCCCGCTATCGCTTGTCAAGTAGTGACATCGTTAGCGTAAAGGGCCCGCTATCGCTTGTCAAGTAGTGACATCGTTAGCGTAAAGGGCCCGCTATCGCTTGTCAAATAGTGACATCGTTAGCGTAAAGGGCCCGCTATCGCTTGTCAAGTAGTGACATCGTTAGCATAAAGGGCCCGCTATCGCTTGTCAAGTAGTGACATCGTTAGCGTAAAGGGCCCGCTATCGCTTGTCAAATAGTGACATCGTTAGCGTAAAGGGCCCGCTATCGCTTGTCAAGTAGTGACATCGTTAGCGTAAAGGGCCCGCTATCGCTTGTCAAATAGTGACATCGTTAACGTAAAGGGCCCGCTATCGCTTGTCAAGTATTGACATCGTTAGCGTAAAGGACCCGCTATCGCTTGTCAAGTAGTGACATCGTTAACGTAAAGGGCCCGCTATCGCTTGTCAAGTAGTGACATCGTTAGCGTAAAGGACCCGCTATCGGTTGTCAAATAGTGACATCGTTAGCGTAAAGGGTCCGCTATCACTTGTGAAGTATTGACATCGTTAGCGTACAGGGCCCGCTGTCGCTTGTGAAGTATTGACATCGTTAGCGTACACGGCCCGCTGTCGCTTGTGAAGTATTGACATCGTTAGCGTACAGGGCCCGCTGGCGCTTGTCAAGTATTGACGTCGTTAGCGTACAGGGCCCGATACCGCTTGTGAAGTATTGACATTGTTAGCGTACAGGGTCCGCTATCGCTTGTGAAGTATTGAAGTCGTTAGCGAGATTACCTGATATGATCCTTGATGCAGTATCTCATCTTGAAGGTGACTCCGCAAACGTCACAAACATATTTCTCATGCCAGTCTTTGTAGTGTTTATAAAATTCCCGCCGATTACTGAAAAAATATGATATAACTTTCTTTTTTTTATTATTTTAGCTTTATTCTTAATGTTTTAATACAAGATTTTTTTAAAGTCAATAAAAATATAACTGTATTAAACTGATATAACTATATTTTCGAAAAGAGCCATTCTAACGCAAACATTTACCTCAGAAATATTTCTTTAAAAACCGGAAAACAGAAAGTTTAGAAGATCTTGCCACCATTTTTTTTCCGACCTTTACTTTCCTACTGCTGTGCAAAGGTCAGGCAACTATTTACTAATAAGTAATAAAAACGTAGTTACCTAAATTTTAATCCGCATTTTAAACACTGGAACACTTTTTTGTGCTCTTTTTGGAAATGCCAATTACTTGTGTCTTCATTTCTACAAATAATCTGGCATATAGCGCATTTGAAGGCTTTGTAATGTTGCGCTATATGGCCCGATAGATGGCGCTTATCTGTAATTTTAGTTTTACAGATGTCACAAATGTAGTTTGAGTGCTGAAACAGTGTTATTGTAATCTTAAGAGTCTTATTTAAAAACGTTTCTTACGTTAACAAGCTTTATATAACTTCTGCTTGATGAAAAAACTAAATGCGTAGAGGTGTTATTGAAAATATATGTTAGCTATGTCATACATTTTGTCAAGAGTCAATGATTTTTTTCTATGAAAAGGCAAGCTTTAAAAAAAGTATAAATAAATAATAATTATATATTGCGTAGACATTATTACATAACGCCATCTAGCTCCAAACTACGCAAAGCTTGTACTATAATGGAAATTATTTTTCATACTTCGAACCAGAAAGCTGATAGAATACTTAATATTTTTTTGTATGTATTTACAAAAATATATAATAAATACAACACATATAAATTGTGTGCAATGATTTGTATTGAGTATAATCACTCCCTTTCGGCTTAGTACACCCCAAGCTTTTATCCCTGTAGAGTTTATTCAGTATTTCAAGGGTTAATATTTTGCACAACATATTTGTTTGGTTATACAACGGGGGAACGCTGCCAGCCTAATGGGACGAAGTAATATTTTTTTTGATCCCAGTTACCTGATTTGACTTAATATATTTTTGTAATTAAATTAATAATTTTAGGTTCTCTCGTGGCGACCGCGAACCGGAACACGCAGCGTAGGAAGGCCTCCCACTATATATATATATATTTATATACATTGTAAAAGTCGCGGGCAACCGGTGGATGCAAATGGCAGGTTGTCGTACAGTGTGGCGGTCTAAAGGGGAGGCCTTCGTTCAGCAGTGGACGTCTCCGGGCTGATGATGATGATGAATTAATTTGATTATCACTATGACGAAAAAAATAATAGTTTTAAATAAATAAATACTTGTTAAAATAATATATAGAGACGTATATACATATGTATACATACGATAACTTTTATAAAATGTAAATCCCTCTTACGTTATCGTCATGATGTATGTTACGATGTATCAGCCATTCTTTTTCGTCAACAAACCCTAAAATACATATTTCACATTTAAACCTCTTTGATTTGTAATATTCGCCGTCTCTTTCCTTCGCAATACAGTCCTCTAACTCTTCATCATTCATCTGCACTTTCGTGAAAGCTTTCTCAAAATCTGTTGAGACAATTTTGAATTTGGGTTTCTTGTTTTGCTCCGCACGTTTTATCGCCCAACGACTTTTAGATTTTTTCGATTTTGGCTTTTTTGCAACACATCTATCAGTGAATTTTAATTGTGTAATTTTTAAATCATTTTCAATATAATCCTCTTCAGAACTATTCTTATTTTGAACATTAACCTTCTTCTTAACATGGTTATTTCTCTTCTCAACATTTATATCGAAACTTACATTAGCGTTACTTTGTATGTTGACAGAATGCCTTTCTAAGGGTACAATGTTGGTGCCATTACTTTTCATTATATCCAAATCCTTATCATGAACATTCTGATAACTATCTCTAGTATCTCCATCAATTGAATATCTATTTAATTCAATATTTCCTATATTTATGACGTCACTAAAATTATGTTCAAACTTGTTTCTTTTGGAATCATTTTCGTGGTGTTTCATAATTTTATTTTCATCCTTATTGATTACTCGGTATACGTCAGCTGTTTCTCTTTCTTTAAATCCATTACTGAACAGAATATTGTCACTTTCAGTTAAATTCGAATGTGTTTTCACATTGCATTCATTAACATATACTGTATGGTGAGTATCATTCAGAGTTATTGCATTCAAATTTGAAAGGGAACCGTTAATAAAGTTCTGTAAAAATAAAAATATATATTTTATTTGTCACATACCTACCTACCCTGACAATGGAGAGAGCTATACTCGGAGTTACTTTGCGCTATAAAATCCGGAACGAGGATATTCGCCAAAGTACCAAAGTTACCGACATAGCTTGCAGGGTTTGCAAGTTGAAGTGGCAATGTGGATTATATCTGTGTAATTCTTGGTATTACATTACATGTATTACATGTTTTATTTACTTAAATAGGTTTTCTTTCTTTGTAATTTCTTAATGTGAGATGGACAGTTAACAGTAGAACAATAGTTAAAAATACAAGTAGTTGTTACTAAGGCTAACATTATTTAACTAATATACAAAGTAAATATGAGTGTCTGCTGCCGAGCGACTTAGGTGTTAAACCTGTATTTCGGCAGACAGCTTGCTCCCCAATTATTATGATCACATCCAAAGATTTATTGATTTATGACGTCATATAATGACAGTATAGGTTTATAGTTATTTTTTATCTATTTAAATCCTATTTATATGCTTTTATTACAGTGATTGTTATGATTTTGATATTGAAGCCAAATACAATATAGAATGTAGAATAATAAAAATCAGGAGAAAATAGATTAACTAAAAGAATTAATCAATCAATCAATCAATCAATGGGCAGGACATATCACTCGAAGAACTGACAACCGATGGGGAAGAAAGGTTCTTGAGTGGGGACCTCGAACCGTCCTACGCAGCGTAGGCGCGGCCTCCCACTAGGTGGATCGACAACATTGTAAAAGTCGCAGGCAACCGGTGGATGCAAATGGCAGGTTGTCGTACAGTGTGGCGGTCTAAGGGGGAGGCCTTCGTTCAGCAGTGGGCGTCTCCGGGCTGATGATGATGATGATACCTACCTAACAAATGCGAAAGGTCATGAGAGAGTATGCGTGCTTGTTACTTCATAAGAGGGAACGATCTGCGATTCTCCATACATATGTATTTTCCCCTATTTTCTTCCTGGATAATGCCTCTATAGGTTTTTTTTAAAAATAAAATATAATATGCTTACTGTAGACCACTGAAGAGAGAAGTAAACTAAGTAACCTAAGAAGTAGGGCTTTCGCTTTTCTGTGCTGTAGACCTTCTCTGTCATTTCTTTTTTTGCAGCAACTATTTGCTAAAGAAAATAAGACCCTTTCAAAAATCGTCTTAGGAAAAGATCTCCTAAAAAAGGTTTTCCTAATTGAATCATCAATCTTGTTCTTTTTTTTCTCTTTTTTTTTTAAAGCATATACTTTCAGATTGATCTCATAGTTTAATCAAAATCGCTTTAGTAATTTCATTGTTAAATCAAAACAACTGGGAAAAGTATGTCTTCCAATTAAACAAAATTCAGATTCGGAAGCGTTTTTGTTTTAAAAACATGTAAGTATATTATTTTATCTGTTCTTTTACCGACTTCAGAAAAAGAGGTTCCCAATTCAAATGTATGTAACGCGATTGCTCCGCCAATTATGAATTGATTATGATGATTATTTTTTTGATTGGTAGGTGGAATTTATATGGGACTACCTCTGAAGTTATAATTTTATCAAAATTGGTTCAGTAGTTTGGTTTTAAAATCAAAATATGAAGATATCAACCAGGTAGTCGGTAGTAAGTATTATTAAATACTGATGTCAATTACATACTGAAATAGAGTGCAGCTATACCTAGTGCGGGTACCACAATAGCTCCAATGCTAGATATCAATTAAAGCAACGACGATACACAAGTATATGAAAGAAAGAAAAAGAAAGAAAATTTACTTTATTCGAGACAAAAAAAATAGGGCGGGGTTCACACAAAAGTTCATACTAAAGAAAGAAATTTAAATAATAAATATATATTATAATATATATTGTGTGTGTATATCGTCTATACTTGTGTATATCGTCTGATACACAAGTATATTGTGTGTGTATATCGTCTATACTTGTGTATATCGTCGTTGATTAAAGTGATGACAAAAGACAAACCTGCTTATCCAAATATAGTTCACAGGCTTTATTCACTTTCTGTTGAAACAGGAGCACTTTTCTCAGTATTGATTGACATTCCCAGCATATTTCTACGGGTTTTGTTAGAATATTCTGTAAGACAGGTAAATTCTATCTCACTACACTTGTCATAAATCAGAAATTAATAATCATACATTTTTCTCCGAAACTATTAATCGGAATGTGACATTTACTTAAAAATTTATTGAACTGTGCAGTTCAGTTGTTTTTAACGCCCTTACCTAAAATAATCTCGATTCTCTTAGTCACTGCTAAAACTTCTCTGTCCTTTTCTAGCATGTGCAACTTCACGTCAGAGTGAAGATGGCAGAGCATCTTAAGCAGTGACTAACGGTTGAAAAGTTTTTTTAGTAAGGCCGTATGATATAAACTGTACCTAACGATTCAATCATAAATAATAACCAATGGAGGACACACAGAGCTAAAATGTTTATAGGTATTTATTTTGTGTGGGAGGATATTACATTATGCGCCATCTAGCCCTAAAAAACAAAACTTGTACTATGGGAATCCAGGCCTGTTTGGGTGTCGGGCTCTTATTTTGGTAAGTTTGTATCTTGGAAACTAATTGGCGTATTGAAATATATTTTTCACAGGAATTTCTTGCTTTTAATAGAGAATATTAAAAGCTAAAAATCAAAAAAATCGAAAAAAATAAAAAATATCGGTGGATATTTTTCACACAGCGCCATCTAGCCCCAAACTAAGCAAAGCTTGTAATATGGAAACTAGATAGCTGATAGAATACTTATATAAATTTTTTTTGTAAATACATACTACACCCAGACACAGAACAAACATCTATGTTCTTCACATAAATGTTTGCCATGGGTGAACATTCTTATTTATTTCAAAAAACGCAATATTTCAAATTTTGTATTGTTTCGGAAACGCATTTTGCTTAATTTTAGACTTTTTATACAAGAGATAGGTTACGTTATAATATGCAGAAAACAAAAAGCTATTTTTGTTTTATTCTAGGTCAACCCCTAATTTTCCTGGGCTGGTAATAATATGGTATAAAAAATAATGGGCGGGTGTAATCGTGAAGGCACAAAAGACAACTAAAAGAAATTATGTTTGGAGGTAGCTTGAACTTTAAAATAAGAATAATTCTTGACCAAGCGAAGCCTTCACCAGTCTATTGGATTTATATTTGTTAGAAGATAGACAATAACTTGCGAAACCGTTGATCCTTGCTTTAAGAAATGTTGAAAGCGCAAATTACTTATTTTTCATGCAATTAAAAACAAATATTTAAGCCAAATTGGTCAAAGGGCTTGGAAGGTATGGGAGTCGCCAGGTCTTAGTCCGCTGCGAACTACTTGGTAGTTATTGATATTTCAGTAATCCAAGATTGGTTAATGGTTAGGTAGGTCAGTAACATTTTTTTTTATTTCATTTTTTTTTTTGTTTAATTTTCTGTCAACTATTTGGTTTCCATCAAAGTTTTCATATAACAGGCTTTGCTTAGTTTGGGACTAGATAGCGCTGTGAGAAATGTCAATAGGTATTTTTTTTTAATTTCAAAGTATGTATGTTTGTAGACTGTAGGGTACCGTAAGCGGAGCTTCCAACCCTCTTGTAGGGTACAATACATACGTGTGTGAGTAAATAGAGTAATAGAGGATTATGCGGCGCATGTGAAACCCGAAGATAAATCCAAATTACAAGTACTTACAGGGTAAACTAAATCAGCTGTTAGCTTCACGTAAATATTGACGTACTGCCCAAGAGGCATGAGTTTTCTTCCGATGCTGAGGCAAGAGCGGCACTGCAACTGACTGTCACACTGAAATTCATATTTAATTTCCTTTATATCCATATTTCCATGCCTATTCCTTGGTCTTGCGCTTGCTTTGCTTGCATTAATTAATATTTGCCTCTATGGCTATTTGGTACACACACGCTACACTCCATAGAGAAAGTAAATAGGTACTACGTAACTAACTACACTCATTGACGGCCTTACCTAAAATAATCTCGAATCTCGATTCTCTTAGTCACTGCTTAAACTTCTCTGTCCTTTTCTAGCACGTGCAACTTCACGTCAGAGAGAAGATGGCAGAGCATCTTAAGCAGTGACTAACGGTGTATATAATAAAATCTTAAAAATATGAGTTTTTTTATTATTGTTATATTTTTTTGTCGTTACAATAATTAAGCAATTTTCAAATTGCATTATTCAAATCAAGTTGGCTGGAGAAACTCTTGTGCTTCAAATATCTTACTAGTTCAGTCAACCTGTGTTCAATCAAACTCGAGTTGACTAACAATAACCTATTGCAGAGTGAAGTAAAATAAACCTAGTAGTTATCTTCGTCCATTCGACTTGAGCTGCAACTCGACTCGATTTCAATTCGGTTTCACTCGGTTTAGCAAAATCTCGAGTTCGCCCATCGCTACTCATGATTCTGACACTTTTTTTTTTCCTTTAGTTATTGGCATCGCACGTTGTGCATTCTGCCAGTGTCAAGTTTAATAATTTTCAAGTTTTTTTAAATTAAAATCAAGTCAAATATATGTCATGAGTCATAGTCAGTCACACGAAATTAGTCATAGTCGTCATAGTAGTCATATGAGCTTCTGCGAAGTTTTGAAAACAACACGAAAATACATGTTTCACCACATTATATCACTTGCCCACACTCGTGCATGTAATTCAACACACAATGAATAAAACACCACCATTTTAAATCATTAATTCGCGAAAAAACACTAGTTTAAGAGAATAATAGAATGCAACGACATGATTTTTCCGTGTTCCCGCCAAAAAAACTCTTTGTGACACTTGCTTTGTTTTGCATTGTTTGTTCTTCTTCTTTTCTTAGTTAATGTTAATGGCATCGCACGTTGTGCATTCTGCCAGTGTCAGGTTTATGTATTTTCAAGTTTTAATAGTATAATCAAGTCAAATATGTTATGAAATCACAGTTAGTCACACGAATTTAGTCATAGTCAAGTCCAAGTCATGCCCTAGTAAAGTTGTGGCGACTTTACTATGAGCTTCTACGGAGTTTTGAAAACAACACGAAAAGACATGTTTCACCACATTATATCACTTGCCCACACTCGTGCATGTAATTCAACACACAATGAATAAAACACCACAATTTTTTATCATTAATTTGCGAAAAAACACATGTTTAAGAAAATAATAGAATACAACGACATGATTTTTCCGTGTTCCCGCCAAAAACTCTCTCAAAAGTCCATTGTTTGTTGTGTGTGTTCTCCTGAGAGGAACATAGCGTCTCACGTTGAGCATTTGCCAAAGTCAGACGGAGACTACTTTAGAAATAGCTAACTACTCCTGTTTAATTACAATAAAATGCATAGAGGTCTATGATAAAATGTTAGTTATTCTATATCTACCCTCAGATTCTATTTAATGAGTGGAGGGAGTGTCTTACCTAAAATAATCTCGATTCTCTTAGTCACTGCTTAAACTTCTCTGTCTTGTTCTTGCATGTTACACTTCACGTCAGAGAGAAGATGGCAGAGCATCTTAAGCAGTGATTAACGGTTGAGTTTTTTTTTAAGTAAGACTGTTACGGCCTTACTCAAAAAAACTTTTCAACCGTTAGTCACTGCTTAAGATGCTCTGCCATCTTCTCTCTGACGTGAAGTTGCACGTGCTAGAAAAGGACAGAGAAGTTTAAGCAGTGACTAAGAGAATCGAAATTATTTTAGGTAAGGCCGTTAGTGTTAAAAATTACTAGGAAAACTAGTAAATTTATCAGTAGGAAAATGAGTGGTTTTTTGATTGTGATGTAATATTTTTAATTTTTTTCAAATTGATTTCTATTAAAATATCAAAATTGTAAAACTGTCAACGTCATTAGGTGTGGCGTGGGTGATGTCAAGTCAAGCTGTAAGCATTATTCGAAATACACCAATAGTGCCAACGATTACGCCGCGTTCCGAATTGAGTCAAAATCGCTGTTGGCGTTGTGAGCGCGATAAAAACCCATTCCGAATTGGCGTTAGCGCGTCTACGATAGCAGTCTCGACGTCATGGATGACGTCATTACTGGCGCCATCTTGCGTTCACAGTGATATTGCTTCCCGGCGTTATCACTGTGAGCGCTGTCAAATCTGACGTTTAACTCGTACAATATAAGTATGGAAAGTAAAAGGCGAGTTGTTTGTAAATACTTAAGAAGAAGAAAAACTGTTATAGAAGAGAAATAATGTTGTTCGTGATTAATGATGAGACTGCTGATAACCAAATCCAGTTATATTTAAGTGCATACCAGTTCGAAAGATGTTAGTTTATTAGTTTCCCATGTTCAGCCATTCCGAAATGATATCGCGCTGATAGCGCTGTAAGCCCAATAATCAAAACGGAACGATATTTATCGCTCACAGCGCCAACATCGATTATGACTCAATTCGGAACGCGGCGGTAATAAAACCACATGACGCGGTGCGATTTATTGTCCGTTATGCCGGTTATTATTAGCGCTGTTGACATTTTTAGCATTGTTGATAAAATTTTATCCAAGCCCTACCAGTGTTGTGTGTCGTTGACGTTGACGTATTAAAAATATAAATAATTGTATGGTGTCTGTTACAATATTGATCGAAAATATAATTCTGTTTACGAAAATGCTAATTATTACCAATTAACACGTTTGAAACTGATTAATAGGAGAGCTAGTATTCTTTTTAATTGACTGACCATAAAAAGATTCGAGGTATCAGTCAGAAACACAAAGTTCTTTGAGTTATTCATCAATCGTCAGTTTCGATCAATAATACACCGAAATATACCGTATCATTGACCGAAGATCATCAGGGAATACGCCTGTATTACGAGCGCCAATACTAACAGTGTTCCCTTATTGGTCTGTGATTCTTACTAGAGGAATAGTACCGCTCAGTCAATACTTCAATGTGGATAATGTTTGAGAAAAATACGTGCATGTTCTGGCGTATTAAGCAGTTCCCACTTCACTACTTGGACAGCTTTCTTGTGCCACCACGACACCAGTGAACATATCTCCATTTATGGTATAGAAAGTAACTAGAACAATGGATAAAGAAGCAAAAATAGATTTAAACCTGATCAATACATGCCACGGATGTTTGAGCAGTGATCGTACAGTAACTTCCCTAGCGGATAACGCAGACATATTTATAAGTTTGCTTGGAAATCACAGGCAGTGTCTTGTCTATGTAAGTATTACAGTGCAGTTCCAAACGCCTGCTCATATTCTGAACCCAATGAGACCAGATTCGATACGAAAACCATTTCCATCTTCTGCAGAATGGAGACAAAAAATACGACAAATAGTGTAGTTTCCGAGTGGAAACTTTTGGGTTAGCATATTAGAGTGTATATTAATATATTAATCAAAAGCCAGAAAACGTCTACTGTTGGACGAAGGCCTCCCCCTCAATAGGGGTTGCCATAATCCCCATGCTTGGCATCCGAAATATCTGGAGACTGCTAGATATGATTATGATATTGTAGGTTCATATCCTGAACTTGTACTTACCAATAAGCTCTGTAGAGTTTATGTACAGATTGTGAAGGAAAATGTCATGAGGTAACCCACATACATCCGGAGAAGAAAGTCTATGTCTTAAGTGAATTCATCAATCTGCAACTGGGCCAGTGTAGTGGATATGGTCCAATAGCTCTTAAAGGATAAGCCTATGTTTATTTATTGACAATAAATAAATGGTAGGCCTACTTCTAGACTATTGCCCTTGCCGTGTGAGTTTATTTACCAGATAGCCCTTTTCACCCATGTAAACCTAGAAACGTTCCAACGTAGTGGCGTTCACAGCACGTTAGATTTACGAAGCAATCAAAAGAAAGACCAACTGATAACCCCGACGCACCGTCTCGTCAAGTCGGAGAGGTCAGTGTATATTTTGGGGCCCGCGATCTACAACTGTATACCAGCTTCCATTCGGGATGCTCCTTCCACCAGGTGCTTCAAAACCAAGCTCAGAGCGTGGTTGCAAGAGAATTTGTTTTATGACATTGAAGCTTATTTTAAAATAAGAGATTATTAACGTATTTTTTATAATTATTATTTCATTTTATTAAGTGATTATTTATTGTGACATACTTAATGAAATTTGACGTGTAACTTTGGTGTTATCAATAAACTATTTGTATTTGTATTAACAAGCTGATCTTATGAAGAAGTAAAATCTTTGTGAATATTTCAGGGCATTGAAGATATCAAACTATGTTGGGAATGTTTATCAATGCTGAGAAAGTTCAAATCATTCCAAAGTCAAGTGAGAACTGCTCAGACCGGACTTGTGAAAATGCTTTATGAAGTTGTAAGTCATAATAAAAATAGCCTTTATTAACTGACATCATTGCTAACTACTACAGTATTAGGTATTAGTTACTATTATACATTATTTGATACTTATTTTATTAATCTGTAACACTAGCACTAGTTTCCCCATCAGGTTGTCCTCCCTGGACATAGGCCTCCTCTAAAAGACGCCTCTCCTCTCTATCTCTAGCTATTCTGCGCCAACCTTTTGGTAGGACGTCTTCCCACCTTCTCTGTGGTTGTCCCCTTCCCATCTTTGGGGTAGTTGGTGACTTGGTGAGCGGGCCTTTTCCGCACTAGAAGCCCCTGATGGGCCCATGTTGCGTATTCCCGGCGCAGCCACGCGGTGTTCCTGAGGAAGGCCAGCAGCTTGCTGACGCCGGCGCAGGCCTCCCGGAGCGACCTCGGTGACCCGAGGATCGGTCGTACGTTGTTCTGCCACGCTGCTGCATTCAAGCAGTAAGTTGCGCGGCCGTTTCTTCCGCCTCCATGCAACCACGACATAAAGGACTATCTGTAACCCCAATAGTGTAAAGGTGTTTGTTCAAATCCATCTCTGGGGTACCAAGATATGACTTCATTGGTCCATTTTTGTTTCGAAGACCTAACTACAGTCATAAGTAATACTAAATCGTAATTACCTGTTTTACATTATAATAAAATTAACATATTTAACCTAGTTGACATGTACTAGTAAATATATTTTAGAAATGGATACTTACAACTCCAAAACCCAATTTAGTTTACTTGGATAACATATTATTTCCAGTTATTTTGATTTTATAACCAAACTACTGAACCGATTTTGATGAAATTTCTATGGGATCAATCTGAAAGTGTACCTTTACAATTTTTTTTTTTTCAAATCGGTTTATGTAAATGATATAATACTAATAATAATATACACCACTACTTTTTTTAAGTTAGCTTAATTTTAACAGCGTTATCTATTTCCGATACTGAACACATTCCTGAAGAAAAAAACTGAAAATATGAGGTAAAAAAAATGTCTCGAAAATTTGGTAATTATTGGACACTAAATATGCAACACAACCATTTACGCAATTTACTCTATTACTATGTGCGTCAGCTGATTGAAGTCATTCATAAAGCAGTGCGTCCCTCTCTTCGCTCAATTCTGCGCCGACGGCGGCGGGCGGCTGTAATCAAAGGCGTCGCGCGGCAAGGCGAGCGAGCGATTCAAAGGAAGCCGCCGCGACACCAACGTAGGTCGTTAGTCGTGTGCTAATTGCGGTCAAGGTAACAATACCATACCAATACAATACCAACAATACCTGGTAAAGAAGGTTTCTCTGTTTGAACCCTCATGGAGTACTTCCGCGGTCCCTGAATGACTGATGAATGACTTCATCTCACTTACTTTTTGAGGTCAGCTAAAAAGCTTAAAATAAAAAGATCAAGATTGTTTAGTTGAGTTCGATCGAGTTTTTTTTTATTGTTTTGGTTAAGGATGAAAGTATTGAGCGAAAATCGCAAATAGCTCTTCTTCTTTTGCTTTCTCCTTCTTAGTTCTCTGATAAAATAAAGCATCTTGAGGAACCTTGGAATAAGTAATCATTATTTTATTATTACTATTGGTTAGGTTTGAATCAATAAGATCAGTACTCCCAAAGATTACCTCGAACAAACATACAAACTCACAAACTACCTCCTTATAATACTTGTGTAGAAGTAGATTTATACAGTACTAGCTGACCCCCGCGGTTTCACCCGCGTGCACAATTTCATTGGTAGCAATAAGTTACCAATGGTGATCTCCAAGATAGTGTAATGAGTGCGTAGTGATGCTTAGTGGTTAACTACTTATTTCGACTGCCCAAAAAAGGAATGTAATGTTGTCAGAGTTAATGTATCATTTTTTTAATATTTTTGTATGGAGTGATTCCACACTTATGGTATTTCTATGTTTTTAAAGCTTAAACAGGAAGAAAATATGACCCTTGCTAGGAGAATATGACCTCCGGCAGGACTCGAACCTGCATACGAGCAGTCTCTGTGGGTTTCCGTCCCAACTGGTTTGCCAATTAAGCTACAGAAGTCTCTGCCTTAGATGCCAAATTTCCGAACCTGTTATAAGCATTAAAAAAACAAAAAAAAATAAATAAAAAAAAAGTGAAACAAAAAAAAATAATTAAAATTTACAGATGGCGCCACCAACGCTTTAGTTGGTAGCTTATAACAGGTTCGGAAATTTGGCATTTAAGGCAGAGACTTCTGTAGCTTAATTGGCAAACCAGTTGGGACGGAAACCCATAGAGACTGCTCGTATGCAGGTTCGAGTCCTGCTGGAGGTCATAATTTTTCTTCCTGTTTAAGCTTTAAAAACATAGTAATGTATCATTATCATTAAATCAGTTAATGTAGTTGAGATAAAGTATCTATGTATTGTACATAATAATGCGAGTTGCTTTATTCCATTGGCCAGCGTAAGCCGCTAAAGCAGCCTTTACACCATTTCTTTTCCATCTTGTCTTGCTAAAACTGTTATTTTGTGATGTGAACTTCTATTTATATGAATACAATATAGCCTATAGCACTCAGGGATAATGTAGCTTTCTATTAGTGAAAGAATTTTTAGAATCGGATTGGCAGTTTCGGAAATTGAAACTTACAAATTGAAACTTACAAATTTACAAACTTACAACGTTTCCTCTTTATAATATTAGTGTAGAAGTGTAGATGTAGATAAGAAAAAATATAACAATAAATTGTATTGTATATTTTATTTTTTCAGAATTCACATGTCAACACTTTATCTAAATTAACAATAGTGAACAAGTACTACTACGATCAGGACATAAAACACTATGGGCATAAGAAAGTGAAGAAGAACAACGAACAATTACAATCCATAACCATTATAAAAACAGAGTTCGAAGACATTCGAACGTATTCAGATGAAGACGACACACTATTCACTTTAACAGACAACAAAACAGATAAACCTGATACGCTTGATAATAAAATTGATGAAGCCGATAATAAATTTGTTAAACCTGATAATAAAACTGATAATTTTGATATTGATGTTGACGATAAGAATGTAATTGATAATAAAGATTCTATAGCTAAAGAAGAGTTGGAGATAAACTATGAGTTCAATTATAAAGATGAGCCCGTAAAAAATGAGATGCCGACTAAAGTTAAGAAACCTAGAAGAAGGCAGGACACTCAATGTGTTAACAACGTAGTAGGATACTACAAGAGATACGCAACGTTGGTTAAAACTGAGAAAAAGGATTGGGGCAGGTATTCATTTTTAGTTGATATATACTTTATATTGTGTTACAGTTTCCTCTTCTCAACATTCATATGAATACTAATTAGTAATTGCCTAGATTGATCTAGTATTCTGATAGCCAGCTAATCATGATTCGAGTTCTCTATAATACTTAATAGGCTAGATGACTGGTTTTTTTTTATTGTCTTATTAAAATGTGGCCCATAAATATAGCTGGTTAATGATAACAAAATTGAAATCTGATCAATAATAAGCAACTTATAAGCATTTTAATATCACGCTAGACAGAGAGGCGAAACAGCAAATCGTGACGTCACTTCTCAGTACGCCATATAAATTCTATTCTGACAAGTAAGGCGTGACGTCATTTTTTGTTTTGTGGGAAAGGGACAGAGTTGTCTCTAACAAAAACTTTAAACGCTCATATATCAGAACATTATAAACCGATTTAAATAATGTTTTCAATAAACATACTATATTTACTTAAATTCTTCATCAAAGCTATTGGTTTCAACGATATAAACATCAGTCATCTACCCTATTATATTTGTATCATCATCATCATCAGCCCGGAGACGTCCACTGCTGAACGAAGGCCTCCCCCTTAGACCGCCACACTGTACGACAACCTGCCATTTACATCCACCGGTTGCCCGCGACTTGTACAATATCGTCGGTCCACCTATATATATATATATATATATATATAGTGGGAGGCCTTCCTACGCTGCGTCTTCCGGTTCGCGGTCGCCACTCCAGAACCTTTCTTCCCCATCGGTTGTCAGTTCTTCGAGCGATGTGTCCTGCCCATTGCCACTTCAACTTGCAAACCTTGCGAGCTATGTCGGTAACTTTGGTTCTTTGGCGAATATCCTCGTTCCGGATTCTATCGCGCAAAGTAACTCCGAGCATAGCTCTATATTTGTATAATGTTTAATAACTAACTAGTGTTTATCTAAATAATAGCTATTCTTTAAATGCTGTTTGAATATGAAATGTTTAGAGATCATTATTAATTATGTACTGGGAACTATTTTTTGGGAGTATAGAAAAAGCGAGGGTAGGCACGGGTAGAACACTCTGTAATTGGTACGACTCGAGAGAGGATCGAATAAAAAGTTATCTTGAGATTATAGCCTTGTTGCTATTTCGCCATCTAAACCTACTTCGTAACAATCGCGTTCAACACTTTCTTGGTTACCCCAGCCAGAAAACATCCACAGCTGGAAGAAGGTTTCTCCCTTAATAGGGAGGTGTTGCCATAATCCCCACGCTTGGCAGGCGGCTTGGGGATCGCAGAATGCTCACCACCGTTAACCGAGAGGCCGCTGCCTGTCCTGCGGTGGTTCTGGATGCAGTTTAGTACATACCCAGGTCCTAAGATCCAGGTCCAGGTACTTGGCTACCAACTGTGTTGAAATATAGGGTTGATCCCAGTCAAAACAAGGCATAAATAGCGTAATATG
This sequence comes from Erannis defoliaria, assembly GCA_905404285.2. NCBI lineage: Eukaryota > Metazoa > Arthropoda > Insecta > Lepidoptera > Geometridae > Erannis > Erannis defoliaria. The sequence continues at coordinate 1,429,889 of FR990093.1, read as the reverse complement.
CCTCGTGTGATGTGCTACGATGCCGAATGAACGCTATTACAGAGTGTTAAGGTTCATTATAATAAAAAAATTACAATATCTGCTTGTGGACTTTTTATATTGGCTGGAAGGTATGATATGTGTATAACATTGAGCTAATATCTATAGAGTCACCCTCTTTAGATATTATCTCAATGGTGTATAAGTAAGTATTGACGCGGGGACACTGCTGAGGTTTGATTTTCATAGAGACTGTGTATCTATTGTATATTTGATATAAGGCCAGGGGGTGTCTCTCCGCAGTTTAGGTATGTTCGGCCTGCGCTCCGTCCGGGAGGACAATGCAAGGCAGAAGTCAGTGGCCGCCCGCACGCTAGCCTAGTCGCACGTAACTAAGCATACGTGATAGAAAGAGAGCGTTATATCTAGGTGAATATAGAGAGCGGTATCCAGCGCTGTGCGAGTTGAATTGCTACTTTACTGCCTAGTAGATAGAGTCCTTATTTATTTCAATTCCTTTGCGGAGTGAACTTTCTGTACGAAGTACTATTATTTATTCTGTGATAAGGCTACCAATCCTCAGTGTGTTTTGTTTGAATGACTAGTTTAAAACCCAACTAACTTTCCAGCTGGGAGGATGTCCGCAGTCACTTCAAATCCCTCCAGTTCAGCGAGAAAGAGATGGAGGATCATTTCTTCGTGAAAGACCGACGTAACACTTCGTACGAGCGAATGCCTCACAAGTGCAATATCTGTGCAATCGGGTACACGAAAGACGATGATCTAAGACGGCACAACGACTTGAACCACCATAAGGTGAGATAGTAAAATATATCTCTAGTGTATTTCCGCTGTAATAACAGTGGGTAAAAATCTATGATTTCTATGTCTAGATACGCCTGAGTTAAGAAATCGTAAGTCTAATTTCTCTTTGACAAAAGGACAACGCCATCTCTCAGATTTCGCGGCCACTACGTGCAGCGCCAGTAAGGCGCGGTAGAAGAAGCGCAAACTTTACGAGACTAGAAACGACTTACCTATTACCTGAAAATAAAAGATTTTGTGTAAAAGCAAGTTTAGTTTAACTTTAAATGTTGACTTACTGGTCATAAGAAACGACACCTTTTGTTTACTGCACTTTGAAATGTAATTCGTTCAGCCCTTCACCACACAGTTTGGCGTTTTGCTCTCAAGTAATCACGTCGGACGTGCGTCGCAGACTGTGCCGGCATCGGTGTCAATGCGTTTCTTTGACACCGACGAATGGGCAACATTTCAAAATGGCGTCTAGCCTGTCCCTACTATGTCTATGGGTCTTTTTTTGTGCAATAGAATGACGAGACGAGCGATACGTTTTCCTGGTGGTAAGCGTCACGCCTGCCCATAACAGTAGCAGTGCCAGAATTGTGAACTTGCGAACAAAATCCTGCGCCGCACTGCACTGCGCTCGTCACCCTGAGATATTAGATGTCAAATCTCTTCATGCCCAGTAATTTCTCTACTAACATTGCCCTTCAAACCAAAATAGTAATGCAATGCACTACTTGGCGGTTGAATAACTGGCAAAGGTGTGGTACTTCTCCAGGCGGACTCCGCAACAGAGTCCTGCCACTACAAAAAATTAATACCCTTATTTCAGGAAGGGTCCCCATACAAATGTACTCTTTGCGGCAAAAGACAGGCCTCTGCGCAGGCGCTCGAGAAGCACTGGCGGACGCACTCTGTCGTGTTCCAGTGCAAAACCTGTACGGACGTGTGTAAGGAGAACTTCATGAGGAAACACTTGGACCACGCGCACACTAGGACCTACGACTGTACCGTCTGTCATATGAAGTTTGGGTAAGCATTTAAAAGAAAAATTCAACCGTCAAGTGCGAGTCGGAGTCGCGCAACGAGGGTTCTGTACTACAATGAAGTCACCGAAAATATCTAATCTAACGACAATATAAGACAGGTAACCATTGCATTGGCTAAACAATGTAGTTGAAAAATGTCTCAACCAGACATGGATTTATTACACAGTCGATTCTCATCAGCCCGAAGATGTCCACTATTGGACTAAGGCCTCTCCCTTCATAGGGAGGGGTTGCCATAATCCCCACGCTTACACAGCACACAGTCGATTATCTAACTGCAAATATAAGTTTAAATAAATAAATAAAATCCTAATCAGCCCGAAGATGTCCACTATTGGAATGAGGCCTCTCCCTTCATAGGGAGGGGTTGCCATAATCCCCACGCTTACACAGCACACAGTCGATCATATAACTGCAAATATAAGTTTAAATAAAAAATTTTTTTTCATACACTGCCATCTAGCCCCAAACTAAGCAAAGTTTTTACTATGGAAACCAGATAGCTGATAGAATACTTTTATATACTTTTTTTTGCGTAAATACTTATTATGTAGGTACTTATAATACACACAACACCCAGACACAGAACAAATATTGTAACATTGTATCGTTGCAGTCGCAAATAGATTTTTTGGGATTTTACTACAATTTTCAGATTTTTCCCTTCACTAATTTTTGAAGACCTTGTTCCTTGCCAAATTTCATGATTCTAAGTGAACGGTGTCCTATAAATTTTGATTTACTTGAGAGAACCAACAATTTAGGCAAAAATGGACATGACATACATACACACATGGACATGGGATATTTTGTTGACTTATAATCTTGATATTTGTACAGTTTTAAGGTACAGATCGTCACACATTCCTAGAAAAATAATCTTTACTGACATACGGACAACGTAGTGATTCTATAAGGTTTTCTTTTTTGTTTCAAGTTATGGAACCCTAAAAATAATAAAAATATTTTAATACACTGTTTAAAACTATCACTATTGTTCAGTTCTATTATTATTTACGCTATATTTACCGTGATTATTTTGTTAAACAAGCTCCCGATATTTCGGGGCAAAAATCGAATCTTGTTTACATGGTATGTTTTTTTTATAATAATGGTACATATCCCGTAAATAATAATGAAAGGTAAATATTTCAACCGACTTAAAAAAAGGAGAGGTTCTCAATTAGACTATGTTTTTTTTAGTATGTATGTTACGCTATTACTCCGCCAATAATGAATTGATTTTGTTGATTCTTTTTTGTTTGATGAGACTGCAGATGTCCCATATAAATTTTATCGAAATCAGTTTAGTATTTTAGTTTTTAAATCAAATTAACTGGATAAATTATGATGTCATCAACGACTTCGTAGTTTTTTTTAAGTATTATAATGTTAAAACTAATGCATATACTTAATGAGATAAATATAATTGAAAAACCAATTTATTTAATAGGCGCTTAAGAGTAGACTAGTTGGTCACTTCTCCATAGAAACGCGGTAGTATTACTACTCCACTATGTAATTTTGTAGGTCCAAGACTAAGTATTATATCGATTAATCTCTTCATTATCTAGGATTGTAAATTATTACGAAAGTAAAAAGTTAATAAACATGAAAGTTATGATCCAGGAAACATCTTGTATTTTAGCTCAATTTTAACGCCACTTTGGACGTAAATAAATAACATAAGGAATACGAAAACTCTAAAATAATTTATCAAGCGGCATAGTTTAGTCCATAAACATTTCAAATAACTTAAGTTGGAATAAATTAACTCAGAGTTTATTCAACCACATTGCTGCAGCCAAAGGTCGACAAAAAAATATTTGCGCACTCATTTATCTTTCTTTCTCCCTTTCCCACAGTTTGTTTGATGAAGAGAGCATGCTTTTTAGCCGCGCCCACCGATGAGTTCGAGCCGTCAACTTGTCGATCCTTAAGGATGCACTACCCGACGGCTCGAACTCATCGTGGGCGTGGCTAAAAAGCATGCTCTCTTCATCAAACAAAGGGTGGGAAAGGGAGAAAAAAAGAGAAATGAGCGCACAATTTTTTTTGTCGGCCTTTGGCTGCAGTATTGTGTTGATCAAACTACTGGTTGAATTTATTCCAACTAAAGTTATTTGAATTTAAATGTTGATGGACTAAACTATGCCGCTAAATAAATTATTTTCGAGTTTTCATACTCCTTATGTTAATAATTTACGTCCAAAGTGGCGTCAAAATTGAGCTAAAATACGAGATGTTTCCTGGCTCATAACTTTCACGTTTATTAACTTTTTACTTTCTTATTAATATACAATCCTAGATAATGAAGAGACAAATCGATATAATACTTAGTCTTGGACCTACAACATTACATAGTGGAGTAATATTACTTCCCCGTTTCTATGGAGAAGTGACCGGCGTGTTTACTCTTAAGCACAGCATTATCCTCAAATCCCATATCAGTCTCTTTCTCCAAAAACATTTTTTTTTTCAGTACTTTGAAATCGTTCACACTTCACTACAAGGAGATGCACATGTCCTACGTGTGCGACTACTGTAGTCACACGCTCACCACTAAGCAGAAGATGGAAAAACATATCAGGTGAAGTAATTAACCAAGCGAAGCGAAGGGCTCCGAGTCTAAGGGGACAAATTAGCGTTTGTGTGTATAATTTGTTCGACGATAACTAGCGGTTGATACGATCATTATGAAATTTTGTAAGCAAGTAGTTTTATTTTCATTTATTTATTTGTAATAGGTTTGCGTTTGACAACATCCTGCCTGATGTTAAGCAACGATCTGGTCGAGGATGGAGCACGCTTACCTAGAGGACTGTATATTTTTTTTTTATTTCTCTGTCATGCAATAGGCAATAATCTCTCTAGGTGGTCCCTTAATTTTTAAAGTTTGTTATTTAGTTTTCATCACACTTGCTCGTAAAGTGGGTCTTATTACATCGATTTTAGGATCATAATCCAAGCTGTTACGCACGCGTGCTTTTTACTTTAAATTACAGGACTAGTGCTGTAATACATATAACCCGGTAAACTTAAGTTTGTACGTGACTGCACGTTAGATGTATGTATACGAAGCAATCTTAATATATCCGGGTAATACTTACAGTTTTTTTATAATACCAACAAAGAGTTATTATGCTGCTGAAGTAAATGTCAACCTGCGCGCGCATTGCTGGTTGGGGCGCCATTTTCCGCAAATGTTTGTTGACGTTTTCGCTGTGTGGTTGATTATTATCAAAGAAAGTTTGTTTTTTTCCTCGCAAGTGTGATGAAAACAGTCGTATGAAACGCTTGTGCTATGTTGGTCATTAAACTCTCGTCTTCCTTATCGCATAATACCGCCTCTAGTGTAACGACCAACATAGCACACTTGTATCATAATGTACTATTATAGGTTTCCGTTTGGCCAACTCGCCTGATTTTAAGCGAAGATGCGGTCTTTGAATAAACTCCAATTAAAGCCTAACCTGGCCTGGACCTGGGTATGTCCTTAAACTGCAACCAGACCCACCGGAGGACGGGCAGCAGCGTCCTCTTGGTTAACGGTGGTGACCATTCTGTGGTCCCCAAGCCGCCTGCCAAGCGTGGGGATTATGGTAACACCCCTCTATAAAGGGGGAGACCTTCGTCCAGCAGTGGACGTTTTATGGCTGACGATGAAAGCCTAATCAAAGTCCTGTCTTTATTTCAGTGAACATCACATGACGTATACATGCAAAGATTGCAACAAGCCTTACAAGAACTATATATATTACAAGAAACATTGTTATTCTCTGCATCCGGACAAGGTAAGCAATTTTTTATAACATCTATTCAAAAGGACCTACTTTGTTCCTCGCAAACAGGGCAGAAATTTCCCTCCTGGCGGTGATTTGAATTTGGAATGTGGATATTGTTAGTAAAAGTTCCAATCACCAAAGAGATCAACCGGACATTGTATGAACAAGTAACAGGCTGTTTAGAAAAGGAAGGCGCGCGAGAAATAAAAAAAAATAGTTTGTGAAAAAACAAAAACGCGCGAAATGCATTCCGCCTTCGTTCGTAATTGTTTACTCAAATTCGGATTTTACTTTGTTTTATTTTATCTCAGTGTATCTTCCTTAATAAAAAAGTGAGAAGTGAGAATGAAATAAACGTAGGTACTATTCTTATTCATAAGCTGCACTTACTTATTTTCTCATAGAGGGTGATGAAAAGCAGAGTGTCCACCTCGGGAGCAACACTATTTTTAAGCTAGAGTGCTTTGAATCCCTCGCTGCGCTCTGGATTCAAAGAAACACTCTCGCCTTAAAAATAGTTATTTCCTCCCTTGGTAAACAATCTACTATTTATGACCTGGGACTGAGATAGCCATATAATATCTTCAAATGTAATTGCTATCCACGACGAAAATAGTAGATTCGTTACCAAGGGAGGAAACAACTATTTTTAAGGCGAGAGTGTTTCTTTGAATCCAGAGCGCAGCGAGGCGAGTTGTTTTAATCGTCTCGATGTCAGTTTAGTCCGTTTAATTTTATTTTCGTGGGTATGGGTAAACATAATAAAATGATAGTAGGTGTTAATATTTTAAGGTTAGTGCTTTAGTTTCTGTCTTGAGAGGCTTATAAATAGACCTTGTGGCCGATTTTATCAACCGACTTCAAAAAAGGAGGTAGTCAATTCAACTGTTTTTTTTTGTATTTTACGCGATTACTCCGCCAATTATGAACAGATTTTGATGATTCTTTTTTTGTTTGGTAGGTAATACTTCAGAGGTGGTCCCATATAATATCGAAATCGGTTCAGTAGTTAGAGTTTTAAATCAAAATTACTAGGAAACATGAAGATGTCATCCAGGTATTCGAAGTTGAAGTCGGTTGTTTTTTTTAAAGCGTATTATTGTAAATACTTACTTATGATACATCGAATACAAAATACATATTCATACAAAACACAGTCGAACTGAGAACCTCCGCCTTTTCTGAAGTCGTTTAAAAAGGAGGAGGTTCTCAATTCGACTGTATGTTTTATTTTTTTAATTTATTTTTTGTTTCTTTGATCGAACGTGTGATTTTCAGGTGAACTCTAAAACCAATCCGGAGCTGTCGTTCTGCGTGGAGTGTAACAAGCAGTTCCCAAGTATAGACAAATATAAAACACATCTTCGTGTGTCCGCCAGGCACAACAAGAAAAAACTACTAACGTAAGTTTTTTTTTATTTTTTTTAAATTATTAAATAAAGTTATTATATTATTATTAATAGGCTAGATGACTGGTTTTTTTATTGTCCTATTAAAATGTGGCCCATAAATATACCTGATTAATGAAAACAAAATGAAAATCTGATCAAAAATAAGCAACTTATAAGCATTTTAATATCATGCTAGACAGAGAGGAGATTATGACGTCACTTCTCTGTACGCCATATAAATTCTATTCTGATAAGTAAGGCGTGACGACATTTTTTGTTTTGTGGGAAAGGGACAGAGTTGTCTCTAACAAAAACTTTAAACGCTCATATATCAGAACATTATTAACCGATTTAAATTATTTTTTCAATAAACATATTATATTTACTTAAATTGTTCATGAAAGCTATTGGTTTCAACGATATAAACATCAGTCATCTACCCTATTAAACTAGGAGGTCGCCTTCGCAGGTGTCTTTTTTTTTATACAATCGAGTGACTAGACGAGCAAATCGTTCGCCTGTTGGTAAGCGTCAAGCCTGCCACTAACAGTAGCAGTGCCAGAATTGTGAACTTGCGGACACAATCCTGCGCCGCACTGCACTGCGCTCGTCACCCTGAGATATTAGATATTGGATCTCTTCATACCCCGTAATTTATCTGGTAACATTGCCCTTCAAACCGGAACACAGTAATGCTTGCACACTACTGCTTGGCGGTTGAATAACTGGCAAAGGTGTGGTACTTCCCCAGGCGGACTCTGCAGTAGAGTCCTACCACTACAGTTGAATAACTGGCAAAGGTGTGGTACTTCCCCAGGCGGACTCTGCAGTAGAGTCCTACCACTACAGTTGAATAACTGGCAAAGGTGTGGTACTTCCCCAGGCGGACTCTGCAGTAGAGTCCTACCACTACAGTTGAATAACTGGCACAGGTGTGGTACTTCCCCAGGCGGACTCTGCAGTAGAGTCCTCCCACTACTAAAACATGAACATGTCTCTAGGCACTGAAAACTTAATCTTATAAAATTTGTAACAAAAACGTTCAATACTGAAGGATATGTACAGTGGGGGGTGACATATGGAACTGAAACGTGGCCCTTAAAGGGGGCGAGCAATGCCAAAAGTAATTAAAAGGCTTGAAGGATAAGGAGTTGCGATGAGCGACTTGCAGCCGCAGATCCTATTTTGCGGACGGAGTGTGTGACGTCATACTTATTTGCTCAGTCTGCTAACGTCCGCCACGCGTAACGGTCATTCAAACTTACATATTAGACGTACGATTTTTTATGTTTTTACCCAGTTACAGTACAAATGAAATATGTTGCTGTTTCTTTATGTAAAAATGACCGAGGGAAAAATTCAGATGACATGATTGGCATCATGCGATTTTAGACTCTAAACTAATGCAAGACGGGTGAAATCTGATATTATTCTGGCATTAGGCGCACTCTTAACTGCTGGCCTTTTGGAGAAACTCGGAGTCACACAACGGGCAATGGAGAGAGCTATGCTCGGAGTTACTTTGCGCGATAGAATCCGGAACGAGGATATTCGCCAAAGAACCAAAGTTACCGACATAGCTCGCAAGGTTTGCAAGTTGAAGTGGCTGTGGGCAGGCCACATCGCTCGAAGAACTGACAACCGATGGGGAAGAAAGGTTCTTGAGTGGCGACCGCGAACCGGAAGACGCAGCGTAGGAAGGTCTCCCACTATATATATACCAACCGGGCAACCGGTGGATGCAAATGTCAGGTTGTCGTACAGTGTGGTGGTCTAAGGGTTAACCTTCGTTCAGCAGTAGACGTCTCCGGGCTGATTTAACAACCCACTGCTGGACATATTACTACCACGAAGGGCGATTGGATCATATCGGAGTTGCCATAATCCCCACGCTTGGCAGGCGGCTTGGGGATCGCAAAATACTCACCACCGTTAACCATGAGGACGCTGCTGCCCGTCCTCCGGTGGGTCTGGGGGCAGTTTTAGGACATACCCAGGTCCAGGCCCATACAGTAACTATCGTTATTATATACAGGGTTAGTTCTAATCAGTTAACATCCTTTTCAGCGCATATTCTGTACATCAAAACAAACAACTAGGCCGATGAACTTTTTGTATGGAACAGCTGATATTTTTTTCTGCATTTCAAGGTTGGCCCCATAGTAAAAGTTGGTTGTTTTCATGTACATAATATGCCCTTAAAATGATACTAACAGATTAGAACTAACCCTGTATATATCGTGTCGTCGATTAACAACTTTTTTATATATATGCTTTATTTTCAGGCTACCATGTCCCGAATGCGGTAAGGTTTTCGGCCGTAAAAAGAATCTGTCCTACCATTATAACTTGTTCCATTTGAAGAAGACGAAGTATTACTGCGAGATATGCGATAAGGTGAGAAACCAGCCAAGTGCGGGTCGGGCTCGCGCGCCGAAGGTCCCGTATATTATAACACTTTGGTTTCATGTCACACAATATATTATATTTATATAAATAAATAACATTGTTACTAGAAAAAAGTACATTGAAAATATGCAGCTTAAAGTTATATGTGCCATAATAGGCGTGTGGCCTAATGTTTAATTTATGACAAATAACAGGCTTAGTGATGAATATAACTAAATACATTACACATACTGAAAAAATAACTTGTATTGGCTGATAAATATCTGAGATATGAGCGTTTAAAGTTTTAGGTGGGGATAGAGAGGGGATGCTCTAATAATCACAAAAGAGCTGACTGCCAACAAAACAACACATCGAAAATAAAGTTTTAATATGTGCACAAATAACGAAGTCATAAACGTTTTAGTTTCATGTTAAACAGGGCACTATCAAATGACTAGCAACTGACGTCAAATCCCACGATTTGAAACAAATTCTATACTAGCACCTGTTTTGGTAGGAAGGGACAGATGACTCCCTCCCAAATACTTTGAACGCTTACATTTCAGTACTTCACCAGCCGTTTTTAATTATTTTTTCGATGTAAGCAACAGATTCAGTTAAACTCTCCACTTATCCTATTATTTGTAATAATCAAAACACACGCATATTCTCTATTGATCGTTCTTAAAACTATATATTTTTGTAGTACTTCGCTCGTCCGTACGGCCTGAGAGTGCACCGGGAGAGCGTCCACCTGAAGATAGAAAAAGTAAAAGACAAGATATGCGACTTGTGCGGTCGGGCGTTTTCTGTAAGTAGTACCATCCTGCGGAACCCTAAATTTTTCCCGGATAAAAGTAACCATTATGAATTACTCCGAAATCCGTTAAGGGTGTGGCAGACCAAATTTGCCAAGCGATGGCGCCAGTATCTTCTTTTTTTTTTACGTATATGTATTGCAGTGTCGGTTCAGTTTGAAGGAGATCGTAAATCGTCATGTACCGGTACAGTGGTTGTAAAACACCTATAGTTTTGAAAAGGAATTCATACCTTCTCCACCAAACACCTCATTAACTTCAGCATATTTTTTTCTGTTACAAAACGCAAACGCTTGAAATGACCAATCACGAGCGCCAACGTTTTCCCTTTCGAGTGAAGTTCTTGGTCGATGGTCGATAGCGACGACGTAAAAAAAACTCACACTCACATATTCTGTTTGACACTAGGTTGTCTGTTTTTTTTTCTGGCTCTAGAAAAGCAATAGGCTAGATGACTGGATTTTTATTATTGTCCTTTTAAAATGTGGCCCATAAATATAGCTGACTAATGAAAAATAAAATTTTATCTTAACAAAAATAAGCGACTTATAAGCATTTTAATATCATGCTAGACAGAGAGGCGCAACAGCAAATCGTGACGTCACTTCTCAGTACGCCATATAAATTCTATTCTGACAAGTAAGGCGTGACGTCATTTTTTGTTTTGTGGGAAAGGGACAGAGTTGTCTCTACCAAAAGCTTTAAACGCTTATATATCAGAACATTATTAACCGATTTAAATTATTTTTTCAATAAACATATTATATTTACTTAAATTGTTCATCAAAGCTATTGGTTTCAACGATATAAACATCAGTCATCTACCCTATTGTCTGTTACAGACATTGTGCTTTTTTTTGAGCTATAGTCACATAATTATAACTCTGCTTGTGAGGAATGTGCTCAGTAGCACATCCTACTTCATTTCATTTATCAAGGTCTTGGGGCATTCTTCGTTTAAGCCTTCGTAAGGGTTTTCTTGTCATCAGAGTGTTTGCTAACTCGTTTGGATGGTTCTGTAGCCTTTATTTATATGTTTGAGCATTAATTTTAATTTCTTCTTCAACTGTTGGCACTTTCAGGTCCTTGAGCAATATTTCGTTTGTGACATACCAAGGAGCACCAGTAATCATTCGCAGCACTTTTGATTGAAATCTTTGCAGTATACTTAGGTTTGTTCTTGATGCCGTTCCCCAGAGCTGGACACTAGGTGGCGCTGCTCTTATTTCATACAAATTGTAGTTTACGTTAACGTGAACGAATACCTAAACGCTCTTGGAAAATCTCGCACTAGGCACTCGGTTAACCGCTATTTTTTTCGACGCGTTCAGGATCCATCAGTCTATCTAGACATATAGTTTATGGAAGTGTGTGCGGTTCCAGAGCCACGTGGTGCTCCGCCACCACCGGCGCACGCACACGGGCGAGCGGCCCCACAAGTGCCCGCACTGCGCGGCCGAGTTCATACAGAAATACGCCATGCAGACGCACGTGCGCACGCAGCACAAGGAGCTGCTCAGGGACGCGCCGGGCAAGGAGCCTGCCAGGAGGCCCGGCGCGCGGGAGGCTTGGCCGGAGGCCGGGTACTTCGTGTAACGCCGGGGCATGTGGACATACTCCATGGCGTGGGACTACTTCGGCCCCAGCTTCCGCCGGTCAATCCACTGCGGTTACAAGACGAAGCAGAAATGGCTAGGCCAATCAACTAGGCTAGATGACTGGTTTTTTTTATTGTCCTTTTAAAATGTGGCCCATAAATATAACTAATTAATGAAAAGAAAATGAAAATCTGATCAAAAATAAGAAACTTATAAGCATTTTAATATCACGCTAGACAGAGAGGCGAAACAGCAAATCGTGACGTCACTTCTCTGTACGCCATATAAATTCTATTCTGACAAGTAAGGCGTGACGTATTTTTTTGTTTTGTGGGAAAGCGACAGAGTTGTCTCTAACAAAAACTTTAAACGCTCATATATCAGAACATTATTAACCGATTTAAATTATTTTTTTCATTATTCACACTATATTTCCTTATAAATAAACATCAGTCATCTACCCTATTATCAGTCAAACCTCTCCGACATTTTTCCGACCCCCAACTCCCAGTTTTATTTTAGAGCCCCCTCTTCCCCCCACTTCCGCGGCCGCTGTCTCAGCCTTCACTCATGTCACTTTTTTATTGTATGTAAGGGGAATACGCTCCAGAAAACAGAGAATAAAGCGTAATAAGCCTCTTAAAAGTCCACAAGTCCTACCCTCGGAGGGCAATAAAGAATATGCATATTTAAAAATAATGGATGAAATAATGAATTCTTAATAAATGGAGAGTTTAACTGAATCTGATGCTTACATCGAAAAAATTATTGGAATCGGCGGGTAAAGTACTGAAATATAAGCGTTTAAAGTATTTGGGAGGGAGTCATCTGTCCCTTTCTAGCAAAACACGTGCTAGTATAGAATTTGTTTGGAATCGTGGACTTTGACGTCATAAACCTAGAATAGTGCCCTCCCTGTCTAACGTGAAACTAAAATGTTTATAACTTCGTTATTTGTGCACATATTAAAATTTTACTTTCGATGATTTGTTTTGTTGCTAGTCAGCTTTTTTGTGTGTTAATTAAAAAAACACATGCATATTCCCTATTGGGCCATATCCATCGTACATAACACTTAGCTAGGAGTTTTGGCGGGAACACGGAAAAATCATGTCGTTGCATTCTATTATTTTCTTAAACTTGTGTATTTTCGCGAATTAATGATTAAAAATGGTGGTGTTTTATTCATTGAGTGTTGAATTACATGGAATTCAATTAATTGAATTAATTGCAAGTGATATAATGTGGTGAAACATGTCTTTTTGTGTTGTTTTCAAAACTCCGTAGAAGCTCATAGTAAAGTCGCCACAACTTTACTAGGGCATGACTTGGACTCGACTATGACTAATTTCGTGCGACTGACTGTGATATCATGACATATTTGACTTGATTTTCATATAAATACTTGAAAAAAACATAAACTTGACACTGGCAGAATGCACAACGTGCGATGCCAAGAACTAAGAAAAAAAAAACACTTAGCTAAGGGCTAGACTTGAATATAAGTGTTTTTTTTTTTAAACACAAAAATCTCTGTCGTGGGTAATGTTTGACACACTTTCCATACAAAGCTTGGAGTCAACTGCCAACGACAAAGAGAAAAAATGCATCAATCTTTCTCTTTCGCGCATGCTATTTTTTCATATGGCTGTTTCGCTACGGAGTAAATGAAATGAAATGTGTGTGTTTTTTCTGTCTACGCACGGCGCTATACAAGGGAGTGTGCGGTAAAATAGGCACTTAGCTGAGAGTACCTATTTTACCGCACGCTCCGTTGTATGGTGCGTTATGTTCAACTTTCGAACGATGTATACAGGCTTCGTAAATGCACTTTTTGAGCAAATGTGTTGTAAAATATTATTTAGACTATTATAAAATGTAAGATATTTATTTAAATCGTATTATTAATTGTAAAAAAAGTATCAAATAAATTATGGAATCTCGAAGGTTTGGTTTTTTTTTGTTTGGTCGTGCCTGCGGGGCTAAAGTGGCCTACTTTAGCGAAAGGACCCACTTCCTCCCCGCAGCGGCACGTAAAATCGTATACACATTACGGGAGCAAGTAAAGAAGCCTTAGAATGTCATGTTTGTCACCGGGAGACAATATACATGGGATCGGAGTAATTCTTTACTTTTGCTCCCTAGGTGAGTAATCTACTATTTAGCATAATTAAATTTGACTGACTAAAATGGCAACAAGCAAAACCATTCGGTTTGCCATTTTACTGCGTTTAATTATACTAAAACGATTTTGTTTAATTTGTTACAATTTAAGTTTTTTTTTATCTTCGAAACTAATGAAATATAAACACCTAAGGTTTGACTTAGCTACACTTTAAAAAAAGAGTTGTGGTTTCGTAGCTTTTTGGAAATTTGATGTACGAGCGAGGCGAGAGAACTAGATGGTTGGAATCCCCATAATAGAAACGAAACTTCTTTTTTAAATTTCAATTTTATTACAAACTCTTAAGATTAACTTAAACATATTCCTTATAAAAAAAATACGTAACATTCATAGTAATACAAGAAGTATACTAAAAACTATTAAGGTCTACCAATTATTTACCAAATCACTCAAAACGTCAAGTCTTTTCATTGACTAACCTCGTGGGACCGGCAGGCTTCAACTTCAACTCTTGTTTAATGGCCTTTGTGAGGGTGTTTCACAATTCTGCCAATGTCACGTAGAAAGATAGACCGTCAAGCAAAGAGATTGGGTACGGTTTTGAAATTTAGGTACGGTGAATATGTGCCACAGAGTCCGGCAGGCTAATCATGTAACTGTTCGGGATCGCGATACGTCATAACTGTCACTTGTCACTGTCCCGCCAAAACTCATTTGAGGCCTGCCCCTGCAGCGTCAAATGACGAGCGAAACGCCAAAAGACCGACGGATTTGCTTCACATAATTAGGAAACCTGGACCTGGGTACGTCCTTAAACTGAATCCAGATCCACCGCAGGACGGGCAGCAGCGTCCTCTCGGTTAACGGTGGTGAGCATTCTGCAATCCCCAAGCCGCCTGCCAAGCGTGGGGATTATGGCAACACCCCTCTATAAAGGGGGAGGCCTTCGCCCAGCAATGGACGTTTTATGGCTGACGACGAAATAGGAAATCAATATATTCGTTCGTTAACGAGAATCGAGAGAAATCCCTACGCGATACCGTGAAGCTGTGACAGTGACAAGTGACAATTATGACAAATCGCGATCCCGAACAGTTACATGATAAGCCCGCAGGGCAAACACTTTCAAAAAAGTTTTTTGTTTTAACTACACGGTTGCTAGTTTTTAGAACTATTTGCGATAGTGATATTATACCCTATTAATTTTTACTCTTTTTTGCCAAGCTGTATATATACCTGCATTGTAATATATAGGTATTTGTATATAAATAAATATTGGGAGACATTTAACACACAGCGCCATCTAGCCCCATACTAAGCAAAGCTTGTATTATGGAAACCAGATAGCTGATAGAATACTTACCTTTTTTTTAGTAAATAGTTACTTATAACACATACTACACCCAGATACAGAACAAACATCTATGTTCGTCACATAAATGTTTGCCCTTGGTGGGGATCGAACCCACGCCCTACAGCTCTGAAGGCAGACATACTACCAACTGAGCTATAAGGCTGTCTTACTATAGCTAGGGTGTTTGTATCAAATCATAGCTTGACAGTTGCAGTTTGGTATTGAGGCGGTCTAAACTCTATCTAAAAATCTAAATGTACTCACATAGAAAACTGAAAAACATAACATTACAATTTGTTTTTTTTAAATGTGGAATGTTAAATATACAATGTGTAACAAAAATGTTCAACAATACTGAACGGTATGTATGTACTCATCATTATGAACATCTTTTACTACGGGGCCGAGCTTAAAATCGCGAAAAAAAAACAGCTGTTCCATACAAAAAGTTCATTGACCTTGGACAAAATGTTTGGAACAGCTTTTATTTGTTGGTCATAGTAATATATATTCCCTTCAGTATTGTTGAACCCTTTTGTTACACATTGTATAAACTTTGACATTTATAACGTTAGTACGATTTCTTGCAAGGCGAGCGTTCAGTGACCGAGACAAAACCTTGTGCACACATGCAGTTTCGGTACTACCTACATATTTTCTATACATATTGCTATTTGTTACAGATTTAATAGGCTAGATGACTGGTTTTTTTATTATCCTATTAAAATGTGGCCCATAAATATAGCTGATTAATGAAAAGTAAATAAAAAAATGATCAATAATAAGCAACTTATAAGCATTTTAATATCATGCTAGACAGAGAGGCGAAACAGCAAATCGTGACGTCACTTGTCAGGACGCCATATAAATTATATTCTGACAAGTAAGGCGTGACGTCATTTTTTGTTTTGAGGGAAAGGGACAGAGTTGTCTCTAACAAAAACTTTAAACGCTCATATATCAGAACATTATTAACCGATTTAAATTATTATTTCAATAAACATACTATATTTACTTAAATTCTTCATCGAAGCTATTGGTTTCAACGATTTAAACATCAGTCATCTACCCTATTCCACATTGTTTACATATAGATGAGATTGGAAACTTCAGTTTTGGTACATTTGTGTTTACTGCGATATCTCCATCGAGTTAGGGCCATCTGGAACCAAAGGAAACAACACTCTTAGACTTTTGGCAGGAACACGGAAAAATCATGTCGCTGCATTCTATTATTTTCTTAAACTTTGCGTTTTTTCACGAATTAATGATTAAAAGTGGTGGTGTTTACTAACCGAGTGCAGCGGCCGATTTACACAATAAATAAAATAATTGCCCGTCTTTACCGACCTCTATCGAGCCTAGTTCACAATTCAGTTTTTTTTAGTTAAATTGTACCATCTTTTGCCCGTAATTAGCACGTTTGTGAGCTATCGGTGTGTCAGTTCCTATAATAGATTATTTTTACAACCCAACGATTCGATTTAGTTAAGACAGCAAAAGAAATAGTCTTTTTAGTATAAATCGTCGTCGTCGTCAGCCATAAAACGTCCACTGCTGGACGAAGGCCTCCCCCTTTATAGAGGGGTGTTGCCATAATCCCCACGCTCGGCAGGCGGCTTGGGGATCGCAGAATGCTCACCACCGTTTACCAAGAGGTCGCTGCTGCCCGTCCTGCGGTGGGTCTGGTTGCAGTTAGTACATACATACTTTAGTATAAATGTTGACCCCAAATTTGCCGCCCCTAAAATATGCCGCCTTAGGCTCCCGCCTACTCAGCCTGCTGGTAAATCCGCCACTGATTCGAGTGTTGAATTACATGCACGAGTGTGGGCAAGTGATATAATGTGGTGAAACGTGTCTCTTCGTGTTGTTTTCATAACTCCGTTAAAGCTCATAGTGAAGTCACCACAACTTTACTAGGGCATGACTTGGACTCGACTATGACTAATTTCGTGTGACTAACTGTGATTACAAGACATATTTGACTTGATGATAATATATTAACTTAAAAAATCATATTATTCTCGACACTGGCAGAATGCACAATGTGCGATGCCAATAAATAAGAAAGAAAAAACACTCCATTAAATCTTTTTTTTTACTAAGTCACCGTCGATTTATCATCAGAAGCCGTGGTCAACCTATCTAGTTCAACCATAAATTGCCCTAGCGAAGCGAAGGTCTCCGAGTCTACTGGGGCAGATCGGCTGTTGTATGCGTTTGTATATATATTTGTTCGACGTTATCTTGCAAACCGTTAATCCGATTATTATGAAATTTCGAAAGCTAGTAGTTTGTGCACAATTATTAAGTTCGAACATGAGCTAAACTGATCAAGGGGTTTGGAGGAAATCGGGGTCGCGAGGTATCTGTTCGCTGCGAACTACTAGTAGGTATATAACAGTAACAGTAAACTTAGCGAGCAACGCGGTATACAGGTTCTGCAATTTCAGAGATTTTACGTCGTCGGCGATTTTTGCTAGAAAAAAAACGTTTTCAACCGACTTCAAAAAGGGAGGTTCTCAATTCGACTGTATGTTTTTTTTGTCTGTTTGTTACGCGATTACTCCGCCAATTGTGAACTGATTTTGATGATATTTTTTTTGTTTGGTAGGTTAATACTTCAGAGGTCCCATATACATGTTATCGAAATCGTATTTATATGGGAAATATTCCTCCCACAAGGTTTTTTTTTAATGTAATGGAGTGCCGAGCCGTGCAAGACATTCGCCTGGTGGTAAGCGTCACGCCTGCGTACACTAATTTAATTTATTGATCAAGTACGGCTACCGTCATAGGCTAAGGTTATATTGCCTCGTCATACATTATACAATTTATTCATCTTGAGCTGAATTCACGATTTTGTTGTTTTTAATAGTTCCTGGCCATGGATACTAGTCCTTCAGCCGAATACATTTTTCATCATCGATCCTTCTTTCTCCAGTTAAATGAGTCGTAGTCACAGTCCAAGTCACACACAGCAAGTCACAGTCAAGTTCAGTCATGCCCTAGTAAAGTCGTGGCAACTTTACTACAAGCTTCTTCGGAGTTTTGGAAACAACACGAAAAGACACGTTTCACTACATTATATCACTTGGCCACACTCTTGCTCGTAAATCAGCACTTAATGAATAAAACGCCACCATTTTTATGCATTAACACTCGAAAAAACACAAGTTTTGGAAAGTAATACAATGCAGCGATATGATTTTGTCGCGTTCCCGCCAAAACTCTTGAATTCATGATTGTTCACAGTATTGCTAGGAGAAAAATTAAAGTTACAATTTCGACTTTCTTGCCAACCTATATTTTGTTTTTTTTCATGTTTTTTTATTGTTTTATGGCGATTTTTGCTTGGCATTGAGGGGGTAAGTTTGCTGCATCCAGCGGCATCTACGTACCTCCGGAGCCGTCGTTGAACATGAACTCGTCCTGGTACTCCTTGAGGAACTGCTCGGAGCGGTGCTCGTCCAGGAACAGCGAGTACACCTTCTTCACGTCCTCCATGCTCACCTGTAAACACACGCCATGTTACTGTGGTTTGTTCTAGAAAAGTACACAAACCTTTTTACGTGCCTGCGGGGCTAAAGAGGCCACTTAAGCCCCGCTAAGCGAAGCGAAAGGAACCACTTCCTCCCCGCAGCGGCACGTAAAACCGTATACACACCACGGGAGCATTTAAAGAAGCGTCAGATCTCATGTCTGTCATAGGGAGACAACAAGGCCGTAGCCAGGAATTTATTTCGGGAGAGGGGGAGGGGGGGGGGGGGGGGGTATCCAGCTCTGGACCAGAGACAATAAGCGATTTATCCGTAAGTAGGTATAAAACGGTGGGTTGGCGAAGGCATTTCGGGGGGGGTTTGACCCCCTAAACCAAGGGCGGATCCAGGGGGGGGGGGGGTCATGGGAATCATGACCCACTGATATTTCTTCTAGTCATGAGTCGACCACTGATATTTTTTCTAGTTGTAATCGAATTGGAGACTGTCCTCACTAGACCTCGACTCGACTCTATGACCCCCCCCTGACTTAAAAGCTGGATCCACCCTTGCCCTAAACCCCCTGCCTACGGCCTTGACCCTGGCACCCCTATCTAACCGATCTGGCAGATCTTGCCGGCTCGCAGCCCGTGCCACGACCGTTGTATCGAGCTTACCTCGTTGGCCTTCCTGCGCTTGGCGACCAGCGAGGCGGTGGTGATGAGCTGTATGGCGTACCGCAGGGAGGTCTCCGTGGCCACGCGCGTCAGCACCGTCAGCGCGTCGTTCGACATCTGGCAGTCCTCCTCCTCGCATCTACACAACACTACGTGTCACACACAAACTCTCCGACGGGTGTCGGGGGGAACACGGAGAAATCTGTCGCTGCATTCTATTATTTTCTTAAACTTGTGTTGTTTCAGCGAATCAATAATAGGCTAGATGACTGGTTTTTTTTTTATTGTCCTATTAAAATGTAGCCCATAAATATAGCTGATTAATGAAAAGAAAATGAAAATCTGATTTAAAATAAGCAACTTATAAGCAGAGCCCGAAAAAAAAACCGAAAGGTGACCGAAAGGTCACCGGATGTGATCGAAACTATAGTCGGAGTATCCGATTTAATTAAACGTGAGTATTCCCGTATAAATAAAACAAAAATGTGTCAAAACCACGTCAGTTTTCATAATAAAACTTATAAGCATTTTATTATCATGCTAGACAGAGAGGCGAAACAGCAAATCGTGACGTCATTTCTCTGTACGCCATATACATTATATTCTGACAAGTAAGGCGTGACGTCATTTTTTGTTTTGTGGGAAAGGGACAGAGTTGGCTCTACCAAAAGCTTTAAACGCTTATATATCAGAACATTATTAACCGATTTAAGTTATTTTTTCAATAAACAAACTATATTTACTTAAATTGTTCATCAAAGCTATTGGTTTCAACGATATAAACATCAGTCATCTACCCTATTGTATTATCTTTGTACAAGCTGATTTGTACTCTACTTATACAGGCTGGTCCAAACGGTCAATCCGAAAAAACTGTATTCCTCGTACCAAAGGCTTAAATTTAAAATAGTACCAAAAATTTGTATGAAAATTTCGCCTAGCTAACTTTGAACACCACACTCGCGTGCAGCTAAATCGACTCACCCCGACAAAATGTATTGTTTTCAAAAAGGGTAAAAAAAATGACTGAAGTAATAATTAATGTACACAAAATTATATATTATTTGAAAGAGTAATGTTTAAGCTTTAAAATGATGCCATTGTTTTAAAAAAATATACTACATTATGTTCATTACTTACCCTTTTTGAAAAAAAATACATTTAGCTGCACGCGAGTGTAGTAGTATCAGGGGGGTGTCACTCCGCAGTTTAGGTATGTTCGGCCGGCGCTCCGTCCGGGAGGACAATGCAAGGCAGAAGTCAGTGGCCGCCCGCACGCTAGCCTCGTCGCACGTAACTAAGCATACGTGATAGAACGAGAGCGATATATCTAGGTGAATATAGCGAGCGGTATCCAGCGCTGTGCGGGTTGAATTGCTACTTTATTGCCAAGTAGATAGAGTCTTTATTTATTTCAATTCCTTTGCGGAGTGAACTATCTGTACGGTGTACTATTATTTATTCTGTGGTAGTAGTACTATAATTAATTATATTTTCTGTGCTTTTATCCCGGAATTAATGACATCTACAGCCGGAAGTCGTCCACTGCTGGACGACAGCCTATCCCTTAATAGGGAGGGGTTGCCATAATCCCCACGCTCGGCAGGCGGCTTGGGGATCGCAGAATGCTCACCACCATTAACCGAGAGGACGCTGCTGCCCGTCCTCCGGTGGCTCTGGATGTAGTTTTAGGACATGCCCAGGTCCAACATAACAGACAGTGTATATTAACCTGATATTCAGTATCTCTCTGAGCTCCTGGTGGCTGTACGGGGCCGTGGGCACTATGATCATACGGTCCAGCAAGTCCAGCGGGATGCCGTGGGGGCTGTAGAGAACAAATACACTTTATTAAAAAAAAGGTACAACCGACTTCAACTTCGAATACCTGGATGACATCTTCATATTTTCTAGTAATTATGATAAGACCTTAAGGACCTGGGGTATGTCCTAAAACTGCATTCAGACCCACCGGAGGGCGGACAGCAGAGTCCTCTCGGTTAACCTCTCGTTTGCCGGTAAACAAACGTTGGTTAACGGTGGTGAGCTCTGCGATCCCCAAGCCGCCTGCCGAGCGTGGGGATTATGGCAACACCTCCCTTTAAAGGAGAGGCCTTCGTCTAGCAGTGGACCTCTTTCGGCTGTTGATGTGATGATTTATAAACCAAACTACTGAACCGATTTCGATGAAAATATGGGACCACCTCTGAACTATTACCTACCAAACAAAAAAGGAATCATCAAAATCAGTACATAATAGGCTAGATGACTGGTTTTCTTTATTGTCCTGTTAAAATGTAGCCCACAAAATATAGCTGATTAATGAAAAGAAAATAAAAATCTGATCAAAAATAAGCAACTTATAAGCATTTTAATATCATGCTAGACAGAGAGGCGAAACAGCAAATCGTGACGTCACTTCTCTGTACGCCATATAAATTATATTCTGACAAGTAAGGCGTGACGTCATTTTTTGTTTTGTGGGAAAGGGACAGAGTTGTCTCTAACAAAAACTTTAAACGCTCATATATCAGAACATTATTAACCGATTTAAATAATGTTTTCAATAAACAAACTATATTTACTTAAATTCTTCGTCAAAGCTATTGGTTTCAACGATTTAAACATCAGTCATCTACCCTATTGGCGGAGTAATCGCGTATATAATATGTTTATTGAAATATAATTTAAATCGGTTATTTATGTTCTGATACATAAGCATTTGAAGTTTTTGTTAGAGCCAACTCTGTCCCTTTCCCACAAAACAAAAAATGACGTCACGCCTTAAGTACTTGTCAGAATATAATTTATATGGCGTACAGAGAAGTGACGTCACGATTTGCTGTTTCGCCTCTCTGTCTAGCGTGATATTAAAATGCTTATAAGTTGCTTATTTTTGATCAGATTTTAATTTTCTTTTCATTAATCAGCTATATTTATAGGCCACATTTTAATAGGACATTAAAAAAGAAACCAGTCATCTAGCCTATTAAGAACCTCCTTTTTTGACGTCGGTTGAAATAGTAGATTGAATATTGTGTATAGTGTTTCCACACTTTGCCATCAACGCTTTAGTTGATAGCTTAAACAGATAATTATGACGGGTAAGGCAGATACTTCTGTAGCTTAATTGGCAAAGCAGTTGGGACGGAAACCCACAGAGACTGCTCGTATGCAGGTTCGAGTCCTGCCGGAGGTCATAGTTTTTCTTACTGTTTAAAGTTTAAAAACATAGAAATAGTAGATTGTTTACCAAGGGAGCAAACAACTTTATTTATTTTTCACATCTATTCAAAAAGAGCTAGTTTGTTCTTCGCAAACAGGGAACAAAATAGCTCTTTTTTGTCTTAGGGACAAAAAGTGATTTTAATTTGGAACATGGATATTGCGTGGTAGCTCTATTTGAACAGATGTGATAAAAAACATTCCAATGACTCTTTTTTTTCAGTTTTGGCTGTCCATTGGGCAGATGCGTCCCGGAATCGGACAAGGTTCTACCCCAGGCCCTAGTTTTTGGACTTTATGTGCTCATTTAAAAAAAACATCTTATTGGTGTTTCTGTGAAGAAAAACATCATAATCCTTGAATATATAAAAATGTTTTTAAAACAAAAATGTGTCAAATCCACGTCAGTTTTCATAATAAAATCATAATCCTTATTGATTGAAAACATCATAATCCTGATTAACTGGAAGTGATCGCTCTTAGCGATAACACCGTCTTTTGTGCTTACCTGTAATCTAGTAGGATCAAAGTGGACAGTAAGCGGGATTAGTCCTACTGTAATCCTGCACCGCACTGCGCTGCGCTCGTCACCCTGAGATATTAGATGTCAATTTTTTCTGGTATCAAACCGAAACACAGTAATACTTGCACACTACTGCTTGGCGTTTGAATAACTGACAAAGGTGTGGTACTTCCCCAGGCGGACTCTGCAATAGAGTCCTACCACTACAAGTAAAATGTAATGTTGGCACACTACTACCCACCTGCGGTAGTTGGTGCCCCGGATGCGCGTGATGCCGCGGTTGGTCGCCATTATGACCACAGGCGCCGTCTCTGACTCGAGCGCTCGGTTCAGGAACGAGAAACATTCTATGTCCAGCATGTGCGCCTGGAAGCAACGTTTATAAGTAAATAAATAAACGTTTATAAGTAAATAAACGTTTATAAGTAAATAAACGTTTATAAGTAAATAAAACCCGTTTACAAGTAAATAAATAAACGTTTATAAGTCAATAAATAAACGTTTACAAGTAAATATATAAATCTGTTAAAATCGGTTATTAGTACTACCCTTATGTTAAGTTTAAGCTTATGATTTTTCATCACACTTGCTCGTAAAGTAGATCTTATTACATCGCTTTTAGGCTCATAATCCAAGCTATTATACACTCGTGCTTTTTACTTTACATTACGGCACTTGTACTATAATAGGTATAACCCGGTAAAGTCAAGTTTGTACGTGACTGCAATTAGACGTACGTGTACGAAGCACTCTTAATATAGCCGGGTAATACTTACAGTTTTTTTGTAATACCAACAAAGAGTTCTTATGCCGCTGAAGTAAATGTCAACCTGCGCGCGCATTACTGATTTGGGCGCCATTTTCCGCAAATGTTTGTTGACGTTTTCGCTGTGTGGTTGATTATTATCAAAAAAAAATTGTTTTTTCCTCGCAAGTGTGACGAAAACAGTCGTATGGAACTCTTGTGCTATTAGTCATTACGCTCTCGGCTTTCTTATCGCGCTCGCCTGCGGCTCGCGCGCATAATACCGCCTCTAGTGTAATGACCAACATAGCACACTCGTATCATAATGTACTATTATGATACAAGTGTGCTATGTTGCTCATTACACTCGAGCTGGTATTATAATAGCCAAGAGTGTAATTAACATTGCACACGCGTTCCATACGACGTTTTTCATCACACTCGTGAGAAAAAATATTATGAATGCTTCTATATGGACTCGTCACCAATGGGAGTGATTCTGCCCTGATATTATAGCCATTGGCATCTCCAATCCTTACCTCATCAATGAACAGTACTCCGGGTATCATTTCCGATTTCCCTTCCTCGCGCCACTCCGCCACCTTGCTGTTGATCTGTTCGCGGATTTCGGACTTTATCTCTCCCGTGTCGCCTGAAATTATATAATTTATATGAAAAGAGCTACAAACAAACAGTCTACATTTTGGGGATAAGTTTGTATGGAATGCGGTTGTTGGTCTATCAACTGGGCAATATTTTTGTATGGAAGGCAGTTGTTGGTAATTAATTGGGGAGTAAGTTTTTATTGAATACGGTTGTTGATCTATCAACTGTAGATTATGTTTGTTAGAAATGCGGTTGTTGGTCTATCAACTGGGAAATATGTTTGTAAGGAAGGCAATTGCTGGTTTTTAATTACGGAGTAAGTTTATATGGAATGTGGTAATTGATGTTTCAGTTGGGGAGTAAGTTTGTACGGTATGCAGTTTTTGATGTTTAATTGGAGAGAAAGTAAGTTTGTGTGGAATGTGGTAATTTGAGGTAAGTTTGTATTGACAGTTGGGGTTTGTTGGTTGCTCAGTTTATTTATTTATTTATTTATTAGGCACTTACAACAGATCATAGAAATTGCATAATACAGTAACATGTTGAAAAATACAGAACAATCCCATGATCCAAAATAGCAAGCGCTCGATATGGCTAAAACAGTGGATTCTGATTGCAAATATTACATAATTTAGACACTTAAACATATATGTATATATATATATCAAAACAATAATAACAAACGTTGTGAGCTAGACCAATGAGGGCATGTTATAAATATCGTTGGTACCTACCTAAACTAATAGAACTGCTGAAGTCGAGTTTAACTATTTAAACTACAAATAGATAAATGCGTCATTAATATATATATTTATATATATACATGTAATAGATTATCCTAAAATTATATTGTCAATTAATTATTTTATAGATGTTGTTCCGAAATCGACCAAAACTGAGTCCAAATTAATCCAGACCATCACTGTCTTTGTTTTCGTCACGGGCGCTACGACGAATTAGATTTGGGACAATAGGGTAGATGACTGATGTTTATATCGTTGAAACCAATAGCTTTGATGAACAATTTAAGTAAATATAGTTTGTTTATTGAAAAAATAATAAAAATCGGTTAATAATGTTCTGATATATTAGCGTTTAAAGTTTTTGCTACAGACAACTCTGTCCCTTTCCCACAAAACATAAAATGACGTTGTCAGAATAGTATTTATATGGCGTACTGAGAAGTGACGTCACGATTTGCTGTTTCTTCTCTCTGTCTAGCATGATATTAAAATGCTTATAAGTTGATTTTTGATCAGATTTTCATTTTCTTTTCATTATACAGCTATATTTATGGGCCACATTTTAATAGGGCAATAAAAAAAAACCAGTCATCTAGCCTATTGGGGAGTTAGTTTGTATGGAATGCGGTCGTTGGTCGTTCCTTACCGGAGAAGAGTGCGAGGAAGCCGTGTGTGCGCGAGTTGATGACGTCCACCTCGTGCAGGGTCACAGTGTGGACCACTTCCTTGCGCTTCTGGAGCTCTCCCTCGGGACACTGCACGAACCGAGCCTGCTGGCCTGCCCACGTATACAACATTACACAAGTTCTCAACACGATAATAACAAGTACTTTGAGTTTGCATTCATTGAGCTATTATCTATTATCTACAGAGTATGTATTTACGAAAAAAATTATGTATACAAGTATTCTATCAGCTAATCCATAATTCAAATTCAAATAATTTATTTTCAGACTTAGTCCATAATAAGATTCATACTAAAACATTATATCAATAAATTCAAGAAAATAAAATACAATAATAATCAATAAAATAATAATAAAATCGGTACAAATGTCAGACAAAATAAAATGTCAGAATAAAAATAAAATAAAATGTCAGTGAGTCAAAATAATAATAATCATTAGCAGAGCATGTCCGGAATAAATTTCGTCAAATAATACTTATCTCTAAATCAAAATAGTTTATAAATTATACATTAAATAAAATTATTATTATTGAGACATAATACAAGCTTTGCTTAGTATGGGGCTAGATGGCGCTGTGTGTAATAAATGTCCCCCCAATTTTTTTATTTTTTTATAATCTCTTTTTTTTTGTTTTTTGTAGTGGTAGGACTCTACTGCACAGTCCGCCTAGGTAAGTACCACACCTTTGCCAGTAATTCAACCGCCAAGCAGTAGTGTGCAAGCATTACTGTGTTCCGGTTTGAAGGGCATTGTTACCAGAGAAATTACTGGGTATGAACAGATTTTATCTAATATCTCAGGGTGACGAGCGCAGTGCAGTGCGGCGCAGGATTGTGTTCGCAAGTTCATAATTCTGGCACTGCTACTGTTAGTGGCAGGCGTGGCGCTTACCATCAGGTTAAAGTCTTGCGAGTCTCGTCACATTGACTGTACATAAAAAAAGGTGAAAACAGTCAAAAAACGTCCGAGTGCCGTTTGTGACTCTATAGATATAAATGCTCAATGGTGTAAATGCATAAAAATGGTGGCGTGTTATTAATTCCTCCACTATTTGTATGCATTAACACTCGAAAAAACACAAGTATTGGAAAATAATATAATGCAGCGACATGATTTTTTTCGCGTACCCGCCAAATAAACTCTCGCACAGATATAAAAACATTTTCTCGTTAAAACTTACCCGTAGCGTCATAGTCACGGGCGCGCGCGAAGCTCCTTCCAAGTTTGTTTATCTTCCCGGTGGCTTTATCTATGGTTATCACATCGCCTGTTTGGACCTGAAATAAATAAATACTGTGTTATGGCGTGAGACGAGCCAGACTTTGGTCTGGTGGTAAGAGTCGCGCCTGCCTCTAACAGTAGCATTGCCAGAATTGTGAACTCGCGGACTAAATCCTGCGCCGCACTGCACCGCGCTCGTCACCCTGAGATCACACTATTAATATTATATATGCGAAAGTTTATCGCCGTGTGTGTTTGTTTGTTACTCCTTTACACTGAAATGGCGGATAAAATTCGGTATAGAGGTAGCTTATACCTTGGAATAAGACAGGCTACTATTTATTCCAGAAATCGCGGGGCGCAGCTTGTGTCAGTGTAAGTGATGTGTTTGGGGAGTGTAAGTGATATGTTTGGGGAGTGTAAGAGATATGTTTGGGGGGTGTAAGTGATGTGTTTGGGGGGTGTTTGGGGGGTGTAAGTGATGTGTTTGGGGGGTGTTTGGGGGGGTGTAAGTGATGTGTTTGGGGAGTGTAAGTGATGTGTTTGGGGAGTGTAAGTGATATGTTTGGGGAGTGTAAGTGATATGTTTGGGGGGTGTAAGTGATGTGTTTGGGGGGTGTAAGTGATCAGTTTGGGGTTTTGGTGTAATTAGGCAGATTTTGTTAAATTATCGCCACGGGCTTCTCTACCAATCATGATAAGTACCTTCTCCTTGAGCAGGGCGTCCGCCATCTTGGAGCCCATGTCGTAGTTGGTCTCCATGTCGGTGGTCTTGAGCGTGAGCCGACCGACGCGCGCGCCGCCGCCTCCCGCCCCGCGTTCTATCACCACCTCCACTACCTCGCCCTCTATTATTTCAGACTCCTCTCTGAGAACAAAATTATTGGCCTCTTCTTAAACTGTGGCAATGGGCAGGACACATTGCTCGAAGAACTGATAACTGATGGGGAAGAAAGGTTCTTGAGTGGCGACCAGGTACCAGCAGACGCAGCGTAGGTAGGCCTCCCACTAGGTGGACTGACGACGACATGAAAGTAGCGGGCAACCGGTGGATGCAAATGGCAGGTTTTCGTACTGTGTTGCGGTTCAAAGGGAAGCCTATGTTTAATAATCATAATCATCATTTATTAATAACAAATTGTTACAGGTCAAGAGAATATCAATAGAATAATATATCTTCGTACTAATAAGAGTACGAATGAATTACATAATTTAATAATGTCAGTTTAAACAATTATAATTATACAATGTCAAAATAATTCATATTCATAGAAATAAAATAAAATAAAATAAATTTAAATCTACTCCTTAAAATTACATCATTCTGTGTAGCTGTAGAACGTATGCTCGAGAAGCCAGCGTTTGAGTCTTGACTTAAAACTGCCCAGAGAAGGCGCCGTGGTGATATGCTCCGGCAGCTTGTTGTAAACTGTGGGGCCCATAGCACGCGTAGACCTGGCCGACCTCTCCAGCGTGCGGGGCACCTCCGCGAGCCTGTTCCTGATGCGACTGCTGCAGTGAGTTTTGTAAGAGGCCTGGTTTAATCGGACACCGCGAGTATACCGCGACTTGGAATATTACCAGTGCAGGCAATGTCATGATCCCAAGCCTCTTGAAATGTGGGCGTGCAGATTCGTCCTGAGGAATTCGAGCAGTCGCTCGGACTGCGCGCTTTTGCAATTTAAAGGCGCGCTCCCATTCCGCTGCTCTGCCGTATAATTCTGCACCGTACTGGAGGAGAGAGTGTACTGTGGCAAAATAGCACGACCTAACCACACCAGTAGGTACCACCCTGGCGATGCGATTCAGGGCGAAACAAGCGCTCCCGAGCCTTCCGCAAAGTTTGTTAATGTGGCTTTCTCACGTCAGACTCCGGTCTATTTCGAAGCCAAGAAAGGTCGAAGTCTCAATCTGTAGAATATATCAATATCAATATCTCAATAGTGAGAATCTTTCGGCTGATGATGATTCAATGTGGGAGCGATAAGTTCTGCACTAACGTCCCGCTTGGGGTGAATCTTCTTGTTCTTTTTTGTACAGTTTGCCAGCCAGCAAGTACTTGAAAATTTCTAAGTTTTTAATGATATTCAATATTCAGTCAAATAACTAACAAATGTTATTTAATTTCTATGCAATACTAATATGCAGTGTGTAGTCTGTGTAGTACCACAGAATAAATAATAGTACTTCGTACAGATAGTTCACTCCGCAAAGGAATTGAAATAAATAAGGACTCTATCTACTAGGCAATAAAGTAGCAATTCAACTCGCACAGCGCTGGATACCGCTCACCTAGATATACCGCTCTCTTTCAATCACGTATGCTTAGTTACGTGCGACGAGGCTAGTGTGCGGGTGGCCACTGACTTCTGCCTTGCATTGTCCTCCCGGACGGAGCGCCAGCCGAACATACCTAAACTGCGGAGCGACAGCCCCCTGGTAGTACTACATAATGTCTCTCAACTTTAAGCAGCATTTCGGAGTAAACGTTTTTGTGTATGGAACTCTAAAAAGTAACAAAAGTACATACTTGATCCTTATACCGATAGACTTCCTGATGGCCTGCGTCAACGCCTCTGTCTTGCTCATCTCCAGCGAATAGATTTCAGAACCTGAAAATAAGAAATGATATTATAGAAACGATTTCTTTTCTAGTACCCATAATCAAACGAAAAACAAACATTAACTATTAATTTTAAAAAAATTGCGATTTAAACACATTAATTATGTACACACAGTGATAACTGCATTAGCCAGAAACCTCTACTGCTGAACGAAGGCCTCCCCCTTAATCCCCTTCCCCTTGGGTGTTGCCATAATCCCCACCTTTGGCAGGCGGCTTGGGGAATTATGTCTGGGACTTAACCTGCCACGCGCTCTAAAATCCATTAAAACTTGTAAGGACACAGATATGACCTCATTGAACCAAAGTCAAAACTTGCAATACACTAGCCTCAGCTCAATGGCCGTAAAAATCTTACTAAAGCAAAATGCTATTACACCCTTGACGAGTTTTTCAAAGACAAAATTTTACCTTAAATATCAACTAGTAAAATAGAGCATTCTGCACCAAATGTTGCCATACCCTGACAAGGGTCATATGTATTACTGTAATATACACATGTTACTTAAGACCTGCAGGCTAATCATGTAACTGTTAGGGATCGCAATTCAGATCGTGATTTGTCATAATGGTCACTTGTCACTGTCACAGCTTCACAGTATCACGGAGGGATTTCTCTCGCTATCGTTAACGAACGAATGCATTGATTTCTTAATTATGCGAAGAATTAAATTATTAAAAAATAAAATAAATTAAATTATTATTAATTAAAAAAAAATAAAAAAAAAAATTGAAAAAAAAACAATTTTTTTTTATTTTTATTATTATTTTTTTAATTTTTTATTTTTATTTTTTTTAATTATTAAATTATTATTATTGAATTATTGTCTTTTGGTGTTTCGTCCCGCCCTGCAGGGTCAAATGAGTTTTGGCGGGACAGTGACAAGTGACAATTATGACAAATCGCAATCCCGAACAGTTACATGATTAGCCTGCTGCATGTAGCCACATATGTTGCAATAAATGATTGAGTATTGACATTGAAAGTATAAATGAGTATCATGTCAGAAGTATTATGTGTAAGCAACATGTATGCTACAGTGAGTTTTTGCTAAGGAGGTTGCAACTGGTAGTAAAAACCTTTGTGATCACCAACACTGGGGGCAATAGGGTTTTTTTCTCGTTTGCCTACACTGGTGGTGGAGACGGTGGTGGCAACTGGGAATATACCAACATACCAGCCATGCTTGTAAATGGAGTATCAGGCCCCAATGCTTGTGCGAGTCCCATGGCGATAGCCGTCTTGCCCG
Source organism: Erannis defoliaria (assembly GCA_905404285.2). Classification (NCBI taxonomy): domain Eukaryota; kingdom Metazoa; phylum Arthropoda; class Insecta; order Lepidoptera; family Geometridae; genus Erannis; species Erannis defoliaria. Next base: position 1,398,808 of record FR990093.1, on the reverse strand, counting down.
TACCGGGCTGCCCGGCCAGTAGAACTGCTCGGCCTGCTATTTTACCTGTAACACATTTATATTTACAGGAATTGTCAAACCTATTCAGATTTCAGATTCAGATTATATTTACTGTAATTAACTGTGTAACATAAGTCTTAATTAATGGTAGCTGCTACCGAGTATCAACAGTTTAGTTCATTGTGAACATACAATAATGTCTAAACTTAAAATAATATCATATGTTTATAATATTCTAATAATTGTAACAACCAATATCAAGTTATCAATATCGAGTTTGTCTGAGAGAAATTCACCTTAGCCAAAACCTCTGAGTATAGTCATAGTGGAGGAAAAATGATATCATGTCTGGATAATTAGATTTCGGTTGCTATTTAGTTTTAGACATTTCAAAAGAAGTAAGCACCAAATGCAGGCTTTATCTTCTACATCTAGAGAGTGTATTTAATAAAGGAAAACAAAACAATAAAGATGTTACCATGACAACCAAGCCCAAATCAACTACAAACCTTCTCGAATCATCTGCAATATAACGCCAGCGGCTTTCCTCGCCATCTTCTGGCCGACCATGCCCTGGGACACGGCGCGGGGCTCCAGCGAGTCATCGAGACCGAGCCCGCGGATGTGAGAGTGAGCACCAATCCTCTCGATACGCGTTATCGAGCGCACTTCCTGCACTTGAGCTGCTGCTATCGACTAAAAAACAGAACAAAAGATAATTCTGTGACCTAGCTCAAAGCTGGTTTTGTTACGTCTTGATCTTTAGGTATCATTTCAAGACGCAATTAGAACTAGTATGTTAAGTACCTAGTTATTTTAACGTTAAACGAGTCCTTAAAAGCTAAATATTGACTGCGAAAAATTAGATACCTCTTTGAATGAGAGGTTAGGATAGGGCGCCGACAAAAAATCATACTTTATGAAGTTTTCGGATAGTTTTAAATACTTATTGCAATACTTACAGCCATTTTGCTTTAAAATCGTATCAGATCTTTCGTAAAAGAGGAAAATTATCAGAATTAAAGCGTGTTTTCTGTCGCTTCGCAACACAAAAACAAATGCCGAGCCGACCTACGTCTAGGTACTACCGAGTACCGAACCAAATAAACGATTCTAATTAGATCAATAAAGCAAATGATAACCAACGCAATACGAATTAATTTTTGCTTCGATTATGTTGGTTTTGATTAGTGATGTTGGATCTTTAAAACTACCAGTATATTTCGGACCAATTTCTGAAAGAATAGCGTGCATTTGACAATGACAGTACAGTAATTTTGACGTTTAAACAATACTGACGAAAGAAAAAAAACTTTTTTTTTTGTTATAAATAGGCTAAGTGGTGGTCTCTGTGATTTGACCCATTCTCATCTGCAGGTGCACGCTTGAAGCAGCTAGAAGAAACCAATGTATGTACCATGCAAAACTATAAGTGCACATTTTCGGTAGTGTTAGTCCAGCTAGAATCAACAAACTATAGAATCCCTTCAATAGATTGTTGATTGGTAGCTGGACTATAGATTCCCATCTATAGGTACAATCAGGTGAGCTACCTGACGGTATCTAAGTAATCACCTTAACGTCACATCTGCAACACCGGCCATAGGCCACAGCCGGTGAGTTGCCTAAAAGGGTAGGCAATTAGAATTTTAAAAGCACACTTATAGCCAGTTGGTAATATCTAGAGTATTATATTATCTGTGGTAATATATTCAGTTGCCTTCAGAGGAAGAGGTGTGCGTGGGTTCTATTCCCACCATAGAATAATACTATTAAAAAAAAGGAAAATTCTCACCCACGACAATCATTTATGTGACTAACATGATGTTTGTTCTGTACCTGGTTGTTGTTTATGTAATATAATTAAGCACTTATAACCAAAAAAAAGTATACAAGTATTAATATCAGCTCTTTGTTTCCTTTAGTACAAGCTTTGCATACTCCTAGTTTGGGGCTAGATGGCACTGTATCACAGAACATATAATAATACTACATAACCGTACATAGTAAATATGTACACCTATATTTATATATTGAAACATTATATTAGGGAATGGCAATATGAAACAATATAAAAAGATTAACACAATACTTTATTCATACAACTACAGTGTCTTTACAACGGCTGTTTAATCCTTGTCGCGGTAGTGTTTGATGTTGACGAGCACCCAAGCAGGGATGGCACTCCAGCCGATCACCATCAGACTGGCTAGCAAGATCACCTCCTGTAATGGAAATACAGTTTCACCTGCTGTCCTTGTACTATGGAACCAACTATTTATTTAGGGTAAACAGTAAGCTATGGTCTTTGGCACATTATGATGCTCACAGGCAACAATTTAAGATATGCGAGTCTTTAAGACTGACGCTACCAACTACCAAGTATCGCTCATACATTTTGTTTAGTAACTCGCACACTACGCTCCAGGAAAGGGCGTAGCCAGCCAATAGGCCAGGGCGGGGACGACAAATGATATATGAAGGATGCAAAACGTCTGCAATAATTATAGGTACGGCCAAGAGCACAAGAAGCTTTACAGTTGTTTGTAGCCTTACTACCTATGCCAAATGTAATATGAACAGCAAGTTAAGTGTTTAGTCGTAGTAGTCGTGTAATTTAGTTTAAAACTACATGAAAATAGGACTTAGTGTATGAGTGTGTGGGTTACTACATAAATGTATGGCCAATACTTGAGAGATCCAAAGAAGACACAATTTTATGAATTTTTTATGACATTTCCTCACTGGGCTAGCGTTTTGGATACGGCCCGGATACAGAGACGAGACTGCGTCTAGCAGTGAACTATTAAAAAGCTGACTTAGGATGAATGATAATAGCCCCTATAATATGATAGCCAATATATTATGTATAAGATGGCATTGTTTGGTACCAACAGATCTTTTGGGTTCATATCCAATAAGATAGAATAAATTACGATTATGACTATGAGTGTAACAATGACGTGATCAGTCTGTTATCAGAGTCCTCCATATCTTAACCTAACTTTCAGTCGTAAATTACGTAATGTATTTATGAGGCAAAAAGCCCTTTGAATAAAATTATTATAAAGGAAACAGACGCAAATAAGTCGACAAGAAAGTAAATTTACTGAAATACGAAACAAAAGGCTAAAATATCATAAGGATATTGTAAAAACTTACCCCATTGGAAACTTTATTTTTGGGAGGTATAGATATGACACTCATGTTTCTTTGCTGTACTACATTTTTGATAATCTGGTTGGTAGGTCTGAGAAGGCTTCTGATGCCTAACATTTTGAGTTACTTGTGAATTTTCTTTTAAATTATTCTGTAAATTGGATTCGGGTGTCGTGAATTTGGATTGGTGAAAAATCGATCGGATCGGACATCGGACTTATTGACAGTTGACATTGACTTTGTCACTTGATAAAGTATTTTTTTCCTTATTATGGCGTCAAGTATTGTGCATTTGCCGGTGTATAGTATTTGTTTTTTTAGCAACCCGGTGATTAAAAATGTTTTAGTCCAGTAAAGCAAGATTTATGTAGAGATTTACAGTGAGTTGAAATAAATAGAGTAGTTATAGTCGAACAAAACTGCTTTAAAAACTGACTAGAAGTTGCCTATATAAATATACTTACGCATGTTTGTATGCAGTTTGTGAAAAAAAGGAACGAATATGGGCGACTTTATACGCCACACGTGTTGTTAGAAAGAGACAAATATCTAATTTCTCTTACGGCGTAATAAGCTACACAAGTTGATTGGCCAGAGCGAGCGCCCTCGCCGCGCCGGTGTGGCTCTCTTTCACTCTCTCACACAAGACGATCTATTTATCTCGGCCATCCATTTCAAAGTGACAACAGTCGCCTTAGATAAAATAAATTTATTTTTTTCTCATTGCAATAAAAATACAGTACTTACGCGTGAAATTATTTTATTTTGTCTCTCACAGTGCCTGTGTAGATTGTGCAGTGTCTAAATACACAGAAAGGCATTATATCACCATCTTTTTGCTAGAAAACATACGATTAGCGGCAGCGTATTACCGGACATTCGGAAGTGAAAGACTGGTAGCGATCACGGCAATTGATTGCGTCTAGTAAATATGGCGGGGGGGACAACTCATCTACAGGTAAAAACATCTTAGGAGATTTACCGTATTCTGCTTATAAGATTGAAACAATGAATAAACCTATTTTATATAGTTAAAGAGTTTTTGGGTTTTTGAGTGGCGACCGCGAACCGTCCTACGCAACGTAGGCGCGGCCTCCCACTAGGTGGACCGACGACATTGTAAAAGTCGCGGGCAACCGGTGGATGCAAATGGCAGGTTGTCGTACAGTGTGGCGGTCTAAGGGGGAGGCCTTCGTTCAGCAGTGGACGACTGGATGATGATGATGAAAAAGTTTACACAGTTTTGAGCAATAAACGTTATCTTATCTTATCTTATCTTCAGTTTGAAGAAGATAAAATAAAATAGGTATACCCATGAACCTAGAAAAAAAGTCGGACAGATTCTCGCTAATAACATACTGTGTCACTCAGAGTCGGCCAGTTTACTGTACGTACAGGCCGGCACGCACACATTCACACATGAGTCAGCCATTACGCGGGCAAACGCAACACAGTCGGCACGGCTACGCTGCGAAAAAATCAGAATGTCTTGTGTGGTAAAGTGGTGTAAAAACCGTAGTGACCAAAATAAAAAAAAGCCAGGAATCACGTTTCATAGGTAAATGAATAATTCAATCACTTAGTTCCCGATTTTATACATTAAAACCAATATTCATGCGACAGAACAAAATAATTCGTCAGAATACCAGTGTTACCAATATTCATTTGTGCAAATTACCCGAAATATATGGGTGTTCTGACACTTCTGCCTTCTCCTTCGGGGATACACAGACATGATGATATGACCTGAAATAATGGGACTTTTTTTAATCCTATAGTTATAATTTAAAAAAACTGTCCAAGTGTGAGTCGGACTCGCACACCGAGGGTTCCGTAACAAAAAATTATGAGGTTTCAGTTCGGGATTAGAAATTCACTGCAAGCAAGACAACATTACGCGATATTCACAGGCGGTCACCCATTCAAGTACATTTTGCCACCTTTTAAAATAGTACGGTATTTACTGCCTACATGACGCAAAAACCGCTGAACGGATTTTGAAAGGAATTTTACAGGTTGATACCTAGGGTTATGGGTATGGGTATACTATAGGGTCATACTCTAACTTAAAATCTAAACCATGTTTAATCTAATTCCGATGGGTAGAAACGGAGATACAGCTTGACCTCTTGATACTTTTTTTATTTAGAGCTTCCATACTTTAGGGATTAGGTAATTTAAAATGGTTGCCTTATTGTAGTTCAAGTGGACGAAATTGCGGCCAAAATCTAGTTTCAATAAACTTGTCTGCCGACCTGTATTTGTCTAGATAATACAAGGTAATTTTTTTGGGAATTATGGCAACCCTAAATTCATTCACACATAGATAGCCGCCGCCATTACGGTGACACAGTGTTGTCTTTGCGGGAGTTCCGTCCGACTTTTTTTATAGGTTCATGGGTATACCTGTATCAGAATGAGTATAAATTAATTAAAATGGAACTAAAAGTTCTCAATACAAAATATTATTCAATGTTGTCAAGTATACGTCATTTTGAAAAGTTTGCATAGAAAGTAGCACCCCCATTTTTTTCTACTCTTTCTGTGTAATGTTTAATGCATAATACGGTTAGAATCTTAGACTGAGTGAGAGAGAGAGCCAAATCCTCCAAGATTTGAATAGAACGGCTGTGACACAACTTACCTATATTAGAAATATATGTTTTGATTACTACTTGATTAAGTAATAAAGCGTTAAAGCAAAATTTAAAATCATCAAGGCATTTTTTCGTTTCCTTAACTACCACTTATGAATGAAACATCGAAAAATACTGGTATATCGTTTATTTTTTTAAGCTACCCACAATCTTAAAATAGCGACAACCGCCAAAACGGGCGAAGATTTCAACAAAATGGCGGCGCTTCGTTGGATCGGCGCGCATTCCTTTTCTAACCACTCGTACTCTTCGGTCAATTCTCTCTCTTGCAGTATTGGCCCGATCGTCGATAACACTCTCGCGTGGTAGTCGTTAATGTATTTTATCTGAAATATCAAATTTATTTTATAAATATATTTATATTTTTTTTAGTGTGTGTATTGTTTAAAAAATCTTGGCTAAATAATCCTGAAATGGAAACTTTTTTATTTCCTGACAATAGGCGTGTGGCCTAATGTTTAATTTATGACAAATAACAGACTTGGTGAAATACATTACACATACTGAAAAAATAAATTGTATTGGCTGATAAATTTCTGAGATATGAGCGTTTAAAGTTTTAGGTGGGAATAGAGAGGGGATGCTCTATCCCTTCCTCGCAAAGCACGTGTTAGTATAGCATTTGTATGCCGCACCTGAGGCTTGACGTCATAACTCAGTACTCGCTCTCTGTCTAGCTTGAAATTGAAATATGTACTTAGAACTTATTTATTTTTGAATTATTTTAAATATTGTTTTCGATGATAGGCTCTATTGATGATCAGCTTTATTAAGAGGTAATAGAAAAATACTAGTCATCATGCCTAAGCTAAATTGAAGTTGAAGTTGTTGTTGTTTGAAGTTGATTTTCCCAAGGTTGGTTGGTTGGTTGGTTGGTTGGTTGGTTGGTTGGTTGGTTGGTTGGTTGGTTGGTTGGTTGGTTGGTTGGTTGGTTGGTTGGTTGGTTGGTTGGTTGGTTGGTTGGTTGGTTGGTTGGTTGGTTGGTTGGTTGGTTGGTTGGTTGGTTGGTTGGTTGGTTGGTTGGTTGGTTGGTTGGTTGGTTGGTTGGTTGGTTGGTTGGTTGGTTGGTTGGTTGGTTGGTTGGTTGGTTGGTTGGTTGGTTGGTTGGTTGGTTGGTTGGTTGGTTGGTTGGTTGGTTGGTTGGTTGGTTGGTTGGTTGGTTGGTTGGTTGGTTGGTTGGTTGGTTGGTTGGTTGGTTGGTTGGTTGGTTGGTTGGTTGGTTGGTTGGTTGGTTGGTTGGTTGGTTGGTTGGTTGGTTGGTTGGTTGGTTGGTTGGTTGGTTGGTTGGTTGGTTGGTTGGTTGGTTGGTTGGTTGGTTGGTTGGTTGGTTGGTTGGTTGGTTGGTTGGTTGGTTGGTTGGTTGGTTGGTTGGTTGGTTGGTTGGTTGGTTGGTTGGTTGGTTGGTTGGTTGGTTGGTTGGTTGGTTGGTTGGTTGGTTGGTTGGTTGGTTGGTTGGTTGGTTGGTTGGTTGGTTGGTTGGTTGGTTGGTTGGTTGGTTGGTTGGTTGGTTGGTTGGTTGGTTGGTTGGTTGGTTGGTTGGTTGGTTGGTTGGTTGGTTGGTTGGTTGGTTGGTTGGTTGGTTGGTTGGTTGGTTGGTTGGTTGGTTGGTTGGTTGGTTGGTTGGTTGGTTGGTTGGTTGGTTGGTTGGTTGGTTGGTTGGTTGGTTGGTTGGTTGGTTGGTTGGTTGGTTGGTTGGTTGGTTGGTTGGTTGGTTGGTTGGTTGGTTGGTTGGTTGGTTGGTTGGTTGGTTGGTTGGTTGGTTGGTTGGTTGGTTGGTTGGTTGGTTGGTTGGTTGGTTGGTTGGTTGGTTGGTTGGTTGGTTGGTTGGTTGGTTGGTTGGTTGGTTGGTTGGTTGGTTGGTTGGTTGGTTGGTTGGTTGGTTGGTTGGTTGGTTGGTTGGTTGGTTGGTTGGTTGGTTGGTTGGTTGGTTGGTTGGTTGGTTGGTTGGTTGGTTGGTTGGTTGGTTGGTTGGTTGGTTGGTTGGTTGGTTGGTTGGTTGGTTGGTTGGTTGGTTGGTTGGTTGGTTGGTTGGTTGGTTGGTTGGTTGGTTGGTTGGTTGGTTGGTTGGTTGGTTGGTTGGTTGGTTGGTTGGTTGGTTGGTTGGTTGGTTGGTTGGTTGGTTGGTTGGTTGGTTGGTTGGTTGGTTGGTTGGTTGGTTGGTTGGTTGGTTGGTTGGTTGGTTGGTTGGTTGGTTGGTTGGTTGGTTGGTTGGTTGGTTGGTTGGTTGGTTGGTTGGTTGGTTGGTTGGTTGGTTGGTTGGTTGGTTGGTTGGTTGGTTGGTTGGTTGGTTGGTTGGTTGGTTGGTTGGTTGGTTGGTTGGTTGGTTGGTTGGTTGGTTGGTTGGTTGGTTGGTTGGTTGGTTGGTTGGTTGGTTGGTTGGTTGGTTGGTTGGTTGGTTGGTTGGTTGGTTGGTTGGTTGGTTGGTTGGTTGGTTGGTTGGTTGGTTGGTTGGTTGGTTGGTTGGTTGGTTGGTTGGTTGGTTGGTTGGTTGGTTGGTTGGTTGGTTGGTTGGTTGGTTGGTTGGTTGGTTGGTAACTTACCTCGAAGTCTGTGAGGAGGTTGACATCCAAGCAGGCGGTCTGATGCGGGGCCAGCGATATCGTGTAAAAGCCTACAGCGCCACGGCCTTCAAAATCTGCCACCATGCCTGATGCCTGGAAAGTGGAAACGGTATAATATTTAAACATACACATACAAACTTTTGACTGCCTTATAGCTAGCTCAATTGGTAACATGTCTGCCTTCAGAGCTGTAGGGCGTGGGTTCGATCCCCACCCAGGACAAAAAATTATGTGACGAACATAAATGTGTGCTGTGTCTGGGTGTAGTATGTGTTATAAGTAACTATTTACGGAAAATAAGTATATAAGTATTCTATCAGCTATCTGGTTTCCATTGTACAAGCTTTGCTTAGTTTGGGGCTAGATGGCGCTGTGTGAATTATGTCCACTGATATTTATTTATTTTATTTACATAAACAAGCATTGAAAGTAAAATAAAAGCTAATAAATAAACATACCGTGTGTTCAAATCACGAAACCTTGAAATTTCCAATACTTACTAGTTGGTGGTCAGCCTCCCTGGTGATGGCTATGGTCTCCACGAGGTCTTCGTGACGGATCCCGTACTCGTCCACCTCGTAGTACCCAGGTTCTGTTGACAGACGAATCAAATCTGCATCTTCGACCGCTTCATTACTGTTACTACTTATTCGATAATAGGAAAGCCATGGCGAATAGGGAGTTGCGATGAGGAACTTACGGCCGTAGGACGAATTTGCGGACGGCGAGTGTGTGACGTCACACTTATTTGGTCAGTCTGCGAGCGACCGCCTCACGCAGCAGTCGTTCAGGCTTTCCAAACAGATGTACGACTTTTAGTGTTTTTACGCAGTAAAAGTGAAAAAAAATGAGTTGCTGCGTTTATTCTTGCACTTATTATCGAGGCAAACATTCCGATGACATGATTGGCGTCTCATTTCATTCATAAGTAATTTTATTTGTGTTTTTTTGTGGTTTGTTTATGAAATATGTAACGTTTCTTGATGTTCTTAACTAGCTCCAGAGATGGCGCCACTACTAGTAAATGTAGCGTTTATAAGAGTTCTCCATTTTGTCGATAAAGCACTTCTCAAAAAACTTTTCCTGAATTCTGCTAGATGACAGCACCATGTGCGGAATGTACCACTCCTCCCGCCAACCCTACACCTCCCGCACGGTCACGCGTCCTTCTATGGAAAAATCCTTTGATCACATCTCTGCTTCTATTACTCTGTGAGGAAAGCCAAGAGCTGGTATTAGTAGAGGATCCGTTGAAAAACGACCTTCACGCTCCTGTTTAGTTGATAAAAATTGTTTGACATCAAAATTAAGTATGTTAGAAAATACATCGGGAGTGGGTTGGCTAAAAAATTCCTGACTGGTTTTCTGAGGAAGTGCAGCGCTTCGATGATGCTCTGAAACAGGTCCTAGAAGAGACCAATGTCAGCCTAGATGAGTCGCGGTGGAGCCAGGCATGCTTGCATATTCGGTGTATGACGGTTTGGGTGTGCGTCGTTTGCGTGAGTCCGGCCCCTCCGCTATCCTTGCTTCCACGTACGGAGTCACGGAACTTGTCACTCAAATCTCACCAGCCACTGGTGACAGGATCTGTGTTCAAAGGGCAAAGGAGTTGGGATGATATTTTATGTAGGAAAGTCTTCCCGTAACTCCGCGAAGCAAGCTCTGGAGCCACACGTGCTCGTCTGAATGCCGCAGCTGTGCCGGAGTCGGGTGCCGGGTGCAGGCCTATCCTTCTCCTCAACTGGGCACGCTTCTGGACAACGGCTCTGTGCGGGAGGCGGTGGCGCTCAGCCTGCCGTGCTTGCGAGCCCCATACTTGCGTTTGCGTGGGTTCGAATGGTCACCTGTCACATGGTCACATGGCCTCAGCTGTGCTCGAAGTGCGGGTCGGCGGCCTCGGCACCATGCTTCGAACGAGATCCTGAGGCGCGCTCTTGTGTCAGCTGAAGTGCCTTCAGTGTTGGAACCCCCGGGACTGTCCCGGGGGTGATGGTAAGCGTCCAGACGGGCTTACTTTGGTCCCGTGGCAGAGGGGTCGGTGCATTATTTGGGATGCCACGTGCGTGTGCACTTTCGCCGCTTGCCACCTCCGGAGATCCCAGCAACGTGCCGGTTCCGCTGCAGAGTCGGCCGCAAAGGGCAAGAGTCGAAGGTATGGCGATTTGGCCCTGGCTTACGACTTTGTCCCCTTTGCCGTGGACACGGCGGGCCCGTGGTGTGCCGATGCAAGGAAATTCATAGGGGACATCGGGCAGCGTCTGAGGGAGAAAGGTCGGGCCCCCCGCGTTGGGTGGTTTTCGACGCAGCAGATTTCTCTGTCCATCCAGCGCGGTAACGCCGCCGCTATAATGGGCACGTTTGGGCAGGGTGCATTACGGGGGGGGGATTTTCAACGAATAATGTTTTCGCATTAAGATTTAATTTCTGACATTATGTTAAATTAAACGTATTATGTTTTCAGTTTTAAAAAATAATTATTAATTGATTTTTTTGCTAACCCAATATATTTTCTAACTTATTTAATTTGATAACAAACAATTTTCATCGACTAAACAGATGGGTGAAGGTCGTTGTTCAACGGATCTTAGACTATATAGTTTAGTAAAATATGTAAAATAGAATTGTACGAGTGCAAAGCGTATACCACTTACCATTGCTATAGATCATGTTGGGGCGGATGCCAGGGTCGTTAGCGGAGGGCCCGCTGAGGATCCACGAGGGCCCCTCGTGCACATTCAAGAAGTGCCCCACGCCGTGCCCCGTGCCGTGCCCGTAGTTCAGCCCCACGTCCCACAGCGCCTTGCGTGCTAGCACTTCTATCGTATGACCCTACAACAGTTTTTTTTAATAAGATAGAGGGACAAAGCCGTGGTAGCCTAGTCGGGAGACCGCTAGACTTACAATGGTGAGGTCGCGGGTTTTCCCCCCGGGCCCGTACCAGTGAGCTCTGTGGAGTTTATGTACGGATACTGATACCACTGGCTTTTCGGTGAAGGAAAACATCGACAGGAAACCTGCGTACGTCCGGGGAAGAAATTAAATGGCGTATCTGAATTCACCAACCCGCAACTGGGCCAGTGTGGTGAATATGGCCCATTCCCCTCCGAGGGCAGGGCAAAGTCCAGCAGTGGTCAATAAAAAGTTATGCTGATCATAGAAGGACAAACAAGTGAGCTGGCCTTCTAACAGGAAGAACCCACTGCCTATGGACGACTGCAACATCAGACGCATTGCAGTTGCGTTGCCTGTTGACATTTTCCTTGAAGCGCCCCAATCATCCCCAAGCCGCTTGCCAAGCTTGGGGATTACGGCAACCCATCCCTATTAAGGGAGCCCCAATCGTTAGTTGTATTAATGTGCCCCAACCATAGTCGCAGCTCCGCGGAAAAGCGAACGAGCTGAATTGTCGTTAAATTGTGTTAAAAAGCGCTGTTTCACTCGGATCCTCTCGGTTAACGGTGGTGAGCTCTGCGATCCCCAAGCCACCTGCCAAACGTTGCGCGTCGGATGGCACCCCCGCCTCTTCCCCTTCTCAAGGGGAGGCCTTCGGCCAGCAGTGGATGATAATATGATGCTATATGTTTGAGAGAAAGTCAAAAGTTCACTAAATTCTGATGTCTTGACTTCTCTCCAACGCAGTCTGACATCTTTCGAAGATTTTGTTCTCGTCAACAAAACATCTAATTAAAAACACGATAACACTGCCAAAAATATTTAAAGCCAGTGTCTCTCGGGACGACGCGATGTAAGGATTCTAATGATATTACATCCAAATCTGTTCAAGCATTTAGACGTTATGGTGGAATAAAGAAACTCACATACATACCATGTATGTATATGAGTTTCCCTGAAAACATTACACTCCTTTTGTTGGACAGTTGTGTAAAAAAAGACAATATTACCAGAGTGCCAGCCGGGAAGACCGCAGTGCCGAGGTTGATCTGTCCCTTCATGACGCGGGTGAAGGCGAGGCGCTGCGCAGGAGTGGGCGCCGCGGACATGTGCCGCGTGCGGGTGATGTCCGTCGTGCCGTCTCTGGCGCACAACAACAACACATTCAAATATTCAACACATTTTTTGTACTGGAAGTGGTAGGACTTTATTGCATAGTCCACCCGGGGAAGATGAAAGACTCTATTGCATAGTCCACCCGGGGAAGAGGAAATACTCTATTGCATAGTCCACCCGGGGAAGAGGAAAGACTCTATTGCATAGTCCACCCGGGGAAGAGGAAAGACTATTGCATAGTCCACCCGGGGAAGAGGAAAGACTCTATTGCATAGTCCACCCGGGGAAGAGGAAAGACTCTTGCATAGTCCACCCGGGGAAGAGGAAAGACTCTATTGCATAGTCCACCCGGGGAAGAGGAAGACTATTGCATAGTCCACCCGGGGAAGAGGAAGACTCTATTGCATAGTCCACCCGGGGAAGAGGAAAGAATCTATTGCATAGTCCACCCGGGGAAGAGGAAAGACTCTATTGCATAGTCCACCCGGGGAAGAGGAAAGACTCTATTGCATAGTCCACCCGGGGAAGAGGAAAGACTCTATTGCATAGTCCACCCGGGGAAGAGGAATGACTCTATTGCATAGTTTCCCCAGGGACGTGATAGGATTCTATTGCAGATATATATTGATTTCTTAGACAATGTTGAACTTCCTATATAAGCTTTTCTATCAGTTACTTGTACTGTCCCCCGGAGTCGACCAGCAGCATGTCGTCCCTGGAGATGGCCCGCTGCGGGCCCTCCGCCGCGGGCTTGTAGTGGATGATGGCTCCGTTCTCGCCCGCGCCAGCTATCGTCGCGAACGACGGGCCCATGGAGTCTAGCTCCTCGCTGTCGATTAAAATTATATTGGTTGAAAATGTAAAACCAGCGTCCTTCCTTACGCTTTATTTTTTATTTTAAATAATGCCGTACTTATACGCCGCTCAATATTTTAGACTGTAACTTACACCACTCAATATTTTCGACTGTAACTTACACCCCTCAATATTTTAGACTGTAACTTACACCCCTCAATATTTTAGACTGTAACTTACACCGCTCAATATTTTTAACTGTATCTTACACCGCTCAATATTTTAGACTGTAACTTACACCGCTCAATATTTTAGACTGTAACTTACACCGCTCAATATTTTAGACTGTAACTTACACCGCTCAATATTTTTAACTGTAACTTACACCGCTCAATATTTTAGACTGTAACTTACACCGCTCAATATTTTTAACTGTAACTTACACCGCTCAATATTTTAGACTGTAACTTACACCACTTAAGCGAAAGCAAAAAAAATATATGAGAAAATGAATTCGCTTATTATAACATTTATTTATTTTATTTAACTGTGGCGCGGCGTTAATTTACTTGTAATCCTGAAGTAAGGAGCGCACTACAACTGCGGTCTAGGATGGCAGCATACCTTCTGTACAGCGCCATCTGGTCAGAGAGCTGCACCTCAGTGACCGCGACCCCCGCGTCCACTTGTTTGTGTACCCAGTGCAGGGAGCGCACCACAGCCACGCCATCTTTGATGTGAGCTTTACGGAAACCCTGAAACGAAACGTAATCTGATCGTAAACGAGAAATGCTATAATCAGAACATTAAGAACCCCTAAAAACTAGACTCTAAAAAGCTAGATGTCGCTTTATTAAGGATGCACCGCCCGACGGCTCGAACTCATCGGTGGGCGCGGCTAAAAATCATGCTCTCTTCATCAAACAAAGTGTGGGAAAGGGAGAAAGAAAAGAGAAATGAGCGCGCAAATTTATTCATGTCGACCTTTGGCTGCAGGATTGTGATGAATAAACTACTGAACTAATTTATTCCAACTGAAGTTATTTGAAATTTCGATGGACTAAACTGAGCCGCTTGATACGTTATTTTAGAGTTTTCGTACTCTACAAGGTTAGTTCTAATCAGTTAGCATCCTTTTAAGGGCATATTCTGTACATCAAAACGAACAACTTTTACTATGGGGCCAACATTGAAATCGCGAAATAATTATCAGCTGTTCCATACAAAAAGTTCACCGACCTTGGCCAAAATGTATGGAACAGCTAGTTTTTTTTTCGCGATTTCAATGTTGGCTCCATAGTAAAAGTTGTTTGTTTTGTTGTACAGAATATGCCCATAAAAGGATGCTAACTGATTAGAACTAACCTTGTATATGAAATTTATTAACGTCCAAAGTGGCTTTAAAATTGAGCTGAAATACAAGTTGTTCCCTGGCTCATAACTTACATGTTTATTCACTTTTAACTTTCTTATCAATTTACGATCCTAGATAATGAAGAGACAAATCGATATAATACTTAGTCTTGGACCTACAACATTACATATTGGAGTAATATTACTTCCCAATTCCCGAAACAAGTCACCGGCTTGTTTACTCCAATAGTCGTTTGCGTTTTAAATAAAATTCGAAAACTATTAGAGATTACGCTAAAAGTAGCCATAGTTACCTGGAGCTCTACTCGATTCTTGATCACTTTCATTAGGGCGACTGGCGATACTGTAGAAATGATGCTGACATCTTCGCTCTCGCTATCCTGGAAACAATAGCAAAATATATCGAACTCACTCCTTGCTTCAAGGAACCGTGGGTCTACGAACTTGATATTAATTTCAACTTACTTTTTTTGTAGTGATTACCACTACAGTTATTCAACTGTTGTGGTAGGACTCTACTGCAGAGTCCGCCTGGGGAAGTACCACACCTTTGTCAGTAATTCAACCGCCAAGCAGTAGTGTGCAAGCATTACTGTGTTCCGGTTTGCAGGGCAATGTTACCAGAGAAATTACTGGGTATGAAGAGATTTAACATCTAATATCTCAGGGTGACGAGCGCAGTGCAGTGCGGCGCAGGATTGTGTTCGCAAGTTCACAATTCTTTTACTATGGGATCAACCTTGAAAAAATAACAGCTGTTCCATACATTTTGTCCAAAGTCAATGATCTTTTTGTATGGAACAGCTGATTTTTTTCCACGATTTCAATGTTGGCCCCATAGTAAAAGTTGTTCATAATTATGAGTACATAACAAACATACCCTTCAGTATTGTTGAACCTTTTTTACACATTGTATATTACAGGGTTAGTTGTAATCAGTTAGCATCCTTTTAAGGGCATGTTCTGTACATCAAAACAAACAACTATTACTAAGGGGCCAACATTGAAATCGCGAAAAATAACAGCTGTTCCATACAAAAAGTTAATTGACCTTGGACAAAATGTAAGGAACAGCTTAAATTTTTTTGCGATTTCAATGTTGGCCCCGTAGTAAAACTTGATTGTTTTGATGTACAGAACATGCCCTTGAAAGGATGCTAACTGATTACAACTAACCCTGTATAGTCCTCCTTATCGTTTTCGATATCGACCCCTACTTCTTTCTAGCAATAGCTGTGTCCTTCTTGGCTGGCACCGACTCAAAAATACCTGATTATAAATTGGTAAAGGTATATCAGTATCAATAATTTCGTCGATATTCCTTTAATGCTCTTTGCTTTGAAGTAATTAAAATATTATTTTCAACTTTTTAGTTTCAAGTTTGTACATAATATAGGTATAAGCCAAATTTCTCGTGACGGTCGTCTTGCTCGCACCTGTTAATAGGCTAGATGACTGTTTTTTTTTATTGGCTTATTAAAATGTGGCCCATAAATATAGCTGATTAATGAAAAGAAAATTAAAATCTGATCAAAAATAAGCAACTTATAAGCATTTTAATATCATGCTAGACAGAGAGAAGAAACAGCAAATCGTGACGTCACTTCTCAGTACGCCATATAAATTCTATTCTGACAAGTAAGGCGTGACGTCATTTTTTGTTTTGTGGGAAAGGGACAGAGTTGTCACTAACAAAAACTTTAAACGGTCATATATCAGATCATTATTAACCGATTTAAATTATTTTTTCAATAAACATATTATATTTACTTAAATTCTTCATCAAAGCTATTGGTTTCAACGATATAAACATCAGTCATGTACCCTATTGTGCGCAGTTTGTTACGGTCAGTGTGCGGCTCTAAAAAATCGAGTCGAGTAGATAGAAACTTACATTTTCGACAGCCAAATAAATAGCGTGGCTTCCATCTTCCGACAACCACACCGAGCTTCCGGACGCTAGTTCACTCTGAAAAGATTAAAACAATCAAATTACTGAACATCACCAGAGAATACCCAATAATACTACGTATAGAACGGACAATATATAAATAAAAAGTAGCCTATATGTTATTCCGGGAAATAAGCTGTATCCATTTCGAGTTACATCCAAATCCGCTCAGCCGTGTTAGCGTGAAGAGGTAACAGACACACACATACCGAGAAACCATAAACCTTTGAAACTTTCTCATTTATAATGTTTGTGTGATTTACGTTTAGTTTAAAAGATAATAATGCTCCCGCATTAGGGTATTCTGAAACTTAAAGATAGCTTAACAAGGTGTGTTATACAACTTACCGTTAAGTTCCTCAGATATCCAAACACGTTCTCATAAGGCCTGATTGTAATTTGAACGCCCTCGGAAGCGAGGTGTCGTTCCACGTCAGCAGATAACACACCCTCGTTCCAAAATAGAATAACGTCATCTGGAGCGGCCTGGAATAAAATAATGTTTAAAATATATCTAAAATAAACATACCTACTTATACCTATAATATTTATGAGAAATAATGGAGGAAAAGATGCCTGATTATTTGAGATATATTTGAATTTAAACATGCCTATTTATGCGTTAAATATTGGAAGATAAATATGTGTATTTATGCGGGAAATATTGGAAGATAAACATGCCTATTTATGCGTTAAATATTGGAAGTTAAACATGCCTATTTATGCGTTAATTATTGGAAGATAAACATGTGTATTTATGCGGGAAATATTGGAAGATAAACATGCCTATTTATGCGTTAAATATTGGAAGTTAAACATGCCTATTTATGCGTTAATTATTGGAAGATAAACATGTATATTTATGCGGGAAATATTGGAAGATAAACATGCCTATTTATGCGTTAAATATTGGAAGATAAACATGTATATTTATGCGGGAAATATTGGGAGATAAACATGCCTATTTATGCGTTAAATATTGGAAGATAAACATGCCTATTTATGCGACAAATATTTTAAGATAATCACACCTATTTATGCGGGAAATATTGGAAGATAAACATGCCTATTTATGCGTTAAATATTGGAAGATAAACATGCCTATTTATGCGTTAAATATTGGAAGATAAACATGTATATTTATGCGGGAAATATTGGAAGATAAACATGCCTATTTATGCGTTAAGTATTGGAAGATCAACACGCCTATTTATGCGAGAAATATTGGAATATAAACATACACATTTATGCGAGAAATATTTGAGGATAAAACTTGTTGTTACTTTCTTGAGAAACATTGCAAAATAATAATCTTTTCTAGTTGCTAGCTCTATTCGCTTTTCCCTAATCGACAGCAGTAGGGCAGAACATTCGAACCATAAAAAAATTTGCAACTGGTCCTCTCTTTGGCTTTATCTTGGAATCTTACCACGTCCGCCCTGAGCACGAGGTAAGCGAAGAAGACAGGGTTGTACGGAATATCAGATCCACGGAGGTTCAACGTGTCTGCAAAGAAACGTTTTATTCTGTCAAGTGGCACCCATATAATTATTATAATAAATGCAAAGATTATTAGAATTAATAAGTTACAAAAAAAAACTAGGCCTAAACCCTTAACCTTTACTAGGGTAAAACCTTAACGGTGGTGAGCATTCTGCGATCCCCAAGCCGCCTGGCGTGGGGATTATAGCAGCCCCCTTCCCCCTAATAAGGAAGAGACCTTCGTCTAGCAGTGGAAAGTCTTCTGGCTGATGTTGATGGGTAATTACTTACATGCGACTTCGTCGAGGGCAGTCAGTATGAGCGCTGAAGCGCCTCTAGACTGAATCTGTTCCCGCAACTCTGCTAGCTTCTCGTTCGACGGCCGACCTGTGACAGTGACGACGTAAATGTAAAAACTTAATTACTGCACATGAAGAGATTTGACATGAGTGACGAGCGCAGTGCGGCGCAGAATTTTGTTCGCAAGTTCACAATAGGCTAGATGAATGGTTTTTTTATTGTCTTATTAAAATGTGGCCCATAAATATAGCAGATTAATGAAAAAAAATGAAAATCTGATCAAAAATAAGCAACTTATAAGCATTTTAATATCATGCTAGACAGAGAGACGAAACAGCAAATCGTGACGTCACTTCTCTGTACGCCATATAAATTCTATTCTGACAAGTAAAGCGTGACGTCATTTTTTGTTATGTGAAAAAGGGACAGAGTTGGCCCTACCAAAAACTTTAAACGCTCATACAGAACATTATTAACCGATTTAAATTATTTTTTCAATAAACATACTATATTTACTTAAACTCTTCATCAAAGCTATTGGATTCAACGATTTAAACATCAGTCATCTACCCTATTCTGGCACTGCTACAGTTATAATCGTGTATCTGTTTATCTATTTGTGCATGGCATCGTAGCACAGAATAAATAATACTACTACGTATCGTAGTTCTGCGGTTTTTTTTGTCTTGAGTCCGGGGGACTCTCTTGAGTTGTTGCTAACAACACTAAAACAATATTAAAAGGCATGATTTAATTTAGTGGGTC
Source organism: Erannis defoliaria (assembly GCA_905404285.2). NCBI lineage: Eukaryota > Metazoa > Arthropoda > Insecta > Lepidoptera > Geometridae > Erannis > Erannis defoliaria. The sequence continues at coordinate 1,379,756 of FR990093.1, read as the reverse complement.
GCTCGCTTCGCTCCTGCAATCATACCTGTGAAGTCGACAGTGAGCGGCAGCAAAGCGTTGCTAGGCCTGCTTGGCGGACCGTCGCCGATTTCGCGACGCGCGATGTCGACTAAGTTCTCCTCAGTGGCTCTGAGAGTGATGTTGGCTTGTTTTAAGGCATTCTGTAAGAGATTCGCTGTTTTTATTGATTTAAATCGTAGATTATGAAAGATGCGTTAACGCGTAATAAAACAACGGTTGAAAATGACTCCCGTGCCGTCAGTTGATGTACGTATGGTATGTGTAGTTAGATTTATGTTTACGAGTTGTGCCGGAGTGCGAAAGAAGATAGCACTTTTATGAGAGCAAAAGGGATAGCGCGCGTCTCGCGGAGACGCGCGCACGTTGGGCCGTCTCTCGCTTAGTGAGCGCGACAGGCGAGACAGTCCCTGGGGCCGTTTTCACGGGGCTTTTTGAGGGCGCGATATGACATATCTCCCTCCTTATATACAGGCTGTTAGTTTGAACACCGTTATCCTTCTAGGATATCATTGTACTCATCATTATGAACAACTTTTACTATGGGGCCTATGGGCTATGGTTTGCCCCTATAGTAAAAGCTGTTCATAACGATGAGTACAATGAAATCCTAGAAGGATAACGGTGTTCAAACTAACAGCCTGTATATAAGGAGGGAGATATGTCATATCGCGCCCTCAAAAAGCCCCGTGAAAACGGCCCCAGGGACTGTCTCGCCTGTCGCGCTCACTAAGCGAGAGACGGCCCAACGTGCGCGCGTCTCCGCGAGACGCCCAGTATATAATATCATTGATTAAAATACACACAAAAGAAGGCTAATGTTAGTGTAACAACCTGTAGCCTGTAGACATTTTTTTATTCTTGACCTAATTTTAAGTAAAGATGTGGATCGATGTTTGTTCTGTATCTGGGTGCTTAAAAATATATTTATTTTCAGAGAAACGTATCAGTGTCTGGTTCCTATAGAAAAAAAAGTACAAACTTTGCTAGGTTAGATGGCGCTATGTGAAATGTCCGCCAACATTTACTTTTAGACCGAGCGAGCGATATCTTACAATAACTGGCAAAAATTGCTTCCATCTGTTTGGATGCATGGATGTTGACACTCGTACTTATTAAATAATCTTGGCGAAACTTGGTATAATTGTTCTATAATTTCAAAGATTTTTTGTCGTGGGCTATTTACAACCGACTTCAAAAAAGGAGGTTCTCAACTCGACTGTATATGTTTGTTTTTTATTCATTGATATTGATGATTATTTTTTTGTTTGATAGGTGTTACTTCAGATACATAACTATAAATTTTATCGAAATCGGTTTAGTAGTTTGGTTTTTAAATCAAAATAACTGGAATTAATCAAACTAACTGGATAATATGAAGATGTTATCCAGCTACTCGAAATTGAAGTCGTTTTTTTTTAATAAGCGAATTATTTAAATAATCTTGACGAAACTGGGTATAGTTGTTCTACAATTTCATAGTATTTTATTTGTCGGCGATTTTGATTTGAAGATCCCCCAAAAAGGGGGGAGATTACTGCGCGCCTTTTACCAGCCGACTGGCTCCACATGACAGAAGTTTGCTCAAGGTCTCCTGTTCGCAGAACTACTAATAGATTATATTTATATCCCCACCTCTAACGGAGTCCAAGCGCTTCTAGTGTAAGTAGTGGGGTCGACCCCCACCACTGAGTTGGCTGGCAGGTTGTCCACTAACCACTGCTGAACGGACGCATCGGTACCTGAAAGAAAAGGCTCGACATTACAATGCATTCCAAGGTATAAGCTATCTCTATACCAAATTTCACCCAAATCCTTTTACCGTTTTGGGCGTTTGAGTAGAAAACAACTTAACAAACAATCTTTTTAATTTAAAATTTTACTAAATAGTAGTATTTATTATCCGAGGTTACATGTAACGGTACTGCACGGTACGGTATCAGCGTCTTTTAGATGCTAATATCCTAAGCTTAAATAGTGGATTTTTACTAAGGGAGCAAACAACATTTTTTAAGGCCAGAGTGTTTCTTTGAATCCAGAGCGGAGCGAAGGATTCTAAGTACGCTACTCGAGCGTTAAATAGTGTTGATCCCGAGGTGGACATAGCTTTTTATCACCCTCTGTGAGAAAATAAGTAAGTGCGGCTTATGAATAAGAGGGTTACTATACCTACGTTTATTTCATTCTCACTACTTGAAGAAGCACGAATTTAAGTAACAATTATAAAAGAAAGGCGGAATGCTTTTCGCGCGCCTTCCTTTGCCATAAAGCCTATTACTTGTTCATACAATGTCCGTGGTTAATCCTTTTGGTGATTGAAACTTTTACTATACATTTAAATTACTTTTCGTCACTACGGCAAATTAAGAGCTATTTTGTTCTCTGTTTGCAAAGAACAAATTAGCTCATTTTGAATAGATGTGATAAAAACAAATTGTATCTTACCTTGTCTCATCAGCGTCCAGAGCGTGACGTCAACTTCGACGTAGAACTGCGTGAAGTACCTGGCGTCCGTCCACACGAGCGCGTTAGTCGCCGTCACCACGGCCGTGCCGGACGACCCGCGCAGCCCCGACACCCACTCGCGGCGCGCGTCCGCCGGCGCTATGTACTGAGACTGTACAACAGGAATTAGACTAATAGCTTAGATTATTATGTAGATTAATATGTAGATTGTATATGTAGATTAATAGTTCCTGTAGTATAGTTTGATTAGGACGCGAAAGTTGGGGGCAGAGGGCGCCAAATAGGAGGGGGCTAAAATCAAAATTTGAAAACGCTTTGAAGAAGCTTTCTCTTTATAATTTAAGAACATTTAGGTACGTTTTGAGCATCGGTTGTGGGTATGATGTAAGAACAAGTACGTAGTGAGAATCGGTTGTAGGTATAATGTAAGAACATTTACGTAGTGAGCATCGGTTGTGGGTATGATGTAAGAACACGTACGTAGTGAGAATCGGTTGTGGGTACGATGTAAGAACACGTACGTAGTGAGAATCGATTGTGGGTATGATGTAAGAACATTTACGTTGTGAGAATCGGTTGTGGGTATGATATAAGAACACATACGTAGTGAGAATCGGTTGTGGGTATGATGTAAGAACACGTACGTAGTGAGAATCGGTTGTGGGTACGATGTAAGAACACGTACGTAGTGAGAATCGGCTGTGGGTATGATATAAGAACACATACGTAGTGAGAATCGGTTGTGGGTATGATGTAAGAACATTTACGTTGTGAGCATCGATTGTGGGTATGATGTAAGAACACTTACGTTATGAGCATCGGCCGTGGGTACGATGTAAGCGTGAACGCCCTCCCGCGCGAGCACGCTGCGTACCGCTGAGAGCCGCTCCAAGCTACTCTGGCGGCTTAGCTTCTCCGCAGAAGGATCTGGCACTAAAAACCCATATCATTTTTTTTTACACGACTGCCCAAAAATAAGCGTAATTATTCAAGCGTAAAAGAATAATTATTTGCATGAAGATAGGAATATTTATGAGTCTGCCTATAAAACCATTGCGCGATAAAATCCGGAACGAGGATGTTCGGCAAAGAATCAAAGTCGCCGACAAGCTCTCAGCGTTTGCAAGTTGGAGTGGCTGTGGGCAGGAGCAGGACACATCGCTCGAAGAACTGTTAACGGATGGGGAAGGAAGGTTCTCTCGTGGCGAGCGCGAACCGTCCTACGCTGCGTAGGCGCGGCCTCCCACTATATATATATATATATATATATATTTAGGTAGGCGGGACATTGTACAAATCGCGGGCAACCGGTGGATGCAAATGGCAGGTTGTCGAGCTGGACGTCTCCGGGCTGATGAAGATGATAAAGCGTCAGTATGAGCTGTATTTTGTGTATATTTGGCGTCAAGGGGGTAAATATTGTGGACAGCACTTACCGTATATGGGTGCGTCGGGTTCCGCAGAATTGAAATACCTCATAGGGATATGCCCGGAGGCTATATCCGCCGATAATCTGAAATCACTCATTACTTATATCTACTTTACATTTAAAAAAGTCACGTTGTATAAAGTTCACTCATTACTTTCATTTACTTTACATTTTAAAAAGTTACGTTGTATAAAGTTCAGTCATTACTGTCAATTATATACCATTTTAAAAAGTCACGTTTAAAAAGTTCAGTCATTACTTTAATTTACATTTCATTTTTTAAAGTTTACTCATTACTTTCAATTACTTTACATTTGTAAAAGTCACGTTGTAAAAAGGTAACTCATGACTTTCATTTACTTTACATTTTAAAAAGGCACATTGGAAAAGTTCAGTCATTACTTCCTATTTTTAAAAGTCACGTTGTAAAAAGTTCAGCCATTACTTTCATTTAAAAAAGTAAAAAAAACAATAAAAGTCACGTTGTAAAAAGTCAGTCATTACTTTCATAAAGTTACCTTCTAGACGCAGAATACTCACCACCGTTAACCGAGAGGACGCTGCTGCCCGTCCGCCGGTGGGTCTGGATGTAGTTTTAGGACATATCCGGGTCTGCGATTCCGAAGCCGCCGGCCAAGCTTGGGGATTATGGCAACCCCCCCATTAAGGAGGTGCTCTTTCAGCAGTGGGTGTTTCGGGATGATGATGATAGACTCAAACGTCTCTCCAAACAGACATGAACAGTCTTACTATATTCATGGCTTCTTTTGATGACGGTGAAGCTAAGAGACTTCCAAATTCCCTTATTGCCGTCGTATACTGGCCTGCCTATACGGACCTGTTATGTCCTTAAACTGCAACCAGAGCCACCGGAGGTCGGGTAGCAGCGTCCTCTTAGCTAATGGTGGTGAGCATTCTGCGATCTCCAAGCCGCCTGCCAAGCGTGGGGATTATGGCAACACCCCTCTATAAAGGGGGAGGCCTTCGTCCAGCAGTGGACGTTTTATGGCTGACGACGACTAGCCTGCCTGTAGGTAGTGTACAAGCATTACTGTGTTTCAGTTTGAAACAATGTATTGGCAATGTTACCACATAAATTACTGGGCATGAAGAGATTTGACATCTAATATCTCAGTGTGACGAGCGCTGTGCAATGCGGCGCAGGATTGTGTTCGCAAGTTCCCAAAATATTGGCATATATAAATGAATACTACGTACATTAAAAAAACATAGAATTTAGATACTCACAAACATATCAAAACCCACAAACACTTCGGCGACATTATAACTAAATAACCGATTTTATCTTTAACATTCAATTATATAGACACTTATCATTATAGATTCAGATAAATGTAAAGATTTAGATTAAAACGTACAATAGGTGCTTGGCGGCCTTAATCTCTCGACTTAGTTAATAGATAACACCATATAAACGAACGTACCGAGCACGTCGGTGCAGCTTTATATTTTTCATTCAACAGTAATGTTATCATTAATCACTACAAAACCGATCACAAAGGACGTATTTTTTGCTTAGAACCAAAACAGTGCAGAAATGTTTTATGAAATCTCATTATTGCACAGTTTTCAACCGACTTCAAAAAAGGAGGTTCTCAATAGGCTAGATGACTGTTTTTTTTTTTATTGTCCTATTAAAATGTAGCCCATAAATAAAGCGGATTAATGAAAAGAAAATGAAAATCTGATCAAAAATAAGCAACTTATAAGCATTTTATTATCATGCTAGACAGAGAGGCGAAACAGCAAATCGTGACGTCACTTCTCTGTACGCCATATAAATTCTATACTGACAAGTAAGGCGTGACGTCATTTTTTGTTTTGTGGGAAAGGGACAGAGTTATCTCTACCAAAAACTTTAAACGCTCATATATCAGAACATTATTAACCGATTTAAATTATTTTTTCAATAAACATACTATATTTACTTAAATTCTTCATCAAAGCTATAGGTTTCAACGATTTAAACATCAGTCATCTACCCTATTCGTCTGTATGTATTTTTTTTTATGTTACGCGATTACTCCGCCAATTATGAACAGATTTTGATGATTATTTTTTTGTTTGGTAGAGACTACTTCAGAGGTGGTCCCATATACATTTTATGAAATCGGTTCAGTAGTTTGGTTTTTAAATCAAAAGAACTGGAAAAAAAGATGTCATCCAGAATCCAAATTGTAGTCGGTTGTTTTTTTAAAGTATTGTCTGAGCCACGACTACGCCTGCGGGTATATAGCTAATAAAAAAAACTAACCAAATAAATAAAATGATTAATAAATAAATATGTCTTTTCCAAAAGTTTTATTTCTTAAACTTAGGATATATGATCACAAGATTGCAAGATATGTACGTTGTAGGTACTATTCAATACAAAACAAATTACTAATATAAAATATCAAGATCACATTATGTAATATAGAATAACAAAACTTATACAATAGGCTAGATGACTGGTTTTTTTTAATTGTCCTATTCAAATGTGGCCCATAAATATAGCTGATTAATGAAAAGAAAATGAAAATCTGATCAAAAATAAGCAACTTATAAGCATTTTAATATCATGCTAGACGGAGAGGCGAAACAGCAAATCGTGACGTCACTTCTCTGTACGCCATATAAATTCTATTCTGACAAGTAAGGCGTGACGTCATTTTTTGTTTTGTGGGAAAGGGACAGAGTTGTCTCTAACAAAAACTTTAAACGCTCATATATCAGTACATTATTAACCGATTTAAATAATGTTTTCAATTACCATACTATATTCACTTAAATTCTTCATCAAAGCTATTGGTTTCAACGATTTAAACATCAGTCATCTAGCCTATTACTATAACGATATTTAACGTGAATCGACTGTCTCTCTCGCACATTGGCATCTATTTGTTCATACCAGCAGTAGTGAATTTGTCGTGTCTTTATGTCGTGAGAAAACGAGACAGACTCATACAGAGTCGTAGCCTTGTCCTGTTTTTAAGAATCGACAAAATGTTCTCGCGGTGCGCATGCTAGCCCTGCTGGTTACGTTAAGTATGTTAGTGGTGTCGATTCTGTTCACTAAACTAAACTTAGTTTGACAGGACTAAACCTGTTGACATCCTATTCACAGGCGTATACAACATTCGCCATAAACAGTGTTTATACAGAGAATTCATGTAAAACTATAAAAACTATGAAAAACTATGAAAACTATAATTTTAGCAATTTTTTATTTTTTTATTTTATTGAAATTAAATGAGACGCGTATAATTTTAGTCCTGTCAGATTAGTTTAGTGAGCGGTGCAACAGAATCGACACCATTGTACGTTTTTTTTAATTTAAAAAAGCTTGCATGGCGGACGACAGCGAGATCGACGTTGAGGAAAATCCTCTTCCGTTTCCGACATACATAATTATTATACATGTTTCTAACAATGTTTAATGAAAATTGTATCTTTAGAAATCTGAAAACGTGCCACCCGATTACCATTCGACCGCAAAATTCAAATATGTTATTAATGTTAGGACTACTGCACAGTCCGCCTGGGGAAGTACCACACCATTGCCAGTTATTCAAACACCAAGCAGTAGTGTGCAAGCATTACTGTGTTCCAGTTTAAAGGGCAATGTTACCAGATAAATTACTGGATATGAAGAGATTTAACATCTAATAAATCAGGGTGACGAGCGCAGTGCAGTGCGGCGCAGGATTGTGTTCGCAAGTTCACAATTCTGACACTGCGAATGTTATGGGCAGGTGTGACGCTTACCACCAGGCGAACGTCACGCTCGCCATGTCACTCGATTGTATAAAAAAAATGTACATGTTATAAAAATACTAGATACAGTAATTATTTTGAAAAAGTTTAATCGAAAACAGTTTATACTAACCTGTGTGTGTACTGTGTAGTTATAAAAATGTAAATGTGTAAAATTCACGTTTATAAATCTTAAAACTATTACAGCATCCTATTTCGGAAACATTTTGCTATATTCATTGTTAAAGTGCATAAAAAAGAACACAGCATCGTCTTAATCCTAATACAAAGTTGGCTCCAAAATGGTATTCACATATTCATAAACTATAATTAGTTACAACATAAATTAAACTATTATTAAAACATTAATCAAACGATATAAGAGACCGTTTAAAGTATCTATAGGTAGAAAACCTATAGATAGTTTAAACGGTCTCTGATTTCGGGTAATGTTCCCAAAATGCTGGCCACGTTGCCCCGCTGGATTGCGAGGCTAATTTTCTGGCCCAAATAAAGGCCAGCATTTTGGTCACGTGTGGATTCTTTAAGTCTCCCCGACAAATCCTTAAAGATACGCAAAGCACCTGGCCCCCACGGCCCAAGTGTCTCTACCCCAAACGGCACAAACATGTAAAACATATTCATAAATTTACACATTTTCAAAATGCTCTAAAAAAGATATTTTTTTTCTAAATTTTGGTCTATACATTTATCACTAATCTACATTTTTGCCATCGTCAAATGTAAATAAATTATAATATTAAAAAATTATACAATTATTCTGGCAATTATTTATATTAGTTTTTTTTTTGAGCAAATTGGTAAAAATCTTTTTCAGAAATTGCTTACAGTTTTGGATATTTGTGAAATTTCCTAACATCTTCAACAAATTTGTAAATGGCGTAAATTTGTAACAGCCGGTAAATGGCGCCGTTTTGGGGGTAACACCCCTTCAAGTCAAAATAAAAATGAAATTGGTAGAACCTGTATACAAAGTACTGTTTTAACTACTACGGTTGTTTACTAAAGTTTATTATTATTAACGGGATATTTACCGTGATTATGTTGTGAAATGAGCTCGCGATATTTCGGCGCAGTTGCATGCACCATGTTCACGAGTAGACTGAAGAATGCGGGTAGTTGTCAAAAGAGTCATTATATATCCCGTAAATAATAATAGAACTTTTTTTTATACAAAGTTTCGTCAAGATTCGTTGAAGAAACCGCTTTACAGTACCAACAACCATACATACATACGGACAGATGAAAGATTTTGCCAGTCGTTGCAAAGACTTCGCTCAGTTCGCTCAGACGGTCAGGCTATTTGACTCTATTGAAATATGCTACAAAGTGATATAATCCTAATAAATTGCAGCGTAAAAAAGCATATCTATTTATTTTTAAACTAAAATAAGTTTATTTTCTGCAAAAAAAAATACGTTATTTTTTTTTTTTTTAAGTTTGGTCACGTGATGCGAAACACAGTGATTGGTGGCAACTTTTGTGACGTCACACCGAAGTAAACAACGAGATCTAACGCATTTTCATCACGATTACAGTGAAATAAAGCTATTTCCAAGTGAGTTACCACAGATATTTCTTACATAAACCCCTTCTTTTACTAGAGCTACGCTTTGATCGCTTTCTTTCGCTTGTTGTTTACTTTGGTGTGACGTCAGATATGTCACGTGATCCAAATCGCGTTATGGCGCGTTTTTTTCTCATACAAACTTTGACATCGATTTTTACCGAAAATACGACAGATCTCTAGGAAATATTGATGTGGTGTGCATTAAATATAGTAAGAAATTATTTAGAACAATTTCCCAATAGTAGTCAAATACCCTATTAGCTTTACGTTTGAGAACGCAGTTTACGTGCCCAAGTATAAATATTATTGCACTAAGTAGCGATGAATACATTTTCGAGTTATTTTAAAGCACGAAGAGGACCTTGGTCTATAGTCATGGCTAAAAATAAAATTAATTAAATATTACAAGTCCTTAGTCCGTACCTTAATGCCACGAAGTGACCTGCGAACGGTAGCCGGTTAGTTAAAAATAACCCTGTATATTCAAAAGATTCGAATTTGGTTCAAAAATCCTATCACATATATTATGAGATTACTATACAAACATATATTAAATCAGTCCCAATAACAACACAGTTAAATTTTCACAGATAAAACTCACAAAACTGATCCCTATCTCAGTCCCAACAGGGACTTGTTTCCCTTGAGCGCGGCGCGCAGCTTTTTGACTAACGCCGATGGCTGGATGAGGACAGAGGCCTCTGTCCCGCGGAGGCTTAGTCGGTTCATATCCTCTTCGCCCACCTGGAATGAATGAATTAGTGAATGAATGAACTGAACAAGGAGTTAATGAACAAAGGAATTAATTAAACAAGGAATAAATGGACAAATGAATTAATTGCATAAGGAATACATGAACAAAGGAATTGGTTGAACAAGAAATAAATGAACAAAGGAATGAGTGAACAGATGATTAAATGAACATGTGGCTGGATGAACAAGTGAATGAATAAACGAATGAAGAAATATAAAACCAACAGTTGACGCGAAATGAATGTATGATTGACAAAAATCCTGAAAAATGACGTATGTCAACTTAAAAAACCGACTTCAATTTATTATGGGACCACCGCGAGAGTATAATCTTTAAATAATAAGAATAATATTTAGTATCTTCAAAATCGTTTCACAATAGGGTAGATGACTGATGTTTAAATCGTTGAAACCAATAGCTTTGATGAAGAATTTAAGTAAATATAGTATGTTTATTGAAAAAATAATTTAAATCGGTTAATAATGTTCTGATATATGAGCGTTTAAAGTTTTTGTTAGAGACAACTCTGTCCCTTTCCCACAAAACAAAAAATGACGTCACGCCTTACTTGTCAGAATATAATGTATATGGCGTACTGACAAATGACGTCACGATTTGCTGTTTCTTCTCTCTGTCTAGCATGATATTAAAATGCTTATAAGTTGCTTATTTTTGATCAGAATTTCATTTTTTCATTAGTCAGCTATATTTATGGGCCACATTTTAATAGGACATTTAAAAAAAACCAGTCATCTAGCCTATTGACAGAGATATCGGTGGATATACATAAAAAAACATACATACAGTAGAACATTGAACTTCCTCCTTTTTTTAAGGTTGAAAACGTAAAAAAGCCTTTAGAGCGCACAAATTCCTGACAATGAGCCAACGTCACCCGCTGCCTAACGAATAGAAATAATAAAAGTACCATAGCGTGTACACCCAGGTGATATGAAAGAACCATATTTCCACTTTGATCACCTAGGTGATACGAAAGAACCATAATTTCCACTTTGTTCACCTAGGTGATATGAAAGAACCATAATTTCCACTTTGATCACCTAGGTGATATGAAAGAACCATAATTTCCACTTTGTTCACCTAGGTGATATGAAAGAACTATATTTCCACTTTGTTCACCTAGGTGATTTCACCCAGGTGAACATAGTGAAATAAACCTATTAAACATGTTGTTATTTAACACCGCCCTCATCCATGTTTCAAGCACATTTTTTACTGCAATCAATCATTGTTCTAAAGCTGAATGAGATAGGGCCACATTTAGTGGAGTGAGTAAATTATCGTACATAATGTGTAAAATTTGAATGATTAAAACTGTTGTAATGTGTAAAAAAGAGGTGTTTTGAAAACTTCTTTCATTCCAAAATTTTTAGAAATATTTCTTAAGCTTCACATCACTACTTACATCTTATAGATACAAATATATTTTTTGAGAAAACACAAACTCGTAAAAACCGTCAAGAAACTGCTATGACTCCACGTGATTTTTTTGAAAAGGCCCCTTAATTGACTAGGGAGCGGTTGTGAGGATGTTGTATGCAAGACAACGAACACTTTTTACGTGCCTGCGGGGCTAAAGTGGCCACTTTAGCCCCGCTACGCGGAGCGAAAGGAGCCACTTCCTCCCCGCAGCGACACGTAAAAAGTGTTCGTTGTCTTGCATACAACATCCTCGTATACACGCCACGGGAGCAAGTAAAGAAGCCTCAGATCTCATGTTTGTCTCGGGAGACAATATACATGAGCTCTGATATTATTATTATGATAACTGACGTGGTTTTGACACATTTCATTTTATTTATACGGGAATACTCACGTTTAATTATGAAATGAAATTTGTCACAAAATAGGGGTTTACATTGATCTCATGTGTTTCATAAGATATATTATTAGCTCTCCTATTTTGCCGTCATTCGGCATGTGAATTTGGTTATACAAAGAATTAATTACACAAAGTAATAAAGGGCTAAATAACTGCTTGGTAAAATTATTAAGTACCTACCTCAACTATAGGCATGTCAAGTAAAATAATTCCTAAAATTAAATAATAATAATTATCTGTCAAATTAAACGATATTCCGTCAAATAATTAAATCGGATACTCCGACTATAGTTTCGAAAACGGTCACCGGATGTGATCGAAACTATAGTCGGAGTATCCGATTTAATTAAACGTGAGTATTCCCGTATAAATAAAATAAGATCTGATAATTCTTTACTTTTGCTCCCAAGGTGAGTAATCTACTATTATGTTTTTAAAGCTTAAACAGGAAGAAAAATTAGGACCTCCGGCAGGACTCGAACCTGCATACGAGCAGTCTCTATGGGTTTCCGTCCCAACTGCTGTGCCAATTAAGCTACAGAAGTCTCTTAGATGCCAAATTTCCAACCTGTTATAAGCTACCAACTAAAGCGTTGGTGGCGCCATCTGTAAAACATATAGAAAAAAATCTACTATTGTTCTACTACATTTGAAAATTCACGAAAAAATCATGTATGTGTAGTACCTTGACTAGGTTGATGGGCCGGTTGTTGACCTCGGTGACGGCCCATTTCCCCGGAGGGGGGATCCCCGCGACCGCCGCCGGGGAGTCACCCTCCACCGAACTTATGTTACACTCGCTGTCTAGCTTTATACCTGTAAAAAAGAACATTTATTTATTGAGATTTAAAAAAAAAGGATATAAAAAAATGTATATATGATTTGAATCAATTCTTCTCTAATATGGATCTATATGTCTGAATTTTTTTTATTTTGATTTAATTTTCTTTTTCGATGAAACACGGTCAGGCTACATTACAATCTCTCAAAATAATTATAAATAAATGACTAAAAAATAAAGGAATAAATTCAAAATAAAAACAGTATATTACAACAGTTCAATCTTAAAACGTAATAATAAAAGTAAGTAATAAAAATTCAAAATAAACATGTCATAATTAATTTAAATAAAAATCATTTAAAAGTTCAAAGGGTCTCAGTGTTTACATAAACTTTACGCCAACGCTTAACATTGGTCGAACAACAGGTACACAAAAAAATCTAGCCCAAGGTACATAAAAATGTTTGAAACAAAGGTACAACAAATAAAAATTACAAAAAAGTTACACAAATATTTTCTAGCCAAAGGTACACACAGTGCCGTAAATAGGGCGGAGCCAGCAATGCTCAGGCACCAGGCGCTGGTCCTGGAGGGACGCAAAAATGTCCAGACCAGGAACAAGTTTGAATATTTTTCTTTTCAAGGGCGCAATTATAGAAGCTTGCACCGGGCGCTTTCTTTTTAAGGGCGCAATTATAGAAGCTCACATCACACTGGGCGCTTTCTTTTCAAGGGCCCAATTATAGAAGCTCGCACCCGGCGCTTGCTATTCAAGGGCGCAATTATAGAATGTCGCACCGGGCGCTTTCTTTTCAAGGGCGCAATTATAGAAGCTCACATCACACCGGGCGCTTTCTTTTCAAGGGCCCAATTATAGAAGCTCGCACCGGGCGCTTGCTATTCAAGGGCGCAATTATAGAATGTCGCACCGGGCGCTTTCTTTTCAAGGGCGCAATTATAGAAGCACGCAACGGGCGCTTTCTTTTCAAGGGAGCAATTATAGAAGCTCGCACCGGGCGCTTTCTTTTCAAGGGCGCAATTATAGAAGCTCGCACCGGGCGCATTCTTTTCAAGGGCGCAATTATAGAAGTTCGCACCGGGCGCTTAAAAGGCTATTTACGGGTACACACAAATGTTCTAGCCAAAGGTACACATAAATGTTCTAGCCAAAGGTACACAAACATATTCTAGCCAAACTTACACATAAATGTTCTAGCCAAAGATACACAAACATATTCTAGCCAAAGGTACGCAAAAGTGTTCAAATCAAATTAAGGTACACAGGAACGTTTGATTCATATTTAATTACCTGTACTTTCTTGGTCTCTTTTGTTGATGACGTATATTCTCCCTAGAGGCACGCGATGGAACAAAATGTCTACCTGTAAAAAAACATAGTAATATACTACACAATATGATGATATTTAAAAGCTAGTTCGAACCTAGACCACGATCACATAACATAACAAACATCTTGTCAAGAACTAAAACCCATATTCTGTAAATCGAAAATGTAACTTGTTGTATAAATCGAATACTAATGATTCAAAGCAACTGGAATTTTGTGATTTTAAAACAAATGAAATTTTATAGAGGTTAAAAATACTAAACTAAATTAAAAATAAAAATAAGTGTACCGACCACGTGCGCGCGCGGTCCGGAGAGCAGAGCGCGCGCGTGCGCGGCGTCGCGCGGCACGGCGCCGCGCACGCCGCACACGCGGTCCCCCGCGCGCCCCGCCACCCGCGCGCCGTTCCCCCCCCACCACGCCACCCTGCGACAACAAACACACATCAGAACAGTGCACCTAACAGCATCAGCTAGAAGACATCCACTGCAGAGCGAGGGTCTCCCCATTTAAAAGGGGGGTTGCCATAATCCCCACGCTTGGCAGGCGGCTTGGGGATCGCAGAATGCTCACCACCGTTAACCGAGATTGTCCAAGAGGACTCTGCTGCCTGTCCGTTAACGGTAACTACCACATTATCTATCGACAAAATACCTTTACTCTGGGTTTTCACATCATTAGCCAGAAGACGTCCCCTGCTGGACGAAGGCCTCCATGTGACACCAAGATGACCCGGCTTTTTTCAGTCAGCTCGTGACCATGGCCATTGGAACATGTCGACGTAAATAAAAATAAATTTATTTGTGCGCGATTAAGTCCCGGTGATAAACATAATTATGGGATACCCATCCTAGGCCCTTAGATATAGGAGGTTACAGGGACTTAAGGCCCTTAGACATAAGAGGTTACAGGGACTTCAGGCCCTTAGATATAGGAGGTTACAGGGACTTAAGGCCCTTAGACATAAGAGGTTACAGGGACTTCAGGCCCTTAGACATAAGAAGTTACTAGGACTTAAGATCGTTAGACTTTAGTCTACAGGGACTTAAGAGTAAACAAGCAGGTCACTTCTCCATAGAAACGGGGAAGTATTACTCCACTATGTAATGTTGTAGATCCAAGACTATATCGATTTGTCTCTTCATTATCTAAGATTGTAAATTGATAAGAAAGTTAAAAAATTATAAATATGAAAGTTATGAACCACGAAACATCTTGTATTTTAGCTCAATTTTAACGCCACTTTGGACGTAAATAAATAACATAAGGAGTACGAAAACTCTAAAATAATGTATCAAGCGGCATAGTTCATGAAAATTTCTAATAACTTCAGTTGGAATAAATTAGTTTAGTACTTTATTCATCACAATCCTGCAGCCAAAGGTCGACATGAAAATATATGCGCCCTCATATATTTTTTTTCTTTCCTACACTTTGATGAAGAGAACATGTTTTTTAGCCATGCCCACCGATGAGTTCGAGCCGTCGGGCGGTGCATCCTTAAGGCCCACACTGAAGGTCTTAAAACTTTTGAATATATAAAAACGCTTCTAGTCTACGGTCTAGGAATCATGGACCTTAATAAATTGGGACTTAGGGCTCTTAACCTTAGAGTCTTAAAGTCCTTAGTGACTCACCAGACTTGCTTATTGTAGTCGGCGAAAACGGGTGGGTCGGCGCAGCGGACAGGCGCGACTAGCGCGGCGCCCCGGCGCTGCTCGCTGCGCAGCGACGCCGCCTGGCGCGCGCGCAGTGTCTGCAGCGCGGGCGGCACCGACGACGGCGGGGACTGGCCTGGACACAGTACCGTCTTTACCATAAGGGCACACCGGGCCCGTGCCCAGGGCCCCCTACGCCAGGGGGCCCCGAAGGACCGACAATTTTGTTTCACATTTATTCTCAATGTATATTTGTCGGGTACAGTAACAGTGAGTACCCGGGTCGAAAATAAAACTCACTTTTGTCTTAAAATTTTAGTCAAAACTATGTAGATTTTACTTAACCAAACAAAATCAAGTCAACATTTGACTTGATTTTGATTTATTTCGCTGTAGAAAAATGTTAATATAATTCGCTTTCTTAAGTTTACAAATGGGCGCCAAATTCTTGTGTTCCCTGGGGCCCCAGCATAATTTAAGCACTGCAATAAGTTTCTTCTTACCCGCAAAACTATATCCACGTCACATCATCAGCCATAAAACGTCCGCTGCTGGACGAAGGCCCTTAATAGAGGGGTGTTCCCATAATCCCCACGCTTGGCAGGCGGCTTGGGGATCGCAGAATGCTCACCACCGTTAACCGGGAGGACGCTGCTGCCCGTCCTCTAGTGGTTCTGTATGCAGTTTATGGACATTCCCACTACCCAGGCCCGCAAAACTGTATGGAAAGCCAAAACCCACCAAAATATTTATTTACGCTACGTCACTTAGCGTAAATAGCACTCGTTAATTTATGATTGTAACTTATGCCACACCACGACACCACATTTATGATTGTAACTTATGACATGGCACATTTATGACTAACTTACACCACGCCACATTTATGATTGTAACTTATGCCACATCACATTTATAATTGTAACTTACACCACGCCATATCTAGGATTGGACACATTTATGTTTCTTATTGTATAGCTGCTTTATTGGATTGGGCAAGCGCTGTTAAGTTATGCCTTTAAAATTTTACGCTTACCATTACTGAGCGAGCTGCTTCTCCGCCGACCCCTGTCCGCCCGGGCTTCGGGCCGGGACCGGTGCACCACCTTCAATGGAGACGTCACCGCGCTCCTACACAACATCATGTATTTATTAACAACATTTATTCATTTATTTGTTCTTTTGTAGTGGTGGGGGGTATTGCAGAGTCACCTTTGCCAGTTATTCAATCGCCAAGCAGTAGTGTGCAAGCATTACTATATTAGCATTATTATTGATGATTTATAATATGAGTCTATGATACTTGAAATAAATGATTATTTAATTTTTAATTTAATTTAATTACTGTGTTCCGGTTTGAAGGGCAATGTTAGCAGAGAAATTACTGGGTATGAAGAGATTTAACGTGTAATATCTCAGGGTGCGAGCGCAGTGCAGTGCGGCGGAGGATTTTGTTCACTATTCTGGCATTGCTTCTGTTATGAGCAGGCGTGACGCTTCATCATCAGCCAGGAGACGTCCACTTCTGGACGAAGGCCTCCCCCCTTAATAGGGAGGGGCTGCCATAATCCCCACGCTTGGCAGGCGGCTTGGGGATCGCAGAATGCTCACCGTTAACCGAGAGGACGTTGCTGCCCGTCCTCCTGTGGGTCTGGGTGCAATTTTAGGTGACGCTTACCACCAGCTTAATACCAGAAAAAAAAAACACTTTTATCTAACTAACGGCCGATTTAAGTTAGTTCTGCGCACTTCATTTTTGTATTGAGCAATGAGCAAAAGTAAAATGACGTTTGATAACTAAGGCAACGTTTTTAAGTAAGGCCCTATGTACACTGTAATCACATCACACTGATTATAAACAGTGGCGTAAATACAGCGGTGCCAGCGGTGCCTAGGCACCGGGCGCTGGTCCTGGACGAGCGCAAAAATGACCAGGCCAGGAACAAGTTTTGAATATTTTTCTTTTCAAGGGCGCAATTATAGAAGCTCGCACCGGGCGCTTTCTTTTCAAGGGCGCAATTATTGAAGCTCGCACCGTGCGCTTTCTTTTCAAGGGCGCAATTATAGAAGCTCGCACCGGGCGCTTTATTTTCAAGGGCGCAATTATAGAAGCTCGCACTGGGCGCTTTCTTTTCAAGGGCGCAATTATAGAAGCTCGCACTGGGCGCTTTCTTTTCAAGGGCGCAATTATAGAAGCTCGCACCGGGCGCATAAAAGGCTATTTACAGCACTGGTTATACAATATGTAACAAGATTCAACAATACTGAAGGGTATGTATATACACGTCATTATGAACAAACTTTAACTAAGAGACCAAACTTGAAATCGCAAGAAAAAAAATCAGTAGTTCCATACATTTTGTCCAAGGTCAATGAACTATTTCTATGGAACATCTGGTTTTTTTCGCGGTTTCTGGTTTGGCCGCATAGTAAAAGTTGTTCATAATGATGAGTACATACACACTCTTCAGTATTGTTGAACCTTTTTGTTACACGTTGTATGTGTAATGTAGGGTCAATATTCTTCTTTTTTTTTTTTTTCTTAGTTCTTGGCATCGCACGTTGTGCATTCTGCCAGTGTCAAGTTTATGATTTTTTCAAGTATTTATATGAAAATCAAGTCAAATATGTAATGATATCACAGTCAGTCACACGAAATTAGTCATAGTCAAGTCCAAGTCATGCCCTAGTAAAGTTGTGGCGACTTTACTATGAGCTTCTACGGAGTTTTGAAAACAACACAAAAAGACATGTTTCACCACATTATATCACTTGGCCACACTCGTGCATGTAATTCAACACTCAATGAATAAAACACCACCATTTTTAATCATTAATTCGCGAAAATACACAAGTTTAAGAAAATAATAGAATGCAACGACATGATTTTTCCGTGTTCCCGCCAAAACTCGTCAATATTCTTGTATCGTACCTGTCGTTCTGTCTGTCAGGGCTCTCATGTCTCTTCCCGTGGGCGATGCCTCGCAATCGAGTCAATAGAGATAGCTCTGTGAGACCACGCTTCCATATCGGCTTCGGTTGAATTGGCTCTATTTTCTCTGAAATAGGGTTATTTTTTTAATTACTCTTACAACTTTTATAGTGGACTCTACTGCAGAGTCCGCCTGGGGAAGTACCACACCTTTGCCAGTTAATCAACCGCCAAGCAGTAGTGTGCAAGCATTACTGTGTTCCGGTTTGAAGGGCAATGTCACCAGAGAAATGCCTGGGAATGAAGAGATTTAACATCTAATATCTCAGGGGAGCGCATTACAGTGGCCTCACTGTAATGCGCAGGATTGTGTTCGCAAGTTCACAAATTTGGCACTGCTACTGTTAGTGGCAGGCGTGACGCTTACCACCAGGCGAACGTCTTGTTCGTCTCGTCACTTGATAGAAATAGAAAAAAAAAAAGAAAACAAATACTTAATTAAAATCTAAATGTTACTTCATCATCGTCATAATTAGCCCCATCATCAGCCAGTAGACGTCCACTGCTGGACGAAGGCCTCCCCCTTGGGGTTGTCATAATCCCTACGCTTGGCAGGCGGCTTGGGGATCGCAGAGCTCACCACCGTTAACCGAGAGGACGCTGCTGCCCGTCCTCCGGGGGTTCTGGGTGCAGTTTTAGGACATACCCAGGTCCATAACCAGCCATTCCTATAGGTTTTAAATTGCGACTTTATTTAAACGCGTTTTGAACGTAATTTGAATGGATAGGAAAGACACCCATGCCATGTTGTCGCCGGCGCTAGATCCCATGTGGCTTACGCCTTAATGCCATAGTTCTGTTAAACCCTATATTGAGATTAATTGATGAAACTTACCCACTTTTCCATTTCTTTTTCCACTGTTTTGTTCTATTCTAGCTTCTCTTCGTGGAGAATGGTCATAAGTGTTTTGACTAGGCGACCTTTCTATCGACCTTACTGCCCCTGCATTAGAGTCTACAATCGACACAGAGTTCACATGCATTCTAGAATTTGATCCTTCTGTATTAATCACATTTGATGTATTTGAAATAGTTGTAACATTAGCAGCCGTTGTTGTAACATTACTGTGTAATGCCGTAACATTTCTCTGTGTTGCCGTAACATTTCCCTGTGTTGCTGTAACATTTCCCTGTGTTGCTGTAACATTTCCCTGTGTAGCTGTAACATTTCCCTGTGCCGCTGTAACATTTCCCTGTGTCGCTGTAACATTTCCCTGTGCTGCCGTAACATTGCTTGACGTTGTAGGTACGTTTCTTGATGTCATTTCGCTTGAACTGTTATTGTTTTGGCTTAAAAATAAATATTCATACGTAGAGTCCGAATTAATAGAATCTAGATTAGGTAACGAAGATTTTCTCACTTTCTCTTGACTTTGTAATCTTCTAATTGATAACGGAGAAGCTTTAGTTTCATTTGAAGTCGATGCCAAACACAACCTTTCGTACACACCTTCACTCTCGTTTCTGACATCCGTCACCTTGACGTTTCCTGTCAAACTGACAGTCGTTGTCAAACTCAAATGGCCGTACTCTGGTTCGTTTTTCGAAAATACAGTTCCGTATTCATTAGAATTCTGTACGTTGACTTCTGTGTTGACAATGTTAACAAAATTAGGTTGCCTTGGTGTTGATTTGAAGTTGAAGTCGAATACATTTGTTTCGGGGCCGATAACAGGGATAGCTGTGTGCGGGGGTTCCTTGTTTGACACTTGTATTACTGTTATGTTGGTAGGACGATCACTGGAAATGAAATAAGTTATCATATAAGTACATAATAAGTTATCATACCGGCCTAGCATAGTGCGGGAATCGCCAACACTATTTCTGTCATATACATAAGCCTAGTACTTATTTATTTATTAGGTACTTACGGCTTATCTATTTTTTTTTGTTGGTTTGTTTTTTTAACCAACTTCAAAAAAGGAGATTCTCAATTCGACTGTTTTTTTTGTTAACATACATAATGTTACGGGATTACTCCGAAATTATGAACTGATTGTGATGATTCTTTTTTTGTTTGGTAGGTTATACTTCAGAGGTGGTCCCATATAAATTTAATCGAAATCGGTTCAGACTAAATTTACTAGAAAATATGAAGATGTAATGATGTGATGTGTATGTGTATGTATGTGTATGTGATGTGTGTGATGTATGTGTGTGTGTGATGTGTAGATGTATGTGTGTGTGTGTGTGTGTGTGTGTGTGATGTCTATTCGACGTAGAAGTTGGTAGTATTTTTTTTAAAGCGTATTATTTCAGAAAAGAAGCTAAAAAAATATTATGCTTTAAATATCTTCATATTAACTTTTGGAGCACTATATTATTCTACTCGCACTATATGTTTATTTTACCGTGTTTATATTTTAAAAGGATTCATATTAGTGTGAAGGGTGTGTTTGTGATCATACCTTGACCCATTTTCCACTGCATCTGCTTGCTTATCACTCACAACCACAGTTTGTTTATAATTATTCACTTCACTACCCAACTTACTACCCAAACTACTCTCTTTACTACCCGCAGTATCATTTTTATTTACCTCACTTCCCGTCTTACAACCCACGTTAGCCTTACAACCCACACTACCCGTCTTACTCCCTAAACTACTCGTCTTACTACCCACACTGCTCCGATCCGACAGAAAATCATCATCATCACTCTCGCAAGTCCGTTTAAATATAGAATCGTCGAGGCATATGTTCTGTCCACAAATTTTCGCAACACTCTTTGGCACTTGACTAGTACTGGGTAGAGAAGTGTACGGCTCTGATGATTCCGGAACTTCCCATGAAGATATATCTATAGTTTCCGATGATGATATGTTTAATGGAACTGTTGAAGCATTTGGCGCCGTTGTTGAGTTGTTTAATGCTGATATCGAGTTATTTATTGCTGATGTTGAGTTATTTATTGCTGATGTTGAGGTATTTATTGCTGATGTTGAGTTATTAGTTGCTGAAGTTGCTGCCGATGAGTAATTCGAAGCTGCTGTTGCATTTGATGCTGCCGTTGAGAGATTAGCTGCTGAGATTACAGGTGCTGATGGAGATTCAGGTTCTTCTGTTGCTGGCTCCGTTGGTTGGGTGGAAACTGCGTTGCGCATGAGCGGTGTTAGGTCTATTCCGGGTATTCTGTAATAAATATAGTTTATTTTAAATGCTAAAAGCTAAGGGAGTAACATTTTGTTTTCAGTGTCGTCCGATACATTATAGAAACCTTAAGCATGACTTAACCGTGACTTGCTTCACTTGACAATATTGATAAAAAATATAGAAAACTTGGCTGCTTCACATTTCTGACGGGTCTGCCTTGTGGTTAATTTTAAAATACTTGGCACTGGCAAATGTACAACGTGCGAGCCCATTACCTTCTTAGAAGGAAAAAAGAAAAGTGACAGGGCATGGTTAGTAGTTACCTGTCAGGCGGCAAGGGCGCGGGGGGTAACGGGGAGGTGGGATCGCGAGCGGCGGCGCGCGGTAAAGCCGCGGCCGGCGCTGCGCAGTACACGTTCTCACACAGTGGCAGGATCTTCAACTCGTGGAGTCTGCTGCGGAGACATGACACCCAGTCTTGCATCGACTCCCTGGAGACAGGCGGTTTGTCAAGTTTTTAATTTAATAATGGCCTTCAAAAGAGGGAGTGGTTCCCTATTCGATTGTATTTAGGGTTGCCACCCGTACTTTATAATAAAGTATTGTACTTTGGCCAATAGTACATCATACTTTATGGGGGCAGTATGTGAAAATACTTAATTTTTACCTGTGAAGATTTCATTAAATTTTTTACGTGGAACGGACTGCTTTTTAAATTTCGGATTGATTTTAAAGATACCGTTAATATATTTAAGAGTAACAAATATTTGTTGGATGTTGCTAGAAGCAACAAAAAATATGTATGGAAGAGAAATAGTCTGGTAAATAAATAGTACTTTATGAAAATAAAGTACAGTAAAGTGATGTTAGATGTAAGTAAAGTAAAGTGATGTTGTACTTTTTTTTTAGCTTAGAAAATTAAATATACTCTATTTGCTTAAAAAAAGGTGGCAACCCTAATTGTATTAGTAAAAATATGGGTCTTACCAATCCGGAGCGAGCATCCTCACAGGTCCCTCATGCGTGTCGACCAAGAAGTCATACTCGTTGTCCCTAGCAGTGACACTGGCCGTCACGTGGCGGGCAGTGAGCAGGCTGGCGCGCCACACCGGCCGGTGGGCCCGCGCTGCGTTCGCGTCCCGGTACTGCTCGAGGTACGGTGTGCGTCCGTTGTGTACGCACAGCTGGGTCCACAGAGGTTTTAGTGGTGCTTTCTGGAAAACATCATCTGTTCATTCGTTTGGGCAAAAGCAAAGTGATAAATGTCAAAAAAACAGGTGTCAAACTATTTAATGTCGACTAAGAGAGTAAAAAATAACACAGGTAAAAAAACCCGTGGTACTACTGGATCGCTTGGTAATACTGCGGGATATTTTTTTACCCATGGTACTACTGGTAGTAATACTGGTAGTACCACGGGCAACAAACGGCTGTCACTATCTCACAATGTCAAGAATTTTGTGAGATAGGAATAGATGCTAGACAAAATAATGACAATGGAGAATGGTGGACTTAGGTACATATCTACCTTAGGTTAGGTATATATACATATGTATATTTTTGTGACTTCACTCCAGGTTTGTTAATTAATCTATATATATAAAAAGCGAAAATCACTCACTCATATATATATTCACTGACTAAACACGAAATCTCGAAAACTACTAAGATCACTGAAGCTGAAGTTTGGCAGCTAAGAACAAATTTTACTATTTGGGAGGTGGCCGAATTTCTTCAGTACGCGGACGAAGCCGCGGGGGACCTCTAGTAAATTATAGACAACAGACAATAGTTTATTTATGGCAAAAAGTATAAACAACAATCACAATTATATTTCTTTCTATCTACCTAACCTGCATCTAGAACCACCAGAGGACGGGTATCAGCATCCTCTCTGTTAACGGTGGAGAGCATTCTGCAATCCCTAAGCCGCCTGACAAGCGTGGGGATTATGGCAACCCCTCCCTATTAAGGGAAAGGCCTTCGTCCAGCAGTAGAGTTTTTAATGGCTGATAGGTAGGTGAGGACGGGTTTCAGCATCCTCTCTGTAAACGGTGGTGAGCATTCTGCGATCCCCAAGCCGCCTGCCAAGCCTGGGGTTATGGCAACCCTTCCCTATGAAAGGAAAGGCTTTCGTCCAGCAATGGACGTCTTCTGGCTGATGATGATGACGAATGGTGATAAATTAATGACAGGTTGAAATTTATTCTGTACCTTAAGTCCCAAAGGTCTAAGACCTAGTGATTTGCTGGGAGTGACTTCATCAGGAATGCGCTTGAGATATGCATTCTTCTGTATCTCTCTGTAGAACACGGGACTAGAGTCTCTACTGTGGGACATTCTCACTCAGGTGGCCCTGGAAAAATTTGCAAAATATTTGTTTTTACCGGTTTAAAAAAAAATGATTTTTATGTTTGTTTACTCGGAATTTTGTCATTTATACACAATATATTTTTTTGAAAGGAAATACTTTTAGATAGGTTCCATACACCTTTCATTCAATTTCACCAAAATCGGTTCAGTAGTTTGGTTTTAAAAACAAAAATAGTAAAAACCTGGAAAAAATATGACATCCAACTAACAGAAATTGCATAAAGTTATCCATAACTATTACCCTGTGATAAAAAATAGGTCTTATTGTGAAATCCTTAGCACTCACTTTTCTATGCTTCACTGACAAATGTAAGTAAAGGAAAAGGACTACATAGTTAAATGTAATAAAAATCTAGTTTTTAGAAGTATTTAGAACCACATTAGAGTTAATTATTAGACAAGATAATATTGGTCCTACACTGAAGTTGTTTTCTCTATATTTGAATTTGTATGAAAATGACTGATGTCTTAGAATCCCAGAGTGGTATTTATACATAATTCTACTACTTAACTAAAAACTTATACCCTGCTAGCTAACACAGTCACTAACACATCAAGAAATGTCTTTCTATTTCAACTTAATAATTTAATTCTTGGTTTATGGCTATTGTGATTATCTACTAGCTGCTACTGAGCTAAACTAGTTTATAACAAAGGCTCTATACTGTGTTAAGTGACAATCAGATTAACTAAACAGTTAGTAGGTACAGTTCCTGATATAGAGCAATATAACAGTTGATTAATATCCAACCGCAAGGAATTGCACGACAATTGGCGCAAGGAATTAATTAGTATGAACATCGGGGACGCCAGGCTACAGTGACTCAACCTTCAGCGATTTGCTAACATCCTTTTTAGGCTAGCAAGTACGTGCAACTGTACACTTTAGAAAGTACGCAAAAAACGCAGTATTAGCATGAAAGTTATATACAACACACGCTCAATACAATGTACAACAAGTTAATGTCTATGGAATCTAATTATTTAGCCCATTGTTGGTGTAAACTATAAAAAAGAGTTTATTATCTCACCAATCTTTCCCGACAGAAAATTTGTTGATTTAAAAGCACTGTAAACTTCCGTTCTTGATAATGTCTCTGGCAGTTAACATCTGAACTAGTGTTACAAAATTTATTGTACTGATTAAAACTAGATTCAATACTTATAAGAATTATTTCTAATAAATATTCGTAGCTGCGAAGCCAACACAAAGCCCAAAAGCCATAAATATTGAATGTTGACGTGTGAGTGACGTACAAACAAAGCCGTAGACAATGACAAAGACATATATTTAATTTTGAAGAAGTGTGAAGTGAAAAACAATTTTTTTTGTAAGTTTTGGCAGCACACTTACGGCCTTACTTTAAAAAACTTTTCAACCGTTAGTCACTGCTTAAGATTCTCTGCCATCTTCTCTCTGACGTGAAGTTGCACGTGCTAGAAAAGGACAGAGAAGTTTAAGCGGTGACTAAGAGAAACGAGATTATTTTAGGTAAGGCCGTTATTGTTACCTGCTCTGCTTGAATTTGATTTCAGATAGCCTAATAAATATTCGAAGCTGCGAAGCCAACACAAAGCCCAAAAGCCATAAATATTGAATGTTGACGTGTGAGTGACGTACAAACAAAGCCGTAGACAATTAATTTTGAAGAAGTGTGATGTGAAAAACAATTTTTTTTTGTAACTTTTGGCAGCACACTTATTGTTACCTGCTCTGCTTGAATTTGATTTCAGATAGCGGGTGATACTTGGACCTTACATCACAATTTTGTGTAGTTTGTAGTGTTTGCCTTTGTAGCTACCTACCTATCACCCCTTGGACCTTACATCACAAAATTGTAAATAATAAAATTCTTATTCATTCTTATTCATACATTTATACATCACAAAATTGAATCGATATTATTTTAGGTAAGGCTGCAAGTCTTAATACATTACATGACCTGTCTCACCCTCGTGCACAAAATCATTATTTTAACTGAAATACTACAAAAATACAAGTTTTAGAAAAATACACATACAAACAAAGACAGCTCACTATCACCCTTATATATTGTGAATTTTCCTTGGATAGGTACCAAACATTTTGGCTCCACGTTTCTAATTCGTACAGCCAAGGAATGGAACAAGCTGACGGCTTCCTTGTTTCCTGAGATAAATAATCTTGACCTCTTCAAGGTCAGAGTGAAGGTACCTTATTGTCTGCGTGCTTAATCCTTGACAACATCGTTGCTTACCAACAGGCGAGTAGGTGGTCAACCGCAAACTTATAAGCGTTTAAAAACAATTGGCACTGCCACTGCTTTACTATAACCAGGGGGGTGCCACTCCGCAGTTTAGGTATGTTTGGCCGGTGCTTCGCCCCGAGAAGACAATGCAAGGCTGAGGTCAGTGGCCACCCGCACGCTAGCCTCGTCACACGTAACTAAGCATATGTGATAGAAAGAGAGCACTATAACTAGGTGAATATAGTGAGCGGTATCTAGCGCTATGCGAGTTGAATTGCTACTTTATTGCCTAGTTAATAGAGTCCTTAGTTATTTCAATTCCTTTGCGGAGTGAACTTTCTGTACGCAGTACTATTATTTATTCTGTACGATGACGTATTATTATCACCAGGGGCCTTATTTTTGAATCGTACGCAAGCGTAGCGCATGCGAAAGCAACTGACCTTCGAACGATACGGGGCCTTATTTTTGAATCATGCGCAAAGTTGCGCATGCGAAAAAAGCCGACAATTAAACAATATTGAACCTTATTCCAAACAGTATCGTTCGAAAGTCAGCTCCTTTCGCATACGCTACGCTTGCGTACAATTCAAAAATGAGGCCCCAGGCAACATGGCCTTATAAAACTTTAGCCTGCCTCATGGACAAAAAAAAACAAATGACATTAGTGACATAGTGACACAGTGACATAATGGTGACAGGGACAGCCAGTGGCAAATCGCTCGCTTGCATGAGTTCTAGTTAAATGCTCAATGGCATGAGTTGCGGACGCTGCAGCAAGTAACGCAAATTTATCAAGAATTAAGAAAGTTGTGGTTAACTGACAAGGAAACCTGGTTTCTCCGCACTAATGTAAGTTATTGTATTCATTTGGTTTTAAAAATATTCACTAACAAGGGTGTGAAATGAGACATTTTCATCACAAGCACAAGAAGCTTGTTCATGTTTCACTTCCAGATTGTTTATTTACAAATAAAATGAAATATACCGATTATAAATAATGTCGTGAATTACATATTACTTCAGTTACACCATTAATTGCCCTCAAACTAAGCTTTATATTGATAGTTTATAGAGTTTCTTCAAGTTTTCACGAACGAGATGAATTGTGTTTTTATCTGCTGTCAGATTCAGCTGGGCAGCTGTCAGTAACCTGTCAGATTGTTTTATTTTTGTACACGTTGGCGCTGCTGTAGCTTGTTTTCTTGGTCACGTGACCGAGTTCAACCGCCAAAATAATTGTCATTTTCGCCGATTGTCTTTCAGTTTTCCAAGACAAAATTCAGTATTTTTCCGTGTGATTCATCAAAATTCCGCGTTTAACAGCGTAATAATTGTTGATCCTCAACAATTGTCGAAGAAAACATCGAAACAAGTTCCGTGCAATGGCAAAAGTTCACATAACCAACGTAGTTGTTCTCGATAATCCTAGTCCTTTCCTAAACCCCTTCCAATTCGAATTAACCTTTGAATGCATCGAAGAGCTCAAGGAAGACCTCGAATGGAAAATGATTTACGTAGGATCGGCGGAGACAGAAGAGCACGATCAGATATTGGACACGATTTACGTCGGACCTATACCAGAAGGCCGCCACATGTTTGTATTTCAAGCTCCTCCACCTGACGTCACCCGTATACCTGAAAACGACGCTCTCGGCGTCACAGTAGTCCTTTTAACGTGCTCGTACCGCGGGCAGGAGTTTGTTCGCGTCGGTTACTTCATAAACAACGAATATAGCGAATCGGAGCCAGAGCTACGCGAGAATCCCCCTGCGAAGCCCCAATTCGACAAAGTATTGAGAAATATACTAGCTTCAGAGCCCCGAGTGACGAGATTTAAGATAAACTGGGCTGAACCTGATGCAGGGGCACTAGATTCTGGCGATGGTAACTTAGAAGCTTCGCATGCTCCAAGCAATGACTCGTACGGGGCTTCTTTCAATGCTGACAGTCAAATAAGTGATATATTTCAAGGGAGCTTAAGTGGCTATGGAGACAATTCAAATTCAATAGCTCCTATGGAGTGCTGAAGTAAGTTTAAAATAAAATGACAATATATTGTTAATGCTATCATTATCATCTCATTGTTCTAGTAAAGATTCTTTGTATATTCGCTTAGCTCGATGTTTGACCACAAATTAAGGTTATGATGGTGCTGTCAAAGATAGATACACCTATATACTGATTGAAACTTAATGGCTGCTGTGAAGCACGAGACTCTGCGCAGTACCAAAAATGGGTGTGTGCATACAATCGCAAAGTCTCGCTTGCAGCTCACTTCACAGCCGCCATTAAGTTTAAATCGTACTATACAACCTAGCAATCTAGCTCCCAGGTTAAACCCCTAGATCTGGGCCTGGTACTATTATGTGTTATTTGATAAGTTATGACTCTTTTATGTGTTTTCAGATGAACAAATCAGTGTAATGTGAAGAGAATAAATACAAAATGGCGGAGCATCGTGTGTATTGCTATCTCGCTTCAACTCAAAGAACACGAGAAGGCACAATAAACAAGAAATTTAGAAAAAAATACATTTAGACCTTGAAAGACTTATTTTTGTAAGACTTTTCTAACTTTCACTTATTGTATATAGTAACTTAACTAAATAATTTAAAGCTATATCTTTGTGTTTGTAAGAGCATCAATGGGATTGAGTAATCAATGGTTCACTTGGTAAAATATTTAAATCAATCAGTAAATAATAGAAGCCAGGGTATTATTAAACATGGGTTAGCTTTTGAATTGTTAAATCAACTTTTCTCTTTTCCTTCTTTCAAATTTGACTTGGTGGATTAGACAAAAAAAAACAGTTCTGAAGCTTTTCCATGTTTTCCATAAAAAAAAATTTTTTTATTATTTACCCTTTAATGGCAGTCTAAAGCAAGCCTGTTATCTATCTTTGGCTTCTATATTTGTGATGTCATCAGCCACAACACGGCCACTGCTGGACGAATGCCTCCCTTTAATAGCCATAATCCCCACGCTTGGCAGGCGGCTTGGGGATCGCAGAGCTCACCACCGTTAACCGAGAGGACACTGCTGCCCGTCCTCCGGTGGTTCTGGATGCAGTTTGAGGACATATCCAGGTTCTATCTATATAATTTATGTATAAATAAAAATCAATTGCCGTGTAGTCTCGAAAATGGCTCGACCAATTTGAATAATTAATGTCTGTTTTGTTCTCCTCAATACTTGGGTGGCTGAGGAAAAAAACATGGCGGTATGAAGTCCACTGAGTCATCTAGCTTTTTAATTTATAATTTGTATTTTATATTTAGTAACCATTGATAAAACTCTAGTTTTGTTCTATAAAAATGTATGCTGTACTAACGTTACTTTTGAGAAGAGATTTTGACTAAAGTCTTTGAATTGAGACAGAAACTAATAGGGTTTATCAAAGAGCGGGTCAGGCCATAGATCTGTCTGAATACTGCAGTTTGCTCACGAAGGTTGAGATGGATGATGTAAGGTACAGTGGAACACCTAGGTGAACCACGTAGGTGGACATGGGGAATGGGGCGCGCTACGAATGCCAGTATTCACAATTTAGCCCAGGAAAATTAGGGGTTCACCTATAATAAAATAAAAATAGCTTTTTGATTTCAATGTAATGTAACGTAACCTATCTCTCGTATAAAAAGTCATAAATTAAGGAAAATGCGTTTCCGAAACAATACAAAACTTAAAATTTTTCGTTTTTTGAAATTAATAACAATGTTCACTAATTTCCATTTTCAACTTTTGATATTCTCTATTAAAAGCAAACAATTCGTGTGAAAAAATATTTCGACACTTCAAAATAAGCGCCCGTCACTAATTTCCGCAGGCTGGCCCTCGCCGCGTGTGATGTCATCATACAATTCGCACAATTTGTCGCACGCTGGCCTTGTACGGTTCACTACGAACCGTTACCTTCGACCGTGATACACTACTACTTCGTTTCAATATTCCAAGGTCATATTTGCTTATTTTCCGTCAGCAAATAAAGCCAGTCATAGCAGAATATTTTAATTTTTTTTATTCGCAAGAACCGCGATACTAAGTCTCGTAGATTGACTGGGGTAATTTGTGGTACTGGTACTGTTTGTGTAGGCTTGATGCTTTCCACTAGGCGCACGTATCGCTCGTCTCGTCACACCATGGCAAAAAAATATATATTAAAGAGATAAAGAGCTAAGCCTGAAATCGAAAAAAAACAGTTGTTCCATGGCAACAACGGCGTATTTTTTTTTCGATTTCAGGGTTGGCCCCATTAAATATCATTGGTATTAGAATGTGGTATACGTTAAATCTGTGAAAGTTGTGCCAATTATGAAGTACTCTCTCCTTTCGGCTTAGCAATATCTTTCTGAATAACCCTGTATCATTACCCATGTATTAAGACAAAGCGTTTATGTTGGTTGCATCCTTAAGCTACACATGTTGGACGTCTCCGGGAAGCGAAGCATTGGTTTGAGTTTATTGGTGGTTCAGTAAATTTTCGCTTCGTTCGAAGGATAGACAAATAAGCTCGCCTGCTATGCAGCCCGCCGAGCCGAAAACGCGGCTTTAGGATTTAATATAACCGATGAGATTTTAATAATAACTTGCTCACCTCCATAGATGTAGTAAAAAAAGGAAGATGAGGTACGCTCTAATCGTTCGTGTTCGTCAAGCGAACATAATTGGACTAAATCAACTACATTAATTAATCGGAAGAGTTTTAATGTAGTGAGAAATAATTCCGTGGAACTTGTATTGGCTTTTGAACTATTTGTGCGTCTTTTGAAAACAGAAAGGTATTGTTTTTACTTATTTAGATAGGTCTACGATAATTGAACCTGACGTCGCAGAATAAATAATAGTACTAGGTACAGAAAGTTCACTCCGCAAAGGCATTGAAATAAATTAGGTCTCTATCTACTAGGCAATAAAGTAGCAATTCAACTCGCGCAGCGCTGGATACCGCTCGCTATATTCACCTAGATATACCGCTCTCTTTCTATCACGTATGCTTAGTTACGTGCGACAAGGCTAGCGTGCGGGTGGCGACTGACTTTTGCCTTGCATTCTCCACCCGGGACGGAGAGCCGGCCCAACATACCTAAACTGCGGAGTGACACCCGTTGACGTTACACAAGCGCCTGTTTGGTTGTGACTAAGGTCAATTAGGTCCGTGGACCTAATTTGTGCGGTCCACGTCAAAGCGCGCGTCCCTTATCTCCCTTTTTTACTAGATCTGTGCTCACCTCAGAAATATTGTGGATTGTGTGAAATTGTGTTTAATATAGAATGTATTTTAGTGTAACTCTCATACCTTTAACTAGATTTAGGCAAATTTAATGTAAAAAGTTAATAAACATGATTAATTACTTTGAATGTCTTGTATTTTATTAATGAAGTATCTGCTCCAAATTTTCTTTAACCTTTTGACCACTAACTAATGTCACCGATATTGACAAGCGCCAGTGGGCCCTGTGAAGCATTCTACACACACACACACGCAGCATGTAGACGCACGCATGCATGCATGCGCACGCGCGTGTGTAGCATGCACGATGGTGCGTAGAGTGCTTAAGCCAACGAAGTCTACAAATAATACGCTCTCAAAAAAAAAAAACCAACTTCAATTTCGACTTCCTGGATGACATCTTCTTCATATTCTTCAGTTATTATTCCAGTAATTTTGATTTAATAACCAAACTACTGAACCGATTTCGATAAAAAAAATATGGGATCACCTACCAAACAAAAAATATTTTCAAAATCGGTCCACAATTGAGGGACCTCCTCTCCTTTTTTGAAGTCGGTTATAAAAATGGCATATGAAAATAATAGGCTTAGTTATAAATATCGATTTGTAATCCCTATTTTTTGTTTTTTGTTGCCTTGGCATACCGGGTACGGCGATGCAATTAGGGTGTGCCGATTATAAGGTTAAATTAGCTCAAAAATAAGTTGTAATGGTAGGATTGCAGAGTCCGCCTGGGGAAGTACTCCACCTTTGCCAGTTATTCAACTGTAGTGGTAGGACTCTACTGCAGAGTCCGCCTGGGGAAGTACTCCACCTTTGCCAGTTATTCAACTGTAGTGGCAGGACTCTATTGCAGAGTCCGCCTGGGGAAGTACTCCACCTTTGCCAGTTATTCAACTGTAGTGGCAGGACTCTATTGCAGAGTCCGCCTGGGGAAGTACTCCACCTTTGCCAGTTATTCAACTGTAGTGGCAGGACTCTATTGCAGAGTCCGCCTGGGGAAGTACTCCACCTTTGCCAGTTATTCAACTGTAGTGGCAGGACTCTATTGCAGAGTCTGTCTGAAGAAGTAACACGCCTTTGCCAGTTACTCAACCGCCAAGCAGTAGTGTGCTAGCATGTGTTTCGGTTTGAAGGGCAATGTTACCAGATAAATGACTGGGTATGAAGAGATTTGACATGTAATATCTCAGGGTGACGAGCGCAGTATTCAACTGTAGTGGTAGGACTCTACTGCAGAGTCCGCCTGGGGAAGTACCATACCTTTGCCAGTTATTCAACTGTAGTGGTAGGACTCTACTGCAGAGTCCGCCTGGGGAAGTACCACACCTTTGCCAGTTATTCAACTGTAGTGGTAGGACTCTACTGCAGAGTCCGCCTGGGGAAGTACCATACCTTTGCCAGTAATTCAACTGTAGTGGCAGGACTCTATTGCAGAGTCCGCCTCGGGAAGTACTCCACCTTTGCCAGTTATTCAACTGTAGTGGTAGGACTCTACTGCAGAGTCCGCCTGGGGAAGTACTCCACCTTTGCCAGTTATTCAACTGTGGTGGCAGGACTCTATTGCAGAGTCTGCCTGAAGAAGTAACACACCTTTGCCAGTTACTCAACCGCCAAGCAGTAGTGTGCTAGCATGTGTTTCGGTTTGAAGGGCAATGTTACCAGATAAATGACTGGGTATGAAGAGATTTGACATGTAATATCTCAGGGTGACGAGCGCAGTATTCAACTGTAGTGGTAGGACTCTACTGCAGAGTCCGCCTGGGGAAGTACCATACCTTTGCCAGTTATTCAACTGTAGTGGTAGGACTCTACTGCAGAGTCCGCCTGGGGAAGTACCACACCTTTGCCAGTTATTCAACTGTAGTGGTAGGACTCTACTGCAGAGTCCGCCTGGGGAAGTACCATACCTTTGCCAGTTATTCAACTGTAGTGGTAGGACTCTACTGCAGAGTCCGTCTGGGGAAGTACCACACCTTTGCCAGTTATTCAACTGTAGTGGTAGGACTCTACTGCAGAGTCCGCCTGGGGAAGTACCACACCTTAGCCAGTTATTCAACTGTAGTGGTAGGACTATTGTAGAGTCCCCCTGAGAAGTACCACACCTTTGCCAGTTATTCAACTGTAGTGGTAGGACTCTAATGCAGAGTCCGCCTGGGGAAGTACCACACCTTTGCCAGTTATTCAACTGTAGTGGTAGGACTCTACTGCAGAGTCCGCCTGGGGAAGTACCACACCTTAGCCAGTTATTCAACTGTAGTGGTAGGACTATTGTAGAGTCCCCCTGGGGAAGTACCACACCTTAGCCAGTTATTCAACTGTAGTGGTAGGACTATTGTAGAATCCCCCTGGGGAAGTACCACACCTTATCCAGTTATTCAACTGTAGTGGTAGGACTCTACTGCAGAGTCCGCCTGGGGAAGTACTCCACCTTTGCCAGTTATTCAACTGTAGTGGCAGGACTCTATTGCAGAGTCCGCCTGGGGAAGTACTCCACCTTTGCCAGTTATTCAACTGTAGTGGCAGGACTCTATTGCAGAGTCCGCCTGGGGAAGTACTCCACCTTTGCCAGTTATTCAAGTGTAGTGCTAGGACTCTACTGCAGAGTCCGCCTGGGGAAGTACTCCACCTTTGCCAGTTATTCAACTGTAGTGGCAGGACTCTACTGCAGAGTCCGCCTGGGGAAGTACTCCACCTTTGCCAGTTATTCAACTGTAGTGGTAGGACTCTACTGCAGAGTCCGCCTGGGGAAGTACTCCACCTTTGCCAGTTATTCAACTGTAGTGGTAGGACTCTACTGCAGAGTCCGCCTGGGGAAGTACTCCACCTTTGCCAGTTATTCAACTGTAGTGGCAGGACTCTATTGCAGAGTCCGCCTCGGGAAGTACTCCACTTTTGCCAGTTATTCAACTGTAGTGGCAGGACTCTATTGCAGAGTCCGCCTGGGGAAGTACTCCACCTTTGCCAGTTATTCAACTGTAGTGGCAGGACTCTATTGCAGAGTCTGCCTGAAGAAGTAACACACCTTTGCCAGTTACTCAACCGCCAAGCAGTAGTGTGCTAGCATGTGTTTCGGTTTGAAGGGCAATGTTACCAGATAAATGACTGGGTATGAAGAGATTTGACATGTAATATCTCAGGGTGACGAGCGCAGTGCAGCGCGGCGCAAGTTTTTTTTCTGCAAGTTAACAGTTCTGGCAATGCTACTGTTATGGGCACGAGTAACGCTTACCACCAGGCGAACGTCTCGCTAGTCACGTATCGTAACTCCATTGCATTAAACTTGGAGGATCTAGCTCTGGGTATATAATCAAAGGCATAAAAGTATACCTAAGTATTAAAAACGACATGAACTTACGCTACTAATAATAACTTTTTTTTAAAACAAAAAACAACTGACTTCAATCTTATTTTCCAGTAACTTTGATCTATTTTTGTTTAATTTAAAAACCAAACTACTAAACTGATTTCAATAAAATGTATATGGGACCACCTCTTGAAGTATCACCCACCCAACAAAATAATAATCTTCAAAATCATTTTCTAATTGGCGGAGTAATCGCGTAACCAACATAAAAACATACGAATTGAGAACCTCCTTTTTTGAAGTCGGTTGAAAAGTACGTTCAGGCTGCTGTAATTATAAATTCTCCTTGTAGGCGGGTTAAACCAATAAATATCTGTATGTTAGTTCGTTATGTACGTCGATGGTTTTCGTTTTTAGACCTTCACACTTCACCGAGCGTCTATAGATTATAGATTTCTATTTCTTCAACAAAAGGTCTACAAAGGTCAAGGGGACACTCGGAAACGCCACAGTTGAACTGGAAATGTGACCTTTTGTAGCCATGTCCACGGATGCGTTGACCTTTACGCTCCAGAAAACCGTGCCCCCATCTCAGTCGCAAGTTTCGTCATTTTTAACTAAATTCAAAAAAAGGAAGAGGTTCTATGTTCGACTGTATGTTTGTTTTTTTTATTTTTAGGGTTCCGTACCTCAAAATCCTATAAGGGTTCCCTTATAGGATCACTCCGTTGTCTGTCTGTCTGTAAAGACCCTGTTTTATTTAATGTTCTCCGATTTCTCCGTCAATAGGGAATATGCATGTGCTCTTTTTATTCACTCACAAAAAAGGTTACTGGCAACAGAACAAATCATCTAAAGTAAAATTTTAATATGTGCACAAATAACGAAGTTATAAACATTTTAGTTTCATGTTAGACAGGGAGGGAACTATACTAGGTTTATAACGTCAAAGTTAACGATTCCAAAGAAATTGTGTACTAGCACGCGTTTTGCTAGAAAGGGAAAGATCTCCCAAATACTTTGAACGCTTATATTTCAGAACTTTACCAGCCGATTTCAATTATTATTTCGACGTAAGCATCAGATTCAGTTAAACTCTCCATTTATCCTATTATTTTTAATAATTGAAAAACATGCATATTCCCTATTCCCAATTACACTCCTTTCCTCTATTAGGTAAGTATACGTACGTATTTTCGAAAGTTTTGTACTGTTTTTTTTTGAGTAGAACTATTTATTTATTTATTGCATACGCTTAACAAAAAATAAAAGACAGGTCTTAAATATTTCACTTATTACTAGCATGGTAATTTATAATTATACACTTACTAAAACGGATTCAGCTATAACTACTTTTTAATATCTAACCATGCAGTAACGGTCATCCTGTGTTCTGTGGTAACACAATACAATAGGTTATTATTATACGGGACTCTCGGCGCACAAGTCCGTTTCTCATTTGCCCGGTTATTGTTACAAAAGCATGCATAACCACCACTTATAAGCCCGGCCGCATACGACGAGAAAACCCGATAGAAAAACCGTCCGGTTTCGCCCGAAGGCGCTCCGTGCATACATTTTGTACTAGGTCCCGCACACCGTAAGCAATTTCTTGTGACGCCCGTCTCGCTCGCACCAGTTAATTGTGCGCAGTGTGTTACGGTCGATCCGGCGCCTGTCGGGTGCCGTGCCGAATCAATGTGCGACCACTCTTATAAGTCCGGCCGCATACGACGAGAAAACCCGATAGAAAAACCGTCCGGTTTCGCCCGACGGCGCTCCGTGCATACATTTTGTACTAGTTCCCGCACACTAAGAAATTTCTCGAGACGCCCGTCTCGCTCGCACCAGTTAATTGTGCACAGTTTGTTTTTGTCGGTGTTTCGGCGCCTGTCGGGTGCCGTGCGGAATCAATGTGCGACCACTCTAATGCATCGCACGTAAAAAACTACATAAATGTAAGTACCTAAACTGTACCAACATGGTTGGCACAAAAGATGCTGCATAAGCAATAAAGCGCTATTGTAGAATTGTTAAACCTTAATCCAAACCTAAGATTTTCAAACTGTGGGGCGCGGTCTCTATGGAAGTATGACGATGTGAAAATTAAAGGGGCGTGGTTTGGTTGTGCTATTAACAAATATGAATGACTATTCTATATGATGGTGTGACGAGACGAGCTAGACGTTCGCCTGGTGGTAAGCATTACGCCTGCTCATAGTGGCAGTGCCAGAATTATGAACGTGCGAACAAAATCCTGCGCTGCACTGTACCCTGCTCGCTCGAGATATTATAAAATATGTCAAATCTCTTCATGCCTAGCAATATCTCACTACCATTATCGTAAAGTGGTTTTTTTAAATAACCTTATGAGACTTGTAATTGGAAATTATAATTTGGTGTACAAACTAATCACGGTTCAAGGCTTGAACCTTAATGTAAGGTCCAAGGTTCAAGGACTTGAACAAGAGAGAGATGAAATGAAAGTAAAAACAGTAATATGAATACGCAAGCGTGAAATATATGCCCAGCAGTGGTGCTCCACAGGTTAAACAGCAACAGGTTAAGCAGGCAACAGAAATACTGCGTCGCAGCTACTGTGGCAAATGGTTCGTTCGTTTGCGCAGTAACGAGTCTATGACACCAAAGAACGCCTTTATCCGGTCCTATGATGCTTAATCTC
Organism: Erannis defoliaria; assembly: GCA_905404285.2. Classification (NCBI taxonomy): domain Eukaryota; kingdom Metazoa; phylum Arthropoda; class Insecta; order Lepidoptera; family Geometridae; genus Erannis; species Erannis defoliaria. The sequence goes on along the minus strand of FR990093.1, from coordinate 1,342,201 downwards.
AATCGTCGGCTTTGAGTAATCTCAAGCTTAAATGCATGCGTCAATCAGGTGATGTCTGCAGGTCTGATCTACGGTCCTTTTTCACTCTCTATCTACGACATTTCTGAGTGACAGCCAGCCCACCGAAGTCTAGGCTCGGCCCAAGCTTTTTCTAGGCCCGGTTTGTTTAGAATACTGCTGTATTGGTTAATGTTTTATTTATTTATTTATTAGGCACTTACAACAGATCATAGAAATTGCATAATACAGAACATGTTGAAAAATACAGAACGATCCCATGATCCAAAATAGCAAGCGCTCGACATGGCTAAAACAGTAGATTCGTATTGCAAATATTACATAATTTACACACTTAAAAAAAAAATATATATATCAAAACAATAATAACAAACGTTGTGAGCTAGACCTAGTTTTGGCTAGTGAGCTGTGGTTATTAAACGCTAGCCATCTTTCATAAAATAAAAATTGGTCCGCCATGATCAAAAGTTTGAGAACCACTGAAACCAGAGAAATTACTGGGTATGAAGAGATCTAATATCTCAGAATGACGAGCGCAGTGCAGTGCGGCGGAGGATTGTGTTCGCACGTTCACAATTCTGGCACTGCTACTGTTAGTGGCAGAGGTGACGCTTACCACCAGGCGCACGTCTTGCTCGTCTCGTCACTTGATTGTATAAAAAATATCTTCCTTCCAAACTGTTATATAACCTATCTTTTAAATATCAGCGATATCAAGACCACTACTCCGTATTAGGTACAATTATTTCTTCTGTGCCACGGCCATGCGATAGAGTTCACTCTAAATTAAAATACCAATAGAGAATAGAAAGTTGAACATTTTGTAACTGCGTGCGAATAGTCGATTTTGTTATTTTAACAATACATTTTATCAATATCCTGCCCTAGATATTTTGTTATAAATAAAGTTTTAAGTGAAACTGTGTATAGTTAGGTTCATATCATTCCAGTTGACTATGTTTTGTGCTTGCAAAGTGGTGTGACAAGGTCCTGATGCAAATAATATTTCGTTTAATGTTCTATTGTTTTCAATACAATGCGAATTTATATAGTGAACGTCCTACATGCATTTTTTATGTGAGTATGCCTATGCACCCGTGCGCTTTTATACTATCGGCTTTAACGCCTTTTTATTTTATTAAAATTTATCTTATTACATCGGTTTTAAGCTCATAATCCAAGCACGTACGCGTGCTTTTTACTTTACATTATGGCACTTGTCCTATAATAGGTATAACCCGGTAAAGTCAAGTTTGTACGTGACTGCAATTAGACGTATGTATACTCACTCTTAATATAGCCGGGTAATACTTACAGTTTTTTTGTAATACCAACAAAGAGTTCTTATGCCGCTGAAGTAAATGTCAACCTGCGCGCGCATTGCTGGTTTGGGCGCCATTTTCCGCAAATGTTTGTTGATGTTTTCGCTGTGTGGTTGATTATTATCATAAAAAAATAGTTTTTTCCTCGCAAGTGTGACGAAAACAGTCGTATGGAACTCTTGTGCTATGTTAGTCGTTACACTCTCGGCTTCCTTATCGCGCTCGCCTGCGGCTCCCGCGCATAATACCGCCTCTAGTGTAATGACCAACATAGCACACTTGTATCATAATGTACTATAATAATCTCAAGCTCAGATAGAGTCTTATTTAGCGCAGCAAAAATATGGCGGATACGCAAAATCGTGCGGCAAGCTTAAATTTTTGATGTTTTTTCAGATTACTCGATAAGTACCTAAATTCATATTTTTTACATAGAAAGTTCTCCGAAATTTACTACATCTTTTTATATTTACCATATTTTTTTATGTTGCTGTGTGCTGTAATTAAGAATTTTTTTTGTAAAAAATGCTCCAATAACCCAGTACAATAAAAAGCACATCTTCTTTTCGAGTCGATGTTTCGTTTTCGTAGCTATATCAAGTGTTTCGACCAAAACTCGGCCACCTCTATGGCACTATCCGTGGTATGTATGTCGTTAAGAGAGCAGATTGCAGGGCACGCCGCACAGTCCAGAAGATGCGACATCGTCTGCGGGAACACACCACAGAGGCATTGGGTGTCTGTATCTCTGATACAGCCCCATTTGCCAAGTTATCCCGACTTCCGCCCACAGCACGGGACGGCAATCGGTTCAGGGTTTTCCAGGTGGGCCATGGCTCACTATGGCCTGGTGGGAGTTCCTAAGTTTGGGCAATATAGTTGGGAGGCGGGCCGTGCGCTTCCCGCCACAATGCAACACACAAAATGCACATGAAATGTACGAGTAAAGGTCGCACATAAAAAATCGGTTCAAATTAGTACCCTATATAAGTCCTATTTTGTTGCAGTCAGTTAATATGGCCTTACCTATTTAGATCCTTGTCATGTTGATATTGGATATCTGGAGAGGCACTTTACTTTCTCATAAGGAAACAAGTTGCCCAACTAATTGTGTAAGTGGTTTATAAAGGATATTATTTAGTCGCACATCAAAAATAATGCTAAAAATTAATAATACGCTATTAAAAAAAAAACTATTTTCAGCTTCGTATACCTGGATGACTTTCTTCATATTTTCTAGTAATTTTGATTTAAAAACCTAACTACTGAACCGAATTCGATAAAATTTGTATGGGACCACCTCTAAAGTATTACCTACCAAACAAAATCAATCATAATTGGCTGAGTAATCGAGTAACATATATACAAAAAAAAACAGTCGAATTGAGTACCTCCTTTTTTGAAGTCGGTTGAAAAATATGTAATGTTTGATCTTCAATTACAACATTGAGTCTTATAAGTTCGGGAAAGTATTTATGGTGCCCCTGGTATTGCTTTCAATCATACCATCAGGCAAACCGACAGCATGTTTGCCCATACACGGCATAAATGTTTGTTCTGTGTCTGGGTGTAGTATGTATTATAAGTATGTATTTACGAAAAAAAAAGTATATAAGTATTCTATCAGCTATCTGGTTTCCATAATACAAGCTTTGCTTAGTATCGGGCTTAGATGGCGCTGGGTGTAATAAATGTGTGCCCCCCCCCCCCCCAATATATATATATAAATAATAACATTATTTAATTTGAGCGTATACATGAGCGTTCAATATGTAATTCTGATGCGCAATTAATTATAACCCATTTGTAAACTCAATTGATCTGTGATAACGCCACCAATTTAACCGAGAAGCGGCTAAGTAGCGGAACAAGAAATTCAATGAAAAGTGGCCCGTTTTGTACAGAAAAAGCGGCGGTGGCTCCCTCACTCGATTCACAAATTTATTTTAAAAGTTGTGTATGTTGTTTCAGATTATCAGTATCAGCCCATCCTTGCTCAAATGTTTGCGACGACATAGACAGGACAGGTGAGCTACCTTAACTACATTTTAACCACGTTTTAACAACAACACGGGTTTACGCTGAACGGCAGTATTAAACCGAAAGGAGGTTTTTAGAGCATTAGTAGAGCGTATACAGTCATAATCAGATGTATCCTCAGTAGAGAATGCAAAACCGGTGCGAAATGAAAACCGTTTTTTTACGGTTTTAAGGGGGCGAGTAATGCCAAAAGTAAGAAAAAGGTGTATTTTTAAACACATAGTTTAATTGATATAGAACGTAAATATTCAAATTAAAAAAATACTACATGTATGGGAAAAACCTAAAGAAGCCGAGTGACCGAATAGAATTTTGGAAAATAATCTGGTTTATTAAAAAAAATACATATTACCAACAAAAAATAAACTGTTTTAATTCAAATGCTCTAAATTATCAGCGACAGCACCACACTATTTTTTACGAATTACATAGCCATACTAATGTTCTAGCACAGTAGCCGTTTATTTTATTTATTTCATGCCTACATTTTGAATAATTAAATAAAATCCCACCTAAATTGCTCAAAGCCATCATCATCATCAATGATATCATGCGATTTTCGACTCTAAACTAATGCAAGACGCGCGGGTGAAATCTGATATTTTTCTGGCATTAGTCGCACTCTTAAGATAAAACCGATCTTGAAACCGGGTTTTCGGTTTTGAAAAAATAAATATGCTGGAGCGAAATGTTTGCGAATTTTGCTATAAAATTACACATTTCAGAATATAAAGTTAATTAAAAAAAGTAAGTAAGTAAAAGCAATTATTTGTATGTATTGGCTTAAAATTTGCATCTTATGCGTCATAATTTTAGAAAGAGATGAATCTGAAAAAAAATACTATGAAAGATTTGCTTGAAACTGGATGAGTGGCTACTGAGTGTAAGGGTAATGTACGTAAATAAGGACGAACAACAATGACATCAATAATTCTAGCAGTATTTATTATTGTCAGTTCCTTACTGAACAGTAGTTTAGAACATTAAAAAGAAAATTTAACGGCAAATTGAAAAACCGGTGAAGTGAACAATGAAAACCGGGTTTTTCTGTTAGCTTGTAATAACCGAAAAACTGGTTATTTTTAATTCGGTGAGACCGGTTTGCAATCTCTAATCCTCAGCGATGAGCTAGAAAATACGACCTTTGGGAATGGAAGTAAAAGGAAGGAAGGAAGTATTCTAGGTCCTATTTTTGGTTTACGTAAATTACCTTTGTAATCTAAAGCTAGAACAGGGCATTATCATTTCTTACGCTGATGACACTGCCCTCCTTTTTTGGCTGATTCAGAAAATGAAGTCTATAAGAATGCGCAATCCGGATTCAATATAGTAAACAAATGGCTTCAGCACAACGTACTAACATTAAATGCAGACAAGACAAATTAATTATAGGAATTTTTCGATGCGTAAAATAAGGTCAGCTGAAAGTATCTCAAAACTGTATACCCATTACCGTAAATACCCCACTGATAAACTGTACGAGCTCCGTCATATAAAATACTACTTAAAATAAATACGATACATGATTTTTATGGCCGCTGCTATAATCCTTCACCAAAATAAATTAAGGATTTTTTTCACAGAAGAAATCAATATGTCGATTCAGCGGCTGACTGCGCTGCGAGCGCTGATGGCGCGCCAGCCGCGTCCGCTAGCCGCTTACATCATACCCACGGCAGACGCACATAATGTAAGTACAGCACAGCATGTCGCTGCAGCGCTGACGGCGTGCCAGCCGCGTCCGCTAGCCGCTTACATCATACCCACGGCAGACGCACATAATGTAAGTACAGCACAGCATGTCGCTGCAGCGCTGACGTCGTTCCAGCCGCGTCCGCTAGCCGCTTACATCATACCCACGGCAGACGCACATAATGTAAGTACAGCACAGCATGTCGCTGCAGCGCTGACGGCGTGCCAGCCGTGTCCGCTAGCCGCTTACATCATACCCACGGCAGACGCACATAATGTAAGTACAGCACAGCATGTCGCTGCAGCGCTGACGTCGTGCCAGCCGTGTCCGCTAGCCGCTTACATCATCCCACGGCAGACGCACATAATGTAAGTACAGCACAGCATGTCGCTGCAGCGCTGACGTCGTGCCAGCCGTGTCCGCTAGCCGCTTACATCATCCCACGGCAGACGCACATAATGTAAGTACAGCACAGCATGTCGCTGCAGCGCTGACGTCGTGCCAGCCGTGTCCGCTAGCCGCTTACATCATCCCACGGCAGACGCACATAATGTAAGTACAGCACAGCATGTCGCTGCAGCGCTGACGGCGTGCCAGCCGTGTCCGCTAGCCGCTTACATCATACCCACGGCAGACGCACATAATGTAAGTACAGCACAGCATGTCGCTGCAGCGCTGACGTCGTGCCAGCCGTGTCCGCTAGCCGCTTACATCATCCCACGGCAGACGCACATAATGTAAGTACAGCACAGCATGTCGCTGCAGCGCTGACGTCGTGCCAGCCGTGTCCGCTAGCCGCTTACATCATCCCATGGCAGACGCACATAATGTAAGTACAGCACAGCATGTCGCTGCAGCGCTGACGGCGTGCCAGCCGCGTCCGCTAGCCGCTTACATCATACCCACGGCAGACGCACATAATGTAAGTACAGCACAGCATGTCGCTGCAGCGCTGACGGCGTGCCAGCCGCGTCCGCTAGCCGCTTACATCATACCCACGGCAGACGCACATAATGTAAGTACAGCACAGCATGTCGCTGCAGCGCTGACGTCGTGCCAGCCGTGTCCGCTAGCCGCTTACATCATCCCACGGCAGACGCACATAATGTAAGTACAGCACAGCATGTCGCTGCAGCGCTGATGGCGTGCCAGCCGCGTCCGCTAGCCGCTTATATCATACCCACGGCAGGCGCACATAATGTAAGTACAGCTTAACATGTCGCTGCAGCGCTGACGTCGTGCCAGCCGTGTCCGCTAGCCGCTTACACCATCCCACGGCAGACGCACATAATGTAAGTACAGCACAGCATGTCGCTGCAGCGCTGATGGCGTGCCAGCCGCGTCCGCTAGCCGCTTATATCATACCCACGGCAGGCGCACATAATGTAAGTACAGCTTAACATGTCGCTGCAGCGCTGACGGCGTGCCAGCCGCGGCCAGTATTCCCAGGAGAGACAAATATTTTTGTTCCAAGACTTTTCCAAAGCTATTTTATTCTAATAGGAAAAAATTACAGTTTTTTTTCTTTGCCTGTAGTCGGAATACATAGCGCCGTGCGACGCGCGCCGCGAGTGGCTGTCTAGCTTCACGGGGTCAGCTGGGACCGCTGTGGTGACTGCTTCGCAAGCCCTAGTGTGGACCGACGGCCGATACTACACGCAGTTCCAGCAGGAAGCGGACATGACGCTCTGGACACTCATGAAACAATGTGAGTCAATACGTTTTACGAGAAATGCGCCTAAATGAGGGTAATGGCTTGAATGGACTAGATATCTTTACTTGGTTTAGGAAAGGGCCATTTCGCACCTGAACGGTATGTATGTGTGTGTCCTTAAAACCGTCAATCATATTTTGACAAGAGGCTTCTTTTTCTTATTTCCCTTCCTAAGAGGATTATGGCTTCGCACTTTGTACATATGCCAGTGTCAAGTTAATATTTCGAGTTGTTGCTGATTTTCATTCAAGTGAGTCCTATCACAGTCATAGTCACGGTCAAGTCCAGTCATGCCCTAGTAAAGTCGTAGGAATTTTACTAAAAGATTCTTCGTAGTTTTGATAACAATACAAAAATACATTTTACACCATTCTATATCACTTGTCCGCGCTCATACATGTAAATCGGTACTTAAGGATCGACAAGTTGACGGCTCGAACTCATCGGTGGGCGCGGCTAAAAAGCACGCTCTCTTCATCAAACAAACTGTGGGAAAGGGAGAAAGAAAGATAAATGAGCGCGCTAATTTTTTTTGTCGACCTTTGGCTGCAGTAATGTGGTTGAATAAACTCTGAGTTAATTTATTCCAACTTAAGTTATTTGAAATGTTTATGGACTAAACTATGCTGCTTGATAAATTATTTTAGAGTTTTCGTATTCCTTATGTTATTTATTTACGTCCAATGTGGCGTTAAAATTGAGCTAAAATACAAGATGTTTCCTGGCTCATAACTATCATGTTTATTAACTTTTTACTTTCGTAATAATTTACAATCCTAGATAATGACGAGATTAATCGATATAACACTTAGTCTTGGACCTACAAAATTACATAGTGCAGTAGTAATACTACCGCGTTTCTATGGAGAAGTGACCAACTTGTCTACTCTTAATGAATATAACGCCACCATTTTTATACGTTAACCGTCGAAAAAATAAGTTTTGATTATCAGCGACATGTCTTTTCGCGTTCCCGCCAAAACTCAAGACGTCTATCGACGCGTAGCACTTCGCGTATCATGACGTCATAGTGAATCCAATATGGCGGATTGTATAACCTAAATTCGCTTTACTAAGCGGATGGATTTAACTAGTTTCTTTGTTGGAAGGAAGGATCTAAGGTTGTAATTTTTTTTGTTTTATACAACCGACTTCAATTTCGACTACATGGATGACATTTTAATTTTTCCAGATATTTTGATTTAAAGACCAAACTACTGAACTAATTTCGATAAAATTTATACTTGACCACCTCTGAAGTATGACCTACCAAACGAAAAAATAATCATCAAAATCAATTCACAATAGGCTAGATGACTGATGTTTATATCGTTGAAACCAATAGCTTTGATGAAGAGTTTAAGTAAATGTAGTATATTTATTGAAAAAATAATTTAAATCGGTTAATAATGTTCTGATATATGAGCGTTTAAAGTTTTTGTTAGAGGCAACTCTGTCCCTTTCCCACAAAACAAAAAATGACGTCAGAATAGAATTTATATGGCGTACAGAGAAGTGACGTCACGATTTGCTGTTTTGCCTCTCTGTCTAGCATGGTATTAAAATGCTTATAAGTTGCTTATTTTTGATCAGATTTTCATTTTCTTTTCATTAATCAGCTTTATTTATGGGACACATTTTAATAGGACAATAAAAGAAAAACCAGTCATCTAGCCTAATAGGATGACTGGTTTTTTTAACGGAGTAATCGCGTAATTTAGCAACAATAAAACCACAGAGTAAAAGAAGCAGAGATGTGATCAAAAGATTTTTCCATAGAAGGACGCGTGATGCGGGGAGGTGTAGGGTTGGCGGGAGGAGTGGTACATTCCGCACATGGTGCTGCCATCTAGCAGAATTCAGGAAAAGTTTTTTGAGAAGTGCTTTATCGTCAAAATGGAGAACTCTTATAAACACTAGATTTACTACTAGTGGCGCCATCTCTGGAGCTAGTTAAAAACATTAAGAAACGTTACATATTTCATAAACAAACCACAAAAGACACAATAAAATTACTTCTGAATGAAATGAGACGCCAATCATGTCATCGGAATGTTTGCCTCGATATTATGTGCAAGAAAAAACGCAGCCACTCATTTTCTTTTCACTTTTAAAGTCGTGCATCTGTTTTGAAAGCCTGAATGACTGCTGCGTGAGGCGGTCGCTCGCAGACTGACCAAATAAGTGTGACGTCACACTATCGCCGTCCGCAAATTCTGTTCTACGGCCGTAAATTCCTCATCGCAACTTCCTATTCTCCATGAAAAAAATATACAGTCGAATTGAGAACCTCTTTTTTTTAAGTCAGTTGAAAACTCGAACAAAACGGTAATTCCACTACCGTTAATTCAATTCTACAGATAGTGGTCAAACGCAAGACCATCAGAAAGTAAAAAAGTATAAATTAAGACAAAACCGTACGATAAGGGATTTTCAGATTTGCAAGTTGTGGGCGTTGCCACTTTATTAGCAGAACAGAGCGAAGACCATAAAGTCTGTTGGAAGAAAAGCACTTGTATGTATGCTTGTTTGACGATAGTAGAGCACTTACGGTTGATAATCACCTTAACAACTGATTATATTTTTAATATTAATACGCTTTTTAAAAAACCGACTTCAATAATTTCGACAACGTGGATGACATCTTATAATTTTCTAAATATTTTGATTTTTCCAGTAATTTTAATTTAAAAACCAAACTACTAAACCGATTTCGATAAAATGTATATGGGACCACCTCTGAAGTATCACCTACCAAACAAAAAATATATCATTAAAATCAATTAATAATTGGCGGAGTAATCGCATAGAATAAATACAAAAAAAAGCATACAGTCGAATTGACAACCTCCTTTTTTGAAGTCTGTTGAAAATAGGATATCAATCGAAATATCCTAGCTCTACGCGATCTTTAGTCTTTATGACGTCACAGTAATTTCACTAAGGCTCATATATCATAACAGATTGTAGCAAAAAATAGTAGATTACTCACCTAGGGAGCAAAAGTAAAGAATGTCTCAGATCTCATGTATTTCGTCTCTCGAGACAAACATGAGATCTGAGGCTTCTTTACTTGATCCCGTGGTGTGTATACGATTTTACGTGCTGAGGGGAGGAAGTGGTTCCGTTCGCTCCGCGTAGCGGGGCTAAAGTAGCCACTTTAGCAACACAGGCACGTAAGAACTAGAAGTCTCCCCGTGATTCCGTCCGCGTACGGAAGAAATTCGCCCCGCTCCCAAATATCTTTGTTTTTTTTTCACGTCTTGTGTCTTGTTTTCTGACAGCTCTGCCAGACACCCTGTCGATGGAGAAGTGGTTGGCCGCCAACTTAGACGACGGTGACATGGTGGGCGTGGACCCTCGCACCATGAGCAGAGAGGAGTGGACCCGTCTACAGGTGAGCTAATACCTTCGTCATCAGCCGGAAAACGTCCATTGCGAAGCACCCAGCAGCCAGATGGATTTTATTTGTACAAGATAGTGTAGAAATTTATAATGACGAGTACATACATACCCTTCAGTATTGTTGAACCTTTTTGTTACACATTGTATATTGTGGTTCAACTATTCAAAAGCTTTCTATGGGAGTGGGTCATCAGTACGGTGTACTGTCACAGAATAAATGATAGTACTACGTACAGAAAGTTCACTCCGCAAAGGAATTGAAATAAATCAGTGTTGCCAACTCAGCCCCTTCGGTGCTAGATCTAGCCCTATTTCGACTTGTTCAGCTCCAAAAATAATGATTTAGCCCCTAGCCCCAAACCTAGCCCTCATTTGACCTAAAGAAAAATATACATTTATTTTGAAAAAGTCTTGAGGGACGCAACGAATTCAACGAAGACTCATCTGAAGAAGACGCCAACATATAAACTGCTTAAAATAAACATGTGTTTCCAGGTTTCTAAAAAACAAGATAGATAGATTAACTCTTTATTGATTGATTGATTGATTGGTTGATTAACTCTTCAAGCTGGTTGTTAATTTTTGAAATGTCAATAAACAATAACATATCCGAAATTTTGTATTTAATTTTTAAACTACACATAAAAATTATAAATTATTTTAGAGAATCAAGTTCTTTTCGTAATGAATTAGCTATTTAGCCCATTTTAATACTTTTTTGGGCAAATCTAGCCCTTTTTTGAATTTGATCTAGCCCTCATTCCTGATAACCAGTTGGCAACACTGAAATAAATAAGGACTCTATCTACTAGGCAATAAAGTAGCAATTCAACTCGCACAGCGCTGGATACCGCTCGCTATATTCACCTAGATATACCGCTCTCTTTCTATCACGTATGCATAGTTACGTGCGACGAGGCTAGAGTGCGGGCGGCCACTGACTTCTGCCTTGCATTGTCCTCCCGGACGGAGCGCCGGCCGAACATACCTAAACTGCGGAGTGTCACCCCCCTGGTACTGTTATGTTATCAATGGTCGTTAGAAGGCGCTAAGCAAGGCGAACAAGGAGCTAATCCCGGTGAGCAACAACTTGGTGGACGAAGTGAGGAGAGAGCTGAACGACCCGCCGCCCCCGCGGCCGCACAACGACATCCTGCCGCTACCACTCAAATATACTGGTAACACTATCGTTCTTAAACTTTGAAGTGACGAAACTGGCAAAGCGTTCGCCTGGTGGCTTACCACCAGGCGCCTGCCCTCAACAGTAGCAGTGCCAGAAATGTGAACTTGCGAACTAAATCTTGCGACGCACTGCACTGCGCTCGTCACCCTGATATATTGGATGACAATTCTCTTCGCGCAGTTTTTTTTTGTTGAATAACTGGCAAAGGTGTGGTACTTCCCCAGGCGGACTCTGCAGTAGTCCTACCACTACAGTTGAATAACTGGCAAAGGTGTGGTACTTCCCCAGGCGGACTCTGCAGTAGTCCTACCACTACAGTTGAATAACTGGCAAAGGTGTGGTACTTCCCCAGGCGGACTCTGCAGTAGAGTCCTACCACTACAGTTGAATAACTGGCAAAGGTGTGGTACTTCCCCAGGCGGACTCTGCAGTAGTCCTACCACTACAGTTGAATAACTGCCAAAGGTGTGGTACTTCCCCAGGCGGACTCTGCAGTAGAGTCCTACCACTACAGTTGAATAACTGCCAAAGGTGTGGTACTTCCCCAGGCGGACTCTGCAGTAGAGTCCTACCACTACAGTTGAATAACTGCCAAAGGTGTGGTACTTCCCCAGGCGGACTCTGCAGTAGAGTCCTACCACTACAGTTGAATAACTGGCAAAGGTGTGGTACTTCCCCAGGCGGACTCTGCAGTAGTCCTACCACTACAGTTGAATAACTGCCAAAGGTGTGGTACTTCCCCAGGCGGACTCTGCAGTAGAGTCCTACCACTACAGTTGAATAACTGCCAAAGGTGTGGTACTTCCCCAGGCGGACTCTGCAGTAGAGTCCTACCACTACAGTTGAATAACTGCCAAAGGTGTGGTACTTCCCCAGGCGGACTCTGCAGTAGAGTCCTACCACTACAGTTGAATAACTGCCAAAGGTGTGGTACTTCCCCAGGCGGACTCTGCAGTAGAGTCCTACCACTACAGTTGAATAACTGGCAAAGGTGTGGTACTTCCCCAGGCGGACTGTGCAGTAGAGTCCTACCACTACAGTTGAATAACTGGCAAAGGTGTGGTACTTCCCCAGGCGGACTGTGCAGTAGAGTCCTACCACTACAGTTGAATAACTGGCAAAGGTGTGGTACTTCCCCAGGCGGACTGTGCAGTAGAGTCCTACCACTACAGGTGAATAACTGGCAAAGGTGTGGTACTTCCCCAGGCGGACTCTGCAGTAGAGTCCTACCACTACAGTTGAATAACTGGCAAAGGTGTGGTACTTCCCCAGGCGGACTGTGCAGTAGAGTCCTACCACTACAGTTGAATAACTGGCAAAGGTGTGGTACTTCCCCAGGCGGACTCTGCAGTAGAGTCCTACCACTACAGTTGAATAACTGGCAATGGTGTGGTACTTCCCCAGGCGGACTCTGCAGTAGAGTCCTACCACTACAGTTGAATAACTGGCAAAGGTGTGGTACTTCCCCAGGCGGACTCTGCAGTAGAGTCCTACCACTACAGTTGAATAACTGGCAAAGGTGTGGTACTTCCCCAGGCGGACTCTGCAGTAGAGTCCTACCACTACAGTTGAATAACTGGCAAAGGTGTGGTACTTCCCCAGGCGGACTGTGCAGTAGAGTCCTACCACTACAGTTGAATAACTGGCAAAGGTGTGGTACTTCCCCAGGCGGACTCTGCAGTAGAGTCCTACCACTACAGTTGAATAACTGGCAAAGGTGTGGTACTTCCCCAGGCGGACTCTGCAGTAGAGTCCTACCACTACAGTTGAATAACTGGCAAAGGTGTGGTACTTCCCCAGGCGGACTCTGCAGTAGAGTCCTACCACTACAGTTGAATAACTGGCAAAGGTGTGGTACTTCCCCAGGCGGACTCTGCAGTAGAGTCCTACCACTACAGTTGAATAACTGGCAAAGGTGTGGTACTTCCCCAGGCGGACTCTGCAGTAGAGTCCTACCACTACAGTTGAATAACTGCCAAAGGTATGGTACTTCCCCAGGCGGACTCTGCAGTAGAGTCCTACCACTACAGTTGAATAACTGGCAAAGGTGTGGTACTTCCCCAGGCGGACTCTGCAGTAGAGTCCTACCACTACAGTTGAATAACTGGCAAAGGTGTGGTACTTCCCCAGGCGGACTCTGCAGTAGAGTCCTACCACTACAGTTGAATAACTGGCAAAGGTGTGGTACTTCCCCAGGCGGACTCTGCAGTAGAGTCCTACCACTACAGTTGAATAACTGGCAAAGGTGTGGTACTTCCCCAGGCGGACTCTGCAGTAGAGTCCTACCACTACAGTTGAATAACTGGCAAAGGTGTGGTACTTCCCCAGGCGGACTCTGCAGTAGAGTCCTACCACTACAGTTGAATAACTGGCAAAGGTGTGGTACTTCCCCAGGCGGACTCTGCAGTAGAGTCCTACCACTACAGTTGAATAACTGGCAAAGGTGTGGTACTTCCCCAGGCGGACTCAGCAGTAGAGTCCTACCACTACAGTTGAATAACTGGCAAAGGTGTGGTACTTCCCCAGGCGGACTCTGCAGTAGAGTCCTACAAGATTTAACTAGTTATTTGGATTTAAAAACCAAACTACTGAACTGATTTCGATACAATTTATATGGGAACACCTCTGAAGTATGGCCACCACCCAAAAAATAATCATCGAAATCAATCTATATATATAAAAAAGGCTTTGTCCTGACTGATTGACTGACTGACTGAATGACTGACTGACTGACAGACAATGCACAGCCCAAACCGCTGGTCGTACAGACTTTAAATTTGGAGGGTGTATTCATCTCGATGCGTAGGGGTGTACTAAGAAAGGATTTAGGATTCGAAATTCGAACCCTAAGGGTGGGAAACGTTTGTATGAAAGTCCATTGTTTTTGTACTTTTAGTCACGACAATTTGGGTTTGGATAGTTAAATTAAAATAAAAAATGCTGTTTTCAATATTTTTGACATGGACGATTTAAGGGGGGAAAGGGGGGGTGGAATGTTGTATGGAAAGTTCTTTGTTTTTGAAGTTATAGCGATGAAAATTGATATTTTGGTAGTTCATTCAGTTGGGCTGCGTAGCCGCTGCGAGTACGTCAGAATTTCATAACTCCGATTGCGTCGTCCCAGTGATTGGCCAATCGCAAGCACTATGCTACCTACCCCGCCCCCTGCCCGCTTCTATTACTCTGAGGTCTGGATGCAGTTTTAGGACTTACCCAGGTCCAACGGCCATTTAACCCCGTACAACTCCGATGTTTCAGGCAAGAAGTCTGGTGAGAAGATTCAAGAACTGAGGACATTGATGCTTAAGAAGAAAGCCGGTCTTCTGGTCATTACAGCTTTAGACGAGGTCGCATGTCAGTATACTAAATAATAATATTAAATTAGTACGCTTCAGAAAATTTATAAATAAATATAATACGCTTTTAAAAAAAATACAACCAACTTCAACTTCGAATACCTGGATGACAGCTTCATATTTTCTAGTAATTATGATTTAAAAACCAAACTACTGAACCGATTTCGATATTATATGGACCACCTCTGAAGTATTACCTACCAAACAAAAAAATAATCATTAAAATCAGTTCGGAGCGGTTCGGTTCAGTGCGGAGTAATCGCGTAACATCCATTTAAAAAAAACAAAAAAAACATCCAGTCAAATTGAGAACCTCCTGTTTTGAAGTCGGTTGAAAAATAAATATCGGTGGACATTACACACAGCGCCATCTAGCCCCAAACTAAGCAAACACCAAATAGCTGATAGAATACTTATATACATTTTTAATTTGTCGATATACGTGTTGTAACGCCCCCCCCTTAATATTTTAAATTATTATTATTATTATTTTATTTGTTTTAAATTACTAATGATCTGTTTTAATTATAACGACGCCTAATGCCTAATGAATGTTCAGCTGAGTGCTTAGCTACCTAATCGTATGTTCTATACCGGGTGTAAGGTTTCTCCGACTTGTTAATTGCCTACCGTACGACGTGTCTATTTATTTATAACTATGATTTGATATGGCCAAGTGATCGTCTAAGTTAGGACTCTACGTTGTGATCCGTGAAAACCCTAAGTTTTAGTGATTTGGGATGAGTACGTACCTACTATATACTTTTACATGCATATCTTAGCTTCGCGACCTACTTAAACCGAAGTAAAGGATGTCAATAGATAAAGCCGGTATCAAAATATATCAAGAAAACCTAATATTGCTATCGTAGAATAATAAGGCGTTAAACCGTATGTGGATGTTAATTCACTTATAATAATAGTATTTCACACGATGGAATAATGGTAAGCGCGTCTACCGTATACGCTATTCGTCCTTAATATTACTATCAGAATATTAATAGCCCGTTACATATTTACAGAACACATCTACCTATTAAGCTAGTAAGTTTAGTATTAGAATTTCGACTGTATTAGAAATGTAATAGGCGCTCTTACGGTTTATAATTTCATTCATACTGTTACCAACACCTGCATGATATTATGATGCTATAGTTTGTTATAAACCTACGTAGATATCTTCTTACATACCTACGATCTACATAATAGCTAGAAGTTATAATAAATGTAGGGAAAACTATTGTGAGGTTGAAACTTCATAAAATTACTAGTAAATTTGAATAGTGATGAGTTGAGTTAGCTGACTAATTATGCTAATAATACATTTGTGGCCAAGGAAAGACGTAGTTTTAATAAAAGTAGGGAAAACTATTGTGAGATAAAACTTCATAAAATTACTAGTAAATTTGAATAGTGATGAGTTGAGTTAGCTGACTAGTTATGCTAATAATACATTTGTGGTTAAGGAAAGACGTAGTTTTAATAAAAGTAGGGAAACTATTGTGAGATTGAAACTCCATAAAATTACTAGTCAATTTGCATAGTGATGAGTTGAGTTAGCTGATTAATTATGCTAATAATACATTTGTGGCTAAGGAAAGACGCCCTCCATTCGCGCCTTTCAGTTTGGTTCTTCCTTTGACTTGGACACCAATCCTCCACATAAGGTGTACATAAAAATGGGACAATGATCATGGATCATTTTACCTGTGGAAAGGGACGAGAGGACTTAATCTTTTAGCAAATCTATCTGTGTGTCAGTGTAAGTTGGTAAAACCATTCAAGGGAAGCCGTTCATTAAAAATCTTTCAAAAACCTTATCCCTATAGTTATTGAAATAACTAAGGATCTTCTCTTGCATACATCAATCTTTGGTTTAAGTGAGAGGCTCCAAGATCTTTCGATCGAGGTCTCTCCTGCTGAACTCCAGCGTCGCCCTGCCTATTATTGTCCGACCTGAAATAGCAAGTATAATAAGTAATCAATGATAATAATAACCAGTACATCAAAGTAACCGCAATAACCGCGTAAACCTGATTAACCCTAATGTAACATTGCTATAGTTTTGCAAGAGTAGGTATTATTATAATCTCCGCCGAATCCCGCATGACTAGGAAGTCCAACACAACTATGTGTGTATTGTGTATGTATAACTTTTACGTTATAACCTCAAATTGACGGTCTTGATGGAACTTCCTTTCAAGATGATAAATAGGAATTAGCTAGCAATTTACTAACCAGTGACATGGAATGGGCGCCTCTCCTCTTTTGTAAGAATCAAGGGTAACCCGAACACTTTCGGCTCGTTCATGTATAAGTAGATAGATTGCTATCACGGGACCCTTTTATGGCACCCAGTCGATATTTGATTGTGATATTGTGAATAGAGAGAGAAGTTCCCTCATAATGACCATAAACTTGAAGGTATAGGTAACTTGACTTAATTTGTCAACATTTTGGCGTGTAAATTAGATTTCGTTAACTAATCATGTTGGACTTAGCTAGCCAACATAATGAATCCACTTCGTGTGAATAGTTTGAACGGCTTTATTTTAGTAGCCTATCTGTTCGCGTGATTCCGTGCTTACTGGTGCATCTAGGTTTGGTAACCAAGTCTAACACATTTTAGTGCAAGTACTTAAGTATTATTGTACTTCAAATCGCCAGTCAGATAAGAATTTCTTCCAGAAAGAACTAGGTATGTTTATGTATTACGGATATAGACCAGATCTCAGACCAGACAGTGATCCGCTCAATCAGTGACATAGTAGGGGCGCCTCTCCTCTTTTCTAAGACTTAAGGGTAACCCGAACACTTTCGGTTCAACATGCACATAATTCAGCCAATCAATTGCCGAGTCCTAGATCCAGCTATGGAGTCTAGATTATTATAGGTTACGAATAGATAGAAAGTTCATCATTTTGACTTAAAACTTGAAGTGACAAATTGACTTCTCTCGTCAGTAATTTAGTATGGAATTTATATTCCTTGGATAACAATGTTAGACTCAGTAAGCAACCATAATGAATTTACTTTAGTGAATATTTTGAACAACGCCTATTTATTTATTCGCGTGAATATTGTCCCGACGGAAACAGACGTTCGCCGTTTTGTTGTTTGAATTACGTAAATAGGTATATGTAGAACGCCTTTAGATTTTGCGTCGGTCGGCCTACTTGCCTACTAACCCTAGGTTCCCTACGATTTGAAGTACCGTCCTATGTAATAGAAGACCTAACCAACCTAAACCAATTTTATTTTGCGTTACCTACCTACTTGCGACTTACACAGAGGGGTTTTCTAGAGTTTCGCAGTGCATTACGACACCACTGGTGAATGTCCAGATTCTAGAAGAATTTGGGTAGTGTAAATGTGTGAATGGGGTGGGTGTGTAATATTCCTGTAAAGATAAAGGTGTACCTGGCATTCTACCTGCTATGACCTACACCTTAAATGACGACCCTATTCTACATAAGTTTCCCACTACCCCGAGATATGAATCTCACCGGTTGGTTCCCACCTTCCAGGCAGATCAAAGCACTTTCACTGTCCTTGCCGCTAAACGATCCTATAAGTTTGAGTGGCGAGCTCCAAGCCTAAGAGCCCCTAGCACCCTACAAATAACGACAGCTGCTATACGCCCAGCATCTGTAGGTATTTTCCTATTCGCGCCCGGCTCCGCGTACCGCTCTTAATTCCAGATACCTTGGTGCAATTATGGCGTGACAAGCCAACCCGCAGCTCCGGGTTGTTTGTCCCAAGGCCAAAGGAAGGAAGAACACCACACAAAGGAGACCAAAAAGGGTAGACCACGCCTAGTTGTATAAGCGCGGACATATCCTCCACATACTGTCTCAAGCATATGGCCCATGGAGAATAGGGAGTTGCGATGAGGAACTTGCGGCCGTAGTTCAGAATTTGCGGACGGAGTGTGTGACGTCACACTTATTTGGTCAGTCTGCGAGCGACCGCCTCACGTAGCAGTCATTCAGGCTTTCAAAACAGATGAACGCCTTTTAGTATTTTTACGCAGTAAACGTGAAAAGAAAATGAGTTGCTGCGTTTTTTCTTGCACTTATTATAGAATAGAATAGTTTTTAGAATAGTTTTTTATATCGAGTTTATTATCGAGGCAAACATTCCGATGACATGATTGGCGTCTCATTTTATTCATAAGTAATTTTATTTGTGTTTTTGTGGTTTGCTTATGAAATATGTAACATACATATACATGTCTTGATATTTTTAACTAGCTCCAGAGACGGCGCCACTAGTAGTAAATCTAGCGTTTATATGATTTCTCCATTTTGTCGATAAAACACTTATTCTGAATTCTGCTAGATGGCAGCACCATGTGCTGAATTTATCTCTCCTCCCGCCAACCCTACACCTCCGGCACGATCCCGCGTCCTTCTATGGAAAAATCCTTTGATCACATCTCTGCTTCTATTACTCTGTGATATGGCCTAACTATTTCCCAACTAAAAACCACATGTACCTACAAGGTAAATGAGGCCAGAACTAGTTACTTTGGAACTATTGTTCTTATAACAGCAGAGACCATATTTCTAAGCCTCCACCCCTCGCGTATAATTAAATTATTAAATTTATTTTATGAATTTATTTTGTATCCATCCAAACGAGAAACGCAACGCCAGATAGGCTACCCGAAGGTACTGGGACATATACGATCACGCCAGGAGTGAACACAAAACAATTCTTCAATTCACAAATAGACGAAATCACTGTTTTGTTTTTTTTTTGTTTTCCCTCATTAATACACCTAATAAAATCGAGTTACACACACTACTTAGCTCTGCCATCTCGCCCAATAACTTTACTCTGACACCAACAGCAACTTTAATACGTCGGTTTTGAATACCAGGTATTTAGGTACGTGCGCTTAAATGGGTGTCGGCTACGTTTGAGAGAGGACGAAGTAGTGCAACGTTATTTTAAGCCGCGTGATTTTAACTCGCGAACAACTGCAATTACAATCAAATTTTACACCACAAACATTTGATTAAAATTCACTCTAGTTAATTTAAATTTACGATAACGAACAAAAGGTAAACATGGTCTCCGAAAATGACCTACACAAGATAATAATACTCAAACAACACAATCCGCGCATCTCTCCAAGACCAGCTTTTATCTAACAAATGGTTACGAAATATCACAAATATTAAACCACTATGAACACTGTTTCACTATTTAAACGTAAGTATTTCTAGTCAGTAAATAATTCATTTAACTGAGTAGAGTTAGGCAAAGATGCCTTTTATAATATGAAACTATGAAAGTAATTAAAAGCACGCGAGAGCTGATCGAGGAGCGGGGGCGGAGCAAACGGACGTGAAGCTACCTTCACGGTTCGTCGCTGAATCAAAGAATAATTTTACTAGGCGTCGCTGAATGTCCTATTGAGCTCGCCGCGGGGCTTTTATAATGTGGCGGCAAGTTGGTTGATCTCCGCTCGCTGCCGCCGCCAAAGAGTCGCACATCGCGCGGTGCCCCTTTGTGCCTTGTTGCACTATTCTAGCTCTTTTAAAATATCTGTATAGCTAGATGTGCGTACGTATAGCATATAATTTCATTACGCGCGTGTATTTATATTATTTTTTCGTAGATTATTTTGGAACTAATACAGTTCGTTTGAAGGCACTAGTTAGGTTTAATTTATAGGTAGGACTCCGTGAATTAAGACGGGTCAGAACTCGGAACCGTCACAGTGTGTGTGTGTGTTTGTTACCTGTCCACGCCAAAACGGCTGAACGGATTTAGATGAAACTCCGAATAGAGATAGCTTATTTACCGGAATAACATATAGGCTACTTTTTGTCATCATCATCATCACCAATTTTCAACATCAGCTGGTAATATTATAAATAGGAAACTGTATTTTTTATTTTTGTAGATATGTTTGTTACTTAATCACGCAAAAACGGATGAATGGATTTTAATGAATATTGATATAGAGTTACTATAGAAAGTAAAATGCCTTGGAATGATACAAAGGCTTTCAAAAGCAAAAGCTTTCGGCTCACAAAAAGTGTAATGTTGTCAGGGTTCATGTATGTACATTTTGTTACAAAAAGGTTCAACAATACTGAAGAGTTTGTATGTACTCATCATTATGAACAACTTTTACTATGGGGCCAACCCCGAAATCCTGAAAAAAAAAACAGCTGTTCCATACATTTTGTCGAAGGTTGTAGAACTTTTCGTATGGGACAGCAGATTTTTTTCGCGGTTTCTAGGTTGTCCCCATAGTAAAAGTTGTTCATAATGATGAGGACATACATACCCTTCAATATTGTTTTTTTTAGGCATAAGCCTTTATTAACTACAACAAACTACAAAGCCTACTTAGCCTACTACACAACAAAAAACAAAAGGATTGTATCCAAAAATTGTATTCAATATTGTTAAACCTTTTTGTTATACGTTGTATATCTATGTATTTGTATGTGAGTTTCTTTGTTCCTCCATAACTAAATGCCTGGCTACACATTTTTTGGCAACACAGTCGTGTATTTTTTTAAATTACTTGTCATGTTATCTCTCCATTCTTTTTCTGACTCCGCACTGTTAGTTGATTCATCCAACGTCCCACAGACACGCTGAACCTGCGAGGGAGCGACATAGAATACAACCCTGTGTTCTTCTCTTACCTCGTGATCACTGACAGCGCCGTCAGAATATTCTGGAACGATGGCCGCCTGGCTGATGACGTCAAGGTAGTGCACGATGACCTCACTACAATCTTTGCAGATAGAAAACTGTCATATAGTTTGTTAACTAATTTTGTAGCTGATATGGTATTACCTTATATTGGTGGTATTATGGTTGGTACTTGTTTTTTTTTAAATATCATTAAAGTATTTTATTTATTTATACAATCTGTAACAAAATGGTTCAACAATACTGAAGGGTATGTATGTACTCATCATTATGAACAACTTATACTATGATGCCAACCTTAAAACGCGATAAAAAAAATCAGCTGTTCCATACAAATAGTTCATTACCTTGGACAAAATGTATGGAACAGCTGTAATTTTTTTCGCGAATTCAGGGTTGGCACCTTAGTAAAAGTTGTTCATAATGATGACAACTCAACAACACAAACAACTCAACCCATACAACCAACAACACAAACAACTCAACCCATACAACCAACAACACAAACAACTCAACCCATACAACCAACAACACATACAACTCAACAAACAGCAACAACAACAAACACAACTCATACAAACTCTTTAGTATTGTTGAACCTTTTTGGTATATAAGTAATATTATTACGTTTTTTTTTAAATTTAAGGAGCATTTGACCAATGAAGGCGTGGAGAACTATGAAGGGCTACCGTACGACACGATTCTAGACAGCTTAACGGAAACTGCGGTAAGTACTTAGATTTGTTAAGGTCCAGAATACGCGCGTCTCATCATTTTTGAATAGATAAAATCTAGGTATTAAAAATCGCGATCGGTGTAATCACTGAGAAAGACGTAACAAAGGCTTAGAAATAGTTATTTATGATACTAGTGCGGTAAGTTGGTTTTTACAAACGAGTAGACGAATGTAGTCACGAGTTTGTAAAAACCAATACCGCACGAGTGCCATACAACGTTTTACAACACATTTGCGAGTTGCCCCTTTGCTTAGTATGGGGCTAGATGGCGCTGTGTGTAATAAATGCCCCCCCAATATTTATATTTATATATTAAGAATAAGAATAAGAATATATTTATTGCCAAAAACACGAGGAAAACACTAAAAATAAAACATAACAGTCGTTGTTCGGCAATAGGGATACGCTCAGCGCTGTGCTGCGTGCTCCAGGAGGTTCACGCAGGGCTGGTTTTCAGCGTACTCCTATGTCGCGTCAGCGTTCAGCGTCTCCTCCTATATTATTATGGAAATTAAAAAAATACCGTAAAGTTTACAAGGGAGCGTGCGGTAAAGGCTTTTCCGCACGCTCCGTTGTATGGTGCGTAATGTTTAACTTTCGAACGATGTATACAGGCTTCGTAAATGCACTTTTTGAGCAAATGTGTTGTAAAAATCATTACATTACTGAAGGGTGTACCTTCAGTAATGAAATATTTTTTACATAGATAGATAGATAGATAGATAGAAACTCTCTATTGTGCACAACAAAAAAATACAATAGAGAAAGATACAAGAACCTTATGAGCTAGTGCCACAATTGCCACATTACCACATATAGATAGTGGCACATTTTTATTACAGAAATACTTGGCGGGACCTTCCTCGTGCCTGAAGGCCGTGTGGCTGCCCGGCGCCGGCAGCGAGGCCGCGCACCGCGCCGCAGCCGGGGTCGGTGCTGTGATACTACATTATGATACGAGTGTGCTATGTTGGTCATTACACTAGAGGCGGTATTATGCGCGCGAGCCGCAGGCGAGCGCGATAAGGAAGCCGAGAGTGTAATGACTAATAGCACAAGAGTTCCATACGACTGTTTTCGTCACACTTGCGAGGAAAAAACAAACTTTTTTTGTTAATAATCAACCACAAGCGAAAACGTCAACTAACATTTGCGGAAAATGGCGCCCAAATCAGCAATGCGCGCGCAGGTTGACATTTACTTCAGCGGCATAAGAACTCTTTGTTGGTATTACAAAAAAACTGTAAGTATTACCCGGCTATATTAAGAGTGCTTCGTATACGTACGTCTAATTGCAGTCACGTACAAACTTGACTTTACCGGGTTATACCTATTATAGCACAAGTGCCGTAATGTAAAGTAAAAAGCACGCGTGCGTAATAGCTTGGATTATGAGCCTAAAACCGATGCAATAAGATCCAATTTACGAGCAAGTGTGATGAAAACTCTCTTTTCGTATTGTTGGCGGGAACACGGAAAAATCATGTCGTTGCATTCTATTATTTAGTTAAACTTGTGTTTTTTCGCGAATAGGGTAGATGAATGATGTTAATATCGTTGAAACCAATAGCTTTGATGAAGAATTTAAGTAAATATAGTATGTTTATTAAAAAAATAATTTAAATCGCTTAATAATGTTCTGATATATGAGCGTTTAAAGTTTTTGTTAGAAACAACTCTGTCCCTTTCCCACAAAACAAAAATGACGTCACGCCTTACTTGTCAGAATATAATTTATATGGCGTACAGAGAAGTGACGTCACGATTTGCTGTTTCGCCTCTCTGTCTAGCTTGATATTAAAATGCTTATAAGTTGCTTATTTTTGATAAGATTTTAATTTTCTTTTCATTTATCAGCTATATTTATGGGCCACATTTTAATAGGACAATAAAAAAACCAGTCATCTAGCCTATTAATGATAAAAAAATAAATGGTGGTGTTTTATTCATTGAGTGTTGAATTACATGCACGAGTGTCGGCAAGTGATATAATGTGGTGAAACATGTATTTTCGTGTTGTTTTCATAACTCCGTAGAAGCTCATAGTGAAGTCGCATGACGGACTGTGATTTCATGACAGATTTGACTTGATTTTAATAAAAAAACTAGAAAATTCATAAACTGGCAATTTCGGGTTTGGGCCAATAATAAAAGTTGTTCATAATGATGAGTACATACATACTCTTCAGTATTGTTGAACCTTTTTGTTACAAATTGTATATAAAAGCATTTGTAATTTACACCTATTTGATATAACAAGTTATGGCTTTGTAATGCTTATTTATTGGGTATTTTTTGTATGGGATATAATTTGCTAGACGCTTTACAAAGTATACTTTACTTTGAATGTTGCTTTACACTGTAAAACAGCGATTAAACAGACAAAATGGACAGATTGTAGTTCGTGGCCTCATACGTACAGAAAATGTTCTAACCGTCTTAAGCATAAAACACTAAAAAAGTATTTCAAACCTAGTTTAGTTAAACTGAAACGCGGTTTTTAACTGCTGGCCTGTTGGAGAAACTCAGAGTCCGCAACGGGCAATGGAGAGAGCTATGCTCGGAGTTACTTTGCGCGATAGAATCCGGAACGAGGATATTCGCCAAAGAACCAAAGTCACCGACATAGCTCGCAAGGTTTGCAAGTTGAAGTGGCTGTGGGCAGGACACATCGCTCGAAGAACTGACAACCGATGGGGAAGAAAGGTTCTCGAGTGGCGACCGCGAACCGGAAGACGCAGCGTAGGAAGGGCTCCCACTATATATATATATATATATATATATATAGGTGGACTGACGTCATTGTAAAAGTCGCGGGCAACCGGTGGATGCAAATGGCAGGTTGTCGTACAGTGTGGCGGTCTAAGGGGGAGGTCTTCGTTCAGCAGTGGACGTCTCCGGGCTGATGATGATGAGTTTAGTGAAAAAGTGTTTTGTCCTCTTTTTTTCAAATGCAAATCGTAATACGAAAGAAATTAAAAAAATTTTTTTTTACAGAATTAGGTTTGAATACGTTTTAGCATTTTATGCACATGACGTTAACTCTTTATTTATTATTTATTGTCTGAGTTGTCTATTTCAGAACGAAGTATTGAACAAGCCGTTGACGTTAATATCTGAAGTGTCGCCGGTCGCCCTCATGAAACTAGTCAAAAACGAGGTCGAAATGGAGGTAATACAAAAACACATTTATTACATAATATACATTAATACATTTATTGGACATAAACTTTGACAAAGTGTAATACACACAGATACACACAGAGGTAATGTACACACATGTTACAATTTCATCTAAAATAAGGTACGTAATCAACATTTAATTTGTTCGTTTATTCGTAAAGGTTCGTTCAGATTTTTTGTTCTTGTTTATTTAAGTAACATTTATCAATTTGTTATTTAACGTTAATCAATTACTCATGTACCATAAATCAATTTTAATGTTTCGTTAACCAATGTGCTATGTACCATTAATCAATCTGTCAATCAATTAATGTGGCATACGTACTATTAATCAATTTACTATGGCCCATTAATATGTTTTATGTACCCTTAATCAATTTATAGTGTACCGTTAGTCAATTTGCCCTGTACAAATAATCAATGTGTTATGTTTATGTACAATTAAAACAATTATGTTTTTTTTTTTTTTTTTTTTTTTTAATTTATTCATTACAATTTGTACATACATTATTACATCATAAGTAGTACCGAAAAACCACCATGGTTTGTCTCGGCACCAATCACATCGCGCTGTCAAATAAATACATTATACATTATACATAATGTATTTACCTTTAATCCATTTGTTACGTACCGTTAATCAATTTGCCATGTCTCATTAATCAATTTGTTTATTGGTCAGGGGTTCCGTCAGTGCCACATCAGGGACGGCGTGGCAGTGACGCGACTCCTGAAATGGCTCCACGACACTGTAGATTCCGGAAGTGACGTCACCGAAGTCCAAGTCTCCGATAAACTGCTCGAATTCAGGAAGTCAGTACACATTTTTGTTTTATTTATAAGAGATTACCAACGTTTAGTTAAGCCATATTATAATCCTGATTCGTTTAATGCAGTGACCTTTTTCAAAGGATGAAAACAACAAGGCTGCACAAATTCTTCTCAGAAACACAAGCAACTAAAATTATGTCATACTAGCTGCCCCGGTGATGATAATAAAATTAATAGGCTATACATATAGCCTATTAATTAAATTAATCAATTAATAGATAATAGCATATATGTTAGTCCAGAAAGCTATATCCTTTCCGAGTTTCAACGAAATCCGTTGAGCCGTTTTTGCGTGACAAGGTAACAAACACAAATAGACACACATTCCGACAAACTTTCGCAATTATAATAAGATATGATATGATGTGATGATATTTAATTTCGTTTCATTTATGAATAAATGCTTGCCACCACTTACAGCGACGCCAAGGCGTGTGACAAGCCACACAACACATTATAAAAAACAATTAAATTAAAACAATACATTATTAAAATTAATTAAAATAAAACAATACATTATTAAAATTAATTAAAATAAAACAATACATTAGAAAACTTTATTACATTAATACATCAAATCATTAAAATTAAATAAATTAATATTAAGTAGATTAAAATAAGTAAATATATCATTTTAAATTAAATTTTATAAATATATATACTCATCATACACGTCAAATAATAATAAGATAATGTGTGTGTTTTGATGTGATTTCAACTTTTTTATTTCAATTTTGATATCACATATTCATCTAATATTCTTTCTCAGACGCACTGCAGGATTGCTAGTATCTAGAACTATTTGCGATAGTGGCGCCCCAATTGATTTCTACTCTGTTTTTGCCAAGCTAATAATGTTATTTTTATGTTTTTAAAGCTTAAACAGGAAGAAAAATTTTGACCTCCGGCAGGACTCGAACCTGCATACGAGCAAGCTCTGGGTTTCCGTCCCAACTGCTTTGCCAATTAAGCTACAGAAGTCACAAAAAAAACAAAAAAAAATACATAAAAAAACATAACATGGTATTAACATAAAAATACCATAAATGTGGGGATCACTTCATACAAAAATATTCAAAAATGTTGTTTTTTTACAGAGACGAACTTGACTTTATGGGTGCATCGTTTAGCACGATAGCTGGTGCGGGGGAAAATGGGGCCATCATACACTACACCGCTGGCAGAGAAGGGCCGCAGCGCATCATACGGAGCGCCGACATGTTCCTTCTCGACTCGGGCGGACAGTACAAGTGAGTGTTAATACACTGTACCATAGGTTAATAATGAAAAAAAAAAAAAAAGAATTAAATGAAAAGGCGTTCTCTGCAATAGAGTCCTACCACTACAAGTTTTGGTGACATTGGCTGTCGAACGGTTAAAATCTTGGTTGTCATAACGTTAGTTCATGTTTCCGTTCCAGAGATGGCACCACGGACATAACCCGCACGCGCCACATGGGCAGCCCTAGCGCCGAACAGAAGGACGCCTTCACTCGAGTGTTGAAGGGACAAATCATGTTGGGCAGCGCCCTCTTCCCTAAAGGCGTCAAGGTAACCATTTTGTTCTCCCTTTTTTTGGCATCGCACTTTATGCATTCTCGATTCTGCGTTACGGTGACCATGACTTTGTGGGAACAACAAGCCAACTTAACAATAGCGTAACTTTGCGAGATTTAAATGTTTTTGACTAATTTTTTATATTATTTTTCTTTGAAATATAAACTCTTTGGGGTGTATCGGCTTTTCTCTATACTAATAATAACGTTGTATATACCTTTGTTGGACCTTGGCACACACTTGCAACTACGCTTATAATTCAGGGCAACGTGCTGGACAGCCTGGCGCGCAAGGCGCTGTGGGACGTGGGGCTGGACTACGGGCACGGCACGGGGCACGGCGTGGGGCACTTCCTGAACGTGCACGAGGGGCCCTCGGGCGTGTCCTGGCGCCCCTACCCGCACGACCCGGGGCTCGCGCCCGGGCACGTGCTCAGCAACGGTCAGCCAACTGCACTATATTTCACTAATCTATCTATTATAAGAGTTTTTTTTAAGAGTTTCTATCTATCTATTTATCCTGCTAATATTATACAGTTTGGTGACCTACTAATACTACAAATATTTGTCAATAATAATTTAATCATCATCTAGCAATATCATCTATCTATCAATATAGTATAGTTATATTATATATATATATATATATATAATTATAAATATAAATAATAAGTTTATTTACAAATAAAATACAATTATACACTAAAATTAAATTATAACTAACTAACAACTAAATAAAACCTACCTAGTAAAAACAAACCCTACATAATGAAAATACAAAACTTAAAATTTAAACTAAAAGCCCCGTAGATGATGGAAAGGTGGCCAGAATGCTGGCGGCATTGCCACGTTGGATGGCAATGCTAAGTTTTTGACCAAAATATACGCCAGCAGTCCGGTCACTATAATAATATTATATATATATATATTAGTACATTATGATACGAGTGTGCTATGTTGGTCATTACACTAGAGGCGGTATGTATGAGGCGATAAGGAAGCCGAGAGCGTAATGACTAATAGCACAAGAGTTCCATACGACTGTTTTCGTCACACTTGCGAGGAAAAAACAATATTTTTTTTGATAATAATCAACCACACAGCGAAAACGTCAACAAACATTTGCGGAAAATGGCGCCCAAATCAGTAATGCGCGCGCAGGTTGACATTTACTTCAGCGGCATAAGAACTCTTTGTTGGTATTACAAAAAAACTGTAAGTATTACCCGGCTATATTAAGAGTGTCTAATTGCAGTCACGTACAAACTTGACTTTACCGGGTTATACCTATTATAGTACAAGTGCCGTAATGTAAAGTAAAAAGCACCCGTGTATAATAGCTTGGATTATGAGCCTAAAACCGATGCAATAAGATCCACTTTACGAGCAAGTGTGATGAAAAATATATTATATTTTTATATATATTAATATTATAAATGCGAACGTTCGTCAGCGTGTTATGCAATAGAGTGACGAGACATGCGGGACGTTCGCCTGCCGGTAACACTAGCAGTGCTAGAATTGTGAATTCGCGAACAAAATCCTGCGCGGCAATGCGCGGCGCTCGTCACCCTGAGATATTAGATGTTAAATCTCTTCATGCCCAGTAATTTCTCTGGTAACTCGCCCTTCAACCTGAAATAGTAATGCTTGCATACAACTGTTTGGCTGTTGGATAACTGGCAAAGGTGTGGTACTTCCCCAGGCGGACTCTGCAGTAGAGTCCTACCACTACAGTTGAATAACTGGCAAAGGTGTGGTACTTCCCCAGGCGGACTCTGCAGTAGAGTCCTACCACTACAGTTGAATAACTGGCAAAGGTGTGGTACTTCCCCAGGCGGACTCTGCAGTAGAGTCCTACCACTACAGTTGAATAACTGGCAAAGGTGTGGTACTTCCCCAGGCGGACTCTGCAGTAGAGTCCTACCACTACAGTTGAATAACTGGCAAAGGTGTGGTACTTCCCCAGGCGGACTCTGCAGTAGAGTCCTACCACTACAGTTGAATAACTGGCAAAGGTGTGGTACTTCCCCAGGCGGACTCTGCAGTAGAGTCCTACCACTACAGTTGAATAACTGGCAAAGGTGTGGTACTTCCCCAGGCGGACTCTGCAGTAGAGTCCTACCACTACAGTTGAATAACTGGCAAAGGTGTGGTACTTCCCCAGGCGGACTCTGCAGTAGAGTCCTACCACTACAGTTGAATAACTGGCAAAGGTGTTGTACTTCCCCAGGCGGACTCTGCAGTAGAGTCAACAAAACTATCATAATAACTGTTTGTTCACAGAGCCCGGATACTACAAAGTAGGGGAGTACGGCATACGGCACGAAGACCTGGTGGAAATCATCGCCGTCACTAAAGACTCTGATCATCCCAGGGTAAGCTCAATGATTTAATTGGTACGGGGTCGTGGTCCAACTACTCTGTCCAACCAGGTGGGCTAAGGGCCTTCACTAGGGGTACTGGTCCTACCATTTTGTTAGTTACACCACAGAACCATGTTAAATTCCCGTAGACCAATTAACGAAAAAAAATTTTGAGAAACCTCAACTGCATTAAAAGTATATTCAAGGAGGTTCCTTTTTATTTTTCCATCGACTTCAAAAAAGGAGGTTCTCAATTCGACTGTATGTTTTTTTAATGTTTCGTAGGTAATACTTTCGAGGTGGTCCCGTATAATTTTTATCGAAATCGGTTCAGTAGTTTGGTTTTTAAATCAAAATTACTAGAAAATATGAAGATGTCGTCCAGGTATTCGAAGTTGAAGTCGATTGTATTTTTTTTAAAAAGCGTATTATTTGAAATAGCTTTTGAAAGGTTTTTTTTTTATTACCTCACCCCTCTACTCTGTCCAATAGTTGGCCGGAGTAGTTGGACCACGACCCCGCTCCGGATTTAATCACTCTGGATAACCGAAGTGAAACTATTTCATCATCAGATCATCATCTGTCAGAAAACGTCCCATGCTGGATGAAGGCCTCTCCTTAAAGAAGGTTGCCATAATCCCCACGCTTGGCAGGCGGCTTGGGGATCGCAGAGCACACCACCGTTAACCGGGAGGACGCTGCTGCCCGTCCTCCGGTGGTATTGGCGCTATGGTTTACAGATGGCACCATCCAGCGACAGTGATAATGTAATGGACGGGCCCAACGCTTGCAAATCGTTCAAAATTAACAAGACAACACAATCAAGCATACCTAGCTAAAACTATGCATATTACATTTGCCGGAAAATAGAGATAGCGAATCTAATTACTGCATGACAAAAAGAGAACACATGTACATATTAGAAGTTTGTATTGTCGTATCGTACGGCTCGCATGTCGCAAAGACAGAGTATGACTGACGCGAGAGGAGAGCCGGCGCTCAACATATTATAGTCTTCAAAATCCGTGCGCATATTTCTCGTCCATTCATTTTATCATTGTCGCTGGCACCATCGACACTTTAGTTGATAGTTTAAAAACAGTTGGGGAGTTTTGGCGGGAACACGGAAAAATCATGTCGCTGCATTCTATTATTTTCTTAAACTTGTGTTTTATCGCGAGTTAGTGATTAAAAATAATGGTGTTTTATTCATTGAGTGTTGAATTACATGCACGAGTGTGGGCAAGTGATATAATGTGGTGAAACATGTATTTTCGTGTTGTTTTCAAAATTCCGTAAACGCTCATAGTAAAGTCGCCACAACTTTATTAGGGCATGACTTAGACTCGACTGTGACTAATTTCGTGTGACTGACTGTGATTTGATGATACATTATATATAACTTGATACTATAAATAAACTTGAAAATGCACAATACTTGACACTGGCTGAAAGCACAACGTGCGAAGCCAAAAACTAAAAAGAAAAAAAATACAGTTTGAAAATTATGACGGGTAAGGCAGGGACTTCTGTAGCTTAATTGGCAAAGCGGTTGGGACGGAAACCCAGAGCTTGCTCGTATGCAGGTTCAAGTCCTGGCAGAGGTCATAATTGTTCGTACCGTCTTAAAAACATAGAATTGCCAAAAGTGAAAACACTTCATTTAAAAATGTTATATAGTTTTTGGACATACGTAGGTGCTGGATATAGTAGATTGTTTACCAAGGGAGGAAACAGCTATTTTTAAGGCAAGAGTGTTTCTACCCTGAGCGCAGCGAGGGGTTCAAAATACTCGAGCTTAAAAATAGTGTTGATCCCGAGGTGAACAATCTACTTTTTGAGAAAATAAGTAAGTGCAGCTTATGAATATGAATAGTACCTACGTTTATTTCATTCTCACTACTCACACAAACATTTTATTTATTAAAAAAGTATAATCTGTATTTGAGTAAACAATTACGAATGTCCGTGGTTGATCTTCGGTCATTAGAACTTTTACTAACAATATCCACATTCCAAATTCAAATCACCAGCAGCTGGTTAAAAGGGAGGAAAATAACTTTTCCGCCCTCTGCGCGGAAAACAGCTCATTTCTGCCTTGTTTGCGAGGAACAAAGAAGGTCTTTGTGAATAGAAAATTAACGGCCTTACTTAAAAACGCCGCTCAAACTTAGTCTTAAACTTCTGTGTCTTGTTCTTGCACGTGACACTTCACGCCAGAGAAAAGTTGACAGAGCATCTTAAGCAGTGATTAACGGTTGAGAAGTTTTTTAAGTGAGACTGTACATATTTATATTATTATTATTGTCTATGGTTATAAATTAAATTAAATTAAATAATCATTTATTTCAAGTATCATAGACTCATATTATAAATCATCAATTTAGCAGTCACATTAATAAGTACCATACACACAATTGAAATTGAAATTAAATTTGCAATTAATTTTGAAATTGAAATTAAATTTGAAATGAAAAATTGAATTTGGAATTAAAATTGAGTTTCAAATGAAAATTGAATTTTAAATTAAAATTATGAACTTAAAATAATCAAATTATAAAAATGACAATTCAATTGTATGATGTCAACGCAATAAACATATTAATAAAATTAAAATTTATATTACCTACCTCCACTACATTTGAGCTTCTACAGTGTGCAGGCCGCAACAATGGTTAATGGTTGGTTGGTTGGTGGTTTTATGGTATAGCTGTAAGTGAAAGTATAAATACTGTGTAGGCGGCGGGGCTGAAGGGCGACTTCGAGTCTCGCGGCGCCCTAGGGCTCCGCATTCTCACGCTGGCGCCGCACCACGCCGCCTGCGTCGACGTCGGCCTGCTCGACGACTTCGAGGTAACCCCACACACAACATAACACCACTACGTACAGAACATTTAGAAATTCAATTTTGGACTTGATAATTACATTTTTACTTATGTTTTAAATATTGTTGCATGCTGTCTTCACCTATAATTATTATGACACCCCAGATTATTAAAATCAATTCATAACTGGCGGAGTAATCGCGTAACATACCTACATACAAAAGAAAAACAAAGAAATTACTGGGTATGAAGAGATTTAACATCTAATATCTCAGGGTGACGAGCGCAGTGCGGTGCGGCGCAGGATTGTGGTCGCAAGTTGGCACTGCTACTGGTAGTGGCAGGCGTTATGCTTACCACCAGGTTACCGTCTCGCTCATCTCGTGATTCACTCAATAGACTAGATGAGTGATGTTTAAATCGTTGAAACCAATAGCTTTGATGAAGAATTTAAGTAAATATAGTTTGTTTATTGAAAAAATCATTTCAATCGGTTAATAATGTTCTGATATATGAGCGTTTAAAGTTTTTGGTAGAGCCAACTCTGTCTCTTTCCCACAAAACAAAAAATTACGTCACGCCTTACTTGTCAGAATATAATTTATATGACGTACAGAGAAGTGACGTCACGATTTGCTATTTCGCCTCTCTGTCTAGCGTGATATTAAAATGCTTATAAGTTGCTTATTTTTGATCAGATTTTAATTTTCTTTTCATTAATCAGCTATATTTATGGGCCACATTTGAATAGGACTAAAAAAAACAGTCATCTAGCCTATTCCATAAAACAAAAAAATATACAGTCGAATTGAAAAACCTTCTTTTTTGAAGTCGGTTGATATAACTTACTTGCAAAACACATTTGTGCATATTTTCCAGCTGGATTACTTAAACGCGTACCACAGGCGCGTACTCGAGGTAGTGGGCGGCGACCTTCAGCGGCGCGGCCTGCTCGCGGACCACGCCTGGCTGCAGGAGCAGTGCCGGCCGCTGGCCAGGGCCTGAGGTAACCTACCTTTTGTAATGCAGGACTACTTGCACAGCGGCCGCGGAAGTGAGGGGCTATAATTTTACTACATGATAAAGAATGTTTATCTGTGCTACCCTTCACAGAGCATTGTGTTTTTTTTTAATGAAAAAGCTCTTAAGAGAAAAAACAAATAAGCAAATTTAAAAAATGCAAGTAAATTGACTGGAGGAAGCCGGGGCCGGAGAAAGGAAGGAGGGGACCAAAGAAGTAGGGTATTATAGCAAATCCCCCCATTTAAGGGGTAGGTTTTGTTCTGTGTTCGTGTTCACGTGTTCTGGCTGATGATGATGACGTTATACATTAAAGCTAACAGTCTATGAGGACTGAAAGACTATTCTGGTGGTCATTATACGAGTGCTTCATCCCTTTATTTTGGAGTGTATAATAATAAAAAAACATATTTTTTGGATTTAAGTGTCGAAAAAATATTTATTTACTTTACAACACATTTGCTCGAAAATGCATTTACAAAGCCTTTATACATCGTTCTAAAGTTGAACATTACGCACCATACAACTAGGCGTGCGGTAACCCTACTTTACCGCACGCCTAGTTGTATAGCGCCGTGCGTATCCTTTACGGTATTTTTTTTAATTTCTATAAGAATATATAAGAATTCCACCTCCTTGGATGCGCTTTTGCTCAATACGTTTGTCTCACTTTAATACTAAACAGAAAATGAGACGAAAGATGCAGTTCTAATTTTCAACACGCGCACGTTGGCCATTTGTTAATTCGCGCCATTTCAGCCAGTGTCAAGTATTTATTTGTTTTTGATAATTTTCAAGTCGAATGAGTAGACTCATTAGACTTAAAAATTATCAAAAGTCACAGTCTAAGTTACACTTAGTTAGTCACATCACAGTCAAGTCCAGTCATGCCCTAGTAAAGTCATGGCAACTTTACTACAAGTTTCTTTGGAGTTTTGGAAACAACACGAAAAGAAACTCATATTAGAAACGTTTTAACGAAGACGAACTTTAGAACGAAGTTTTTTCTTCTTCTTTCCTCCTAGGAGGATTATGACATCGCACTTTGTGCATTTGCCAGTATTTAGTTGCAACTTTCCGACCGATATTTATAAACAAAATAATAAAGTTTGTTGCATTATCTGTTGTACTTTTGTTATCTGTTTTCTCGCAAATATGTTGTAAAACGTTGTATGGCACACGTGCGGAATTGGTTTAACCAACTTACCGCACTAATATCATAAATAACTATTTGAGCATTCTTTCACAGAAGGTTATCACCTAATATTGAAATTGGATCAAATATTTAATATTAATAATAAAGTAATAATAGTAAATTAATTGACATTGACATTATATACCTAAATGTGTAATTTTTCAATAATTATAATTATTTTAATTTAATTTGACATGTAAATAATAATTACGCAATAAATGAATAAGAATATTAATATGAATAATAAACAAATAAGAAATTAAATGATTTTTTATATCTTGCGTTCGTTTACTCAATAGCGAGAGCGAGGTAAATAGAGGTAAAGATAACTGTTTTCTGTTTGTTTCAGAACTGGAGCTTCCACTGAATAAGTTACTATAAATTGTATCATTAAATTTATTTTTCGACTTTTATATACTCTGCTGTGTAAGATTTAAAAGTTTAATACAACTATTATTGAGTTCAATTGTAGTTTTTATTTTTAATATTTTTCAATCTGTAGCTCTGTGTGTTTGGGAGACCGCTCGGCTTGAACTCGCGAGGCTGCGGGTTCAAGTCCCTGGTCCGTACCATCAATGAGGGGTGAGGAGAATACCTGTGGAGTTTATGTACGGATTTTTACACTAGTCGCTTTTCGGTGAAGGAAGAATCATCGTGAGGATACGTACTTTCAGAGGAGAAATTTAATGGCGTATGTAAATTCACCAACCCACAACTGGGCCAGGGTGTGGCCCACACGCCCTTCGAGGATAGACCTATGTCCACTTGTCCAGTAGTGGACTAACATGTTGATTAAGCTATATTTTTCAATTTACAGTATACGTTTGTTGGATCTGGCTAGGTACGAACCGCATCAGATAATGGTACTTTGGTGGCGTGAGTTTGGCGGCCGAGGAGAGTAACATCTCACACGTAGCCTTTTATGATTATCGACATTAAGACACTTCACATAATTTTACACGATTAGAACTTGGGGACAAGGCGTTCCGCTAATGACCAATGCGACCGCTCTCAACGACTACCCTCAATAATACTGAGCTCCTCGGAAGGAGCGTCAGCGCCTCTGTCGGACGGTTTATGAAACCCACTAAATGCCGATTGGTTGCCATCAACCGGCCAACGACCAATCAGCGTCGCACGTTACTAGCGTTACAGCGGAGATGGCGCCAGTTCTATCTCAAGTTCACCAAAACTAAACTAGGTGGCGTGATACTATACCAGCGTGATATATGAAGGAGGTATTTAAAGCACGCTCCGACATGTTTATACCTATTCAAGTAATGCTACCTACGCTGTTATAACTTGTCACGTCTCCTAAAAGTTATAATTTGTCACGTCTCCAAAAAGTTATAACTTGTCACGTCTCCTAAAAGTTATAGCTTGTCACGTCTCCAAAAAGTTATAACTTGTCACGTCTCCAAAAAGTCATAACTTGTCACGTCTCCTAAAAGTTATAGCTTGTCACGTCTCCAAAAAGTTATAACTTGTCACGTCTCCAAAAAGTTATAACTTGTCACGTCTCCTAAAAGTTATAACTTGTCACGTCTCCAAAAAGTTATAACTTGTCACGTCTCCAAAAAGTTATAACTTGTCACGTCTCCAAAAAGTTATACCTTGTCACGTCTCCAAAAAGTTATACCTTGTCACGTCTCCAAAAAGTTATACCTTGTCACGTCTCCAAAAAGTTATACCTTGTCACGTCTCCAAAAAGTTATACCTTGTCACGTCTCCAAAAAGTTATAACTTGTCACGTCTCCAAAAAGTTATAACTTGTCACGTCTCCTAAAAGTTATAGCTTGTCACGTCTCCTAAAAGTTATACCTTGTCACGTCTCCTAAAAGTTATAGCTTGTCACGTCTCCAAAAAATTATAACTTGTCACAACAAAGTTGTAACTTGCCATCAAACAATTTTATCCCATTCTCAACTGTAAGGTTCAAAATAATTCCTCACTAACTCAATTTGTCCTGTGGCCCTTGACCGTAGTGCTGCGACTACAGCTCTAAGAACTCGCTTACCTAGAAGGAACCTATTTCAGGTAAAGTAGGTCGGGTAGGTAGGTATTTCAGGTAACGTGTATACAACGTGTAACAAAAAGGTATGTTAATACTGAAATATGAACAACTTTTACTATGGGGCCCAAACATGAAATTGAGAAGAAAGATCAGCTGTTCCATACATTTTATCCAAGGTCAATGAAGTTTTTGTATGAAACAGCCGTTTTTTTCTCGATTTCAGTGTTGGAAAACGGCTGGAGCGATTTTGATGAAATTTTCAGGCAACCTTCAAATTGGCCAAGCGGGGGTGATCCTGTAAAGTGTGGTATCCGCGCGAAGCCGGGGCGGGTCGCTGGTTAAATATAAGTTTTCTGAATCTATGGCTTTACTACCGTCCTACTCTACTAATGTGTGACGAATTGGGTTTTTTAGATCCTTTACCCCCCCTATGGCAATTTATCGCCACCGTGCCAAGTCATAAATCCTAAAAAAAACAGTGATAAAAATGTAACGACTGTTAATTTAGGAGCAGGCTTACCTGGCATTGGATCCCCAAGCCGCCTGCCAAGCGTTGGGATTATGGCAGCCCCTCCCTATTAAGGAGGAGGGCTTTGTCCAGCAGTGGACGTCTTCCGGCTGACGAGTGCGAGCGTGTCGCCTAGAAGGAACCTGTTTCAGTTACAGAAGGTATTATGGTCAGTGCCAAGAAAACGCGCATATTATATCAAATTATTTTTTATTTATCATAAAATAAAAACTGGTAATATAAGTGGAAACTGGAATATTAAATTAATATTTGTTCAGATGTGTTTTGATATAAAGACATCTGTTTAACATAATCAAAATTAAAACCTACTAATATGTCTAGAGTTAAAATAAGATTAATAAATTGCTATGATAATATCTTAAGTACCGTTCCGACGTCGGCGACCGAGGTCGTTGTACGGAGGTCACGCGACGAGGACAGTAACGAGGACACGCAACTGACGTTATAGTACCAACGTCACGAAATTGAGGTTATAGTACTGAGGTCACGAGATGAGGACAGTAACGAGGACACGCAACTGACGTTATTTTACTAAGGTCACGAAACTGAGGTTATAGTACTGAGGTCACGCGACGAGGACAGAACCGAGGTCACGCAACTGACGTTATAGTACCAACGTCACGAAATTGAGGTTATAGTACTGAGGTCACGAGATGAGGACAGTAACGAGATCACGCAACTGACGTTATTTTACCAAGGTCACGAAACTGAGGTTATAGTACTGAGGTCACGCGACGAGGACAGTACCGAGGTCACGCAACTGACGTTATTTTACCAAGGTCACGAAACTGAGGTTATAGTACTGAGGTCACGCGACGAGGACAGTACCGAGGTTACGCAACTGAGGTTAATAGTACCGAGGTCACGCAACTGAGGTCACGCGACTACGATTTTACAGTGAGGTCACGCGACCGGCAGTTACTTTACATGGCCGCATACGAATATCTACGAACTTCAAAGCTAAATTTAACTATTATTATAAATGAGATCGTACCTCTGAATTCTCTCTTTTTTTATTACCCTTCACGATAGGCCGATCTTAACGAAAAAGCATAGAGAGAGATAGCTGAAACTCTCGAAAAGGGTATGGTTTATATTTTGTCGTCTTCGTTAACCTTTTCCATGGCAGCCGAAACCGCGGGGCACAGCCAGTCTTAATAATTATCTAGTGTATTTATTTAGTGTTCTGAATACAGTTAGTTAGCAGAAATCACAATCAGTAAAGTTGCTGCGAATTATAATTACAAAAGGTTCAGCAAAATAACATTTTGAAGCAAACAAGTATTGGAAACTAGAAATCGAGTTTATCATTAGGCAGGCGTGACGCTTACCACCAACCGAACGTCTTGCTCGTCTCGTTACTTTATAGTATAAAAAAAAAGTATTATAACGTGAAATTTAACTTAGGACATTGTGTTTATAATCTCCTCACGAAGAATTGTATTATATAACGTATGACGAGGCAGTATGGCTTCAAGGCTTTAGCCTGCCCGAAATGCCAAATAAAAAAAACAAAAATAATTGGATCAAAATGAGTTTAAACAGAAATCAAAAAGCTACCTTATTTTCTGAAGCGGAGGGTAGATATTCGTACGCGGACAAGTAGCGATTGCGACCTCTTGACGAGTCGCCTACATCGAAAAGTCACTATATTTAAAACTGTTTAAGTATTGCCATATTTTAATAAAAAATACTACTAAAACTATTTAAAAAAAACTACCTAAGTATATAAAATTAAATGGCTTTCTAAAATACTGTTTGTTACAAATATTTATAAAAGTAATTTTTTAAGTATAATAGGTATAAAAAAACAAACAGTCGCATAATTGTTTTTTTAGATAGATTTAATTTAAATACAAAAGCCGTATAAACTGTCGATTATGTTGCAATAATTAATTATATGTACAAAAGTGAATAGTTTTAAGATAAAATTGTTACAAAAGTTTTTTTTAAATATATTGCATATTTAATACAATTTTTTTACAATAAAGTTTACCCTAAAAGTACCTAAAACCGTATCTGGCTTTTGACAGTAGTTGA
The DNA here is from genome assembly GCA_905404285.2 of Erannis defoliaria. Classification (NCBI taxonomy): domain Eukaryota; kingdom Metazoa; phylum Arthropoda; class Insecta; order Lepidoptera; family Geometridae; genus Erannis; species Erannis defoliaria. The sequence goes on along the minus strand of FR990093.1, from coordinate 1,302,491 downwards.
AATCGTATTTTCATTGTCTATGAAAAATAATATACTAAACACTTCGAGCATATACCATTGGAGGTGGCAAAACAAGCCATATCGTATGAGGTCAGTACAGAGTAGTAGAGTGAGTGAGTGAGTGTAACCATCCTTTACCCATACCCCCACCCTCAAGGGCGGATCCAGGGATGGGGGCACGTGCTACGGTTTAAATATAACAAAGAACTGGGAGATTTACAAGATACCGCTTTAATAACATTTGTTTCTTTTACATAATAAACATGTAATTTCTCATTATTTAAACTTAATTAAAATTATTTTGTATCGTTATTCTTGTATGTCATTGAAAAATAATCGATCCCAAAGACATCATAGGATAATACTATGGGGGAACTTGGCCTAAGGCCCAAGTGCCCCTCCCAGAAATAAATCCTGGAACCGCCCTTGCCTAATCTGATACCCTTTGTGTATGTTGTGAGTTTGTTTCAGTGTGCGTTCATATGAATAAGAATTTATTTATTAGTGTGAAAGTTTACTTGAACGTGTGCCATTCGTGTCTACTTCGTCTCCCGCCAAAAATTGGATTTAGGCAGCTTATCACCATTGGCTTTTCAATTGGTATATGCTCGAAGCCATCTAACCTCTATAGACTACTGTTGTTCTTTTTTGTTCAAAATTGTAAACAAAATGACGGATTGTCAATCAATAACTCACTTGTCTAAAAAGTCTTGAAACGTTTTTTTTGCTGTCCTGGCAATACTGTACAATCATATCAGGGGGTTAATTTCATCTGCAGGCTAATCATGTAACTGTTCGGGATCGCGTTTTGTCATAAATGTCACTTGTCACTGTCACAGCTTCACGATATAACGGAGGGATTTGTCTCGCTATCGTTACCGAACGAATGCATTGATTTCTTAATTAAGTAAAGCAAATCCGTCGGTCTTTTGGCGTTTCGTCCTGCCCTGCAGGGTCAAATGAGTTATGGCGGGACAGTGACAAGTGACATTTATGACAAATCGCGATCCCGAACAGTTATATGATTAGCCTGCAGATGGTGACCTATCGCAAGGTTGTTAGAATTGACTATAATTTACTATATAATGGCCCCTATTAATTTCTATTTGATTTTGCGATTGCGATTTTCGGCGAGAGGATGCCGGAGCCGGAGTAAGGAAGGGGGTGACCAAAGAAGTCCCCCCCCCCCCCTCCCATGGAGTACTTCCACGGTCCCTGCGGCTAGTCTGACGTAGGATTTACTTACAAAAATACGGTTTCAACCATCCAATGATACATTAGCTATGATCACTCACCACAATCAGCGTTGTCTAACTGCAAACGAAATAGGACCTTAAACTCTATGTACCCATAAACCAGTATCCCCTTGTAACGAACGCACTTTTCAGCTTAGCTTAAAAACTAGACACTGTAAAACAAACTGCCTTCTAAACATTAGAAAGGAACTACTTTACCAGCGAAGTGTTCTTCAAATGCGTTAAGGCGAAATGGGTTCCAGAATTACTGATCGTGTTGAAAGAAAAAGTCGAAACGACGTGGCTTAAACCTCCACCGGTTCTCGAAATTCCTAAGTTCGTATTGAGGGGCCAGCCCTAGCTTTGTAACGAAGAGTGTCTAAGCTATCATCACAAAAAAATATTTGACCGAGAAAAATATTAAAAAATGTTGTTCCTGGTCCCATTAAGCATTCGTTCAATAGTTTTTTTTATTCACAATAATCATACAAATATTATTTAGATTTAAAATTGAAAAATTAAGTTAGTACCTAAAATTGGTATCTATTTGATATATACAACAAAGCATTATGGAAATCATTTCGTCTTAAGAACGTATCTTTATAAATCGGTCCCAAACTTTTCTCACGCCGAAAGTTTTTAACACCTATCTCATCTATCAGGTGTTCTGTTTATATTGCATTTTGTTCTAACGTATCTAGTCTTAGATAGAACTACGCCTTTTCCGCCTCTTTGCTCCTCAGTGCCATCTTTCTTCTCCTAAATATGAAGGGTACAAAGCCCCACAACGCCGCACCGCCTATTAATATAAATCCCAAAGTTACAAAGAGAGACTTGTAAGAATGGGTGTACTCGAACCAAAAACCGCAAATCGGTGGCCCGATCAACTGCAAAATACCGTTCACAAACAAACTTATACCGTAAGAGGACATCAGCCGCTCAGTCCCTAACATTTCCGTCATCACTAGTGCTGTCACCCCCGTCATTATACCGGACGCGAGACCGAATACCGAACAGAAAGCGCTTATCGCCGAATAGCTCGACACTAGAGGCATCATCGATAAACTGATGCCGGATAACAACAGGCCAAAAATAAAGAAATACCGCTTCGGCGTCGCTACCACATCCGATAACGCCGACCCACCGATTCGACCGACCAAATCTAGGGCAGAAATAATCGACAACAGATAAGCTCCTAACGATTTGTCGAAACCGCATTCGTTCGCGTAGGACGGCACTAGTATAATAAAATTCGTATACGAAATAGCGCTTGTGCAATTAGATATAAGGATCACCAAATAGATCGGATCTTTCAGCAACTGAACATCGAAGTATTTGTTCGGCTCCTTTTTGGTGTTGTCGTCTTTTGGGCGCTTTTTGCAACCACAGCAGTAGCTTATAGGCGCTAAGCTGTCCGTGACTGACTTCAAACTGAACTGAGAAGCGAATTCGCTCGGCTTTTCGAACGCCGACAGCGTCGACCCGTGGAACGGAGTCGACATGTACTGGAAGCTGGAAGTTGACGGACTACGTTTGGGCGTTTTCGGAACTTGTAGTTTTTTTAAAAAGGCTTCCTGAGAATTGACACGATTCGTCCTACCTTCGGGTACGGACTCTAACAGCGAGGGGTTGCTAGGCAAGTGGCTCTTGCTAGCGATGTTGTGTAAGGCATTTCTTGAGGCGACCGGCGTGGAGATTTTTCTGGTTCGCTCGACGGCCATTTGCGCCGCGCTCGCTGATCTCGCGAAGTCTTTGTTCGGGGATTGTCGATCTTCCAAGTGCGCGTTGGAGAGGTTCTTGAGGATGGGCGGGGAACCGTTCGAGGGTGGGCCGGGCGTCTCTTCCGGGGTGAAAACTAGCTTGGGCTGGTCTTCTGTGTCTCCGGCCTCTTCGGCAAAAGTTTCCAGCTGTGGATGAGAAGATAGTGAGTCACTTGGAGCGCTTAGGGAGTTCAATCCCTCTTAATCTTCAAGATAACGTTTACGCCGTTCTATCGGTACGGAACGGTTTGATTCCGCTTTCATTGTGCGAACTACTAAGCAATGGAATGCTGTTCGAGTGCATGTTGACTGGTAGTGTTATGGTCAACTTGCGAGTAAATCGGTTTCATCTGGGTCATCACGTGTGTTGGCAGTCATTCGCGAGCCCATTAAAAATATAAAAATCTAACAACGTTGCCAGCCTTCGAATATATTATACCATTAGAGATGCCAATGGCGATAGTCTACCCACATCATTTTCTGCCACTTATTGCGGGGATGAGATAAACACGCATGGCACACTTTCACACGAATAAAACAAATTCCTAGAACAACACACTAGAACAAACCTCACAACACACAACGGGCATAATTATGTTAACTGACCATAAATAACTTTTGGCACAAGAGTACATTTTGGCTTGCCACCTCCAATGGTCTACTCGAAGTTGCCAGCAGCTTTACGTGTGTGAGGATAACACAGTTGTTCTATATTACAATAGATAGGTTCTATAGAGGCACTTAGTTCTTTCTTTTTAAGGTGTGAAAACAAGAGTTTTTTTTTGGCAACACTAAGACTAACCAGACATTTGCTTGGTAGTAAGCGTCACGCCCATAGCAGTAGCAGTGCCAGAATTGTGAACTTGCGACAAAATCCTGCGCCGCACTGCACTGGTCACCCTGAGATATTGCATGTCAAAACTCTTCATGTCCAGCAAGTTCCCTGCAGGCCTAACATGCGCACCGCGTAAAAAATTTCTCGATTCTACAAAACAGGACAAGGCTACGAATCTGTATAAGTTTGTCTCGTTTTCGCACGACATAAAGACACGACAAAATTTTCTCGCGGTGCGCATGTTAGCCCTGCAGGTAACATACTTACTACTGCTTGACACTTGAATAACTGGCAAAGGTGTGGTACCTAAACCTACCCAGGTGGACTCTGCGATAGAGTTCTACTAGAATAGAAACTAGTTGTAGACAAGAATACTAGTTGTAGAAATATGGTATGATGAACAACTCTTAATACTTTAATTAGGACTATTGTGAATCTATGAATAAAACTATCTATCTCTATGAAAAACTGGACCCCTCCATGCAAGCATGGATTCGGATGCAACGAAATTTATATCACGTATCACAAAATAATTGGCTCAATAATAGACCTACTACTAACCACCGTTTGAATAGTCCCGTTGGAGCCAGTCATGTGTTGGATGTGTCAAAATCTGCATTTATTACTGAAATACCACGACCACTCTGACAAGAGTTAAAAATAGTTCAAAGACACACACCCGCACCTTACACACACACCCACACAATATTATAATGATGTACCTTCACACATAAAAACAAGAAAATCTAAGCGAAATAATAATAATAATAGGTGTATAATAGGGAATATGCATGTTTTTTTATTGACTCACAACTAAACTAGTGATATGTGTACATATATGTTTAGGTTTAATTTCTTACAACAAACTACATTTACTACTTAGCCTACTACACAACAAAAAACAAAAGGATTGTATCCAGACCGATGAAAGTCTAGAGACAATCCAAATGCTCAAACCCACTACCAGTCGGCAGCGTACCCAGCATGCTGGCGGCATTGCAATTTAATGGCATTTAAAAAATAATTTAATTGGCATTTTAATTTCTTTAATATGTTGTGTTTAATTGTCTGAATTTCTTTTGTTATTGCGTGTGTTATGTTTTTGTCAAACATGAAAGTCTTTTCTATTTCTAAAAAGATTACTTACTCGTAACAAAATAAATCATCGTAAAAAACTTTAAATGTGCATAAATAACAAAGTTATAAACATTTTAGTTTCATGTTAGACAGGGAGGGCACTATACTAGGTTTATGACGTCAGAGTCCACGATTCCAAACAAATTCTATACTATGCACGTGTTTTGCTAGAAAGGGACAGCTGACTCCCTCCCAGAAACTTTGAACGCTTATATTTCAGAACTCTACCAGCCGATTTCAAATTTATTTCGACGTATGCATCAGATTTAGTTAAACTCTTCATTTATCCTATTATTTTTTTAAAATTGAAACTCATGCATATTCCCCATTCCTTAAAAAAAACAGCTTAAACTGTCACTTAACATCAGGTGAGCTGTAATCATAACCTAGACTGTAAAAAGTGTACCTGTAACAGAAATATACAATAAAACAACGATTTAAAGAAAATACATGATTTATATTTCATTCAAAATACAATTCCGCGTTAACATTTTCTTCGCTTAAAATTAAATTAATTGAAAATTGATTTAATTAAATTAATCTAAACAGTAATACGTCACAATTTAGTTGCAATGGTGGAAAATAGAATACCTGAATAAGTACAAAAAACTTTATGTAAGTACTACCTTGGTAAAACGTTCATTTTAATTAATTAATAGTTCTAAATAGCAACCCTATAGAACGTTAAAGGAAGATAATTGGATAAATTCAACCACAGACGCAGTTTTTTTAATTCCTGACCATACAGTTTTAAATACTAGCAACCCTATAGAACGTTAAAGGAAGATAACTGGATGAATTCAACCACAGACGCAGTTTTTTTAATTCCTGACCATATAGTTTTAAATACTAGCAACCCTATAGAACGTTAAAGGAAGACCATTGGATGAACTCAACCACAGACGCAGTTTTTTATATTCATGTCCCATAGATACAAGTCCTTTATCCACTGACGCTATTATCCACAGTATTGCCAGGACAGAAAAAGTTGTAGTTTCAAGGCTACGCAATGGGCGCTAAACTCGTACTAAAATAAATATTAATTGTAGTGATATTACTATCAATATCAATGTTATATTTCCTCGCAATTATGGTGTGTCCTAACACTGTATCTAGAACCACCAGAGGACGGGCAGCAGCGTCCTCTCGGTTAACGGTGGTGAGCATTCTGCGATCCCCAAGCCGCCTGCCAAGCGTGGGGATTATTGTACCCCTCCCTGCTAAGGCCTTCGTCCAGCAATGGACGTTTCTGGCTGATGATGAATTAAGGTGAAAAGCTCGTATAACTCGTGCCCCATTACCCCCTCCCCTCATCACATTCTCGCTACCCATTTCATACTCGACTTAAATTCGTATCGGCTATAATGGATTGCTTTATGCACTCGTTAAACAATCTACTATTCTTTATAATTGTTCAACCATTGCAGCTATATTTAATGAAGCACTGGGGCACACATATCGTACGAGTAAATTTAACAGGATCTTATCAATTAACGTGGATTAGCTTTGGCTTAGTTAATCCATCTTTTGTCATTTCCTTTCTTTCAAAGTTACTTGGCGGATAAAGACTAAATAAAAATGTATCTAAAGGCGGGCGCGATCAGTTCACAGACAAAAATATATGTATCCGCTTTGAAACGTTCTAACTGCGCGGTTGCGTGAGCGCACGTTCTAACTGCGCGGTTGCGCGAGCGCACGTTCTAACTGCGCGGTGGCGCGAGCGCACGTTCTAACTGCGCGGTGGCGCGAGCGCACGTTCCAACTGCGCGGTTGCGTGAGCGCACGTTCCAACTGCGCGGTTGCGTGAGCGCACGTTCTAACTGCGCGGTTGCGCGAGCGCACGTTCTAACTGCGCGGTGGCGCGAGCGCACGTTCTAACTGCGCGGTGGCGCGAGCGCACGTTCTAACTGCGCGGTGGCGCGAGCGCACGTTCTAACTGCGCGGTGGCGCGAGCGCACGTTCTAACTGCGCGGTGGCGTGAGCGCACGTTCTAACTGCGCGGTGGCGTGAGCGCACGTTCTAACTGCGCGGTGGCGTGAGCGCACGTTCTAACTGCGCGGTGGCGTGAGCGCATATTCTAATAACTGTGCGCTGTGTTTTGTATAAATAAATTAATATTCAAATATAATTTGTTTTTGTGAAATTTTATAAATTATTTTACTAAATCGAATAAAAAAATTGAAGTGTAAATTGAAACGAAAACTGATAAAAGTTTTAAAAGGTGCTTATTCAACATGTTAAAAAAAGGTGTAGTAATACTGAAGACACCTTTTTAATATGTTGTGTTATTATACAACATGTTCAAATCGTTTTGAGTAGTTTTATCTACCAAATTTTTTTGTTATTTGAATGCTATTAGAAATCTTTTAACAAAGTATACAATTTCAGAGCTCGCTATACGCAGTCTATGAACCGATCGCGCCTTAAAAAAATCCTACCAACTTAAGAACTTGGGTTCTAATAGATATAAAATAGGGAATGGAAAATCGTAACATGGAATTTTTCATTTCAGCCGATTCTCTAGACTTTAGATGGCAGATTTAAACTTACTAAAAAGCAAATGAATTTAAAAAATAATTTGTTAAACGGTTTTGTCATCAGAACTAAAGGTGAGTAATCAATCTGTCAACAGGAAGGGGGTAACATTTCAATTACAAACACAATTCAATACTAACAGGCGAACGTCTTGCTTGTCGCTTGAAAGTATAAAAAATAAAAAAAACAATTTGACAAACTCAAAAAACAACAGCAAACTGGGCATGATAAATAAAACCGTTTAACATTGCAGTCTACTATACAATGTGTAACAAAAAGGTTCAACAATACTGAAGGGTATGTATGTACTCATCATTATGAACAACTTTTACTGTGGCAAACCCTGAAATCGCGAATAAAATGTCACCTATTCCATACAAAAAGTTAATTGACCTTGGACAAAATGTATAATTTTTTTGCGTTTTCACGGTTGGCCACATATTAAAAGTTGTTCATAATGATGAGTACATACATACCCTTCAGTATTGTTGAACCTTTTTGTTACAGATTGTGTAAGGACTGCAAAATGTTTAGTAAGTATAGAGCTGTCAACTAAAAAGGCCTTCAAAATTGGCTGCATCATTTATAATAATACCGTTTTCCCATCGGAAAATCAAGAAAGGTAAAATCGCAAAACGTTAGCATAAATCTAATTCTTGCTTACAAAATGGAAAATATGTATTAAAAATCATAGTAAAACATTAAAAAAAAACTGGCAAGAAGAACCGATTAAAAAAACTAAAACCCTGTAGAATAAAAAATCTAGGCTATACTAGACTGGCTTTATTACTGTCCCATAACACAGTTAACTAATAATGGAATCGATCAATGGATAAATATTAATGCTACAACAAGTTGTTGTTACTGAAGGGTATGTATGTACTCATCATTATGAACAACTTTTACTATGGGGCCAACCTTGAAGTAGCAATTAAAAAATCAGCTGTTTCATACAAAACGTTCATTGACCTTGGACATAATGTGTGTTTTTGGTATAGCCGCCGGTTACCAGAGGCACACAAACACGCACCGACCTCGCCGGCGAGGTCGAGGACAGATCTGTCAGAAGATCGGTTAGATTCTCTCCAAATAGTCAACCAGATCAACCTACTAGGGCCCCTGGGTATACCCCTTCTAGGGTGTCAGGGCAAGTCTGACCCCACTCCCGGCGACGGCCATGCCAAGGTTCGTACCGTCTGAGGAGCCCTTGAGCTAGTCGCCTTTAACCTAAACTAGGCCGAGCGCCATTTGCGCTTGCCTAAAGTCCGGTGACGCTGTAGAGGCCATCTGAGGCAAAAAGCATCACATTCATTAAAAAAAAGTACATAATGTATGGAACAGCTGTTTTTTTTTTCGCGATTTCAGGGTAGGCCCCATAGTAAAAGTTGTTCCCTTCGGCCGCGTACGAAACCGGAGGCTAGTAACCAGTTTCGGCAGAAGAAAAACTCTTCGTTATACGTTACTGGTTAATAGGCAATACGTTTTTTTCTTTACACGACACACTAGTTTCCACAAAGGAAACTTACACTGAATAGGCTAGATGACTGATGTTTAAATCGTTGAAACCAATAGCTTTGATGAAGAATTTAAGTAAATATAGTATGTTTATTGAAAACATTATTTAAATCGGTTAATAATGTCCTGATATATGAGCGTTTAAAGTTTTTGTTAGAGACAACTCTGTCCCTTTCCCACAAAACAAAAAATGACGTCACGCCTTACTTGTCAGAATAGAATTTATATGGCGTACTGAGAAGTGACGTCACGATTTGCTGTTTCGCCTCTCTTTCTAGCATGATATTAAAATGCTTGTAAGTTGCTTATTTTTGATCAGATTTTAATTTTCTTTTCATTAATTAGCTTTATTTTTGGGCCACATTTGAATAGGACAATAAAAAAAAAACAGTCATCTAGCCTATTACGAGATGGGCCTTTCTATTCTTTACACGTAACCATCAAATGAAGTTTTCAACATGATGTCGTCAAAACCTCTCAACTTTTCATATTTTCGTGAGTTGTCAAAAATAGCACTAGGCCACCTGCTTATGGGAAGTTTAGCTGTTCCACACATTTTGTACAACGTCAATGAACTTTTTGTATGGAACAGCTGTTTATTTTTCTATTTCACAGTTGACCCCATAGTAAAAGTTGTTCATAATGACGAGTACATACGTACCCTTCAGTATTGTTGAACCTTTTTGATACACATTATATACTGCTTTTGACTTGTTAATGTTTGTAAATCGGAATGTATATTATTAATGAGAAGTAATTATCAAATGTAATTAAAATCTATAATTATAAATTGTAAAAAGCTCGTACAAAATCTAATAACGTTTTAAAAGCGTTAACAGTTTTACTGAACGTTAGTCTACTAGGCTATTCTGAAATGGTGTACTTTGAAAGGAGATTTTGTCATTATGAACCTTTTTATAGTGTGCCAATGAATTAACTATAGATGTTGATATTAGTTTAAAAAATTTTTTTTTTAAATCACGGTAATTGTAGTGGTAGGACTCTACCGCAGAGGCCGCCTGGGGAAGTACCACACGTTTGCCAGTTATTCAACCACCAAGCAGTAGTGTGCAAGCATTACTGTGTTCCGGTTTGGGGTTTACCAGAGAAATTACTGGGCATGAAGTAATTTGTCATGTAATATCTCAGTGTGACGAGCGCAGTGCAGTGCGGCGCGGGATTGAGTTCGCAAGTTCATGATTCTGGCACTGCTACTGTTATGGGCAGGCATGATGCTTACCACCAGGCGAACGTCTCGCTCGCCTCGTCACTCCAATGCATAAAAACAGTCCAAATTAGCCATAATGACTGAAGCTTGCAATATTTTTTTTCGATGCTCTCAGCATTTTTGACTACGTCATCCTTTGGCTTAGTACACTATTTCAGAATAACCTTTTGTAATATTAAAATACGTAGTTTTGTAACGGAAGCCTCAAAGGTAACTTTATGTTTACTTATATTACTAAAAAAAGTTTAACACAAACGACGAACGCATCGTCTTTTGGAACTTTTCTTTACAAGGCCTTTCTCCCACGGAGATATTAAGGCAACTGTCAAGTAAGGCAGTTGAGAGGTTTGTGGCTAAATGTAAAACTATTTTTTGTATTTATTTTTTACTTTTCCGTGTTAATTGTTGTTTTCAAAGGACTTCAAAAAAGGAGGTGTCTCAAGTCGATTGTACGTTTTTTTAAGTATTTTTGTTTGTATGTTACGCGTTTACTCCGCCAATTATGAATTGACTTTTATGATTATTTTTTTTTGTACGTCAGGGTGATGCTTCAAAGGTGGTCCCGTATAAATCATATCGAAATCGGTTCAGTAGTTTGGTTTTTAAATCAAAATAAAATTTTATTTAGTTCTATGTTTGTTCTGTGTCTGGGTGTAGTATGTATTTACGAAAAAAATATGTATATAAGTATTCTATCAGCTATCTGGTTTCCATATTACAAGCTTTGCTTAGTTTGGGGCTAGATGGCGCTGTGTGTAATAAATGTGGGGGACATTATTTATTTATTTATTTATTATTATTAACGGGATATTTATCGTGATTATGTTGTGAAATAATAAAACAGAAAAACAGATTTAAAACCCTGTTTTAAATCAAAATAACTGGAATTATGTCTATGTCATCCAGGTAGTCGAAATATTTAAGACAATTGTTTAAAAAAAAAGCGTATAATGTATTTGTATTTTTGAGCGCAAATGTCATTAATATCAGGCGCTAGTTAAACGCCTAAGATTTCTAGTTGACAAAAAAATATGCCCTTTAAAAACATGTTTATTTAGTTGTTATCGATATTTTGGTCATTGCGCGATAGAATCCGGAACGAGGATATTCGGCAAAGAACCAAAGTTACCGACATAGCTCGCAAGGTTTGCAAGTTGAAGTGGCTGTGGGCAGGACACATCGCTCGAAGAACTGACAACCGATGGGGGAGAAAGGTTCTCGAGTGGCGACCGCGAACCGGAAGACGCAGCGTAGGCGCGGGCACCCGGTGGATGCAAATGGCAGGTTGTCGTACAGTGTGGCGGTCTAAGGGGGAGGCCTTCGTTCAGCAGTGGACGTCTCCGGGTTGCTGATGATATTTTGGTAGCGAGCGACTAAAGTCATACGCGTTGTCGACAATGCGTCGCGCCGTGTACAAAGCGGGGAAATAGTACGCCGGCTAATGGCGAAGAACGAATAGATTTGCGTTTAAAACTCAACTCGCTTGCCGATAGCCCCGTGGGAGAAAGGCCTAACATTGACAAAAATATTGTTTTTTTTTCAATATCTCAACATATTAAAGTACAGTTTAAATTTTAAGGCTGTTTCAATCACTTTTACTTCATAATAATCAAAAGATCCCTCGGTATTTCATCAGAAGAAAATTTTGTTAAATCAGGACGCAGTCTATTTCCAAGCCGAAACGCGTCTGAAACGGTGCAGCCGTTTCATTTTAGCTTAATTAAGATTTAACGTAATCTTAATAACGAACGTTTGATATTTTCCGCTACTAAAGTATAAAATGTATATGTGCGTGATTGCTATTAGTATTGAGGCTAATGCTAAAATTAAACTATAAAAAAAATTGCATTAACGTGTATTAATGCTAGAATTAAACTATTAAAAATAGCATTAGCATGTATTAATACTAATGCTAAAATTAAACTATTAAAAAATAGCATGTGTATAATTAGCTATCTAGTTTTGGTGCTTTTAAAAATCAGTGTTGGGTATACAAAACGTTAATAACATTTTTGATACGGTTATTGAAAAAAGTTGCTAAAAAGGAACATTAAATAACACGCAATTTACGTCTTTATGTCTTTGAACTTATTGTTTAATTGCAGTCATCGTATACCTGCAATCTAATGCATTAATTCGCATTTAATCCTGTATAAAATCATCAAATATCATTTAAAAAAATACGCTATTGCGAAAAAACACGATTAACTTTAAAATAATCTAGTAATACGAATTAGCATTATAGTTACTGGTGGTAACTTTGCTATTAATTATAAAAATAGCAGTAAAAAAAAATATTTTAACGTCACCTATACAAACTATATAGGTTTCCGATTAAACTAATTCACACGTGGAAAAAAACTACTAATAACATGGTAACTTTAAAATTAATGTAGCTAAGTAAACGTTAAAAATTGCATATAAAAATAGCAGTTAGCAAATAACAGTTTAATTTAGCTATTTAAATTAATTAAACGTTTTGCGCGCGTTCCGCTTCCAACCTACGCTTCCTATTGACGATTGGCATGAACAGCCACAGCGACGCGCCCGCTATAAAAATGAACCCAAACGTAATGAACATAGATTTGAAATTCTGTTCTCTCTGGAACCAGAGCCCGCATATAGGAGGCCCGATTAGCTGCAGTATACCGTTCACGAACAAACTTATACCGTAAGTCGACATTAACCTCTCCACTCCCAACACTTCGGCCATCACTAGCGTAGTAACGCTGTTATTAACACCCGAAGCTAGCCCGAAAAACGCGCAAACAATACTGATACTCAAATAAGACTCCAAAAACGGCACGATAATCAACGCTATGCCCGAGAAAACCAAGCCCCCAACGAAATAAACAGTCTTCGGAATAAGATTCAAATCGCACAAAGCGGAGCCGCCGATACGTCCGACCAGGTCGAGCGCCGACACGGTACTGAGGAGATACGCGCCTCTAGCTTTATCGAACCCGATATTTTGTGCATGCGAGGGCAGCAGGATAATGAAGTTGGTGACAGATATAGCGACGGTGCTGCCCGAGAGTAGGATGATCAGATAAGCCGGGTCAGCCAAAAGATTCAGATCGAAAAACTTGTTAGGCTCCCGTTTTTCCTTTTTAGATTTTTTCTTGCAACAGAAACAGCAGTACGCCACCTCTGCGACGCTGTCCGTCACCGATTTAAGGGAGAACTGCGAAGCGAACTGGTTCGGCTGATCGAAAGCTGATAAAGTGGAGCCGTGGAAAGGAGTCGTCGGGACGTACGCAAAGCTAGAAGTAGAGTAATTCCGTTTCGGACCGGCCGAGCTCAGTCTTCTACCGAAAGCTTCTGTCGAGCTCAACTTCCTAACTTCGGAACCAATCGACGTGGAGCTGTAGGGGGTCTTCGGTATAGGTCTGGAGTAAGACAGTTTCCTCTTAGAAAGGTTATGGCGAAGTTGATTCGATGAAGGTACAGGGGTGATATTTTGGCTGTGTATTTGGGTTAGAGATTGTTTTCTGGTTGAGTTCTTTTCGAAGCCATTTTCTATAGCTCTCGGTACGTCGTCCGCCATGTGGAATGTTTCTATCGGCTCTTCCTCTTCGAAAAGTATGTCATCCTGAAAAGGCAATAACTCGTTTATTTACATTTTATAATAACTTGCTATATTAAATTAGAGCGCGATAAAACCCATATACAAAAAACGACAATCACTTACTTACAACTATGCTTTGTCTAAATTAGGTTAATAATTTTGACAACTCACAGTAGGGATGAGGTAGTGTATAATCGGTAATGAACCTATTCGATTATTATTCTCGTAAAACTTGGATTCGATTACGTATATTCTAAAACAATTTATGTCTGCTAAATTAATAATTTAATAATTAATTTATGACTATAAAACCCTCCCTTAACGATTCATGACTCCGTAGATCAGAATGACGGAGATGAGAAAACCGATAATTTACTGATAATGAATATCGTTTAATCGAAAATGCGTACAATGGAGGAAAAAAATACATTATGCAAATAACGGTATTTTTTTCATTTTCCATAACCTATTCATTTTACGAAAACCGATTATAGCGCCACATTTCCGGCACTGCGCCCGGACGCGTGACGGCTGAATTGAATGGCGGCAAAATGTTTTTTTTTTCTTCTTATAATTGGGTGATCGATTGGGCAAATAACTTTAATATTTCCAAAAGATAATATAGTTACCCAAATGTACATTTTTATTATTCGATTTATTTTATTTCAAAACCGATTATTGATAGTCTGTGGTTGTTTGTTATACGCCGCACTTCTCTAAGTGGGCGGTAGCCGTCAACGCAGTACGAATTAATTGTATTAGATTTATTCGAAAAAAGAATACGAAGCTTGCCAAAATTATCAACCTAATTTAGAGAAAGCATATGTACGTTATTTGTATGCTTTTTTTTTATTAGTCTAAAACAGCATTACCTAATAAAAAATAAATCGCTGCCTCTAATTTAGTATCACACATTAAAACCACGCTACATTTTTAATTCTACAACATCTAATTTGCTAATAAGCTAATATTTTTTGCTGGCAACACTTTCTAAGCTATATTTATAACGCATAATCACTTTCGTTATCCATTACTGTAAAGCTCGGTACACACTTAGAGGTGTAACATGTAATGCAATTGACACACATAACATTATATCTCTAGCTACAGTATTACATTACATGCTCGCCCTTAAGTGGGAAGCAAGCTTTATTTCTCTTCGCCGTACGATTTAAAGCTGATGTTACATTTGTGTGTTTTTGAAAATGAAACTATTTTTTATTCGCTGTTAAGTGAAGTAAGGAAAGTGATTATATTTAATAGTTTTAAGGAGAAGTTAATTTCTGTTAACAGTTGAACGGTTAGTTGAATCAGATAATGGGTTAAGTCAATAGCGGCGAAAGCTATAGCATGTTGCGTTATTTAGTTGTTAAATAGCATAAATAACTTAGCAGTTATCACGATTACTGTTATAGAGTAAGAAAATGATAAGAGCTCAAAGCCAAGTATTTAATTACGTTTCCACTTCAAAAGCTACATTAAAACACAAAAAGACGGACAAGCTAAAGACATTTACAACACAGATAAAACACGTTATAAGATAGTAGCACTTAAAAATCCTAACAAAATATATAAAAAAAAAGTTAATATTAACAAACAAGGTCTAAGCTGTATTAGTTTATTTATTTATTGCTAAATGCTTTTAATATAGGATGCGCTATTAAAAATAGCATTCGCTGTGAAAATTACATTAGCTATTTAAAATAACATTAGCTATTATAATTTCTTTGGCATTAGCTATTAAACTAGCATTAGGAATTAAAATAACATTAGCTATTAAATAAAAATAGCTTTTTTAGCTATTGAAAATAGCATTCCCTATGATAATAATATTAGCTATTAAAATAGCATTAGATATTAAAATAACATTAGATATTAAAATAGCATTAGCTATTAAAATAGCATTAGGAATTAAAATAACATTAGCTATTAAAATAACATTAGCTATTAAAATAACATTAGCTATTAAAATAGCATTAGCTATTAAAATAACATTAGCTATTAAAATAACATTAGCTATTAAAATAGCATTAGCTATTAAATAGCATTAGGTATTAAAATAGCATTAGATATTAAAATAGCATTAGATATTAAAATAACATTAGATATTACAATAATATTAGCTATTAAAATAGCATTAGGTATTAAAATAGCATTAGGAATTAAAATAACATTAGCTATTAAAATAGCATTAGCTTCTAAAATAGCATTCGTTATTAAAATAGCACTGGCTATTAAAATAGCATTCGTTATTTTAATTGACATTAGCTATTAAAATAGCATTAGCAGTCACATTGAATATTTCGAATAGCGAAAAAATAGCATAACTTATAACGTGTTAATTTCAACATACATAAATGAATTTGCTTACTTTAAGTGATGTTGCGATGCACCGCAATGCTCCCACTTTTTGGTAAATATGCGAAATGAGAACTGGTTTCATTTTCAAAAAAACACTCACGATAAAAAATAAAATTAAAAAAAAAACATTTTAAAAGCTAAAAATATCTACGTAAACGGATTTGTAATTAAACGACACGGAACAATTTTTAAGTAATGTTAAAAGCGAAATAATAGTTTTGCATAATTTGGCAACATTGCAAAAACATTGCATACGTAGCAAAAACATTGCCTGTTTACTAAACGCGTTACGGGTACATAAAAACAGCCAATTATGTCAATCTAGGAAAGTCGCAATAACAAATTCATAATAAACTTAACAAAATTGTCACCAATCTGGCAAAACATAATACACCTGGCAAACACGTAATCAGCCAGGAAACGCATTGCCAACCTGACAACCATTTATACCTAAACAACTCGCAACACTAACAAAACATCACATCATCAATAAATATTGACAAATCCTTACAATTCGCTATCATCATCATCATCACAAACCTAATACTAATTATGTTAGTTCTGTCCATCCAAAGGTTGTCTGGAAGAAATCGCTTAAGGTGATAAGGCCGCCCTTGTACGGCTGATGTATGTACCATGATTCGTTTTAAGATTGTTTCCTGTTGGTGTACAATAAAGATGTATTGTACAATACATAACAATAACTTTATTGACACAATAGAAAGGATATTACAAACATAATATACAAAAGGCGGTCTTATCGTTAAAAGCGATCTTTTTCAGATTGTTGATTTTCTGTATCAGCTGATATTGACAGCTTATTCAGCCGACTTCAGGACATAGCCTCCTCGCATTCGTTTTGGAAAACCCGATAATTAACGTGATCCATCTCAACCACCCCACTGACACATACACACACCAAATTCAGTTATGTCGGGACTTTGTTTAATTACTCGTAGTTCTCAGGCCCCGGTAAACCAAACTATTCCACTAAAATGCTTTTACAGTCAAGCAACCAGCAAACTCGTACCAATCAAAAAATATCAACCCGGCAAACTTCTAACAAACTTCAGCCAACCCGGCAAACTCCTTCATTCAACCCGGCAAACTTCTAACGAACTTTCAATCAACCCGCTTAGCTCGTAACAAACTTCAATCAACCCGCTTAACTCGTAACAAATATCAATCAACCTGCTTAACTCGTAACAAACTTCAATCAACCTGCTTAACTCGTATCAAACTTCAATCAACCTGCTTAACTCGTAACAAACTTCAATCAACCTGCTTAACTCGTATCAAACTTCAATCAACCTGCTTAACTCGTATCAAACTTCAATCAACCTGCTTAGCTCGTAACAAACTTCAATCAACCCGCTTAACTCGTAACAAATATCAATCAACCTGCTTAACTCGTATCAAACTTCAATCAACCTGCTTAACTCGTAACAAACTTCAGTCAACCCGCTTAACTCGTAACAAATATCAATCAACCTGCTTAACTCGTAACAAACTTCAATCAACCTAATTAACTCGTAACAAACTTCAGTCAACCCGCTTAACTCGTAACAAATATCAATCAACCTGCTTAACTCGTAACAAACTTCAATCAATCCCAGCAAACTCGTAACAACCCTCGTAAAACTGACCTGAGGTCCGTCCTCCTCCTCCTCTTCCTCAGGGTCCTTGTACCTTCGCACCATGTGTTCCTCGACGGGCTGGAAGAGCAGCGCGGCCGCCCACGTGTTCAACATTATCCCGCCCAGGATCAGCACGGCGCCTCTGGAACATTAAACACGGTTTTTCAGCATCGGTATAAAAATCTCGTAATTCAGAGTAACTTTCCTTTGTGGAAACTAGTGTATCTTGTAAAGGAAAAAACGTATTTTCTAGTAACCAGTATCGTATAACGAAGAATTTTAATAAACAAACAAACAAACTATTAATAAACATGTTCACACTAACTTGCTGTTCACTAAACGGAAACAAAATGTTTCATACCCCTGCACTCGCCGCCGTAGCTTCGTTGTTCTGCCGAAGATCCGAACGAATTACGGCAAAACTATGATTACGTTTGCCTTTACAACAAAATACCCTCGGAAATAAAATAAAAAAACTCGTTCAATACATTCAAAAATAAACTTGCCGAAGTTATTATCAAAGAGAAACTAGTTTAATAAAAAAAATGCAAGTTAAGCTCAGATCAGATTGTGTTATTTGTCAATTTCTTTTAATTGTGCCTACATTAATATATTAATTCGATTTGCATTGTATACCTATTTTATTTATGTGTTATAAATGTGTATTAGCTGCATCTTGCGACAATGAACTACATACAAATATTATAGCAGTGTTCTCATGGAAGTTATGTAATGTCTTGTATTAGAATAACTATATTTAAACGTAAACCTTTTCTTCTGCCGTAACTGGTTACGAGCCTCCGGTTTCGTACGCGGCTGAAGGGAAATTTAAGTTTCGTATCCGTACATGTCAAACACGTGACTGTAGTGTTGCCTTATTATATGCGTAAGTGTTGAGCAGGTAACTGTATGTGTACTGACTTGTATCCGTAAGTATAGAGCAGGTAACTGTATGTGTACTGCCTTGTATCCGTAAGTATAGAGCAGGTAACTGTATGTGTACTGCCTTGTATCCGTAAGTATAGAGCAGGTAACTGTATGTGTACTGACTTGTATCCGTAAGTATAGAGCAGGTAACTGTATGTGTACTGCCTTGTATCCGTAAGTATAGAGCAGGTAACTGTATGTGTACTGCCTTGTATCCGTAAGTATAGAGCAGGTAACTGTATGTGTACTGACTTGTATCCGTAAATATAGAGCAGGTAACTGTATGTGTACTGCCTTGTATCCGTAAGTATAGAGCAGGTAACTGTATGTGTACTGCCTTGTATCCGTAAGTATAGAGCAGGTAACTGTATGTGTACTGCCTTGTATCCGTAAGTATAGAGCAGGTAACTGTATGTGTACTGCCTTGTATCCGTAAGTATAGAGCAGGTAACTGTATGTGTACTGCCTTGTATCCGTAAGTATAGAGCAGGTAACTGTATGTGTACTGACTTGTATCCGTAAGTATAGAGCAGGTAACTGTATGTGTACTGACTTGTATCCGTAACTGTTGAGCAGGTATCTGTATGTGTACTGACATGTATCCGTAAGTGTTGAGCCGGTAACTGTATGTGTACTGCCTTGTATCCGTAAGTATAGAGCAGGTAACTGTATGTGTACTGCCTTGTATCCGTAAGTATAGAGCAGGTAACTGTATGTGTACTGACTTGTATCCGTAAGTATAGAGCAGGTAACTGTATGTGTACTGACTTGTATCCGTAACTGTTGAGCCGGTAACTGTATGTGTACTGACTTGTATCCGTAAGTATAGAGCAGGTAACTGTATGTGTACTGACTTGTATCCGTAAGTATAGAGCAGGTAACTGTATGTGTACTGCCTTGTATCCGTAAGTATAGAGCAGGTAACTGTATGTGTACTGACTTGTATCCGTAAGTATAGAGCAGGTAACTGTATGTGTACTGCCTTGTATCCGTAAGTATAGAGCAGGTAACTGTATGTGTACTGCCTTGTATCCGTAAGTATAGGGTTCTGTGTTATAAAAATATTTAAAAATATATAGCCCGCGTTAAATGTAAATGTAATAAGTGTAACGTGTAAAGTCATAAGTAAATACATAGTGACAGTGTTATTTTATCCAAAATACTCGTAGATATTACTAAATTCAACAATAGTATCGGATCAATAGCATTAGTCGTGTGTGTTAGTGAAGTGGACTCAAGACTCAAAACCGTACAGTGTTTCAATTAATATCTCAGTCTTTATCTGTGTAAGGACTGAAATATTAATTATTATAATAAGAATAAACTAAAACATTAATTATATCTGAACGCTTTTAAATCACCCTCATTTTTGTGTTAAAAATCAAACCAACGGAGTGTACGGCAACCAGTGATAAACAGTGACCGACTCGCACCGAAGTATATGAGTCACCTGTAACGGCTTTGTGTGCCCGGCACGAGAGCTTGTCGTAGTTACAATACGACATTTTCGCCACTCAGCTTAACGAGCGGCTGGCCCAGGGGTCAAGCCGACGGCGTTGAGTGCGATAGCTCCGTGTTCAAGCCTCGCCAAGGCGCGTTATTTTTGCGTAGACTGTAGATCGTCTATAGGCGCAGAGAGGTAACCCAGCGTTGCAAAGTAAGTCACAGTTGAGATTTATACCAAATTATTATTTTTAAACAAAAAAAAATATATTAAAAAAAAAATATAAAAGCGATGACGCTGAAAATGGACTGCTCCGCATGCTGCAATATAATAACAGACACCGAAGAATTCTTGAGCTGCAGCCTAACTGAATGCTGCAAAAAATATCATCTCTTATGTATTGGAGATAAAAACCTTTCCCCGGAATCACGCAACCGCTGGATCTGTCCCGAGTGCCGTTGCGCAGCTAAGAAGGGTGGCGACAACAGTGCAACACCGGTAGGCGCCTCTAAGAAGAACCGAGACCCAAACGTGACTCACAGGGTGAAAGTAGCTCCATTAATTCCGGTAGATTTAAGAAAGGACGAAGACCCCGCCATATTACTACACGAAATGCGCATGCTACGCCAAGATATGACATCTATGAGAGAGCAGTTTAGTCTCGAGATAGCAAGTTATGAAGCTAAGCTGAGCCGCTCCATTCACGTCATAGAGAGCTATGAAGCGAAGCTGAGCCAGGCTGTCACCACAATAACCAGCCACGAGACAAAGATTGGAAAGTATGCCGAGCTAGTCGAGACGCTCGTCGGGACGATCAACAAGACGAACGAAGACTTCAGCGCTAAATTTGACTCCGCACTCGTTGCTAGAGATACTGCGACGGTAATAGCGACGCAGTGCGCTCCCTCGACTGAGCTGAAACAGCCGGAGATACAGTCGGAGAGCTCAACCCTCGCACCTGTACATCAGCGCACACTTTACGCTCATGTAGCGGCGCCCAAACACAAGCACAAGCGAAATGCGCGCGCACGCCAGGAGATGACACTAGCCTCCACATCAGCACAGCCCTCATCGAGCGCGGCGGGATCGACCATATTTGATGCGCGTGCGCCCGCCGGCGGAAAGCGACCTACCGCCCCTCGTCCCTCATACGCGCCAGCACAACCCTCCAACACCTACGACACACATGAGTTGACAACACTGACGGCATCCACAAGCCACCATGACGATGATCAAGGATGGGAGAGAGTGCAGAATCATAGAACGAGAAGAGACAACCTACGGCGGCGAACCGTGATTAGAGGAAGTGGGGTTAATGACGACGAACTCAAAACCGTCGAACGAGCGCGTAAAATTCACGCCTGTTTCTTTACCCCCGAGACCACAGCTGAAACCATAATATCGTACATGAAAAGAAAGAAACAGTGCGATAACTACCACGTCGATAAACTGAAGCTAGCCCACTCGTATTACTCGTCGTTCTCCCTCACGGTACCGAACAGCCATTTTGAGTTCTTTATGTCCGCCGAGAACTGGCCGACTAGCACCCAAGTCAGCGAGTGGTTTCGTGGAAGCGGCGGGCGTGCAGACGGCGCGCCCCGAGCGCACCCCGCGCCTCGTAGACAGCAGCGTTACGCCTGCGACAGCGCTACGTGCGCTTACACCGCCGCCGCCGCCCGCGGGACGTCGAAACAAGGGACCTACGTCGGCGCCACCCGCGCCTCCACGTTCACCTCCGGGAAATCAACCTCGACATTGTAAATCAACGTCCCTGACAATCTGTCACCAAAATATTCGGTGTATAACAAACAAGACTAAACAACTCGAGGTTCTACTGACAAAGGAACTCACCTGCGACTTAATAGTTATTACCGAACACTGGTTACGTAAACACGAATTAGTTTCTGTTACACTATGTAACTTTGATTTATTATCTTTTAGCTGTAGAGAAAAAGTAGCACACGGCGGAAGTTGCATCTACGTACGGTCGGGAATGATGGCGGTCAGCAGACAGGACTATTGCGACCTAACGCAGGAACAAATTTTTGACGTGTGCGCCGTGCACTTACTTGACGACAATATCCTAGTTGTAGGAGTGTACCACTCCAACTTGACGAGTCACGGTGACTACCTTCAACTTTTCGAGACCCTTCTCTGTAAAGTAACAGACGAGGGCTTGGACTGCGTCATAATGGGTGATATTAATATCGATCTGCTAGACAGCTCTAGCGCACAAAAGCAGTTGGTAGATGTGCTTGAAAGTTTTAATTTTACGCAATTAGTAAACCACCCAACGCGCGTGGATGCGGGTGGTCGTAAGTCTCTTCTAGACCACGCGTACACAAACATGGCTGCGAAACGCGTGACTACCATCGTGGGCGTCGACACGCACCCGCTCAGTGACCATGGCGCCCAGCGCCTCACTCTAGCAAGAAGCGTTACTTCTGCACCTGCGCCCGCGCACTATCTAGGCCGCAGCTTCTCTGCGGCCAACGAGTATAACTTTATTGTTGCCCTGGATTCCATTGACTGGGACAATATCATTGAAAAATCGAGTAATTGTTGTCACGCGTTGGCCGAGAGTATAGTCAATATTTTATCTAATAAATTAAAAATCTGTTTTCCGCAAAAAAAACAGCTTACTCATAATAAACACTGGGTTGACGCGGAAATTCACAATTTTAAGCACTTACTGCATGAGGCTATACAATTAAAGAAAACATTTCCCACCGATGACTTACTGCGTATTAAGTGCGATGAACTTACAATTAAATATCACGCCTTATTAAAAGAAAAACGTGTCAGTCATTACTCTAGTATAGTCAGGGATAATCCACGACGCATGTGGACTGTAATAAATTCAGAGCTGGGTCGTGGCACTCGCGAGAGAGTCGATTTCACTGACCTGGTGCGGGACGCGGACGGTCAAGCGTTTGGCACGAAGAAGGATCTGGTGGACGCACTTAACTCGGGGTTCGTGACGGCGGCAAGTAGGTGCGGAGCGCCCGCGGCTAACAGCGTAAGCGCCTTAGCTGCACTTGGGGACGAAGCATCCGCTAGCGACGTGTCACTAAGGCTAGAACCGTTCTCTCCCGTTGAAGTGGTTACTATAGCGACCAAACGTATTGCTCCTAAAAAGAGTACCGATCTCTATGGTCTGTCCGCGAGCATATTAAAAACCGGTATAGAACCAGTAGCACCCGTTATTAGTCACTTGTTTAACTCATGCCTGCGGGAAGGCATATACCCAACAGCACTCAAGAAAGTTAAAATATGCCCCTTGTACAAAGGGAAGGGCAAAAAATCAGAGGTCAAGTCCTATAGGCCCATATCTCTCGTCCCTGCCGTAAGTAAAGTGTTTGAGGTCGGACTCAACAGGAGACTTCTTAACTTTATCGTAGATCGTGGCGTTTTGTCGGAACGGCAATACGCGTATCGGGCCGGCCGTGGGACCACAGACTGGGTGCGTGAGGTGGTGTGGCGAGTGTTGAGCGCGCGCGAGGCGGGATTACAGGTTGCCGTTCTTTGTTGCGACCTATCGAGCGCGTTCGATACTGCCGATCACGATCTCGTTGCTAATAAGCTGCAGTTTTACGGGATCCGCGGTCCGGCTCTGTGTGTGATGTCGTCCTTCATGTCTAAGCGAACGCAGGTCGTGGTGGGTGACAGAGGCCACGTCGTATCGTCTGAGATGGAGAACGGGATGGGCGTCCCACAGGGCTCCTGCTTGTCTAACACCTCATTCAGTCTCCTCCTCAACGACCTACCCGGTGCCATCACTGGCGCCGAGATTTACATGTACGCCGATGACGTCGCTGCGGTGATTACCGCGCCGACGCATAGTCAGCTGGAGTCGAAACTGAACACGGTAGCAAACGAGCTCGACAGCTGGTTCCGTTCTAACGGATTAGCTCTTAATAAGGACAAGACATGCTTCCTTGCATTCAACCTCAATGGTCACTCAACAAAGACTTATTCGGTAGCAGTCGGCAATACCGCGCTCCAACAGGTACATAGTACGAAACTTCTGGGTTTCCACATCGACGGTGCGTTGACGTGGGAGACGCACATAGACGAGCTTTGCGGGAAGCTGAGCCGCTCGTGCTTCGCGCTCCGGCGGCTTGCGAGCACCGCCACCCGCAGCGTGGTGCGCTCCTGCTACTTCGCGACCGTCCACAGTAACATCACGTACGGGTTGGAGCTGTGGGGCCGCGCTGCCGATCGGAACAGAGTCTTTGTAATGCAGAAACGAGCCATACGTGCTATATGCGGGGTTCAGAACGACGTCTCATGCGTAGAGCTATTTAGGGAACTTCAGATACTGCCCTTGCCGTGTGAGTTTATTTACCAGATAGCCCTATTCACCCATGTAAACCTAGAAACGTTCCAACGTAGGGGCGTTCACAGCACTTTAGATTTACGAAGTAATAAAAAGAAAGACCAACTGATCACCCCGTCGCACCGTCTCGTCAAGTCGGAGAGGTCAGTGTATATTCTGGGGCCCGCGATCTACAACCGTATACCAGCTTCCATTCGGGATGCTCCTTCCACCGGGTGCTTCAAATCTAAGCTCAGAGCGTGGTTACAAGAGAATTTGTTTTATGACATTGAAGCTTATTTTAAAATAAGAGATTATTGACGTATTTTTATAATTATTATTTCATTTTATTACCTAAGTAATTATTATTTTTGACTTACTTAATGAAATTTGACGTGTAACTTTGGTGTTATCAATAAATTATTTGTATTTGTATTTGTATTTGTATAGAGCAGGTAACTGTATGTGTACTGCCTTGTATCCGTAAGTATAGAGCAGGTAACTGTATGTGTACTGCCTTGTATCCGTAAGTATAGAGCAGGTAACTGTATGTGTACTGCCTTGTATCCGTAAGTATAGAGCAGGTAACTGTATGTGTACTGCCTTGTATCCGTAAGTATAGAGCAGGTAACTGTATGTGTACTGACTTGTATCCGTAAGTATAGAGCAGGTAACTGTATGTGTACTGCCTTGTATCCGTAAGTATAGAGCAGGTAACTGTATGTGTACTGACTTGTATCCGTAAGTATAGAGCAGGTAACTGTATGTGTACTGACTTGTATCCGTAACTGTTGAGCCGGTAACTGTATGTGTACTGACTTGTATCCGTAAGTATAGAGCAGGTAACTGTATGTGTACTGACTTGTATCCGTAAGTATAGAGCAGGTAACTGTATGTGTACTGCCTTGTATCCGTAAGTATAGAGCAGGTAACTGTATGTGTACTGACTTGTATCCGTAAGTATAGAGCAGGTAACTGTATGTGTACTGCCTTGTATCCGTAAGTATAGAGCAGGTAACTGTATGTGTACTGCCTTGTATCCGTAAGTATAGAGCAGGTAACTGTATGTGTACTGCCTTGTATCCGTAAGTATAGAGCAGGTAACTGTATGTGTACTGCCTTGTATCCGTAAGTATAGAGCAGGTAACTGTATGTGTACTGCCTTGTATCCGTAAGTATAGAGCAGGTAACTGTATGTGTACTGCCTTGTATCCGTAAGTATAGAGCAGGTAACTGTATGTGTACTGACTTGTATCCGTAAGTATAGAGCAGGTAACTGTATGTGTACTGCCTTGTATCCGTAAGTATAGAGCAGGTAACTGTATGTGTACTGCCTTGTATCCGTAAGTATAGAGCAGGTAACTGTATGTGTACTGCCTTGTATCCGTAACTGTTGAGCAGGTATCTGTATGTGTACTGCCTTGTATCCGTAAGTATAGAGCAGGTAACTGTATGTGTACTGCCTTGTATCCGTAAGTATAGAGCAGGTAACTGTATGTGTACTGACATGTATCCGTAAGTATAGAGCAGGTAACTGTATGTGTACTGCCTTGTATCCGTAAGTATAGAGCAGGTAACTGTATGTGTACTGCCTTGTATCCGTAACTGTTGAGCAGGTATCTGTATGTGTACTGCCTTGTATCCGTAAGTATAGAGCAGGTAACTGTATGTGTACTGCCTTGTATCCGTAAGTATAGAGCAGGTAACTGTATGTGTACTGCCTTGTATCCGTAAGTATAGAGCAGGTAACTGTATGTGTACTGCCTTGTATCCGTAAGTATAGAGCAGGTAACTGTATGTGTACTGCCTTGTATCCGTAAGTATAGAGCAGGTAACTGTATGTGTACTGACATGTATCCGTAAGTATAGAGCAGGTAACTGTATGTGTACTGCCTTGTATCCGTAAGTATAGAGCAGGTAACTGTATGTGTACTGCCTTGTATCCGTAACTGTTGAGCAGGTATCTGTATGTGTACTGCCTTGTATCCGTAAGTATAGAGCAGGTAACTGTATGTGTACTGCCTTGTATCCGTAAGTATAGAGCAGGTAACTGTATGTGTACTGCCTTGTATCCGTAAGTATAGAGCAGGTAACTGTATGTGTACTGCCTTGTATCCGTAAGTATAGAGCAGGTAACTGTATGTGTACTGCCTTGTATCCGTAAGTGTTGAGCAGGTATCTGTATGTGTACTGCCTTGTATCCGTAAGTATAGAGCAGGTAACTGTATGTGTACTGCCTTGTATCCGTAAGTATAGAGCAGGTAACTGTATGTGTACTGACATGTATCCGTAAGTATAGAGCAGGTAACTGTATGTGTACTGCCTTGTATCCGTAAGTATAGAGCAGGTAACTGTATGTGTACTGCCTTGTATCCGTAACTGTTGAGCAGGTATCTGTATGTGTACTGCCTTGTATCCGTAAGTATAGAGCAGGTAACTGTATGTGTACTGCCTTGTATCCGTAAGTATAGAGCAGGTAACTGTATGTGTACTGCCTTGTATCCGTAAGTATAGAGCAGGTAACTGTATGTGTACTGCCTTGTATCCGTAAGTATAGAGCAGGTAACTGTATGTGTACTGCCTTGTATCCGTAAGTGTTGAGCCGGTAACTGTATGTGTACTGCCTTGTATCCGTAAGTATAGAGCAGGTAACTGTATGTGTACTGCCTTGTATCCGTAAGTATAGAGCAGGTAACTGTATGTGTACTGACTTGTATCCGTAAGTATAGAGCAGGTAACTGTATGTGTACTGCCTTGTATCCGTAACTGTTGAGCAGGTATCTGTATGTGTACTGACATGTATCCGTAAGTGTTGAGCCGGTAACTGTATGTGTACTGCCTTGTATCCGTAAGTATAGAGCAGGTAACTGTATGTGTACTGCCTTGTATCCGTAAGTATAGAGCAGGTAACTGTATGTGTACTGACATGTATCCGTAAGTGTTGAGCCGGTAACTGTATGTGTACTGACATGTATCCGTAAGTGTTGAGCCGGTAACTGTATGTGTACTGCCTTGTATCCGTAAGTATAGAGCAGGTAACTGTATGTGTACTGCCTTGTATCCGTAAGTATAGAGCAGGTAACTGTATGTGTACTGACTTGTATCCGTAAGTATAGAGCAGGTAACTGTATGTGTACTGACATGTATCCGTAAGTGTTGAGCCGGTAACTGTATGTGTACTGCCTTGTATCCGTAAGTATAGAGCAGGTAACTGTATGTGTACTGCCTTGTATCCGTAAGTATAGAGCAGGTAACTGTATGTGTACTGACTTGTATCCGTAAGTATAGAGCAGGTAACTGTATGTGTACTGCCTTGTATCCGTAAGTATAGAGCAGGTAACTGTATGTGTACTGCCTTGTATCCGTAAGTATAGAGCAGGTAACTGTATGTGTACTGACTTGTATCCGTAAATATAGAGCAGGTAACTGTATGTGTACTGCCTTGTATCCGTAAGTATAGAGCAGGTAACTGTATGTGTACTGCCTTGTATCCGTAAGTATAGAGCAGGTAACTGTATGTGTACTGCCTTGTATCCGTAAGTATAGAGCAGGTAACTGTATGTGTACT
Organism: Erannis defoliaria; assembly: GCA_905404285.2. Classification (NCBI taxonomy): domain Eukaryota; kingdom Metazoa; phylum Arthropoda; class Insecta; order Lepidoptera; family Geometridae; genus Erannis; species Erannis defoliaria. The sequence goes on along the minus strand of FR990093.1, from coordinate 1,274,423 downwards.
GCCTTGTATCCGTAAGTATAGAGCAGGTAACTGTATGTGTACTGCCTTGTATCCGTAAGTATAGAGCAGGTAACTGTATGTGTACTGACTTGTATCCGTAAGTATAGAGCAGGTAACTGTATGTGTACTGACTTGTATCCGTAACTGTTGAGCAGGTATCTGTATGTGTACTGACATGTATCCGTAAGTGTTGAGCCGGTAACTGTATGTGTACTGCCTTGTATCCGTAAGTATAGAGCAGGTAACTGTATGTGTACTGCCTTGTATCCGTAAGTATAGAGCAGGTAACTGTATGTGTACTGCCTTGTATCCGTAAGTATAGAGCAGGTAACTGTATGTGTACTGACTTGTATCCGTAACTGTTGAGCCGGTAACTGTATGTGTACTGACTTGTATCCGTAAGTATAGAGCAGGTAACTGTATGTGTACTGACTTGTATCCGTAAGTATAGAGCAGGTAACTGTATGTGTACTGCCTTGTATCCGTAAGTATAGAGCAGGTAACTGTATGTGTACTGACTTGTATCCGTAAGTATAGAGCAGGTAACTGTATGTGTACTGCCTTGTATCCGTAAGTATAGAGCAGGTAACTGTATGTGTACTGCCTTGTATCCGTAAGTATAGGGTTCTGTGTTATAAAAATATTTAAAAATATATAGCCCGCGTTAAATGTAAATGTAATAAGTGTAACGTGTAAAGTCATAAGTAAATACATAGTGACAGTGTTATTTTATCCAAAATACTCGTAGATATTACTAAATTCAACAATAGTATCGGATCAATAGCATTAGTCGTGTGTGTTAGTGAAGTGGACTCAAGACTCAAAACCGTACAGTGTTTCAATTAATATCTCAGTCTTTATCTGTGTAAGGACTGAAATATTAATTATTATAATAAGAATAAACTAAAACATTAATTATATCTGAACGCTTTTAAATCACCCTCATTTTTGTGTTAAAAATCAAACCAACGGAGTGTACGGCAACCAGTGATAAACAGTGACCGACTCGCACCGAAGTATATGAGTCACCTGTAACGGCTTTGTGTGCCCGGCACGAGAGCTTGTCGTAGTTACAATACGACATTTTCGCCACTCAGCTTAACGAGCGGCTGGCCCAGGGGTCAAGCCGACGGCGTTGAGTGCGATAGCTCCGTGTTCAAGCCTCGCCAAGGCGCGTTATTTTTGCGTAGACTGTAGATCGTCTATAGGCGCAGAGAGGTAACCCAGCGTTGCAAAGTAAGTCACAGTTGAGATTTATACCAAATTATTATTTTTAAACAAAAAAAAATATATTAAAAAAAAAATATAAAAGCGATGACGCTGAAAATGGACTGCTCCGCATGCTGCAATATAATAACAGACACCGAAGAATTCTTGAGCTGCAGCCTAACTGAATGCTGCAAAAAATATCATCTCTTATGTATTGGAGATAAAAACCTTTCCCCGGAATCACGCAACCGCTGGATCTGTCCCGAGTGCCGTTGCGCAGCTAAGAAGGGTGGCGACAACAGTGCAACACCGGTAGGCGCCTCTAAGAAGAACCGAGACCCAAACGTGACTCACAGGGTGAAAGTAGCTCCATTAATTCCGGTAGATTTAAGAAAGGACGAAGACCCCGCCATATTACTACACGAAATGCGCATGCTACGCCAAGATATGACATCTATGAGAGAGCAGTTTAGTCTCGAGATAGCAAGTTATGAAGCTAAGCTGAGCCGCTCCATTCACGTCATAGAGAGCTATGAAGCGAAGCTGAGCCAGGCTGTCACCACAATAACCAGCCACGAGACAAAGATTGGAAAGTATGCCGAGCTAGTCGAGACGCTCGTCGGGACGATCAACAAGACGAACGAAGACTTCAGCGCTAAATTTGACTCCGCACTCGTTGCTAGAGATACTGCGACGGTAATAGCGACGCAGTGCGCTCCCTCGACTGAGCTGAAACAGCCGGAGATACAGTCGGAGAGCTCAACCCTCGCACCTGTACATCAGCGCACACTTTACGCTCATGTAGCGGCGCCCAAACACAAGCACAAGCGAAATGCGCGCGCACGCCAGGAGATGACACTAGCCTCCACATCAGCACAGCCCTCATCGAGCGCGGCGGGATCGACCATATTTGATGCGCGTGCGCCCGCCGGCGGAAAGCGACCTACCGCCCCTCGTCCCTCATACGCGCCAGCACAACCCTCCAACACCTACGACACACATGAGTTGACAACACTGACGGCATCCACAAGCCACCATGACGATGATCAAGGATGGGAGAGAGTGCAGAATCATAGAACGAGAAGAGACAACCTACGGCGGCGAACCGTGATTAGAGGAAGTGGGGTTAATGACGACGAACTCAAAACCGTCGAACGAGCGCGTAAAATTCACGCCTGTTTCTTTACCCCCGAGACCACAGCTGAAACCATAATATCGTACATGAAAAGAAAGAAACAGTGCGATAACTACCACGTCGATAAACTGAAGCTAGCCCACTCGTATTACTCGTCGTTCTCCCTCACGGTACCGAACAGCCATTTTGAGTTCTTTATGTCCGCCGAGAACTGGCCGACTAGCACCCAAGTCAGCGAGTGGTTTCGTGGAAGCGGCGGGCGTGCAGACGGCGCGCCCCGAGCGCACCCCGCGCCTCGTAGACAGCAGCGTTACGCCTGCGACAGCGCTACGTGCGCTTACACCGCCGCCGCCGCCCGCGGGACGTCGAAACAAGGGACCTACGTCGGCGCCACCCGCGCCTCCACGTTCACCTCCGGGAAATCAACCTCGACATTGTAAATCAACGTCCCTGACAATCTGTCACCAAAATATTCGGTGTATAACAAACAAGACTAAACAACTCGAGGTTCTACTGACAAAGGAACTCACCTGCGACTTAATAGTTATTACCGAACACTGGTTACGTAAACACGAATTAGTTTCTGTTACACTATGTAACTTTGATTTATTATCTTTTAGCTGTAGAGAAAAAGTAGCACACGGCGGAAGTTGCATCTACGTACGGTCGGGAATGATGGCGGTCAGCAGACAGGACTATTGCGACCTAACGCAGGAACAAATTTTTGACGTGTGCGCCGTGCACTTACTTGACGACAATATCCTAGTTGTAGGAGTGTACCACTCCAACTTGACGAGTCACGGTGACTACCTTCAACTTTTCGAGACCCTTCTCTGTAAAGTAACAGACGAGGGCTTGGACTGCGTCATAATGGGTGATATTAATATCGATCTGCTAGACAGCTCTAGCGCACAAAAGCAGTTGGTAGATGTGCTTGAAAGTTTTAATTTTACGCAATTAGTAAACCACCCAACGCGCGTGGATGCGGGTGGTCGTAAGTCTCTTCTAGACCACGCGTACACAAACATGGCTGCGAAACGCGTGACTACCATCGTGGGCGTCGACACGCACCCGCTCAGTGACCATGGCGCCCAGCGCCTCACTCTAGCAAGAAGCGTTACTTCTGCACCTGCGCCCGCGCACTATCTAGGCCGCAGCTTCTCTGCGGCCAACGAGTATAACTTTATTGTTGCCCTGGATTCCATTGACTGGGACAATATCATTGAAAAATCGAGTAATTGTTGTCACGCGTTGGCCGAGAGTATAGTCAATATTTTATCTAATAAATTAAAAATCTGTTTTCCGCAAAAAAAACAGCTTACTCATAATAAACACTGGGTTGACGCGGAAATTCACAATTTTAAGCACTTACTGCATGAGGCTATACAATTAAAGAAAACATTTCCCACCGATGACTTACTGCGTATTAAGTGCGATGAACTTACAATTAAATATCACGCCTTATTAAAAGAAAAACGTGTCAGTCATTACTCTAGTATAGTCAGGGATAATCCACGACGCATGTGGACTGTAATAAATTCAGAGCTGGGTCGTGGCACTCGCGAGAGAGTCGATTTCACTGACCTGGTGCGGGACGCGGACGGTCAAGCGTTTGGCACGAAGAAGGATCTGGTGGACGCACTTAACTCGGGGTTCGTGACGGCGGCAAGTAGGTGCGGAGCGCCCGCGGCTAACAGCGTAAGCGCCTTAGCTGCACTTGGGGACGAAGCATCCGCTAGCGACGTGTCACTAAGGCTAGAACCGTTCTCTCCCGTTGAAGTGGTTACTATAGCGACCAAACGTATTGCTCCTAAAAAGAGTACCGATCTCTATGGTCTGTCCGCGAGCATATTAAAAACCGGTATAGAACCAGTAGCACCCGTTATTAGTCACTTGTTTAACTCATGCCTGCGGGAAGGCATATACCCAACAGCACTCAAGAAAGTTAAAATATGCCCCTTGTACAAAGGGAAGGGCAAAAAATCAGAGGTCAAGTCCTATAGGCCCATATCTCTCGTCCCTGCCGTAAGTAAAGTGTTTGAGGTCGGACTCAACAGGAGACTTCTTAACTTTATCGTAGATCGTGGCGTTTTGTCGGAACGGCAATACGCGTATCGGGCCGGCCGTGGGACCACAGACTGGGTGCGTGAGGTGGTGTGGCGAGTGTTGAGCGCGCGCGAGGCGGGATTACAGGTTGCCGTTCTTTGTTGCGACCTATCGAGCGCGTTCGATACTGCCGATCACGATCTCGTTGCTAATAAGCTGCAGTTTTACGGGATCCGCGGTCCGGCTCTGTGTGTGATGTCGTCCTTCATGTCTAAGCGAACGCAGGTCGTGGTGGGTGACAGAGGCCACGTCGTATCGTCTGAGATGGAGAACGGGATGGGCGTCCCACAGGGCTCCTGCTTGTCTAACACCTCATTCAGTCTCCTCCTCAACGACCTACCCGGTGCCATCACTGGCGCCGAGATTTACATGTACGCCGATGACGTCGCTGCGGTGATTACCGCGCCGACGCATAGTCAGCTGGAGTCGAAACTGAACACGGTAGCAAACGAGCTCGACAGCTGGTTCCGTTCTAACGGATTAGCTCTTAATAAGGACAAGACATGCTTCCTTGCATTCAACCTCAATGGTCACTCAACAAAGACTTATTCGGTAGCAGTCGGCAATACCGCGCTCCAACAGGTACATAGTACGAAACTTCTGGGTTTCCACATCGACGGTGCGTTGACGTGGGAGACGCACATAGACGAGCTTTGCGGGAAGCTGAGCCGCTCGTGCTTCGCGCTCCGGCGGCTTGCGAGCACCGCCACCCGCAGCGTGGTGCGCTCCTGCTACTTCGCGACCGTCCACAGTAACATCACGTACGGGTTGGAGCTGTGGGGCCGCGCTGCCGATCGGAACAGAGTCTTTGTAATGCAGAAACGAGCCATACGTGCTATATGCGGGGTTCAGAACGACGTCTCATGCGTAGAGCTATTTAGGGAACTTCAGATACTGCCCTTGCCGTGTGAGTTTATTTACCAGATAGCCCTATTCACCCATGTAAACCTAGAAACGTTCCAACGTAGGGGCGTTCACAGCACTTTAGATTTACGAAGTAATAAAAAGAAAGACCAACTGATCACCCCGTCGCACCGTCTCGTCAAGTCGGAGAGGTCAGTGTATATTCTGGGGCCCGCGATCTACAACCGTATACCAGCTTCCATTCGGGATGCTCCTTCCACCGGGTGCTTCAAATCTAAGCTCAGAGCGTGGTTACAAGAGAATTTGTTTTATGACATTGAAGCTTATTTTAAAATAAGAGATTATTGACGTATTTTTATAATTATTATTTCATTTTATTACCTAAGTAATTATTATTTTTGACTTACTTAATGAAATTTGACGTGTAACTTTGGTGTTATCAATAAATTATTTGTATTTGTATTTGTATTTGTATAGAGCAGGTAACTGTATGTGTACTGCCTTGTATCCGTAAGTATAGAGCAGGTAACTGTATGTGTACTGCCTTGTATCCGTAAGTATAGAGCAGGTAACTGTATGTGTACTGCCTTGTATCCGTAAGTATAGAGCAGGTAACTGTATGTGTACTGCCTTGTATCCGTAAGTATAGAGCAGGTAACTGTATGTGTACTGACTTGTATCCGTAAGTATAGAGCAGGTAACTGTATGTGTACTGCCTTGTATCCGTAAGTATAGAGCAGGTAACTGTATGTGTACTGACTTGTATCCGTAAGTATAGAGCAGGTAACTGTATGTGTACTGACTTGTATCCGTAACTGTTGAGCCGGTAACTGTATGTGTACTGACTTGTATCCGTAAGTATAGAGCAGGTAACTGTATGTGTACTGACTTGTATCCGTAAGTATAGAGCAGGTAACTGTATGTGTACTGACTTGTATCCGTAAGTATAGAGCAGGTAACTGTATGTGTACTGACTTGTATCCGTAAGTATAGAGCAGGTAACTGTATGTGTACTGCCTTGTATCCGTAAGTATAGAGCAGGTAACTGTATGTGTACTGCCTTGTATCCGTAAGTATAGAGCAGGTAACTGTATGTGTACTGCCTTGTATCCGTAAGTATAGAGCAGGTAACTGTATGTGTACTGCCTTGTATCCGTAAGTATAGAGCAGGTAACTGTATGTGTACTGCCTTGTATCCGTAAGTATAGAGCAGGTAACTGTATGTGTACTGCCTTGTATCCGTAAGTATAGAGCAGGTAACTGTATGTGTACTGACTTGTATCCGTAAGTATAGAGCAGGTAACTGTATGTGTACTGCCTTGTATCCGTAAGTATAGAGCAGGTAACTGTATGTGTACTGCCTTGTATCCGTAAGTATAGAGCAGGTAACTGTATGTGTACTGCCTTGTATCCGTAACTGTTGAGCAGGTATCTGTATGTGTACTGCCTTGTATCCGTAAGTATAGAGCAGGTAACTGTATGTGTACTGCCTTGTATCCGTAAGTATAGAGCAGGTAACTGTATGTGTACTGACATGTATCCGTAAGTATAGAGCAGGTAACTGTATGTGTACTGCCTTGTATCCGTAAGTATAGAGCAGGTAACTGTATGTGTACTGCCTTGTATCCGTAACTGTTGAGCAGGTATCTGTATGTGTACTGCCTTGTATCCGTAAGTATAGAGCAGGTAACTGTATGTGTACTGCCTTGTATCCGTAAGTATAGAGCAGGTAACTGTATGTGTACTGCCTTGTATCCGTAAGTATAGAGCAGGTAACTGTATGTGTACTGCCTTGTATCCGTAAGTATAGAGCAGGTAACTGTATGTGTACTGCCTTGTATCCGTAAGTATAGAGCAGGTAACTGTATGTGTACTGACATGTATCCGTAAGTATAGAGCAGGTAACTGTATGTGTACTGCCTTGTATCCGTAAGTATAGAGCAGGTAACTGTATGTGTACTGCCTTGTATCCGTAACTGTTGAGCAGGTATCTGTATGTGTACTGCCTTGTATCCGTAAGTATAGAGCAGGTAACTGTATGTGTACTGCCTTGTATCCGTAAGTATAGAGCAGGTAACTGTATGTGTACTGCCTTGTATCCGTAAGTATAGAGCAGGTAACTGTATGTGTACTGCCTTGTATCCGTAAGTATAGAGCAGGTAACTGTATGTGTACTGCCTTGTATCCGTAACTGTTGAGCAGGTATCTGTATGTGTACTGCCTTGTATCCGTAAGTATAGAGCAGGTAACTGTATGTGTACTGCCTTGTATCCGTAAGTATAGAGCAGGTAACTGTATGTGTACTGACATGTATCCGTAAGTATAGAGCAGGTAACTGTATGTGTACTGCCTTGTATCCGTAAGTATAGAGCAGGTAACTGTATGTGTACTGCCTTGTATCCGTAACTGTTGAGCAGGTATCTGTATGTGTACTGCCTTGTATCCGTAAGTATAGAGCAGGTAACTGTATGTGTACTGCCTTGTATCCGTAAGTATAGAGCAGGTAACTGTATGTGTACTGCCTTGTATCCGTAAGTATAGAGCAGGTAACTGTATGTGTACTGCCTTGTATCCGTAAGTATAGAGCAGGTAACTGTATGTGTACTGCCTTGTATCCGTAAGTGTTGAGCCGGTAACTGTATGTGTACTGCCTTGTATCCGTAAGTATAGAGCAGGTAACTGTATGTGTACTGCCTTGTATCCGTAAGTATAGAGCAGGTAACTGTATGTGTACTGACTTGTATCCGTAAGTATAGAGCAGGTAACTGTATGTGTACTGCCTTGTATCCGTAACTGTTGAGCAGGTATCTGTATGTGTACTGACATGTATCCGTAAGTGTTGAGCCGGTAACTGTATGTGTACTGACATGTATCCGTAAGTATAGAGCAGGTAACTGTATGTGTACTGCCTTGTATCCGTAAGTATAGAGCAGGTAACTGTATGTGTACTGCCTTGTATCCGTAAGTATAGAGCAGGTAACTGTATGTGTACTGACTTGTATCCGTAAGTATAGAGCAGGTAACTGTATGTGTACTGACATGTATCCGTAAGTGTTGAGCCGGTAACTGTATGTGTACTGCCTTGTATCCGTAAGTATAGAGCAGGTAACTGTATGTGTACTGCCTTGTATCCGTAAGTATAGAGCAGGTAACTGTATGTGTACTGACTTGTATCCGTAAGTATAGAGCAGGTAACTGTATGTGTACTGCCTTGTATCCGTAACTGTTGAGCAGGTATCTGTATGTGTACTGACATGTATCCGTAAGTGTTGAGCCGGTAACTGTATGTGTACTGCCTTGTATCCGTAAGTATAGAGCAGGTAACTGTATGTGTACTGCCTTGTATCCGTAAGTATAGAGCAGGTAACTGTATGTGTACTGCCTTGTATCCGTAACTGTTGAGCAGGTATCTGTATGTGTACTGACATGTATCCGTAAGTGTTGAGCCGGTAACTGTATGTGTACTGCCTTGTATCCGTAAGTATAGAGCAGGTAACTGTATGTGTACTGCCTTGTATCCGTAAGTATAGAGCAGGTAACTGTATGTGTACTGACTTGTATCCGTAAGTATAGAGCAGGTAACTGTATGTGTACTGACTTGTATCCGTAACTGTTGAGCCGGTAACTGTATGTGTACTGACTTGTATCCGTAACTGTTGAGCCGGTAACTGTATGTGTACTGCCTTGTATCCGTAAGTATAGAGCAGGTAACTGTATGTGTACTGACTTGTATCCGTAACTGTTGAGCCGGTAACTGTATGTGTACTGACTTGTATCCGTAAGTATAGAGCAGGTAACTGTATGTGTACTGACTTGTATCCGTAAGTATAGAGCAGGTAACTGTATGTGTACTGACTTGTATCCGTAAGTATAGAGCAGGTAACTGTATGTGTACTGACTTGTATCCGTAAGTATAGAGCAGGTAACTGTATGTGTACTGACTTGTATCCGTAACTGTTGAGCCGGTAACTGTATGTGTACTGACTTGTATCCGTAAGTATAGAGCAGGTAACTGTATGTGTACTGACTTGTATCCGTAAGTATAGAGCAGGTAACTGTATGTGTACTGACTTGTATCCGTAAGTATAGAGCAGGTAACTGTATGTGTACTGACTTGTATCCGTAACTGTTGAGCCGGTAACTGTATGTGTACTGACTTGTATCCGTAAGTATAGAGCAGGTAACTGTATGTGTACTGACTTGTAACCGTAAGTGTTGAGCAGGTATCGGAGCACGGGCGGCAGCACGATGGAGCCGAACGCGGAGCCCGACATGCAGATGCCGTTGGCGAGCCCGCGCAGGCGCACGAAGTATGACGTCACTATGTACACGGTGGGGGGGAACGCCAGCCCCGCGCCCGCGCCCACCATCGCGCCGAAACTGGAAACGAAAACGAATATTTTTTTACATACTATATTTTATCCCTTTTCAACCCCTTAGGGGTGCCATTTTAATTATTATACGAACGGTTTTTACTATGAGTCCGACTCTGAAATCGCGCGAAATCAGATGTTCTATGCATTTTGTCGAGAGGGATGACATTATTCAATGGAACAGCATTTTTTTGGGACCTCGCCCAATGGCCAATCACCCTTGAAGGTGGGAACGAGCTGTGGGATTTTGAAATCTGATGTAGTAGTTATCACTAGTAGTTCGCAGCGAACTGCGACCTGGCGACCCCCATATCTTCCACGCCATCCCTGGACGTGACCTTATCTTACCTTGGACCTGAGTAAATCCTAAACCTGCCTCCAGACCGACCGGAGGACGGGCAGCAGCGTCCTTTCGGTTAACGGTGGTGAGCATTCTGCGATCCCCAAGCCGCCTGCCAAGCGTGGGGATTATGACAATAGACAATCGTGTATTTGGCAAAAAATATAAACATAATACACTTAAAAAAAAATACAACCAACTTCAATATCGAATACTTGGATGACATCTTCATATTTTCTAGTAATTTTGATAAAATTTATATGGGACCACCTCCCATATAAATTTTATAGTAATAATAATAAATTGTATAGCGCCACGTTTCGTACAGTAATTTTGTTAGAAAATAATTAATTGCAATAAAGTTATTGCGAAAGAAAAAACTAGTTCAATAGTAAGATAAATTAAAATATTACTCGTCACCTTTACTAATTTTGGTTATGTGTCCTTCATACAAAAATACAAAGAAAAATTTACTTAAAAATTCATTTTTTAGAGGTTATTTTACGATAATTTTTTCTATCGAGAAAATTATTCGCAAATGTGTTTTCGAAACAATAGCCAACTAGGAAATATGATCTAGATTAACATATTTTTTTTAGTGCTTTCGAGTTTGTACATTTGGCCAAAACATTAACCCGAATGAAGCCAATTTGGGTGTACTCATCCTCTTAAGGGGGATGCCTTCGTGCAGCACTTGTAAACGTGTAACACGAGCAACTTGTAGTGGTAGGACTCTACTGCAGAGTCCGCCTGGGGAAGTACCACACCTTTGCCAGTTATTCAACCGCCAAGTAGTAGTGTGCAAGCATTACTGTGTTCCGGTTTGAAGTGCAATGTTACCAGAGAAATTACTGGGTATGAAGAGATTTAACATCTAATATCTCAGGGTGACGAGCGCAGTGCAGTGCGGCGCGGGATTGTGTTCGCAAGTTCACAATTCTAGCACTGCTAATATTAGTGGCAGGCGTGATGCTTACCACCAGGCGAACGCCTTGCTCGTCGTCACTTGATTGTATAAAAAAAAAAGCTGTGGACGTCTCCTGGCTGATGACGTGAACCGGAAGCACTCACCTAAAATACAAGTAGGATATGGAGAAGGCACCGCTGCTGAATATCATCCCGAAGGCGGAGAGGCTCCCGCCGATGAGCGTCACCGTCCGGTACGACCACTTCACGGACAGGATCGAGGATATTGGACCTGCGGACCAGAAACATCAAACGTTCATTTTCTTCTTCTTTTCTATTTTAATTTACTATACGTGCTGCTGTTTTGCATTCGCCATATTTAGGGTGTCTATAATGTACAACATGATATTTGTCGACACGATAATGTACGGCATAATAATGCACATCATGATAATTGGTGTACGTCATCAGCCATAAAACGTCCACTGCTGGACGAAGGCCTCCCCTTAATAGAGGGGTGTTGCCATAATCCCCACGCTTGGCAGGCGGCTTGGGGATCGCAGAATGCTCACCAGCGTTGACCAAGAGGAAGTCGCTGCCCGTCCTGCGGTGGGTCTGGTTGCAGTTTAAGGACATACCCAGGTAATTGGTGTACATGTACATCGAATATCATGCTGTACAATCCATGTCATACAATACTGACCGTCCATTATCGGCTCGTGTCTATAAAGTACGGCCCTATATTGTACAGCCAATAATCCGAGTACATTTCTCAAATTGACATTTAAAAAAAAAACTGAACCTAACTGCTATACAAATAAGGAATTCGTGTACTTGTACCTACATCAAATATCAGTCTGTACAAAATCGGGGTGTGCATTATTGAGCCGAGCCGATAATGTACGGCATGATATTGCACAGCATGATATTCGATGTACATGTACACCAATTATCATGGTGTGCATTATTATGCCGTACATTATCTGTGTCGTACATTATTGCCTCCCCTATCACTTTTCTTTACATCATTTTCTTCTTCTTTACTATTTTAATTTTAATGTACTATACGTGCTTCTGTTTTGCATTCGCCATATTTATAGAGGTAGATATACTCATCGTTATGAACAACTTTGACTATGGGGCCAACACTTGCTGTTATCCATACGAAAATTGGTTGTTTTCCCGATTTCACGATTGGACCCATTGTAAAAGTTGTTCATAATTATGAGTACATAGACATACATACCCATCAGTATTGTTGAACCTTTTTGTTACACATTGTATAGAGTAGAAAGACGTGTACAACGTCTAAAAGTGTGGAACCCACCTAAACTACTGTAGAGGAAGTAGCAGAGCGCCACGATGCCGGAGGAGGCGGCCGCGCTCGTCTGGAACACGTCGTTGAACTCTACCATCAGCACGCCGAACGACTTGATGGTGCCGGGGACCAGGATGTTCACCAGGGTCGCACCTGGAAACAAACGGAGGACGGTAACTATCGGGTATAGGGTAGCTTGCCAACCGTACTAAGTAATAAGGATAATAATGAGTAATAAGGAAGCCGAGAGTGTATTGAAACATAGCACAAGAGTTTCATACGACTGTTTTCATCACATTTGCGAGGAAAAAACATTTTTTTCTTGATAATAATCAACCACACAGCGAAAACGTCAACAAACATTTTCGGAAAATGGCGCCCAAACCAACAATTCGCGCGCAGGTTGACATTTACTTCAGCGGCAACTCTTTGTTGGTATTACAAAAAAACTGTAAGTATTACCCGGCTATATTAAGAGTGCTTCGTATACGTACGTTTAATTGCAGTCACGTACAAACTTGACTTTACCGGGTTATACCTATTATAGCACTATGTGCCGTAATGTAAAGTAAAGAGCACGCGTGCGTAATAGCTTGGATTATGAGCCTAAAACCGATGCAATAAGATCCACTTTTCGAGCAAGTGTGATGAAATAGTACATTATGATACAAGTGTGCTATGTTGTTCATTACACTAGAAGCGATAAGGAAGCCTTTCTCGGGACGAATATGGCATAAATCGAATGAGTATGTGTGTTACAGCTTACAGCAATACTAAAAATTCGCTAAGCATTTTGGCAAGCCTCCTCTCAACGAAAGGTTTGTAGGTTTAAGGTTTTATGTTAAGTGATTCCTGACGTTTCTCAAGCTGTCATTCAATCCTTGTTACGAAGCAAGGAGCGCATGTGCATGAAGAAGGATAGTAAGCGTTGACAGGACAGGATTATTAAAAAAGCGTATGAAAAAACAATCATAAGCATCAGCCTGGCGAGAGTGCCATAGTGACAGAATGGACAAGACATGTATGAAACGGTCACTAGGAATAATGGTGTTTTATAATTTGTTCTTGGCCATGGATACTAGGCCTTCAGCTGAATAAATATTTCTTCATCGATCCTTCTTATTCCGACTAAATGAGTTTTAGCCTCAGTCCAAGTTACACACAGTAAGTCACCGTCAAGTCCAATCATGTCCTAATAATGTCGTGGTAAGTTTACTACAAGCTTCTTCGGAGTTATGGAAACAACACGAAAGACATATTACACCATATTATACTAATTTCCCATACTCATGCACGTCAACTGGCACTTAATTAATAAAACGCCACTAATTTAATGCAGTAAAACCCGAAAAAACACAAGTTTTGGAAAATAATAGGTACAATGCGGCGACATAATTTTTTGCGTTCCCGCCAAAACTCCCGGAATAAAAGTGCTTAGGTTAGTTATCTATTTACGCAGTCGCCAACCAAAGAGTTTTAAGCACGTTTTACTGTCAATATTTAATTTAGTTGTCAAAATTTTGTTGTTATTTGTTAAGCATCATTTTCCTGTTTTAACCAAAATTCCTAAATTTATCACGTAAAAACATGGTATTATGTGAATGAGTTCAATGAGTGTAACCTAATAATAATGAAAAATAATGAAAACGTGTCAAATATGTGGTTTTAAATCCGGCCAGTCAAATGACCAAAAGCGAATCTTCCTGGCAAAATTTCCTTTGGATGAAGATAGGTAAGCATCAAAAACTAATTTTGTAAGGCTGTTATAGAATAAGAATTACTTGATTTACAGTTTTAGCTTAAAGAATAAGGAATATTAAGAAAATAAGCCATAAATAGTCTAACAATAGTGTTTGTCCATTTTTTTATCGACTGTCGATGTTTATTATTTACGTTAAAAAAAATACAAAATAGCGCCAGTACGCGCGTGGTGTTCGCGCTCATAGCGCAATAATAATAAAAATAAAAAACAGGCTAGGAAGCAATAATCTAATTTAAGAGGGACTAGAGGAGGCGGAAGCAGCCATATAATATAATAATAACGTCACTTTCCAGGTTATCCAGGGAGCCATGAAAAGACAATATTTATGGCAGCTTGCAATGCAGAAAGTGGTATTGCGACTCTGCATGAGACTGAGATGGAGCGAACAGCAAGATCGAAACACATGATACCCTCGAATGACTCAATTTTAATCACCGCCAAGTGCGCGAAGATAATGCTTGACCACAAGATCCTTGAGATACAACGTCATCGAAGATGTCACCATCAGTGGATTCTTTCAGCAATTCGAAGACAATCAAAAAAAAAACGGCCATTTACTCTACTTACTTACTAATATTATAAAGAGAGAAGTGAAAAAGATTAGATTTTTTTGTAAGATTAGATTTATGTTTGTATGTAATGGATAAACTCACTAAATAAAAATAAAACAAAACTGCCAAAAATGAAATGAAATACTTTCATATTTATTTATTTGCAACTAAGTGTACAGAGATCTTAAATTAATATACCCTACATTACCCTACGCCCCCCCCCCCCGCCCCCACAACCCCCCCCCTACATTTTTGTAGTAAATTTATCGATACAAAAATATGTACATCCCTATTTGAGGTGATTATATTGTCAGACTGACAATGTCAGCTCTGCCATTACGTCAAAAGTTATTTTTTTCAATATTCTTTTATATTTTTTTCATACTTTTAATTGTTTTTTTATTGGTATTTAAGAAAAAAACATTTTGAGCGACTGTTTTTTTCATTTTACTCTATGGAACACCCGTCTCTTATTAGGTTTACTTACTCTATGATAAGCATAATGGGGGATTTTCCAGCACCCTTAAAAAAAAAGCTCATCGTAGATGGCGTTGACCAGACTTGTCTGCCGCCGTCAAGTATTTAAGAGAAAAAAAAACAAAAAATTTACCACTTATCAAAAATATTATGATGTTTTATATCTAGTATAGCCATCGCCAGAGCCGGACCGTCCATAGGGCGAACGGAGCGGTCGCTCCAGGCGCCAAGGGTCAGGGGGCGCCCCTTGACCCTTGACGGCGAGTACTCTAAGGGCGCCGCAGAGCATGTTTGGTGACGGTGTAGGGGGCGCTAAAATCTCGCTCCAACCTAAATCTGGCTCGGTCCGGCACTGGCCAGCGCCATGTATCGAGTTGATGAGAACTGTTTTTTTTTTAAAACTTGTTTGGGAAATCTCTCAGGAAGAAGAAAGTTTCGTATGATGAAGCGATCCTGTGCATGACACAAAGTGTATGGAAGAGAAGTGTGAAAGAAAGGGTGGTAAGTGTGGGAAATGTTGTCAGATGAATCAAATCCCTATGCTATAGGCCACAGGGTGCGTTTTACCTACGAGCACGCACCAGCCCCACTTCCCGTCAGGTGGGACCATCTCCCAGTCGCGCTCGGGCTCCGGTGCGGGGCCGATGGTGAACCGGCCCGTGCCCACCGCGCCGCCCTCATCCTCGGGGAGCTTTACTGTGGACAAACAAAAATATTCACATTAACTTCTAAACCACTAAAACGAAATCTAAATCTAGTTAATCTAAAACACCCTAGTATATGACCCACGAATCTAAAAACCCTAATCTAAAACATAATCTAATAGGTCTTCACCTATGAAATTGCCGTTCTTCAGTACTGGTCATTTCAAATATAAAAAAAGTTTGGAATGGCTTTGTATTCTGATATTAAATTAATTTTGTCTTAAGAAAATGACATTATGTTTACAAACTCAGTCTTTTGGTTTATTGATTAGCGTTGTATTTTCATTACATTTGAAAAATTTTCGTCATAATGGATACTTAAAAAATTCGTGTAATTATAGAATATGAGTTCCGTCGTGGCACCAACGCGACATAAACGGCACGTACTCGTAACATCAAAAACGTTTACGGAGAGAACTGTACAAACGAACGCACAACCCGTTATTGGTTTTCCCGGTTCCGTTCTGGAAATGTTGACTTAAAAATGAAGCTCGTGGTCGTCCCGAGACTTTGGTCAACAATGATGAATTAAAGGCGATTGTGGAAGCTGACGAAACTCAATCTACAGCTGAGCTAGCAGCAGCTTTTGATGTTAGCATCAAAACAATTTTGATCCATTTGCGACAAATAGGCAAGGTAAAAAAACTTGATAGATGGGTGCCCCACGATCTTAACGATCGCCAGCGCAACGTACGCGTCGAGACCTGCCTCGCGCTGCAGCTACAGTCTCCAAGCTGCAAGAGCTGGGGTTGGAAGCTCTCCCTCATCCGCCATACTCACCAGACCTTGCACCTACCGACTATTACTTTTTCCAAAATGTAGACAACTTTTTAGTGGGTAATAAATTCAATTCCCGAGAGGCAGTACAAAATGCCTAATCTAAAACCGTCTAATCTAAAAACCCTCTAATCTAATAAAAACCCCTAATTTAATACAATAAATACCCTTAAAATAAAATTCATTATAAGATTTATTTGAAGAGTCAAAGTACGTATATGGCAGTACAAGGGGGGCCTTATCGTCTAAACATATCTCCTCCAGGCAACCATTTTGATGAACAGGACTAGAGTATTTTGAGTTTGTTCGTTGGACTACATTTAAAATGAAGAAATATTACATTTTATGTTTGATATAGTAATTATCAGTATGCTACTAATCTCTTCCATTATGTTACTGAAATATATTCTGGAGTTTCAGCGAAGTCGTCAACTCGGAAATGGGTCAAACTGTCTAGCATTCGCACAGTTGTGATGTTATCTGTCTAGACCTGTGGTCTATCTATGTATAGGCTGTCGAGACGATTTAGACTCTAGACTAGAACGTCTCGACAGCATTACTTTAAAACATCTTGACCCCGCATTGGCTCGCCTTTCCTCGTGGTCAAACTTTATTGATGTTACACGCTGTATACATGCAGTTTTTGCATGTGCAGTCATAGATATGAACAATAATTAAAAAAAGGGCAAATAAAATATCATCTCTCATCATCTTCAGCCCGGAGACGTCCAGTGCTGAACGAAGGCCTCCCCCTTAGACCGCCACACTGTACGACAATTTGCATTGGCAATTTGCAATTTGCTGCCATTTGCATCCACCGGTTGCCCGCGACTCAAAGTCAACAATGTCGTCGGTCCACCTAGTGGGAGGCCTGCCTACGCTGCGTCTTCCGGTTCGTGGTCGCCACTCAAGAACCTTTCTTCCCCATCGGTTGTCAGTTCTTCGAGCGATGTGGCCTGCCCACAGCCACTTCAACTTGCAAACCTTGCGAGCTATGTCGGTGACTTTGGTTATTTGGCGAATATCCTCGTCCCAGATTCTATCGCGCAAAGTAACTCCGAGCATAGCTCTCTCCATTGCCCGTTGCGTGACTCTTGAGTTTCTCTAAAAGGCCAGCAGTTAAAGCCCACGTATCAGTTCCATATGTCATCACTGGCAACACACACTGGTCGTAGACCCTTGTGTTCAGACACAAGAGGATTGGGCACAAGGGATGGGGGGTTGAGGATTTTGGACGAGAAGATATTATATATTTTATATAAAGATGTGGTACTGCCCCAGGCGAACTCTGCAGTTAAGCCCTACCACTACAGTTGAATAACTGGCAAAGGTGTGGTACCTCCCCAGGCGGACTCTGCAACAGAGTCCTACCACTACAGAACCTCTTGCCATGACTGTTTTGTACGTCTCACTACTTGTGTACTATAAAGAAACTAGCAAGAATACGTGTGGCGTCTTGTTGACCGCTTTAGCGCCATAATCCAATGACCTCGCTCGCGCATGGTTTAAATTTAGTGCTCCCAACGCTGGCACGCCGCCAAATCTGGAGCTGGACCACAGTATACTTACTAGTGATGCCCTGGAGTCTTTGTCTCGAATACGCCCTCGATAACAGCTGCTACAGTCGTTCCGGGTTAATATTTAGATGGGTGAACGCTAGAGCTGTACGTCTTTGAATCCGCGACTGTAACTGCTACTGTTACCCACTGCCTCTGGCATAACCACATAATACCCTTTTTAACAGGTTTTATTAAGCTTGCCCAGTTTGTAGGTTTTCAACCGACTTCTAAAAAGGACTACCTGATTGAAATCTTTTTCCGGTTATTTTGATTTTAAAAACCAAACTAAGAACTGATTTCGATAAAAAAAAATATGGAAACAGCCCCGAAGTATGTGACCTACCAAACAAAAAAATTATCTTCTAAATCAATTCATAATTGGCGGAGTGATCGCGTAACAATAAAAAAAAAACACACACCAAAAATAACACACAAAGTATAAATTGACTTCAGTACCAAAATGCTGGCCTTTATTTTGGGTAGAAAATTTGTCTTGCAATCTAGCGGGGCAACGTGGCCAGCATTTTGTGCGCATTGCCCGAAAGTAGAGAGAGATCGTTTAAACTATCTATAATGTTTGCTACCTACAGATACTTACGATCTCTTAAATCGATTATTTAATTTTAGTTTAGATTTCTACATAAAATAAATGCATGTTTCTTTTGTACATTCTTCAGTACTAAAAGCGATCCCTCATTTATAATTATAATCGAAAAGAAAAAAAAACCTATTTAGGCTCTTCAGTAATTTTATTGTTTACCAGTCTCATTGGCCGTGTGTCTCGCCTAAAATTTTCCACCGCTTTGATCGGCTTCTGTTGGCTTCGTCTGATGTTATTTAGTAAACAATTTTAATTAACTCCGGAAACTTTTGTCCTGTTTCTAGAAACAACTGTGTGATCTACAATTTCATAGAATAATAAACTTAATACTGTAAAAAAACTTTAAGATTAAGATTTCTACTACCTCGATGATATCTTTTGCCATTTATTTGGATTAAGAAACCAAACTACTGAACCGATTTCGATAAAACTTATATGGGACCACCTCTGAAGCCAAACAACCCTTACTAAACAATAAGAATCATCAAAAGCAATAGGAAGTTTTCTGACAGCTATCTGAACGTAGTTCGTTTTCATTTTTTTCTTTGTTATTGGCATCGCACGTTGTGCATTCTGCCAGTGTCAAGTTTATGAATTTACAAGTATTCATATTAAAATCAAGTTAAATATGTCATGAAATCACTGTAACGAAATTAGTCATAGACGAGTCCAAGTCATGCCCGAGTAAAGTTGTGGCGACTTTACTATGAGCTTCTACGGAGTTTTGAAAACAACACGAAAAGACATGTTTCACCACATTATATCACTTGCCCACACTCGTGCATGTAATTCAACACTCAATGAATAAAACACCACCATTTTTAATCATTAATTCTCGAAAAACACAAGTTTAAGAAAATAATAGAATGCAACGACATGATATTTCCGTGTTCCCGCCAAAAGTTAGAACTAGTTTAGGTCCTAGAACTAGGTTATTGTTCATTCATTCGTTTCTTTCAATTTCAAATAATTTCAATTTCATTTCAATCCAGTGTTTCCACTTTTAGGGATTTCTCCCCTTTTTAGGGAAAAATTACTATTATTATGTAAGGTTTAGGGACATTTTATTTCAAAAGGGATTTTGGGAGTTCTGGGGAAAAATCGAACTTAATGTGTTTATAGTGCCACACTCGTGCATGTAATTCAACACTCAATGAATAAAACACCACCATTTTTTATCATTAATTCTCAAAAAACACAAGTTTAAGAAAATGACAGAATGCAACGACATGATTTGTCCGTGTTCCCGCCAAAGCTCCGAACTTAGTTCTACAGCCAAAGGACAGCCACGGTGGCAGAAAAAAAAACAAAAGAAAACAGTCGGATTAAGAACCTCTTTTTTTGAAGTCGGTCAAAAACATTTCCTTCGCATAATCAAGCGCTCGAGTGATGGAGTTCCATGTTGTTTACACTCAGGTTTGTTTACACTCTGTTGCAATTACAGGAAACTCCACCGTCCAGCTCGTTGTGTTTCACTAGATGCGGTTTCACCCACTATTTTCTACTTCTCCCAGCAGTACAATACGATAGTTTATTGATAACAACAAAGTTACACACCAAATTTCTAAAATTATGTCAAAAAAATATAGCATAATAAATGAAATAATTATAAAAATACCTTGAAAAAATATTGTTTTAAAATAATTAAGCTTCCATGTTTTACATTTTGCAAAAAAAAACACTAAACGGTAACAAAAACAATAAAAAAAATAACACGGCAGCCCTTCTAAAAAACTTCTCTTGATACCCCATACATCCAATCTGTTCAGGTATTTAGAAGTTATGGTGGAATTAAAAAAAACTCACGTACAAAATACACGAACTCTGGAAACATTACTTATTTTTAACCCGTGTAAAAAGAATATGAACTAGGCCACTACAGCGTATGGGAAGTGACCTAAGCCTTTAAAAAAACTTCTCTTAGTAATCCACAAAACTTGAACTACTCAGTAGCTGCACTACCAAATGCCAAATAGGGTCACAAGTAATGATAACAAGTATTTCTATAGACACTAGGTTTTCGTTTGTACTACCAGTTGAACTCCTCAGTTGTACTAATGATCCGGAGGGTCGCTAGTTCTACTAAAGATACAGTGGTATCATTTGTGCTACCAATTGAACTATTCGGTAGTTGTTTTTTTATACAATCAAGTGACGAGACGACCTAGACTTTCGCCCGGTGGTACACATACAAATAGTTTATTGATAACACCAAAGTTACACGTCAAATTTCATTAAGTATATCACAATAAAATGAAATAATAATTTTAAAAAAAATGTTAATAATCTCTTATAAAATAAGCTTCAATGTCATAAAACAAATTCTCTTGCAACCACGCTCTGGGGCCCTACCATGAACCACTTATAGCGGGACCGAATAGGTTCAGTTGCAGACACTGTGCGACCGCGAACCTTATTGCCAGGCGATAAAAATCACAGTTGCGCAGCGTCGGCAGCTGAGCGTATTCGGTCCCGGTATAGGCGGTTCACGGTACGGCCCCTGAGCTTGGTTTTCAAGCACCCGGTGGAAGGAGCATCCCGAATGGAAGCTGGTATACGGTTGTAGATCGCGGGCCCCACAATATACACTGACCTCTCCGACTTGACGAATAAGCGTAAGCGTGACGCCTGCCAATAACAGTAGCAGTACCAGAATTATGAACTTGCACTTGGTTTGTGAGTTGGTTGATCCAGAGCGAAGCTCGATGTTACCGCCAAACTATCGATAATAGGGTAGATGACTGATGTTTATATCGTAGAAACCAATAGCTTTGATGAACAATTTAAGTAAATATAGTATGTTTATTGAAAAATAATTTAAATCGGTTAATAATGTTCCGATATATGAGCGTTTAAAGTTTTTGTTAGAGACAACTCTGTCCCTTTCCCACAAAACAAAAAATTACGTCACGCCTTACTTGTCAGAATAGAATTTATATGGTGTACAGAGAAGTGACGTCACGATTTGCTCTTTTGTCTCTCTGTCTAGCGTGATATTAAAATGCTTATAAGTTGCTTATTTTTGATCAGATTTTCATTTTCTTTTCATTAATCAGCTATATTTATGGGCCACATTTTAATAGCACAATAAAAAAAAACCAGTCATCTAGCCTATTTTCTTCCACATACATTTTACTTTGTCGAAACCATCCATAACAATTTGTACAACGAATAATCTACGAATACTGGATTAATTAATAAAGAAATACTCACGGCGCAACTTTTTATACCTAGATTTCCGCATTTCCTAATACAACACAAATCTACGTGAGAGAAAAACGTGTCAAATGTACAAAGCTACCAGTGACTGTATAAGTGGGAAAACGACGGAACTAAAACGTTTTTGTCTTTCGATTAGAAACCACGTCAGTGGCTCCACCAGCCCGTTCTAAATGGCATTTGTCGCATTCTCACAATGAAATTGTTCAAAAAGTCATGAATTGTTTTACAACTACCCTCAATTTTCCCGTAATTTTTTTTTTTCATTTAAGTGCGTATGCCACGCTTTGATATTTTTTTTGGGCTAGACTAAAAAAAATTGCGCTTTGAAATACTTAATGCAATATTATTATTTGGCGCAGGATTGTGTTCGCAAGTTCACAATTCTGGCACTGCTACTGTTAGTGGCAGGCGTGACGCTTACCATCAGGTGAAAGTCTTGCTCGTCTCGTCACTTGACTGTATTAAAAAAAAAGAAGTTTTATAACACGACTGCCCAAAAAAGGAGTGTGTTAAAAAGAGCGGACGTAGCGGACGGATCTGTTGCTATGTATTGATTTCTATGGCACTGCGTGCACTGGATCGGGAGATCCGTGCCATATACCGGTATTTTTGCCGATGACGTCATTCGCAGCGAATGCGCCATTCGGATGTTGATAAAGTAGATGCAAAATCTGAATGTGGACGCACTCGGGACGTCAATCGGGATTTGACAAATGCCGATGCTCCGTACGATCCGTACGGGCCGATTCCGACGCAGTGGACGCGCAGCAGCCCTGGGTATATCCTAAAACTGCATCCAGAACCATCGGAGGACGGACAGCAGAGTCCTCTCGGTTAACGGTGGTGAGCTCTGCGATCCCCAAGCCGCCTGCCAAGCGTGGGGATTATGGCAACCCCTCCATATTAAGGGCCTTCGTCCAGCAGTGGACGACTTCGGCTGATGATGTGACGTGTGGACGCGCAGCTTAAGTATGTTCTCCTACCTTTCTTCGAAGACTTGACCGACAGCAGTCCATCTTCATGCGCAGAAGGCGGCACGAGCAGCGCCAGCTTTCCATCCAGAAGCTTCTCCTCAGCCTCATCTCCCTCCGTCTCCTCTATCACCGACCGGATCGGCGCCGCCATCTTGGCAACATACAAAATGGCCGACTCGACAAAATGGCGCCCGCCTCGCAATCAGAACATGTTCCTTGGAATGTTTGTAAAGTTTTACTACATAGTTTCTATGTAGAGGTTATCAGTCTTCGGTTTTGGCTGGAGTCTGTAACAAAAGAAAACATTATTAGTAAGAGCATTGAGCACAAAGTAACCGTGCTAGCCTAATGAGACCGTGTATTCAAATCCCGGGCCCGTGCCAATGAGCTATTTTAAGAGTAGACAATTTGGTCACTTCTCCATAGAAACGCGGTAGTATTACTACTCCACTATGTAATTTTGTAGGTCCAAGACTAAGTATTATATCGATAAATCTCTTCATTATCTTGGATTGTAAATTATTACGAAAGTAAAAAGTTAATAAACATGAAAGTTATGAGCCAGGAAACATCTTGTATTTTAGCTCAATTTTAACGCCACATTGGACGTAAATAAATAACATAAGGAGTACGAAAACTCTAAAATAATTTATCTTGCGGCATAGTTTAGTCCATAAACATTTCAAATAACTTAAGTTGGAATAAATTAACTCGGAGTTTATTCAACCACATTACTGCAGCCAAAGGTCGACAAAAAAATATTTGCGCGCTCATTTATTTATTTATTTATTATCTTTATTTATCTTTCTTTCTCGCTTTCCCACAGTTTGTTTCATGAAGAGAGCATGCTTTTTAGCCGCGCCCACCGATGAGTTCGAGCCGTCAACTTGTCGATCCTTAAGTTTATGTACGGATCTTCATTCCACTGGGTTTTCCATAAATGAACCCTAGGTACGAAAACTAGTTAGTGCCAAAACTACGCATGGACCTTGGGCAACAAATTACTCGCTTTTACGCGCTTTTTGAATAAGAACCAAAGGTAAATGCTCGAAGCGTAAATAGGACCTATAACGCCAAAAAACTTACCAAGAAAAAACCTGTTATTTAGGTACTTGTTATTATAATCAAAACTTTTTATAGAAGTAGGCGTGAATTAAAAGATCAGAAAAACTTCTACTAGCATAGTTTGTGTGACGAATGCTTATAAAACTGTTGTAATAATTATCTTCTTTTTATTACAATTTAGCTTGAGATAACGGCTTTTCGTCACAGTCTGGAGGCGTGGCACTAGTGATGGGACTATGAGCATTGATACCACTTTCCAGTATCGAGTATTAATATATGCATATCGATACCCGTACCGAGTATTTATACTTTTTTAACTGTGGTATTAAAAGCCGGTGTAACCTAGTCGGGAGACGGGTGGCCTCCCGATTAGGCTACCGCGACTTGAGATCGTGAGGTCGCCGGTTCAAACCCAAGTCCGTAAAGTAACAAAAAATTCGAAACAGCTTGGTGGCTTAGGTTTTTTTTACGTAGTCAATACCTTATTGTGAAATCTCGCGCTATTTCTTCGTGCTCACCAGGAGGGGAGAGAAGATAATAAAAATTGGGTCACGTAATATGGGTGTACGTTCATTTAGGTATTATAGCATAATATCAGTGATAGCAGATCGAAGTGAAGCTGTTATCAGTACTACGAAATATTACCATTCTTGACGAAACGCGTCGTTTTCGCCATCGCCCTTGCCCGCACTTTCCGCCGAGGTCAAAAACACGGCCTTAATTAGAGTGAAGCACATTCGATTCAAATATAAATCGAGTTTCAATGAAAGAACCTAATTTCAAAGTAGGTATTTTAACTTAAAATATTAATTTTAGTTTTTTTTTTCGCACGACAGAACCAAGAAGTAGAAGAAAGGAGAAGTTGTATGCGTTTAGTTAGAGTAAGATACTATGTCAGCAAAAAACTAATAATATTTTTTATCACATCTATCCAAAATGACCTACTTTGTTCCTCGCAAATAGGGCAGAAATTTTCTTTGAATCCCTCGCTACGCTCTGGATGCAAAGAAAAAGTCTCGCCTTAAAAATAATTGTTTCCTCCCTTGGTAAACAGTCTACTGTTGTTGACAACAGGCCGATAATCTCAATTTTTAGATATGGCGACAAAACAGATATTATCAATAAAAATAATAATAACTTAATGGACGTCGTTAACGCCATTACTCACGTTTATCATAACAGATGGAGAACACGCGAATATTAAGCATATTTGCATGTCTGTGGCGTCATATCGTTAAGAGGGAACACGGTCTGAGATACTCCATACAAACGTATTCCCCTATTTTCTTCCTGGCCCCCTAGCACGCGCCGGGGACTAAAAGGTGTTTCCCCGCGCGGGAAAGTGATAAAGCTAGAATATGGATACGTCTGTCTCGTTTTCGCGGGGATAAAAGAGTGGATAGTCGTTTGTCACTCGCTTGCGTGGCTCGCGTTCTAGGCGGCCTGGATAATATCTCTAGAGCAATCTTTTTTTATATATAAAGTCTATGTCTTCTGTGGACTGTGGACTATATGGGCATGTCTCTGTCATTTCCTTTTTTTCAGAAACTTATTGCTAAAGAAAATATAACCCTCTAAAAATTAATATTTGACGGCCTTTTTTTCTTAGTTATTGGCATCGCACGTTGTGCATTCTGCCAGTGTCAAGTTTATTAATTATCAAGTTTTTTTTATTAAAATCTAGTCAAATATTTCATGAAATCACAGCCAGGCACACGAAATTAGTCATAGTCTAGTCCAAGTCATGCCTTAGTAAAGTTGTGGTGACTTTACTATGAGCTTCTACGGAGTTTTGAAAACAACACGAGAAGACATGTTTCACCACATTATATCACTTGCCCACACTCGTGCATGTAATTCAACACTCAATGTATAAAACACCACCATTTTTAATCATTAATTCGGAAAAAACACAAGTTTAAGAAAATAATAGAATGCAACGACATGATTTTTCCGCGTTCCCACCAAAACTCCATTTGAAGGGTTGAGTTTGTACCAAACTGCAAGTTATATGTTTGTGTACGAAGAATTCTTAATACAGCCGGGTAATAATAACGGTTTTTTTTTGTAATAGGTATGTACCGACAAAGAGTTTTTATGCGGCTAAAGAAAATGACACCTGCGCGCGCATCGCTGGCTTGCGCGCCATTTCCCGCAAATCTTTGTCGACTTTTTCGCTATTTGGTTTAAAAAAATATAAAAGTAATCCTTGACACGGCATACACACAAAAAAATGCAGTTTCAAATTTAGAATACGAGCATAGGGTCTAGGTATTGTGAGGTCGCGGGGCCACAGTCCGCTGCGAAAGATTTAAAACTTGAGTGGAAACGATCTTTCTATCACAACATTATGGTCGATTTAGAAGGTTTAGGTTAGGTTAGGTTAGGTTAGGTTAGGTTAGGTTAGTTGAAATAATTAAACTAACTAAAGTCGCAGAATAAATAATAGTACTACGTACAGAAAGTTCACTCCGCAAAGGAATTGAAATAAATAAGGACTCTATCTACTAGGCAATAAAGTAGCAATTCAACGCGCACAGCGCTGGATACCGCTCGCTATATTCACCTAGATATACCGCTCTCTTTCTATCGCGTATGCTTAGTTACGTGCGACGAGGCTAGCGTTCGGGCGGCGACTAACTTTTGCCTTGCATTGTCCACCCGGACGGAGCGCCGGCCGAACATACCTAAACTGCGTAGTGACACCCCCTGCTAAAGTATAGCTGTCCTTAGCTTACATGCCTGATAAAAAAGAGACAGCGATATTTTAATTAGTTAAGATCAGTCAACTAAAGCCTTGAATATTGACCACATTATCCGCGTGTTATCGGCAATTATGTATTTACTAAGTTCGCCACGTTGTCGCCGATAACGTCAACAGAAAAGTAAAGCCCACCACACACTAAGCGATGCTTTAATATAATTTCAAGTAATTATAATATAAACAGTGACACGACAGAGAGTGAGTTCGGTTGTGACACATTTTCGTTTTATTTATACGGGAATACTCACGTTTAATTTAATCGGATACTCTTGTGCGGAAACTCATGCGAAACATTAAAAAATGAGGGCCAGACCAGCGACAATGATTATTTATCACCGTCGCTGGGCCAGACTAAAAACTCTTTGATGTGCTTCACGCCAGAATCCTCACCTCTGAAAACTTCATGAAAATCGATTTTACTTCTTCTTTTTTCAAAACTTAAGCTTTGTATGAGTATCAGGTGAGGATTCTGGTGTGATTTGTTCACGCCAGAATCCTCACAAACTTACCTTTATAACTATGGAACCCTTGTAGCGCTGGTTTTGAGATTTGCCATATAGTAACGACCAATAGGCTAGATGACTGGTTTTTTTTTAATTGTCCTATTCAAATGTGGCCCATAAAGATAGCTGATTAATGAAAAGAAAATAAAAATCTGATCAAAAATAAGCAACTTATAAGCATTTTAATATCATGCTAGACAGAGAGGCGAAACAGCAAATCGTGACGTCACTTGTCAGGACGCCATATAAATTATATTCTGACAAGTAAGGCGTGACGTCATTTTTTGTTTTGTGGGAAAGGGACAGAGTTGTCTCTAACAAAAACTTTAAACGCTCATATATCAGAACATTATTAACCGATTTAAATAATGTGTTCAATTACCATACTATATTTACTTAAATTCTTCATCAAAGCTATTGGTTTCAACGATTTAAACATCAGTCATCTAGCCTATTGACGACTAAATATTGGAATCAAAACCACGTCTTTAGCCCTCACCGTCCGCTCGCGCATGAGAGGTGAGGATTCTGGCGTGAGCTTCACACCCCTACTTATAACTTCGGAATTACGATGCGACTAATTGTCTCACATTGGTGACTAATTATGACTAATTAATGACTAAATATTAGCAGTTTCAAAACCGAGATTTTTGAAGTTTTCAGTGGTGAGGATTCTGGCGTGAAGCACATACTCTTTGGCCTTTACTCATTCAGTTCTCTCAGTACACTATCACGTTACACGCTCGCGTCGATGAGTACCCCGCTTTACATTCGTTTTCTAGTACAGTACAGACTCGTAGCAACGCACAATTAAGGCTTAATGCCAGCACTCAGATAACAACAAAAAGAAGGTCGACGACCTTGATGCCGCTGATACGTAGTGCTAGCTTTGCCGAGGGTTTCGGCCGTGGACGTGGAACGAATGTTATGGTTCCGGCACAGCAACGATACGCTTAACACTGAACAACGTATCAAACAAGCTATTTAAAAAAAATCCTTTTTCAAACTTTTTTTAAAAATTTGATATCGGCTTGCGTTTGACTGCTATCTCGTCTGATGATAAACGAAGAAGCAGTCTACGTTGGAGCACGCTTGCCTAGAAGAAACCGATTCACTCGCGACTTGAAGACACCCAGATTATAATTATCAGGAAACACTCACTCGGGCAGCGCTAGCCACTGTTTAGCAGTTCGAATAAAGAAAGTGGAATCAAACCGTTTCGTACGAGTTTTTGGTATATCAACCATGAAACGGTGTCGCTTTTTCGAGGTCCTGGCCGTCCGATAGAAGAATGGGCAGGGGGATAAGATCATGCAAATCCGAAGCACACTCTCCGAAATGTATCCGATAAATACCGATAGGCTAGCTACTTTTCGACGTTGATCGAGGCTTTGTAGCTTGGCTTAACTCTCATAAGTTTGCGTTTGACCACCAACCAACTCGCCTGTTGTTAAGTTAATCGATTTCAAAGCACAATAATACGCTTTAAAAAAATACGACTTCAATTTCGACTACCTGAATGACAGTTATTTTGGTTTAAAAACCAAACTACTGAACCGATTTCGGTAAAATGTATATGGGACCACCTCTGAAGTATCCGCTGCCAAAGAAAAAATAATCATCAAAATGAATGCATAATTGGCGGAGTAATCGCGTAACATACATACAAAAAATAGTCCAATTGAGAACTGCCTGCCCTGTTATAGTAGCAGTGCCAGAATTGTGAACCTGCGAACAAAATCCTGCGCCGCACTGCACTGCGCTCGTCACCCTGAGATATTACATGTCAAATCTCTTCATGCCCAGTAATTCCTCTGGTAACATTGCCCTTCAAACCGGAATATACTCGTAGCAATGCTTGCACGCTAGTGTTTGGCGATTGAATAACTGGCAAAGGTGTGGTACTTCCCCAGGCGGACTCTGCAGTAGAGTCCTACCACTACAGTTGAATAACTGGCAAAGGTGTGGTACTTCCCCAGGCGGACTCTGCAGTAGAGTCCTACCACTACAGTTGAATAACTGGCAAAGGTGTGGTACTTCCCCAGGCGGACTCTGCAGTAGAGTCCTACCACTACAGTTGAATAACTGGCAAAGGTGTTGTACTTCCCCAGGCGGACTCTGCAGTAGAGTCCTACCACTACAGTTGAATAACTGGCAAAGGTGTGGTACTTCCCCAGGCGGACTCTGCAGTAGAGTCCTACCACTACAGTTGAATAACTGGCAAAGGTGTGGTACTTCCCCAGGCGGACTCTTCAATAGAGTCCTACAACTACAGTTGAATAACTGGCAAAGGTGTGGTACTTCCCCAGGCGGACTCTTCAATAGAGTCCTACAACTACAGTTGAATAACTGGCAAAGGTGTGGTACTTCCCCAGGTGGACTCTGCAATAGAGTACTACCACTACAGTTAAATAACTGGCAAAGGTGTGGTACTTCCCCAGGCGGACTCTGCAATAGAGTCCTACCACTACAGTTGAATAACTGGCAAAGGTGTGGTACTTCCCCAGGTGGACTCTGCAATAGAGTACTACCACTACAGTTAAATAACTGGCAAAGGTGTGGTACTTCCCCAGGCGGACTCTGCAATAGAGTCCTACCACTACAGTTGAATAACTGGCAAAGGTGTGGTACTTCCCCAGGCGGGCTCTGCAATAGAGTCCTACCACTACAGTTGAATAACTGGCAAAGGTGTGGTACTTCCCCAGGTGGACTCTTCAATAGAGTCCTACAACTACAGTTGAATAACTGGCAAAGGTGTGGTACTTCCCCAGGTGGACTCTGCAATAGAGTCCTACCACTACAGTTGAATAACTGGCAAAGGTGTGGTACTTCCCCAGGCGGACTCTGCAATAGAGTCCTACCACTACAGTTGAATAACTGGCAAAGGTGTGGTACTTCCCCAGGCGGACTCTTCAATAGAGTCCTACAACTACAGTTGAATAACTGGCAAAGGTGTGGTACTTCCCCAGGCGGACTCTTCAATAGAGTCCTACAACTACAGTTGAATAACTGGCAAAGGTGTGGTACTTCCCCAGGTGGACTCTGCAATAGAGTACTACCACTACAGTTAAATAACTGGCAAAGGTGTGGTACTTCCCCAGGCGGACTCTGCAATAGAGTCCTACCACTACAGTTGAATAACTGGCAAAGGTGTGGTACTTCCCCAGGTGGACTCTGCAATAGAGTCCTACCACTACAGTTGAATAACTGGCAAAGGTGTGGTACTTCCCCAGGCGGACTCTTCAATAGAGTCCTACAACTACAGTTGAATAACTGGCAAAAGTGTGGTACTTCCCCAGGCGGACTCTGCAGTAGAGTCCTACCACTACAGTTGAATAACTGGCAAAGGTGTGGTACTTCCCCAGGCGGACTCTGCAGTAGAGTCCTACCACTACAGTTGAATAACTGGCAAAGCTGTGGTACTTCCCCAGGCGGACTCTTCAATAGAGTCCTACCACAACAGTTGAATAACTGGCAAAGGTGTGGTACTTCCCCAGGCGGACTCTTCAATAGAGTCCTACAACTACAGTTGAATAACTGGCAAAAGTGTGGTACTTCCCCAGGCGGACTCTGCAGTAGAGTCCTACCACTACAGTTGAATAACTGGCAAAGGTGTGGTACTTCCCCAGGCGGACTCTGCAGTAGAGTCCTACCACTACAGTTGAATAACTGGCAAAGCTGTGGTACTTCCCCAGGCGGACTCTAAAAGCCCTACTACAATAAAGCTTACGGTAACTGAGCAGTAGTGTGTAGAAAGCTTTACAGTTGTTATTAGTAAGTACCTACTTACTCTTACAGCCACACCCATAACCGGTCTTAACTGGTTATGGGTGTGTCATGGTGGACCGTGGATGAGTATTTTGCAACTTGTGGACGTATCTTGTTAACCTTTTATTACCCGACTACACAAAAAGGTGGATTATGATTGTAGCAGTCTTTTATTTATGCAGTGGAGCTAGACGTTCGCCAGGTGGCAACTAACAGTAGCAGTGTAACAATTGTGGGCTTACTAACAAAATCCTGCTCCGCACTGCACTGCGCTCGTCACCGTAAGATATTACACGTCAAATCTCTTCATGCCCAGTAATTTCCCTGATAAGGTAACATTACCCTTCAACCCGAAATACAGTACTGCTTAGCGGTTGAATAACTGGCAAAGGTACAATGTACATTGTCCAGTCTAAGGTCTACGTTTTATGAAAGTGTTTGCTAATCCTCTAATCTAAGCATACGAATTGGAGATTGTTATAACGACACCTTCCAGAATATACTATTGGAGATAATAAAATCATTTTCTGTCACTTTTTGCGAGGAATGGAATAAACACGCATCATCACCGTCACCGGGAGCCGTGGCTCCCCAAGCCGCCTGCCGAACGAGGGGATTATAGCAACCGCTCCCTATTAAGGCGCAGGCCTTCGTCCAGCAGGACGTCTGTTGGCTGATGAGTGAGTAAGAGAGTGGAAGCCAACGAAAGACGCATTCAAGATTTTATAAAATACTCGTTTAATAACTTGAATTAATAGCAAAACAGGTGGCAGAATGTTCTCCACAGTTAACCGAGAAGACGCTGCTGCCCGTCCTCCGGTGGTTCCGGGTGCAGTTTCACCCACCGTTTCAAATTATAATTTCATTTGAACGAACAAAGTTTCGTATAATAATCGCTTTGCATATTTTTAATTTACATAATGTTTGTTTCCAATAACATTTTTGTTTGATATAAAAACGGTTGCGCTAATGTTCATGGGTGACAGATCCGAATCAGAGCACCCCGACTCTACCTAGGCTTCTAGTCCCTACCCCTAGAGTGTATATAAAAAGCGCGAGAGCCAGAAGCTCAAGGGAGGTCCTGACTCGGCCTTCGTTACGTTACAGAGCTCGCCCGCTCGCTTCGCTCGCCGCCCTTTACTCCACTCGGCCTCGTATGGCTCACTCCCCTTAGGGGCGACCGCTAGAGCTTCTGGCGCGAGCCCATCCGGAGTCTCTTCCAGTGACAGAACCGAGTCAGGCGACATGCGTCAGAACGTTTAGCTAGTTTTTTTTTGTAAAAACCCACTTCCCCATCCCATCTGTGTTTTGTAAACTTATAAATATTGATTTGATACGTACCAACCCATTAGTTAGATTTATTTAACAGATATAAATTTAAATAAATAGACGATTTGCCATTTCATCATCACCCGGGGTATTGATCAAAACTCTGATTTTATCATATCCCTGCGACATATAAATACTTTTTCATCACATTTGCTCGTAAAGTGGATCTTATTACATCGGTTTTAGGCTCATAGTCCAAGATATTACACACGCGTGCTTTGCACTTTACAGCATAATACAACAACCCGTGTTATGTGTCTGTAATACATATAACCCGGTTAAGTGTGTACCTGACTGACCAACAAAGAGTTTTTATGCGACTATAGAAAATGTCACCTGCGCGCGCCCCGCTGGTTTGCGGGCCAATTTCCGCAAATATTTATGTTGACGTTTTAGCTGTGTGGTTGATTATTATCAAAAAGAGTTTTCGTTTTCCTCGCAATTGTGCTGAAAATCGTCGTATGGAACGCGTGTGCTATTGGTAATTACACTCTCGGCTCCCTCATCATAGGCATAATACCGCCTCGAGTGTAAAGACCAACATAGCACACTTATATCATAATGTATAATAATAATGTAATAATATTTGTATTATCGGTGTCGGTTGTATGTTTTCTGTGACTATATTATAAGACTTTCATTGAACACATCTCCTTGACATGAATCCTTAAACAGCGTTTATTACTTAAGGTACTTAGTCATTCACATTTACAATGATGCTTACCTATACCATTTTGTTCGGTTTTGATTTGATACTAGTTATTTTACTAAAGCCGTGGTAGACTAGTTGCGTGACCGCTCGACTGGAAAGCGCGAGCGGGTTCAAATTCCAGACCCTTACACGTATTTTCTTTAGCAATTAGTTGCTGAAAAAAAGCAAATGACAGAGACAGTAGGACTAGATTTTATTAAAAATTATTGAGTCTCCTCTAGAATCATTCTTTTTATTTATTTTTTTTACTTTTTTTTTTATAAATTCAATCGACGAAACGAGCAAGACGTTTGTCTGGTGAAACGTCACGCCTGCCACTAACAGTAGCAGTGCTAGAATTGTGAGCTTGCGAACACAATCCCACGCAGTGCAGCGCACGCACTGCGCTCGTCACCCTTAAATATAAGATGTTAAATCTCTTCGTACCCAGTAATTTCTCTGGTAAAATTGCCCTTCAAACCGGAACACTGTAATGCTTGCACACTACTGCTTGACGGTTGAATAACTGGAAAATCCAGGAAAAAAAAGGGGAATACATTTTTGTTTTATTTATACGGGAATACTCACGTTTAATTAAATCGGATACTCCGACTATAGTTTCGATCACATCCGGTGACCTTTTTCAAAGAGTGAAAACAGAGCCCGACGCGCGTGCGTGCGTGTGGTAATACATTTGTATGGAGAATCCCGGGGATTACCGTGTTCCCTCTTAACAGGCTGACTGTAGTCCCAGTGTGGAGAAAACTGTTGTTGCCTTGTCGAGTGTTTACTAATTACTTAGTTACGGAGTACTACTTACCACTCTTACGGAATCGGACGACCTGAATAGCCTTTATCAACTCGTTATCAACGTATCAGGTTACCAGCTAATCAGTCGTCGGCATAGAACGCAACCACGCTTCGAGCATATAGCAGGAGGTGGCAAGTATAAGGGTTATGTGTGGAAGCCAATGGTAGCCCCATTGGCTAGGTAGGGTATCTCCTAACCCGGTTCTCCCTTGTCTCTTATTATCCTTTCTCCAAACAAACCTAGTGATTTGATCAAATAATCCGTGATCATTATCATTACCGTTTTATATGGATGTTAGGTTCATGTTATTTTACCGTTTTATATGGCTGTTAGGCTCATGTTATTTCACCGTTTTATATGGCTGTTAGGCTCATGTTATTTTACCGTTTTATATGGCTGTTAGGTTCATGTTATTTCACCGTTTTATATGGCTGTTAGGTTCATGTTATTTTATTGTTTTATATGGCTGTTAGGTTCATGTTATTTTACCGTTTTATATGGCTGTTAGGTTCATGTTATTTTACCGTTTTATATGGCTGTTAGGTTCATGTTATTTCACCGTTTTATATGGCTGTTAGGTTCATGTTATTTTACCGTTTTATATGGCTGTTAGGTTCATGTTATTTTACCGTTTTATATGGCTGTTAGGTTCATGTTATTTCACCGTTTTATATGGCTGTTAGGTTCATGTTATTTTATTGTTTTATATGGCTGTTAGGTTCATGTTATTTTACCGTTTTATATGGCTGTTAGGTTCATGTTATTTTACCGTTTTATATGGCTGTTAGGTTCATGTTATTTCACCGTTTTATATGGCTGTTAGGTTCATGTTATTTTATTGTTTTATATGGCTGTTAGGTTCATGTTATTTTACCGTTTTATATGGCTGTTAGGTTCATGTTATTTTACCGTTTTATATGGCTGTTAGGTTCATGTTATTTCACCATTTTATATGGCTGTTAGGTTCATGTTATTTTACCTTTTTATATGGCTGTTAGGTTCAAGTTATTTTATTGTTTTATATGGCTGTTAGGTTCATGTTATTTTACCGTTTTATATGGCTGTTAGGTTCATGTTATTTTACCGTTTTATATGGCTGTTAGGTTCATGTTATTTTACCGTTTTATATGGCTGTTAGGTTCATGTTATTTTATTGTTTTATATGGCTGTTAGGTTCATGTTATTTTACCGTTTTATATGGCTGTTAGGTTCATGTTATTTCACCGTTTTATATGGATGTTAGGTTCATGTTATATTATATATGTTCCATGTTACATGTAATTTTTTTTATGTAATTAAATTGTAATTTTATTATTTCGTTTAGATTAGACGAGTTTTCTTTGCGAGTGGATCAGCCCTGGGGCCTTATTTTTAACCGACTTGGAAAAAGGAGGAGGTTCTGTGTTCGACAGTATGTATGTTTTTTTTAATGTATGTTCACCGATTTCTCTGTCTATTGTGGACCTATTTTGAAAATTATATTCTTATTTAAAAAGGGAATACCCGAGGTGGTCCCATATAAATTTGAAGTCGGCTGTTTTTTTTTAAAGTTACTTGTTGAATCGTACGCAAAGTTGCGCATGCGAGCGAAGCAAGCTTTCAAACGATATTGACAAAAAAAACATACAGTCGAATTGAGATCATGCTTTTTGAAGTCGGTTGAAAACACACATGAAGGTGATTATTGCATGCAGTCACATGGTTTCAATTCCGTTGTGACTGTTGACCTGAATACCCGCAGTTCTTGACATGAATGCGTTTCAAGTATTATTCTCGATCTCGGTCAGCGAGTCTTAGTGGGTCGTATGAACGCCGCGAAATGAGAATAGCGCCTTTGTAACCAAGACCAATAAAAAAATACCAAGCGAAGCGAAGATTTCTGAGTCTGAGGGGAACAAGTCAGCATTTGATGATCATCATCAGCCCGGAGAAGTCCACTGCTGAACAAATGCCTCCCCCTTAGACCGCTACCTGCCACAACGACAACCTGCCAGATGCATCCACCCGTCCCGGTACCGGTGGGAGTCAGCGTTTATATCTATCGAATCAAATTACATTTATTTTCAACCGACTTCAAAATAGGAGGATCTCAATTCGTCTGTATGTTTTTTTGTATGTATGTTACGCGATTACTCCGCCAATTATGAACTGATTTTGATGATTCCTTTTTTGTTTGGTAGGTAATACTTCAGAGGTGGTCCCATATACATTTTATCGAAATCGGTTCAGTAGTTTGGTTTTAAAATCAACATTACTCGAAAATATGAAGATGTCATCCAGGTATTCGAAGTTGAAGTAGGATGTTTTTTTTTTTAAAAGCGTTTTATTGTAAATACATACTACACCCAGACTCAGAACAAACATCTATGTCCGTCACATAAAAGTTTGTCCTGCGTGGAGATCGAACCCACGCCCTACAGCTCTGAAGGCAGAATATCAAACTACTCATAAATAAACATCATTTTTTGCGTTGACGGTTAAAAAAGATTTTTCTTGTTTTTTTTTTTGGTTTTGAGTTTTGGTGTTTACATATTGAAAGAAAAGAAAGAAAGAAAATATGAAGATGTCATCCACGTAATCGAAGTTGAAGTCGTTTTTTTTTATGTTTGAGTTCAGATGCCGTGTAGCAATAGTTCGTAGTAAGTTGGCAACCCTGGTCATAGTTTAGTTTGCAAACAGTCAACAGACAGACATTTATCAACTTATTTGCATTCCTCTTTCGCAGGTATTATTCTAATTGTGGTCTGATAACGTGTGATAGCGGTTGTTAGTTGATATCAATGCGCTACAATGCTCTGTTGCCATGTACTCATTACTAATAGAATGGGCGTGACAGGCAAATATAAAAAAAATACTCATTGCAGATGGCGCTGACTTTGCACTGAACACACGTCATTGTCAATAATTTTTTTTTTCATCACACTTGCTCGTAAAGTGGATCTTATTACATCGGTTTTAGGGTCATAATCCAAGCTGTTACGCACGCGTGCTTTTTACTTTACATTACAGCACTAGTGCTATAATAGGTATAAACCGGTAAAGTTAAGTTTGTACGTGACTGCAAGTTAGATGTATGTATACGAAGCATTCTTAATATAGCCGGGTAATACTCACAGTTTTTTTTTGTATTACCAACAAAGAGTTTTTATGCGGCTGAAGTAAATGTCAACCTGCGCGCGCATTGCTGGTTTGGGCGCCATTTTCCGCAAATATTTCTTGACGTGGTTGACATTATCAAAAAAAGTTTGTTTTTTTCTCGCAAGTGTGATGAAAACAGTCGTATGAACGCTTGTGCTATGTTGGTCATTACACTAGAGGCGGTATTATGCGCGCGAGCAGAAGGCGAGCGCGA
Organism: Erannis defoliaria; assembly: GCA_905404285.2. Taxonomy (NCBI): domain Eukaryota; kingdom Metazoa; phylum Arthropoda; class Insecta; order Lepidoptera; family Geometridae; genus Erannis; species Erannis defoliaria. Next base: position 1,237,262 of record FR990093.1, on the reverse strand, counting down.
TAAGGAAGCCGAGAGTGTAATTAAACATAGGACACTTGTATCATAATGTACTAGTATTTTAGTCCCACAGATCATATATATTATGCTATGTTTGACTGCTATCGAGTTGAAGTGAACTACAATTTTTTTGAAGAGAACTACTATTTTTAATCGCCTTTCAGAAAATCGCCCATTACACTCTAGTTGACCGACGAGCGAAGCGATCGAAGTATTTGCAACAGCTGAAAAAAAATGCTTTCATCTGTCCGGATTTATGATGTTGGTCCTCGAGTACAGGTCGTTTTTTTTCCTCCAAAAAAGGGGGGAAGTTTGCTACGACGACATCTAAGTACTGGCCGATATTGATAATAACATTTGGAAGCAATATTCGGTATATAAATCTAAATTGAGATTGAATGCTAGGTGTTGTATATTAAAATACAGTGCTGGACTTACGAAAATAGTGCTGAATCAGCGGAAGTGCTGAGTTGGCAACACTGCACTGTCTCTAACATTGGTATGCCGTACAGGAAGAGTCGCTAAGCTTCCGGATCTATGCGGACTTTGACCGTCTTTGTTACTCGTCCGGATTTTTGAAATGGTATCTCGACGGAAAAAACTCGCACGGTTGAATCGCCAGTTTCATTTTATATAATTTATAATTTTATCGTTGTTGTGTTGTTGTGTAACTCCACCACTCATACAAAGTACAGTTGTAGGAAAAAGTGCTGTATACAAAAATAATATTACATTATTCCATTATCGCTTGGTAGTTAGTGGCTTCAATATGTAAACGCCAAAACTCAAAATCAAAAATAAAAAACAAGAAAAATCTATTTTAACCGTCAACCCAAAAAATGATGTTTATTTATGAGCAGTTTGATATTCTGCCTTCAGAGCTGTAGGGCGTGGGTTCGATCCCCACGCAGGACAAACGTTTATGTGACGGACATAGCTATGTTTGTTCTGAGTCTGTGTGTAGTATGTATTAACAATAATACGCTTTTTTTTTTTAATACAACCTACAACTTCGAATACCTGGATGACATCTTCATATTTTCTAGTCATTTTGATTTAAAAACAAAACTACTGAATCGATTTCGATAAAATTTATATGGGACCACCTCTCAAGTATTACCTACCAAACAAAACATTATCAGCAAAATCTGTACATAATTGGCGGAGTAATCGCGTAACATACATACAAAAAAAACTTAAGTAAAAAAAAAAAACTTAAACTTACTTAGGTACTTAAGTCGAATTGAGAACCTCCTTTTTTGAAGTCTGTTGAAAAAGAAAGTACCTTATAAATAGGCTTCGTCGCAGTATGTCCCTTTCCTAAAATGTCTACTGCACGCAAAACGTCCCTTTAGCAAAATGTCCCTTTCGCAATATGTATAATTTATCTGGTTTCCATAGTGAAAGCTTTGCATAGTTTGGGTCTAGATGGCGCTGTGTCAAATGTCTGGTTAGTCTATACTGTCATTGGTATAAACATCCAAGCCCATCGGTACGGGCTCAGGATTGAATGACCCCACAATTTCAAGCCGAGCGGTCTCTAACCATATTTATTTCAATTTCTGCATATGTAGGTACCTAATAAACATGAGTGATCATTGTTATCTATGATTACTTGTTTGCAGCTGGAAATACAAACAGGAAACTCAAATGTTTGTGTTGTTCGTACATTACTGGCCAACCTTGGGCCATTCTACGAAAAGATCTGCTGACACTGGGACTTAGGCACAGATAACATAATAGTACTACGTATAGTAGACTCTCTCCCATAGAAAACGCGTCTAAAGATAGTTGAACAACATTTCTATAACTACAATCATGGCATATTCAGTGCAAGCTAATTTGTACCCTATTTGTATGAAACATATTGTCGATATTCTACTGTAGAGCTAAGGCGCGAGCGTAACCGGCGGGCAGTCGCGTGACGTCAATGAGCCTAGCGATACAGTGGAAGATCGACAATAAGCTGTAGGTATATAAATAGAGTACAAATGAGCTTGCACTGAATACATGATTGTAGTTATACATAGGTGGTAGATAGATAAATATAAATAAATAAATAAATATTGGGGGGGGGGGGGGGCATTTATTACACACAGCGCCATCTAGCCCCATACTAAGCAAAGTTAGCTTGTATTATGGAAACCAGATAGCTTACTTAGTTTACTTGCTTATAATATACATATTTTTTTTCGTAAATACATACTTATAATACATACTACACATACAGACACAGAACAAACATCGATGTACGTCACAAACATTTTTGTCCTGGGTGGGGATCGAACCCACGCCCTACAGCTCTGAAGGCAGACATGCTACCAACTGAGCTATCAGGCTGTCTATAGATAGATAGATAGAAACACTTGTGGTATTGTGGTTCAACCTTTTTTATTATATTTATTAACCATGGCAGGCATAGTAGGTAGAACCGTGGGATTTACCCTCCCATTCTTGGGCAGAACGTATAAAGAATTTAACCAAAAGTAAAAAAATAAAACAGGAATGAAGCCACGAAAGGAAACCATCACGGCAGGAATTTAAGAACTCACGACATAGCTCTCAGAGTTTGCAAGTTGAAGTGGCAATGGGCAGGACACATCGCTCAAAGAACTGATAACCGATGGGAAGAAAGGTTCTTGAGTGGCGACCACGTACCAAAAGACGCAGCGTAGGTGGACCGACAACGTTTTAAAAGTCACGGGCAACCGGTGGATGCTAATGTCAGGTTTTCTTACAGTGTGGCGGTCTAAGGGCAGCCTTCGTTCAGCAGTGGACGTCTCCGGGCTGATGATGACAACAATAGGTATTAACGAAGTTAACACCATAACGCCTATCTAAGACACATCTCCGACGAGTCGCAAACCTTTTACAGAAAACCGTATCTAAATCGGTCAAACCGTTTTGTAGATAAATGGGAACATTTTGCACACAACCTTTCACCCTAAACGCTAACTAGTCGTGGTTAAAAATCGCTAAGTTTGTTTTGACAATGACGTACATTCAAATATAGGTCATATTACAACGCTATAAAAGAGATAATTAATCGACTAAATAGCACGCAAAGTTGCTAGCATTCCTTCCTGTTGAACCCATAAAGATAACGACCAAGGAATAAACAGTGACGTCACTGCCTTAAGTGGGCTAAGACTTAGGGCTGTCACAAGTGACAAATTGAATGTAGGAATTTTAAATTGTTATACTTATACTAGGTAGTACACAGTAGTACAGTATGACATATGGAACTCAAACGTGGTCTTTAACTGCTGGCCTTTTGGAGAAACTCAGAGTCACACAACGGGCAATAGAGAGAGCTATGCTCGGAGTTACTTTGCGCTATAGAATCCGGAACGAGGATATTCGCCAAAGAACCAAAGTTACCGACATAGCTCGCTGATTGAAGTGGCAATGGGCAGGCCACATCGCTCGAAGAACTGACAACCGATGGGGAAGAAAGGTTCTTGAGTGGCGACCGCGAACCGGAAGACGCAGCGTAGGAAGGCCTCCCACTAGGTGGACCGACGACATTGTTAAAGTCGCGGGCAACCGGTGGATGCAAATGGCAGGTTGTCGTACAGTGTGGCGGTCTAAGGGGGAGGCCTTCGTTCAGCAGCGGACGTCTCCGGGCTGATGAAAGGTAGTACCGAATTGCACGTGACTATGTGCACAAATCACTCCCTTCCGCCTTCTTCACAAGTCGTATAAGAATAAAGGTCGTATAGAATTTTGGTCGGGGTATTTTTCATTTTAGCTTGAAATATGAAGAATCACTTCTAAGATTACGAAAGATGCGCCATCGCGTAATAAAACAACGTTTGAAAATGACTCCCGTGCCGTCATGCTTACGAGTTGCGCCGGAGTGCGAAAGAAGATAGCACTTTTATGAGAGCCAAAGGGATAGCGTGCATCTCGCTTAGTGAGCGCAGGCAGGCGAGACAGTCCCTGGGGCCGTTTTCACGGGGCCATTTGAGGGCGCGATATATAATAATATCATTGAATCACTTAAAAGTACCAACAAGTAGTTTTAATTTATTACTTCTAGCGCCCCACTGTTTCCACGCGATTTCTCAGGGGCGGGACACAAATGTTTCGAGGTCAAGATGTCAATGGGTAACATAGTCTGTGTCGGAATGTCCTTATTCTGTTAAACATCTTAACTCAATAACAAATCATCATCACCACACCACCACCATCACAATCATTCGTAACATTCATTTAGAAAAAAAAAATTTGATTACCGGACCGGAGAAGAAATTCAAAGACGTATGTGAATCCACCAACCCGCAACTGTGCCAGCGTGGTGGAGTTGCCCCAGTCCCCTTCGGCCGGTCGCCCTTCGAGGGTAGGTCTAAGTACAGCCACAAAACAGATAGGTACAGAAGTCAATCTACATACAAAGTGCGTTCGAGCAACGCACACATAGACACCGCTCACCGATATCTCGGTGCCGCTGGGATCAGTGCGAGCGCGAGTGTCATCCGCTTGAGACAAATTTTTAATGTAACAATAACATTAAAATTTAAATATTTTACTTATTATTCGTTTATATTTCCATCCTTCCTGTTACAATTCTCAACAATAAATCAAACAAATCGATACGAGTGCCACTACCGGGACAGTTTTTGGGCATAAGCCAAAGTTGACAACCCTTTTTTTTTTTTTTTTTAAGTTTGGGTATTGCATGACCGACTAAAAACCCAACGGTGTTCCATCACTGCGCCTTGTGCCGAGGCCACGGGTACGCTCTCGCATTCGTCCGCGACCTCAACAGCGCTGCCCTTTCGGGCCCACCACGGTGAGCCAAATCTCCTCCCGCACCGATGACGATGTGTCGGGACACCCAGACACATCGTGCATCTACCTCGGAGGCCATGCCAGCAAGATGGGCGCCAGACGGCCCCACGTCCAACGCCCCAAAGTTGACAACCCTAGCGCGACCGCCGAGCGTAGGTATGATAAGTGAAGTACATACATGTGATTGACTTCTGTACCTATCTGTTTTGTGGTACAGCATTAATTATTAACAAGCCGATTATATGTAAGTCATCTGTGCTGTTTGAACCTAGCCTTGAATATAAGTCTAGGTTATCTCGAGCTCGCTCAGATAACCTAGGTGGAGCCAATACGGCATGACTAACACGCTTCATATAATTTTACAAGCGCTTATTCGTATTTTCATGAGTTGTGCCCATTGAGCTAATATCTATAGAGACACAATCACTAAGTGAAAACAGTCACATACCTTTACGTGCATTATATAGTTCACAATATAATGCACCCCGAGCCGCCTGCCAAGCGTGGGGATTATGGCAACCCCTCCCTATTAAGGGAGAGGCCTTCGTCCTGTAGAGGACGTCTTCTGGCTGATGACTGATAGTTCACAATTGTTCGAATTTAGACGTTATGTCGCTTCTATAGTGTTCAATGTATGATTGGGCGCTTGTCGCGCTTGGGCGTATCGTAGTTGAAGTCGTTCAAATAGTCGGCGCACGCTACCGAGTTTTGGCGCGGACATTTTTGTTGCACTTTTGTGACTCTATAGATATTAGCTCAATGGTTGTGCCCCACGGTTTTACCTACAGAACAATAATTATACTCTTACGAGCTTAGATCAAAATTTAATAGTAAATATACTATAGATACACAGTCACTATGAAAATCAAACATCAAAAGTGTCCCCGCGCCAATGCTTACTTATACAGATATCATACCTCTCCAGCTAATATAAAAATAGTTCACAAGCGGATATTGTTACATTTTAATAATGGACCTTAACACCCTGTAATAGCGTTTTAAAACATTAAATTTGTGAGCGTGTAATACATTCGGCATCGTAGCGCCGTCACACGCGACTGAGGGCAAAACAAGCCACATTATGCTATTCATGTCTTGTTTCGACGGTGCTGTTTTCGAGCGGCGATTGGGGATCTACCCTATATTTCATATTTTCTATATTATGTTGAATTTGGGACAAAAAAAACAAACAGACAGAATTACGATAGAACTTATGATTAACCGAGCGACTACGACTGTCGAAATCGCGAACAAAAACTTCCTTGAGGGATGTAAGATGGAACCCTCAAGTTTCGTCAAGATTAGTTGAAAAAGTAACATTAAAAATAACAGACTAAACATTTATATGGGACCACCTCGAGAGCGAGAAATGGTATATCCTTTCAAATAAATAAGACTTTTCAAAATAGGTCCACAATTATTGACGGAGAAATCGGTGAAAATATATAAATACATACATAGAGTCGAACATAGAATCTCCTCCTATTTTGAAGTCGGTTAAAAATACGACCTGTACTCGAGTACCAAAATCCATACATCCGATGAATGCCAATTTTGCCAGTCCTTGCAAACAGTTCCCTCGCTTCGCTCAGTCACTGACGGTAGCACACGTCAGACAGAAGACGTCCACTACTGGACGAAGGCCTTAATAGGGAGGGGTTGCCATAATCCCCACGCTTGGCAGGCGGCTTGGGGAGCACCACCGTTAACTAAGGGGACGCCGCTGTCCGTCCTCCGATGGTTCTGGATGCAGTTTTAGGACATACCCAGGTCCAACTGACGGTAGTAGTACTACCATGGAGAATAGAATGTTGCGATGAGGAACTTACGGCCGTAGAACAGAATTTGCGGACGGAGTGTGTGACGTCACACTTATTTGGCCAGTCTGCGAGCGACCGCCTCACGTAGCAGTCATTCAGGCTTTCAAAACAGATGCACGACTTTTAGTGTTTTTACGCAGTAAAAGTGAAAAAAAAATGAGTTGCTGCGTTTATTCTTGCACTTATTATCGAGGCAAACATTCCGATGACATGATTGGCGTCTTAAATCATTCATAAGTTATTTGTGTTTTTTGTGGTTTGTTTATGAAATGAGTAACGTTTCTTGATGTTTTTAACTAGTTCCAGACATGGCGCCACTAGTAGTAAATCTAGCGTTTAAAAGAGTTCTCCATTTTGTCGATAAAGCACTTCTCGAAAAACTTATCCTGAATTCTGCTAGATGGCAGCACCATATGCGGAATTTACCACTCCTCCCGCCAACCCTACACCTCCGGCACGATCACGCGTCCTTCTATGGAAACATCCTTTGATCACATCTCTGCTTCTATTACTCTGTGGTCGCGACATTATTGCTTTCCCACTCGCACGCGCGACGCGGCTGTAGCTCGCGTTCGCGCTTACTCAGTCGAGTCAAGTATTATACCGAGTGAATTACTCTGTGAGTACGACGTAGTACTCTTATTTATTCTGTGGTAGTACTTAATACATCTATGGATATACCTAACCTACTTTATGACAAGTGAACTTGTGACTGTAACTATGCTATTATTGAGTCAAGGGTGTGTCTTATCACCGCAAGCGCAGAACCGCGGTTAGGTTTGTTCTATCGGTTAAACGTGCTCAAACTAGCCAGGAAAACCTATATCGAAGTAGAATAAAAAAACATTTTCAACTATTACGTCATAATAATACGGTTTAAAAAAAAACAACAACGGACTTCAGACTACCTGGATGACATCTTCATATTTTCTAGTAATTTTGATTTAAAAACCAAACTACTGAACCGATTTCGATAAAATCTATATGGGAACACCTCTGTAACCTACCAAACAAAAAAATAATCATCAAAATCAATTCATAATTGGCGGAGAAATCGCGTAACATACATACACACAAAAAACACACAGTCGAATTGAGAACCTTATTTTTTTTAGTCTGTTGAAAATACAACCGACTTTTTTGAAGTCGGTTAAAAAGTAACGGACAACGGTTTCGTTACTATCCATTCCGATACTTTTGTTAAGATAACTAGAAAATGTATGATAATATTGTTGTTCAGCTATTCAATGCCAAATTGAGGTTGAATGATAGGTTGTTTTTTTTACATACAAAAAAAACATACATTTTTGTTTTATTTATACGGGAATACTCACGTTTAATTAAATCGGACGCGCGCGACGCGCAGCGGCCCGCAGTGCTAAGCAGGACGCAGCTGCACGCGCGTCGGGCTCTGTTTTCACTCTTTGAAAAAGGTCACCGGATATGAACGAAACTATAGTCGGAGTATCCGATTTAATTAAACGTGAGTATTCCCGTATAAATAAAACAAAAAACATACAGTCTAATTGAGAACCTCCTTTATTGAAGTCGGTTGAAAATATTAGAGTTATGTATGGAAGCCAATGAAAGACGCATTAACGAATTCATAACATACTCGTTTATTAACTCGAATTAATAGCAGGAGAGGTGTGAGTGCTCTCTACTGTACCGGGTCGCAGGGACACCATAGGGCAACTATACTAACTTTATAAGCTCACGAAACCAAGGCCTTAAGAACAAAGGTCTCTTGTTAATTGTAAATAAAACATATGAAAGAGAGAGCATTACTTCATACAGGTCAAAGTGAGACAGATTGATTTTTTGCTATATCCAACAGAAAAATCAGGCTCGTATCATGTATATTTCACACGACTAGTTTCTTCGAGCAGTAGGCCTAGCAAACTGAGACCTCATGACTATATCTTGACCGATTTTGTTCATAATGGAGATCCACACTGCGATTTTTTCCGCTAGATGGCGCATCGTCGATGCGGCTTGTCAATCTCATACATTTTGTTGGTTTTTTCTAACAATTAATAGTTTTACTCTCATTAGACTAGGATTACATGAAATAATCTGCATAACTGGTTTGTGGTTTGGCATCATTCATTCATTCATTCATTCATTGTACAGCAATCCTTTGCCTAAATACTTTGCTCGCTTCGCTCAATCGGTAAATGACGTCACGAGAATAATTAATTGTGCTCGTCTCCGGACAATGTCACGTATCACAAACCTGATATCGGTTTGTGACACGACATGTGGCAGGCAAAAGGCATCTACTTAGAGGTCTGTGGTTTTTGCGTGATGTCAAGAGATCATTGTCCTCAGCATCCAGCCTTCCATTCAAGATAATGGAACAAAGAAACCTGTCTTAACTCTTAACCAGCTTAAAGAATAGCGCGTTGTGCTCATCTACCTTATTTAAAAGTCTCTCAAGAACTTATAGCAAAATAGGACACATATCACATCTATTCAAAAAGACCTACTATGTTCCTCGCAAACAGGGCAGAAATTAGCTCTATTCCGCGCGGAGGGAGGAAAATAACTTTTCCTCCTGCCAAGCGTGGGGATTATGGCAACACCCCTCTGTTAAGGGAGAGGCCTTCGTCCAGCAGTGGACGTTTTATTGCTGATGACGACGACTATTCTTATTCATAAGCCGCACTTACTTATTTTCTCATAGAGGGTGATAAAAAGCAGTGTCCACCTCGGGATCAACACTATTTTTAAGCTCGAGTACCTACTTTTTGGACCTGGGTATATCCTTAAACTGCAACCAGACCCACCGGAGGACGGGCAGCAGCATCCTCTTGGTTAACGGTGGTGACCATTCTGCGATGGCAACACCCCTCTATAAAGAGGGAGGCCTTCGTACAGCAGTGGACGTTTTATGGCTGACGACGACCTACTTTTATCGCTGCGCTCGGGATTCTACTCTAGAATCCTACACTACTCTCTGGATTCAAAGAAACACTCTCGCCTCAAAAATAGTTGTTTCTTCACTTGGTAAACAATCTACAATTTTTTACCTTTCTCCTAAAAATCATAAAAGGACGGCATCACGATCTATTCCTTTCTAATACAACGTTTGTACTTTTCCGATGCCCTCGAAAATTAACTTTGTGGCGAACAATGACCCGAATAAATATTTAATTAAAATGAGTATTATTTTTTACTTAATTAAGTTGACATTTTACAATAGGCTATATAGATGACTTTATTTAATTATTGTCTTATTAAAATGTGGCCTCTAAATATAGCAGATTTTTTTTTTTTTTTTTTTAATGAAAACAAAATGAAAATCTGATCAAAAATATAAGCAACTTATAAGCATATTAATATCGTGCTAGACAGAGGCGAAGCAGCTAAATTATGACGTCACTTCTCTGTACGCCATAAAAAATATATTCTGGCAAGTATGGCGCACAGAGACGTGACGTAATTTTTTGTTTTGCGGGAAAAGGACAGAATTTTCTCTACCAAACATTTTAAACGCTTATATATCAGAACATTAATAACCGATTTAAATTATTTTTTCATTTAACATATTATATTTACTTAAATTCTTCATCAAAGCCATTGGTTTCAACTATAAAAACATCAGTAATCTAGCTTATTGCAAACTAAGGTAGATACAAGTTGGATAACCGCGAGTCGCGACTAGAGTCCATGTCACCGGTGCAGTGTGCTAAGGACTTTAATTCAAGACACCAATTGGCCGGACGTATGTACTAACAAACAATTGATTCGACGACGCCAACCAATTGGACTAATGTGGACGTGAGCGCAGAAAACTTAGGACCAAGTTCGTTCGCCATGAACGATTATTGTACTTCACGAACTCTTTGCAACAACTGGCAAAATTTGCTTTCATCTGTCCGGATGAAAAACCAAACTACTGAACCAATCTGAACGTATATTTGTGCTCCTGTCGTAGAACTATAATAAGATTTGCATCGCAATACTAGATTACTCACCTAGAGAGCAAAAGTAAAGAATGTCTCAGATCAGACAAACATGAGATCTGAGGCTTCTTTACTTGCTCCCGTGGTGTGTATACGATTTGAAGTGCCGCTGCGGGGAGGAAGTGGTGCCTTTCGCTCCGCGTGACGGGGCCAAAGAAGCCACTTTAGCCCTGCAGGCACGTAATATCAATTTTTGGGGTACCGTTTCCGTTTACCGTTTTTGGGGTGTGTCGTTTTCGTTACCATGAAAAAGGCTGAACGAAAACATAAAAAAATTGGCGTAGGCAAGAGGAAGTAGACGGATTATAATGTTGAGGTCGGGTATTCAAGCATTGTATACCATTGGAGATGCCAATGGCGTTAATCTGACATTTTTTGCGGGGGTGAGGTAAACACGCTAGTGAAGCTAATTCCTGTTCGAACGCACACTAAAACAAACTCATAAGTCATATCACACAAAGGGTAGATGGTCAACGACTCTGTAGTGTGTATACATTTTGGGCAGAGGGGTCCGCTTTGGATTATCACCTCCTATGATACATGCTCGTAGTGTTCGTGCTCGTGCTCGTAATTTCAAGTAAAGTAATAGGCTGATACTGGTTGGTTAGTCACCGCTTCCTGTGTTTAGTGTTACATTATCTTTGCCAGTGCTTACTCTATAGCGCTCGAGATTATGTCAGAGTGGATCAAATGTCACTGTCAGACACCTGTTTTCCGTCAGTCTTTTGCCACGATATATAAAATAAAATCGCCGTCGTTTATTTGTTTATATATTATTACCTTGTATTGTTTTTGTTTGTTTCTGGTTATATTTGTTTGTTTAAGCGTGCCCTGCCGTGTGGTATGCGTGGGGGACGTCACCAACGGTTCCAACGGAAGACCAGCGCTGGCTGTTCGCAGCCAGCATTATGCTGAGTTGGTACCGGTTTGTGGCAAAAAACTATTTTGTACTGATTAAATTTGTTATGAGTTTATATTGTCTTGTCTTGTGTACAAAATGTGTTTATTCTACAAATAAAATATTGTCTATTGTCTATAGTGTCAGGTAAATAGCATGGCCTTGTTATTGTGGCGCGGTCACAAGTGTAATTAACACTCTTAAAAGCACATACATCTAAATGACCCATCATTTAGATCATGATTGCTTAATTCACAGCTCCATTCGAGATCATTTAGTTACTAGTTTTTGGAACGTTGACATTTCACACTTGTATGCTAAAATTGTCGAATAGGCAAGTTATACATTAATTGGCGCAGTATGGACTGTTCTCAACAGCATCGCCGCATGCCCACCGAAATTGTTCATAGTGATGGGTACGGGCATGCCCTTCAGTATTGTTGAACCTTTTTGTTACGTATTGCGTGCAGGGACCGCTATCGCTTGTCAAGTATTGACGTCGTTAGCGTATTTAACATACAGAATCAGAATCATTTATTGACAGTGTACTTATGAAAAATACTTAATACAGTTTAATAGCGTCTCGACAATTCACAATACATGAAAATATTTGCTGTAAAGAGGCAAAAGTTAAATTTGATTAAAACAATATAAATAGTAATTAATAATAATATAAAGTCTTATGTTTTAATTTCATATGAGTCGTAATCATTACCCAAATACTCTTAATGCTGTACAGTGTTCTCTCTAGTAGAAGTTGCTTCACGTTGTTCATAAATATTGCATTACTGGTAGTGACTTTTATACATTCTGGCAACTTGACTTACATGGCTTGTCAAGTGTTGATGCACATATAGTATAGTAAGTATAAGGCCAGTTATCTCTTGACTGATAGACGATTGTGTTGCGGCGGTCATCGGGTTTATACTATTAGCTCAAAGTCCATACTGTATCAACACAGTATACTGTCGAGTTCAACGCTTCAACTCAACCAGTTGTTTATACAGTTTGATTACCTTTCTTTAAAAGCAACAGGAATTTGTCATTTCAAACTGATTGCCCTTGGAATAAGATCTAAAATTGATTTAAATCACAAAACCTATTAAATATTCTTTACATTCAGATTTTACGACCATCGCCAATAACGAAGTGAAAAGGTCGAAACAAACGTCATTCTTGAAACTTTGATTATTTAATTTGCATATTTTTAACCCCCGACGCAAACAGCCAAGTTCACGTTAAATTACTTATAACACCCGTGTGTTATAAATAATTTTGTTTAGCCGAAACCCTGTACATAAAACGTCAGAGTGACTAAAGCCACCTTTTATCGTATAGAAAAAATTTAAAAACTGGAACATCTTGTCGAACGTAAATTGAAACTCCTTTTTAGGATTCCTTACACAAAGGTTGTTCAACTGTGCCCTATGACTAAGCAATCCGTCTTTGTTTGTCTATATGTTAGTTCGTCTGATTTTGATCTATAACGACGTACCTATATCTCGTAAATCGTAATAGGTAGCCGGTTGTTTTCATAGAATATTCGTTAGATACTGTCTCAGATTTCCTTTTACGGAACCCTTGGTATCCGAGTCGCAAGTACTCGTACTTAACGGCTTAATTTTTTCTTTTATCAGGAATACCAACCCATTCGTATTACGTTAAGTAAAGCAGGTAAATCGACGCACTGTTATCAACAACACATAATATTAATTTAAAAGTCCAGTCAATCGAGACTTAAGACTTGGCTAGTAGCCAGCGTAAATTGGGACAAACTGGGGGATTTCCCGGAGCCAGATACGTAAATATTTTTTATTGTCCTATAACAAACAGTTTCGTTGGAATTATGAATAACATCTTTATTTCAAAGCGTATTGCACAGAAGATAAGTTGTGTTGTATTCATGTCTCGAGTGAGTTTCTTGTCGTGGATTGACTAGGTGGTTCTAAACGATCACCGATTTTAAGCAACGGACGACCCGGTCAATCTTCGGATGGTTGACCGTGAGTGGCATTTATGATAGACCCGTGGGGTTTAGGCTACCTCGTTCAATTGCACACAATATCTACTTTTAATAAAATAAAAACACTGGCTTTTCAAAGGTTGCATAAAAAATACAAAATTAAAAAAATATTTCAACCGGCTATCTATTACGATTCACGAGATTATAGTTCATTTAAGATCGGAAAGACAGATGGACGGAGAGACAGACACGGAAACTACAAAAAAATAATTTAAAAAAATGGTTTATAGTCTAAAAATAAATTTTGACAATAACCAGGTAGTAGCAAAACAGCGCGGGCCTTGTGCACAAATCATTCGCCCTTAGGGGGCGTTCATAAAATACGTGAGATGTTTAAGGGGGGGAGGGGGTCGAGTCAAATCTCATCTAATCTTACGTTGGAGAGAGGGGGGGTCTCGGCAAATATCACGCAATATTTTTTCTGATTGAAACAAAAAAATATATACAATTTTGGCAATTTTTTTTTGTTTTTACCATAACATTCCAACGCGTTTACGCAAGAAACCCACATTTTGAAAAATCTCACGTGAGATTGGGGGTTGCGGGAGGGGGTTGAATAAAATCTCACGACATCTCACCAGGGGGGGAGGGAGAGACAGAAAATTTAAAAAAAACACCTCACGTAATTTATGGACGCCCCCTTAGCGAAAAAAGAATTAAATAGTATCAGATAGCGTACAATGGAGCATGCTTGCCTAGAAGTAACAGATTCTCTCGAGACTTGGACAATAGGCTAGATGACTGTTATTTTTTAATTGTCCTATTAAAATGTGGCCCATAAATACCGGGTGTTAGTTTGAACACCGTTATCCTTCTAGGGTATATTGTACTCATCATTATGAACAACTTTTACTATGGGGCCAACCATGGACAAATTGTATGGAACAGCTGATTTTTTTTTCGTGTTTTCAGTGTTGGCCCCAAAGTAAAAGTTGCTCATAATGATGAGTACAATGATATACTAGAAGGATAACGGTGTTCAATTCAAACTAACACCCGGTATAGCTGATTAATGAAAACAAAATGAAAATCTGCTCAAAAATAAGCAACTTATAAGCATTTTAATATCATGCTAGACAGAGAGGAGATTATGATGTCACTTCTCTGTACGCCATATAAATTCTATTCTGACAAGTATAGCGCACAGACGCGTGACGTAATTTTTTGTTTTGTGGGAAAGGGACAGAGTTTTCTCTACCAAAAACTTTAAACGCTTATACATCACAACATTAATTAAAAAAATATTTTAAAAAAAATATTAAAAAAACCATTCAAATTATCATTATCATTTAAATTATTTTTTAACTAAACATATTATATTTACTGAAATTCTTCATCAAAACTATCATTGGTTTCAACGATATAAACATCAGTCATCTACCCTATTGAACATACCCAGATTTTTACATAGATCAGGAAACACCTCCACCTCCACTATTTCAGCTAAAGAGTGACTAACATTTATATTATTAGTGTGGCTGAGACTATACTGACTGTGAACAATGTACAATGTACACTACATGTTTACAATCAACAAGTAGGCGTGTATGAGTAAGTAGGACCTACTTATATCATAAAAAGTAGGCATAACATGCTACTTCATGTGGTTGAAACTGTTATTGAAAATATTGCATCATATTAATGTGAGTCATCCAACCAAAATCAAAACAAATGGTCATCTAATGGTCAGCTTAAGACAGGCTGCAAATTATTAAGGGGGGTTATAGATTCCTTGGAGCTGCACAATCGTATATGTACCATTTATGTGCCTGATAAGTATATCCGCCATAGACCTAACCATAGACCTAAGTTCTTCGACCCAGGCTGGTGTCGTACTGAGCATCGTAAGTTTACCCCGATGCACCGCATCATGTATAACCTCAACGCGTTTCTCAGTATGTATCCAGACTGTGACATTTTTTGTGATAAGTGGCCTAGCATAATAAATTTACTATTGACATTTTGTGAATCATATATAATATAATGTAATAATTTTGTGAATCTAATATAATGTAATAATTTTAATTTGATAGTATGTGTAATTGCTAATGCGTACATATTAATAAATAAATAAATCTATGTTTTTAAAGCTTAAACAGGAAGAAAAATTATGACCTCCGGCAGGACTCGAACCAAAATCTTTGGCATAGGCAGAGACTTCTGTAGTTTAATTGGCAAAGCAGTTGGGACGGAAACCCATAGAGACTGCTCGTATGCAATACCATAAGTGTGAAATCACCCCATACAAAATTATTCAAAAAAATGTTCATCTGTTGTACCTATTTTTTGTTAATGAGTTAATATCTAAACAGTCACTATCTCTAAGTGAATAGCCAAAAAAACGTCCGAGCGCCGTTGTACATACCTATACGTGCATTACATAGTTCACAATTGTTCGAATTTAGACGTTATGTCGCTCGTTTAGTGTTAAATGTATGCTTGAGCGCTTGTGTCTTAACGTAGTTCAAGTCGTTGAATAAGTCGGCGCACTGCATAGCGTAGCCCGAGTTCAGGCGCGGTTTTTTTTTGCACGTTTGTGACTATAGATATTAGCTCAATGGCTTATAAGTATAGATATCTGATCACAGCACTCCTGATCAGGGCTTGAATATCGGACCCTTCTTCCTCTTGAATATTGGAAGGTATCAGTTGGTAGCATGTCTGCCTTCAGAGCTGTAGGGCGTGGGTTCAATCCTCACCCAGGGCACACATTATGTGACGAACATAGATGTTTGTTCTGGTCCTGGTGTAGTATATATTATAAGTTAGTATTTTCAAAAAAATAAGTATTTAAGTATTCTATCAGCTATATTTTTTTTTTGCTAGCAAATAGACATTAAGTTTTTAATTATATCAATGTAACGTTTTATTACTAGGGTGGCATGTTCGCATTAGCGACAAAAGCCTTTATTTAAGAATAAAAAATAATAAATATATATATTAGAAGGTTTGCTTAGTTTGGGGCTAGGTGGCGCTGTGTGAAAAATGTCCACCAATATTTATTATTTATTTTATTTATTTCCTTCGTCTTTGTGTACAAATTTGGAATTATTGTTATCCTGCTTCTGGGTTTCTCAGTTTAGTAAGTGCAATGTTTGTCAATCGCTTACGGTTTTGATTAGGTATAAGGTACCTAAAGTAGAAAAATAATACTAATATAGAGCTACTTAAATTAAATAAAATGGATAAAAAACAGCCTTTATTCACTGACATTATTATTACCTACAACAGTATTAGGTACTAGCAGGGGGGCGTCACTCCGCAGTATAGGTATGTTCGGCCGGCGCTCCGCCCGGTAGGACAATGCAAGGCAGAAGTCAGTGGCCGCCCGCACGCTAGCCTCGTCGCACGTAACTAAGCATACGTGATAGAAAGAGAGCGGTATATCTAGGAGAATCTAGCGAGCGGTATCCAGCGCTGTGCGAGTTGAATTGCTACTTTATTGCCTAGTAGATAGAGTCCTTATTTATTTCAATTCCTTTGCGGAGTGAACATTCTGTACGTAGTACTATTATTTATTCTGTGGTACTAGTTTCTATTATAAATTATTTTATTAATCTGTAATGTCCCAGCACTAGTTTACCCATCAGCTTGTCCTCCCTGGACATAGGCCTCCTCTAAAAGTCGCCACTCCTCTCTATCTTAGAGCTTCGTTTTTTAAAAAATCTAAATTGTTTTCACCCATTACAGGCATTTAAATATGGTACAAGTAAAAAGTAGCATTTTTAAATGAGAACTGACTAGTTTTGATAGCTAGATAAACTAAAAGTTGTATTTTAGTTCCAGAAGTTTTTAACTTTAGTAAGAGCCAGTACTACTCTAATAGTCTAACACTCAGCATTGCCTATTATAAAAACTTTAATCGGAAGACCTAAACTAATTAAAAACATAGCAGTCTTTTAGATAAGGACTCCAACATTTTTAGTAAGTTTAGAGCTGGCAACAAAGGTTCTTTCATAAATTCATGTCAAACATTATATATTGCCAACAAAAGAATACAAATTAACTTAATATAATAAGCTAGTATGTATTGGAAGTTATTGGTTGAATGATTAACCCTTTTGTTAACACCAATAATAACAGAATGTATTAAATTAACAAAACAACAAGAAACTAGTGGGGGCCTTATCGCTAAAAGCGATGTCATCCAGGCAACCTTAGGATGGACAAGATTTATAGAGTAGACGACGGGCGAGCGGAAAATTGTGTGAAATCATACAAATAAATACCTTTTAGTTATTTAGGTTATTATATTCTCATGGTATTAATACCTACATAATCCATTTCATTTACTTCCTAGAACTTATTTTATGCTCCATGGAAACAGTGTATAATTCCTTCCGTATTAATGCATAAACATATGACGAAATAGCTCAACGTGATTTAATTTTACCATTGTTTGAAGAACAAAGTAGCTATCTGGTTAGTTATTTTACAATACTTCCGCGAATTTTACGACATGTGTAATATTGAAGTACCTAATAAACTTGAGTTAAAGGAGGAAAACGTACAAAGAGAAGTAAAATTACGCATAGTAAAGAAAATAATGGAGATGGAAATTCCTAATTATTCACAGTAAATTATAGGTACTTACTTAGTAGGTATCAGCTGGTTCACACACAATAACAAAGTATAAAACTACAAAATAAATCCACAAAACGTACACAAATACACATTCGAACTCACTGGCTCATGTCACACAATTGTTCGTCACAAATTATAGCGATAAAACGCTATGATAATTGGAATATTTTGGTAAAATTCAATGAAAGACAACCTCTGTCTTCCATATTGTCACAATGAATGAATGAGAATTATGAGAATGATTGAAATGAAATTGAAATTATTTGAAATTGAAAGAAACGAATGAATGAACAGTAACCTAGTTCTAGGAGTTTTGGCGGAAACACGGAAAAATCATGTCATTGCATTCTATTATTTTCTTAAACTTGTGTTTTTTCGCGAATTTATTATTATAATGGTGGTGTTTTATTCATTGAGTGTTGAATTACATGCACGAGTGTGGGCAAGTGATATAATGTGGTGAACCATGTATTTTCGTGTTGTTTTCAAAACTCCGTAGAAGCTCATAGTAAAGTCGCCACAACTTTACTAGGGCATGACTTGATCTCGACTATGACTAATTTCGTGTGACTGTGATTGTGTTACGTGTGATTTCATGACATATTTGACTTGATTTGAATAAAAAAACTTGTAAATTCTTAAACTTGACACTGGCAGAATGCAAAACGTGCAATGCTAATAAATAAGAAAAAAAACCTAGTTCAACTGTCAATTTTGACAAGAGTTGTTTGGCAGAACTGTGCTGCCAGAATCAGAATAAAATCTGACCAGATTTTCTCTTCGTTCTCTCCTCCCACCATAGAGAAGAGTAATATACTGGGCCTCCCACGGTGCTATCGACAAGCGCCTCGAACATTGTACGCGTGCCCTATATCATATAACAATATAGTTGCGCGTCAATAGCCGACGCGCCGTACAAATTTGCCATGTTCCGCCCTACCTGACAACACTAAATCTGATATCAGTCGCGCGCTACTGGTAATGCTGGTCGCACGCTACAGGGAGCGAGTACGCGTCGCGTCAAAAAAATGGCGTCTGAATATAAATATTGTACAATTAATATTATTCATTCTGTGGTCATACTCGACGGCTCAAGAAATCATGAAGCAATATGTAGTCGAATTAAGATAGCGTCGTGTGCAGAAACCACGACGATAAAGTAACATTCCAGTAAGTGACCTATGGTTCGAATCTCAGTCGCGTACCTTGTAGGTAGCACCAAGGTAGGAAGGTCTTAGTGCATGGTACTATGACATGTGACATTTTGGCTTAGTTCATACTAGGAGGTATAGGAAATTTGTACCACTAGGCCACCTGCGTATGGGAAATGTCCTAAGCCTTTAGTGTCGGACCAGTGACGGGGACGGCTGCTCGAGCTGGGATACTGAAGAGCTAATAAATTAAAATATAAACTTCTATACAGGGTTAGTTCTAATCAGTTAGCAACCTTTTAAGGTCATATTCTGTACACCAAAACAAACAACTTTTACTATGGGGCCAACATTGAAATCGCGAAAAAAAATTCTGCTTTCCATACAAAGAGTTCATCGACCTTGGGCAAAATGTATGGAACAGCTGTTTTTTTTTCGCGATTTCAATGTTGGCCCCATAGTAAAAGTTGTTTGTTTTGGTGTACAGAATATGACCTTAAAAGGTTGCTAACTGATTAGAACTAACCCTGTATAGAAGTTTATATTTTAATTTATTAGCTCTTCAGTATCCCATCTCGAGCAGCGCGGGTGGAACCGCGGGGCACAGCTGATATTACATACATATGTGTCGAACGGATAACCTTCTTTTTTGAAGTCGGTTAAAAATGGGTATTTATCCCCGTGCGTAGCCGGGGCGGGTCAGCTAGTATTTCATAATTTCCATGTCAGACAGCAACATATCAGTTTAATGAAAGGAAGTAAAAGCTAAACCAAGCTTTATTTCCTTTCATTAAACCTGGGACTACTTTCGTGGTAACTGAACCGACTAGGATACCAGAAGATTTAGGTTGTTTAAAAAAATATGAATCGCCGGAGGACGGGCAGCAGCGTCCTCTCAGTTAACGGTGGTGGTAACCATTCTGCGATCCCCAAGCCGCCTGCCAAGCGTGGGGATTATGGCAACACCTCCCTGTAAGGGAGAGGCCTTCGTCCAGCAGTGGACGTCTTCCAGCTGTTGATGTGATGTGATGTGAAAAAAATATGAAACGAAAAATATTTCCGAATAAATTAAAAATCCCCTCACACTAACGTAAAGTTCCTTAAAATGGCAACTTTGAATTCACGCTGTGAATGTTAATTTTGATATTTTTGTTCATTCAATTAAATAAACTGTCGTCACAGAGAAATTATATCGCTGATATCACGTAATGTGATACTACTTATCGCGTATTATCAAATTATTATTATTCATTATTTTTAATAATATCACCTAGTGGTATAATAAAACCGTTGATGTGGGTATGCTGCGTTTGCCACCACCACGAGCTGCGTCAGTGCGGGCAGGACTGGCGGCCAAGCCACGAATAAATAACTGGCAAAATTTGCTTATTTTAATCATTTAGGCTAGGTATAAAGCGACATAGCACAGTAATCACTATGCAACAATTTAGTAAAATAATAAGTACTTATACAGAAAAAAAACGATTTATGACAAGTAAAATGGTCTGGCCATTGATAAGAAATTGCTACACTAAATATTACTTAGGTACCTACGTAAAACTTGACCAAGTAATATTTACAAACATCATTTGCCGTTAAAATGCACACCATACACTGACCGCCCACCTCACTGCATATTGTTTAATACCTCTACTTTATTCCATCCTATAATTCTAAGCAGTTTAACTACACGTTAAATTTGAAATGATTTTCAAATGGAAGTCAATTTTACTGATCATTGTTTGTGTACTAGTGAAAATACAATCCTTCATTTTAAAAGATCCGGACTATTCGCTGGATTATTTTCGCTCATCGTCCGAGTATAACAACAATTTTAGACGAACATTCCTAGATAAACGAAGACAAAATATCGTCACTGCAAAACGTGTAGAATTAATCGACAAGTATTTATCAAATAACAGCGTTTTCGTTGATGGGGTGATGCACGAAAAAATTGATGTTAAACGCAAACAGTGGAATATCAATAAAATCGAAACAGCACTTAAAAGCTTGATATCAATGAATGGAGTTAAATACTATTTCAAAAGGGACCCGTACTGGCGAACTTGGAGAAAAGTAAAATATCCTGGCGGGGATAAAATGGTTTGCTATAGATGCGAAAGTAGTCTCGAGTGTGAAGATTGTCAGTATGCTGGGTATTGGGTAAGCAAAAATTAAAATAATAAAGCCAAGGGAATATGGTCTCATTAGGCACCAGCTGCCAGGTAGGTATGTATATTATAGAAAGAACTATAATTAGCTTCGATCAAATTAGGGACTAGTCAAATGAAAACTGATCTTGTTTGCTTAGCAAACATTCAACCGACTTCTAAAAAAGAACTATATTATATATATACTATTGTAAATAATTAGGTATGTATTTTTTTTTGTATATATTCTTAAACGCGCGTTTTTTCGCGAATTGACAGTGAGTTGAAATAAATGAAATAAATACAGGTAAAAACATCTTAGCGAA
Source organism: Erannis defoliaria (assembly GCA_905404285.2). Taxonomy (NCBI): domain Eukaryota; kingdom Metazoa; phylum Arthropoda; class Insecta; order Lepidoptera; family Geometridae; genus Erannis; species Erannis defoliaria. The sequence goes on along the minus strand of FR990093.1, from coordinate 1,215,551 downwards.
TTGATGATAAAAAATGGTGGTATTTTATTCATTGAGCGTTGAATTACATGTACAAGTGTGGGCAATTGCACAGCATTATATCAATTGATATAATGCTGTGAAAGGTGTAATGCTGTCTCGCTCGTGTTGTTTTCAAAACTCTGTTTAAACTTAATGTTAAGTCGCCAAATCCATACTAGGGCATGACCTAGACTCGACTATGACTAATTTTGTGTGACTAACTGTGATTTTATGACCTATATATTTGACTTACTTGTGACGATTGATACTTTATAAACCTGAAAATGCATATTATACTTGACACTAGCAGAATGCACAAAGAGCTATGCCGAAAACGAAAGACAACACAATTTTTGAATTTTGGCGCCAACTTACAAAGTATTATTTGTAACTTCGTCAGGTGTTTCCAAGTTTTTTACGAAAATTCATGTGTAAACAAATAATATCATTGTGTGTAAACCATGAACCTAGACAAAAATACCTTTTTTCTAGGTTCATGGTGTAAACTAATCTTGTTCACAGCAATGAATGGATGGCAGTAAGGCACATCCTTATTCCATAGAAATAATAAATATATTGCCATGAACCTAGAAAAAAAGTATAAAAATTAAAATTAAAAAAAAACCTTTTGTTATAGGTTCATGTATATTGCCTTATTTTATAATTCCTTGGAGGAGTCACTGGGTATTTAATTTAATCACTGTTTGTTTCAAAGGTCATCGACGAAAACCCTCCGTGCCCCTATGAAATAGTTTCCGTTAGAAACAACTTCGAAGCGTGTGCGATTAATTTCAAAATTTCAACTAATGTCGAAGAACCATGTCCCACCATTGTTCCATTTATAGACGTTATGAGAAAATGCGATAACCCCATTAATACGCAATGGCGAATCCAAAAAGTTTACAAGAAGGAAGTTTCTAAACAATACCCAACAATATTTTGCGGAGGGCGGGATTATTGTGAAATTTCAACTCATTATACGGTAATAAAATATTGATTAACTTCAGCGACAATGATAAGACGAATGGACGGGAAATAAGCGCACGGATTTTGAAGACTATAATATGTTGAGCGCCGGCTCTCCACTCGCGTCAGTCATACTCTGCCTTTGCGACATGCGTGCCGTACGATACGACAATACAAACTTCTAATATGTACATGTGTTATCTTTTTGTTACGCAGTAATTAGATTCGCTATCTCTGTTTTCCGGCAAATGTAATATGCATACTTTTAGCTAGGGTATGCTTGATTGTGTTGTTTTGTTAACTTTGATCGATTTGCAAGCGCTGAGCCCGTCCATTCCATTATCACCGGCGCCGCACTGCTGGACGAAGGCCTCCCTCTTAATAGGGAGGGGTTGCCATAACCCCCACGCTTGGCAGGTGGCTTGGGAATTTCGATCGATGTCGCCGCCGATTACTGTAGATTAAAGACTAATATTACTCAGACTCGCAGGGTGACTGCAGATCGATTTAAGCATGAGGTAGACTTTGACATTACCAGCGGGACCTTGGGCATTTCTAAAGCTGTGCTACATAGTGAGAATATCAGCTTACCAAAGGTGACATAATGGTGGCGCGGAAATCACCTTAATGCAGTTAGCAGTATCTGTGATTTGTGCGCTGTAGGCTATAGTTTCGATTCCCATCCAAGACACAGACGTTTACTGTGTCTGGGTGTTTAAAAACCTATGGCACCCTGAATCTAAAATTGTTAGTTTGAGGCTAGACGGCGCTGTGTGAAATTCCACTTTTCCAATTTTTACCAAGGTAAATAAACATTGGTAATCTCGCTGAATCTAAAATAGTTCGTTTGAGGCTAGATGGCACTGTGTGAAATTTCCACTTTTCCAATTTTTACCAAGGTAAATAAACATTGGTAATCTCACTGAATCTAAAATAGTTAGTTTGAGGCTAGATGGGATTTATTTAAATAAACATTGATGGATATTTCACACAGCGCCATTCAAATTCTTTATTAACATGACAGATATAACTTTACAGACTAATCTAAGGTATTATATCTATCCATACATAAAAATTATACACTTAAGCTTAAGTATATACAATTGCCACATAGCTAATTCTAAGAACCTAACTATTACATACAACTAAAAACAAAAAACTTAACGTTATAATAAAATAATTTTAAAACAAAAAGAAAACATAAATTAACATATTCTCTAATAAATTCTATTCAATAAGCTCACAATATTGGAGACTCCTTTTTATAATTATGTCCCATCTGTCGGCGAAGAGATCAGTCTGAGGAAATTCGTTTAGGAGCTTATTGAGGTGCCTTTGTGCACGAAACACCGGGGATTGCTGGCGCGCTGCGGTGCGCGCCGGATTCGGTGCGAACAGAGGCACACGACCACAGCGGAAACGCGCGCGCTGTTCCGGTACACTCAGGCGACTCACTTCGCTCAACAACTCGGGGCAGCATACTTTCCCGCGTAATATTTGCAGTACTGTTATCAATTGTTCTTGTAACCTGCGAGTCTGAAGAGAGTTAAAACCAAGGGTGCCCAGTAAGAATTTTGTTGGATATAAGAAAGGATAGTAGCAAAATATTTTTTTGTATAGAAATCTCAGAAAACGTTTTTGTATTTTTTCCAACATCAAAATGTAATTATTTTCGTGTGGGTTCCATATACAAGCACTTGTTTCGACTTTTGACCTTATTAGGGCTGTGTACAACAATTTAATGACCGTGACGTTCGAGAAGTCTCTGCAATTGCGTGTTACGAAGCCCAACTTTTTAAAGCAATCTGCTACAAGTGCTCGTATATGGTCATGGAATGTGAGGTTTGTATCGAACAGTACACCAAGATCTTTAACTATTCGGTTCCTAGAAATCTCTTGTCCATCGATGTGGTATTGCGCAATTATACAATTTGATGATCTAGTAAAGCTCATTACTGAACATTTTGTAATATTCAGGTATAATTTGTTTTCATTACACCAAGACTGTATAGCATCCAAGTCATGTTGGAGAGCTTCACAGTCTTCAGCAGTCTTTATAGACGTATAAAGTTTTACATCATCGGCGTAAATTAGGCATTTTACGTGTTTTAGTACTTTAATCAGGTCATTGATCATGATTATGAAAAGAAGTGGACAGATAGATGAGCCTTGGCTTACTCCAGACGGCGTATGATACAGCGACGAATCATAACATCCTAGGCGCACAAATTGCTGGCGATTTTTCAAATAACTCGCAAAAAATGTAAGGATATAAGGCGCAAGTCCTACTACGCTCAATTTTTGAAGAAGAACGTCATTGTCTACCCGATCAAAAGCTTTTTTAAAGTCGAGATATATGACGTCCACTTGATTATGACAATCAAGATTTCTAGAAATATAATCAACTAAGGTGAGTAAATTGGTGTTAACTGATCTGCCTTTTCGAAACGCATGTTGAGAGTCATTTAGCTGTGGTTCTAACTGCTTATATATTTTTCTGTGCAATATACTTTCGAATAGTTTGGCGAACGTGGATAAAATAGCTATAGGCCGATAATTTTCGGCGTGGGTTTTATCCCCAGATTTAAATACAGGTACTACCCTTGACTTTTTCCAAAGACTAGGATAGACACCAGTTTTTAGTGACAAGTTAAAAATATATGTCAGACATTCAGCCATCTGATCTTTAAAAGCTTTTACTACATATGCTGGAACGTTGTCCGGTCCCAGTGAACTTTTAGGTTTAAGTTTTTCTATATAAGATTCAATTTCTTTCTGCGACAGATTCGAAATATGTATTAATCCATTACTACCTTGGGTTTCAGCTTGTTTCGGGTCTAATGTTGGTATATCTGGGAGAAATACGCACTTAAAATAATCTGCAAACGCTGCGGCTGCTTCCCGGCCATTATAGGCTATGCCTTTGTAAATAATATTAGGTTCGAAGCCCCCCTTTGTCCTCAAGGTCGCTATGTGTTTCCAAAAAGCACGTGGATTAGAAGTGAGATTTTCTTGTAGGTTTTGTATATGGTTGTGGTATGCGATTGAAATTTTACGTTTTATACTGCATCTTATGGCACTGAAAAAGCTGTATATATATTGATCTCTAGTAGATTTCCAGATTTTATGTAGTTTGGCTTTTAACCGAATATTATTCACAATTTCACCTGAGTACCAAGTAGGATATATCCTAGTAGGCTTCGAACACCTAACCTTTTTTGGAACACACTCATCAAAACACTTATATAATAGTGAGTATAAACGCTCCACAGCATTGTTTACATCAGATTCTTTAAGTATACATTCCCAATCAGCATTATTTAACTGATTGTACAGTGCAGAAAAATCAGCTTTATTGAAGTTCCAGTCAGTGTGCTCATCAATATTGCTAGAATCCACCGTGATGTTTCTGTGTATTCTTTCTATGGCTAAGCTTATATACAAAGGTGGGTGATATATATCTGGGCGTTCCACAAGACTTTCATCAGCGATACATACATTCACCTTAGTCAAGATTTTGCTAATAAGAACAACATCTAATTTACTACCCTTATCATTAAAAATATCGTTACGTTCTAGAATATCACAATAGTTTATAAAATAGCCCATATAGTTATTGATATATACATTAGCACTATTGAGATTTAAATCACCAAGAATTACAATTGTTTCGTTATGTAGTACAGTTGAGGAGTTTTCTTCAACTTTACTAAACCAATTCATATAATCCTGATCACTAGTTCCAGGACGCAAGTATACGACACATATGTATAGTGACTGACCATAATATGATAAACATGCCCACAAATCTTCACCATCATCCGTCTCTAAGTCATGGCGACGACGTAATTCGAGGCCAGGTCTCGCAGCAAGGAGCACTCCACCACATCTTCTAGTAGTTCTGTCGCGTCTAAGGAAAGACCAACCATAGGGAGACACTTCTGCATCAGTTATGGAAGAATCGAGAAATGTTTCTGTTATCGCTATTATATCTGTCGGTAGAGATGTAGTAATTTGCTGCCAGTATTTTAATTTCGTTTTTAGTCCTCTAACATTTTGATAGTTTATATTTAACTTAGCTTTAGAAGTGTTATTTTGTATAAGACATGCTTCCGACGACTTCGTCACCCTGCGTTGTGGGGTCTTGGCCGAGAGTATTGGGGTGGCGAGATTGTCTGGTACTCCCGACGGTTCTGCGAAACCATTCTCTAATTTCTGTTCCAGTTGGCCAGGACTCTGGAGCCATACAGATATTGAATACACTCTCAGGTACAGACACGACAAATGACGAATAATGCTCATGTTTGAGTTTAAGTTTTAAGACTTCAAGCGCGGTGCAGTTTGTTACTTGTCGAATATGAGCAGCTATTGCGTCCGCAGAAGTATTAGGCCGGAAGAAACAAGCATGTATTTTTCTAGTGCGCTCAACTGCTTGTAATAGGTCGTGCGGTTGTCCGATTCCTTTAATTACATTTTGATTGCTGTGATTTCTCCTGGGACGCTGGATGGTATGTAATTGTTCAAGTTGCTGTCCGTTTCCTATTTTTACCTGGGTATGCAAAGGTTTTGGTTTGCGTTTTTGCACTATTTGCCATGGTCCATCTTGGTTATCATTTTCCTCGTGGCCTTCATAGCTAATATTCTTAATGATCTCAAGAGAGGAACCCGAGTGTGACGAAGATACGTCATTGCTCTTAGAAGTTATCTTGCTAGGAGAGGCAGTTCCAGGGCCGGATTTGTTTTGCAGTGTTTGGCTTGTTGTGTTATTTGAGATGGCGTCGTTGTTAGCATGAGTGTCATCAGAAATACAGGGGATTTTACCATGTTCGGTTTTATTTCCTAGTGTTAAGTTTTGTCTAATTGTAACTAGCTTCTGATTGGTATCTTGAAGTTGTAGTTCCATATCTTTGCATTTTTCCTTATTGGAATCCACAGTGGTTTTAAGTAAATAATATACGTCGGTACAACATCTAGCTCATCTCGCTGTTTAGCTTTACAACCGCGTCTAGAATATTATCGGCCTTACCTAAAATAATCTTGATTCTCTTAGTCACTGCTTAAACTTCTCTGTCCTTTTCTAGCACGTGCAACTTCACGTCAGAGAGAAGATGGCAGAGCATCTTAAGCAGTGACTAACGGTTGAAAAGTTTTTTTAGGTAAGGCCGTATTTTGATAATTTTCAGATAACTCCCGAATACGTTTCTTTCCGAATAGTAAATTCGACCAACCACATAATCTATTCAAAAATAATGAAAAATAACAATACGAACTACGCCTGCGCATCTCGCTGCGGCATGCTAGACCCTGAAACGAAAACCGTATCAAAAACAGATAAGCCTCTATTCGTGGACTTGATGAACAACAAGACTAAAAGAGAAGACAAAACCGAACATTCCACAGTTTCTAGTGAAACTCTCAGGACAGGCTACGGGACTAAGGACCGCTCAACAACTTTTGATAAAACTACCACACCACATAAAAGCCTAGGAGTTCATAAATCGAATATGGATAAAATGAAACACGCTTTAAATGAAATGGAAACAGCATTTAATCTTCCAATAAAGAAAATAGAGAGAAATAACGATGTTGTCGATGATTATAATGATCATCATCATCATCATCACAAGCACCATGATCTAAAACATCCGACGTGTTCAAGCATGAAACATCACATGGAAAACGAAATGTCGGAAGAAAAAAGCACTTTTAACTAACATAATTTTATTATTACAGTAGAATTCGGATATAACGACTTCGCTTATAACGGCGAACTGTTTTTAGCGACGACGATGTAAACTCTTGTTTGGTTTCATAGTGAGTTACTAGGGAAACATATCCGTTTATTACGACTCCGGAAGCGACCAACTGCTTATAGCGACCTATTTTGGTGATATTCGTCCGGTTAGAACTTGGAGGATCCAACTCTCTCTCGGTTAGAACGACGCGCAGTGTGTTGTTTACAAAACCTACGCAACCGATACCTCGCCGCCCCGCGAGCTTATACCACGCGTAAATCACAGTCTGTTGTGGTTGTGACAAGGTTTAAAGCTCGACACAATGAGTTCTTGTAGGTACATTTATGTATCTCTGTATATATTACAGTATACATAGAATGTTTAAGTACCATTAAAGTTATAAATGTAATTAGTATTAAATGTTTTATTTACCTGAATATATACTTATCTAACTGTACTATTATATAATGTACATATTAAAAACAAGCTTAAATTATCCGGCCGCTTTGTGCGTTGACCGGTTAGTACGACGTAGTTTGGCCGGTCCCTTGAGGGTCATTATAACCGGATTTTACTGTATTTAAATCTTAGAGCATATACCATTGGAGGACAAGCCAAAGCGTCACGTAAATATATCTCTGTGTGCATGAGCAGCTATCCAAACTCTTTCTGCACAAAGTAAACTTACCACGGTATCTTCACTGGTCTCTATAATACAAGTATGCTGGACTTCATATTGGCGATAGCAAATTGGTGCCATTTGATTTTCGCTATTTTGGCGCGGACAGCCAACGGATAGCAGTGTGAGCGTCCATGGAACTAATATATCGTAATACTAAATGTCAATTTTAGTACCGGAGATGCTCGAAAGGGCGCTTTAAATCGGCACTAAAAAACCTAGACATTCCTAGACAATATTTAGTCCAGAGTAATTGTATTATAGGTCAGTGGGTATCTTGCTTGTTTGTAACATGCATAAATCAAACAATATTGTGAAACAAGGCACATAAGGTGTTCAGTCTTATTCAAGGCTATTCAGGCTTTAGTTGACAGTTCTAAACTTACCAAAAAAACAGTTCTTATATATTAAGACTGCAATGAAAAAAGAACAAGCCATATTAAAAAAAATACGCCAGCCCTGCCAAAAGACGTAAGGATTCCAGGGGCAGGTTCAGCTGCCGACACTGCGCGACCGCGAACCTTATTGCGAGGCGATAAAATTCACAGTCGCACAGCGTCGGCAGCTGAGCGTATTCGGTCCATATAAGCAGTTCACGGTACGGCCCCAGGATGAAGGACAGGATGATGTAAGGATTCTAACGATACCCCATACATTCAAATCTGTTCAGGCATTTAGAAGTTATGGTTGAATAAAGAAACTCGCATAGATACAGGCCGATTTAAACTTAATGGCGGCTCTGAAGTTAGGCGCGAGACGCTGCGCTGTAGCAAAAATTAGGCGTGCGGTGTAGGTACGATCGAAAAGTCTCGCTTGCAGCGCACTTCACAGCCGCTTTTAAGTTTAAATCAGTCTGTACATAACATACATGAACCCTGAAAACTACTACTTCTTTTTTGGTGAAAGACAGAGTGGGTGCCATCCACCCCGTTACCGGGGCAGGTGGGAAAAAGTGTTTCATCCACCCCGGTGGACCCGGTGTCGGCGCTTAAACGGATGGATGGCACACATCAAGTGTCATTTATCCCAGTATCGTTTATAACGGGGTGGAAGGGACACATCAAGTGTAATTTATCCCGGTATCGTTAATAACAGGGTGGATGGAACACATCAAGTGTAATTTATCCCGGTATCGTTAATAACAGGGTGGATGGAACACATCAAGTGTAATTTACCCCGGTATCGTTAATAACAGGGTGGATGGAACACATCAAGTGTAATTTACCCCGGTATCGTTAATAATAGGGTGGATGGAACACATCAAGTGTAATTTATCCCGGTATCGTTAATAACAGGGTGGATGGAACACATCAAGTGTCATATACCCCGGTATCGCTTTGCTTAAGAGGGTGGCAAAGATACCTATGTTGTAGCAAAGATACCTATGTTGTAAGTTTCGATCTGTGAATTAAAGCCTCTAGAATTAGCTGTCGTCGTCAGCCATAAAACGTCCACTGCTGGTCGAAGGCCTCCCCCTTTATAGAGGGGTGTTGCCATAATCTCCACGCTTGGCAGGCGGCTTGGGGCTCGCAGAATGCTCACCACCGTTAACCAAGGGGAAGCTGCTGCCCGTCCTCCGGTGGGTCTGGTTGCAGTTTAAGGACATACCCAGGTCCAAAGATAAAGATACCTATGTTGTAAGTTTCGATCTGTGAATTAAAGCCTCTAGAATTAGCTGTACCTACTGTGAACTTTAAAACATAATAAAATACATTACAAATTCAATTGGAAGACAGTAATTTTTATAAATCTAATAGTATAAATATATAAAATGTAGTATTAATACATAGAACAGGCACTTATGGTCATGAATTACTATACAATTACACATAAAAGTAGTCATGCATGAAAATCGCAAAAAATAATAATTTAATATTTGTATAATTTAGATTTACTAGGTCAAAATGTTTTAAATTGTTGCGAAATAAATATAATGATCTATTTGTTTTATTTATACTGGATATCAAAACTAGTCACGAGCTCACTGCAGCTTGGCAAAAGAGTAGAGAAAATAATAGCCACTATAGTAATAAGTTATAAATACTAGCAACCCTGTAGTACCATAATACGCTAAAAAAACTACAACCGACTTCAACTTCAAGTACCCGGATGACATCTCCATATTTTCTAGTAATTTAGATTTTAAAACCAAACTACTGAACCGACTTTGATGAAATTTATATGGGACTACCTATGAAGTATTACCTACCAAACAAAAACAGAATCATCAAAATCAGTTCATAATTGGCGGAGTAATAGCGTAACATACATACAAAAAAGAAGAAAAAAAAACAGTCGAATTGAGAACCTCCTTTTTTGAAGTCGGTTGAAAACAGAAAACAATAGTATTACATACAGATTACTATTACTCCCATGTCCCATACAAAACCTATATAAACATTGTTGAACCGCAATATAGATATAACTATCATCATATCATATTCAGTGCAAGCTAATTGTACCTATAATATGGTATAGAATGGTGTCTATATTCTACTCTAGTGCTGAGGCGCGCACTGGCGGGAGCCGCGTGACATCAACGAGCCAAGCGCTACAGTGGAAAATCGACACACTGTCTTATACAAATAAAGTACAAATTAGCTTGCACTGATTACATTGACATTGTGGTCGATTTTGAAGGTTTTAGTTGACAGAACTAAACTAACTAAAGTATTGCTGTCCTTAGCTACCATGTCTGATAAAAAAGGGACAGCGATATTTTAATTACTTTAGATCTGTCAAAATAGACCACATTGTTGTAGTAAAGATATTTTATCTACTTTAGTTGCAATTTCTACGGGAGCGGACCAGCTCTTGTAGTATGTTAGAGTAAATGATATTACATAATAGCATGATTATATAAAATGCTGCCAGTAGAAAAAAAATTTGGTTTGAGACTTATTTGCCAAGCTATAACTCAATATAAATAAAACAAAAATGTGTCAAAACCACATCAGCCCTCACAGTAAAATAAACATATCCTCTTAAGATCTTCTAAAGATCTTGTTATTCAAGTCTTCAACGCTTTGCAAAGTTTACAAGTAGTTTGGGGAAAAACTAAGCTGGACATTTTAATAACCTCATATATAAACCTGTTTAGACTTCGGGGAAGTAAAACAGACCTATATACTGGTGAGGTTAAGCTTTGCAACTTTTAAACTTTGTAACACAATTATGTTTATCAACAGGACAAATTTTTCACAAACCAATGTACTTTTATTAATTTTTTAAAAATGCATTTTTTTTGTTAGGCCTACGATATTGTTAAAGTCTCAGGCTACCGGTGGTTGCAAATGGCTGGTTGTCATACAGTGCAGCTTTGACAGCCTTTTTCAGTTCTTCTGGCTAATGATGATGTCCCGATGATAAACATAATTATGATGTTAAGCTTTGTCTGTCAATTTTTCAATTTTGACTTTGCGTCGTCTCCTGCCGTCTTTACCACAGATATGCAAGCAAAGCTGGTAATGCCTACTAAACATCCTGTGACAAACTTCACAGCGGAACCTCTTCAGCTTCAAATGCCGCTCCCTTATATGCGGTACAATACTTTTCTTCAACATTTCTTTACCGCAGTAATCACAAATTGCTTTAGAATAATAATTATCTTTACTAGCAAACACCGAAGCAATGTACTGCTGTAACGCATTTTTATCCGTAACACTTTTAACACCTTTCTTGCATTTAATTTTAGATTTTTTTATCATCAACGTGTTAGGCTTGACTTTGGTTATTTCTACGAAGCTTTTTCGGTCGTTAACCTTTTCTATCCATGTGTCGTTAAGTTTCTTTGTGACGTGTATGGGTTCCGAGGCGTTTAAGTTGAGGTGTTCTTTACGTATGTGGTATTTAAGAAGTCTCTCCTCGCAGTAATGTGCTCCGCAAGCGACACACTTGTAACGGTTGTTGGAATGCCGCGGCAAGTCATCATGAATATTGAGGTGCATAATCAGATTACGTTTATCGACAAAGCCTCGTCCACAGTGGTCACAGTAGTAGAGCTTCTGTGTTTTCATGTGAGATGCAAAGTGCCTGGAACAGGTAAAAAAAATGTTTGTTCATTCAGTATTTCCATTCTCTTTGGTTTTGGAATAATTTGCTATAACTATTTCGAAACTCGGCTTGTTACTGGGCTGAAACTTGTCGAGTCTGCACAAAAAGGTTTGTGATACCTCTCAAGAGATCAGTTACTGTTTACAGACATGGTTTAGAGGCACAAAATGAAACCCCTCTTGAAAAACAAAATAAAGATGCTTCCATTGGAATTTTCCAAGTACAGAGGATGGCGTTAAATACTTTTCTTAGAACTCTTGAATTTTTCTCTTGGAACTCTGTTTTTGAAGGTATGTCCTCTCAAGAGGCTTTTCCATTTTAAAGGTACATGTTTATGCAGTTTTTGCAGGCTTTTTGTTTAATAACTGAAATTAGGGAGTTGCAAACAATAATACTCAGATTTGATACAGCTAGATTTTGATAGGGTAGTAATATAAAATACCATAGCAGGTTCAGCGGCCGGGAAGTGGGGAGCTGAGGAGGGCAAATGGCCCAACATAAATCAAACAATTCTAATACCCGGCAAAGGTTTCTCTGTTTGCCCCCCCGACATGGAATACTTCTGCGGTCCCTGAGCAGGTTAATCATCGGCTACATACCTTTTAAAATGCGCTGGTGATATTGATAGATATTTATTATATGCCTAAACAAAATTCAACTTAAGTATGGTAAAGTATCCACAGGTGGAAAATAAATGATGAAATTAATTACCTGGAATATTCGTCAGATCTATAGTACTCTTTCGGGCAAAAACTGCATTTATAACGGGCCGGAACAGCTTTATGGAGAAACATATGAGACTTTAACTTGTACGTTGACTTAAAACCAGATTTGTTGCAAATTGTGCATTGGAGGTCTTTTTTGGTAACTTCGACCTTTACGGCTCTTTTTTTCCTCATATTATTTCTGTATTTGTGATGGAAACGCAACTAAAACTAACTAAACACTTTAAAACCAAATTAACAGAACTTAAAAAACAAAACAAAACAAAAATGGAAGCAGTGGCCAGTGCTGCCAGTATCGCTGTCAAAAGTCACGTTCAGGTTGTTTTTAGTTTTTAATAGTTCCTGGCCATGGATACTAGTCCTTCAGCCGAATACATTTTTCTTCATCGATCCTTCTTTCTGCAGTTAAATGAGTCGTAGTCACAGTCCAAGTCACACACAGTAAGTCACAGTCAATTCTAATCATGCCCTAGTAAAGTCGTGGCAACTTTACTACAAGCTTCTTCGGAGTTTTGGAAACAACACGAAAAGACACGTTTCACTACATTATATCACTTGTCCACACTCTTGCTCGTAAATCAGCACTTAATGAATAAAACGCCACCATTTTTATGCACTAACACTCGAAAAAACACAAGTTTTGGAAAATAATACAATGCAGCGACATGATTTTCTCGCGTTCCCGCCAAAACTCCACGTTCAGGTTCACAAGGTAATGTTGTCATAATATAATTATTGTTTCTTATGTCTTCTTTTTAAAACGGATCACCAAGCTACCCTCTTGAAATAGAGGCTTAAAACATTTACGGACTTACTTAAAAAAACTTTTCAACCGTTAGTCACTGCTTAAGATGCTCTGCCATCTTCTCTCTGACGTGAAGTTGCACGTGCTAGAAAAGGACAGAGAAGTTTAAGCAGTGACTAAGAGAATCGAGATTATTTTAGGTAAGGCTGTTATTTCCCATAATAATAGTTATTATTCTGCTGATAGCCTAGCGGTAATTTTCTATATTTACCTGACCCCATGAAACATATTCCCTTCCCTAGATCAAAAATGTCCCACCCCTTCCACATAAGCGGCCTTACCTAAAATAATCTCGATTTTCTTAGTCACTGCTTAAACTTCTCTGTCCTTTTCTAGCACGCGCAACTTCACGTCAGAGAGAAGATGGCAGAGCATCTTAAGCAGTGACTAACGGTTGAAAAGTTTTTTTAAGTGTGATGTAAATCAACACTCGATGAATAAAACACCACCATTTTTTATCATTAACGGCCTTACCTAAAAACGCCGCTCAAAACTTAAACTTCTCTGTCTTGTTCTTGCACGTGACACTTCGCGTCAGAGAGAAGTTGACAGAGCATCTTAAGCAGTGATTTATATAGAGATATTGTTCAACATTTATTAGCGATTCATGGCCTTGGAGCACCTAGTCAGCTCACTTTATTTTTATAGCTTCAGCTAAGCTAATCAAAGCGAATTATGTGATAGTCCTTGCTTGTTTAAAGAGGATGCTAGTCGTAGTCGGTTCGGTACGGAGCTTTAACCATCAAGGTAGGTACTAACATAACCACTCGTTTTGTTGTCGATCTTTTATTTTGCCGTGTAGACAGCGGTCCGTGGTCGGTCTGGTTTAACCTTCGAGGATATACCAATGGAGGTGGCAAGCCCTCTGGCAAAATGTATATGGTCAGTGACCTTAAACCCTTACTGTGGGTTGTGAGTTTTTTTTAGTGTGCGTTCAAACGAACAGAAATTTAAAATATTATTGTTAGTTTGCTTGAAAGATTTGAAGGTGTACCATGCGTATTCACCTCGTCCCTCGCAAAAAGCGGCAGAATGTTATGTAGGCTTCTCCATTGGTATATGTTCTAAGGATTGAACAGCCACATTTAAGGTGCTGCTACACGGTCCGTTGCCGAGCTTTACCAACCAAGGCCACTTGATCTGAGTTGGTCTGTTGATAATCGTTTGACCGTGTAGGCAGCGGTCCAGTTAGTAAATCAGACCATAAACTGCTGTCTACACGGTCTAATGGTAGACGACCACGGAGGTACTATCAAATCGACGACAGACTATGTGACCTTGATTGGACCTAACCGTCTAGCAGTTACTTTATTACTAAACCTAGTAAATTTATCTGTACTAAACGATCTATTTTGACATGCACGCGTGCACGTTGCGTGCATGACCGATGTGAGGCAGTGAGATTAATTAAATGTATTTTTCATAGCATACAGAGTTTGTTGCATTGTTCCTGTGCCCAGAAATATTTGAATATTATTATTATATTATTTTTTATTATTATTATTTGAATATCTCAGTCATTGGGATAACGGGACCGAAGCAGAATGTATTTAATCGATTACTAGAAATTCATATTAATTATTAATTCCATCACTAATACCGATCAAATTAAGGACCAGGGGCCTCATTTTTGAATCGTACGCAAAGTAGCGCATGCGAAAGGAGCCGAATTTTAAACGATATTGAATTTCGCATTCGCTACTCTTGCGTACGATTCAAAAATGAGGCCCCAGAAAATCACCGGGCACCACGGTCACGGACAGCACACCACGGATGGCACACCAAACACGGTCCTTGTTCACGATCACGTGACTAATGACAATGAATAAGTTAATTTGCTATCGCCATTAAAATATTACAGGAATATGAAATGAGAGACGAGAAATCCTCACAGAGACAAGAAATCCTAGTTAAAAAATAAGGACAATACTATACTTACTCCGAATATACAATTAGATTACGGTGTTGTAAGAAAAAGTACAGTCATTGGTAAGTAGTGTGTTTTTCTTGCAAAAATTGCATTAAACGACCATTATGTTTAGTTGAATCCTTCGATATCTTCGAGCATAATTTAAGTACAAATCAAAACATCAATTATGCTCGAAGTTAATTGGGTAGTATCTAAAAGGTTGTATTAAACGAAGCATACAATTTACCGCGAACCTTGTTATTTTGTTTCCCGGGTAATATCGATTTTCCGAATCGAATCTGGCAACCGAACATTAATCGCACATGATTCGAGTTACACCAGTCAAGGTAAGGTGGTTGTATACACATCACTATTTTCCTGATCTCGTTTCGGATTTCGGACTGAGTTTAATTCGGTTGTGTTTTTACTTTTTAATGTTAAAATTAGATCTAATGCTCTGTTATTCTATCGTCTTATTGAGAATAATTTGTATTGCTCATGTAGTAAAACCCCTGTTAGAGCTCCCTTTAGCGTAAAAGGAAACTGCTCTATATCTGCAGGTAAGACTTTGTGGTATTAAAGTCATGCTAGAGTTGGACTAATTTTTATAGAAAGATACTTTGTTTAAACGTTATCTCTTTACAACCTTAGATCGTAACTGTTAATTTAGAGAGTTGAGTTACGAATTTGTTCTAAATACGCACGTGAAAGCCTTAGCCGTAGTCAATATACCTATCTCGCTCTTTCGCACCACTTCGAGTGGGATGGACTGATGCCCTAAGATTCAAGTTTCCCCACAAGGTATTCTTACTTATTATTGTTTGATGTTAAGGAGTTTTATTGGTAAGTTAATAATAAATTAATAATTTAAGTTCAATTGCCGTGGCTCACTACATTCCCAAGAGCCGTACCAAACCAAAGCCTTCGTGAAATTATTGAAATAAGCGCCATCTAGTGATAGAACTTTACAAAAGTGTTAAATGGAGTTCTCACCCCTATTCACAACTCCATCGGAAAAGTTTCTGTTCGGATCCACACTATCTGTCCCACTCATCTACATTCAGGATGACAAAGACGAAGGAAGCGAAATTCGAATAGGAAGTTTCCGACGTCATTCTGAATAGGGGTGCAGGAACGAGAATGACTCCCTAAAATTTTCAAGAAAGTAACCACTGTTGTTTCATAGAAATTATATTGCTTTCCAGGTTTACAAATATAAATAAATATTAATTACAAAAAAAAATGTTGAGAGATATAGTACTTACCTATACAAAGAAATTCTTGTAAAGCCTAGTCGCAAATTTTGCTCTAAAAAGTTTGCAGGGTCACATTTAACTGTATTACTAAGCTGGAAGGAGGTCATCATGAACAACATTTACAATGAGGCCAATCCTGAATTATGCTCGAAAAAATAATCAGTCGTCTTTAAATGTCATACACCCGCGACAAATGTATCGAGTGGCAATATTTTTTTGCGAATTCAGTATGGGCGTTATTCGCTCCTTACTAAAAATTGTTCGTTGTCGTTGTTTCGTTCGTTGACGTTCCGCGTAACCTTGAACAAATAATTCCTACCTATGAATTTAATTCCTACCTATGAATTTTATATAATTTTATTATTATATATTTTTCAGATTCACAAACCTCATAGAACCATGACAACTATACTAAGCAACAAAGCCGCAAGAAATAGCCTCAAGAAAAATGTTTTCTTCAAAAAAAATAAAAGTGCTCCAACCCGACTTGCAACGCAACCTAACATCACTATTAAAAATAAGGTTTTATTTCAAACCTACTGCAATACACGAAAAAAGATTCCCACAAACTCATTGTTGATTGTTAATAAAGAAAAAAAAGAAAGCAATCTGTCAAAAAACATGGTAGATGCCAAAAAGGTTGGCTTAACAGAGAAATCTTTACCTGTTAATGTTGAATACTACCCTGATCGGTGTAAGAGAAAACAACAAGCAAAGAAAATTAAGTTACAACACAAACACGAGTATGTGGTAGTGGCTACTACTAATAAGAGAAAAAGGAGTACTCCTCATAAAGGTAATTATTACGGTGCCATATCCATAGGTGTATCACGTCACCAGCCAGTAGACGTCCACAGCTGAGCATTCCATAATCCCCACGCTCGGCAGGCAGCTTTGGTATCGCAGAATGCTCACCACCATTAACAGAGAGGATGCTGCTGCCTGTCCTCCGGTGGTTGTGGATGCAGTTTCAGGACATACCCAGGTCCATACATAAACGTTTGCATCTGATAGATTTTCGTCCCATTCCGCCTACATCGTATTTTTACAATAAATACCTTGGTCAGTAAACTTTTTCGTTCATGGCATTAGATTCTATCCTAAAATATTGAACAGCAGAAGAGATATTACATCAATAATACGCATTTTTTTAAAAATACAACCGACTTCAACTTCGAATACCTGGATGACATCTTCATATTTTCTAGTAATTTCTGCTGAACGGATGTCGATCAAATTTATATGGGACAACCTCTGAAGTATTACCTATCAAACTGAAAAGAATCATCATAAATCAGCAAAATCATAATCATAATTGGCGGAGTAATCGCGTAACATACATACAAACGAAATAAGAACCTCCTTTTTTGAAGTCTGACATACCCAAGGTACGTCCTTAAACTGCAACCAGAACCACCGGAGGATGGGCAGCAGCATCCTCTTAGTTAACGGTGGTGATCATTCTGCAATCCCCAAACCGCCTGCCAAGCGTGGGGATTATGGCAAACCCTCCCTATTAAGGAGGAGGCCTTCGTCCAGCAGTTGACGTCTTCCGGCTGTTGAAGAAGAAAATATGAAGATGTCATCCAGGTATTCGAAGTTGAAGTGGTTGTATTTTTTTAATAAAGCTTATTAGTTAAGTTGTTTCTAAATACACATTTTCCTCCGTCTCACATATACAGTAAAAAACATTGCTGCCGATGAATAATAAAGGTACCATTTTCCAGGTGTGGATTCAATACAACAGTCACTTCTGAAACCGCTAACACTCCAAGAGTCACCGGCACGCCTGCAGTCAACAGCTCTGCAGGAGTCGTCTGATATGGAGGAGCTACCACTGAGCTCTCTGGTGCAGCTGGTCGAAGAGAAGGGCCTGGATGATGAAGACTTAATGGAGATCCTCACTTGTCCCAGCCCAGTGTGGTGGGAAGAAAGCAACAGTGACGGTACTCGGCATGATTTTATCTAAGTTTTTTAAACCAGCCAAAGAGATAGGTATTCATTGAACAATCAATGAGCCATTATCGAGTTTTTGCGAGACAAACGATAGGTATACTTGTTGAGCCCAGCGGTTTCACCAGCGATTCTTGGGATAAAAAGTAGCCTGTTTTATTCCAAGTTATAAGCTACCTTCATACCTAATTCCGTTCAGTCGTTTCAGCGTGAAGGAGTAACAAGCACACACCGACAAACTTTCGCATTTATAATATTAGCAGGGGTAAATAAATAAATAAATATCGGAGGACATTTTTCACACAGCGCCATCTAGCCCCCAAACTAAGCAAAGCTTGTAATATGGAAACTAGATAGCTGATAGTATACTTATAATACTTTTTTTTGTAAATACATACTTATAATACATACTACACCCAGATACAGAACAAACATCTATGTTCGTCACAAAAATGTAGGATGTAGATGAGTTTGTATTTGCCACATTAAAGCATAAAAATAAAAAATAAATAAAAAAATTGCCTTTATTCTCTGACATTACATATTACAACTATTACGGTATTAGGTACTAGTTCCTATATAATACATCTTTTAATATTTGTTTTATTACTAAACTATAACACCAGCACTAGTTTCCCCATCAGGTTGTCCTCCCTGGACATAGGCCTCCTCTAAAAGACGCCACTCCTCTCTATCTCTGGCTATTCTGCGCCACCCTTTTGGTAGGTCATCTTCCCACCTTCTCTGTGGTCGTCCCCTTGATCTCTTCCCATCTCTGGGGTACCAGGGGTAAAAAATTAATACTTACCAGTAAGTTTCTTTCTTTTAATTTCAGACGACCACAATTTCACCGAAGAAGTTATCGAAGTTTTAGATAACCCACACGAAATGTACAAGAAAACTACCACACATCCAGATTGTAATAAAAAATCTATTGCAAACAATTCGCTAAAAAGTTTTCCCAGCTTCTTCAAGAAATTTGCATCCAAACGATCTAAGCTAGAAAATATTCTAGATAACATTAAATGTACAAAAATATCTCAAAGCGCTACTGATGATACAGACAAGGGAGCTCCCCCAATAATACGTACAGGTTATAATATACAAGAACAAAATAACAATGATATAAAAGAGGATGTTAATGATATTGAAGGACATATTAATGAAATCGAAGGATCAAAACTGTATAATGAATTTGGAAACAGAACAAGGAAAACCAGCCAAGGAGGACTCTCTGATGTCAGTATTAATGAAGAATTGTTAAACACTTTAGAGAGTATAGAATTACCTGTTAAAGGAATTAACAATAGATACATTAAAAATAAAATTGAAATTAGTGAGAAACCTGTAGAAAACAATGATATTAATGTTAATAACAAGAGGAAAAGAACTAGAAAACCAAAAAAGAGGAATGAATTAAAATTGAAAGGAAAAAGAAATACAGTGAAGCAGATTAAAGATAAAGAAAGTGTTGAACTAGAAGTACCAACAGATCTTCCGCCGTTGACGAAAAATCCCTTCAAATGTATACCAAAAGCATTCGGATCACCCAAATCTATAGGAAGTGATAATTCCGAAACTACAAACGCAATTGAATTGGATTCTATATCAGATACAAATATCAAATTCCTAGATGAATATGTGGACCCGAAAAAAGAAGTTACGGAAGCAGTGAATGTTAGAAAATATGAAAAAGGACTTGACGGAGAATTAGTGACCGTATATCAAATCGTATCGAATAAAACTGAATCTATGGAAGATGATATTGAACAGCAGATTAAAGTGAACTTAGTGAACAAATCTCCTCAAAATGATAACGTTAATAACAAAAGCAACAGCGAGATTAATTCTTTTTTCAAGACCCGGAAGAGTGTGTACAGGAGTAGGAGCAAATATAAGAAAAAATAGGAAACTTCATGCATGGAGATATATGGTTATAATTCTTCGCCATTGTAGAGCTGAAATATTGTGTGTACGTCATGTGAAGAGGAGCAAAGTGCAATAGATCATCATTTTTTTGAAACTGCTCTGTCAGCTGTCGGAGTAACTAGCTCACCACATGAGGCCATGCAATAGAAAATGTATCGTATTACATACTCCTATAGAAAATGTGTAAATACTGAACCGACTGAAATATAAAAATATACCTACAATCATGAATCATATGCAGTGCAAGTCAAGTTTACAGAGATAAATATACTCATCGTTATGAACAACTTTTACAATGTACCCAACCCTGAAATCGCGAAAAAAGAAGAGAAGAAAAGAGAAGAGATTTTTTTTTGCATTTTCGGGGTTGGCCCTATAGCAAAAGTTGTTCATAACGACGAGAATATCTGCCTCTGTAAATTTGGCGGGGATGCATAACAGCTTTATACGCATCACAGCACGGCGATATTCCACTGAACCACTTGGCTCGATGACGTCACAGGCTAACGCTGACCCGGGCAGAGGCGCAAGCTCACATATAACTGCACAGTGCGCAGACCTACCGCACCTTTCCTTTATTCGGCCTTTGTTGCGGGAGACTCCGTTTGACGAGTCTCCATCGCTAACGGACGACATATTTTGCGCTCCGGCTATGTTCTATAAACGCCGGTCGTTTACAGCGTCACGATGCTTAATAAATAAATGTACTGTTGTGCTATCTTTCACACGCAGCGTATAACGTCTTTCGTCGATCGGAACGTTGCCCGCAGAATTTGCCAAACAATAAATCGATTTCCTTAAAGGATGCCTCAGAAATGTAATGTGTTTGCAATATATTACATTATTTTTGTTGCAAAATTATGAAATACAGGAATTTTTGTCTATTGAAATGCAATAAAAGTGAACTGATGATTTGTATTATTGTGGTTGTAAAATGTGTTGTGATTATTTGACAGACAGACTGAATATTTATTAAGTTTATGGAGGGTAGAGGGAATCAGCGACGGTGTTATTGGAATGGACGGGCCCAGCGATTTCAAATCGTTCAAAATTAACAAGACAACATAATCAAGCATACCTAGCTAAAAGTATGCATATTACATTTGCCGGAAAATAGAGATAGCGAATCTAATTACTGCATGACAAAAAGAGAACACATGTACATATTAGAAGTTTGTATTGTCGTATCGTACGGCTCGCATGTCACAAAGACAGAGTATGACTGAAGCGAGTGGAGAGCCGGCGCTCAACATATTATAGTCTTCAAAATCCGAGCGCTTATTTCCCGTCCATTCATTTTATCATTGTCGCTGGAGGAATGAGTACTATATTATATGGGTGACAACTTCAAAAAGTGTCCAGATTAAAAGCGGCCGCACACTGTTCCGGTCCGGCGCCTAACACAGACTATAGAATAGAATATTTTTTATTGCCAAAACTGTGTACAAAAGATCTTATAATTTAAAATTAGTACTTAACAACAGTTTACCCATTGCGGGAGTGCAATCATTTTAGTACACAGCCTACAGCTGCAAGTTTAGTGCATTTGTATCATAGATATAAATACAATTTTTAAATCTACCTAGGAATATAATTATTTTAAAACAAAGGCTAAAATTATGTTTTATGTAAATAACATAAAACTATTTTTTTATATTTACACCTTATATCACTAGTATAAACATTTAATAGAACATTTGACAGACGCCGCGCCGGACCGACAGTAAAACACTGCGCAACATTAACAGGTGCGAAAGCCTTTGGGCGCGACCGTCGGGTTTCTCTTGTGATGTGCGGCCGCTTTTATGCGGTATATAACAGTTCCAAAACCCTCCAGAATGGCGCTACCGTAGCTGCAGAGTAGCTAAGTGCACGGTGCCGAGTACCTTTTTTGTGAAATCTTAAATTTAATGTGGGTTTAGTGATTTTTTAGATGAAAATTTAAATAATAGAACATTCATGGGCAAAATCTGTGAAGTGAAAAGCTGTCAAAAGAAAACGAAGCGGATGTTTTCTTTTGCTTGTTTATTTTTCTATCCTACTCTAATAAATTCACCCTGCTACTACACTAGCGCCGCCCCAGTTCAACACATTTCAACGGTAATTTTTTCATGTTAGAGACAGATTACCCTCCGTAATTAAGCTTTGCGAATTGAGGGCGTTCTATCAATAAGGCGTTGCCAAGAGATAGAGCTAGGATATTTTTTATGGAAAAATGTTTTTTACGTCGTAGACAGGAAATCAATTTTTAATTTGATTTAAAAACCAAACTACTGGCAGTAGTACTTATATAGTACATTATGATACACGTGTGCTATGTTGGTTATTACACTAGAGGCGGTATTATGCCGGATAAGGAAGCCGAGAGTGTATTGAAACATAGCACAAGAGTTTCATACGACTGTTTTCATCACACTTGCGAGGAAAAAACAAACTTTTTTTGATAATAATCAACCACACAGCGAAAACGTCAAGAAGCATTTGCGGAAAATGGCGCCCAAACTAGCAATGCGCGCGTAGGTTCACATTTACTTCAGCGGCATAAAAACTCTTTTGTTGGTATTACAAAAGACTGCAAGTATTACCCGGCTATATTAAGAGTGCTTCGTATACATACGTCTAATTGCAGTCACGTACAAACTTGACTTTACCGGGTTTTACCTATTATAGCACAAGTGCCGTAATGTAAAGTAAAAAGCACGCGTGCGTAATAGCTTGGATTATGAGCCTAAAACCGATGTAATAAGATCCACTTTACGAGCAAGTGTGATGAAAAATATCTTACAGTAAATACCTATTATTGTAACGGTGGTTATCAACAAATAAAAATGGCTTGAGGATTTAAATAAACATTTTTAAAGGAAGTTTAATCGAGTAACATTGTTACTCGATGGGAAGTACCAATAGCAAAATGTTTTTTTTCCCATCGAGGAATATTGTTAAACTGGTGTGACTCGTTGGGATTTTTCTTCCCATAGAGTAACACTGGTGTGACTCGTTGAGAAAACGTTTTGCAAAAAGGTTTCACCCGTAAGTGTGATTCTATTGAAATTTCAGTAGCTACATTTATTGAACAAGATATCTAGTCAAATAACCCCCAGGCGTTTATATAGTAGGTTGCTTCAGATTGCATCTTCTCGTTCCTCTGCGATTCAGATTGTAAAACTCCGGGGGCACCTGAAAATATTATACAAGTGTGTGTTGGGCAGAGAGAGAGAGACTTTTTTTTCTTAATCACCTGGGTGTTGCCACCTCACAAATAGCTAAGCTTATCAGATAGCTACACATCTTCCCTTTTTATAAAAAAAATATTACAAAATTTTCACATCACTACTTGGCATTACGTCTGAAAGTGACATTGACATATTTTGTCTGACGCGAGATGTAAACAAACAAAACTTAAGGTTACAAAAATGTCCTAGGTTAAGTTACAGTTTTAGTGCTTCTACATGGCAAAATAAACAAGATACATGAACAGTGCTTATTCTAAAATGTTCTAAATTTACTAATTTGAATCAAGGCGTTGAGACAATTATGCAAGACAGAAGTTTAACATTGAATATCATGCAGTGAAGAGTTCTTGCTAATATAAGAATAAACAATTACTGATAGTTAATTTTAAGGTGATTGTATCAATACTAGTAGTAATAAATTGTTATACCCAGTTGTGTGCTACTTATTATCTTACTTAGACTACTAAGCTATCCTTAACATATTATTGAGTGAGCTAAATATACTTTACTCATGTACTTGAACACTTTTCAAATTGAGAACACAAAATCTATATTAACTTGTCCTTATCAAAACTTACAAAAACTTAAAACTATTAAATCAGTCACTGTAGGTATACTTAATCAACTTAGAGATTAAACACCATTTTAACACAATTACAGTAGTGTTAATCAAGTTAAAAGCAGTCTTTGCATGAACACTTTTGCTTTAATTTAACTTGTCTTCCCGATCTGGTGGTAATGATCTTTTCTGGTGAGGACTCAACGCTTGTTGTGGTAGAAGACGCAGGGGTGACATAAGGAGTTAGGTCAGTTGGGGTACTAACTAGAGTTTCCTCAGTCGGTGAACTTGGTGAGGGCATACTCTCCTCAGTGTCATAATTAGGGGTGTATATCTGAAGATTCGTCTCAGTGTCATTAGTAGAGGTCACATCTAGTGGTTGACTCACATGTAGAGTTTCATCCTCGGTATTATAGTTGGGAGTGTATGTCTGGAGATTTTCGCTTGTAGTAGGAGTGTTGGACTCAGAAGCTGGAACATCCATTAGTAGGCTATCTTGTTTGGTATGTACAGGCATTTCAATAATCGCTTTTCTGTTCTTTCTCAATTCTCCTCCTTTTTCTGTGGCTATTATGTAGCTGCGAGGTTCTTTTCTCTTTACGATTACTGTGCCATATAACTTTTCATCTGGTAGAAAAACTTTCCTTCCAATGTCAAGTCCTGGTAATTCCTTGGAGTTGTGTCTTTTGTCATAAGATTCTTTTGCTTTTTCTCTTCTTAACATGAGTTTTTCTCTATACAAATCCAAATCTTGTGTTTGTGGTTTCAATGCTGTGGCTGTTATAGGTATAGTTGAGTTTAGGAGTCTTGACATAGCAATTTGTGCTGGAGCTGGTCCTAATTGTGTAGGGGTTGTTCTGTAGTGTAATAGACCAAGTAGTGGGTCTTCTGGGTTTCTTTCGAAGATCTTCTTGATTATTTTTACACCTATTTCTGCGGCTCCATTGCTTTGTGGAAAATGGGGACTCGAAGTAATGTGTGTAAAGTCCCATTTCCTCGTGAATTCTTCGAATTGTTTTGATGAAAACTGTGGACCATTGTCAGTTCGTAGAACTCTGGGGATACCGTGTCTCGCCATTATACTTTTTAAGTGGTTAATAATTGCTATGGATGTAGTAGATGTCAGTGAGATTACTTCGGGGTAGTTGGACAGTACATCTCTTACTACAAGATATTCTTTGCCTTTATATGTGCATAAGTCAGCGGCTATTATCTCAAAAGGGTATTTTGGTACTTCTCCACTGATTAGCGGTTCAGGTCTTTGTATAGCAAGTTTGGCGCAGACTTCACATTTTTTTGTCCATTGGTTAATATCATCTTCTAAGTTTGGCCACCACACTGCTAGTCTGGCTCGCAGTTGGGCTTTGAAGCTAGTGACATGTCCGGTATGAAGCTTTGTGAATATCTCTTGTCTCATGATTGCAGGAATGTATAGTCTTTTTTCACAGGCTATAATGTCATTCAGTAGAATCAGGTTATCTTTTTGTTTCAGGAAGGGTTTCAGGTCTTCATCACAGTTCTTGTGCTTGGGCCATCCGTTCATGATACAGTTGTGTATTTTTCTGCAGAGGCTGTCATCTTTTTGGGCTTCCTTGATTTTATGTAAGCGCTCATCTGAAAAGGGCATTTCTTTGATAATAGTTAGAAATGTTGTCTCCTCCAGTTTCTCTTCCTTATCAAGGATATCTCTGTCTTTGTCTTGGGTTGACAGTGGGGCCCTAGATAGCATGTCGGCTGTGTACATGTATTTTCCAGGCACATGTTCTATTTTATAGTTGAATGGGGTCATTCTCATTCTGAATCTCTGAAGTCTTGTGGGGAGGTCTGCAATTGGCTTTGATCCAAGTATAGATATGAGAGGCTTATGGTCAGTGCGTATAGTGAATGTTTGAAGCCCTACGAGGTACAATTTAAATCGCTCACAAGCCATTGTTGTTGCGCATGCCTCTTTTTCGATCATTGCATATCTCTGTTGAGTTGGTGTGAATGCAGATGACCAAAAGTGAACAGGTTTAAATAAATCTCCATGTTTCTGTTCGAGCACTGCTCCCATTCCATACTGTGAAGCATCAGCGGAGACTCTTGTTTCTAGGTTCGGGTCATAATGTGCTAATTGAGGGGCTGAAGTTAGCAACTTTTTAATTTGTTGAAATGCTTTGGTGTGTTCTTCATTCCATTCCCTAGAAGAATCCTTTTTTAGTAGGTCTCGAAGAGGTTTTGTCACATCAGATGTGTTCTGTAGAAATCTCAGATGTTGGTTTACAGCGCCCATGAAGCTTCTAAGTGCTGTCAAGTCTTTAGGTATGGGAAGTTCTATTATGGCTTTAATTTTATCTTGCAGAGGTTCTATGCCATCGCTACTAACTTTGTAACCAAGAAATGTGCACTCGCTGGTTCTAAAGATACATTTCTTTTGGTTTAAAGTTACTCCTCCATCGCTTAGTGCTTTGAGTACCTTTCTTAGATTTGCATCATGTTCTTCCACGGTTCTACCATGAACCAAAGTGTCATCAATATGGTTTACACAACCTTTAATACCTGCAGAGGAAAATGGCAATACTGCTTAGTATTGCCATTTTCCTCTGAAATACTTCACTGGATGAGTTCATCCCCATGGGCATTCTATTAAATTGAAATCTTCCGAAGGGTGTGATGAATGTAGTGAGATCTTTGCAGTCCTCGGTTAATTTTACTTGAAAGTAGCTTTTAACAGCGTCGATTTTGGAGAATATCTTGGATCCAGAGAGTTGTGCCAAGCATTCCTCAACAGTAGGCAGTGGATGATATTCCCTCATTACTGCTTTATTAAGTTCAGTATAATCCACTGTTATGCGTACTTTATCTGTGTCATTCTTGTCTGGTACAGGCACCATTGGAGCACACCACTCAGTTGCATGAGAGACTGGTTCTATAACTCCCATATCTTGTAGAGTTTGCAGAGTTTTTTCAACCTTTGGTCGGATTGGGATGGATATATGTCTGGGTGTTGTTACGGAATAGGGTGTGGCACCTTCTTTTAGTTTTATTTGGTACTCCCCTGCCATTGTGCCTAGACCTTTAAATATTTGTTTAAATTCATCTTCCGGCCTGGTGTTGGTTGAAGTTTGTAGCTGCATGATTTGAGCTTCTTTGTGCCATTTGACGACTCCAAATGCTTCGCACTCTGCCAATCCTAGCAGTGGCGTGTGCTGGCCTTCCAGTATGTAGACATCAGTTAGTATGGTTTTGCCTTGCCAAGTCAGTCTGACATTTTTACATACTCCTTGTCCTGGTAGTATTATTCCGCATGGACCTATCAGTTTTTCACTGCCATCTATAGGTTTGGACAGTTTTAACATTGTACGCAGCTGTGGGCTTAAAACTGTTTGGGAGGCACCTGTATCAATTTTGAATTTGATTTTTTGGCCATTAACTGAAATGGTAGCGCATTTTGATCTACATGGAGATATTTTAGGTGTATTGATTGAGTGTATAGTGTTACTCCTTGATTCAATGCTTCCGAAGAATATCTCATTTTCGATTTCATTGACTCTCTTGTCTTTCGAGTCTTCCTTCTTTTTGCATACCGCTTTCCAGTGTCCTTTTATGCCGCAGGAGTTGCATGTGGATTTTGCTGCCTCGCACTCTGAAAACTTATGCTTTGGTGTACGACCACACTTTCTGCAGCTTCCATCTGTCGCATATTGTTTGATGGGTTTTTTTGCTGTCTTTTTATGTACGAAGTGTACTTCTGGTGCTGGGGAATCGCGTTTTAATGTGGCTATGTTGGCGTCGACTGTTTCTGCGTGACGAACTCTGTTTATTACATTTTCCAACTTAGGCTCTTCTTCCAAATTTTGGATCGCTTTGGACAACTCGACGTTTTTCATTCCAGCGACTATTCGGTCTCTGATAAGTTCGTCTTCCAAATGGCCGAACTCACATTTTTTTGCTAGAGTGTGCAGTTCTGTGATGAACTCGTCAACACTTTCGTCGTCTTTTTGCACCCGTTGGTTAAATCGTGCTCTTGAGTACATTTTGGTTTTTCTGGCAGTATAGTACGCATCGAACTTGTCCCTTACGATCTCGTATGATTTCATCTGTTCTGGACTGAGTTTCATAGAGGTTAGGATGTTGTTAGCTTGACCACCCATCGTGTACAGGAGCGAATTGACTTGGGTTTCGCTTGGTAGGAGCTTGAGTTTCGTAGTCTCCCTGTACTGCTCGAATCTTGTGATCCAATTTGGCCAGTCACAGGATTTGAAATTGAATTGCTGTGGCGGCGGCGTCGCCATGCCGGGCAGGAAGTTGGCGTTAGCAGATTGACTTTGGGTTAGAAGTTGTCCCTGCAATTGCTCTATTAGGGCCAATTGTGCGTCTAGTTGTTTTCTTAGGTCCTCCATTGTAGATTCACTGTTATATTATTACTTTAATACTATTGGAAACTATTTCGGAAGAAAAAACATTTTTTACACGCTGTCACCATGTGTGTTGGGCAGAGAGAGAGAGAGACTTTTTTTTCTTAATCACCTGGGTGTTGCCACCTCACAAATAGCTAAGCTTATCAGATAGCTACACAACAAGGTGTTTCTGAGTTATGTCACCATATTGCAAGGAAGTTTAAGAACCTGGACCTGGAAGACCAGGTTTGCAAGTTGAAGTGGCTGTGGGCAGGACACATCGCTCAAAGAACTGACAACCGATGGGGAAGAAAGGTTCTTGAGTGGCGACCGCGAACCGGATATATATATATATGTATATATATATATAATCTTTACTATATATATAGGTGGGTGGGGACATTGTACAAGTCGCGGGCAACCGGTGGATGCAAATGGCAGGTTGTCGTACAGTGTGGCGGTCTAAGGGGGAGGCCTTCGTTCAGCAGTGGACGTCTCCGGGCTGATGATGATGATATTCGACCATGTTCCAATGGCCGTGGTCACGAGAGACGAAAACGTGACCACGGCCATTGGAACATGGTCGAAACGTCGAGGTAAATAAAAATAAATTTATTTGTGCGCGATTAAGTCCCGGTGATAAACATAATTATGTGTTCAAATCGCGAAAGTTTAAAAGTTTGATGATGATGATTAAAAGGAATCTGAGCTTATTTCCCAACTACCTTCTCATTGTTGTACTGGCCCAAGTTGACAGCTATGTCAGTGTCGAAGTGACATCCACCGGCGTCAGGGCCAGGGTCGGTGCAAGCCTCTTGACATTTGAGCTGCTCGTCAAAATTGTTGTTGTTGCCTCCACACCCCGTGAAGTTGAATTCTTGACAGTCTTCTAAGTAAGGATTGTATGCCCATCTGTTGAATAAGAATACTCGTAGCTTGGCGAACATTGATTTAAAAACCAAACTCATGGGACCACCTCTGAAGTATCACCTACCAAACAAAAAAATAATCATCAAAATCGATTCATAATAGGGAAAATGCATGTGTTTCAATTCCATTATGGAAACACCTCCCTTTAAGGGAGAGGCCTTCGTCCAGCAGTGAACGTCTTCCGGCTGTTGATGATGATGATGTGTTTCAATTATTATGAACAAATGTTAAATGTGTGTGAGTGTGTGTGTGTGTGTGTGTTAATGTGTGTGTATGTTGTTGTTGGTGTTATGTGTTAATGTTGTGTATGTTGTGTTGTTGTTGTGTGTGTTATGTGTGTATTTTTGTGTTTTTTATTATTATTTTGTTTCTTATTTTTATTTATTATTTTTTGTGTTTGAATTATTTGGTTATGTTTTAATTGTAATATGAACTTAAAATTTAATATGAGTTGAAAAATTTGTCGAAATCAAAGGATTTGAATTGAATTGAATTGAATTAAAAATAATAGGATAAATGGAGAGTTTAACTGAATCTGATGCTTACGTCGAAAAAATAATTGAAATCGGCGGGTAAAGTTCTGAAATATAAACGTTCAAAGTATTTGGGAGGGAGTCATCTGTCCCTTTCTAGCAAAACACGTGCTAGTATAGAATTTGTTTGGAACCGTGAACTTTGACGTCATAAACCTAGTATAGTGCCCTCCCTGTCTAACATGAAACTATAATGTTTATAACTTCGTTATTTGTGCACATATAAAATTGTAACTTTAGATGATTTCTTTTGTTGCCAGTCAGCTTTTATGTGAGTCTATAAAAAAACACGCATATTCCCTATTGGCGAAGTAATCGTACATACAGTTCGACTGTATATTTTTTAACCTCCTTTTTGAAGTCGGCTGAAAATGAATTCGATGACCTTTAGGCTTTGTAGTACTATAATTTCGCGTTACTCTATGGAATATTATCTTTGTGTGGGCACCTGCTTGCGACTGCAGTTTTGTTTAGATCTTCACATGCGCCGGCGTCGGGAGCTTGGTAGCAGAACGTCGGAAGCCCGGTGTTCTTGGTCTTGAAGCCCCACGGCGGAACCTCCATGGGGGGGAATCCCTCGTGACCCGGCCCTATACCTGTAGGAAGGAAATCACTATCAGCCAGAACAGTTCCACTGCTGGACGAAGGCCTCCCCTTAACAGGGTTGCCATAATCCCCACGCTCGGCAGGCGGATTGGGGATCGCAGAGCTCACCACCGTTAACCGATGACGCTGCCCGTCCTCTCGGTGGGTCTGGATGCAGTTTTAGGACATACCCAGGTCCAGAAAGGGAAATAAGAGCCTATTCATTTTTCTTATGACAACTGTTTTTGACAATGCCCCTCTAATAGGCTAGATGACTGGTATTTTTTATTGTCCTAATAAAATGTGGCCCATAAATATAACTGATTAATGAAAAGAAAATGAAAATCTGATCAAAAATAAGCAACTTATAAGCATTTTAATATCACGCTAGACAGAGAGGAGAAACAGCAAATCGTGACGTCACTTCTCAGTACGCCATATAAATTCTATTCTGACAAGTAAGGCGTGACGTAATTTTTTTGTTTCGTGGGAAAGGGACAGAGTTGTCTAACAAAAACTTTAAACGCTCATATATCAGAACATTATTTACCGATTTAAATTATTTTTTCGATAAACACACTATATTTACTTAAATTCTTCATCAAAGCTATTGTTTTCAACGATATAAACATCAGTCGTCTACCCTATTTTAATACCTGGTAAAATAATATTTATCTGTTTGAAAGGAAGAAAGAAAACATTTTTAACACACAAGACACTACAACAACAAAAAACAATTACACAGAAATATAATATAACAAGTGAGTAGGTTTAAAAACATAACAATATGTAACAGTTGTCGCTGCAGTGCCACGTGCGACAAAAAAAGGTTAGTGCTCAGCATGATGCTGCTAATTTCTTAGCTGGTTTTCAGCACTAACCTTCGACGCACGGCACTACTAGGAAAAACAGAGAGTGTAAGATAATAAGAGAGTAGTTAAAAAAAATTAAAATATTGGGGGTTATTTATTACACACAGCGCCATCTAGCCCCATACTAAGCAAAGTTTGTATTATGGAAACCAGATAGCTGATAGAATACTTATATACATTTTTTTTTCCGTAAATACATAGGTACTTATAATACATACTACACCCAGACACAGAACAAAGATCGATGAAAACAAACATAGGTACGCGAATTAAGTGGTATATATAGTTTGCCCCCCAAGTCATGGAGTGCTTCCGCGGTCCCAGTGTTTGTGAGCTGTTTTTATCAAATAAAGTATTTTCTACATGTACCTCGCCAGCTGTCCGGCCAGCTGCCGCCGGGGCCGTCGCCGTCGTCGTTGGTGCCGTTGGCGGCTGCGAGCTCCTTCTCCCACATCTCCTTCTTGTACTTGACGAGCCAAGCGAACCACTCGTCCGACACGTGTTTGGGAACTTCGAATCCACCCCACGCTGACTGCACTATCCTGGTAAAAGCACAGATAACATAATTTGTACTACCTAACACGTATCGATAGATACCAAACCAGCCCACCAATACTGAGCATAGGGGCTTACTTCCTGATGGCACCCATGTAGGACTATATTGCTGGATCTGCTTGGGGAACTTCCCCAGGCTTTGCCAGTTATTCAAACGCCAAGCAGTAGTGTGCAAGCATTACTGTGTTCCGGTTTGAAGGACAATGTTACCAGAGAAACTATTGGGTATGAAGAGATTTAACATCTAATATCTCAGGGTGACGAGCGCAGTGCGGCGCAGGATTGTGTTCGCAAGTTTCTGGCACTGCTACTGTTAGTGGCAGGCGTGACGCTTACCACCAGGTGAATCTTGCTCGTCTCGTCACTTGACCGTATAAAACACACATATATATACATTACTCACAATTGAATCTCTTTCTCCGTCAATATTTTCAGTTTTTCCGGGTTATTCTTATGTTTGAGTTTGGGATCTTTGGCTCCTCCCCAGCATGCGCCAGCGAGCTCCAGCATCAGGCTCGCGACCAGGATACTGTAGCATTCATTAATTGCAACATCATCATCAACGCGTGATATAAATAAAAAATAGTTATTTTCATCACACTTGCTCGAAAAGTGGATCTTATTACATCGGTTTTAGGCTCATAATCCAAGTTATTGGGCGGATTTCTTGAAAGTTGTCCGCCAAAAATTACCATGTCCTACGACTTCTGACTTGATTTATGACCAATGCATTGCTTCAAAGCACGTTTTTGTTTAATGTAGCGAAAGATTAACTATTAAACTGATCACAATTGCATTAAAAATTGCTGTTTTATCTAAATTGGAATAAAAAAGTAGGAAAAGAGGAATAAAAACATAGCAAATTTCGAGTGTCCACCCCCTGTTCGTGATGTTTCATGAGGTTTTTTTTATTGTTGTCCTAGTCTTTGGTACTGATTTGATTGATTTTTGAAAAGATCGTATGTCACCGATGTTAGATTCAACCTCATCACAAGACTGCTAGAGTTTAAAATATAAATAAATTAGGTACAAGTTAATGCTGTCTTTAAAATTCGTTCATGCGGAAATTCCTCAACCCGTCACGGCGTGTTTGACCAAGTTCGAATGAAAAAGGTACCAATATAAGGTTTTATTACAATAAATGGCAACATTCTTATCCCATACACAGTCGCCGTTTTGTTTTGTGAGATCAGTCTAGCCAGAAAACTGTCCGAAGAGGTGGTCCCCGTCACGCGTCGTAAATTTTGGTTCCTATACGAACGTGCGTTTTTGGAGGTAATATTACACTTTGACGTTAAGTTTATGTAGTTATATGTCTTACGTTATTTATATTTAGAAGTAGTAGTAGTAGTTTGTTCAAAATTTGCTTTGATGTATGTTTAATTTTTATTTGTTTCCCGACCGGCAGGGATACGTCACATCCATTACGCGACGTGTTGTACATGGGATCGCAAAACGTGACGTATTGGAATTCATAGGCAGGGTGTACAATGTTAGTGACTAACATTGCGCATTGGAATTTAATAATAATAAAACGGGTTTCATGAATGAAGAAACGGTTTTTGTCTGTCGAAGACTGTTTTGGCGTGACAAATCTTATACTCTATTTTAAAGTTTTGTTAGATAAGGTCAATTAACTAATACCTAGTTGCAGTCAAAGTCTAGCAAAGTAAGTCATGGTCAAATCTAGGTCAATCCACATAAGTGGTGAAAACTTTACTAAAGCCTTCCATGGAGTTTTAGAAACAACACGATAAGACACTTTTCACTCTACAACTTTTTCAGATACCAATGTGTAGAAATCTGAAAATATAAATTCACTCTTAAGTCCCCAATCAGCTATTGCTATTTTTATAGCTGAATGAGAACTCAGAACTTCTTTTCTTTTTTTTTTTCAGACTTTGCTTACTACAATTTTTATTTACATTATTTTAGACTTGCAAAATGGCTTTGACTTTTTCTTGTCATCTTTGCAAGACTCGCTAACCGTTTATACTTCATAGAATGGTTAAATGCATGGTTTGCAAAAATTGGCTGTGCTTTTCGTGTAGCGGAACAACATTTTTTGATTACGTTTGTCCTATTTGTTTATCGCAAGAATAATTCCTATTGTCTGTAAAAACTTTTTGAAAAAATAATTGTATAACAATTGTATTATTGATTTTTTCGAACCTACTTTATTCGATATATACTTAATTTTGTTGGTTTTTTCGTCCACTTATACTAATGCTTTTGGTGTATTTTTTTCGTATACATTCTTAGATATTTTACAAGTTTTAATGAATGCTACTTGGAGACAGAAAAGGTGTGTTTTTGTTGTTTAGAAGAATATATCTCACTAAGTTTTTAAGTTTTCATTTTATTAGTCAAGTATGTTCTTGCACAGTAAGAACTAATATTTTTTAAGTACCTACCACAAAATTGATAGGTGTGGTTAGGAGTGTTTTTGTTGCTCTATTTGTGATGCAATGTAGACAATGCTTTATAGTTCATATACGACACGGCTCTTTCCATTACTGTGACGTGTCATACTTTGGCTGTACTATATAAATTGAGAAATTTCTAATTAATGTTAAGTAAATATGCTGTATTATGATACTTAAAAAAAGATAAGAGATCCTTTGTTCAAGTTATTGTTTAAATATATTATTACGTGTTACATGAAGCTTATAAAAGAGAATGCTCTGAGGTGATAAGTACCAAAAAGTGACGTAATCTCATGTTTTTGACTGACTTAGATTTATATGGGTAGATTAAGTGATTTTGATACCTCTACGCAAGACTGATTATGTTAAAGAGTTAATTAATAAATGCTATTACCAATATAAAAGACTAGTTTATATTTTACAACAAGTTGATTTTGTGACGTAATGGAACTCGTGAATGACTGAGTGCAACTTTGGTTTCAATGTACGGGAAAACTAATGAATATTCCTGATAAAAAGTACAATTTTCTTATAACCTCATTACTAATAAGTCAAATAAAACAAACTAAGAGTAAAAATTTACATTTTTGAAATCATGGAATTCCAATACGTAACGGACAACTTTCAAGAACTCCGCCCTATTACGCACGCGTGCTTTTTACTTTACATTACGGCACTTGTGCTATAATAGGTATAACCCGGTAAAGTCAAGTTTGTACGTGACTGCAATTAGACGTATGTATACGAAGCACTCTTAATATAGCCGGGTAATACTAACAGTTTTTTTGTAATACCAACAAAGAGTTCTTATGCCGCTGAAGTAAATGTCAACCTGCGCGCGCATTGCTGGTTTGGGCGCCATTTTCCGCAAACGTTTGTTGACGTTTTTGCTGTGTGGTTTATTATTATCAAATAAGTTTGTTATTTCCTCGCAAGTGTGATGAAAACAGTCGTATGAAACTCTTGTGCTATGTTAGTCATTACGCTCTCGGCTTCCTTATCGCGCTCGCCTGCGGCTCGCGCGCATAATACCGCCTCTAGTGTAATGACCAACATAGCACACTTGTATCATAATGTACTATTTCATCACACTTGCTCGTAAAGTAGATCTTATTACATCGCTTTTAGGCTCATAATCCAAGGTATTACACACGCGTGCTTTTTACTTTACATTACGGCACTTGTACTATAATAGGTATAACCCGGTAAAGTCAAGTTTGTACGTGACTGCAATTAGACGTACGTATACGAAGCACTCTTAATATAGCCGGGTAATACTTACAGTTTTTTTGTAATACCAACAAAGAGTTCGTATGCCGCTGAAGTAAATGTCAACCTGCGCGCGCATTACTGATTTGGGCGCCATTTTCCGCAAATGTTTGCTGACGTTTTCGCTGTGTGGTTGAATATTATCAAAAAAAAATAGTTTTTTCCTCGCAAGTGTGACGAAAACAGTCGTATGGAACTCTTGTGCTATTAGTCATTACGCTCTCGGCTTCCTTATCGCGCTCGCCTGCGGCTCGCGCGCATAATACCGCCTCTAGTGTAATGACCAACATAGCACACTTGTATCATAATGTACTATTTCATCACACTTGCTCGTAAAGTAGATCTTATTACATCGCTTTTAGGCTCATAATCCAAGGTATTACACACGCGTGCTTTTTACTTTACATTACGGCACTTGTACTATAATAGGTATAACCCGGTAAAGTCAAGTTTGTACGTGACTGCAATTAGACGTACGTATACGAAGCACTCTTAATATAGCCGGGTAATACTTACAGTTTTTTTGTAATACCAACAAAGAGTTCGTATGCCGCTGAAGTAAATGTCAACCTGCGCGCGCATTACTGATTTGGGCGCCATTTTCCGCAAATGTTTGCTGACGTTTTCGCTGTGTGGTTGAATATTATCAAAAAAAAATAGTTTTTTCCTCGCAAGTGTGACGAAAACAGTCGTATGGAACTCTTGTGCTATTAGTCATTACGCTCTCGGCTTCCTTATCGCGCTCGCCTGCGGCTCGCGCGCATAATACCGCCTCTAGTGTAATGACCAACATAGCACACTCGTATCATAATGTACTATTATGATACTAGTGCGGTAAGTTGGTTTTTACAAACGTGTAGTCGAATGTTACCTTCGTAAGTTAGTCACTTACCTGCTCCATGTCTTTTAGGTTCAGTAAATTTTTCTTTATAAAAATAAGAAAGCGGTAGTATTCCGGGGGCACTTCATGTAAGGAGAAGTACACTCGAAACGGAGGCGCCTTTGGCGTATTCGCCGTCAAACGACCGCAGGCGAACGGAGTGACCGCCTGCAGCGGCCGCTCCGTTCGCCCTATGGACGGTCCGGCCCTGCAAGCTGTCCCTTGCCGAGTCAAAGTAAAAAAGTAACAGCCATCATTATACAACGTGTAGCAAAAAGGTTCAGTCTATATCTAGATACGCCTGAAAAAATCGTAAGACTAATAAAATTCTCTTTGATAAAAAGTAGAACGCCATCTCTCGGATTTCGCGGTCACTACGTGCAGCGCCAGTAAGGTGTGGTAGAAGAAACGCAAACTGTAAGAAACTAGAAACAACTTACCTATCACCTAAAAATTTAAGTTTTTGTGTAAAAGCAAGTTTAGTTTAACTTTAAATGTTTACTTACTGGGCATAAGAAACGCCACCTTTTTGTTACTGCACTATGAAATATAATTCGTACAACCCTTCACCACACAGTTTGGTATTTTGCTCTCAAGTAATCACGTCGGACGTGCGTCGCAGACTGTGCCGGTGTGTCAATGCGTTTCTTTGACACCGACGACAGAGCGACATTTCAAAATGGCGTCCATCCCGTCCCTACTATGTATGTCTATGATTAATACGGAAGGGTATGTATTTACTCATCGTTATGATCATGAAATCGCGAAGAAAAATCAGCTGTTCCATACATTTTGTCCAAGGTCAATGATCTTTTTGATGGAACAGCTGATTTTATTCGGCAAAGGTGTAGCTTCCCCAGGCGGACTGTTATCGGCAGTTGCTCGCTCGTCTCGTCCTTTTGCATCATCATCATCAGCCCGGAGACGTCCACTGCTGAACGAAGGCCTCCCCCTTAGACCGCCACACTGTACGACAACCTGCCATTTGCGTTCGCTGTTGCCCGCGACTTTCACAATGTTCGGTCCACCTAGTGACGTAGGTAGGCCACCCATCTAGTGGGAGGCCTATCTACGCTGCGTCTTCTGGTTTTGCATACCTAGTCGGGTAAAAACTAATGTAGATGCAGTGGCGGATTTATCAGCAGGCTGAGTAGGCTGGAGCCTAGGGCGGCATATTTTAGGGGTGGCAAATATTTATACTAAAAGACTATTTCTCTTGCTGTCTTAACTAAGTCGAATCGTTGGGTTGTAAACATAATCTAGGAACTGATCAATCCCCTAGTTCACAATCATGCTAATAACGGGAAAGGGATGGTTTAATTCCGACAATAGTGCACAAATCATAAGTTGCAATTTCACTGACATTAAATATGATTGTGAACGCGGGATATAATATATATGTCGCTGCGGACTACGGGCGGCAAATTTTTAATAGCCTACTAGCGGCAAATGTGTAAATCCGCCACTGTGTAAATGTGTAGGTAAGTAAGTACTTACTTTACAAAGAGAGGCGCGACGGAGTCTCTTTTATACATTTTCGAAGCCAAAATGTTAAATCGTAGAGGGTTTTAAAGAAAATGTTAGTAATTAACTTAGTGTTTCCGTTAGGTATAGAAAAATAATTCGATTGGCTGATTCCAATTAACAATGTTTTTAATTACTTCTCAATTGTTTCAGTTAATAAACCGATGTTAGGTTTAATTAACGTTTATCTTTTAAGGGCTGGATCTGATTATCAGCTCTCTCGCTTGCACATTTCAGGTTTCTTAAATACTAGTAGTTCTGCGAACGTAGACCTTTCGACCCTTTTGACCGCCAAAGTCATATTATACAAAAGTACGTGACGCTAGCGGGCCGCTGTGCGCCAACGACGCGTCGTATAGTTGACTAAAAATATGGTCTACGTATCGATACTCAAAGGTCTGTATAATGCTAGGGCTTCACCTGCGTGACGCTTTACGTCTAGTTATCGAAATAATTAACGTGCAATAAATGATGCATTAAACAATGCGCTACACGGGCGGCCACAAATATAGCTGATTAATGAAAAGAAAATGAAAATCTGATCAAAAATAAGCAACTTATAAGCATTTTAATATCATGCTAGACAGAGAGGCGAAACAGCAAATCGTGACGTCACTTGTCAGTACGCCATATAAATTATATTCTGACAAGTAAGGCGTGACGTCATTTTTTGTTTTGTGGGAAAGGGACAGAGTTTGCTCTACCAAAAACTTTAAACGCTTAAGTATATATCAGAACATTAATAACCGATTAAATTTTTTTTTTTACAACACATTTGCTCGAAAAAGGCATTTACGAAGCCTGTATACATCGTTCGAAAGTTGTACATTACGCACCATACAACTAGGCGTGCAGTAACCCTATCTTACCGCACGCCTAGTTGTATGGCGCCGTGCGTAAACTTTACGGTATTATTTAATATCCATATAAATAGAAAGAAATCCACAAAAGAGTTTCACATTACGAGAATAAATAAGCTAAAAGATCGAACCTCCTTCGAAGCGCTTTTGCTCAAGACTTTTGCCTCACTTTAATACTAAAACAGAAAATGAAACGATAGATATAGTTCTAATTTTCACCACGCGCACGTGGCGCTATTTGCAAATTCGCGCCATTTCCATATTAGAAACATCACAGATTTTTCTTCTTCTTTCCTCCTTATGGCGTTGCACTTTGTGCATTTGCCAGTGTCAAGTATTCAGTTGCGACTTTCTGACTGATATTTATAAACAAAATAATAAAGTTTGTTTAATTATTACTGTTTTCTCGCAAATGTGTTGTAAAATTTTGTATGACACTCGTGTGGATTGGTTTTTACAAACTCGTGACTATGGTACATTCGTCTACTCGTTTGTAAAAACCAACTTACCGCACTAGTATCATAAATAACTATTTCAATAAACATGCCATATTTACTTAAATTCCTCATCAAAGCTATTGGTTTAAACGATATAAACATCAGTCAACCCTATTGTAGAATCATTTATTGTTGGTAGCGTATCTGTTCCGGCAGGGGTCGCTGTAGAGCACGCCCAGCAGCGCGCGGTCCAGCGCGCTCGGCTCCGCGCGGTGGCCCATGGACAGCGCGCGCGCCCACAGGTTGTCCTGGATACCATCACACATACAACCTGTTTTACATTCCCGCCAAATTTTCAGAGGTAATAGGCGAGCGTGCTCCATCGGAGACTGCATCTTCGGTTAACATCAGACGAGTTAGCAGTCAGTAAAATACCTTCTGATACGGAACGCTATTAATATTCAGTGATCCGGTGGAAGTATCAAGTGCGTGCGTGACGTATTGCAAGTATCCTGTACGTGCGTGACGTAGTGGAAGTATCCAGTACGTACGTGACGTTGGGAAGTTTTTATAAAAAAAATACTCTCACTATATTAATAGGCTTGCGTTTGACTGCCATCTCGTCTAATGTTAAACGAAGAAGCAGTCTACGATGGAGCACGCTTGCCTAGAGGAAACCGATTCACTCGCGACTTGAAGACACCCAGATTATAATTATCGGGAAACACGCACTCAGGCAGCGCGTTCCTGTCCAGTTTGCCACTCAACACATTGTCGCCATGTAGAAGTTTTAATATGGCGATGTTCTACAAACAACGTCATTTTCCCTAAAATACCTTCTGATACGGAGCGCTATTAATATTAAGTGACCCGGTGGAAGTATCAAGTGCGTGAGTGACGTAGTGGAAGTATCCAGTACGTGCGTGACGTAGTGGACGTATCCAGTACGTACGTGACGTTGGGAAGTTTTTATTAGTACACATAAAGAAAACAAGCTTATAAACTAGTGTTAGTAATATTCTAATAATAAATGAGCAGGTAAATCAATGAGTGATGTACATAGGAGGCATCTCTTGAGGAAATATAGTCCTCATGAGATGCTTTAGTACAGGAGCTTTCGGGTCGTTGGGTATGAGTTTCAGGATGCTGTTGCTACTCCCTCGAAGCCTCTTCACCAGTGATGCTACTTTATTCCTCATGACAGCATGGAAGCCATCAGTTTGGTTAATGTAAGTACCTATGTAGTAAGAGTGTGACCCGGTGGAAGTATCAAGTGCGTGCGTGACGAAGTGGAAGCGTGCGGTACATACGTGCGCGGGCTCAACCGTCATCTCGCCGTGATGGCAGCCGCGACACGCGTAGTTGGCCGGCGCGTGCGTCACGGACTCGAAGTCGTACGGCAGGCTCGCGTCTCGCAGCCACGCGGCCGGCGGGTACTGCTCGAGGTAGTGCTCCTTGCCTGAGGACCATGCATTATACATTTATTTTCATCACACTTGCTCGTAACGTGGATCTGACTATTTTTATTCTGTGGTTGATTATGATCAAAAAATTAATATCAATTAAAGTTTGTTTTTCCTCGCAAGTGTGATGAAAAACGTCGTATGAAACGCGTGTGTTGCCATGTGTGACCTTTTTCGACGTTGTTCCAATGTATGTTGACGTGGTTGTCCCGGTCAGGCCGGTTGGAGACCATGGGGATGCCGAGGGCGCGCATCAGCAGGTTCAAGGTGTGGGACAAGTGGCCCGGAGCCCCCGAAACCATCTCGATCAAGGATACCGTCTGGAAACAAGCAAACATTTGTATTTATGTCAAATTAAGCAAAGACCTCATGGTCTTATTAAACGTGGATTAGCATTGGAATATCTTTCTTTCGTATTTTACAAATTCAACCGACTTTAAACAATTATTCAAACAAAATCGGTCAACAGCCGGTGAATAAATAACATACTAAAAAAATAAAACAACTGACTTCAGTTTCGATTACCTGGATGACATCTTTTTTCCAGATATGTTGATTTAAAAACTACTAAATCGATTTCGATTATACAATTATGACCACCTCTACCTAACAAAATAAGAATCATAATAATCAATTCATAATAGGCGGAGAAACCGCGTAAAAAACAAAGACATAAAAAAACAGTCGAAATGAGAACCTCCTTTTTCGAAGTCAGTTGAAAAATGCATACAATCGGATAGTAATTAAATTATTTATTTATTTCTGTACCAACAATAGAACTTATAGGTATTTTATTATCTAATTATAATAATATTATTTATAAGTTAAATAAGTTTGAAACATGCATACGTAGTCGAATATAGAATCTCGTCCTTTTTTAAGTGTGTGAAAAAAGGCGGCTTACCTGGTTGCCTTCCTTGAAGCCGAGCGCGGGCGCCTCCGCCCCGAGCTTCCCGAACCAGATGAGGTTCTTGGGCTTGAGTGCGTCGTCCGGCCGCACCTCCTGGAAGACGACGCACGAAGCAAGCTCGACCGACGTCATGGCGTACTTGAGACGCGTGTGCGGCGCCGAGTTCACTACACAAAGGTTTTACTATACAAGTATTTAAAAAAAAACAACCAACTTCAATTTCGCTTACTCGGATGACATCATTTCCTAGTCATTTTGATTTAAAAACCAAACTGCTGAACCGATTTTGACGAAACTTCTATGACATCGATCTAAAAGATCTTTCCAAATCTGTTTTCATAAATAATGGGGTGCTAAGGTAACCAAAATTCGACATTTGGACCCTTTAAAGAGGTAAACCTAGATCAAACGATTTTATTTCTGTGGCATAATATAATTTGTTATACGCTTTACAATGTTACGTCATCAACTTTCCATGAGCTGTCAAAAAGCGACAGAGTCATAGGTGTAAGTTTATGTATACGTTTGGAAGCGTTTTGTATGAGAGTGAATCTACCCTGACTTTCAACCGACTTCAAAAAAGAAGGTTCGTAATTTGACTATATTTTTATTTTTAATATATGTTAAACGATTACTCCGCCAATTATGGATTTACTTTGATGTAGGTGATACCTCAGAAATGGTCCCATATAAATATCGAAAACAGTACAGTAGTTCGGTTTTGAAATCATAGTTCCTGGAATAAATCAAAATAACTGGAAACATGAAGATGTCATCCAGTGGTCGAAACTGAAGTCAATTGTTTACAAAAAAAAAAATTATGTTTTGTGCGTTATTACCTATTTCCTCTTCCACTCCATACATGAGTATTCCCAGCGGCCACACTTTGTTCTTGTAATAGAGTTTATTCTCGTCTGACATGACGACAGCGCCGGAGGAGCGGCGCGTCTCGAGCGGCGCGCGGGCTGATAGTGAGCGGCACTCGCCGTGGTAGTTGGCGTTAATGAAGTTACGGTCCGTCGGGTTGATGAGGTATGACCGGGTCGGGTCTTCTTGCTGTGAAACGTTTATAAGTAAAAGCACACACCTTTACCAGTTATTCAACAACCAAGCAGTAGTTTGCAAGCATTACTGTTTCGGTTTGAAGAGAAATGTTACCATAGAAATTACTGGGTATGAAGAGATTTAAATCTACACTCTAAAACATTATCTTAGTGCTTTTATTTCTTACCTGTTCCTGAAATTTTCGTATCAAGTCGAAACTGTTGAGCGTCGTTTCTGAGGATTAAAACATTTTTCTGTTTACTTTTCGCAACGGGAAAGAAAATGCTAAAGTGGCGTCAAACGCGATCTTAGAAAGTCTGTATTGGAGCTTGACTATAAATGTTTCTAGCGACATTACTATAATGAACATTGGCGTATCTGGGGTTATTTTCCAGGGGTTCCGATAGCCGAGTCAACGCCCAACTTAGTTAAGCCAGCCTAGAATTTCGAATCGGTAACCCAACATCCTGGGGTGGGCACTAGACCATTCTGGAGTGGGCCGTGCCCACTCCAGAATGGCGGGTGTCCCTATAGTTACAATCTGGATGTGCTCCAAGTCGTGAACTATTCTACGTTTTTTCGCAATGAGGCCCCCTGATACAAGAGACCTTGGCTTCGCTCGGTCAATCAAGCATGTACTAAATACTTCCACTTCTTTACGTACGTACAGGATACTTCCACTACGTCACGTACGAACTGGATACTTCTACAGGGTCACGCACTTGCCACCGCTCCGTATCAGAAGGTATTTTAGGGAAAATGACGATGTTCACAGAACATCGGCATATTAAAAAGTTTACATGGCGACAATGTATTGAGTGGTAAACTGAACAGGAACGCGCTGCCCGAGTGGGTGTTTCCCGATAATTATAACCTGGGTGTCTTCAAGTCGCGAGTGAATCGGTGTCTTCTAGGCAAGCGTGCTCCATCGGAGACTGCATCTTGGTTTAACATCAAACGAGATGGCAGTCAATGGTTTCAATTCACCAGCCCTAACAGGGCCAGAGTGGTGAAAATATCTCAATTGCCCTTCCGAGAAGAGAGGCTTGTCTCTCAATAGACTATTAAACAAGCTCTGATTATGTTAAATAGTTACCTGCGCCTTCAATGCTAGCTCGAAGCATGTCAACAACGATCCTGGCAATGTTCTTGTTGTTCAAACACTTGTAGCCAATGGGCATGTCCTGGGAACAGACCATTTACTTAAGGATTAGATAGGTAGGCCAGGAGAAAGAAGCTAGCCAAATCCTTATACAGAAAATGTTAACCGGTTACCTCTTACCCTACGGTTAAAAAG
Organism: Erannis defoliaria; assembly: GCA_905404285.2. Taxonomy (NCBI): domain Eukaryota; kingdom Metazoa; phylum Arthropoda; class Insecta; order Lepidoptera; family Geometridae; genus Erannis; species Erannis defoliaria. Next base: position 1,171,785 of record FR990093.1, on the reverse strand, counting down.
GCTGATCGACAGTAGAATGGGCAGGCGAAATGAATCTGCTACTGTATTTTAAACCCAATTAGAAAGGTTTCTTCACTCGGAAACTGTACATCTGTCTCCGTCATTCTTAGCGTAAAAGACAGAGATGATGAGAGTAGTTCTCGAATCGAATCCGATTTGATTGGGTTTCGAAACCGGGGCAGGAGAAATTACCAAATACCTACGGTTCTATATAAAGGCAGTCCGATAGTAGACTGGGCAGGGAACTGGATCATACCATGACTTGCAAACTTCTTTGGTCACCCTCTTCCTTGCCCCAGCCCGGCGGCAGTTACAAGAAACAGAGCTGACTAGGTAAATCAAAATACTTAATAAGCTTTTTAAAAAAAAAACAACCGACTTCAACTTCGAATACCTGGATGATATCTTCATATTTTCTAGTATTTTTGATTTAAAAACCAAACTACTGAACCGATTTCGATAAAATGTATATGGGACGACCACCTCTCAAGTATTACCTACCAAACTAAAAAAGAATCATCAAAATGTAATCGCGTCATCGAGTAATCGCGTAACATAAATACAAAAAAAGCCACCCGCCAAGCGTGGGGATTATGGCAACCCCATAGAAACATTCAGTCAAATCTTTCCGACAATTTTTGTTACGTACAAGCTCTTCAATACCTAGCTGTGTCAGCAGGGGGGTGTCACTCCGTAGTTTAAGTATGTTCGGCCGGCGCTCCGTCCGGGAGGACAATGCAAGGCAGAAGTCAGTCGCCGCCCGCACGCTAGCCTCGTCGCACGTAACTAAGCATACGTGATAGAAAGAGAGCGGTATATCTAGGTGAATATAGCGAGCGGTATCTAGCGCTGTGCGAGTTGAATTGCTACTTTATTGCCTAGTAGTAGTCCTTATTTATTTCAATTCCTTTGCAGAGTTAACTTTCTGTACGTAGTACAATTATTTATTCTGTGGCTGTATGACGGATAGCACAAAGAACCCTTCTTCACCTAGTAGTAAAATTGGAGCCCCCCTCTCTCCTCCCACCCACCATTTGATTTTAGGGGTGGCATTTGGCCCCCTACTTCCGCGACTGTTGGGCCACACCGAACTTAAGCACACCCGATAGCAATAGATTCACGGCGTCACCGTGACACTCACGAGCACGGGGCTACTGAAGTTGTAGGTGTCCGGGGGGCACGTCTTCCGTTTGTCCGGGTTGGTGACGTACAGCACGCGGCGCTCGGTGGAGTTGAAGTCGGCCGGGATGTTGAAGAACTTCACGCATACCTCGCGCTCGACCTCCTCCAGGGTCGACAGTATTATGTCTTGGGAGTGGACGTCTGCCGAGCATCAATATACTATTGGAGGTATTTTTCACCGACTTAAAAATAGGAGGAGGTTCTATGTTCGACTGTATGTATGTTTTTTTACCTTTGGCATATTTTTTATTTAGTTAAAATAAGTAGTTCAGCCAGCCCCAAACAATGTGGTCCTGCCAGAGATCATGCTCTCCAGCAGGATCATTTTGAATTGATGTTTTCTTGGAAACTGTCGATATACATTTTATAAAAGTAAGACTACATTTTTTTTAAATTCATATTTGTTTTGTAATTATTACCTAGTAAAATGAAAGAGGTCCTGCCAGGGAGTACCACATTTCAATTGTGAACCGATTTTAACAACTTTTTTTTATTTGAAAGTTTGTACTCTCGTGGTCTCATATTAATTTGAAGTCGGTTGTTATTTTTTTTAATAGTTACTTCTTATGTAATGGTGTGACGGGGCGAGCGAGACGTCCGCCTGGTGGTAAGCGTCACATATCAGCCAGAAGACGTCCACTACTGGACGAAGGCCTTCTTTCTAGGGGTGTTGCCATAATCCCCACGATCGGCAGGCGGCTTGGGGATCGCAGAATGCTCACCACCGTTAACCAAGAGGACGCTGCTGCCCGTCCTCCGGCGGTTCTGGATGCAGTTTTAGGACATAAGCGTCACGCCTGCCCATAACAGTACCAGTGCCAGGAACTTGCGAACACAATCCTGCGCCGCACTGCACTGCGCTCGTCACCCTGAGATATTACATGTTAAATCTCTTGCCCAGTAATTTCTCTGGTAACATTGCCCTTCAAACTGGAACAGTAATGCTTGCACACTTTTCCCAGGCGGCTTCCCTCTGCAATAGTCCTACCACTACAAAAAGAGCACGAGCCTTAGAGCATACTTAAATACTAATGAAGAAGCCGTTGCTTGGCGATAATCTCATAAATATTATTAAGAGTATAAAAACGCATAGCACACTTTCACACTAATAAAATAAATTCATAAGAAAACCGACGTGGTTTTTAACACATTTGCAACAGTTATTACTAACGCAAAAGGCAGAGCCAAACTTTTACTGTTACTTAATTTTTCTGCAATAAATTATGTTTATGTTTATTTTTGTTTTATTTATACGGGAATACTCGTAATAGTTGTATCGTATAATAGTTTTTTTTTAAATGTTTATTTTGTCTTAGAGCATTAATTACATGGCTCAATTTATAACTCGGCCAAACTGCATAGCAGTTTCTAGGCAGACATCGACTCTCATGTTCATTACTATTTAACTAAGAGTATGTAGGAGTAGGTATTGACATTTTAGCGATAAGTAAGCTTATAACTCAATATATGTTCACTTATAGGTACACGGGTTATTTACATAGATATTCTATTGAACAGTAGTTTTTTTCAAGGCTAATTTAAATGTAGATTTGTTTATAAATTGAAATATATAATAGAAATTGAATTGAATCGGATACTCCGACTATAGTTTCAAATAATAACAAAAAAAACATACAGCCGAATTGAGGGCTCCGTATCGAAAGGGTAAATGACGATTTGAGAACCGCCTTTTTTGAAGTCGGTTGAAAAAACATACAAAAACTTACCATAATCCTTCGCATTGATAGCGAAATGCACCACCCCTCTAGGCCACAACATGGACCAGGCGTTGTGGCAACACAGCAGCACCGCGACCAGGCGCTGCATGTTCCTGCAATACTACCCGACTCGACGCTTATCGCCTTTTACGATATTGAAAATTAAATTTTATTTTGAATTATAAATCTGTTTATTTCATTGTTATAGATATTGCATAACAAGATTTGTGCTGTGAATAATATATTCATAACAGTTACGTTATACGTAACATAATCTAAGGGCATCAATGTTATAATTATAACATGTTATTGACAACGACCACAATGTTACTCAGTATTAGTACAGAATGCATAATACTACTGCGTACAGAAGAGTCATTCCCATAGAAAACGTGACTAAACGTAAAAATACCTATAATTACAGTCTTGTGTCTTCAGTGCAAGCTATTTTGTACTCTATTTTTTTATGAAAACGTATCGATTTTCATCTGTAGAGTTAGGCTTATTTAAGTCAGGCGCGTCAGCTACGCTCGCGCCTCAGCACTACAGTGGAATATCGACACACTGTTCTATACAAATAGAATACATAATAGCTTGCATTGAATAGGACACTATTGTAATTGTTGGTATAATAGTGGCTTAGTTAAGTTTAGACGCGTTATCTATGGAGATATCATTTTAACGTACTACTATTATGTTACTCAGTAGGTATTAGTCAAATATTCGTTACTAACGGCAACGTTCGCGGTTACACACGGCAAACGGTTCCGACAACCAAACATCTCTTCCCTTCACTCAGCAGTGGCCAAGAACAGTTTCAGGAACACTCGTAATACTGCTATTTAACAGTTCTAAGTAACAGTTCGGATATCCTGTTATCCTAAAAACGATATATTCAGTATTAGGAATTTATTATTTATAATAGACCCTAAAATAACATCTCTAATTTTTACAGGTTTTGATCGATATGAGAAACATACAAACTGACTTACATCACATTGATTCTTCAGGTAAGTATAATTTCTTTAAGCTGGACAAGTTTGACTGGACTATAGCTCAGTTAGTAGTATGCCTGCCTTATGCCTGTCCCACCCAAGGGCGGATCCAGCTTTTAAGTCAGGGGGGGTCATATAGTCGAGTCGAGGTCTAGTTAGCAGTCAGGCTCGAATTCCATTACAACTACAAAAGCTATCAGTAGTCGACCTACACCCATCCCAGGGGGGGGGGGGGGGGGCATAACCCCCATAATATTATTATATCATTATATATATTATATTATATAATCCGCCCTTGTCCCACCCAGGACAATCATTTGTGTAGAACATAGATAAATAAATATCGGTGGACATTTCACACAGCGCCATCTAGCCCCAAACTAAGCAAAGCTTGTAATATGGAACCAGCACCCTGATCATGGACGTCCGCGATTCTGATTGCGACCGTGTGAGAGCGGGAGGACGCATGGCGCGAGTAAGTTGGTACGAGCGGGATAGCATGCTATCGCAATCAGAATCGCGAACGTCCATGATAAGGGTGCTGATAGCTGATAGAATACTTATATACCTATTTTATACCTTACTATTACACCCATACACAGAACAAACATCTATAATGTTCGACACATAAATGTTTGCCCTGGGTGGGGATCGAACCCACGTCCTACAGCCCTGAAGGCAAACATGCTACCAACCGAGCAGTCAAATAGACATAGTACATCATAGATGTTCGTTATGTGTGCTGTATGTATTATAAGTACAGTAGGCGCTCGGTAATCCGGCACTTAACGACCTCGGTGACCGGCTCTATAATCCAGCAGTATACACATTACATTCTATAGTATAATTTTTACAGCCTCTTGTTTGTTTAGGCTATATGACATTTATTAAAATTCGATTTAGATGCTTTACCCCCCCCCCCCCCCCCTTAATTAATTAAGAATAAACCTTTAATTCATTTTACTGTAACTGTGTGATGAGAAACGTCGTATGAAACGCGTGTGCGATCTATTGAGGTACTTATTTTTCTAAGTATGTGCTGATTTAGTACACATTATTTATGTCTTATAAATTCCAAAACAGATGACGGGGTTTGTCCAGAGCATGACATAAATTATTATAGAATTGTATTACATTTTCATCACAATTGCTCGTGAAGTGGATCTTATTACATCGGTTTTAGGCTCTTAATCCAAGGTATTACACACGCGAGCTTTTTACTTTACATTACAGCACTAGTGTTATAATAGGTATAACCCGGTAAGGTTTGTACCTCAATGCAAGTAATAACCTATGTATAAGAAGCATTCTTAATATAGCCGGGTAATACTTACAGTATTTTTTGTAATACCAACAAAAAGTTCTTCTGCGGGTAAAGAAAATGTACGCCTGCTACGCGCTGCATTTGCTTGCGCGCCATTTTTCGCAAATATTTGTTAACGTTTTCGTTTTGTGGTCGATTATTATCAAAATGTTAATAACAATACAAGTATTTTTTCCGTTCGCAAGTGTGATGAAAAACGTCGTATGATACGCGTGTGCATTGGTAATTACACTCTCGGCTCCTTTATTATCGTGCGTGGCTAGCGCGCGTAATACTGCCCCAAGTGTAACGACCAACATAGTACACTTGTATCATAATGTATACTATTGTGTTTGGACAGGTGATTATTTTTACGATTTCATTGTTTGGAGCGTCCATAGTAAAAGTTATTCATCGCAACCCTGTATTACCCTTAAAACTAATCTTAAATCTAGAACAGTCTTCTTTCTTCAGGTACAAATAAAACATCCGTTCAGGTTTCCACGCTTTAGTCAAATGTCCTTAACATTATAAAATACATTGTATTTCCACCATACCAAGTACTGTACAAGAATATCTTGAAACTATAGATATATGGGGTTACGCAGTACGGTACCAAGCCGAAAGAAGGTGTTTGTATTCAGCACGGTAAACGACTTATACAGGGTTATTGGTAACTTGCGCATAACCTCTTAAAGACTTCTTTGGTACATCAGAAAAAAACACCTTTGGTTCTGGGACTTTTGAAAAATCTAAAAATAAGAAGCCCTGTATAAAAAGTTCACAAAAAGTCACAAACAAATATCATTGACTCCTGACAAAATGTATGGAGCAGGTGGTTTTTTTTTCAGAATTTTCAAATGTCCCCGTACAAAAGTAGTTTGTCTTGATATACCAAAGTCTTTATTAAGAGATTATGCGCAAGTTACCAATAACCCTGTATAAAGGTGCCAACACACACATTATTAGTTGCACATAATAATTACTAACCCTCGACAAAATGTATGGAAAAGTTGATTTTTCGTTATTTCAGCCATATTAAAAGTTGCTCCCTGATGAGCGTAATGACCTCCTTTCGGAATATTCCAACCGTTCCACGTCACCCTGTAGGTAGAAAACACTAGAGATATAGTTAGGTTAAAATAAACTTACACAAAGTGAAGTTTGAACCAATAACTATTTGGTTTATTTTTTTTTACCGTTAAACTGTTTTAATTTTCTACCAGTACTTGATATAAGTATCTTAATCTTAAACATTAAGGCGTTACCTAAAACGCCACTTAACGCCCAGAATACAGCGCTGTTAACTCGGTCAAAAAATTTTCAAGAAATAAATTTCACAGAAAAAATCTGCTGTTTTATAGAAAAATGCCACTCAACGTAAAAGAGCTCATTTTTACGAAATTCCATAGTAAAAGTTGTTAAAAATTATGAGTACAATAACCCCCTTCCGGTTTGGGAACCCCCATCCACGTAACCCCAAACAAGCAGCGTTATTAGGTAAGACCCTATATTATATTAAATTACACTTACGACTGTTCATATTAGACCACGCTGTTAATAAAATAGACTTTGTCAGTAACTGTCAAATCAAACCACACTTGCACATGGGAACAGTTGATGGTCAAACGTGGCTTGTGAACCTTTACATGTAAACAAAATGGAATCGGCAAAGACTCTGCGATAAAGAAGAAATGATTGGTCCGTAGCCCTGAGCGTTGTCGTACAACTCGAACAGCGGTGCGGCTACCAGCTTGTAGTTCTTGGGGACAGCGAAGAGTGCCCGGTCCTGCAGCTGGACCAGGAAGAGCCGCTTGTGCTCTTTGGGCTTCGTGATGTGCGGGGGAATGTAGGGGTACTGCGGGGGCTCGAAGTTGGGCCGCCACCAGTTGCCTGTAATTTAATTGTTTAATTATTATGATCAGAAGCGAGGAGACATCCACTGTTGGGCAAAGGCCTCCCCCTAATAGGGAGGGGTTGCCATAATTCTCCAATCCTCTCCTTGCTCTGAGTGACGAGACTAGCGAGACGTTCGCCTGATTGTAAGCGTCACGCCTGCCCATAACAGTAGCAGTGCTATAATTATGAACTTGTGAACAAAATCCTGCGCCGCACTGCACTGCGCTCGTTACCCTGAGGTGTTGCATGTCAAATCTCCTCATGCCCAGTAATTTCTCTTGTAACATAGCTCTTCAAACCAAAACACAGTACTGCTAGGCAGTTGAATAGCTGGCAAAGGTGTGGTACTTCATCAAGTGGACTCTACAATAGAGTCCTTCAACTAAAGTGTACAGTTTGTGTAGGGAGCCCTAAAAATTACAAATAAACAGCTATGAATTTTTACGAGTATAATATTAAGTGTCTTTTATATCTTTTTTTGACACAAATTGACAATGACAAATTACTAAAACAGCTCACACACTTAAAAACTGAAAGACAAACCAAACAAAAATACACACTAAGTGATTCGACACTGCAACTAATACAAGAAAGAAAGCAATTGTTTAAAAATAAAATAAAACAGAATACCAGAAAAATAACTGAGCTAAGTAAAAATATTAGAGTTGGCATTAGAAAAGATAGAAAAATCAAGAGACTAGAAACACTCGAAAAACATATCATAAGATCAGGTGGAACTAGAAAAGCTCTCAAAGAACTCCGTGAAGCAAACCCTTGGGTACCAAATTTGAAAAACAAATGCAAACACATTACAAATCGTAAAGATATTATCAAAACTGCTACAGAGTTCTACCGCAACTTATACTCTAGTAATAAGAGCATATCGCAAAAAATATGTGGAAACCTAGAATTGAAACAATCGCTGGCAATTGCAGTACCAGTAATCCTACCAAATGAAGTTAGAAAAGCTATACTAAGCCAAAAGTCAGATAAAGCCCCTGGCCCGGATAAGGTAACAAACGAAATCTTAAAAGGTACTTTGGATGAGCTAGTTCCCATACTGACTAAAATTTTCAATGATATTTTAACATCAGGACTCATCCCGGAGCAATGGGAAACATCACATATAATCCTTATACACAAGAAAGGCCCAAAAGAAGACTTAGGAAACTACAGACCTATAAGCCTTATGTCCAACATCTACAAGATTTTCTCCAAGATTATCTTAGACCGAGTAAGCACTTTACTAGACGAAAATCAACCGATGGAACAAGCTGGCTTTAGGAAAAATTTCGCTACAGTAGACCATATACACACAGTTAAACAGATAATAGAGAAATACAAGGAGTACAATAAGCCGCTGTATATGGCCTTCATTGACTACACAAAAGCCTTCGACAGTATAAGCCATGAAGCCATCTGGGAAAGTCTGAAAAAGCAGGGAACTCCCAAAGTCTACATAAATACCATTCAAAAAATTTATGCCAAGAGTAAAGCAAGAATCCGGCTAGAAGCTACAGGGGAAGCTTTCAAAATAGAAAGAGGAGTCAGGCAGGGTGACCCGCTGTCTCCAAAGTTATTTTCTGCAGTGCTTGAAAACATATTCAAAAAGCTGGCTTGGGATCAGTATGGACTATGCATAGATGGTAGAAAACTAAATCATCTTAGATTTGCAGACGACATAGTCCTATTCGAAGAAAACCCATATAACCTTGAGCAAATGATTTGTGATTTAAACAAAGAGAGTGTGAAGACTGGACTATCTATGAACATTAGCAAAACCAAACTATTAACAAACTCGGACACACATGTAATCAAAATCAACAATCAACCCTTAGAATATGTGGACGAATACATATATTTAGGACAGATCATCTCTCACAAAGACCTCACTTACAAAGAAATCCAAAGAAGAATTGCTAATGGGTGGAAAAAATACTGGTCATTAAAGGAGGTTATGAAATCCACTGATCTCAGTGTCGGAATCAAAAAGAAAGTCTTCAATATCTGCATTCTTCCTTGCATCACATATGGTTGCGAAACTTGGGCACTAACTAAACACCACAGAAGTATGTTAGTATACTGTCAAAGAGCTATGGAGAGAAGTATGTTAGGAATCACAAAAAAGGACAGGAAAAGAAACACTCTCATAAGAGCCAAGACAGGAGTTATTGACATACTCTCTAAAATAGATCAACAAAAATGGAGGTGGTCTGGCCACATGTTGCGCAGTACCCAAGAAAAGTGGAGCAATATACTTACTGATTGGTACCCCAGAGATGGCAAAAGGAAAAGGGGAAGACAAATGACAAGATGGGAAGACGACCTCAAACTCACAGCAGGTCCACACTGGAGAGTGGCTAGGGACAGAAAGCAGTGGAAATTGTTAGAGGAGGCCTTTGCCAGGAGGCACACTGAACTCAGAGACTTACTATAAAAATCCAATCAAACAAAAGAGTTCAGGATAAAAGGGCTTATTATTATTATTATATCTTTTTTTATATTAATGGGTTTGTGTTTGACGTTGTCCCACCGAGGCGTAGACAAGGTCTAAGTTGGAGCACGCTTGCCCAGAAGATACCTATTCACTCTTTGTTTGAAGATCCCCAGATTATATGAGCTTGGAAATAATGTTGCTGGTAGAGAGTTCCAAGAGATTATAAATGTGCTTTTGAAGCGCTTTGTACGTAAGCGAGGCACGTCCACTGCAAAGCAGTGAAGTGTGGTATTGTAGCGGCAGGAGCCTACTGCTGTCTGCCTGGGGAAGTACCACACCTTTACCAGTTATTCGTCCGCCAAGCAGTAGTGTGCAAGCATTACTGTGTTCCGGTTTGAAGGGCAATGTTACCAGAGAGTTTACTGGGTATGAAGAGATTTAACATCTAATATCTCAAGGTGACGAGCGCAGTGCAGTGTGGCGCAGGATTGTGTTCGCAAGTTCACAATTCTGGCACTACTACTACTGTTAATGGCAGGCGTGACGCTTACCACCAGGCAAACGTCTTGCACGTCTCGTCATTTGAACGTATAAAAAAAAAGTGACTTCCCTATCTCGGAAGTCCTCTAGGGGAAGTGTGTGTGTGTGATGATCACTGTGCAGTTGAGAGAGTCTATTAGTGTCGTTGTGTAACCGACAATTGTGTGAAAGTGTAGTCAGGTACTCACCGATAGTATCTTCAATGAGCCACTCTTGCTTGACACCATCCTGTCGGCCTAGGGTCTCTGTTAGCAATCTCTTCAGACCATCAATTTCATCCTGGAATAAACATTTTAATGTGAGGTGGATTTGTCCGACACATCGTTTGTCAACCATAAATAAAAATCATAATAGGACTCCATTCTCGGCAATATTGTCGCGAAGTATCAGGCAAGGTTGCAGCCAAACGTAGATTTACTTACAAAAAAAAGTTCTATATCATGGAGGTTCTCTATTCGACTGTATGTTTTTTTTTTACTGCTATTTGACAGTTCCAATTAACAGTTTGAATATCCTGTTATCCGTAAAGCAATATTTTCAATATTTGTTTTTATTTTTTAATGGCCTTTGCTGTTGGTCCTCCGATGGCCTCTACAGCGTCATCGGACTTTAGGCAAGCGTAAATGGCGCTAGGCCTAGTTTAGGTTATAGGCGACTAGCTCAGGGGCACCTCAGACGGTATGAACCTCGGCTTGGCCGTCGCCGGGAGTGGGGTCAGACTTGCCCTGGCACCCCAGAAGGGGTGTGCCCTGGGGCCCTAGTAGGTTGATCTGGTTGACTATTTTGAGAGAATCTAACCGATCTTCTGACAGATCTGGGAAGTCCTCGACCTCGTGTTTGTGTGCCTCTGGTAACCAGCGCCTATACCAAACGGAATACTTCCTGTTGATAGGAGTGGTCGGATCGGGCCAGCCCAGCGCCGCCGAGGTGATGACGGCGATGGGATCGTCCGGGTCGCCCAAGACGTGTCTGGGGCATATATATTTGGAATATTCAAAATCAACCCTAATATAACACTTTTTATGCCATTTTCATCCCGAGAAAGTTGGTCCCACATAAAAAAAAACTCCTTTCGTACCGCTTTGTATGCCGTGTTCGGCCCAAAATATAATATTAATTTAAACATTCTCATTTCATCCCATTCAGCTCCACATTCGGCCCAAGTTTTTTTTTTTCTATAGGTAAATTATGATTATTTCAGTACAGTTGACGCAACAAGTTTCTTCATCTATTACCTTTGTTTCGCTTTCGTTTCCGTACATATGAAAGGAATAATACATGGCTATCTATTTATTCTGTTACCTCTCCAGGGTTCAGCTCTCCACCCGGCAGCTTGAAGAATGCTGTCCCTAGCTGCAGCAGCAATACATGGGGCAAGCCATGCTCGTGGACCAAGAGAACTCCTTCCACTGATCTGTTGATTATTTTATTTTTAACTACTTACATGTGGCCGAAGACTAATAACTAACCTATGCTATCCTATTGTGTATTCTGTTCATTTCAAAATAGGCACAGAGTACTGTTTTTTTGTACTGTAAAGTGACGACACAATCATGTCATTCGCCTGGTGGTAAGCGTCACGCCTGATAACAGTAGCAGTGCCAGAATTGTGAACTTGCGAACACAATCCTGCGCCGCACTGCACTGCGCTCCTCACCCTGAGATATTAGATGTTAAATCTCTTCATACCCAGTAATTTCTCTGGTAACATTGCCCTTCAAACCAGAACACCGTAATGCTTGCACACTACTGCTTGGCGGTTGAATAAGTCAACTGTACACTTTTCCTATTGACTCTTACAGGTAACAGCGAACAAGAAGTTATGACACAAAGCGCTTTAATTCAAGTTTTTCATACAGGTTGTATAGCTCTGCTGAACTCTCGTTTCCCGAAAAGTACAATACAGGTGTCTTTAAATCCAGAGAATGCAGGTCCTTCTAGGTAAGCAAGCTCCATACCGAACATATAATTATATCGCGATCATATAATATCTACAGTTTACGACACTATCAAGAAACGGACATTGGCAGAATTGTGACACTAGTTGCAGAAGCCATAAACCCAAGAAGTCAAGTCAAGTCAAGTCATTGTTGCTTAACAACAGGCAGGACGTGGTTGGCACTGCTAGGTATGCTTGATTGTGTTGTCTTGTTAATTTTGATCAATTTGCAAGCGCTGGGCCCGTCCATTCCATTATCACCGTCACTGGGGGTTGCCATAATGCCCATGCTCGGCAGGCGGCTTGGGGATTGGCAAATGCTCACCACCACTGACCAAGAAAACATTGCTGCCCATCCTAGTGGTTCTTAGGTCCAGTCCCTCAGCACGGTGTAATTATTAGTCTTTGTCTAATCATTTGTGTTAGATTACAAAATGGGTATGGAATGTAAACAAGTCTAAGAATAAGTAGTGATTGACGAGTTGACGCTTTGTTGTGGACAATTCAGTAACCTTACCTCCTCATGCCAATTTTGGAGAACTCCTCCCTCATCCTCTGAAACCTCGCTGGCACTGACGCATCCTTCTCAAACAGTGGTTCCTTGGTCCCGAATGTGTAATTAGTCAAGGGATAGAGGTTTATTGATCTATTTAGTGTCAAACTTGCGTTGCTTTGGCTATTCTGATGCTGCATGCCGGGCCGGCCTGGCCATGGTTTACTGCCAGGAGGACCTTGTACTTGCGCCATGTCGTAATATCTGTATACACACTACACTGTATGTTAGCTTAAAAATATATTTTACAGTAATTTTCTATGCGGTTTTAGGTAAAATAAAATGAAAATCTCGGTGTAATAGAAATCAGCGTGAACAAGCTAAACAAGCGACGGCCATATTTGATCAAAGAATAATTTTACATTTGATTGATTTGATTTTTGCGTTTTTTTTAATTTAGGGTTAAGATAGGAAATGGTTTATTAAGATCGACTAATATTACGGAAAGTATGTACCGTTTTGTTTCGATATTATCCGTAACTCTCCGACAAGATCTGAGAGAGAGAGACAATTCTGCCAAGGAGTTTTGGCGGGAACACCGAAAAATCATGTCGTTGCATTCTATTATTTTCTTAAGCTTGTTATTTCGCGAATCAATGATTAAAAATGAAGTGGATGAATTAAAGTGGTGTTTTATTCATTGAGTGTTGAATTACATGTACTAGTGTGGGCAAGTGATATAATGTGGTGAAACATGTCTTTTCGTGTTGTTTTCAAAACTCTGTAGAAGCTCATAGTAAAGTCGCCACAAGTTTACTAGGGCATGATTTGGACTCGACTATAACTTATTTCGTGTGACTGTGATTTCATGACATATTTGACTTGATTTTAATGAAAAAACTTGTTATTTCCTAAACTTAACACTGGCAGAATGCACAACGTGCGATGCCAATAACAAAGAAAAAAAAATCTGCCAAAGTGACAGTTAAACAACAGAACTGTCAAAAATTTGCTTAAAAAATTTGACAACTCATTGTTTTGGTTTGGTATTGGTGAGATTTTTACGGTTTCCGAAAGTTTTCAGTTTATTTTGAACAAATTATTATGTCCCAACAGTTAGAATTACTTACTGAAAACCCTTCCCAATGGACAGCTGTATCCTATGTAACTCCTGAAATACAAAAGAAGCAAATAAAGCCGTTTGTTGTCCGTAAGTTTTTGTCCTAACTTCCCACTTTTTAGTCCGTCGAAAACTAAACAATTGCGCTTATACAATTACCTTAAAGACAAGAAAATAATATTTCATATTTGTAGCAAATGTACACTGTGTAACATTACGACTTTTCAGTGGCTCTAAAAGAACTAGAAGGCAACCCAGACAGTAGATTGTCTAGTCTTATGAACGCAGATAAATTTGCGGCCGTTCGAGCAGTTGTGAGACACGTAGCGAGGCTGAAGTCTGCAAACAAGGAGCCATGGAGCCACGAGGATGTCAGAACTTTTGTTGAAGGCCTTAGGTAATATACTTTTGGTGGTAAGGACTTTCGCAGTCTACCTCAGAAAGACCCACACTAATTTATTCCAAATAAAATTATTTGAAATTTTGATGGACTAAATTTACTAAATTTTATAAAATAATTAACTAAATTTACGTCCAAAGTGGCGTTAAAATTGAGCTAAAATATAAGATGTTTCCTGGCTCATAACTTTCACGTTTATTAACTTTTTACTTTCTAATCAATTTACAATCCTAGATAATGAAGAGACAAATCGATATAATACTTAGTCTTGGACGTACAACATTACATAGTGGAGTAATATTACTTCCCCGTTTCTATGGAGAAGTGACCGGCTTGTTTACTCTTAACAGATTCTCACCAGACTGTGCTGAGGAAATGACATTACTGCTGTGCACTGAGAAGATATATGAGAACGTACCCAAGCATCTCATGGTGAAACCTGGCCTAGCTAGCTTGCACTGGAAAATTGACATTTCTTTAAGGTAAGACTGGCTTGCGCTGTTTTAAAGCTATGCTAGTTGTAGTTGCTTGTTGAAACACAGAGGTGACAGAGCGACACCACCACACAAAATATATTGTGTTTACCAAACTTTTACTAGCTACTGAAACTTATGAACATGGGTACGTTCTTAAACTGCAACCACACCCACCGGAGGACGGGCAGCAGCATCCTCTTGGTTAATGGTGGTGAGCATTCTGCAATCCACAAGCTGCCTGCAAAGCGTGGGGTTTATGGCAACACCCCTCTATTAAGGGGCTTCGTCTAGCAATGGATGTTTTAAAGCTGACAACAACTGAAACTTATAGTTATAGTTATAACTTATAACAGATACTGCTCATATAGTACTGTTTGATACAGAACGTTAGGACAGATTGACATACAGACGGCATAGGCTTAGTAATATGGTCCCATTGGACCTTTCAGTTATGGGTTATGGCTCCCTTTTAATAATGTCATGGATAATTTAAAAGAATATACTCTTTTCGCCGATTGAATATTTATTCCGGCCATTATTTCAATACCAGTCCAGCTAATATTTAAATTCCATTCCAGCCATTATTTAAATTCCATTCTAACCATTGTATTAATTCCATTACAGCCATTATTTCAATACCATTATACATATTAATGCCATTCCAGCCATTATTTCAATACCATTATAAATATTCATGCCATTCCAGCCATTATTTATATTCCATTCTAACCATTATATTAATTCCATTACAGCCATTATTTCAATACCATTATACATATTCATGCCATTCCAGCTATTATTTATATTCCATTCTAACCATTATATTAATTCCATTACAGCCATTATTTCAATACCATTATACATATTCATGCCATTCCAGCTATTATTTATATTCCATTCTAACCATTATACTATCTAAACGATCACCGATGTTAAGCAACGGACGGTCCGGTCAGTCTTCGGATGGGTGACCGCGAGTGGCATTTATTTCTGAGCGCTACCGTGGATCGGATGACACGTTAAATTGTTGGTCCCGGTTGTTTGTTCTAGTTTCTATAACAACAACCGTCAGCCACGTCAGAGGGCTTCGGGCGGCACATTAACTCTGACACTAGGGCTGGCCACTCAGCCTATACGAACTTACTTACTTTTTACCATTATATTAATTCCATTCCAGCCATTATTTCATAAATACCATCATACATTTTAATGCCATTCCAGCCATTATTTAAATTCCATTCTAACCATTATATTAATTCCATTCTAACAATTATATTAATTCCACTCCAGCCATTATTTGTAATAAATTCCTGCACTTAATTCCCATTATTGCAATTAAATTCCAGCTATTATTTCAATTACATTCTAGCATTAATTTCAATTGCAAGTGTGCAAGTTCTTGCCATTATTTCAATTCCCTTCCAGCCAATCCAACGTGGAGCCGGAGGTGTCCCGGCAGCGCTGCAGGGAGGTGCTCCGGCGCGACACGCACGTCATACTGACGATGACGCTCACAGACGGACAGACTCATTCGTACCGTCTCTCCATACAAAAGTTCCATGAACTCAGGTCTGTTTTAGACATCCTGCTGCTGGGCCTCTACCCTCGAAGGGGTCGACACTAGGGACAATATGCAAGATTTTTTAAAATTCACTTAGAACTCGGACTTACGGAAGTGTCAACAATCATTGAATTCATTATAAAACGGGAGAGACGGCACCCGTGCCACGAACATGGCGTTCATGGACATTCAAATCAGGCGAAGTCTCCTGATTGAGTCTCAACAGGAGCAAGAAATCGTGTGCACTTGTGATAGTGGTATATAAAGCTATCTCATGTGCGTATACTGCCTGCTTGTCTTCTTGTCTTTTCATTAAAACGTGTCATACAATGGAAGTGTAGCTGTGTGGCCGTTATTTGCTTTGTGTTACATTTTCTCCACATTATTATTATCGTGATATAAGAGGGTACCCCATCTCCCTTTTTTATTTAAATCAATGTCAACAATTTAATATCCTTTTTTTTTTAAACAATGGACTCTGATTTCTACTACCTGGATGACATCTTCATATTTTTGCAGTAATTTTCATTTAAAATCCAAACTACTGAACCGGTTTTGATAAAAAATAAATGGGACCACCTCTGAAGTAAATCTACCAAACAAGAAAAGAGTCATCAAAATAAATTTATAATTGGAGGAGTAATCGCGTAACATACATACAAAAAAAAAATATAGTCGAATTGAGCACCTCCTTTTTTGAAGTCTGTTAAAAACATTTTAAAATGTAACAAATCAACCTTCTTTGACAGGTATGTGGTAGCGAGTGCCTTGAAGAGCATGATAGTCCTGGAGAAGAGGAAATGTATGAGGAAAGACTGACACAGGTTCCATGCAGGGTAGTCTACCGGCAGGGTAGATACCCCACCGGGTAGACATCCTGTTAGGTATACAACCTGGTGGGTTGTCTCCATTATGGGGTAGTAACCCTGTACAACCACGCCAGGTTCCATGCAGGATGTCTCCCGGTAGGGTATCTACCCTGCCGGTAGACTACTCTACCGGGAGACATCCTGTTAATATACAACCTGGTGGGTTGTCTCCATTATGGGGTAGTAACCCTGTACAACTACGCCTTCAGACGGCATAAAAATTTAAATGCGGCGCAGGATTTTGTTAGCAATTCTGGCACAGCTAATGTTATGGGCAGGAGTCCAGAAGTGACGATTACCACTAGGCGAACGTCTCACTAGTCTCGTCACTCCGTTGCATAAAAAAATTGTAGATTACTCACCTAGGGAGCAAAAGTAAAGAATGTCTCCAATTCATGTATATTGTCTCCCGGTGACAAACATGAGATCTGAGCCGTCTTTACTTGCTCCAGTGATGTGTATACAATATTATACGTGCCGCTGCGAGGAGGAAGAGGTTCCTTTCGCTTCGCGTAGCGAGGCTAAAGTAGCCACTTTATCCCCGCAGGCACGTAAACAACATGTCTACAGCATCCTTTACGCACATCAGTTGCTCATGCCGTCTCTGATAAGGAACCTACTTTCTTTAAGGTGCTTGCATTGTCACATTCCTTTGTAAATAACTTTGTTATCTATTTAATTATCGTAAGGTAAAGAAGTCTTTATTAGGGAATATGCATGTTTTTTTTAATTGTCTCACAAAAAAGCTGACTCAACAAAACATCATGGAAAATAAAATATTTATACGTGCACAAATAACGAAGTTATAAACATTTTAGTTTCATGCGAAATAGGGAGGGCACTATAGCAGCTTATGACGTCAAAGTTCACGATTCCAAACAAATTCTATACTAGCACGTGATTTGCTAGAAAGGGACAGATGACTTCCTCCCAAATACTTTGAAGCTTATATTTCAGGACTTTAGCAGCCGATTTCAATTATTTTTTCGATGAATCATATTATCAGATTCAGTTAAACTCTCCACTTATCCTATTATTTTAAATAATTGAAACTCATGCATAGTCCCTAATTGTCCACTACTGGACTTAGGCCTACCCTCGAAGGGTGATTGGGCCATATCCACCACGCTGGCCCAGTTGCGGGTTTATGGGTCCCCATACGCCATTGAATTTATTCTCCGGACGTATGCAGGTTTCCGCACGATGTATTCCTTCATCGAAAAGCTAGTGTGAGTATCCGTACATAAACACAGAGCTCATTGGTGCAGGGGGTCTAAAATGGCCGCATTAAGCAATTCCCCTAAAAGCAGTTCATCTTCAGAATTCATAGCAGAATGAATTGTAAAAAGTTGCTCTCGAGTAACTTCTAACGAATCTGCATGTTGACTTTATGCAATTCATCTTTCATCGACCATTTTACGACTTACTATAGAAAACTGACAAACTAATGAATTCCGTAATAGAATCATTTGCAAAATCATTGTATGAATTGGCGCTTAAGTGACCGGTTTACCATTTGCGAAATGAATCATCATAGGATCATATGAATTGCTAAACGCGACCATTTTAGCCCCCCTGGGGTGGTACCGTGAACTGCTTATACCGAGACCGAATACGTTCAGCTGCCGCTGCTGTGCGATTGTGAATTTTATCGCCTCGCAATAAGGTTCGCGGTCGCGCAGTGTCGGCAGCTGAACCTATTCGGTCCCGCTTTAAGCAGTTCACAGTACGGCCCCTGGACTTGGGTTTGAACCCGTGACCTCATGATATCAAGTCGAGCGGTCTCCCGATTAGGTTACTACAGCCTTCGATCTATACAAGCTGTTATTTTGCATTCCCGCCATATTTACAGAGCTAGATATACTCAAACCACTGAAGAAAGAAGTGAATAGAACGGAAATGTGTCGAGCCGCGCTAACCGGCATTAGGTGCAAATGCGCTTAATGACAATTCTACCAATAATACATGGTTTTAAACTGAGAATGTTCAAAAAGAAAATTTAAATAGACGCGTAGGGAACCATAGTGTATCGTAATTAGATCAACTTTAATCTGTTGCAAATTGGCATTTCGAGCGTTTGACTACAAATGCGCGACCAATGATTGGCATTTTTTCGTCGTAGTTTCTATACAAATAAGTGTGAAACTGGCGACAGCGGTTTTCCATACAATTGTTTTAGAACATTGTTTTGACAGCCGTTCTACTAAGAAGTAGGGATTTCGCTGCGTACAGCTGTTTTTTCGTGATTTCAGTATTGTCCCCATAGTAAAAGTTGATCATAACGATGAGTATATCTCTGTAAATATGGAAGAATGCACAACAACAGCTTGTATTTGTAAATTAAACCTGTCATATTTTTTAAAAATCATAACCATTGGATTTTTGGAGAATGAAAACATTTTAGGAATCCTGCACACGTAGTAGAAACGGAGTAGAAATTCAATGGCGTACCTATGTGAATCCACCAACCCGCAACTGGGCCAGCGTGGTGGAGTATTGCCCAATCACCTTTTGATGGTACGCCTACGTCCAGCAGTGGGAAGTGATGAAATCGCTCATAATACTAGACTTATATTTCTGACAATAATTGTTTTGTTATAGAGTAACAGTTGTTTAGAACGATGTGCCTGTCCAAAGTTGCCGAGAGATGGCGCTAGGATCGTTTTTAATGAAAATATTTTTATACGTTTTTTTTTCAATTCAAGTTTGCATTTGACTACACCCTGGGTACACCCAATACAATAGTTTATTGATAACATCAAAGTTACACGTCAAATTTCAAATTAAATTACACCCAAGCCACCTGCCAAGCGTGGGGATTATGGCAAACCAAGGGCAACCTTCGTCCAACAGTGGACGTTTTGTGGCTGTTGATACACCCTGCCTGATGGATAGCAACGGTCTAGGATGGAGCACGCTTACCTAGAAGGAACCTGTTTACTCTAGATTTAAAGACATATATATTGTACGATGTAGATTACCAATCGTATTATAAATTATCTTCGATTGGCTGGCAATTCACGATTTTCTTCAAATTGAATTGCAATGTACGTTGTAAAAAAATATTCTGGCGCCATCTGTTGGCAACTTTGGGCTCGCACATCCCCCTTTATCGCAGGCCACATAAAAATGGCATCGGCCGACACGACACGGGTTCCATTCAGATTTCATAGTAAATACATTGTAATAAGGCACAATTTAGGACACACCAAACGACGTGCATTGGGCGCGGACGTGCCCTATGCACGTCACTCGGTGTGTATAGTATGAAATGGCAAGCCGCGTGCCACGACCGCGCCTGACGCCATTTCTGTGTCGCCTGCGTCTTATACGTTCCAAAAGAGCAGTAAATCAGTTTTAATAAAGTTTGGGTAAAAAGTAGAAATTAACAAGTCACATTTTCAAAAATAAAAACCGACTTCAAATTAATATGGGACCATCTCGGGAGTATACCCTTTCAAATAAAAAAAGAATTTTCAAAATCGGTCCACAATTAACGGAGAAATCGGTGAACATACATAAATAAAAAATACATACCGTCGAACATAGAACCTCCTCCTTTTTTGAAGTCGGTTAAAAAGGGCCACTATCGCAAATAGTTCTAAATTCTAGCATTCCTGTAGTATGTCTGAAAAACATGATTGGATGAATTCACCCATTAACATGATTATTCACAGTATTGCCAGGAGAAAAAAAGGAGTTTTATGCCAAGTTATAATAAATAATCATGGCCGAGTCAAATTATTACGTATTAGATTGTAAACAAAGAGTTTATTTTATAATAAAATGTTTAAAAACGTTCAAAACTAGTTTATTTTTTTTCGAGCAAAGTTTTAAAGGTAGGTTCACACTCGCAATGCTTTGGGTGTTAAGGGGGCGACTAATGCCAAAAGTAAGTAAAAGGTGTATTTTTAAACATAGTTTAATGATAAAGAACGTAAATATTCAGATTAAAAAAATACTACAGGTAGGGGAAAAACCTAAAGAAGCCGAGTAACCGAATAGAATTTTGGAAAATAAACTGGTTTATTTAAAAAAAAAATACAAATTACCAACAAAAAAATAACTGTTTTAATTCAAATGCTCTAAATTATCAGCGATAGCACCACATCATTTTTTACGAATAACATAGCCAAACTAATGTTTTAGCACAGTAGCCGTATTTTTTTTTTATTTCAGGCCTACATTTCGAATAATTAAATAAAACCCCACCTAAATTGCTCAAAGCCATCATCAACATCAATTGTATCATGCGATTGTCGACTCTAAACTAATGCAAGACGCGCGGGTGAAATCTGTTATTTTTCTGGCATTAGTCGCAGTCTTAATGATTCCACGAAGAGCGCTTACTATCAGTCCCGACAGAGTGCGAACGCCACAATTATAAATAAATAAATATCGATGGTAAATTCACAAACGATTTATTTCATGTAAAAATGCATTTTGATGTGATTATAATAATATCAATCAATAGCAGTTTTAAACTTCGGTTTTGTTTCCATATTGCGGTAATTCTTCTTTCTGTAAACAAAGGAAACGTAGGGTTAGCTGGAAAGGTGAAAAAGGAGTGTTTGCACTCAATGTTTGTTTGACACGATTGTCACAATCATCAAGACAGCATATTATCCATCGATCAAAATAAACCTTGTAGTTAACAATATTAGACTGTGATAAATATAATACTACTACTATAATGTTAAGAATATATTCTTAACATTATAGTAGTGTTGTTTTGTAAATGTCCCTTGTGTTTGCTTCAGGTACATGGTGGAAAATAAGCTCAGAGTATAAATTTACTATAGATGACTGAGCATCTGTTAATCGGCTAGATGACTGTTTTTTTAATAGTCCTATTAAAATGTGGCCCATAAATATAGCTAAATAATGAAAACAAAATGAAAATCTGATCAAAAATAAGCATTTTAATATCATGCTAGACAGAGAGAAGAAACAGCAAATCGTGACGTCATTTCTCTGTACGCCATATAAATTCTATTCTGACAAGTAAGGCGTGACGTCATTTTTTGTTTTGTGGGAAAGGGACAGAGTTGTCTCTAACAAAAACTTTAAACGCTCATATATCAGAACATTATTAACCGATTTAAATTGTTTTTTCAATAAACATACTAGATTTACTTAAATTCTTCATTAAAGCTATTGGTTTCAACGATATAAACATCAGTCATCTACCCTATTGACAGTTTACATCTTAACCACTGGCCAATCTTATCAGCGTTTGTCTTCTCAGCTATACACGCGACATTGGCGAAATTGCGGCCATACCGCAGAGGCCATAACCAAAGATAGATAGATAGATATAATTGGAGGTTTTCTGACAGCTGTCAAAACGTAGTTGTTCAGCCAAATGATAGATGGCGCTGACGAGACATGATTCTCATTGTATAGCATTTGTTTAATGAAATAGGAAACCTACTAATCCGCACTTACAAATTTGTGTTGTGGAAGAAGAAAAGCATAGGAAATACCATGGGCAAGTAATTTGTTAGACAAACAATAACCACAAAAACAAATTCTGGAAGCTGTAGTGCTCTGAGAACACCAACCCAGGCAATTCCGGAGATCGGAATTCACGACCGACGAGCACATCGCGAGGCAAAGAATTATCGAGGAGAGTGGGGTATTTCCAGACCCCCAGTATATTACTACCTTGACCCGGCTTGAACTACTTGCATCTTTGTTTTATATTATAGTAAATCGCAGTAACCTTTAAAGTTGTTTTTCTTGTTTCGCTAATTTAGTTTTATTTTATATATTCTATATAATTCTGTTTGTCTCCGCATTTAAAGCGTGACAATTTACGCTTTATTTTAATTTTATTTTTTGTGAACTATGACAACTGGTGAAAACGAAATAAGCTTTTTTTTGTTTTAGACTTTTCGACCTGAAGATTTGAACGAATGGAATTGAAGATTTGAACGAATGAAGCAATTCGTTCAAATCTTCAGGACCATGTCTCGTCAACGCCATCTAACGGATTTTAATGAACTATATATTTTTAATTGGCTGTCAGAAAATGGCCTATTGTAGGTAACGTATAGCAAAGATAAGATGCGAAACAAGTGCCACATTTTAGCTACTCAAACTAATAACTTTAAGCTAAGAGGATAAGGCTAAAAATGCAGTGACTGTTCGTCACGAGGTGAAAAACCGAGAGAAAAAATTTTGAACATTTTGAATTTCAACATCTGTTTTTTTTCGTTATTTCAGGTTTCAATGTAAAAGTTGTGTACTGTACTGATGTTACAAAATAAATTGCTTTTCTATCTTTCTTTCTTCTTCAAAAAAAACAGTCGAATTGAGAACCTCCTTTATTGAAGTCGGTTGAAAATCAGTAGTAGCTCGGTGGCCCAGGTACTTATCAAATTATTTGACAAACATGACTGAACGTGTACCGGGCTCTGTAAAAGTTCACCTTACCTCCAGTTTGTCGAGCGGCGCGCGCGCACGCCGCGCGCCGCACGCGCCGCCGAGCGCGCGGAGATGCGCCCTTAGCACGCTCTTGCGCTGCCAACCACACGAATAACATTACAACTTTAAATAAATATCGGTGGTATTTTTTCTCACAGCGCCATCTAGCCCCAAACTAAGCAAGGCTTGTAATATGAAAACCAGATATCTGATAGAACACTTAAATACTTATTTTTTTTTGTAACTACATACTTACTATACATCCAAACACAGAACAAACATCAAGGGCAATGTTACCAGAGAAATTACTGGGTATGAAGAGATTTAACATCTAATATCTCAGGGTGACGAGCGCAGTGCAGTGCGGCGCAGGATTGTGTTCGCAAGCTCACAATTCTTGCACTGCTCCTGTTAGTGGCAGGCGTGACGCTTACCACCAGGCGAACGTGTTGCTCGTCTCGTCACTACATTCCATAGGAAAAAAAAAACCAAAGTGCGCAGGTATCAAATAGATTAAGCTGTTCGCTCGCAGCGCGGCTTCTTACTTTTAGATTTTTTATTCGTTACTTTATGACCTGCGCCGCACTGCACTGCGCTCGTCACCCTGAGATATTAGATGTTAAATCTCTTCATACCCAGTAATTTCTCTGGTAACATTGCCCTTTAAACCGGAACACAGTAACGCATACACACTACTGCTTGGCGGTTGAATAACTGGCAAAGGTGTGGTACTTCCCCAGGCGGACTCTGCAGTAGAGTCCTACCACTACAGTTGAATAACTGGCAAAGGTGTGGTACTTCCCCAGGCGGACTCTGCAGTAGAGTCCTACCACTACAGTTGAATAACTGGCAAAGGTATGGTACTTCCCCAGGCGGACTCTGCAGTAGAGTCCTACCACTACAGTTGAATAACTGGCAAAGGTGTGGTACTTCCCCAGGCGGACTCTGCAGTAGAGTCCTACCACTACAGTTGAATAACTGGCAAAGGTGTGGTACTTCCCCAGGCGGACTCTGCAGTAGAGTCCTACCACTACAGTTGAATAACTGGCAAAGGTGTGGTACTTCCCCAGGCGGACTCTGCAGTAAAGACCTACCACTACAGTTGAATAACTGGCAAAGGTGTGGTACTTCCCCAGGCGGACTCTGCAGTAGAGTCCTACCACTACAGTTGAATAACTGGCAAAGGTATGGTACTTCCCCAGGCGGACTCTGCAGTAGAGTCCTACCACTACAGTTGAATAACTGGCAAAGGTGTGGTACTTCCCCAGGCGGACTCTGCAGTAGAGTCCTACCACTACAGTTGAATAACTGGCAAAGGTGTGGTACTTCCCCAGGCGGACTCTGCAGTAGAGTCCTACCACTACAGTTGAATAACTGGCAAAGGTGTGGTACTTCCCCAGGCGGACTCTGCAGTAGAGTCCTACCACTACAGTTGAATAACTGGCAAAGGTGTGGTACTTCCCCAGGCGGACTCTGCAGTAGAGTCCTACCACTACAGTTGAATAACTGGCAAAGGTGTGGTACTTCCCCAGGCGGACTCTGCAGTAGAGTCCTACCACTACAGTTGAATAACTGGCAAAGGTGTGGTACTTCCCCAGGCGGACTCTGCAGTAAAGACCTACCACTACAGTTGAATAACTGGCAAAGGTGTGGTACTTCCCCAGGCGGACTCTGCAGTAGAGTCCTACCACTACAGTTGAATAACTGGCAAAGGTATGGTACTTCCCCAGGCGGACTCTGCAGTAGAGTCCTACCACTACAGTTGAATAACTGGCAAAGGTGTGGTACTTCCCCAGGCGGACTCTGCAGTAGAGTCCTACCACTACAGTTGAATAACTGGCAAAGGTGTGGTACTTCCCCAGGCGGACTCTGCAGTAGAGTCCTACCACTACAGTTGAATAACTGGCAAAGGTGTGGTACTTCCCCAGGCCGACTCTGCAGTAAAGACCTACCACTACAGTTGAATAACTGGCAAAGGTGTGGTACTTCCCCAGGCGGACTCTGCAGTAGAGTCCTACCACTACAGTTGAATAACTGGCAAAGGTATGGTACTTCCCCAGGCGGACTCTGCAGTAGAGTCCTACCACTACAGTTGAATAACTGGCAAAGGTGTGGTACTTCCCCAGGCGGACTCTGCAGTAGAGTCCTACCACTACAGTTGAATAACTGGCAAAGGTGTGGTACTTCCCCAGGCGGACTCTGCAGTAGAGTCCTACCACTACAGTTGAATAACTGGCAAAGGTGTGGTACTTCCCCAGGCGGACTCTGCAGTAGAGTCCTACCACTACAGTTGAATAACTGGCAAAGGTGTGGTACTTCCCCAGGCGGACTCTGCAGTAGAGTCCTACCACTACAGTTGAATAACTGGCAAAGGTGTGGTACTTCCCCAGGCGGACTCTGCAGTAGAGTCCTACCACTACAGTTGAATAACTGGCAAAGGTGTGGTACTTCCCCAGGCGGACTCTGCAGTAAAGACCTACCACTACAGTTGAATAACTGGCAAAGGTGTGGTACTTCCCCAGGCGGACTCTGCAGTAGAGTCCTACCACTACAGTTGAATAACTGGCAAAGGTATGGTACTTCCCCAGGCGGACTCTGCAGTAGAGTCCTACCACTACAGTTGAATAACTGGCAAAGGTGTGGTACTTCCCCAGGCGGACTCTGCAGTAGAGTCCTACCACTACAGTTGAATAACTGGCAAAGGTGTGGTACTTCCCCAGGCGGACTCTGCAGTAAAGTCCTACCACTACAGTTGAATAACTGGCAAAGGTGTGGTACTTCCCCAGGCGGACTCTGCAGTAGAGTCCTACCACTACAGTTGAATAACTGGCAAAGGTGTGGTACTTCCCCAGGCGGACTCTGCAGTAGAGTCCTACCACTACAGTTAAATAACTGGCAAAGGTGTGGTACTTCCCCAGGCGGACTCTGCAGTAGAGTCCTACCACTACAGTTGAATAACTGGCAAAGGTATGGTACTTCCCCAGGCGGACTCTGCAGTAGAGTCCTACCACTACAGTTGAATAACTGGCAAAGGTGTGGTACTTCCCCAGGCGGACTCTGCAGTAGAGTCCTACCACTACAGTTGAATAACTGGCAAAGGTGTGGTACTTCCCCAGGCGGACTCTGCAGTAGAGTCCTACCACTACAGTTGAATAACTGGCAAAGGTGTGGTACTTCCCCAGGCGGACTCTGCAGTAAAGACCTACCACTACAGTTGAATAACTGGCAAAGGTGTGGTACTTCCCCAGGCGGACTCTGCAGTAGAGTCCTACCACTACAGTTGAATAACTGGCAAAGGTATGGTACTTCCCCAGGCGGACTCTGCAGTAGAGTCCTACCACTACAGTTGAATAACTGGCAAAGGTGTGGTACTTCCCCAGGCGGACTCTGCAGTAGAGTCCTACCACTACAGTTGAATAACTGGCAAAGGTGTGGTACTTCCCCAGGCGGACTCTGCAGTAAAGTCCTACCACTACAGTTGAATAACTGGCAAAGGTGTGGTACTTCCCCAGGCGGACTCTGCAGTAGAGTCCTACCACTACAGTTGAATAACTGGCAAAGGTGTGGTACTTCCCCAGGCGGACTCTGCAGTAGAGTCCTACCACTACAGTTGAATAACTGGCAAAGGTGTGGTACTTCCCCAGGCGGACTCTGCAGTAGAGTCCTACCACTACAGTTGAATAACTGGCAAAGGTATGGTACTTCCCCAGGCGGACTCTGCAGTAGAGTCCTACCACTACAGTTGAATAACTGGCAAAGGTGTGGTACTTCCCCAGGCGGACTCTGCAGTAGAGTCCTACCACTACAGTTGAATAACTGGCAAAGGTGTGGTACTTCCCCAGGCGGACTCTGCAGTAAAGTCCTACCACTACAGTTGAATAACTGGCAAAGGTGTGGTACTTCCCCAGGCGGACTCTGCAGTAGAGTCCTACCACTACAGTTGAATAACTGGCAAAGGTGTGGTACTTCCCCAGGCGGACTCTGCAGTAAAGTCCTACCACTACAGTTGAATAACTGGCAAAGGTGTGGTACTTCCCCAGGCGGACTCTGCAGTAGAGTCCTACCACTACAGTTGAATAACTGGCAAAGGTGTGGTACTTCCCCAGGCGGACTCTGCAGTAGAGTCCTACCACTACAGTTGAATAACTGGCAAAGGTATGGTACTTCCCCAGGCGGACTCTGCAGTAGAGTCCTACCACTACAGTTGAATAACTGGCAAAGGTGTGGTACTTCCCCAGGCGGACTCTGCAGTAGAGTCCTACCACTACAGTTGAATAACTGGCAAAGGTGTGGTACTTCGTGGTAGAGTCCTACCACTACAACTTCCCCAGGCGGACTCTGCAGTAGAGTCCTACCACTACAACTTTCCCAGGCGGACTCTGCAGTAGAGTCCTACCACTACAACTTCCCCAGGCGGACTCTGCAGTAGAGTCCTACCACTACAACTTCCCCAGGCGGACTCTGCAGTAGAGTCCTACCACTACAACTTCCCCAGGCGGACTCTGCAGTAGAGTCTTACCACTACAACTTCCCCAGGCGGACTCTGCAGTAGAGCCCTACCACTACAACTTCCCCAGGCGGACTCTGCAGTAGAGTCCTACCACTACAACTTCCCCAGGCGGACTCTGCAGTAGAGTCCTACCACTACAACTTCCCCAGGCGGACTCTGCAGTAGAGTCCTACCACTACAACTTCCCCAGGCGGACTCTGCAGTAGAGTCCTACCACTACAACTTCCCCAGGCGGACTCTGCAGTAGAGTCCTATCACTACAACTTCCCCAGGCGGACTCTGCAGTAGGGTCCTACCACTACAACTTCCCCAGGCGGACTCTGCAGTAGAGTCCTACCACTACAACTTCCCCAGGCGGACTCTGCAGTGGAGTCCTACCACTACAACTTCCCCAGGCGGACTCTGCAGTAGAGTCCTACCACTACAACTTCCCCAGGCGGACTCTGCAGTAGAGTCCTACCTCTACAACTTCCCCAGGCGGACTCTGCAGTAGAGTCCTACCACTACAACTTCCCCAGGCGGACTCTGCAGTAGAGTCCTACCACTACAACTTCCCCAGGCGGACTCTGCAGTAGAGTCCTACCACTACAACTTCCCCAGGCGGACTCTGCAGTAGAGTCCTACCACTCCAACTTCCCCAGGCGGACTCTGCAGTAAAGTCCTACCACTACAACTTCCCCAGGCGGACTCTGCAGTAGAGTCCTACCACTCCAACTTCCCCAGGCGGACTCTGCAGTAGAGTCCTACCACTACAACTTCCCCAGGCGGACTCTGCAGTAGGGTCCTACCACTACAACTTCCCCAGGCGGACTCTGCAGTAGAGTCCTACCACTACAGTTGAATAACTGGCAAAGGTGTGGTACTTCCCCAGGCGGACTCTGCAGTAGAGTCCTACCACTACAACTTCCCCAGGCGGACTCTGCAGTAGAGTCCTACCACTACAACTTCCCCAGGCGGACTCTGCAGTAGAGTCCTACCACTACAACTTCCCCAGGCGGACTCTGCAGTAGAGTCCTACCACTACAACTTCCCCAGGCGGACTCTGCAGTAGAGTCCTATCACTACAACTTCCCCAGGCGGACTCTGCAGTAGAGTCCTACCACTACAACTTCCCCAGGCGGACTCTGCAGTAGAGTCCTACCACTACAACTTCCCCAGGCGGACTCTGCAGTAGAGTCCTACCACTACAACTTCCCCAGGCGGACTCTGCAGTAGAGTCCTACCACTACAACTTCCCCAGGCGGACTCTGCAGTAGAGTCCCAGTACACAGCTACATAAAGGTCCCCGTGCAGTAGTCAGTACTCACAGCGAAGCTGGCGTGACAGTGCGGGCAGGCGGCGCGCGCGTCGCCGCGCGAGTGCACGCGCCACGTGTGCGCGCGGACCGCGTCCCTACACGACGTGTACAACAAGTACTTCAAAGAAAGACTTCCAACTTCTTTCTTTTCCTTAAAATTTTTGTTTTTTTTATATATAATAGGGTAGATGACTGATGTTTATATCGTTGAAACCAATAGCTTTGATGAAGAATTGAAGTAAATATAGTATGTTTATTGAAAAAATAATTTAAATCCGTTAATAATGTTCTGATATATGAGCGTTTAAAGTTTTTGGTAGAGACAACTCTGTCCCTTTCCCACAAAACAAAAAATGACGTCACGCCTTACTTGTCAGAATAGAATTTATATGGCGTACAGAGAAGTGACGTCACAATTTGCTGTTTCGCCTCTCTGTCTAGCGTGATATTAAAATGCTTATAAGTTGCTTATTTTTGATCAGATTTTCATTTTCTTTTCAATAAATCAGCTGTATTTATGGGCCACATTTTAATAGAAAAATAAAAAACATCAGTCATCTACTCTATTTAATAGTTTGACTCCTATTAGACTTGGATCACCAAGGAGAATCTACATATACTGGTTTGTACAGCAATCCTTTGCCTTGCTAATTAAAGCGTCCAAAATAAAATGTACACAACTATCTAACCTACAAACTATTTTCAGGCCGTCAACAGCTGCATAGATTCTCATATAAAACAAGGCACAGTACCCAGTATTTTTCCTTGGACTAGATTATCGACAACGCCCTCATCAAGCTCAATAGATATAAGCAATGATCAACAAGAAATTCGATTTTGTCGCATCCGGACCGCCGCTGGCGCCACCTGCGAACAGTCTCGCCCGTGTGAGCTCGCTACCTGGTGCTGTAGGCGCGGTGGCAGTGCAGGCAAGCGTGCTGCTTGGCCGCGTCGTGCGCCGAGCTCAGGTGCGTGGCGAGCGAGCCCGCGCTCGGGAACCGGCCCGGGCACGCGCCGCACGCGTGCCTGCAACGTACCAATGTAATCATCAGGTAATCAACATCACTAATCATTAACATTAACACACTTCAAATCAAATCAAATCATTTATTTGCGGAGCACAGGTATGTATAAAGGTGTACATTTTATTGACAATATAATATTATGTTTCACTGTACTTAACCCAGATTGGGTGTGCAAATTTAACATTGTACAAAGGAAATAGAGAATGTAATCATTAGTATTATTGTTATAGTAATGTCGAGAATATAAATTATAAATGTCAATGTCAATCCAATAATGTCATAAACCCATACAAATTTTGTCCCTTACCCTTACATTTTATGTCTCTACTATAAACGAATCTTGATGGTTTTAATGTAATGGGAGACAACAAGGAACACATCCATACCGGTTGTAAGTATATAGAAGAGATGGCTACGAGATTTCTCCAAATAGGCAGATTTCCGCCTGACTATTATGTCATCATATTTGTACATAACGTCCCCTTGCGAAGCTGGGGCGGGTCGGGTCATAATTTGATATAATATACTTACTTAAGAGCCGTCGGGTCTCTATGTCTCTTTGCCCTTTTGAAATGTACCCTTAAACTTTCCTGAAATAAAGAAATAACACAATTTCATCCATGAAAAAATTGTACATTATGATACAAGTGTGCTATGTTGGTCATTACACTAGACGCGGTATTATGCGCGCGAGCCGCAGGCGAGCGCGATAAGGAAGCCGAGAGTGTATTGAAACATAGCACAAGAGTTTCATACGACTGTTTTCATCACACTTGCGAGGAAAAAACAAACTTTTTTTGATAATAATCAACCACACAGAGAAAACGTCAACAAACATTTGCGGAAAATGGCAGCCAAACCAGCAATGCGCGCGCAGGTTGACTTTTACTTCAGCGGCATGAGAACTCTTTGTTGGTATTACAAAAAAACTGTAAGTATTACCCGGCTATATTAAGAGTGCTTCGTATACATACGTCTCATTGCAGTCACGTACAAACTTGAATTTGCCGGGTTATACCTATTATAGCAATAGTGCCGTAATGTAAGGTAAAAAGCACGCGTGCCTAATAGCTTGGATTATGAGCCTAAAACCGATGCAATAAGATGCACTTTACGAGCAAGTGTGATGAAAAAAACGTTACAGACTACAGGGGCTCTCATAACATATTATTATTATTTCACAAAAAGTCTTAAAGGTAAGGAATACGCTCTTATTAGGTTTTTGGTTTCGGAGTTTTTTTTCCTCAACGTGTTTCGATGGAACTGATCAACTGGGAATGGACCGTGATAAATATGGGAGACCCTTGCCCAGGAATGGGATTTTATAATAGGCTAGATGACTGTTTTTTATTGTCCTATTAAAATGTGGCCCATAAATATAGCTGATTAATGAAAACAAAATGAAAATCTGATTAAAAATAAGCATTTTAATATCATGCTAGACAGAGGCGAAACAGCAAATCGTGACGTCACTTCTCTGTACGCCATATAAATTCTATTCTGACAAGTAAGGCGTGACGTCATTTTTTGTTTTGTGGGAAAGGGACAGAGTTGCCTCTACCAAAAACTTTAAACGCTCATATATCAGAACATTATTAACCGATTTAAATTATTTTTTCAATAAACATACTATATTCACTTAAATTGTTCATCAAAGCTATTGGTTTCAACGATTTAAACATCAGTCATCTACCCTATTAAAAGACGTATGTTTTATACTGACGGCGCACTTGAAGTGCAGGTCGCACTCGACGCAGTAGAACTCCCTCCGCTCGTGCACGCAGCGCACGTGCCGCCGCAGCAGCGAGTGGTACACGAACGTGTCCGGGCACAGCGAGCACTGGAACCGGGACGACTTGTCGTGACGCCTTGGACACAACACACATTCACATGGTTACTAAATATTTATTTTCTGTACTTTCTTGAATTAGACAATTACCTTAAAAAAATAACAACAGACTTCCGATTACCAGGTCAAACTACTGAACCGTGTTTGATAAAATGTATATGGGACCACCTCTGAAGTATTACCTACCAAACAAAAAAGAATCATCAAAATCAATTCCTAATTGGCGGAGTGATCGCGTAACAAACATACCAAAAAAAAAACACAGTCGAATTGAGAACGTCTTATTTTGAAGTCGGTTGAAACATTCAGTCGGTATGTCGTTCGAAACAAGAATTTCGAATTTGTGTGAAACCTGTCAACAGATTGTCAAGGTATACAAATAAATGCACAAATAATCACTATCATAACGCCCCAGTTCGAACTACTATAACAAAAAACACTATTTAGTTGCCAGATACGCACAAACTAAACACAAATATTGCAAAAGCTTGTTTTTTGTTTATATTGTCTTAGAGAATTAATTACATAGCTCAATGTATAACTCTGCCAAACTGCATAGCAGTTTGTAGGCAGACATCGACTCTCATATTCATTACTATTTACTACGAGTATGTAGGAGTAGGTATTGACATTTTAGCGATAAGTAAGCTTATAACTCAATATATGTTCACTTATAGGTACACAGGTTAATTACATAGATATTTTTTTGTTTTATTTATACGGGAATACTCACGTTTAATTAAATCGGATACTCCGACTGTTTTCACTCTTTGAAAAAGGTCACCGGATGTGATCGAAACTATAGTCGGAGTATCCGATTTAATTAAACGTGAGTACTCCCGTATGAATAAAACAAAAATGTGTCAAAACCACGTCAGTTTTCATAATACATAGATATTCTATTTAACAGTAGTTTTTTCAAGGTTAATTGAAATGTAGATGTTTGATGTTTGTTTGTTTGTTTGAATGTTTGTGTCCGTGAGGTCGACTACCATTAGAACTACCAGTAGTATTATAAACTGAGGTCTAGTGTAAGTGATTCCGTATCGCCAATAAACGGTACTCACTGGGTGTGAAGCCGCAGGTAGTCGATGCTCTTGAACAGTTTGCCGCACTTGTGGCACGCGTGCGGCTCGCGCGGCGCGTGCCCGCGTGCGTGCCGCTGCATCACCGTGCGTTTGCTGGTAACAACAATCTTTTTTAAGGTAGATGTTCCAATAAACTTTTACAAATACAAATTTATTTATATTGACACAAATCATTTCACAAAATTATGACCCATAGGAACTAAACTAGTCAAGGACTGTGGGTCGGGAACCAGTGGCTTCTCCTGTAAAACTATACATTAGATAGCTATGCCAAAACAAAAGAGAGAAAATTATGCCAAGAGATGGCGCTAGTTTTTTTTTTAGATTTTTTTTTTCTACTTCCGCTACACGTATCGCCTGCGTAATGATGATAATTATAATTATCGTATCGATTTAAAATTTTGGAGTTTTATGTTATTCCGATGAAAATCTCAAACTCTCAACGACCACCACTAAAACTGACACCAGTGGGGGCTAGGAAAAAGTATTAGTTTTAGTCTCAACTACCAGAGGCGGTAGTTGGGACGTGTTTTTTTATGTTCATGTTTTGTCATTATAATCTAACTAGATGTTTCTCGCGGTGTTATTCCAAAGTATAAGCTACCTCTATACCAAATTTCATCCAAATCCGTCCAGCCGCATCAGCGTGAAGGAGTAACAAACATACACACACCGCACCCCACACACACACTCTCCGACAAACTTTCGCATTTATATTAGTAGGATTACATTAGTGTATCTATGATAAACAACACCACGTATTGGTATTGAATGAAATGAATGAATGAAAACTGTTTTCTTTTTATTACCACCATACTACGGTTCCCTTATGCGACGTACTTGGTGGTGAAAGCGCAGTGCAGGCACGAGTAGGCGGGGGCGGAGCCCGAGTGCTGCGCGTGGTGCTCCAGCAGGTGCTGCCGCGACACGCGCACCGCGCCACACACCTTGCACTTGTATCTGTAATCATAATCACTAATCACTATCACAAATAGCATGTTTAATCACTATCACTAACTTGTATAAATGAAATGGCATATCGCGTGTCCGTGCTTAGTTCTATAAAACTACGCAACGGATTTTAATACGTTTTTCGATATCATAGTTATTTTGCGTTTATAATGTACCCCCGCTCGTCCCAGCTTCGCACGGGTGGACTATAATTTTTTAAACATTGAGTAAGTATCTACATTGAAAATAGCTTTTGATGAATACTTACCATACAGAACTGAGAATACTATAAAAATTAAACAGTAAAAGTTTAATAAAATAATTTATAAGTAGTTCTGAAAAAAACTTTTAAACTGGAACCAAAAAAAATAAAAAAATCCTTATCCAAATAAACCATTTCGTATTCAAGACTGTTTCAATACATGCATATTACTTTTTGAATTATTCAAATCGGACATTCCATACAAAAGATATTACGAATTTAATAATCTAAACAAAATAATACAAAAATAAACGCCGCCACACCGTGGCAACGCGGCGAGGGGCGCTGGAGTGCGGGAGAGGGGCGCGCACATCTATGAAATGGTTTCTTACTCGTGGTCCACGTACATGTTCCACGGATACCTTTTTGTGCCCTTAGCCTACCCATTAGGTAAACCACGTGTAAAAATACGGCCTTACTTATAAACGCCGCTCAAACTTAATCACTGCCTACGATGCTAAGTCAACTAAATATACTAGAGGTCCCCCGCGACTTCGTCCGCGTACAGAAGAAATTCGCCCCGCTCCCAAAAACTCGTATATCTTTTTCTTTTTCTGAGTTAATTACTAATTATTTTCCTCCATATTCACCACTTTAAATCATCCCTAGCAATTTTTTTTGCAAGTTTTATGTCTTCAACTTTGTATGAGCTGTTTTTGCGCGGAAGCTAAATGACTTGTTAAAAATTGTAACAGCTAGAGAGTTTAAGTTAGACCCCCAATTGTGAGTAGTAGCTGTTCCCGCACTGAAATATACGAAGTTGACGCCTCGTGACTCACCTGGTAGTGTGCGACTTGACGTGCCCGCGGAGCGACACGGCGCTGGGACAATACTGCTCACACATGTCACACGCTAATGTGCCGTTCTTCTGAAATTGAACATATCATGAAATGTTGGTTATAACTTGATTTTTTATGGGACCACAGATTAAAGTTAATAGTACATTATGATACAAGTGTGCTCATTACACTCTCGGCTTCCTTATCGCGCTCGCCTGCGGCTCGCGCGCATAATACCGCCTCTAGTGTAATGACCAACATAGCTCAAGCGTTTCATACGACTGTTTTCATCACACTTGCGAGGAAAAATAAACTTTTTTTGATAATATCAACCACACAGCGAAAACGTCAACAAAAATTTGCGGAAAATGGCGTCCAACCCATCAATGCGCGCGCAGGTTGACATTTACTTCAGCGGCATAAGAACTCTTTGTTGGTATTACAAAAAAACTGTAAGTATTACCCGGCTATATTAAGAGTGCTTCGAATACATACGTCTAATTGCAGTCACTTACAAACTTGGCTTTACCGGGATATATATAGCACTTGTGCCGTAATGTAAAGTAAAAAGCACGCGTGCGTAATAGCTTGGCTTATGAGCCTAAAACTGATGGAAAAAGATCCACTTTACGAGCAAGTGTGATGAAATAAATATTACCATATAATGTTTCTCCATGTGAGCGTCGAGCACGTCCTGGAAGTTGAATCCCTTCACGCACTTGTCACATTTGAACGGAGAGCTCACATACGCGTCCGTTTTGCCACGATCCGACATTTCTTGCAACACCTGCAAAGTTCAATACAACATTTTTTTTATACAGTCAAGTGACGATACGATCAGGACGTTCGCCTAGTGGTAAGCGTCACGCCTGCCACCAACAGTTGCAGTGCTAGAATAGGGTAGATGACTGATGTTTACATCGTTGAAACCAATAGCTGTGATGAAGAATTTAAGTAATTATAGTATGTTTATTGAAAAAAATATTTCAATCTGTTAATAATGTTCTGATATATGAGCGTTTAAAGTTTTTGTTAGAGACAACTCTGTCCCTTTCCCACAAAACAAAAAATGTCGTCACGCCTTACTTGGCAGAATAGGATTTATATGGCGTACTGACAAGTGACGTCACAATTTGCTGGTTCGCCTCTCTGTCTAGCGTGATATTAAAATGCTTATAAGTTGCTTATTTTTATCAGATTTTCGTTTTCTTTTCATTAATCAGCTATATTTATGGACAAATTTTAATAGGACAATTAAAAAACCAGATCTAGCCTATTGTGAACTTGCGAACACAATCCTGCGCCGCACTGCACTGCACTCGTCATCCTGAGATATCAGATGTTAAATCATTCATACCCAGTAAATTCTCTGGTAACATTGCCCTTAAATCCGGAACACAGTAATGCTAGTAACATTAGCTGCGGCTAGACTTATCATATTAATAATAACAAGAAACCGAAAAGTGTGTATGTGTGTGTGTGTGTGTGTGTGCGTGTGTGTGTGTGCGTGTGTGTTTGTGTGTATGCGTGTGTGTGTGGCGTCTCCGTGTTGCATCGGCGCATGTGTTATTAGTTAAAACCTCACCTGTTCTCGAGTAAGCTTGATAACAACATATTCACTAGTTTCTTGCACCATGCGAGAAGAGAACCCCTCTTTCAGTACTTTCTTACTTCTCTTAGGTTTCACTAGTTCAACTTTCTTTTCGACTAGTTCATCTTCTTGCTTTATGGATGACTCCTTCATGATTATCGGTGGGGAGTCTTTTGTATTGAGCTGAAATCATATTTAAAAAAGCACTTTTTGAAAAAAAATACGTCTTCAATTTCGGTTACGTGGATGACATCTTTTTCCAGTTATTTTGAATTTAAAACCAAACTACTGAACCGATTTCGATTAAAGTGTTTATTGGACCACCTCTGAAGTATGAGCTATCCAACAAAAAAAATAATCTTCATAATCAATTTATAATTGGCAGTTTAAAATCAAAAAACAGTCGAATTGAGAACCTCCTTTATTGAAATAGTAAAAAAAAAAAACTTTAATTCTCATTCATCACAATCACCAGCCCGGCAACGTCTACCGCTGAACGAAGGCCTCCCCCTTAGACCGCCACACTGTACGACAACCTGCCATTTGCATCCACCGGTTGCCCGCGACTTGTACAATGTTGGTCCACCTAGAGGGAGGCCGCGCCTACGCTGCGTCTTCCGGTTCGCGGTCGCCACTCAAGAACCTTTCTTCCCCATCGGTTGTCAGTTCTTCGAGCGACGTGTCTTGCCCACAGCCACTTCAACTTGCAAACCCTGCGAGCTATGTCGGTGACTTTGGCTCTTATCGAATATCCTCGTTCCGGATTTTAACGCGCAAAGTAATTTCGAGCATAGCTCTCTCCATTGCTCATTACGTGACTCCGAGTTTCTTCAATGAATATTTTTACATTTTACCCCACAAATAATTGTATACCTTCATATCTTACCTCAATGACCTGGGTATATCCTTAAACTGCAACCAGACCCACCGCAGGACGGGCAGCAGCATCCTCTTGGTTAACGGTGGTGAGCATTCTGCGATCCCCAAGCCGCCTGCCAAGCGTGGGGATTATGGCAACACCCCTCTATTAACAGGCCTTCGTTCAGCAGTGGACGTTTTATGGCTGATACCGATACCCTCACCTTCATACGCATCGCAGCGATACCCAGAATGTTGTGTAAAAAAATAAGGGCTTTACTTAAAATCCCTACTTAAGTTGACGTTAAGTAAGTGATTATTTTTAGTGACATACTTAATGTTTGACGTGTAACTTTGGTGTTATCAATAAACTATTGTATTGTAACAAACGTCATTTAACGTCTGCGCAGTACTAACTTACGTCATATAACATTAAAACACGTTTTTAAGTAATGCCATCATTATCATCGTGTGACCAGCCTAAGTAGTTCACATAGGCAAAGGCCTCTCCCATGGCATGCCACTGAGCTCGATCTTCAATTTTACGCTTACAAGCTCTGCCAGCTGCCCTACGTATATAGTCACTCCATCTAGTCTCAGGGCGGCCTACGCAAAACGCGTAAGGCCGTTAGTATTAATAATTCGATGTCACATTACCCAAGATCTAAATAATTAATGTGTTGTAGTGGTAAGACTCTACTGCAGAGTCCGCCTGGGGAAGTACCACACCTTCGCCAGTTATTCAACCGCCAAGCAGTAGTGTGCAAGCATTACTGTGTTCCGGTTTGAAGGACAATGTTACCAGAGAAATTACTGGGTATGAACAGATATAACATCTAATATATATCAGGGTGACGAGCGCAGTGCAGTGCGGGGCAAGATTGTGTTCGCAAGTTCACAATTCTTGCACTGCTCCTGTTAGTGGCAGGCGTGACGCTTACCGCCAGACGATTGTCTTGCTCGACTCGTCACTCCTTTTTTTTTAAATTTTTTTTTTTCTATAAAAAAAAAATGAAATGAATATTAAAAGCTAGTTAAATAAAAATATTTTTCATCACACTTGCTCGTAAAGTAGATCTTATTACATCGCTTTTAGGCTCATAATCCAAGCTATTATACACGCGTGCTTTTTACTTTACATTACGGCACTTGTACTATAATAGGTATAGCCCGGTAAAGTCAAGTTTGTACGTGACTGCAATTAGACGTACGTATACGAAGCACTCTTAATATAGCCGGGTAATACTTACAGTTTTTTTGTAATACCAACAAAGAGTTCTTATGCCGCTGAAGTAAATGTCAACCAGCGCGCGCATTACTGTTTTTTTTATTATTATTATTATCTATTATTATATCATTTATCAAAAAAAATATTGTTTTTTCCTCGCAAGTGTGACGAAAACAGTCGTATGGAACTCTTGTGCTATTAGTCATTACGCTCTCGGCTTCCTTATCGCGCTCGCCTGCGGCTCGCGCGCATAATTCCGCCTCTAGTGTAATGACCAACATAGCACACTCGTATCATAATGTACTATTATTGTTGTATCTTGAATGTAATAATTAATCTTACCGTTTCTTTTATATCTTTTTTCTTTCTTTTCTTCTTCTTGGTTCGTTTACTTCTTATCAACACTAATGGTAACTCATCTTCATCCATACTATTGTAAAGTCTGTCATCATTAATTATGTCATTTTCATTTATGTATTTGTCATGGTCATTTATGTATTTGTCATGGTCATTTGTGTATTTGTCATTGTCATTTGTGTATTTGTCATGGTCATTTGTGTATTTGTCTTTGCCATTTATGTATTTGTCATGGTCATTTGTGTATTTGTCTGTGTCATTTATGTATTTTTCATCATCATTTGTGTATTTATTTTCGGTAGTGTAATCATGGTTGTCAAATGTCTCAACAGAATCATGATCATTACTTCCATGTTCAAAAGCATCTTTGATATAGGTCTGAGTGAAAATTGTGTA
Organism: Erannis defoliaria; assembly: GCA_905404285.2. Classification (NCBI taxonomy): domain Eukaryota; kingdom Metazoa; phylum Arthropoda; class Insecta; order Lepidoptera; family Geometridae; genus Erannis; species Erannis defoliaria. The sequence goes on along the minus strand of FR990093.1, from coordinate 1,132,233 downwards.
CTGTAATGTGTTATTACAGGATGTGTTATTGTGTGTGTTATGTGTCTGTACTGAGTAGTTGTGTGTGGGGCGAAAAGTGTTATCAAGTGCTGGGTTGTAGTTATGAATATCAAGGCTTGTTTGTGAGATGTTGTGACTGATTTTAAGATTTTCATGCTGCGAGACAAGTAATTTGGAGTCCTGAAAAAAATAACCCAGTATAAAAATCTGTTTGCATAAATCAACTAAACACATTAATAAATATAGGTGGACACAGCGCCATCTAGCTCCATACTCAGGAAAGCAGGGTTTATAATCTTTGGTTTTTATCTATAATTTTAGAGTTGCCATATGGTAAAAATAATCCCATGTTTTAAGGCATAGACAGTATGAAAAATTAAGATATCTAGCAGGACTTGAACCTACATATGAGCAAACTCTGGGTTTCCGTCCCAACTGCTTTGGAAATTAAGCTACGGAAGTATCTGCCTGACCGGTCATAATTGTTGAACTGTAATCAACTAAAGCATTGAAAACATAGAAATAACCATCATAATAGATGTCGACTACTGAACGAAGGCCTCTCCCTTAGACACACTGTACGACAACCTGCCACTGGAAATACCCAAAGTGTGGAAACTCTTCATATAAATATTCAATGGTAAATATTGTTCATAATAGGGTAGATGACTGATGTTTAAATCGTTGAAACAAATAGCTTTGATGAAGAATTTAAGTAATATAGTATGTTTAATGAAAAAATAATTTATATCGGTTAATAATGTTCTGATATATAAGCGTTTAAAGTTTTTGGTACTGCCAACTCTGTCCCTTTCCCACAAACCAAAAATTGACGTCACGCCTACCTGTCAGAATAGAATTTATATGGCGTACAGAGAAGTGACGTCACGATTTACTGTTTCGCCTCTCTGTCTAGCAAGATATTAAACTGCTTATAAGTTGCTTATTTTTGATCAGATTTTCATTTTCTTTTCATTAATCAGCTATATTTATGGGCCACATTTTAATAGGGCAATTAAAAAAAAACAGTCATCTAGCCTATGATGAGTGTAGTAACTTATTTATGTAACGGTCCGCTTTACCCACTGACCTCTATTATACAAAGTACGCTGGACTTCATATTGTCGATAGCAAATTGGAGCCATTTGATTTTTGGCATTTAGTCACGGATAGCCGACGGATAGCTGTGTGAGCGTCCATGGAACTAATATTTCGTAATACTATTATTGACAGAAATATCAACTTTAGTACCGGAGATGCTCGAAACGATGCTTCAAATCGACACAAAAAAAACTGTCATTTCCTAGAACATTTTTAGTCTAGTCATAGATTAAGTTGTTAGTATACTTAATCTATGGTCTAGTGTACTTGTATTCTATTATACAAGTACCAATACAGGTCAGTGGCTGTACCCCTTTTATGTGAACTTGAATTTCTTGCCGTTTCATAGTGATAAAAATTAGAGGTAATTTATTTACCGCATAGGTAGCTTTGCTCAGTAAATGATTGGCTGTCCAGCATTGTTCTTTGAACTTGGTGAACCTTTGCAACATCCATTGACAGATCACACAGTTTTTCATATATTCATCATAAACTATCTGAAATATCAAGTTTTATATAAAATAAATAATAGTGGACCTGAGTATGGTCCTAAAACTGCACCTAGCACCACCGGAGCCTGCCAAGCGTGGGGATTATGGCAATCCCTCCGTCCCTCTCTAATAAGAGGGAGGCTTTCGTCAAGCAGTAGACGTTTTTCGGCTGATGATGAGATGTTTTACTAAAAATTGTGTATTGAAGTGAGCTGATAATTTTTATTAAAGAAAGACTCAAATTCACTGAGTGAGACACAAATTAAGTTTTTTTTTATAGTAAGAGCAGACAAGACACTCTCCTGAAAGAGGTTACATCATAAGAGAATTCAATATAGAGCATCTTGAGAGTGTAGACACCATATTAGATTATTTTATACTACAAGCAATAAAACTAGATACAGCACAATTTAAATACATAAATAATTGTAAATGAAACCGCAAAAGTAAAACTTACTTCTTCGACTAGACTTCTATACAATTTTATGTGCTCATTCGACATAGGGAATAGATGTTTTGTAGAATTAAGGCAAACCCGACAAACATTATTGGTATTAAAAGTATTATCCGCTTTGTTTTCATTCATAATTCGTTAAATTCTAATAATAAATTGATTTATCGAAAATAAACCAAACAAAAACATGTCATGTCAACATTGATTTTCCTGATTTTGTTTTGGCATGGGACACGGGCCGAAATAGTTCATCTAATGCTGCGTTCAGTAATGCGCTAAAAGTGATAATATTGCGAATCCGACCAAATTGAATAGTCACAAAATCAAATCAAAGCCCATATATTTTGTGACTATTCAATTTAGTCGGATTCGCGATATTATCACTTTTAGCGCATTACTGAACGCAGCATAACAGTGCCAACTGCTAACAGCGCTTTTGGTACCCAACAAAACACACCTAACGCGTTTGGTATACCGTATTGGTTTTAATTATCATTGTTGGATTTGTTGGTTCTCTTGGTACATTTCGGCCAATTCTTTGCGTGTAGTTGTAAATGTCAACAAACATTTTTGTAAAATCATCTATTAAAACGAGGGGATGACTAAAGTGTTTAAGCCATTCGCCAAATTATATCTTCGAGCATTAAAGACGCCAAATGTATATTATTTTTCTGTAATTTTTTTGCGGTAACGAGGTAAACACGCATGGCACACGTTGAAGTAAACATTCACACTACTAAAACAAATTCCTGCAGTGGTATTCACAACTCAATCGGAAAGCTTTCTCTGTCATCCTGAATGTAGCTAAATGACTGGGACGGATATTGTGAATCCGCACGGAAAGTTTTCCGATGTGAGTCCCCGCTGATCGTAGGTTCACCTATGTAAACGTACACTAAAATATACTCATATTATGTATGATCACCGACCATGTACCACTTGCCAGAGTGGGTCGTCTAGGTTTGCCATCTCCAATGATAGTACCTAATATACTTCCACTCTATTCTGGTATCAATACACATGTATTAATCCAAATCGTTTGACAGACGTGTTTTATTAACTCTGTGCCCTCATGAATTTATTAGCTACGCATATATAGTATGTATGGCAGAGTAATAAATACTCTGTTAGGCCAGCTGTGACTAGCAAGGAAAGTCGGTTATGCAAGACTGTAGATAAAATAAAGGCAAGGTTCAACAAAACATGCATAGCTGTACCATTGTTGCTAAGTTATACGTCATTTTGAAGTTTGCATATAAACTGCCTTACTTAAAAACGCCGCTCAAACTTAGTCAGTGCTTAAAATTCTCTGTCTTGTTCTTGCACGTGACACTTCACGTCAGAGAAAAGTTGACAGAGCATCTTAAGCAGTGATCAAGTTTGAGCGGCATTTTTTTAGTAAGGCTGAAAGTAGCGCCCCCATTTTTTTCCTACTCTCTCTGGTACAGCTACAGGTATCTATCATGTAGTCTTTCTAGATTTATTCTGAGCTCTACTTAAATGTTATGAAACCTAGAAGTAGAACACTGGTTAGAAAAAAACTAAATAGGTACTTATTGCATTTTTTTTATTATCACAGAATATTCTATTACACAAATAAAATTAAATAGATTGGTCATTAATTGGGTAGGTACGAAGAGTTATAATGAACAAAAGAGATAATTTTCTAACTTTAAAATACAAAAAAAATATGCTAGGTATAAACATTAAAAATAGAAATATTCAAATTAATTACCTAACTAATAAGTTAAGGTTTACAATAGGTAAATAAACATTTTTTGAAGTGTAATGGACTATCCTTCCTCCACACTTCAAACGTTTCAAACCCCGACGCAAAAACTTTTCAAATCGGAGGTTAAAAACAGAACCTGCAATTTGAATTGTATAATTCATGGCATTGAGCTAATAACAATAGAGTCACAAAAAATGCAAAAAAAAACAATACTCGGCGTACACCATACAGTGCGCTGACTTTTTGAACGACTTGAAATACGATAAGACACAAGCGCTCAAGCATACATTGAACACTATACAAGCGACATAGCGTCTAAATTCGAACAATTGTGAACTATATAATACACGTATAGGTATGTACAACCGTTTTTTGACTATTTTCAATTAGAGATTATCTTAACTCTTTAGATATTAGCTCAATGATTCATGGATAATAATTATAATTCGTTCAAATCAGTACAATTGATTGTATAAATTTAAATAAACACCAAACTCGAAAATCTTATAATAAGAATTATTAATTAAAAGCTTAAATCCCAAAACATATTTATAGAAAAATACTTTAAAAATCTAGTTAACAATTTAATTAGTCGTTTTATTTAATTCAGTGCACCCTTATTTTGTATAGTAGAAGAAAAAACACTTTATACGGAGACAGCCACTATCGCCCTGTGACTTTGAGTTTACTTGTAATTCATCAAAAACTTAATTTATATTTAGATACTTGACACTGGCAAATATGGCGACCGACGCCATAATCGTCCTAGGAAGGCAAACCCAAAACTACTGAACCGATATTGATGATACTGGCGTGTAAGCCAAAAAAATTATCATCTTATAAAAATATTAAATCTTAATCAGATTCAGATATTTATTGCTTCCATAGCAAACTCAAAAAAAAAAACAAACAAACAAACAAACCAAACTTACATCAATAAAGTAAGTAAGTAAGTTCGTATAGGCTGAGTGGCAGAGTTACTGTGCCGCCCGAAGGCCACTGACATGGCTGACGGTTGTTGTTATAGAAACTAGAACATACAACCGGGACCAACAATTTAACGTGTCATCCGACCCACGGTAGCGCTCAGAAATAAATGCCACGCACGGTCACCCATCCGAAGGCTGACCGGACCGTCCGTTGCTTAACATCGGTGATCGTTTAGAATCACCGAGACAAGCTACGCCACGAGCGCTACATCAATAAAATATTGTATTTGTTTGGAAGGCCTGAAAGATTATATCATATTGATTGCAGTTCCAATAAAATTACATACTACGTGTCTTCATAAACTACATAATCTTCTTTTTTTGAAGTCGGTTAAAATGAGCTATGGATTAATTTAATTTACGCCATTTTCGTCCCGCGAAAGTTCGTCCCACATTAAAAAATATGCTGTCGTCTCGTATGCCGTGTTCGACCCAAAATATATTTTAATTTAAAAATCTCATTTCGTCCCGCTTTTCAGCTCCATGTTCGGTCCAAGTTTTTTTCTATAGGTAAATTAGGATTATTTCAGTACAGAAGACGCAACAAATTTGCGATAAAATCACTAGGTACGAAACATAATTGAAGAGAAAAATGTAGTACTTAAAAACCTAAGGGCTTTCGCTTTTTTGAGTTTTACATTATCATTGGTATATTTTAAAAGACTGATGATGTACCTAGTAGCTTTATCCGAGGGTACTCTAGAGCGACCTGCACCTGCCCTGACCTGGACCTGTGACCTGCGGCTGTGGGCTGGGTATATAGGCGACAGCAAGTCTCCGTATAAATCTGCCTTTACCTCTTATTTTGTATCGTACAGTAACTAATTGATATCGTATTGCTTTATACAGTGCCGTAAATTTGCCTTTTATGTGCCCGGTGCGAGCTTCCACAATATGTAACAAAATGGTTCAACAATACTGAAGGGTGGGTATGTATGTACTCATCATTATAAACAACTTTTACTATGGGCCCAACATTGAAACAGCGAAAAAAAAACAGCCGTTCCATACAAAAAGTTCATTGACCTTGGACAAGATGTATAGAACAGCTGTTTTATATATTTTTTGTACAATCAAGTGACGAGACGAGCAAGGCGTTCGCCTGGTGGTAAGCGTTCACACCTGCCACTATCAGTAGCAGTGCTAGAATTGTGAACTTGCGAACACAATCCTGCGCCGCACTGCACTGCGCTCGTCACCCTGAGATATTAGATGTTAAATCTCTTCATACCCAGTAATTTCTCTGGTAACATTGCCCTTCAAACCGGAACACAGTAATGCTTGCACACTACTGTTTGGCGGTTGAATAACTGGCTAAGGTGTGGTACTTCCCCAGGCGGACTCTGCAGTGGAGTCCTACCACTACTCGTCAGTATTGTTGAACCATTTTGTTACACGTTGTATATTTGCTCCCTTGAAAGGAAAAATATTCAAAACTTGCTCCTGGTCTAGTCATTTTGCCCCCTATTTACGGCACTGGCTTTATATTCTATACGCTATGTTAAACGAGGCACTGGCATTAAGTGGCCATCCATAAATTACGTCACACGTTAAGAGTAGACAAGTTGGTCACTTCTCCATAGAAACGCGGTAGTATTACTACTCCACTATGTAATTTTGTAGGTCCAAGACTAAATCGGTAATCGGTCTTATATCGATTAATCTCTTCATTATCTAGGATTGTAAATTATTACGAAAGTAAAAAGTTATGAGCCAGGAAACATCTTGTATTTTAGCTCAATTTTAACGCCACATTGGACGTAAATAAATAACATAAGGAATACGAAAACTCTAAAATAATTTATCAAGCGGCATAGTTTAGACCATAAATATTTCAAATAACTTAAGTTGGAATAAATTAACTCAGCTTTTATTCAACCACATTACTGCAGCCTAAGGTAGCCAAAAAAAAATTTGCGCGCTCATTTATCTTTCTTTCTCCCTTTCCCACAGTTTGTTTGATGAAGAGAGCATGCTTTTTACCCGCGCCCACCGATGAGTTCGAGCCGTCAACTTGTCGATCCTTAAGGGGACACGTTGTTGAGGGGTAGAGAGGGTAAAAAAATATGATATCGTAGTATTAAAAGTGAAGGATATTTACCGTGATTATGTTGTGCAACGTATTCTCGATTCACGAGCAGATTGTTAATTTTGCACGTGAACATGGTGCATGCAACTGAGCCAAACAATTGCCGGTAAATATCCCGTAAATAATCTTGAAATACTAACGAAAACGAAATCAAGAAAGGGAAAGAAAGGTTTTTGAGTGGCGACCACGAACCGGAAGACATACGAGGGCTGCACTAAAAGTATCGGGAATGGAATATTTCCACTGTTTCTGTCATATTAAAATCTTTTTAATTGAAAACTCCTTGGTTTTAAAAATCGAATACCATTTATTTATTTAAAAAAATATTCTCGGTCTTGTCACAAGGTTTTGTCAAACTTGTTTAGTCGTTGAGAAAATGGAATTGACTCGAGAAAATTCAAGAGCGATGATTTATTATGACTTTCGAAGTGGTTTAACACAAAAACAGTGTGTTGACCGGATGATTTCTGCATTTGGTGATAAAGCCCCATCCAAAACCACAATTTATCGCTGGTTTGCTGAATTTCAACGTGGACGTGTCAAGCTCAGTGATGATCCCCGTCAAGGTCGTCCAAAAACTGCAGTCACCCAAGAAAACATTGATGCTGTGCGTAAGCTGATTGAGGAAGATCGACATGTGACATACCGCGAAATTCAGGCAACTTTAGACATTGGCATGAGTCAAATACAAATAATCTTGCATGAAAAATTAGGTGTAAAAAAGTTGTTTTCCCGATGGATACCGCATTCGCTCTGTGAAGAGCAAAAAGCGGCTCGCGTTACTTGGTGCGTCAGAACTCTCGAAAGATTCCACGCAGGATCCTCAAATGCTGTATACAACATCGTATCAGGTGACGAATCCTGGATATACGCGTACGAACCCGAAACAAAAAACCAGTCACGAGTTTGGGTGTTCGAAAATGAGTTAAAGCCAACAAAAATTGTTCGTTCACGGAGTGTTGCAAAAAAAATGGTGGCCACGTTTGTCTCCAAAACCGGCCATGTTACGACTATTCCTCTTGAGGGACAAAGAACGGTTAATGCAGAATGGTATGCTAGCATTTGTTTGCCACAGGTCGTTTCTGAACTCCGTAAAGAGAACTGCAACCGCCGCATCATCCTCCATCACGACAATGCGAGTTCTCACACCGCGCACAGAACAAAAGAGTTTTTAGAGCAAGAAAACATAGAATTATTGGACCATCCGCCGTACAGCCCCGACCTAAGCCCTAATGATTTCTATACTTTCCCTAAAATAAAGAATAAATTGCGTGGACAGAGATTTTCATCACCTGAAGAAGCTGTGGACGCCTACAAAACGGCCATTTTGGAGACCCCAACTTCCGAATGGAATGGTTGCTTCAATGATTGGTTCCATCGTATGGAAAAATGTGTCAAATTTCGCGGAGAATACTTCGAAAAGCAATAAATATATTTTTAAATAGTAATGTTGTGTCACTTCCTTGATTCCCGAAATTTTCAGTGCCGCCCTCGTAGCGTAGGCGCGGCCTCTCACTATGTGGACCGACGACATCGTAGAAGTCGCGGGCAACCGGTGGATGCAAATGGCAGGTTGTCGTACAGTGCGGCGGTCTAAGGGGGAGGCCTTCAGCAGTGGACGTGTTGTGGCTAACGAAAAAACTTTACAAATTATAATATTTCCTATTCTTACTTGTCTTTTTTTTACTAAGACCATCTATAATTTTCTATAATGCGGTAATGAGCTGTCTAAAAGTCATTAAATTAGTGTGACGTAATATACGGATGGACCTTTAAATAGTAGATTACTCACCTAGGGAGCAAAAGTAAAGAATGTCTCAGATCTCATATATATTGCCTAAAGGTGACAAACATAATATCTGAGGCTTCTTTACTTGCTCCCGTGGTGTGGATACGATTATACGTGCCGCTGCGGGGAGCAAGTGGTTCCTTTCCCTCCGCATAGCGCAGCTAAAGTAGGCCACTTTAGCCCCGCAGGCACGTAAATATAATTAGCAATACATTCAAAATAAAAAAAAAACATATGCAAGTTTTTATAAGTCTGCCACTTCGCTAAAGCGACAGCGACCCCCCCAAACCTCGTTTTCCCCTCGATTTTTTCGCTCAAAAAATTTTTTATGCGTGATGTGATAAGCAAAACTATATAGATCGTTTTATATATAATATATCCCCGCGGTTTCACCCGCGATTCCGGCAATAAAAAGTAGCCTGTTTTATTACGCTATAAGCTACGTCAATACCTAATTTCATCCAAATCCATTCATCCGTCTCAGCGTGAAGGAGTAACAAACAAACACAAACTTTCGCATTTAAAATATTAGAAGGATCATGTGTGATGCAATTATTACAATAATATTACAACCACAATAAAATTATACAAAATAATTAACGCACTACATTGACTCTGTTGTACCAGTCACCAAATTAATTACTAGTAGTTCTCTAAACAATAGAGCTCGCGACCTTACATCTTGACAACCTCTTGATCGGATATGCTCAAATTCAAAATTCTTAATCTAAAGCCGGCTCTATACTACCGTCCAACAGTCCAACAGGACTCCAATCTGTCCCAACTCACGATCCAACAAAACAGACTCTCCACTCAAAATATACACGTCCCAACCGCATCCACTATGGAGCAGCGACAATAATAAGATGAATGGACGGGAAATAAGCGCACGGATTTTGAAGACTGTTTTTTGAGCGCCGGCTCTCCACTCGCTTCAGTCATACTCTGTCTTTGCGACATGCGAGCCGTACGATACGACAATACAAACTTCTAATACTTGTACATGTGTTCTCTTTTTGTCATGCAGTAATTAGATTCGCTATCTCTATTTTCCGGCAAATGTAATATGCATACTTTTAGCTAGGTATGCTTGATTGTGTTGACTTGTTGATTTTGATCGATTTGCAAGCGCTGGGCCCGTCCATTCCATTATCACCGTTGCTGCTATGAAGGACGTTGAAGTGTGAGTTGGTCCGCCCTTGGCCAACTCACACTTCAACGTCCTTCATAGCAGGGGGATCCAGCTTTTAAGTCAGGGGAGGGGGGGGGCGGTCATAGAGTCGAGTCGCGGTCTAGTAAAGACAGTCTCCAATTCGATTATAACTAGAAAAAATATCAGTGGTCGACCTACAGCCCAGGAGTCATGACCCCAATGACCCCCCCCCCCCTGGATCCGCCCTTGGCAGTTGGCCAAGTCCTTTGATCTGGGTACGAATAACCGCCATCGGAGCGATCGCGCGCCAACACGATCCAACATCGTCAAACATGCACAAACTATCTCTGTACACGTGGAATATTGGACTAACAGTTGGACTGTTGGACGATAGTATAGAGCCGGCTAGCAATCTAATCATCAACACAATTCATAGACCTAACGCTGGTTATCCGAATTTCGCTATTATGTTCATGTCTCACACCTTTTAATTTCGCTTTCCTATTACTGTTTTTATTGCAAACATGTTGCAAATATATATACGAACGTTTAAAGGTCATGTTACAATTGTTACATTTATGTTTTGTTAGATTCAAGTGTATTTCATCCATGTGTTTCTTTAAGACGTATTTTCTAAACGTCTTTCCGCACATTTTGCACCGCTCGTCTTGTTGATTAGGGTTAATTGGATACTGATTACGTAAATCTACCATTTTATTTATGTCGTGTATCTTTAAGTCGGCGTTCGGATGTGTGGGTCTCATAACGAGTCTGTTGTCGCCAGTTTTCTTCATTTCCATTATAAGGTTTGTGTTGAGTACTTTCTCGAACCAGACTTGGTTGACGCGTTTGGATATTGCGCGGGGTGTCCTGGCCCAGAGGTTGAAGTGGTAGCGACGGACGTGGAATCTAATTTTCCATCTATCGGAGAATGTCGCGTCGCAAACGTCGCACTTGTATTCGGTTTTAAGTTTTCTGGAACAGAGGTAGGTACAGGGAATTAATCTACAATGTAGTGGTAGGAGTCTACTGCAGAGTCCGCCTGGGGAAGTACCACACCTTTGCCAGTTATTCAACTGTAGTGGTAGGACTCTACTGCAGAGTCCGCCTGGGGAAGTACCACACATTTGCCAGTTATTCAACTGTAGTGGTAGGACTCTACTGCAGAGTCCGCCTGGGGAAGTACCACACATTTGCCAGTTATTCAACTGTAGTGGTAGGACTCTACTGCAGAGTCCGCCTGGGGAAGTACCACACATTTGCCAGTTATTCAACTGTAGTGGTAGGACTCTACTGCAGAGTCCGCCTGGGGAAGTACCACACATTTGCCAGTTATTCAACTGTAGTGGTAGGACTCTACTGCAGAGTCCGCCTGGGGAAGTACCACACATTTGCCAGTTATTCAACTGTAGTGGTAGGACTCTACTGCAGAGTCCGCCTGGGGAAGTACCACACCTTTGCCAGTTATTCAACCGCCAAACACTAGCGTGCAAGCATTGCTATGTTACCAGAGAAATTACTGGGCATGAAGAGATTTGTCATCTAATATCTCAGGGTGACGAGTGCAGTGTGGTGCGGCGCAGGATGTTGTTCGCAAGTTCACAATTCTGGCACTGTTGTGGGCAGGTGTGATGCTTCCCAGAGACTCTGATCTATTTCTTTCTAGTCAATAAATAATACTTTATCAGAATACATAACTGACCTACCTTCTAGGAACTTTTGTTGTAATCGGAGGTTTCATGAGCTCTAAATCTCTAAGCATAGTGTTGTAAATGAACCAGATCAAAACTTTGTTTGTTGATATTAAACAAAATAATTTGACACAAAATCAATTTATTTCTTAGAACCAATTTTGTTATTTTTGTTAGTTATATTACACTTAAAGCAGGTATTAATGATATATTGTAAATCCACGCATTAGATAATTATTATAAGTCAGTTTGTCCTAATGTCAGTCTAGACCTAGATTTTACTACAAGTGCTGCCATATGAAAAACAAGTATTGATCTAAATTCACAGCTGTCAGACAGAAATAACTTACAGAGCCAAGAATCATATGGCAAAAAAAAGCAAGCAAGTTCGTATATGCTAAGTGGCCAGCCCTAGTGTCAGAGTTAATGTGCTGCCCGAAGGCCTCTGACATGGCAGACGGTTGTTGTTATAGAAACTAGAACAAACAAGAAAAAGGTCGTTGTCAGCCATAAAACATCCACTGCTGGACGAAGGCCTCCCCCTTAATAGAGGGGTGTTGCCATAATCCCCACGCTTGGCAGGCGGCTTGGGGATCGCAGAATGGTCACCACCGTTAACCGAGAGAAAAAGGTACTTCTAACAAACTATGTTATGGAATCTTGGAAATTGACTTAAATGTACCTACTTGTCAATGGTCTCGAACCTACCGATTTTTCGGTATTTCTACCGATTTTGGGCATTTCCTACCGATTTTTGAAAATGTCTAAATAGGGAAAAAAGTATGGATTTTTACTTGGAAAATGTACAAATATACCGATTTTAGTGGGCAAATACAGATTTTACATTTTTTCGGTTGATATAGCTGTCCCACCCGTCATCAGGTCAAGGATGGGATTGGGTTTGGTGTCGCTTTTTAAAATAGATATACTGATTTATTGCTGGAAAAAGTACAATTCTACCGATTATGCATTTTCTCGTTCAAGAACACTGCAACTTAAAGTAGTAGTATAACCGAATGCTGTCTGATGCAAAATTAGAATAACACAAAATTTATAAAAAAACAAAAATCAACGTAGCGTGTATTCATCAGCCAGGAGACGTCCACTGCTGACGAAGGCATTTATTTTACAGGGTATACTCTCGTGGTCCCATATTAATTTAAAGTCGGTTGTTCTTTTTTTTTTAATAGTTACTTCTTATATAATGGTGTGACAGGGCGAGCGAGACGTCCGCCTGGTGGTAAGCGTCACATATCAGCCAGAAGACGTCCATTACTGGACGAAGGCCTTCTTTCTAGAGGTGTTGCCATAATCCCCACGCTTGGCAGGCGGCTTGGGGATTGCAGAATGTTCACCACCGTTAACTGAGAGGACGTTGCTGCCCGTCCTCCGGTGGTACTGGATGCAGTTTTTTGACATACCCAGGTCCATAGCGTAGCGTATAGCATGGGGTAGCATGTATATATAGTAAATTTTTTAGAATATTCAGTATAATATACAATGCATACTGGATTACCATTCAAGGTCCGACTTGAATGTACTTTCACCATAATAATATTTTTATAAAACTTACTTTTTATCTCCATGCATATGATAGCCATGATTTATCAAGTTGCCCCGATTTTTAAACTCGAGTTTGCACCAGCGACACACTAGTGATTTGTTCTCTCTAGTACAGCTAGTTACGTGTCTGATCAAAACACTTTTAAATTTTACTCTTTTTCCACAAACACACATAAAGTAGTTGTTAAGGCTGCTAGTAGGATCCAATGGTACGCCGTTGTCGTCTATTTTAACTGTTGTCATTGTCTTGTTTTGTGATATTTTTGAATTGTAAGTCACACTTATGAGCTCAAATTATTACAATCAATTATCTTAGTAGCGGTTTGTGGTGTAGAGCCAGTTTATTACTCTGCTCTATGGTGTAGAGATAATTAATTTATATTCCGTCCGTACAAATGTTGCTTTGATATTTGTGAATTTGTGATGTTTCGAAAACGTAAACAAGAGCCAAGGCAAGTTTACTTTTTATTGAATGTGGCCAAATAAGGAAACTACAAATATTCAATGAGATGCTGTCAATTCTGTATAGGAAATACGATAGTGACGCTTTTCTTTCACGCCATTTTCACGCCGCGTGTAATTTGGTCTATAGGATCCATTTTGTTTAGTACGTTCATGTGCTGCGTTCCGTAATGCGCTAAAAGTGATAATATCGCGAATCCGACCAAATTTAATAGTCACAAAATATAAGGGCTTTGATTTGGTTGAGTAATACTTCTGACTTTGGTCGGATTCGTGATATTATCACTTTTAGCGCATTACAGAACGCAGCAATGATAGGATCACATCAAAATAGTTGTCAAACGTCAATCCTTTTTTTCTTTTTTCTTATTTATTGGCGTCGCATATTGTGCATTCTACCAGTGTCAAGTTTATGAATTTTCACATTTACAGCCTTACCTAAAATAATTTCGATTCTCTTAGTCACTGCTTAAACTTCTCTGTCTTGCTCTTGCATGTTACACTTCACATCAGAGAGAAGATGGCAGAGCATCTTAAGCAGTGACTAACGGTTGAAAAGTTTTTTTAAGTAAGACTTTTATTTGTTAAGATCAAGTCATGAACTCACAGTAAGTCACACGAAATTAGTCATAGTCGAGTCCAAGTAATACCCTAGTAAAGTTGTGGCGGCTTTACTATGAGCTTCTATGGAGTTTTGAAAACAACACGAAAGGACCAGTTTAACGACATTATATCACTTACCCACACTCGTGCATGTAATTCAACACTCAATGAATAAAACACAATCATTAATACACGAAAAATCACAAGGTTAAGAAAATAATAGAATGCAACATGATTTTCCCGTGTTCCCGCCTAAACTCCACGTCATATTTTTTTCTTTGTTATTGGCATCGCACGTTGTGCATTCCGCCAGAGTCAAGTTTATGAATTTTCAGGTATCTTTTATTAAAATCAAGTCAAATATGTCATTCAATCACAGTCAGTCACACGAAAACAGTCATAGTCGAGTCCAAGTCATGCCCAAGTAAAGTTGTGCCGACTTTACTATGAGCTTATACGGAGTTTTAAAAACAACACGAAAAGACATGTTTCACCACATTATATCACTTGCCCACACTCGTGCATGTAATTCAACACTCAATGAATAAAACACCACCATTTTTAATCATTAATTCGCGAAAAAACACAAGTTTAAGAAAATAATAGAATGCAACAACATGATTTTGCCGGGTTCCCGCCAAAACTCCTCCACGTCATTGCTTTCTATTGTCATTTTGTTATGGCTTCAAATATTATAAAAAAAATATGGTAAAAGGTGTTCCATGAATTATTATCTTGATACTCCCAAGACCAAGATTTACTATTCAAAATCTATGCTCATCTTCGGCTAGTAGTCGTAAAGTTACTGTACGTTAGTTTGATATAACTTTTACGTGTAAAAAGCGTATGTAATAGTGACTATACAAGGTCTCGCTCGTTGTGTGAATGACTGTAGTGTTTCTCTCGACTTGATTTGTTTTGTACTTTGTACGTGTTCTACCAACTTCGCGTGCTACGTATCCAAAAAACCTTGCGCCTGAAACGCCGACTAACGCTGTAGTTCACAACAATGCAGTACCTACCAAAGTGAGGTAAAACATTTTTTACTGGTTTTATTTGGCGGGAACAATGCTGCTGCTGAAAACATGTTGCTGCATTGTATTATTTTCAAAAACTTGTGTTTTTTTTTGTTTAGTCTTTTTTTTGTGCCGATTTACCCACATGGTTGTGGGCAAGTGATATAATGTAGTGGAACGAGTCTTTGCCAAAACTCCGAAGAAGCTTGTAGTAAAGTTCCCACGACTTTACTAGGGCATGCCTGAACTTTACTGTAACTTACTAAGTGGGACTTAGACTCATTCGACTTGACCATTTATCAAAAACTTCAACAGACATATATTTGACACTGGCAAATGCACAAAGTGTGACGCCATAATCCTCCTAGGAGGAAAAAAAGATAAAAAACAGTCATTCAGGCGTTTGACAGCAAGTTGACAAGCGTTGTCAATGTCAACTTACTGTCAAACTTCAAAATTAAAATTATTCAAATCCGTAAACAAAAGTTTGGAATCTGATTGTATATTTTTAGGTGTTTTTTAATTTTTAGACTTACAAGTTAGACCCTATAACAATGGGAAAAAATAAAATGATTGCTAAAAGCTGCCCAAAATGCGAAATGCAGGTAAGCAATACCTACTCATTTATGGGTAAAACCGAAAGCTAGTAGTATAACTTCTTTGTTCGTCACTAAAGCAGTAGGTACCTATTTCAGGTAGCCGTAGCCTCGAAATCCTGTAAATGCGGGCACACATTCTTCCTGTCCCGGCGCGGGGCGGACCATCTACCCGCTGTCGAGGACATGAAGCGGCGTACGGGTCGCGTGCGGCGCTCGCAGCCGCAGTTCTATGACGCGCAACATTATCAAAAACAAGTCCAGAGACGGGTATGTAATTAGATAAAGACCTGCTATTTTGTAACACTAGACTCAGAAATAACACAGCACTAAGAATGCGTTGAAACGGCTCCGTATGAGAAGGACTATCAGGGTTAATGACGATGTTTGCAAATCGTCGGGATGTTAAAGCGTTTACATGGTGACGAATGTGTTGAGCGGAAAACTACTTACTAGTAAAACGTCCATTATGTTTGTATAATAGGGTAGGTGACTACCCTATGTTGTTTATATCGCTGAAACCAATAGCTTTGATGAATAATTTCAGTAAATATAGTATGTTTATTGAAAAATGATTTAAATCGATTAATAATGTTCTGATATATAAGCGTTTAAAGATTTTTTTGGGAGACAACTCTGCCCCTTTCCCACAAAACAAAAAATGATGTCACGCCTTACTTGTCAGAATAGAATTTATATGGCGTACTGAGAAGTGCTGTCACGATTTGCTGTTTCGCCTATCTGTCTAGCGTGATATTAAAATGCTTATATATGATCAGTTTTTTTTTTCACTAATCAGCTATATTTATAGGCCACATTTTAAAAGGACAATAAAAAAAACCAGTCATCTAGCCTATTTAGTCTATCTTTCTACACAACAGTGGCGGATTGCTGAATCTATCTATTTATATAAAAATCAATTACGTACTAGTGCACTCGCAAAGCTCGATAATGGGTTGACCGATTTGGTATAGATTTGTGCTCAAAGTTTGATGCAGATTCATTCAGTACATGAAACTTGCATCTATAGAAAGATACATTTGTACACTATCCCTGCCCGAGTGGTAGAGGCTATATTTTGTTGTAAAACCAATTATAATAGTACAACACAGTAACGAGGCGCCGGGTACAGCTATGGCAACAATATTTTCTTAATATTTAACCTTGTTTATGTTTCAGTCGCCAAAGAAGAGATCTCTATCAAGATCATTGGATGAAGATTACAAGGGCAAGGATAAAGAATCAGGTATGTTAGCAGAGATAACATAATATTACTATATAGTACGTACACATAACTTACTCCCATTGAGAATGCGTCTTTAAACTAATTTGTATGCTATGTGAGTAATGATTTTCCACTCTACCTACGCTTGAGACTCGCGCAAAGCTGAGGGAACGGTGAAGTCAACGAGCCAAGCTACAGTGGCAAATTGAGCTGCTGTGTAATATAAATAAGGTACAAATTAGCTTGCACTGAATATGACAACGCAATGGGCAATGGAGAGAGCTATGCTCGTAGTTACTTTGCGCGATAGAATCCGGAATGAGGATATTCCCTAAAGAACCCCAAAGTTACCGACATAGCTCGCAAGGTTTGCTAGTTGAAGTGGCAATGGGAAGGCCACATCGCTCGAAGAACTGACAACCGATGGGGAAGAAAGGTTCTTGAGTGGCGACAGCGTAGGCGCGGCCACCCACTAGGTGGACCGACGACATTGTAAAAGTCGCGGGCAACCGGTAGATGCAAATGGCAGGTTGTCGTACAGTGTGGCGGTCTAAGGGCAGCTTTGTTCAGCAGTGGACGTCTCCGGGCTAATGATGATGAATATGACATTGTTTTAGTTATAGATATATCAACACTTAGTGTAATATAATTGAAGGGCAATTGTAATAATTAAAGAATGAAATAAATGAAGAGTATGAAAAGTGTCTCGTTGGCCATATTTCTATAATTATATCGAGCGCCTGTTCCAACGATTAAAGTTAGAAATAAAGAAAATAAAAATTACCGGAATAGTTCAGCTAGCGTTGACCTTTAATCACGATGGCAGGGGATTATTATAGTCTAAAAAATAAAATTTGGTTTGTTTGGGGAAATAAATATTTTTAATTTGGAAAAACTGGGCTTCTAAGTACATCAATTTGGTAAAGCTAAAATCTTGATCTTAATTTAAATTTATAATGTCTAATATGTGATTATCTTTTTGAATCTATGTCATTTTTGAATCTATATCATTTTTTGAATCTGTGTCATTTTTTGAATCTGTCATTTTTGCACTATAAGATTAGTTTAAATAATAATAGCTTTTAATAATATGAATTTCTTAGCTGCGTTCCCTGAAGAAAGGCCGGACCTCAGCTCATCTTGTTGAAGTTACATTCCTTTGCAAGGAATGTGCAAAGAAAAGAAAGCTTTTAAAGAAAGCTTCTAATCATTAAAGAAAAGCTTGTAATGAAAAAGAGAAACTAGAAAACTCTTAAGAAAAACTGCTTAAGAAAACTGTCTAAGAAAAATTTAAACTTGAAAGAAAACTAAAGAAAAATCCTAAGAAAAATCCTAAGAAAAACTTCTAAGAAAAACTTCTAAGAAAACGCCTTGATGACGGCTGCAAGGAAAATAAATTGCTTTGATTAACATTTGGTGTTCTAAAAATAGACCATGTTGATTTCACAGAAAAATAACCAAAAAATCTCACCGTTTTCTTAATTTGGAATGATTTCATCCTTTTTAAAGTATTATATGGAAGATTCAGGTCATGATTTCCTAAAACAAGATAAAACAAATGAAATCGCGTCGCAAACAAATACCACGTTTTTGATCAAAATCACCGATCGGATATAAATCCATGATCTGACATAATACTCACCAATAATTTAATCCATTTAACGGATTTAAATAAAGTTTGGGCTTTAAAAAGCCATGATGCAAAAAGATTTTAAAATTCTAATAAAAAATCATCTTGTCAGATGCAAAGATAAACGGAAAGTGAACTAAAAATGATTCTCCCACTTCACAAATAAAACCAACTCCTGTCAAAGTCAAACCAAAAACTGTCAACTACAAACGAATTTTTTTGATAAACAATAAAGACGTTTTGGCGTCTCACATCGCCCATTCAACTAGATAAGGAAATAACAAAATATCGGCGTCTCACATCGCCCATTCGGTCAAAAATTGCGAATAAATATTAAGGAATTCATAAAAATCTGTAACGTGTAAAACCTACGTTACAATACATACTTCCCCAAAAAAATAAAAGAAAGATACTTTCTTTTATTTTGAGACGAATCCCAAAAAGTTACAAGTCCAAAGCGACTATAAAGAAAACTTGAGACAAAACTCAACTAAAATCCAAAGCTAATAAACAATAATGTTTACTTACTAATACTCAAAACCTCAACTGTTTTGATAAAACAAAACTTTATAATTCTAACCTCCATAGAACAGTTAAGCATCTTAGCCGCTGTCTAAGATTCCTTAAAGACTACAAAATTCAAAACTTCAAGTTTCTAAACTCAAATCTAAAGATATTTTAATAATAATAACCAACAGTAATACTCATTCCAAAAGCTTACTCAAAATATACCAAAGTACAGTTAGGCAACAGCCACTGACTTGTTGTCTACTACTAACAATCCATAACTTCCTTTCTTAACATTATTAAAAGTATGGTTAAGCACAAACGCTACCAACTCTAACGTCAAGAAACTTCTAAACTAACAAATATAACTGAATAGTTATAAAGTGTAATTCGGTTAAGCTTACGCTGCCGACTAAATAATTCACTTTAAGTGATTAAATTCGCCTTTGAAAAGCGCATGAACGAAAGTTCAAGAGTTCAACTTCTTCCTAAATCAGAAAACATTCTCTCAAGAGCGGAGAAAATAAACTTATATAGTGATCGGCTCAACCCTACCGACTTTCCGAGCACTAAAAAGCTATAAAAACTTGTTGGGAAAACAACAGTCTAAATTGTATATTGTGACCGGCCTAACACCACCGACATTCCGAACACAATAACAAATAAATAAGTCTATGGAACAAAAGCGTCCATATCCTTATAAAAAGAATAGGTGAAAGTACCTAAAAAGTTTATTTGAGTCAAAAACTCAAAATATCAAATCCGAGAAGTAAATCCGGGTAAAGTTGTATGAGATATCTCTAAATTGTCACGTCCGAGTTCTTAATCTATATTGAACACAACACAAAACAAAAATGTTTCACAAAACAAAACACCTTTCTAAATTATAATATACTATGTGCAAAAATATGTTTACAAATTGAAACAGACCAGCAAAAACTATTTGTCAAAGTTACAAATGGTTATGTGGGATGCATACCAATTTGTGTAAAAAGAAAAGTTAGAAAACTTTTAAATTAACTATAAAGAAAAGTTAAAGTTTTCTCAAAAATTGAAAAATATACAAAATGTACAATAAGATCTTTTGATGTTTAAAATTAAAATTAGTAATTGCAGAATGGCAACTAAAATGTTTAGTGAAAAGTATTTAAGTTAATTAAGAATAAAACTTTCCAAAAATGTACTAATATGAATTGAAATTAATGAATTGATTTGACTGACCTAAGTTAATCTTTAGAATATTTAGAATTGAACTTTAATAAATTATTATGAGTTTCCTTTCAGATTCACCATTCATAATCCTCAACTCTTCCATTCATCATACCTCATCCTTCACATTCAAGAGGATCTCCCCATACAAAACATCAAGACAAAAACTAAACAAAGTTTGTAACCAAAGTTAATATAAGAAAATTATATGATTTTAATATTTAATAATATCTTTAATATGGTAACGTCCAGTTGTTGTTTTATTTACTTGTTTCAGAACATAAACGTTAGGTGAAATTTTCTCTACAATTTCGCACTTTACAAACTTAGGTGCAAGTTTAGCCGAAAAATATGCAGGTGCATTAGATTTAACAAAACTTCTTCGCCATACTACATCACCAACATCAAAAGAAATGACTTTCCGCCCTCTGTTATAATAAATAGCATTACGCTTATAAGCTTTCAAAAGATAAGCTTGAACTTTAACAAAAGTTTCACTAAGTGAATTCAAAGAATGAGCAAAAGACTCACGAGTACCAAACTCAAGTTGATCTAAATTATCAAAAGATTTACTAAAACGATGTAAAGATGCATCAAAAATTAGTTCTCTACCGAACATTAAAAAGTTAGGAGTGTATTCTGTAGCAAGATTCACACTACTATTCAAAGCTAATTGAACATTGGACAAAAATGTAGACCAAGTTCTATGATCATTTTTAACAAAACAAGATATACATGTTTCAATTGTCTTATTATACCTTTCAATGGGATTATTTTGTGGAGTATAAAGTGTATTGTAAAATATTTTAATAATGTTAAAACTTTTAAGAAAATCTACAAAATTCTTAGAAATGAATTGACTTCCATTATCAGCAACTATTATCTTTGGCACACCAAATTTAAGAAATATCTCTTTTTCAAGAAGTTTAGAAATAACCTTAGTTGTAGCATTAACCATGGGAAAAATCCAACAATATTTAGTAAAAACATCAACTACTGAAAGAATATATTTATGACCAGAATAAGATTTAGGTAAAATTCCTATAATATCAATAGATAACATAACCATAGGTTGTTCAACTTTTTTAGGGTTAACCATGTTACCATAAGGAGCAAAGTTTGAATGTTTATAAGCTTTACAAATATCACAAGTTGTAATATATTTTTGAATATCACCAAACATTCCTTTCCAAAAATAATGTTGTTTTATTTTTGCTAAAGTTTTATGAATTCCAAGATGTCCAGAATTAACATCATCATGATTAGAACGAATAGTATCTAAAATATGTTCTTTAGGTATAACTATTTTCCAATTCAAACGACTGTTTGCATCATATTTATTTTTACAATATCTATACAAGGTATTATCTTCTACTCTAAAGTTTTTCATTCTACTAGGAAATTTCTGACAATTAATAAATATTTTTCTATACCAAGGGTCTTCTATATCTTCGTCAGGGTTAATAACGTTAATAGGGGAAATGAGAATTGAATTTACATAAATTCTAGACAAAGCGTCTGGAACAAGGTGTAATGATCCTTTTTTATGAATAATATCAAAAGTAAATTGGGAAATTCGAGCAGCCCAACGTGCTAAACGTCCACTAGGATTATTAAGTTTTAAAAGCCACTTTAAACTAGAATGATCAGTAATTACTGTAAATTTCATTCCTTCGACATAAGGTCTAAAATGTTCAATAGAATCTAAAACAGCTAATAGTTCACGTTCAGTTGTACTATAATTTCGCTCACATTTATTAAGTGATCTAGAATAATAAGCAACAGGATGTTGTTCACCATTTTCATCTTCTTGACATAAAGAACTTCCAATTCCTACTCCGCTTGCATCGCAATGTAAAAAGAAAGGTTTTTCAAAATTAGGACACTGTAAAACAGGTGAAGTAATTAATGATTGTTTTAAATCTTTAAATGCTTGTTCAGCTTCATCATTCCAAATAAAATTATATTTAGTTTTCTTACTACCAGAAGTTAACTTAGTCAAAGGGGATGCAATATCTGCAAATTTATCAATGAATCTACGATAATATGAACAAAGTCCAATGAAACTTCTTAATTGTTTCAATGTTTCAGGACGAGGAAAATTCTCAATAGCTTGTAACTTAGCAGGATCAGTGTGTAAACCATTACTGTCCACTACATAACCAAGATAACGAAGTCTTTCTTTACAAAATTCACACTTTTTAAGATTAACTGTCAAACCAGCATCTTTAAGTATATTATAAATTTTACGTAGGTATTCTAAATGAATTTCCAGGGATGTACTTATTAAAATCACATCATCCAAGAACTTGTATAAAACGCCATCAAATTCAGGTCCAAACAATTTATCTACTAATCTTTGCAACTCAGCAGGTGCATTTGTTAATCCAAACGGCATTCTAACGAATTCGAACAAACCTTTTCCGGGAATGACAAAAGCAGTCTTTTCTCTCGACGATTTTTCAAGTAATATTTGATTAAAAGCTTTAGAAAGATCGATAGTACTAATGTACTTAGCTCCACGAAGGCTATCAAGTATCCTAGAAGGATAAGGTAAAGGATAAGAATCTTTGACGGTCATAGAATTCAAACGTCTCGAATCTAAACATAATCTCGTTCCCCCATCTTTTTTATTGACAGCTAAAACAGGAGAGCACCAAGGAGATTTAGAAGGTTGTATAATATTTTCTTTTAATAGAACTTCAACTTCATCATAAAGTTCTTTTTGTTTAGCAGGACTCAAAGGCCAATATCTACATTTAAATGGTTCACCAGTAATATTAATTTTGTGTTCAACAAGTGTCGTAATACCTAATCCACTTTTCTCATAAGATATATCTTCAAACAAAGCAATAGTTTCATCTAATTTTTGTTTCTCAGAAGAATTAAGTTCAACTGCAGAAGTAATCGCACAAATTTGTGGTTTATCATCATGAATATACTCAATATTTTTCCATAAGTCTTTAGCTAAGTTAAACTCTAACCAAAAGTCAAATCCCAATATAAATGGTATATCAAAAGATGGAATTATCAAAAAGTTAATAACTTTACAAACGTTATCTATAGTTACAGGTAATCGCATAGCTCCAATAACTTTTCTTGAAGAGCCATCAGCTGTATAAGCCGAGCTATCTTTAAATTCAATAGGAAATCCCAAGCTAGTAAAATGTAAATGCTGATTCGCACCTAAAACACAACTACTAGAACCACTGTCTAAAAGTCCAGAAAAGTTTTCATTGTTAATTGAAAATTTCAAAAATGGTCGGGTGTCTTCATTTCTAACAACTAAAACGGGAGCAGCCCTATAAATGGTAAAGAAAGTTTTTAAGTAATCGAGCCAATCCGAAAATTCTTTCCTACAAGTATTTTCATCAGGTTTATAACTCCTAACATTCCTAATCGGGTCACCTAAATTTTTATCAAAAAATTGGGCCCGATGCCTTACAAGTTTTTTGAACAATTAATCTTGTTAGCATCTGTCAGACAGACATCACAATTCTTTGTAATTACGCCCACCTTGTGGCATTTAAAACAAACAGGACCGGGTATAACGGTGCATGTTTTGTAAGTATGGTCGGTTGAACGACACTTCAAACAAGAAGGTTTATTATTAATGTCCACTGCATGAACGCGTGGTTTGTCTGTTCGACGGTTAACTAAAGTTTCCAACTCCTTTGCAATGTTTATAAACTGATCAATTGAATCAATACTTTTCCCGAAGAGGAAAGGTGTATATGCAGAAAGCATATTATTTTTAATAATTATTATCAAAGTTTGTTCTGAAATTGGATTTACTAAACGACTTGACATATCTAATATTTCAGTTATAAAATCTGGAAGAGATTCTTTAAGTTTTTGCTTGCGCGTACGCATTTCATATTCGAGGTGATAGTCGAATTCAGGTTTATCAAAGCGATTCAGCAACGCAACTTTAAGTGCTGACCAAGATGAAATCTTAATACGAATACTGCGAAACCACTTCACTGCAACGCCGGAAAGTAAGTCAGAAAAAGAACCAACTAAAAAGTTTTCATCAAAATTCTTAAATAGAAAGTATTCTTCTACTTGAGTAATGAATTCTCTAACACAAGTACTTCCATCAAAAGTTATCTTACTCCTTTTAAGATCAGGTAGTTTCGAAGTTGAAGGTAAATGTTTCTTCAATTGTTCATTGAGTTGAACGTTCATGGTATTAAATGAATGTACTGTAGTAGCATGAGTACTATTACAAACTATGTGTTCAGGAAAGAATGAACCCATATCATCACTAACGTTTTGCCTACTGGTTTCAGCATGAACTAGTTTAGTAACAATACTTGCTGAAGTTTCAGCAAACTCAGGCAACGGTGGAAATTGTACTTCTTTATCATTCATCTTGAAATGAATATTCAAAAGCAACAACAATAAACAAAACCAAAAATTTCTCAAAAAATATTCAAAGCGAAGTGAAAATTGAAAAATATTAAATTAATTCACAAGCAAAGTCAGGTGAAAAAGCTAGAGTTTCAAAATTGTTCAAACTCAATGGTTTAAGCAAGAAGAGTCAGATGAAATATCTTAAAGTTCAAAGTTCAAAAATATTTAAATAAAATTGCAAGCAAAGCCAAGTGAAATCACTAAAGTTCAAAATTAAATTATTTTTTAAATATGTTGAAAGCAAATCCATATGAAAAAGCTAGTTCCAATATTGAATAATATTGAAAGCAATATTTAATGAAAATGATAAAGTTTTAATATTAAATAATGTTCCAAGCAAATCCGTATGAAAACACTAAAGTATTTTGTTTGTTAAACTCAATCGTTCAGTAAAATTGTTCAAGTCTTTTTAAGTTTAGTTTCTTTGAAATTTACTTTTAAGTATATAGTGCAATAATGACTCACAATGTATTCTATAGTTAAACACTTAACACTTATTAAATAGTCATGTCACTTATTAATCTATGAAATATTCTTATGAAATATCACTTTTTTAACAGTTGTAAACGCATGTAAACACTCTTTATACACTCTCATATAAATCCAGGTTGATAAGTAAGACCTATTAAAACATTGTATGTTAGTTAGTCTTGCTAAAGTAAACAATAGTTTGTAAAAATAACAAACATAAAGTTAGTAATGTTCCTAAAATGTTGGAAACATACACACAAAATTGTCAATGACAAAAATAGCATAATAACAAAATTAGTGCAAAAATGACCAATAAATGGATAGCCCATCCACGTCCCTGTCTCGCTCGCGCCAATTGTAATATAATTAAAGGGCAATTGTAATAATTAAAGAATGAAATAAATGAAGAGTATGAAAAGTGTCTCGTTGGCCATATTTCTATAATTATATCGAGCGCCTGTTCCAACGATTAAAGTTAGAAATAAAGAAAATAAAAATTACCGGAATAGTTCAGCTAGCGTTGACCTTTAATCACGATGGCAGGGGATTATTATAGTCTAAAAAATAAAATTTGGTTTGTTTGGGGAAATAAATATTTTTAATTTGGAAAAACTGGGCTTCTAAGTACATCAATTTGGTAAAGCTAAAATCTTGATCTTAATTTAAATTTATAATGTCTAATATGTGATTATCTTTTTGAATCTATGTCATTTTTGAATCTATATCATTTTTTGAATCTGTGTCATTTTTTGAATCTGTCATTTTTGCACTATAAGATTAGTTTAAATAATAATAGCTTTTAATAATATGAATTTCTTAGCTGCGTTCCCTGAAGAAAGGCCGGACCTCAGCTCATCTTGTTGAAGTTACATTCCTTTGCAAGGAATGTGCAAAGAAAAGAAAGCTTTTAAAGAAAGCTTCTAATCATTAAAGAAAAGCTTGTAATGAAAAAGAGAAACTAGAAAACTCTTAAGAAAAACTGCTTAAGAAAACTGTCTAAGAAAAATTTAAACTTGAAAGAAAACTAAAGAAAAATCCTAAGAAAAATCCTAAGAAAAACTTCTAAGAAAAACTTCTAAGAAAACGCCTTGATGACGGCTGCAAGGAAAATAAATTGCTTTGATTAACATTTGGTGTTCTAAAAATAGACCATGTTGATTTCACAGAAAAATAACCAAAAAATCTCACCGTTTTCTTAATTTGGAATGATTTCATCCTTTTTAAAGTATTATATGGAAGATTCAGGTCATGATTTCCTAAAACAAGATAAAACAAATGAAATCGCGTCGCAAACAAATACCACGTTTTTGATCAAAATCACCGATCGGATATAAATCCATGATCTGACATAATACTCACCAATAATTTAATCCATTTAACGGATTTAAATAAAGTTTGGGCTTTAAAAAGCCATGATGCAAAAAGATTTTAAAATTCTAATAAAAAATCATCTTGTCAGATGCAAAGATAAACGGAAAGTGAACTAAAAATGATTCTCCCACTTCACAAATAAAACCAACTCCTGTCAAAGTCAAACCAAAAACTGTCAACTACAAACGAATTTTTTTGATAAACAATAAAGACGTTTTGGCGTCTCACATCGCCCATTCAACTAGATAAGGAAATAACAAAATATCGGCGTCTCACATCGCCCATTCGGTCAAAAATTGCGAATAAATATTAAGGAATTCATAAAAATCTGTAACGTGTAAAACCTACGTTACATTAGATGCGTTTTATAAGGGACCTTCACCTGCCCTGATGTTAGCTCAGAATTGCTCCCAAAGATATGACATTGACAAACATCTCATCTTACGGGATCCTAAGCAATCAAGTGCTATTTGCATCTCATAACCTCTCTTAAGTAATACCTAGTAATTTCTTAGCTGACTTTCAAAAAGTAGGAGGTTCTCAATTTGGTTGTATATTTTTACTTCAGAACTCCCCTCATTTATGAACTGTTATTTTAATTTTTTTATACTATAATGTGACGAGACGAGCAAGACGTTCGCCTAGTGGTAAGCGTCACGCTTGACACTAACGGTAGCAGTGCCAGAATTGTGAACCTGCAAATACAATCCTGCGCCGCACTGCACTGCGCTCGTTACCCTGAGATATTAGATGTTAAATCGCTTCATACCCAGTAATTCTGGCACACTACTGCTTGGTTGAATAACTGGCAAAGGTGTGGTACTTTCCCGGATGGACACTCTAATAGAGTCCTACCACTACAAACTACATACTAGTTATCGACATATGATTTTGAAATCCTTGTTTTTTAATAGGTCGTTTTTTGGTGCCTTAGTACAGGGCACTGCGATGCAATTATGCCGTGCCCGTCAAAAGTTTACAAAGCTCGTTGATTAGACCGGGCCCTTACTGGTTGTTGTAGCGACGGCCCGCGCGCGACGGCGGCGCGCACTGCGGCGAGCGGCGCGCGCGCCGCGGCCCGCAAGCACAGAACGCAGTGCGCGCGACCCGCCGCCACAGCTGCGGCCCGCACAGCTCGCGCGCTGTGCTCTCATACTGAGCGAGATCAACAGGAAGATCGGAGCGGTCACCTGGCAGCCGCCCGCTTAGACCAACTTCTCACGCTGGCGGCCCGCATTCCGCTCGCCGACCAACTGCGGCCCGCATGGGACCTGCTGCCAAACTGCGGTCCGCGTTGCTCTTAATATCATATGGAATGTAGTTGTGACGTGAGTGAACACGACAGAAGTTTGCCAATATTATTAGACATGTAACTAGATTTTTTTAAGAGACCATAGAAACTGTCAAAACACTGCCAACATTACGATCAAAATCACCCGCCCGCTAAGGTTACCTAACATCCGCGCCCGCGCGCCGGACAGAATAAATAATAGTTGAGAAGAAAGAAGACAGAAAGTTCACTCCGCAAAGGAATTGAAATAAATAAGGACTCTATATACTAGGCAATAAAGTAGCAATTCAACTCGCACAGCGCTGGATACTGCTCGCTATATTCACCTGGATATACTCTCTTTCTATCACGTATGCTTAGTGCGACGAGGCTAGCGTGCGGGCGGCCACTGACCTCAGCTTTGCATTGTCCTCTCGGAGCGGAGCGCCGGCCGAACATACCTAAACTGCGGAGTGACACCCCCTGACCTTGATGGTACAGTCAGCATGTGCAGTCCGATTCTAAGTTTATCTTCTTTTTTTTATTGTAGGCTTGAATTTGACTGCTGTCTCGCCTGATGCTAAGTAATGCTGCAATGTAGATGGAGCACAGTTGCCTAGAAGAAACTGATTCACTCGCGAATTTTAAGTATTTATATCTCTGAGCGCAGTCCAGGATAGAGGTTCGAAGTTAGGCATCATATCGGCTCATTTCGAACCTCTATAAATAAATACTTACAAGAGCTGCAGGCTAATCATGTAACTGTTCGGGATCGCGATTCGGATCGCGATTTGTCATAAATGTCACTTGTCACTGTCACAGCTTCACAGTATCACGGAGGGATTTCTCACGCTATCGTTATCGAACGAATGCATTGATTTCCTTAATTAAGTTAAGCAAATCCGTCGGTCTTTTGGAGTTTCATCCTGCCCGGCAGGGTCAAATGAGTTTTGGCAGTGACAGTGACAAGTGTCTATTTTTGACAACTCGTATCCGAATCGCGATCCCGAAAAGTTACATGATAGGCCCGCTGTTTATTATGTTGTTTAGAAACAATATCTTAGTCTGGTCGATGGTCGTTAGAAAAAAAAGGCGCCAATTTTAGGCATGGGCTTTCTAATAAAACTTAATTTTAGAAATATTGCCGTGTAAATAATTTTGTACAGATTAAGTACTTGTGATAATTAATAGATTTAATTAATTTTATTTTATGTAGGTGGCGATTTTAAAGTCGTCTTTTAAAACAATACTTTTCAAATATATGTTATGCTCATAAATGTGTTTTTTTCTTTGTAACTTTAAGTTTTTACAGGGTTTCGCGTATCTGTATTACTAAACAGATAGGAGGATGTTGTACTCATCGTATACTTTTACAACTTTCGCTATGGGACCAATCTTAAAATCACGAAAAGTTTACTATAGGGCCAACCTTAAAACATTAACGTATGAACGTTGATTACGTTCATTAGTCTAAGCTTTAAAATTACGAAAAATTTACTATGGGGCCAACCTTGAAATCACGAAAATAACGACTGTTACTACTAATAATGTAACTCTTTCTCGACAAAATGGCTATGGAACAGAGTTTTTTCGCAATAGACTACATGACTGGTTTTTTTTATTGTCCTATAAAAAGTGGCCCTTAAATATAGCTGATTAATGAAAAGAAAATTAAAATCTGACCAAAAATAAGCGACTTATTAGCATTTTAATATCATGCTAGACAGAGAGGCGAAACAGCAAAACGTGACGTCACTTCTCAGTACGCCATATCTATAACTATAAAAGGCTTTGTCCTGACTGACTGACTGACTGACTGACTGACTGACATATAGACAACGTACAGCCCAAACCGCTAAACGTAGAGACTTGAAATTTGGAGGGTATGTTTTTGGAGAGGTGTAAACGCACACTAAGAAAGGATTTTTCGAAAATCAACCCCGAAGGGGGTTAAATGGGGTGTTAAAGTTTGTATGAAACTTTTTATTCTCTGGTTCGATTGATACAAAACTTGGTATACATATTCTACTATAAAAATAAGAAGATACGGGTGTCACAGTTTTTTCAAAATCAGCTCCCGTTAGTATAAAAAAAACGAAGTTTTAGTGATAGTACGTTTGTTTCTCCTTAATTTTGTAACGGCTGTACATATTCAAATGAAATTTGGTATAGGGATGGGGATAGATGTGGGGATGGGGGTGGGGGTGGGGGTGGCGATGATACTGGGAACGGAGACGGGACGGAGATAGGCATGTTAATATTAAGATTACAATTGGTATCGGGATGGGGATGGGGATGGGGATGGGGTGGGGATGGGGTGGGGATAAGGATGGGTTGGGGATTTGGTGGGGATGGGATGTGGATGTGGATGAGGCTGGGAACGGGGATGGGCGTGTCCATATTAAGATGAAAGTTGAAATCGGGATGGGGGTGGGGATGGGATGGGGTGAGGATGGGGTGAGGGATGGGGATGAGGGAGGGAACGGGGATGGTGACGGGGATGGGCGTGTTCATATTAAAATTACATTTGGTATCGGGATGGGGATGGGGAAGGGGCCGCTTATAGGGATGAGGCTGGGAATGGGGACGGGGATGGGCGTATTTATTGGTCGGCTGAACAGATGGAGCTGCATTTTTGGATAGGTAGTTATAGCATAAGGTTCGGAAACGGACATAGGCTATTTTTTTGTAGGTCCACGCAGACGACTGTTTGACGGACATAATTATTATAGATACTGTACAGCCTAATCTGCTAAATTATTTTTTAATCTATCTATCTATCTATTCTATCTATAACTATAAAAGGCTTTGTCCTGACTGACTGACTGACTGACTGACTGACTGACATATAGACAACGTACAGCCCAAACCGCTAAACGTAGAGACTTGAAATTTGGAGGGTATGTTTTTGGAGAGGTGTAAACGCCCACTAAGAAAGGATTTTTCGAAAATCAACCCCGAAGGGGGTTAAATGGGGTGTTAAAGTTTGTATGAAACTTTTTATTCTCTGGTTCGATTGATACAAAACTTGGTATACATATTCTACTATAAAAATAAGAAGATACGGGTGTCACAGTTTTTTCAAAATCAGCTCCCGTTAGTATAAAAAAAAAACGAAGTTTTAGTGATAGTACGTTTGTTTCTCCTTAACTTTGTAACGGCTGTACATATTCAAATGAAATTTGGTATAGGGATGGGGATAGATGTGGGGATGGGGGAGGGGGTGGGGGTGGCGATGATACTGGGAACGGAGACGGGACGGAGATAGGCATGTTAATATTAAGATTACAATTGGTATCGGGATGGGGATGGGGATGGGGATGGGGATGGGGATGGGGATGGGGTGGGGGTGGGTTGGGGATAAGGATGGGGTGGGGATTTGGTGGGGATGGGATGTGGATGTGGATGAGGCTGGGAACGGGGATGGGCGTGTCCATATTAAGATGAAAGTTGAAATCGGGATGGGGGGTGGGGATGGGATGTGGTGAGGATGGGGTTCGGGATGGGGATGAGGGAGGGAACGGGGATGGTGACGGGGATGGTGACGGGGATGGTGACGGGGATGGGCGTGTTCATATTAAAATTACATTTGGTATCGGGATGGGGATGGGGAAGGGGCCGCTTATAGGGATGAGGCTGGGAATGGGGACGGGGATGGGCGTATTTATTGGTCGGCTGAACAGATGGAGCTGCATTTTTGGATAGGTAGTTATAGCATAAGGTTCGGAAACGGACATAGGCTATTTTTTTGTAGGTCCACGCAGACGACTGTTTGACGGACATAATTATTATAGATACTGTACAGCCTAAGCTGCTAAATTATTTTTTAATCTATAACTATAAAAGGCTTTGTCCTGACTGACTGACTGACTGACTGACTGACTGACATATAGACAACGTACAGCCCAAACCGCTAAACGTAGAGACTTGAAATTTGGAGGGTATGTTTTTGGAGAGGTGTAAACGCCCACTAAGAAAGGATTTTTCGAAAATCAACCCCGAAGGGGGTTAAATGGGGTGTTAAAGTTTGTATGAAACTTTTTATTCTCTGGTTCGATTGATACAAAACTTGGTATACATATTCTACTATAAAAATAAAAAGATACGGGTGTCACAGTTTTTTCAAAATCAGCTCCCGTTAGTATTAAAAAAAAACGAAGTTTTAGTGATAGTACGTTTGTTTCTCCTTAACTTTGAACGGCTGTACATATTCAAATGAAATTTGGTATAGGTATGGGGATAGATGTGGGGATGGGGGTGGGGGTGGGGGTGGCGATGATACTGGGAACGGAGACGGGACTGAGATAGGCATGTTCATATTAAGATTACAATTGGTATCGGGATGGGGATGGGGTGGGGATGGGGTGGGGATTTGGTGGGGACAGGTGGGGATGGGATGTGGATGTGGATGAGGCTGGGAACGGGGATGGGCGTGTCCATATTAAGATGAAAGTTGAAATCGGGATGGGGGTGGGGATGGGATGGGGTGAGGATGGGGTTCGGGATGGGGATGAGGGAGGGAACGGGGATGGGGACGGGGATGGGCGTGTTCATATTAAAATTACATTTGGTATAGGGATGGGGATGGGGAAGGGGCCGCTTATAGGGATGAGGCTGGGAATGGGGACGGGGATGGGCGTATTTATTGGTCGGCTGAACAGATGGAGCTGCATTTTTGGATAGGTAGTTATAGCATAAGGTTCGGAAACGGACATAGGCTATTTTTTTGTAGGTCCACGCAGACGACTGTTTGACGGACATAATTATTATAGATACTGTACAGCCTAAGCTGCTAAATAATTTTTTATATTAAATTTGATCATCCTCAAGCAAACTTAAAGACTTGCAAGCGGCTTGGAAAAAATGCAATAATATACGTATTTTAGTGATTCAATTGATTTGGGCCCCGATTTAACCGAATTCCAGTATTCAACATTACTACGCGGGCAAAGCCGCGGGCAAAAGCTAGTAAATTATATTCTGACAAGTAAGGCGTGACGTCATTTTTTGTTTTGTGGGAAAGGGACAGAGTTGTCTCTACTAAAAACTTTAAACGCTTATATATCAGAACATTAGTAACCGATTTAAATTATTTTTTCACTAAACATACTATATTTACTTAAATTCTTCAGATTATTAAAGCTATTGATTTCAACGATATAAACATCAGTCATCTACCCTATTTCAAGGTCTATGCTCTTTGGCAGAGAGGTAAGCTTTAGCTTGCTAATGTGCATGATTGAAGGACCTATTAGTTACGGTGTGCATTTCCCTGGCGAAAAAGTGGCAATTTTCTAGTTTTGATTTCGGCCAAGAATTAGATAGATTTTCTCTTTATTTTTCACACCAAAAATACACACAAAAATAAACAGCGTAATAACTAGTGTACCTAAACAGTAATTAGTGTATGATTATAACGTTGTGTAAAATGATAGTAATTTACACAGAGTAATAGAAGCAGAGATGTGAAAGGATTTTTCCATAGAAGGACGCGTGATCGTGCCGGAGGTGTAGGGTTGGCGGGAGGAGCGGTACATTCCGCACATGGTGCTGCCATCTAGCAGAATTCACGATAAGTTATTGAGAAGTGCTTTATCGACTCTTAAACGCTAGATTTACTACTAGTGGCGCCATCTCTGGAGCTGGTTAAAAACATCAAAAACGTTACACATTTCATAAACAAACCACAAAAAACAAATAAAATTACTTATGAATGAAATGAGACGCCAATCATGACATCGGAATGTTTGCCTCGATAATAAATGCAAGAAAAAACGCAGCCACTCATTTTTACAACAACGCGTTCAGGGTGCTGTTGGGGCTGCCATGGCGCTGTAGTGCGTCGGGGATGTTTGCGGACGGCCAGGTGGATGGCTTTCACGCCATACTCCGCAAACGGGCCGCCTCGATGCTCTGCCGCGTCCGGGGCAGCACTAACAGCTTCCTGCGTGTTGTGGCTGCCCGACTCGACTGCCCTATCATCACACATGCCGCGCAACTGCATATGTACTATGACCCTTTCAAGAAGAAGACTTTGGTAGGTAGTAAAGTGAGTCTCAATAATAATAATTTTATTTAATGTATAATTTATAAACTATTTTGATTTAGAGATAAGTATTATTTAGAATTAAATGAATTTGATTCATTGAATTTAGAGAAATTTATTCCGGACATGCTCTGCTAATGATTATTATTATTTTGACTCACTGAAATTTTATTTTTATTCTGACATTTTATTTTGTCTGACATTTGTACCGATATTATTGTATTTTATTTTCTTGAATTTATTGATGTATTTTATATAATGTTTTAGTGTGAATCTTATTATGGTCTAAGTCTGAAAATAAATTATTTGAATTTGAATTTTCTTTTCACTTTTACTTCGTAAAAAACACTAAAAGTCGTACATCTGTTTTGAAAGCCTGAATGACTGCTACGTGAGGCGGTCGCTCGCAGACTGACCAAATAAGTGTGACGTCACACACTCCGTCCGCAAATTTGTTCTACGGCCGTAAGTTCCTCATCGCAACTCCCTATTCTCCATGGTGATTTAACAAAAACGTGAAGTCGTTGTTTCAAATCCCGGGCCCGTACCAATGAGCTTTTTGGAGTTCATGTACGGATTTTTACACCGCGGGGTTTTCGATGAAGCAAAACATTGTGAGAAACCTGCGTATGTCCGGAAAAAAATACGATGGCGTAAGTGAATACACCAACCTCTGGGACAGCATGGTGTAAGGCCAGGGACCGTACCATGAGCGCTTATTCCGGTACCGAATACGCTGTGCTGCCGACGCTGCGCGACTGAACTTTATAGCCTTGCATTAAGGTTCGCGGTCGCACAGTGTCGGCAGCTGCACCTATTCGGTCCCGCTATAACCCCTGGGCCCTGTTTTATAAAGCTACAAGTCTTGTATCTGTAGTGAAAAACTGGCAACACAGCAAAAAAAAATAGAGTACGGCGTTTTCTAAAGCTACAAGACAACCAGTGTACAAACTACAAGTACAAGCTCTTGTGTAAACACTGTTTTAAACTATCACGGTATCACTATCACTTTGTCGGGACTTGGGTTCGAGTTCGAGTTCCAGTAATCGTAGTAAAAGACTTAGAAAGAGGGTAGTTCGTTATGTTTTTTTCGAACTCTTTTACCAACCACCCGCATTCTTCAGTCTACTCGTGAACATGGTGCATGCAACTGCGCCGAAATATCGCGAGCTCATTTCACAACATAATCACGGTAAATATCCTGTTAATAATAATAGAACTTTAGTAAGCTCTTTGTATATAAGTTAAAGACAAACCATCTACCTGTAACTGCTAACTTGTAGTTACTGGTACAAGAAGCTAGTACAATTGTAAGCTTGTGCTACTAAAGCTACAAGTGCATTATAAAAGCCAGGGTCCGTACCGTGAACCGCTTATAGCGGGACCGAATAGGTTCAGCTGCCGACGCTGCGCGACTGTGAATTGTATCGCCTCGCAATAAGGTTCGCGGTCTCGCAGTGTCGGCAGCTGAACCTATTCGGTCACGCTATAAGTGGTTCACGGTGGGCCCCAGGAGTGGATTATTACCGGTACATTATTATCATGCTTGTCGGATTTGGCTAGGTACGAACCGCATCAGATAATAATGGTACTTTGGCGGGCGAGGAGAGTAACATAATATTATCACACGTAGTATTTTAATGATTATCAACATTAAGGCACACTTCACATGATTTTAAACGATTAGAACTTGGGGACAAGGCGTTCCGCTAAGTAACCAATGCGACCGCTCTCCACGACTACCCTCCATAAAACTGGAGCGTGTCCGCAGGCTCCAGCGCACCAGCGCCTCTGTCGGACGGTATGCGAAACCCACTAAATTCCGATTGGTTGCCATCAACCGGCCAACGACCAATCAGCGTCGCACGTTACTAGCGTTACAGCGGAGATGGCGCCACTTCTATCTCAAGTTCACCAAAAGTAAACTAGGCGGCGTGATACTAAACCAGCGTGATATACGAAGGAGGTAATTAAAGCACGCTCCGACATGCTAATTAAATAATCATTATTTGGTTTTAGACTAAATATCATTCGTTTGTGACTATGATACTATTTCAGATAATAATGCCACTTGTTATTGCTGTTGATAATATTTTCATATCAGGTTAGGTGTAGATACAAGGTTGGGAGGTCATCTAGGTCCGTTGGAGGTCATCTAGGTCCGTTGGAGGTCATCTAGGTCCGTTGGAGGTAATCTAGGTCCGTTAGATTAAACGTTGCCCGTGCACAGCAAAGTGTCATTGAAACTGGAAGAAAACATCAGTATATTATTGTCGAAGAAGGTGGAATGTCTTTACACAACTATAGAAAATATAATTGAGTTTGCCCCCACGTCACGCGCTATAACCATATTGAACTAAATATCTAAGGAATTGGATATTTTTTCATGTACTCTGGCAGAATTCACAAAAACAGCTCACAAGCTTTGTGAATATTAAGTTTAAGCCAATTACCATAATTATAATTTTATCATAAGTTTTATAAGATTAAAGTTAGTTAATCTGTAACAAAAGTATCGGCTTGGTATAGGACTGTTATGATACTATTAATGCTGTTTTAATAAATAAATAATAATACTATAGGTAATATAATATATTATTAATTAATTTATAAGTCCCAGGTTTACGAGGTAGGTACGTACAAATTAAGGTCTTATTGCTAGAGCTTGCCACTATAGGCGTATGAATACAAAATGCCACTAAAAAGATAGGCAATGCAAATAATACACAAGAAAAAAGTACTACAGTTAGTATACCCGCTCAAGCGCCATCCCGCGGTATCAAATTTCAAATAAGTGTCCCGGTCCGCGCCGCCGGCGCCAGGTATTTCCCGCGCATTCTAAGTGACCGTCTCGAAAGCGCCTCTTACGACACTGAGTGACAAAATTGATGACAGGACTCATTGAAGAACCAAGGAATACGTTACGTAAATAATTTTGGCTAGTGTAGTAATAAAATATTATGCTAAGTTAGGCAAACTTGTCCGAACAAAAAAATATGTTGTTTTTTAAAACATTATTAATTTGAAAATGAAAGCGATAGCATACTGTTTTTTATTTTTATTACAAACGTATATGAACATAGCATTACTATAAGGTAAAAATATCCACATTTTTTGATTTAGAAAAAAAAAAAACAAAAAAAAATAGATCAATAGCATACAGAAGAAAAATACGACTAGCGCTTTTTTTGTACTTCGTGCATAGATTAAAATACCCACAGAGAGTGCAAAGACTTGTAACTTCAAGCAAATATATCAAAGATCCGTATTAGACTCACTAACGCCATCTGTTTGATTTACATTTCTTCTTCTTCTTCTTTCTTCCCCATTCAAATTATGAGGTAAATCATATGGCGCGAATTTCGTGCAACTGGAGTTGCAGGAAGTATAATTGCTTCGGGGAACGTGCAACCACGGTTGCACGGGCGCTCTAGCGGATACAGAGATTCACTAGATATAACGTTTAACGAGTTGGCATGTTTAAAACACTTACCTAACGTAACCTAACGTAAATCCCGGTCAAAATATCTGTGTATCTAGTTAAAACATATTTATTTGTACAAATAGGTAGTGTAAGAATTAAAGATTTCTTACCAAATATATTATTATACATTGTTATATAATTAACAAATTCATAATTCGTTTTAATTGGATGAGAGCTTAAGGGCGAATTGGGAGAGGTGTTGCACTCTAGAGAGGTGCACAGATATTTGACTGGGTTGTACATAAACTCCAAAGAGCTCATTGGTACGGGCCTGGTTTAAACCCGCGACCGCACGAAAACAATTTGAGCGGTCTCCTAATTGCCAATTAGGCGATACGACACGACTACGTAGCCTTGGCCTTACGCACTTAGCTCGTAGAGCTGATATAACGTATTAACAACAAGTGATACAGTATTAAATACATTAAAAAGTATCTCAATCTCACTGAATGATAGTGATAAACTAGCTAATTGATACATATAGGCTGATTTTGAAAAGACAAATTAGTCGTGATTCTGTGCCGATCAAGATGAGAGCGCTAGGTGTATTGTTAGGTGTGATTCTCGTCGGCCGTAGTTACGGGTAAGTGACTGAATATCATCTATGGGAAATACAGGAAAGCGTAATAGTACATTATGATACAAGTGTACTATGTTGGTCATTACACTAGAGGCGGCATTATGCGGTATGATAAGGAAGCCGAGACTGTAATGATTTACATAGCACAAGAGTTTCATACAACTGTTTTCATCACAGTTGCGAGGAAAATCAAACTTTTTTTGATAATAAAATCAACCACACAGCGAAAAAGTCAACAAACATTTGCGGAAAATGGCGCCCAAACCAGCAATGCGCGCGCAGGTTGACATTTACTTCAGTGGCATAAGAACTCTTTGTTGGTATTACAAAAAAACTAAGTATTACCCGACTATATTAAGAGTGCTTCGTATACATACGTCTAATTGCAGTCACGTACAAACTTGACTTTACCGGGTTATACCTATTATAGCACTAGTGCCGTAATGTAAAGTAAAAAGCACGTGTGCGTAATAGCTTGGATTATGAGCCTAAAACCGATGCAATAAGATCCACTTTACGAGCAAGTGTGATGAAAAATTATCTACACACCTAAGCCGCCGGGCAGGGCCGGCGGCCTTATTTTGGACCGAATTCGTTTCGGCGGCTTAGGTGTGTAGATAGTGTTTGGCGTCATGACCTATTATAGTTCCTGTAATATATGAGCCTCGCAGCAGAGAATGTGTTAAGGTCGGAAGACGCAGATGCCGTGGCTTCGTAAAATTGACACATTGGAGATGGACACGGATAGCACCAAATAAGGTGGGTTCCCAACGAGTCACACTCGTTACTCGTTCGAATTTTTCTTCCCATCGAGTAACACTGTTTCACTGATGTGACTCGTTGGGATAACGTTTTGAAATAAAAGTTTCATCCAGCAACAGTGTGACTCGATGGGAAGATTAAGATCCCAACGAGTCACACTAAGTTATTTCTCTCGATCAAGCCTACAATCCATATTCACCCGACCTTGCCCCTAGTGATTTCTATCTATGTCCGAGGTTGAAGGAGTCACTGGGGCAGAGATTCGAAAATGATAAAGCAGTATTCGCTGCAGTTTTGAAACTTGAACTTGAAACTCCTGTAATTTTTATAGGTGCTCAGGATGAAGAGTTTTTTAAGATAGGATTTTTAAGCTTAGAAAACGTATTAGATTAGATAGTGTATCACGCTAAAAGGCAACTATATCGAAAAATTAAATAACATTTAATAAAATTTACCGGCAACATACTCATTCTCACTTTGTATAGGACGCCCCTCGTATGTTCATCTTTTTTGCTTGTTAATCTCAAAAATCATAACCCTTCATAGGTCGCCGACGCCAGTGGTGTACGACACTATAGTGGTGGGCTTGGGCGCCGCCGGCTCCGCAGCCGCTTCCACCCTCGCGCAGGCCGGCAGGAAGGTGCTGGCGCTGGAGGCGCAGGGCAGGGTCGGCGGCAGGGTGCACACCGTGCCCTTCGGAGACGGCATTGTGGAGCTCGGCGCCGAGTGGTAAGACTTCAATAGCAGGGATATACGTACACGTCCAGAAAATCAGGTTTGTTAATTTTCTGCAGGATTCCTTTTGATGAATGCTACTGTACTGTGTTGCTTCAACTTCCATATCCCTTTATACTACCTGTGTTTTGACCTACGTTTCTATCTATCTAGCTATCAAAAAGGAGTAAATTTTTATTAAAAGTAAATAATAGGCTTGCGTTTGACCGTTAAGGATCGACAAGTTGACGGCTCGAACTCATCGGTGGGCGCGGCTAAAAAGCATGCTCTCTTCATCAAACAAACTGTGGGAAAGGGAGAAAGAAAGATAAATGAGCGCGCAAATTTTTTTTGTCGACCTTTGACTGCTGTAATGTGGTTGAATAAACTCTTGAGTAAATTTATTCCAACTTAAGTTATTTGAAATGTTTATGGACTAAACTATGCCGCTTGATAAATTATTTTAGAGTTTTCGTATTCCTTATGTTATTTATTTACGTCCAATGTAGCGTTAAAATTGAGCTAAAATACAAGATGTTTCCTGGCTCATAACTTTCATGTTTATTAACTTTTTACTTTCATAATAATTTACAATCCTAGATAATGAAGAGATTAATCGATATAATACTTAGTCTTGGACCTACAAAATTACATAGTGGAGTAGTAATACTACCGCGTTTCTATGGAGAAGTGACCAACTTGTCTACTCTTAACGCCTGATATTGGGTAAGGGGAACAAAGGTGCGATCTACCTACATGGTACACGTTTGCCTAGTAGAAACCGATTTACTCGGACTTGAAAATACCCAGAACTTATATCGATAGGAAAGACCCACTCGCGAATCGCATTGCACTGTTTAGTAGTTCTTTCCCATAATAAAAGTGGAATCAAACCGTTTCGTTCGTTTTAGGATCCACGGCACAGAATCTTCATCCACCTACGAGCTGGCAATCAAAAACAACATAACGATTCTGCTACAGGATGGCGTTGCGAATGTGTACTTCTCTGACGGTACCTCGGACAGGGCGGAAATCGTGAAAGACCTCTCCAAATTCGCTTTGCAGGTGGTCGATGATCCACCGGAGAAGCCTGAACCTTTGGGACAGTACATTACTAGAAGGTATTTCAAACAAAGACTACAACTTTTTTATGTTTTAGTTTATTTTGTCTTAGAGAATTAATTACATAGCTCAATTTATAACTCTGCCTAACTGCATAGCAGTTTGTAGGCAGACATTGACTCTCATATTCATTACTATTTAACTAAGAGTATGTAGGAGTAGGTATTGACATTTTAGCGATAAGTAAGCTTATAGTAACTCAATATATGTTCACTTATAGGTACACAGGTTATTTACATAGATATTCTATTTAACAGTAGTTTTTTCAAAGGCTAATTTAAATGTAAATTACACTAAACCCTGTTGACTGATCGTCCGACTTATTATCATGCGAAAATTAGTAGTTTAAAAACCACTCCTAGCCACTGCGAGTACGTCAGAATTTCAATGAAAATCATATGAGATTGCGTCATCCCAGTGATTGGCCAATCGCAAGCATAGAACGTTACCTCGCCCCCTGCCCGCAACGGTGAGTCGTGTTTGTAGGAGAAATTATGTTCACGAGCCATCAACAGTCTATATGATCTATGATTTCAAACCTATCGAGCTCGTACTAATGAGCTCTTTGGAGTTTATGTACGGATCTTCACCCAGGTGGAAAGCCTAGTTGACACATGGGTCAGTACCCGGAATTTCATACCCCTCGCTTTTCGGTGAAGAAATACATTGCCGAAAACCGGAGGTAAGCAGACGTTACCGGACGAAACCGGATGTTACTTTCATAATTCTCTCCATCCTAAGGTTGTCTGAAAGAGATCGCTTTCAGCGATAAGGCCACCATTTTTGTGTACTAGTATATAACTTATTTAATCCTTTGTGTGTATGTTTCTTTTGTGTGATCAATAAAGAGTTAATCTATCTATCTATCTGGGCCAGGATATGGCTCAAACTCTATGAGGTAGACCTAGGTAAACTATGCCTTTCTTTCTAAATACGTACGTACGTAATCCTAAAGAACGTATTGGGTACGGACGCGGGATCAAAACGACAACATCACGATAACAAAACAAAGCACGTCTTCACTCAACAGACTACTCGGCTTTTACCTACCTGTCTTTTTGGTTAAAACGTGCCCTTTTGTCAACACCCCAGAGTTCGTGCCTACATAGAAGAGAAGTATCCCTCCGTGGCCAACGACACCGCTTTCGTAAACGGTGTCCTCGAGTTGCTGGACCCGTTGATCAACACGTACGAGTCTGCTAACAGCTGGAATGACATCACCACGCAGTTGCATTACCAAGAGCTTGGCGGGGAACAAGCTATGAGCTGGCACACATACGGGTACAAGACGCTGTTTGAACTTCTGCTGGTAAGCTATTAACACTGTTTTTTCCAGATATTTCTATCAACTTCACAACATACATATCTAGGTACTTGGCACCATTCAAGGGAGGCCTTCGTCCAGCAACGGTCTTCGGCTGTTGAAGACCGCATTCTCAAAGAAGGTTGATGTCAGGCAGGTTTTCCAACCCGTGTCTTGTTGAGTAGCTCAGGGTAGACTTATTTCCAGAACACATACAACAATGGTCCAGGGTACCCCACGCTGGAGACCAAGCTGAACTCGGAGGTGACGCGCATCCAGTGGCCGCAGGACCCCCGGGACAACGTGCTCGTCACGGTCAAGGATGGTACGACTTACACTGCGAAGAACGTCATTGTTACCGTCTCGGTTGGCGTGCTTAAAGAGAGGTAAGACAATGTGGTCGATTCTGGCGGTTTTAGTTGACAGTTTTTAAACTAACTAAAGTATTGCTGTCCTTAGCTAACATGCCTAGTAAAAAAGTGACAGCAATACTTTAGTTAGTTTAGAACTGTCAACTAAAACCGCCAGAATCGACCACATTATATACTTAGGTCATAGATTAAGTATATTTTATTCTTAATCTATGCTTAGGTTGACCCGACTATAGTGGGAACGTTTTTACGAGTCCTCGTCCGCGTGGTACATTGGCGCGGGGGTAGATGGGGCACAGCACTGCCCACTCCTCTCTAAGCCGAAAGGATGTTATTGTTTTCATCATTGAGAACATCTTTTCACAGCCCAATCCTAATTCGTAAAAAACTATAAGCTCTTCCATAGAAAATTCATTTATCCACTCACGGCTATACAATGCCGGTTAACAATGCTAATGTGTTCAATCGACTTCATAAAAGGAGGTTTCAATTCGACTGTATGTTTTTTTTGTATGTATGTTACGCGATTACTCCGCCAATTATGAACAGATTTTGATGATTATTTTTTGTTTGGTAGGTAATAATACTTCAGAGGTGGTC
Organism: Erannis defoliaria; assembly: GCA_905404285.2. NCBI lineage: Eukaryota > Metazoa > Arthropoda > Insecta > Lepidoptera > Geometridae > Erannis > Erannis defoliaria. The sequence goes on along the minus strand of FR990093.1, from coordinate 1,089,423 downwards.
CTATATGTTTTTTTTATCGAAATCGGTTCAGTAGTTTGGTTTTTAAATCATAATTACTAGAAAATATGAAGATGTCATCCGGGTACTCGAAGTTGAAGTCGATTGTATATTTTTTTAAGTGTATTATTTAATCATCCATATTTAATAGATTCAATTTCTTCCTTAAACAGATACAAGACCCTATTCTCCCCTTCGCTCTCGGAACAGAAAATCCGACCAATCGAAGCCATTTCCCTCGGAGTATGCGCCAAAGTGATATTTAGGTTCGAGCGGGCGTGGTATCCGGCAAACAATTTCGCGTTCTTTGTCTGGCGCCCGGAAGATAAGGCGAGTGTGAGCGAGGAAGACAAGTGGTTGTTGCGGGTCAACACGCCGGGATCTCCGATGTCGTCTAACACTTCACTCACTGTTTGGGCTTGTGGAGGCACCGCTAAAACGGTCAGTATTATTTTTGTGATTTTGCTACGTGTAGTGCCATCTATCCATCATAGGAGTATCATCTTTTGTAGTGGTAGGACTCTATTGCAGAACCAGCCTGGGGAAGTACCACACCTTTGCTAGTTATTCAACCGCCAAGAAGTAGTGTGCAAGCATTACTGTGTTCCGGTTTGAAGGGCACTGCTACCAGATAAATTACTGGGTATGAAGATATTTAACATATAATATCTCAGGGTGACGAGCGCAGTGCGGTGCGGCGCAGGATTGTATTCGCAAGTTCACAATTCTGGTACTGCTACTGTTAGTGGCAGGCGTCACGCTTACCATCAGGTGAAAGTCATGCTCATCTCGTCACTTGACTGAATAAAATAAAATAAAAAAAACATGCGCTGCGATAGCCAATCAGTGCCGGTGGAACATGCGTCGCGCCGCGCCACCATAGCCAATCAGCGACGCGAGCCTGCATCGCGCAATCAAAGTTTCTATGGCGGTAAAAAATATCATTACAAGTCTACTGGCCGATTTTGATAATAATTGGAAGAAACTTTACGTACGTACCGAATCACAAACAAGAATTTCGAATATGATCAAAATCGGCCGGTAAATGGGACCGTAACAAACTTGCTCCCACTCAGTGGGGGAAATACGTCTCCAATCAAAAATAGCCGACGATGAAATAGTACATTGTTATTCTAGGGGTGAAAGTAACTTATTTAGTGCCGAGACGGGGTTTGGGTTTGATAACAGTTCGAGGAACTAAATAAGTCTTTAACCCCGAGGTAAACACAGTGCTTTTCATTACGAATACAAGGATAAAACTTAAAATAAACTGACACTGAAAAATTCACGAGAAATGCGGGACTATTATCCTCTGAGGAGAAAAAGAAACCTTGGAACATGGTTCAATACAAATTTATGTGAAAATAGAACTAGTTTTTTTTTAATAAATTGAGTCTGTCATTTGTCAACTGTCACTGTCAGCTGAAAGTGATTCTCCCTAGGACTGAAATGTATTACTCTCAACTCTCAACCCGGTTTTTGGAGGGAACACGGAAAAATCATGTCGTTGCATTCTATTATTTTCTTAAACTTGTGTTTTTTCGCGAATTAATGATTAAAAATGGTGGTGTTTTATTCGTTGAGTGTTGAATTACATGCACGAGTGTGGGCAAGTGATATAATGTGGTGAAACATGTCTTTTTGTGTTGTTTTCAAAACTCCGTAGAAGCTCATAGTAAAGTCGCCACAATTTTACTAGGGCATGATTTGGACTCGACTATGACTAATTTCGTGTGACTGACTGTGATATCATGACATATTTGACTTGATTTTAATATAAATACATGAAAATTCATAAACTTGACACTGGCAGAATGCACAACGTGCGATGCCAAGAACTAAGAAAAAAAAACTCTCAACCCGCTCCTCGGGCAACTTCAGACCTACTTTCCGAGTAAGAGTAATGAAAAATTCTATAAAATTGTAGAATCTGTACCTATATCAAGTTTCGTCAAGGTTCGTTGAAAAATACGTCCTGTCCTGGGGCCGTACCATGAACGCTTATATCAGATCGAATAGGTTCAGCTGCCGATACTGTGCAACCGCGAATCTTATTGCAGGGCGATAAAATTCAGTCGGCAGCTGAGCCTGTTCGGTCCCGGAATACAGGGTCCGCGGAAATACTCCATGACGGGGAGGGGGAAACTTTTTTGGTCACCCCTTCCTTTCTCCGACCAAGGCTTCCGGGAAATTAACTGCAGTTATAAGAAGAAACAGAGATGACTAGGTCAATCAAATTGTCAGTCACATCTCTGCGACAAATCTTACGTACAAGCGCTTTTTCAACAAAGCTCTGTGAAGGAGAAGGATAGTACAGAGAAACCTTTACCAGGTAATAAAAGTGGGGAGGGTGGCTCACCCGTTTGACTTTAGGGGGGCATTTGGCCCACTCTGCCCTCTACTTACACGGCCGCTGCCGGAATAAGCATTCATACAGCCCCTGCACGCGAGTACCAACACCAACCAGCCGGACAGGATAAAAGCAAATGTTGTCTGCAAAATTTCGAAAGCAAACTGTTGCAAATAATACGCTTTTAAAAAAATACAACCGACTTCAACATCGAATACCTGGATGACATCTTCATATTTTCTAGTAATTTTATTTAAAAACCAAACTACTTAACCGATTTCGATTAAATTTATATGGGACCACCTCTGAAGTATCACCTACCAAACAAAAAAATTATCATCAAAATCAGTTCATAATTGGCGGAGTAATCGCGAAACATACATACAACAAACAACATACAGTCGAATTGAGAACCTCCTTTTTTGAAGTCGGTTGATAATTCGCTCGCTTGGTCAAAAATACTAGATGTAGGCATTAACGGCCTTACTTAAAAACGCCGCTCAAAACGTAGTCACTGCTTAAACTTCTCTGTCTTGTTCTTGCATGTTTCACTTCACGTCAGAGAGAAGATGGCAGAGCATCTTAAGCAGTGATTAACGTTTGAGATTTTTTTTAAGTAAGACTGTAAGGATGTTGGTAACAAAAAAAAATGTTTTCAGATAGAATCACTGCCAGAGGAAGTCGTGTGGACGAAGGTGATGGGCCTGATTAGGAGGTTCATGGGAGCTAACAGAACCATACCGGAACCCGTACAGATGCTTAAGTGAGTAGCCAGACCAACAAATACAAATAGTTTATTGATAACACCAAAGTTACAAGTCAAATTTCATTAAGTATGTCACAAAAATAATCACTTAATAAAATGAAATAATAATTATAAAAATACGTTAATAATATCTTATTTTAAAATAAGCTTCAACGTCATAAAACAAATTCTCTTGTAACCACGCTCTGAGCTTGGTTTTGAAGCTCGCGGTGGAAGGAGCATCCCGAATGGAAGCTACTTATGTACTAATAGAATGGATCATCATCGGAGTTAAGAGGGCATCCGAGGCTGTCCGGGGCCTCCACAAGAGAGAGCCCACATAAATTATAGGTACTTACTAATAATATATAGGCTTTTAAAAAAAACAACATCAAACTTAAATTTTGAGTACCTGGATGGATCTTCATATTTCCAGTAATTTTGATATATTCCAGTAATTTTGATTTAAAAATCATACTACTGAACCGATTTCTATAAAATGTATATGGGACCAGCGACAATGATAATGGAATGGACAGGCCTAGCCCTAGCAAATCGTTCAAAAATAAACAAGACAACACAATCAAGCATACCTAGCTAAAAGTGTGCATATTACATTTGCCGGAAAATAGAGATAGCGAATCTAATTACTGCATGACAAAAAGAGAACACATGTACATGTATTAGAAGTTTGTATTGTCGTATCGTACGGCTCGCATGTCGCAAAGGCAGACTGATGACTGGTATGACTGAAGCGAGTGGAGAGCCGGCGCTCGAAAAACAGTCTTCAAAATCCGTGCGCTTATTTCCCGTCCATTCATCTTATTATTATCGTTGGTCGCTACAATGTATTATTTTCTTAAACTACATAGAGTTTTTTCGCGAATTGATGATTAAAGGGTGGTGTTTTATTCATTAAGTGTCGAATTACATGCACAAGTGTGGGCAAGTGATGTAACGTGGTGAAATATGTATTTTCGTATTATTTTCAAAACTCCGTAAAATTTGCCACAACTTTATTAGGGCAGGACTCGACTGTGAATAATTTCGTGTCAATTACTGTGATACTTTATAACCTTGAAAATGCATAAGACTTGTCACTGGCTGAATGCACAAAGTTGCAGACAAATCCTTAAAAAAAAAGTAGGCCCTGCAGGCTAATAATGTACCGGTATCACGGAGGGATTTTTCTCTCGCTATCGTTAACGAACGAATGCATTGATTTCCTAATTAAGTAAAGCAAATCCGTCGGTCTTTTGGCGTTTCCTCCTGCCCTGCAGGGTCAAATGAATTTTGGCGGGACAGTGACAAGTGACATTTATGACAAATCGCGATCCGAATCGGATCCCGAACAGTTACATGATTATCCTGCTGCCCGCCTAGCACGCGAGCCGTGATTAAAGTCTATCCACTCTTTTTCCCCCGCGAAAATAAGACAGACGTATCCATATTCTAGCTTTATCACATTCCCGCCCGGGGAAATACCAATTAGTCCTCGGCGCGTGCTAAGGGGGCTGTCCCTCCGAATCCTCCAATATGTAGGTATATCGTTTTTTTTCGCAGAACGTCGTGGTACTCGAACCCGTTCACCCGCGGCAGCTACTCGTACGACAACGTGCTCACCCCGCAGTACCCGACGGCGCGCGCCGACCTGGCCGCGCCCCTCCTGGACTCCGCGGGGGAGCCGAGGGTGCTGTTCGCGGGGGAAGCCACCGACACTTCGCATTTCTCCACAGGTTCTTATCACTTTCTTTACATTCGAGCATTACCTTAACATTGGAGATGCCAATGTTTTTTTTTGAACAAAGCGAAGGTATGTTTGTTGACCAAGCGAAGCGAACGCCTCTGAGTCAAAGGGGGCAAGTTGGCATTTGTATGTGTGTTTGTATTGTAGGTACCTAAGTATATTTTTGTGCGACGATAACTTACGAAACCTTTATGAAATTTTGTAAGCAAGTAGGTAGTTCGTGCAAATGCAACTACTTACCAAACACTGTTTTAAACAAGGTTGTTCATTATAATTATTATTTTACAACACATTTGCTCGAAAAGTGCATTTACGAAGCCTGTGTACATCGTTCGAAAGTTAAACATTACGCACCACACACAACGGAGCGTGCGGTAAAGTAGGTACTCTCAGCTAAGTACCTATTTTACCGCACTCGTGACTACTCGTGACTATGGTAAGAATTACGAATTACATTCGTCTACTCGTGGTGGACGTGAATTCAAACTTTTAACCGCCATGCTCGTAAATCAGCACTCAATGAATAAATCAATTTTTATATGATGCAAGTGTTGTAATGTAAAGTAATATAATCTTGAGAGATTCCATCTGCATTCCATTGTATTCTATACCATTGGAGGACTAAATCCTCTAAGAATACAATGGAATGCTTCGACATGATATTGACTTATTTCGCGTTCCCGCTAAAAACTCGATGAACTTTTTTTTTTCTTATTTTATTTGGCGTCGCACCTTGATGGAGTTGACAGGCAGTAAGTATATTTTTTTTTTCAGTGCATGGCGCGGTGGACTCTGGCCGACGGGAAGCGAACCGACTACTTTATGCTGGCAATTAAATGATTATTTGTGGCATTATTATATTATTTCATTAATAATTCGTACCTAGGGTATAATCATACATATTTAAATATGTATGATTATAAAATACCTACCTACCTTTTCAAACTTTTAATTTATATGTATTGTATATGTCATTAATTTATTTGTAAAATCACTGAAGTCAGAAGTCAAAGTAGGGCCTTCGCTTTTCTGTGTGTAAAATGATAACGACATATCGATTAGTACTATTTAAAACCGGCCGCAAACCATAAGAAAACCCCGATAGAAAAACCGGACGGTCGCGCCCGAAGGCGCTCCTTGCATAGATACGTTTTGTACTAGGTCCCGCACACCGTAAGAAATTTCTCGAGACGCCTCGAGACGAATGATATTATATGTATTTATTTCGATACTTATAACAAGAGTTCTCAATTTAACTGTTTTTGTTTCCAAAATTTGTTTTAATTTCTAGTGTTTTTCCGCTGTAATATCGTTTCGTGTACTTATAGCATGAAGGGACACACTAAAATCTACTGTAATTATCAACTTTAATTGAAATTGAACCTAACCTGAAACAAAAAAATAATTAAACCTAAAACAAAATGTCAATTAAACCTGAAAGCAATTTATTAATAAATTCTGAAAACAAATAATGATTTTAAGCTGTTTCAATGTAATATTTTCCTGAAACAAAATAATGATGAACAACCTGTAAATTGATATTAATTATTAACACACAACAATAATATGATCAATAAGTAATAAAACAAAAATAATTATATCACCCTTAATCCTTTAGAAGTACTCGGTTGTCGACACGTGTTTCACCTCTGCACGAGGCATCCTCAGGACGTGTTGACTCCTCAAGCGCTTGTTTTTGTTTGTTAGTTTGTTACGCGATTACATAATGAATTGATTTTGATGATTCTTTTTTTTTGTTTGGTTACTTCACAGGTGGTCTCATATTTTAATCGTTCCCTAGTTTAGTTCTTAAACCAAAAATAAGTGGAAAAAATATGACATCCAGGCTTGGAGGATTTCGCTGTACATAATCACTGCATCCAGGTGAGTAATCTTCGAGTGTGACAGTTTATTTGAAAGTTTGCCATGCGTGTTTACCTCACCCTGACCTCACCCCTACAAAATGTGACAGTAAAATGTAAGCAGGGGCCTTGTTTTTGAATCGTACGCAAGAGTAGCGCATGCGAGCGGAGCTGACCTTCGAACGATACTTTTTGGAATATGGTTCAATATCGTTTGAAAGTCGGCTTCTTTCGCATGCGCAACTTTGCGTACGATTCAAAAATAAGTCACCTGAGGCCTTTTTTGAATCGTACGCAAGAGTAGCGCATGCGAAAGGAGCCGACCTTCGAACGATACTTTTTGGAATAAGGTTCAATATCTTTTGAAAGTCGGCTTCTTTCGCATGCGCAACTTTGCGTACGATTCAAAAATAAGACACCTGGGGCCGTACCGTCAACTGCTTATAGCGGGACCGAATACGCTCAGCTACCGACGCTGTGCGACTGTGAATTTTATCGCCTCGCATTAAGGTTCGCGGTCGCGCAGTGTCGGCAGCTGAACCTATCGGTCCCACTATAAGCAGTTCACAGTACGGCCTCTGGTCGCGATTGGCCTCTCCAATGGTATATGCTCGAAAGCTGTGATGAGGCACATTCAATAAAATAGGGTAGTAAACTAGGCCAACTAATCTTAATTATAAACTGACCTGATGACACCGTCACCTTGAAACTTAGGTACCTATTATGTTGATAAGACAAGTTATCAATTCAGTCAAGTTACTACAAGCTATAAAAAATTCGGCCCGCTTCCAAATACTCGTTTCTTCCATACCGCTGGATTAATTACTTATTATTTTCTTCCTCATATTCACCACTTTAAATCACCACCCCAACCCTCACATCCATCCCCCCATACCATCCCCATTCGCATTCCCCCACCCCATATAAGTTCGTAGTACTAGTACTGATAGGCTAGAGATTGGACCGTCAAATTAGTTGTGAATCTGCTCTAGGATGAGAACACTGTGTTTAATTTTACTTTGTGTGGTTCTCGCTAGCTCGGGTAATGGGTAAGTTCATGTAAACGACTCTTGTAAAAGCTCGCATCTCTTGAACCCTTATGTACCTATGTGAAATGATTTTTAAGTTTTCGTATAATTCTCTATCGTCAAAATCCCGGTGCCGTGGTAAAAACAGAGGGTGGAAACGCCACTTCGTCACTAGTGCTTGACTTGGACTAAACCATGACTTTGACTGTGACTAAGACTTATTTGCCTCATAAGTCGTACTAAAACAAATTTTAAAACTAGGTATTAAGATCTCAGAGGAACAAAATACTTGCATGCAGGTAGAATGATCAAAATGCAATGCCAAAAACAAAACAAAAAATGCACTTGCTTCGTTGACAGTGACAAAAGAATCAAATTAACTTTGACATCAGCCCAGTGCCCTCCCACCCCTTTAGCTTTCTCACTCAGCTGCTCAGCTGGTTAAAATAAACATTTTATTAAAAATACATTTCATGGAAAAATTTGCATAGCTTCGGTAACTTTCCACGAAAAACAAGACCTACCTTACCTACTGTAACCCCTAACCTGTCTTTGCCTGGGCTCGTCTTCCTAACAAGTATGTATTATTATCTATAACCTATGAAGTTACTATTTTTGTTTAAAACTTTCAATGTTTTACTAAACCTACCTACCTAAGAAGAGCATTGAAGACTTTTACGTTAGTGAATTCTGTTTTGTACTATTAGTCAGTAATTTAAAATCATTCTGGATGGATTCTTGGAAGTTTTTTTGTAGTGGTAGGACTCTACTGCAGAGTCTGCCTGGGGAAGTACCAAACCTTTGCCAGTTATTCAACCGTCAAGCAGTAGTGTGCAAGCATTACTGTGTTCTGGTTTGAAGAGCAATGTTACCTGAGAAATTATTGGGTATGAAGAGATTTAACATCTAATATCTAATATGGGTGACGAGCGCAGTGCAGTGCGGTGCAGGATTGTGTTCGCAAGTTCACAACTCTGGCACTGCTACTGTTAGTAGCAGGTGTGACGCTTACCACCAGGCGATAGTCTTGCTCGTCTATTCACTTGGCAGTATTTAAAAAAAGTAAAATAAAGTCCTCTCGAAATACTTAGTGGATGGCTATGTTTGGTACACTATATTATAGTATTACCGATCTATTGATGTAGTTTGAATTTTGGTCATGAATACGTAGAGATAAAATAATCTTTAACAAACCCAGATAAAAGAACTGATTAAATTTTCAAGGTTATTTGAAGTTTTTATTAACACCAAGATCAAAACATCAGGTAAAGGAATATGACTGACGACTCAGTCTCGGTTTTTGTTAAAAATATTCTTTGAGACCTGAAGCTAAATTAAATAAAAATTGCTTTACTTAATTCTCACATAAATTATATCTCTAGTACCTACTACTCTTAGTTTAAGATCCGATTTACAACAACCTTCACCCATCTGTTTAGTCGATGAAACTTTTTTGTTATCAAATTTAGTATGTTAGAAAAAATATATAAGTTAAAAAATTTAAAATGACTTTTAATTTCATTAATATTGTACACAGTCGTTAAACGAATAAATTTAATATCAATCGAAAGTATTGAAGCCTATAGAATATGCAAACGTTGAGTTGTCTGTTTTTTCCTGGCGTAACTACTGGGATGGCAGCATTGAGTTAATATATAAAGAGCCACAATCTCTAAGTGAAAACATCCGAATGTCGTTGTACATAATTATGTACCTATACATGCATTATATAGTTTACAATTGTTCGAATTTAGATGTTATGTCGCTTGTATAGTGTTCAATGTATGCTTGAGCGCTTGTGTCTTATCGTAGTTCAGGTCATTAAAAAAGCGCACTGCATAGCATATGCTGAGTTTTTTGTGCATGGACATTTTTTTTGCACGTTTGTGACTATAGATATTCAAATTCAAATTTCATTTATTCCGACATAGAGGTCATATCACATAGTCACAAACAATAATAATTCAAAATAATACAATTTACTATAACAATAAAATTAAAATACAATTACTAATTAAATATACAATGTTTAACAAAAAGGTTCAACAATACAAAAGGGTATTACTCAAATCAAATCAAATCATTTATTTGCAAGAGTACGGTACAATAGAGATCTTAATTAAATATTTGCCGGAACACAGTATTCAGTCTGCAAGCAGACGTGCAAATGTTAAAATTCTAATTTATTGTATAGGTTAAATTGACTTAATGTAATCTTTATTTTGACCTATTTGAAAAATCCATGAACTCCTTTACACTATAGAAACAATTCTTCAGAAGCCAATCAGTTAACATTTTTTTTTATTTGTTGCCGTTTAACAATTTCATATCAGTGGGTATTTTATTAAAAATCATCATTATGAACAACTTTTACTATGGGGCTAACATTGAAATCGCGAAAACAAAATCAGCTGTTCCATACAAAATGTTCCTTGACCTTGGACAAAATGTATGGAACCGCTGATATTTTTTTCTTGATTTCAGGGTTTGGCCCCATAGTAAAAGTTGTTCATAATGATGAGTACATACATACCCTTCAGTACTGTTGAACCTTTTTGTTACACATTGTAGTTGTTTGCTTATTAGTCAGTACATGAACCCTGCAACAGTGGTTCATGTACTGACAGTCAAACCTATTCGCAAATACGTTTAGGATACTGTTGGAGCTGACCCGCACCCTGCGCACCAGGGATGTGCACCGTTTCCGCATGGTCGTGTAGAAACAGTCCACGCGGGACTCGGCAAACATCCCGGACGCGCTGCAGTACCTGGTCAGTCCCATCAGCACCCTAAAGGCATTTTTATATTGTACACGAAGAGCGTTGTACTATTTCTGCGTATACGTCACCCACAGGCTGCTCGTGTAGAAGGACGTACACAATGCTCAGAAAAGAGTAATTTTGACTAATTTTGATTTATTTTGATTAATTTTGATATTAGCTCAATGGCTGGCAGATATAAACAGCTATGTTGATACCTACTAGCTATTTTCACTTATTTGTTTATTTATTAAATAAATCTTATATCTGCTGCATGTCTTCCAGTGGTTCCCTATTGGCTCAATACACCCCAACCTAAAACTAAGTAATTTGTTGTGGTAGAAAAGTGTAGACTCAATCATCATCTTCATCATCAGCCCGGAGACGTCCACTGCTAAACGAAGGCCTCCCTCTTAGACCCCCACACTGTACGACAACCTGCCATCATGTAGACTCAATAGTTACTTCGTACATTCATACTTAATGAAATTTGGTGTTATTAGTAAACTATTGTATTGTTAGCATTAATTATTTCATCAGATCTCGAATGTCGGCGACATACGACACTATAGTGGTGGGCCTGGGCGCCGCCGGCTCCGCAGCCGCCTCCCGCCTCGCGCAGGCCGGCAGGAAGGTGCTGGCGCTGGAGGCGCAGGGCAGGGTCGGCGGCAGGGTGCACACCGTGCCCTTCGGAAACGGCATTGTGGAGCTCGGTGCCGAGTGGTAAGACTGATCCCATCTTGGATATGTATGTGATGAACGAGGCGCTCTCGTGATGGTAAGAGATTAAATATATTTTTTTACGCAAGGGATTGACGTGACGAGCGAGGCGTTCGCCTGGTGGTAAGCAACTAGCCTACCCATAACACTAGCAGCGCCATAATTGTGAACGTAAAAGACCAGGGATTTCGAAATCATATTTGTTTATATTTGTAGACCTTACCTATGTGTTTTGTCAAGTATTGACGACGTTAGCGTTCAAATACAAATAGTTTATTGATAACACCAAAGTTACACGTCAAATTTCATTTCAAATATGTCACAAAAAAAAAACTTACTAAAATGAAATAATAATTACAAAAATACGTTAATTATCTCTAAAATAAGCTTCAATGTCATAAAACAAATTCTCTTGTAACCACGCTCTGAGCTTGGTTTTGAAGCACCCGGTGGAAGGAGCATCCCGAATGGAAGCTGGTATACGGTTGTAGATCGCGGGTCTCAAAATATACACTGACATCTCCGACTTGACGAGACGGTGCGACGGGGTTATCAGTTGGTCTTTCTTTTTATTGCTTCGTAAATCTAACGTGCTGTGAACCTGAACGTTCAGGGCCTGTTATCGCTTGACATCGTTGGCGTACAGGGCCCGCTATCGCTTGTCAAGGTTTGACATCGTTGGCGTACAGGGCCCGCTATCGCTTGTCAAGAATTGACATCGTTGGCGTACAGCGCCCGCTATCACTTGTCAAGGATTGACATTGTTGGCGTACAGGGCCCGCTAAAGCTTGTTAAGTATGAATAGACTGTGGTAGTCATCGGGTTGATAGCGATATATAATTGTCATATGTTTTAGGATCCACGGCACAGAATTGTCGCCAGTATACGAGATCGGTGTCAAGAACAACATAACGTTCCTACCTCAAGATATCACGTTTGACGTGCATTTTTCCGACGGCGTTACCGACAAGAAGGATATCCTAAACGAATTGTCTGAATTCGCACTGCAAGCGATCGGGGACCCGCCGAGCGACCCTGAACCTTTGGGACAGTACTTGTCTAGGAGGTACGTAAAATGTGATACTACAATAACCCTGTCAAAACTGTTTTAATTTCATTGTGATACAGCTTAGGTAGGAGCAGCTAGCTCACTCAACTAGCTTACTCCAGAAACGAACCACGGTCAGAGCCAATCATCCTAAATTACGAAGTGAGTCTCTTTTACTTAAGTTTAAATTTGATATTAGAAAAATTTTATACGTAACCTATACAAATACAAATAATGTAACTTGATAGTTGTAAGTACTTGTTGGTTAGTTAAACTCCTATGATAGCTTTGTATTCAAAATACCTACTCTAGATTATTTTTTTAAATGTTGGTAACCATTGCTTCGGAATTATAAAGGTTTCATTAATTAATCATGCTGTTTACACATGCTTAGGCACATAGACTGGCTCGAAATTATACCTAGCTAATAATGTATATGTTTTGACTATGTTCTGTTTTGTGTATCAATAAATTAAAATTAAAATTATATCAAAGTAGTAACCAACCAGAAGAACCTAACCAGAAGTTAACCAGAAGACCAAATGAGTCAAGCTGAGCGACATTTTTACAGCAACTGGCAAAATTGGCTGGACAGATGAACTGTCCGGATCTTTGGATGTGGGTATACTTGCGTACTACTTGGACCTGGTAGGGCGGACCGGGGTAAGTCTTAAAACCGCATCCAGAACCACCGGAAGACGGGCAGCAGCGTCCTCTCGGATAACGGAGATGAGCATGCTCCCCAAGCCGCCTGCCAAGCGAGGGGATTATGGCAACCCGAATTACGAACTTGAGCAAAATCGGTCAAGAGGTCAAGAAATAAGGTCGTGCGTGAGGTCTCAGTTCGTGAGGTCTATGTTCGAACCCACTACTAGTAGGTAATATTTAGAAACGTGTATAGTAATGATGCTGGTGCTGACCGCAGTGCAGTGCGGCGCCGGATGTTGTTCACAAATGAAGGACGAAAGCCTTAAAAGGGGGGGTTTTGCCATAATCCCCACGCTTGGCAGGAAGATTGGGGACCGCAGAGCTCACCACCGTTAACCGAGAGGTCGCTGCTGCCCGTCCTCCGATGGTTCTGGATGCAGTTTTAGGACATACCCAGATCCACGATGTCTAAGCGCAAGTTCACAAGTCTGTCGCTGCTTCTATTGCAGGCAGGCCTGATGCTTACCACCAGACGTCAACGCCAACGTCGTTTACGTATTGTCTAAAAAAAATTGAATTTCCCTCCATGGTACAGATCATAATTATAGCCTGTTGATGGCTCGTGCATATAATTTCTCCTACAAACACGACTCACCCTTGCGGGCAGGGGGCGAGGTAACGTTCTATGCTTGCGGTTGGCCAATCATGACGCAATTTGAGACATGAAATACAATGAGATTCTGACGTACTCGACGGCTAACAGTGGCTTTTAAACTACTAAATTCCGTGTGAGGAGGAAGTCGGACGATCAGTCAGCAGGATTTATAGTCTTTGGGTGAAACGGTGACTGAAGAGACGTCACAGTACGCCCCCAATATAAATCAATTCTCTTTCAGAGTTCGCGAGCACATACAATCCAATCACCCGTCAATAGCAAACGACACGGAGTTCATTAACGGCGCCCTAGACTTCCTAGACCTGTTGATCGACAACTACGAGTCGTCCAACAGCTGGAACGACGTCTCTACCCAGTCCAATTATAGGGAGCTGGAAGGGCACCAGCACATGAGCTGGCATGAGAACGGATATAAAACCCTGTTTCAGTTGTTATTGGTAAGCTGGTTGAATTTTTAACTGACTTCTAAAAAAGAGGAAAGGCACCCGAGAAAAAAAACATGTAAAATGTAGCATTGCGTAAGTTACAATCAAAAATCCTGCATGACGTAAGGATCTCTAACTTGTTGTGTAGTTTATAAACTAACTTCTCTCCGGGTAAAACTAATTTCCAGAACACATACAACAATGGTCCAGGGTACCCCACGCTGGAGACCAAGCTGAACACGGAGGTGACGCGCATCCAGTGTCCGCAGGACCCCCGGGACAACGTGCTCGTCACGGTCAAAGACGGCACCACTTACACTGCCAGAAACGTCATCGTTACTTTATCTATAGGAGTGCTTAAAGAAAGGTATTTAGAAAGAAGGTGAACCGACGACTTCTAACCGTGAGACGCCTAATGCTTCAGTTAACAGACATAGCGCTTAAGATATACTCTCTATATATTGTTTAAACACAACCTTCGCTTTTTATCTTAATTTTCTAGTTTTGCGGTGTTTTAAAATATCCTACAGACTACATTCAAGACAAGTGATAAATTCTAAAGTTAGTAAGACGATCACTAGAATAAGTATGACAAACACTTAAATAAGTGTGACAAGTTCTAAAATTCCAGATATGCCACACTTTTCTCCCCAAAGTAAGTCCGAGATTAAAATAAGTATGATGATCACTAAAGTTAGAACTATTAGTGTGATAAACACAAAAAATGGTGTGATAAATTCTAAAGTTAGTGAGACGATCACTAGAATAAGTATGACGAACACTAAAATAAGTGTGACAAACACTAAAATTCCAGATATGCCACACTTTTCTCCCCCAAGTGAGACCAACATTAAAATAAGTATGATGATCACTAAAGTTTGAATGATTAGTGTGATAAACACAAAAAATGGTGTGATAAATTCTAAAGTTAGTGAGATGATCACTAGAATAAGTATGACGAACACTAAAATAAGTGTGACAAACACTAAAATTCCAGATACGCCACACTTTTCTCACCCCAATTGCCACGCGAAAAAGAGTCTGCCATAGAAGTGTTAAGGATTGGACTTTTGGACAAAGTGATCCTATATTTTGAACAGCCTTGGTGGTCGCCTGGCGCGTTCTTCCATTGGTGGTGGAGTGAGAGTGACAAAAACGCCGTGAGCGAAGAGGATACATGGATAACTAAAATAACTATGGCGTCTAGTCCTATGGGGACTAAAAACGCTCTAACTGTGTGGTTCTCTGGAGACAGAGCGAAACTGGTTAGTGAGTGACATTATGATGTATTTTTTGGGGTCGTTTGTTCAAACTGTGTGCGTTTTCATGTTTTTTTTTACTTTACTTTGTGCTCACTTTATGGGGTCAGTCTGTCAAAACGCGTCATCTTGGTGTCAACCTGTTAAAATTTTGATGCAATAAGGCTCAACTCGAAACTTTTTGAGATATCACTCTCAAAATGTTTCGATCACACTTGCTCGTAAAGTGGTTCTTATCACATCCGTTTTAGGCTCATAATCCAAGCTATTACGCAAGCGTGCGTTTTACTTTACATTACAGCACCAGTGCTATAATAGTTATAACCCGGTAAAGTCAAGTTTGTACGTAACTGCAAGTTAGATGTATGTATTCGAATCACTCTTAATATAGCCGGGTAATACTTACAGTTATTTTGTAATAACAACAAAGAGTTCTTATGCCGCTGAAGTAAATGTCAACCTGCGCGTGCATTGTTGGTTTGGGCGCCATTTTCCGCAAATATTTGTTGACGTTCTCGCTGTGTGGTTGATATTATCAAAAAGAGTTTGTTTTTTCCTCGCAAGTGTGGTCAAAACATTCGTATGAAACGCTTGTGGTATGTTGGTCATTACACTCTCGGCTGCCTTATCGCGCACGCTTGCGGCTCGCGCGCGTAATACCGCCTCTAGTGTAATGACCAACATAGCACACTTGTATCATAATGTACTAATTCGAACAATATATCTTGTGACCATTTTGTGAATATTTTTGGGATGTTTTTTGGTTGTATTGCAATGTTCATTCATGTTTTTATTACAATGTTCATTCTTGTTTTTGATAAGATTTAATATATCATATCTTATGATTATCAACTCGTGGGAAATTTCGTGTTGATTACGCTATTGTTTTTTTAATTAGTGTATAAGTTAGGCATCTATATAATTTATTATCTATTGTGATAAGAGCATACGTGTGAATTCTACTATCAAGAGGCCAAGGTGAGATAAAGTTAAGCCATCTTTGCTCACTTTTTTACTGTTGACAAGCTAGGTGTTTGACCACACTCTCATGATGTTAAGTGAGTGTGCGATCGAACATGGTACGATGGTAGATGCGAATAAGCTAGATGAGGGACTAATATATACAAAAGGGTAGATGACTGATGTTTATATCGTTGAAACCAATAGCTTTGTATGTAATATGTTTATTGATAAAATATTTTTAATCGGTTATTAATGTTCTGATATATAAGCGTTTGAAGTTTTTGGTAGAGAAAACTCTGTCCCTTTCCCACAAAACAAAAAATTACGTCACGCCATACTTGTCAGAATAGAATTTATATGGCGTACAGAGAAGTGACGTATAATCTCCTGTCTGTCTAGCATGATATTAAAATGCTTATAAGTTGCTTATTTTTAATCAGATTTTCATTTTGTTTTCATTAATCATCTATATTTATGGCCCACATTTTAATAGGACAATAAATAAAAAACAGTCTTCTAGCGTATTATACATAACAGATACTCGTAACATAGTTTAAGGACATAAAATTCCGGCCAATGATAAACTAGTGTAGTTACCTCGCCCGCCGGCCCGAATTCGTGACATAAGATTGGTTGTAAATTCAGCTGGATGATTTTTCTATGTTTATTTAACCATGGCACTTGCAAATGCACGATAGTCCTAGTGTTAGGACTCTACTGAAGAGTCCGCCTGGGGAAGTATCACACCTTTGCCAGTTATTCAACTGTAGTGGTAGGACTCTATTGCAGAGTCCGCCTGGGGAAGTACCACACCTTTGCCAGCTATTCAACTGCAGTGGTAGGACTCTACTGCAGAGTCCGCCTGGGGAAGTACCACACCTTTGCCAGTTATTCAACTGTAGTGGTAGGACTCTACTGCAGGGTCCGCCTGGGGAAGTACCACACCTTTGCCAGTTATTCAACTGTAGTGGTAGGACTCTACTGCAGAGTCCGCCTGGTGAAGTACTATACCTACCTTTGCCAGTTATTCAATCGCCAAGCAGTAGTATGCAAGCATTACTGTGTTTCGGTTTGAAGGGGAATGTTACCAGGGAATTTAGCAGGCGATGCTTACCACCAGGCGAACGAATCGATTGTCTCGTCTGCCCATTGCATAAAAAAAACCTGTGAGACCATTACACAAACTCGCAGCAGTTTTTTTTTACACTAATTATTCGCAATAGCGCATGGCGGTGAGAAAAGTGTGTCTGGAACTCTTTGACGATTAAACAAGTAACTTTTTTCAACCGACTTCAAATTAATATGGGACCACATCGAACGTATACAAAAAAAAACATAATCGGTCCACAAGTGGCGGAGAAATCGGTGAACATACATACAGTCGAACATATAACCTCTCCCTTATTTGAAGTCGGTTAATAAAACTGTGTGTGTGAGACAGAAAGAGATCGCAGACTATACGAGTAAAATATTATGGTCCACCGTTCCACTTATGGCGAGAATTTCTAATTGCAAAGACAATCATTAATTAAAAGAGTTTTTCAACCGACTTCAAAAAAGGAGCTTCTCAATTCGACTGTGTTTTTTTTTGTATGTGTGTTACGCGATTACTCCGCCAACCGCGATTACTGACGACGACTAATTAATAACATCACGTGATAATGTAAAGAAAAATCATATATTTCGGCGCAGTTGCATGCATCATGTCTAGAGACAATCCAACTCGAGCTCAGTACCAGCGGGCAGCATGGTGGAGGCATTGTCACGTACCAGTAACTACTACTAAAATGCTTTTTTTAATTATAATAATTTGAAATAATACTTCCAATCAGCATAAGGTATGATGAATGAAATGCCCTAAGCTATTTAATTACTTAAATAATATATCGTCTTGGAGCTACCACAGCGGCCGCGGAAGTGGGGGGCAGAGGGGGCTTGATTCTCCCCTTAAAATCAATTTTAATGCCTGGTAAAGAAGGATTCTCTGTTTGACCACGGCATGGAGTACTTACGTGGTCCCTGTGCACCACCATTGTTGACCTCCCCCTCCCTCCCACAAAAACTAGTCGTACCTAGTACACTTTGTACATTTTTTGACCCTCGGACCCCCCCATGTGCAAGCTTTAGCTACGGCCATGACTTATTCACTCAGTCCTTAAAAAAACCTATTATATCTCGAAACAAGAAAGACGTTTGAAAGCAGCTTGTTCCATTCCGAGGCAGTGCGCTCTCCTGATGGTAAGACGCCTGCATGCTCATGTTGCCTCATAGTCGAATCAAGTTTGATTATGAGCCATATTGGTCAATAGGATGGGGATCGCGAGGTCCCAGTTCGCTGCGAACTTCTAGTTACATTAGATTGATTGATTGTGATGTGACTATCTCTTTCTCGCTCTCTCCTCTCTCTCCAATTCGCTGTTTACGCTATGAATAAAAAAATATTGAAATAAAATTTAATTTCCAGACACACGTCTCTGTTTAAACCGCCGCTACCACAAGGAAAAAGTAAAATCATAGACGCTATAGCCATTGGAGTAGTGGACAAAATAGTTCTTCGATTCAATGACACGTTTTGGCCGAGAGATGGCGTCTTTTTCGGTTTCATATGGAAAGACAGTGACAGGAAGGGAGTCCCGGCCTCCGATTGGTGGACGACGAAGATTTTTGGTGCGAGTTGTCCAATGGGCAATAGGAAGGCACTGACTGTTTGGACGAGTGGGGATGGCGCGAAATTGGTTAGTATATAAGCACACACGTTAGCGTACACTATCGCTTGTCAAGAGTTGACATCGTTGGCGTACAGGGCCCGCTATCGCTTGTCAAGTGTTGACATCGTTGGCGTATAGGGCCCGCTACCGCTTGTCAACTATTGACTTCGTTGGCATATAGGGCCCCGCTATCGCTTGTCAAGAGTTGACATCGTTGGCGTACAGGGCCCACTATAGCTTGTCAAGAGTTGACATCGTTGGCGTACAGGGCCCGCTACAGCTTGGCAAGAGTTGACATCGTTGGCGTACAGAGCCCGCTATCGCTTGTCAAGAGTTGACATCGTTGCCGTACAGGGCCCGCTACAGCTTGGCAAGAGTTGACATCGTTGGCGTACAGAGCCCGCTATCGCTTTTCAAGAGTTGATATCGTTGGCGTACAGGGCCCGCTACAGCTTGGCAAGAGTTGACATCGTTGGCGTACAGGGCCCGCTACAGCTTGGCAAGAGTTGACATCGTTGGCGTACAGGGCCCGCTACAGCTTGGCAAGAGTTGACATCGTTGGCGTACAGAGCCCGCTATCGCTTGTCAAGAGTTGACATCGTTGGCGTACAGGGCCCGCTACAGCTTGGCAAGAGTTGACATCGTTGGCGTACAGAGCGCGCTATCGCTTGTCAAGAGTTGACATCGTTGGCGTACAGGGCCCGCTACCGCTTGTCAACTATTGACTTTTTTGGCATTGGGCCCGCTATCGCTTGTCAAGTATTGCCGTTGTGGGCGTCATAGATAATTTATTTTTTTAAGGATTTCTCCTGTTTGCCATACTAGATTTAAGTCATCCAGCCAAGCCAAATTCCCAAGTCATTTTATCTCATTGGCTCGGGTCAAGGGGCAGGGTAAGACGCGGTTTTTCCATTTTTAGCTGCGTTAGTTACCAGTTTAACTGCTAAAATATAACTTTTGTATAAATAATACTCATTTTTTTAAAACTACTTCTATTTTTACTACCTGGATGACGCCTTTTCCACTTATTATGAGTTAAACACCAAACTCCTGAACCGATTTCGATAAAATTTATATGGGGCCACCTCTGAAGTATCACCTACCAAACAAATCAAGAATCATCAAAAACGATCCTTAATTGGTGGAGTAATCGCGTAAAACGCAACCAAAAAAAAAATACATACAGTCTAATTGAGAACCACCTTTTCTGAAGTCGGTAAAATATACTCATTTTATTAATATTGATTATAATTATGGTTTTATGTTTAAGGGCATCGGAAAAGTAATATTGTAGTTGAGGATGATCGACTCAATAGAAAGTTTAATTGAATTCAATAAAATGTGACAAACACCTGAAAATCAAAGTAACTGGACGTTTTTTTTTTTTATCATTATACATTCAAGTGACGAGGAGAGCAAGGCGTTCACCTGGTGGTAAGCGTCACGCCTGCCACTAACAGTAGCAGTGCCAGAATTATGAACTTGCGAACACAATCCTGCGCCGCACTGCACTGCGCTCGTCACCCTGAGATATTAGATGTTAAATCTCATCATACCCAGTAATTTCTCTTGTAACATTGCCCTTCATACCGGAACACAGTATTGCTTGCACACTACTGCTTGGCGGTTGAATAACTGACAAAGGTGTGGTACTTCCCCAGTCGGACTCTGCAGTGGACTCCTACCACTACATAACTACTACTGTACTGCGTAACCCCATATTTAATTCAGTTCAATTCTTTATTTAATTTAAACAAGTAATTTACAGACAGGTCCAAATCATTGTGTATGGATGCTCGTATATGTATCTCATTTCCAAATGTGTTTACAGGTGGAGACGCTTCCAGATGACGTAGTCAGGACCAAAGTCATGGGGGTGATTAGGAAGTTCATGGGGGCAGGCAAGACTATACCCGAACCGGTCGAAATGCTGAGGTGAGTCCGTCTCTTTTTACCCGACTACACAAAAAGGAGGGCTATGATTAAAAAAATATATACACAGCTTAGGAAAACAGTCTCAGAATCTTTGTTTTTCTTCCCTGGCAATACTGTGGATATCGCGTCGGTGTGCAAATTCATCCAATCATCTTCCTCTAACGTACCTGCTATAGGGTTGTTAGTGTTGAGAACTATTTGCTATATGTAGTAAATTCCTATTAATATTTCCTTTTTGTTAGTTGTCTATTCATTTCTACTCATTTTGCCAGTGTATAGGGTGAGCCTTTTGACCTATCTTGTTAAATATTCAGGTGATCATTTTGAACTATCTTGTTAAATGTTGGGGTCAGCTGTTTGAGCTATCTTGTTAAGTATGCTGGTGAGCCTTTTGACCTATCTGGTTGAATACTGGGGTGAGACTTTTGACTAATTAATTAAATGTTGTGGTGGGCTTTTTGACCCATATTGTTAAAGGTTGGAGTGAGCCTTGTAACCCATCTTGTTAAAGGTTAGGATGAGCCGTTTAACCTATCTTGTTGAATACCGGAGTGAGCCTTTTGAAGAATCTTGTTAAAGATTAGGGTGAGCCGTTTGACCATCTTTAAAATTTTTGTGATGAGCCTGTTGACCTATCAGATTGAATATTGGGGTGAGACTTTTGGCTTATTTATTAAATGTTGTGGTGAGCCTTTTGATCTATCTTGTTGAATACCGGAGTGAGCCTTTTGAACAATCTTGTTAAAAATTAGGGTGAGCCGTTTGAACATATTTAACATTTTTGAAATGACCCTGTTGACCTATCAGGTTGAATATTGGGGTTGACTTTTGACTAATTTATTAAATGTTGTGGTGAAGTTTTTGGCCTATATTGTTAAATGTCGGAGTGAGCATTGTAACCCATCTTGTTAAAGGTTAAGGTGAGCCGTTTGATCTATCTCGGTAAATTTTGGGACTAGTCTTTAGACCCATCTTGTTAAATGTTGGGAAAGCCAGTTTAACTATTTTGTAAAATATGGGAGCTACCCTTTTGATCTGATCTGTTAAAGGTTGGGTTGACCCCTTTGACTTGTGTTGTTATATTAGGACTTTTGACCTTTTTTTAATGGATTTGATTGAAGAGACGAGCGAGACGTTCACCTGGTGGTAAACGTCACGCCTGCCTATAACATTAGCTGTGCCAGAACTGCGAACTTGCGTACAAAATCCACTGCGCTGCGCTCGTCACCCTGTGATATTAGATGTCAAATCTCTTCATACCCAGTAATTGCTCTGGTAACATATAATGTTTTATCTATGGTCTCTCAGATCGTCGTGGTACTCGAACCCGTTCACCCGCGGCAGCTACTCGTACGACAACGTGCTCACCCCGCAGTACCCGACGGCGCGCGCCGACCTGGCCGCGCCCCTCCTGGACTCCGCGGGGGAGCCGAGGGTGCTGTTCGCGGGGGAAGCCACCGACACTTCGCATTTCTCCACAGGTATACTTCATGGTATCACTAATATCACTACCACTAATCACTAACTAATGTTGAATATTTTTATGTGAAGTGTTTCCACATTTTGGACATTGCTATGTTTTTAAAGTTTAAACAGTTAATATTATGATGGTCAGAGCCGTCAACGCTTTAGTTGATAGTTTAAACGGTTTGAGATTTATGACAGGTAAGGCAGAGACTTCTGTAGCTTAAGGATCGACAAGTTGACGGCTCGAACTCATCGGTGGGCGCGGCT
This sequence comes from Erannis defoliaria, assembly GCA_905404285.2. Classification (NCBI taxonomy): domain Eukaryota; kingdom Metazoa; phylum Arthropoda; class Insecta; order Lepidoptera; family Geometridae; genus Erannis; species Erannis defoliaria. The sequence continues at coordinate 1,066,819 of FR990093.1, read as the reverse complement.
AAAAAGTATGCTCTCTTCATCAAACAAACTGTGGGAAAGGGAGAAAGAAAGATAAATGAGTGCGCAAATATTTTTTGTCGACCTTTGGCTGCAGTGTTGTGGTTGAATAAACTCTGAGTTAATTTATTCCAACTTAAGTTATTTGAAATGTTTATGGACTAAACTATGCCGCTTGATAAATTATTTTAGAGTTTTCGTATTCCTTATGTTATTTATTTACGTCCAATGTGGCGTTAAAATTGAGCTAAAATACAAGATGTTTCCTGGCTCATAACTTTCATGTTTATTAACTTTTTACTTTCGTAATTATTTACAATCCTAGATAATGAAGAGATTAATCGATATAATACTTAGTCTTGGACCTACAAAATTACATAGTGGAGTAGTAATACTACCGCGTTTCTGTGGAGAAGTGACCAACTTGTCTACTCTTAATTGGCAAAGCAGTTGAAACGGGAACCCAGATATTGCTCGTATCGTTCCAGTCCTGCCAGAGGTCATAATTTATCTTACTGTGTAAACTTTTAAAACTATCTAATGTAACTAATCACTATCACTAATAACGATCACTATTATTAGTTGTTAACCCTTCAGGTTCACGTAATGTCTTTCGTAATGTCTTTAACGAGCGCTGGAATTGTACATCTTATTGACCGAGCGAAGCGAAGGTCTCTGAATCAACTGTGGCAGATCAGCTGTTGTGTGTATGTTTGTATGTTTTGTTCGACAATAACTTGGGAACCGTTGATCCGATCTTTATGAAATTTTGTGAGCAAGTTCGTTGTCAGCCATAAAACGTCCTTTTATAGAGGGGTGTTGCCATAATCCCCACGTTTGGCAGGCGGCTTGGGGATCGCAGAATGCTCACCACCGTTAACCAAGAGGACGCTGCTGCCCATCCTGCGGTGGGTCTGGTTGCAGTTTAAAGACATACCCTGGTCCAGGTGTGAGCAAGTAGTTCGTGCAAATATAATTATCAAGTTCGAATATGAGCTAAATTGGTTAAGGGGTTTGGAAGATGTGGGGGTTGCAATGTCTCAGTTCGCTGCGAACTACTAGGTATAAAAATCCTTATAGTATTTCGAAGCGGAAAAAAATTGTGTACTCAAGCGTTTTAATAATCCACGTTGTGATAATCCACGCTAAATGCATTTCCGTTTTAAAGTTCAAATATACTGTTTATATGTACAGCACTTGTAATCCATAGTAGTTTTACACGCAGAAAACCAAATCTTTGTTTTACAAATTAATGTAAATTGCCAGATTTTATAACAAAGTTATGCCGTGAAATTCCGTCAGCTGTCATTTTAATCAAGCTACATTTAATAGATTTTAGTAAAATTATTCGTTGTATTGAACGATTTGAATTATGATTTGTGGTTATAGCACCGAGTATACTGTAGGGTAGTTTATTCTATAAAAATAGCTGAAATAAAACGCATATTTTAACGCAAATATTGATTTTTATTTAGATCTACTGCAAAAGATGGCAAACGAATACGAGCTTACTCTAATCATTAACACTAATCTGAAAGATCTAAACTTAGCTCAGAAGGTTATCATTGTATCTTTTTAACCGACTTCAAAAAGGAGGAAATTCTTAATTCGACTTTATGTTTTATGTATGTATGTTACGCGATTACTCCGCCAATAGAGAATATGCATGTGTTTCAATTATTACAAATAATAGGATAAATAGAGAGTTAAACCATAAAATAAATAATAGTACTATGTACAGAAAGTTCACTCCGCAAAGGAATTGAAATAAATAAGGACTCTATCTACTAGGCAATAAAGTAGCAATTCAACTCGCACAGCGCAGGATACCGCTCGCTATATTCACCTAGATATACCGCTCTCTTTCTATCACGTATGCTTAGTTACGTGCGACGAGGCTAGCGTGCAATGCAAGGCTGAGGTCAGTGGCGGGCGGCCACTGACCTCAGCTTTGCATTGTCCTCCCGGACGGAGCGCCGGCCGAACATACCTAAACTACGGAGTGACACCCCCCTGGTTTAACTGAATCTGCTGCTTACGTCGAAAACATAATTGAAATCAGAAAGTTCTCAAAATATAAGCGTTCAAAGTATTTGGGAGGGAGTCATCTGTCCCTTGCTAGCAAAACACGTGCTAGTATAGAATAGGCTAGATGACTGGGTTTTTTTAATTGTCCTATTAAAATGTGGCCCATAAATATAGCTGATTAATGAAAACAAAATGAAAATCTGATCAAAAATAAGCAAACTTATAAGCATTTTAATATCATGCTAGACAGAGAGACGAAACAGCAAATCGTGACGTCACTTCTCAGTACGCCATATAAATTATATTCTGACAAGTAAGCCGTGACGTCATTTTTTGTTTTGTGGGAAAGGGACAGAGTTGTCTCTAACAAAAACTTTAAACGCTCATATATCAGAACATTATTAACCGATTTAAACTATTTTTTCAATAAACATACTATATTTACTAAAACTATCCATCAAAGCTATTGGTTTCAACGATATAAACATCAGTCATCTACCCTATTTGTTTGGAATAGGCGTGTGGCCTAACGTTTAATTTATGACAAATAACAGGCTTAGTGATGAATATAACTAAATACATTACACATACTGAAAAAATAAATTGTATTGGCTGATAAATCTCTGAGATATGAGCGTTTAAAGTTTTAGGTGGGGATAGAGAGGGGATGCTCTATCCCTTTCTCGCAAAGCACGTGTTAGTATAGCATTTGTATGCCGCGCCTGAGGCTTGACGTCATAGCTCAGTATAGCGCGCTCTCTGTCTAGCTTGAAATTAAAATACTTAGAACTTATTTATTTTTGAATTAATTTAAATTTTGTTTTCTTTGATAGGCTCTATTGATGATCAGCTTTTTTATGAGGTAATAAAAAAAATGTAGTCATCATACTATTGTGGGCTTTGACGTCATAAACCTAGTATAGTGCCCTACCTGTCTAACATGAAACTAAAATGTTTATAACTTCGTTATTTGTGCACATATTATAATTTTACTTTCGGTGATTTGTTTTGTTGCCAGTCAGCTTTATTGTGAGTTAATAAAACACATGCATCTTCCCAATTTTTTGTTTGGTAAGTAAGAAGTCATTCATGTAGTCGAAATTCAAGTCGGTTGTTTAAAAAAAATATTACTTATTACAGTGCATGGCGCTGTAGATTCCGGTCTCCGGGAAGCGAAGCGACTACTGCCCTTCAGCAAGATGTAAACTCACCCACTCAGCCATACTGGACACTTGATGTAGTCTCATCGATACCATATACTGGGTTGTAAGCTTGTGGTATACTAAGCTGAAAGGGGCTGATTTGTAAATCACTGTGAACAATATTCAATATAGGGCCAACACGCGAAAAAAACTGTTGTTTTTGGGGGCCTACCCTGAAATCAGTAATGGTAGACATTACACACAGCGCCATCTAGCCCCAAACTAAGCAAAGCTTGTATTATAGATAGCTGACAGATTTTTGTAGGACTCTACTGCAGAGTCCGCCTGGGGAAGTACCACACCTTTGCCAGTTATTCAACTGTAGTGGTAGGACTCTACTGCAGAGTCCGCCTGGGGAAGTACCACACCTTTGCCAGTTATTCAACTGTAGTGGTAGGACTCTACTGCAGAGTCCGCCTGGGGAAGTACCACACCTTTGCCAGTTATTCAACTGTAGTGGTAGGACTCTACTGCAGAGTCCGCCTGGGGAAGTACCACACCTTTGCCAGTTATTCAACTGTAGTGGTAGGACTCTACTGCAGAGTCCGCCTGGGGAAGTACCACACCTTTGCCAGTTATTCAACTGTAGTGGTAGGACTCTACTGCAGAGTCCGCCTGGGGAAGTACCACACCTTTGCCAGTTATTCAACTGTAGTGGTAGGACTCTACTGCAGAGTCCGCCTGGGGAAGTACCACACCTTTGCCAGTTATTCAACTGTAGTGGTAGGACTCTACTGCAGAGTCCGCCTGGGGAAGTACCACACCTTTGCCAGTTATTCAACTGTAGTGGTAGGACTCTACTGCAGAGTCCGCCTGGGGAAGTACCACACCTTTGCCAGTTATTCAACTGTAGTGGTAGGACTCTACTGCAGAGTCCGCCTGGGGAAGTACCACACCTTTGCCAGTTATTCAACTGTAGTGGTAGGACTCTACTGCAGAGTCCGCCTGGGGAAGTACCACACCTTTGCCAGTTATTCAACTGTAGTGGTAGGACTCTACTGCAGAGTCCGCCTGGGGAAGTACCACACCTTTGTCAGTTATTCAACCGCCAACCAGTAGTGTGCAAGCATTACTGTGTTCCGGTTTGAAGGGCAATGTTACCAGAGAAATTACTGGGCATGAAGAGATTTGACATCTAATATCTCAGGGTGACGAGCGCAGTGCAGTGCGGCGCAGGATTGTGTTCGCAAGTTGGCACTGCTACTGTTAGTGGCAGGCGTGACGCTTACCACCAGGCGAACGTCTTGCTCGACTCGTCAGTAGATTGTACAAAAAAATAAAATAAAATAAGATATAATACTTACATTCACGTATAATATCAGCTGTTACGGAGAAAAAGTTCTCTGACGTTGAAAAAAATTTATGGAACAGCTGTTTTTTCCGCGATTTCAGTGTAGGCCCCATAGTAAAAGTTGATCCTGTAATTAAAAGTATTTAAAAAAAAATACAGAAAAAAAAAATCTAGTAAAACGTTATAATTTTATTATGAATACTGACGTGGTTTTGACACATTTTTGTTTTATTTATACGGGAATACTCACGTTTAATTAAATCGGATACTCCGACTATAGTTTCGATCACATCCGGTGACCTTGCTCCGGTGCTAAGCAGGACGCAGCTGCACGTGCGTCGGGCTCTGTTTTCACTCTTTGAAAAAGGTCACCGGATGTGATCGAAACTATAGTCGGAGTATCCGATTTAATTAAACGTGAGTATTCCCGTATAAATAAAACAAAAATAGTAAAACGTTATTATTACATGACTGCCCAAAGAGGCGTGTTTAAATCTTATGCATAGGTACTATATAAAGGTAACGATCTAGGTTATTTTCCAAAACATTAAGTAAGTTATCACAGTTTGTGCTACTGGTTTGACGTTATAATATTGTCAAAGTTTTCTTTTTAGTAATGCTGTGTACAATGTTTGGGTTAGCAAATTTATAACGTATTCTGTATTAGTATGTTTAAGTTTTATAAGATTTTGGTTTGCTAGTTATTGTTGTACCTAAGTTAAATAAAATAAAATAAATTATGTGCCTAGTATGGCTTTACACAAAAACTTATGTGTATATCGCGTTTATTGCCCGTGGTACTACCAGTCTCACTACCAGTAGTACCACTGGTAAAAATACCCCGTAGTACTACCAAGCGATCCAGTAGTACCACGGGAAGTTTATCGTGAGAGGTACTTTTATGCAACGTGTAACAAAAAGGTTCAACAATACTGAAGGGTATGTATGTACTCATCATTATAAACAACTTTTACTATGAGGCTAAACCTGAAATCGCGTAAAAATAATCAGCTGTTCCATATATTTTGTCCAAGGTCAATTAACTTTTTGTATGGAACGGCTGTTTTTTTTCTCGCGATTTCAGGTTTAGCCTCATAGTAAAAGTTGTTTATAATGATGAGTACATACATACCCTTCAGTATTGTTGAACCTATTTGTTACACGTTGTATAATTTAGAAATAACTATAGTCATCTAGCCTATTAGGCTAGATGACTGGTTTTTTTTTATTGTCCTTTGAAAATGTGGCCCATAAATATAGCTGATTAATGAAAAGAAAATGAAAATCTGATCAAAAATAAGCAACTTATAAGCATTTTAATATCATGCTAGACGGAGAGGCGAAACAGCAAATCGTGACGTCACTTCTCTGTACGCCATATAAATTCTATTCTGACAAGTAAGGCGTGACGTCATTTTTTGTTTTGTGGGAAAGGGACAGAATTGTCTCTAACAAAAACTTTAAACGCTCATATATCAGAACATTATTAACCGATTTAAATGTTTTTTTTATAAACATACTATATTTACTTAAATTGTTCATCAAAGCTATTGGTTTCAACGATATAAACATCAGTCATCTAGCCTATTTCCTAATATTTGTTAAAGAAATAACTTATGTTGGACAAAATTATGAAAGTATCCATGTTGTATGTGTGTTATGCATCCGTATGTATGTGAGTATCTTTATGTAAGTTATATATTAATATTTTAATATTTGTTTATTTGCGACCAAGTGTATACATTAGCGGCCTTACCTAAAATAATCTCGATTCTCTTAGTCACTGCTTTAAGTTAATTATTTATTATTAGTACAACAATTTCAAAATGATATGTTTAAACCCATTAGAATATTTCATAGTCGAACTCGTCAAGCAACTGAGCCTCGGCTACAATTGCATTATAAACATAAAAATTATTACCGAACACGGACGAGAAAGTGGCTGGTGCCTAGGATATGCAATGATTTGCCAGATAATTTTGAGAAACAATTTATAAACAAATCTACATTTAAATTAGCCTTGAAAAAACTACTGTTAAATAGAATATCTATGTAAATAACCTGTGTACCTATAAGTTAACATATATTGATTTATAAGGTTACTTATCGCTAAAATGTCAATACCTACTCCTACATACTCTTAGTTAAATAGTAATGAACATGAGAGTCGATGTCTGCCTACAAACTGCTATGCAGTTTGGCAGAGTTATAAATTGAGCTATGTAATTAATTCTCTAAGATTAAAAAAAAACAAAAATAACTTCTCTGTCCTTATCTAGCACGTGCAACTTCACGTCAGAGAGAAGATGGCAGAGCATCTTAAGCAGTGACTAACGGTTGAGAAGTTTTTTTAAGTAAGGCCGTAGGTCTTAAACTACATATACATGCTGTACTTTAGAACTTATTTGTCCTTTTCGGGCATTGCAAATGTGTTTGTGTGCATCTTTGTATCACAGTAACTTCTAAATCCCTGAACTCAGCGCGAGTACATTTCTATGCCGCTATATTTGACTTGTCGGTATAGCAGATTTATTTAGACGAAGTTGGGAATATACCAAAATATACCGAGTTCTATCGAATTATACCGATTTAAATGTCAAATATAACGAACGTCAAGAACGGCAGCGCAAGAACCGATTTATGTCGCTATATTTGACTTGTCGGTATAGCAGATTTATTTAGACGAAGTTGGGAATATACCAAAATATACCGAGTTCTATCGAATTTTACCGATTTAAATGTCAAATATAACGAACGTCAAGAACGGCAGCGCGAGTACCGATTTATGTCGCTACATTTGACTTGTCGGTATAGCAGATTTATTTAGACGAATTTTACGAATATACCGAGTTTTATCGAATTTTAACGATTTAAATGTGAAATATACGGATTTAAAGTCAAATATAACGATCGACAAGAACGGTACTCGCGCTGCAGATACAGATGTGTGGGGTATCGTGACTTTACATAAACTCGAGTGGCACTGGCTATCATTTTTGTTGGTATATATAGGGCAGTCGTGATTTTTTATATTTTAAAAGATGTTGTTTTTTACTACTTTTGAGAGAATACCAAATACTATTGTAAAAAAATCATGTGTCTTAAGCAACGTGCATATTTTTTTAAATTCATATTTTTCCTGTGAATGTTTATTGTGAATGTAATTATAAGTTTTACTATCATTGTGTTGAAATGTTTTTTTAAATAAATCAAAAGTAATGGTTGATTTTCGTATTTTGAGTAGTTGTAAAGTAGTCTATGGTTGTGTTAATAACAAGTAAGTTTTTCAAAAAAAAAACAACCGACTCCCCGACTCCAAATTAATATGGGGAGTATACCCTTTCAAATAACAAAAGAATTTCTAAAATTGGTCCAAAAAAAAACACGTACAACCATAGAACCTCCTCCTTTTTTGAAGGCGGTTAAAAAGCCTTGGTAGACTAATGGGAGGCCGCTCGAGATGGAATCGTGAGGTCGTGAGCTCAAATCCCGGGCCCGTGCCAATGAGCTCCCTGGAGTTTATGTACGGAGTTTCGTACGACTGGCTTTTCAGTGAAGGAAAACTTTGTGAGTAAACCTGAATACCAGGGACCGCGGAAGTACTCCATGGCGTCGGGGCGACATAGAAATTAGGGAGGGGCATTCGGACCGAGTGCCGACCAGATTTAGGTTAGAGCGAGATTTTGGCGCCCCCTACACCGTCACCAAAAACGCTCTGCGGCGCCCTTAGAGTACTCGCCGTCAAAGATCAAGGGGCGCCCCCTGACCCTTGGCGCCTGGAGCGGCCGCTCCGTTCGCCCTATGGACGGTCCGGCCCTGCATCCATTCACAGCCATATAGAAATTAAACACTACGTTATAGTTACAGCGATAGCTCGGCCGCCGCAGTTCAGTACTGTTCCATAGAGTAACTTTATGGTGCCTGCGTTTGAAGTGGCCGGTCGCGCTTTCGAAATGTTCGGCGGCGGCGCGGTTGGTTTCACATAATGTGCAAAGCAGCGGCGCCGCGGCAGGGACATGTTTAGGCCCTAAGGCAATAGTTTCGTCAAGCCATTCCTCAGATACAGGCTTCGATCAAATAAACAGAAGATTTTGCAACAGTTTCTCGACCGCGGACCGCGGCACACATGAAACTCTCCGGTGCAGCAGTTTGCACTATTTGTTTAAGTACATAGGTAAAATTCTTCTATTAGGTACTCTGTGGTAAAATGTGTTTTTGCATTCCTGGATGAGACACAGGAACTAAATCCTCCAAGCGATGGATACAGGAAACTCGATATAGGTTAATAAAGCTCTGTCCTTAATTCCACAGACACAGAGCATTAACCTACAGACAGTGATAAAAAGTCGGGGATTCCCAGAGAGAGCTAAATCCTCCAAGGGATTCCCCGAATCTTTTGTCGGTTTTTCATTTGGATACACGTAAGGTAAAACCATAGAGAAGAGTAATAGGCATACTGGGCTAAAACGAAACGATAAACTTAACCAAGACCTCGTTTTTAAGATGATCAACATCATGTTTAAATTACGTCTGCAACAGACATCATAGCTGTAGATAAGCAGTGGATATTATTTTACATTTGTTTTGCTTCAATGCAATATTCAACTAGGCATCGTATCCGAATCACATTTCTTGGAAAAGCGCGAGAGTTGCCAGCTACGTAAACAGTACTCGTACTGCTGGAGCTTTGTGAATTTGTGATGCGCTTTAGTGAGATAAAGAAATGATGTAATAAAACGTTTTTTTTTATCACGGACAAGTCCGCTTTGAATACCAAGCTTGTTGGTAAGCGAAGATGAAGCAAGCGGTATTTTGCGAGTGGGCATGCTAGCACGCACGCTGCCGACTGGTAGGAAGTTCGAGCATTTGGGTTTTCTCTAGACTTTTATCCGGTCTATAATCCTATTATTTTTATGTAGTATATTGTATGGATTTACATAAGCCATTTAATTATTTGTACCTATAAATATACCTATTAGGTACGCAAGTTTCCTCTCTAAGTTTTCCTTCCCTGAAAAGCCGTGGAAATAGTGAGTTTCTTTTTAATATCAGTGAGTTTCTTTTTTATAAATTCGACGTGCATTGGTAGGATCAAACCTTCTACCAACTGGACTAACCATAGATTTAACGAGCAGTGGAGCTGACTCCTCCAAGGGGCTAACAAATGCCATCCCATATTATTAACCTATCCCTACCAGTAGGGATACCTTGGTAGGGATAAATGTACCAGGCCATAATTTCAACTTAAAAGTCGGGGTATTTAAATGCATATTTTGTTCTCAGCACTGGCAGCACTGCCACTGTCATTATTTTGTTTTCTTGACAGCGCGTCTATTTAAATCTCAAATCAAATTCACTTTCGCTTCACTCCTACACTATTTCTCGCGTTAGATAGAATAAAAGGCTTAATAAAATGAGTAAAGGCAACGTTCTAACTGAAGCAATAGCAATGGACTGTGAAATGGTAGGTGCTGGCTTGAACGGCTGTATCAGCATAGCCGCTAGAGTCTCCTTGGTCAACGAAAACGGAGCTTGCTTATACGACGTTTATGTGAAGCCTACGAAACCGGTAAGGGAAAATACTTTATTTATGTACCAATATTGCTAGTTTTAAGACGTTCTTGGCAAGTTTGATATTAAATATATACTACCTACTCATTTTAAAACTGCTAATAATAACACTGGAAAGTCGGGGCTTCCCCCAGCTGTGCCATCTGATCTAGGCTAAATATAATAACAGTCAAAGAATGTTTATTTATCGTAATCATCGTAATGGTGTCGGCTTTGCCATTTTTAAGTCTGTTTGCTGATAGCCGGCGCAGCAGTCTTGCTGTAAGACTAATTAATCTGATAATATAATATCACCGAAAGTATGTTTCCACTCATATTTAATGCAAATTAATTATATCTATATCCGGGAAGTGGAACCAGACCTTAGGATAAAACTTTCGTAATATTCCGCGAACTTGGATTCCTTGATAAATAATACGCCTTTTAAAAAAAATACAACCAACTTCAACTACCCGGATGATATCTTCATATTTTCTAGTCATTTTGATTTAAAAACCAAACTACTGAACCGATTTCGATTATTATTTATATGGGACTACCTCTGAAGTATTACCTACCAAACAAAAAGAGATTCATCAAAATCAGTTCATAATTGCAGGAGAAATCGCATAACATGCAAAAAAAAAACACAGTCGAATTGAGAACCTCCTATTTTGAAGTTGGTTGAAAAATAAGCAGCTCCATACTTGCACTAAAATTTTGGCGTTACTAAAATATGTAGTATTAATAAAACATTTTTACTATTAACTCCTCGACTCCGAATCCGTATGAATTCATACGGAGAACGCCGACCAAACATATACTCGGACCAAATATATACGATAAATACATACGCTACCAAATGAAAAAGTATTTTTTATTGTAACCCTCCCTTTCCGTACGTCTATGGTGTGTATGGGACAAATACAGAAGAATATTTGCTCTTCAATTTGGTGTATAATACTTGTGACTCCGTATCTATGGTTCTGAATGCTGCCATTTGTAAACATTCGTTTCGTAATTGTCACTTAGGGACCGTCATTTTCGTAGGCAATTATCGTAATAATTTTGTATGAAACACGTTAAAACTATAAATGTAAGTTTGTTAGCTATTCATTCAAGATTATAAAAAACATAAACAAATCTTTCAAGCTTGCATGATATTTCCAAAAAATATTTGTTAACATTAACATTTCTCATTTTTTTTCTTTCTTCCTAGTTATGTTTTTTAGTTAGAAATTGCAAATAAATAAGAAAATAAATCAAATTGCAATCATAGAGAAATACAACACTACTGTATTGTACAAAAGCTTTCTTTTTATTTCAAGTAAAAACTTGTAGTAGTCACAGAGATATCGTAATTTTTTTTCATCACACTTGCTCGTAAAGTAGATCTTATTACATCGCTTTTAGGCTCATAATCCAAGCTATTACACACGCGTGCTTTTTACTTTACATTACGGCACTTGTACTATAATAGGTATAACCCGGTAAAGTCAAGTTTGTACGTGACTGCAATTAGACGTACGTATACGAAGCACTCTTAATATAGCCGGGTACTTAATACTTACAGTTTTTTTGTAATACCAACAAAGAGTTCTTATGCCGCTGAAGTAAATGTCGACCTGCGCGCGCATTACTGATTTGGGCGCCATTTTCCGCAAATGTTTGTTGATGTTTTCGCTGTGTGGTTGATTATTATCAAAAAAAAATTGTTTTTTCCTCGCAAGTGTGACGAAAACAGTCGTATGGAACTCTTGTGCTATTAGTCATTACGCTCTCGGCTTCCTTATCGCGCTCGCCTGCGGCTCGCGCGCATAATACCGCCTCTAGTGTAATGACCAACATAGCACACTCGTATCATAATGTACTATTAAACACTTGCGAATTTTTCGCACGGCCCGCCATTTTGGTTCCGAGCCAAAGGTGGCAACTTTTGACAGATGACATCCGAGTCAAGGAGTTAATAAATGTGTAATAATATACCTAATGGAACCAACTTGGGTTTAAATGTATTAAGTGGGTTACGAAGGGGCAGTTTGAAAATTACTGGGACATAGCAGAACAATGTTTGGGAAACACTGTGTTAGGGGATTTTCAGATTCAGATTGGTGATATTTTTTTTAGGTGTTATAAGCATCTAAATGGAGTATCGACCCACAAATTACTTACTATTGTTTGACCTTCATCAAGCAAGACGCCACTGATCGATGTAAGATTGCTGCGTTAGATAGATAGATTTACTCTTTAGCAACACCAAAGCAACATACATACAAAGGATTAAAATTAAATACTAGTGCACAAATGGCCTGCGTTCAGATATAGATATATTTATTTGCATTAAAGATGAGTGGAAACATACTTTCGGTGATATTATATTATCAGATTAATTAGTCTTACAGCAAGACTGCAAACAAAAAAAATAATTTAAATCAGTTCATAATTGGCGGAGTAATCGCGTAACACACATACAAAAAAAATAAAAAAACAAAAAGTCGAATTGAGAACTTTTTTTGAAGTTGGTTGAAAAACCAACAATAAAACTTACAGCTGCCGACCAGCGGTAGTTGTTGGTTGGGTTGTATTTAGGGTTGCCACCTTTTTTTTAAGCAAATAGAGTATATTTAATATTCTAGGCTTAAAAAAAAAGTACAACATCTGAAAATAAAGTACTATTTATTTACCAGACTATTTCTCTTCCATACATATTTTTTGTTGCTTCTAGCAACATCCAACAAATATTTGTTACTCTTAAATATATTAACGGCATCTTTACAATCAATCCCTAAATTAAAAAAAGCAGTCCGGTCTGCTCCGTTACACGTAATAAATACAAGTCCATTTAAAAAAACTTCACAGGTAAATATAAAGTATTTTCACGTACTTTACTGCCCTCATAAAGTATAAAGTACGTTTGGCCAAAATAGAGTACAATACTTTATTATAAAGTACGGGTGGCAACCCTAGTTGTATTGTACATGAGTTAAGAGGTGTTGTGTGTTCGGCAGGTGACCGACTACCGCACCCGTGTCAGCGGCGTGACGCCCGACCGGCTCGCCTCGGGACGAGACTTCAACCTAGTGAAGGCAGATGTCGCGCGCATCATCAAAGTGAGCCCACAATCTATACATCTGTAACTATCTGTATCTGTATTATATTCTAGTTAGCCGTATATTACATTCTATATTATTTTTGTACTCTCTAAGGCAGATTCTGCTTGGGGATAATAGGCTAGATGACTGGGTTTTTTTTATTGTCCTATTAAAATGTGGCCCATAAATATAGCTAATTAATGAAAAAAATATGAAAATCTGATCAAAAATAAGCAACTTATAAGCATTTTAATATAATGCTAGACAGAGAGGCGAAACAGCATATCGTGACGTCACTACTCTGTACGCCATATAAATTCTATTCTGACAAGTAAGCCGTGACGTCATTTTTTGTTTTGTGGGAAAGGGACAGAGTTGTCTCTAACAAAAACTTGAAACGCTTATATATCAGAATATTAATAACAGATTTAAATTATTTTTTCAATAAACATACTATAATTACTTAAATTATTCATCAAAGCTATTGGTTTCAACGATTTAAACATCAGTCATCTACCCTATTCCCCTGTGCCAGTCATTCAACCACCAAGCAGTTGTGCAAGCATTACTGTGTTCCGGTTTGAAGGGCAATGTTACCAGAGAAATTACTGGGTATGAAGAGATTTAACATCTAATATCTCAGGGTGACAAGCAAGGCCGTAGGCAGGGTGGGGGTTTTGGGGGTCCAAACCCGGGACCCCCATTCCCCCCCATTTCGGGGGCGAAATGCCTTCGCCAACCCGCCGTTTTATACATACCTAATTACATATAGATTGTGTTCGTCTTAAAGTTGTTACTTATTGTCTCTGGTCCAGAGCTCGACCCCTCCCGAAATGAATTCCTGGCTACGAGCGGCGTGCGGCGCGGGATTGTATTCGCAAGTTAACGATTCTGGCACTGCTACCTGTTGTCCAGGCGAACACCTCGCTCGTCTCCTCACTACATTGCATAAAAAGGTGTTTTTTTTATTGTGTTGTTTGTCCAGGGCCGCATCCTGGTGGGGCACTCGGTGGACAAGGACCTGCGCGTGCTGGGGCTCTGCCACCCGGAGTGGAACATTCGCGACACCTCCAGCTACCCGCCCTTCCAGACTGTAAGTGGACTAATCTATGAAATCATGTCATCATCGGTCAAGAGACCTACTATTATACCACCCGCTTACGGAGCCCATACACCCTTCCCTTTCGCACACTCCTCTACCCTAATGTACACGAATATAACACACTAGAGGTCGACCGCGACTTCGTCCGCGTACTGAAGAAATTCGGCCCGCTCCCAAAATTCACTACTTTAAATCATTCCGAGCAATATTTAAGCCCCCCCACAACTCTATCTTCTCTACTGACTCTACCAACTCCCTCCAACCACCAAACCCCCTCAACACCCCCACCCGCCCTCCAAACACACCCTCCAAATTTCAAGTCTGTATGACCAGCGGTTTGGGCTGTGTGTTGTCTGTCAGTCAGTCAGTCAGGACAGAGCCTTTTATATATATTGATTGATTGATACATACATACACACCCCTCTTTCACATACTCACAAACTTAAGTATTCTATATTCTAGTGTGATTTGCTATCAAAGATTTGGCTTGACATTATTGAACGTAAGTGGTCGAGTTTTAGTTTTTAAATCCACCTCTTATTGTTATAGAGGAGAGGCACTCCCTCGCTGAAGCACCTAGCGTCCAAATATCTGGGCTGGACTATTCAGAACGGGTCGCATAGTTCTGTCGAGGTATGTAGAGTAACTCACCTGGTCGTAATGGACCTAAGTATGTCCTAACACTGCACCCAGACCCATCGCAGGACGGGCAGCAGCGTCCTCTCGGTTAACGGTGGTGAGCTCTGCAATCCCTAAGCCGCCTGCCAAGCGTGGGGATTATGGCAACCCCTCCCTATTAAGGGGGAGGCCTTGGAATTAGCTTGACATGCGGAGCGTGGCCAGCGCCATCTTGTATGATTCCACGTGGTTTTTTTTCTTAGTTATTGGCATCGCACGTTGTGCATTCTGCCAGTAACAAGTTTATGAATTTGCTAGTTTTTATATTAAAATCAAGTCTAATATGTCATGAAATCACAGTTAGTCGCACGATATTAGTCATAGTCGAGTCCAAGTCATGCCCTAGTAAAGTTGTGGCGACTTTACTATGAGCTTCTACGGAGTTTTGAAAACAACACGAAAAGACATGTTTCACCACATTATATCACTTGCCCACACTCGTGCATGTAATTCAACACTCAATGAATAAAAAACCATTATTTTTAATCATTAATACGCGATAAAACACAAGTTTAAGTAAATAATAGAATGCAACGACATGTTTTTTCCGTGTTCCCGCCAAAACTCGATTCCACGTTACCAAAAGCTGTCGTGTCTCCACAGGACGCAAAAGCCGTGATGATGGTATACAAACACGTGGAGGGCGAGTGGGAAGACTGGCTGCGAGACTCCAGCGAGGACGAGAGCGAGCAATCAGAGCCCGTCTATAACAACTACTACGATAGCAGCAGCGATTCGGACTATGAGTATGACTACTACTTCTACTAATCTTACGGTCACCGCGGTCCGAATCACACCGACAGTGCCAACGTTAACGTTACAAACTCTTTTGGTTTTCTTTTCAACAGAACGGCTGTTTCTTTTCGTTATTTTATTTTGCAGTTGGTTCTGTAGTATAAATATTACTCAGCCTCGTTTCGGTTATGATTTCTGTCTAGAGCAAAAAAGATTGGATAAAATTGGATTGGGTTTATGATAAAAACTGGCAAATTGCAATGCAAAAGTCTAACGATACATATATGTTATGATGGCAAAATGTTAACTTGGTAATATTGTTACGTTGATAATGTTGTTGGTTGGTATTGCCGTCTTTTTTTTCTTATTAGTGATAAATTAGTCATAGTCATAAATAAGACTACTTTCGATATTATTGTAAAAAAGCCTAAAATATATAATTTTATGTAGTTTTTAAAGTTAGTTAGTTAGTTTTTTTTTTTCTTTTTTTTTAAATTAAGGTAATATTGTTCGTTGGTATTGCCATTTTTATTTCTTATTTTTGATAGTCATAAATAAGACTACTTTCGTTATTATTGTAAAAAAGCCTAAAAAATATAATTATAAGTAGTTTTTAAAGTAATATATTTCTTAGTATGTGACTTCTAAATTGACTTGGGCTGTTCCAATTTGCTTTTTAGTGTAACAGAGACAACACTTTAGAGATAGGACCTTCGTGCGTCAAATAATTGTTAGATTCGCGCCGCTCGAGCATTTAAACATTTTAAACCGACTTCAAAAACGGGAGGAGCTTATTAATTTTCGACTGTATGCAGCGACGGTGATAAAATGAATGGACGGGGAACTAAGCAAGGATTTTTGGAAATTTCACCCCTAAGAGGGTAAAATAGGGGATGATAGTTTATATGAAAGTCCGTCAATTTCGAAGTTAGGATCTTCAAATTTTGTGTTTAGAATGACGGTTTAAAATTAGTTTATAAGTGTACCAGCGTTTTTGAAGATTCCACACCCGAAGGGGTGAAAAAAGTGATGCAGTTGTGTATGGAAAGTCCTTCATTTTCAAAGTAAAAATCACATTTATTATTTAGGCTTAAGGTTGGAAACTGACGCAACTTTTATCGTTGTTTTTTTTAATTTCAATCCTTAAGAGGGTGAAACGGGGGATGAAATTTTGAATTAAAGTTGTTTATTTCTAAATTTTGTATTCAAGTACAAATAATGAGCACGTGAAGCGGGGGTAAAAAACGTGGTAAATTTTGAGAGCGGGCCGAAATACTTCCGTACGCGGACGAAGTCGCGGGCGACCTCTAGTCTTATCTATATAAATAAAAGGCTCTGCCCTGACTGATTGGACTGACTGACAGACAACGCACAGCCCAAACCGCTGGTCGTACAGACTTGAAATTTGGAGGTTGTGTATTCGTCTCGATGCGTAGGGTGTATTAAGAAAGGATTTTTCGAAATTCGACCTCTAAGGCGATTTGGGGGTTGGTACCAAAGTCAAAATTGTTCATAACTGAGTTTATCTATCTTTGTAAATATGGCGAGGATGCAGAACAATAGCTTGTATAGCTAAATAAGCACAATTATCCGTATATTATAAATGCATAATACAATATATGTTTTTTTTATTTAAAAAAATACTTTCTAGTGACGAGACGAGCGAGACGTTCACCTGGTGGTAAGCGTCACGCCTGCCACTAACAGTAGCAGTGCTAGAATTATGAACTTGCGAACACAACTTGAACTTGTTTTCTTACTGTCTGTGCATTAAAAACATTGGAATACCCAATATTCAAAAGCGTAATGAAATATGTTATTTAGACGTATCTTAAAACACGATGCGATAAGATTGATTTCGTACGAAAATTTGGCTTTAATGAGATCTGATTCTGAGTAAGTTTAATTAGATAGTACTATGTAAGTTCTTTATAATTATGTTATCCACAAATTTATTTGTGCCTTGATCATTAAAATTGTTACTTTTGTATAAATAATGTGTTTTATTTATTAAGGCCCAGACGTTCCACGTTTTTAGCACATTTTTTTATGCGATCGATCACTAGTCTAATGCTGTATCAGGTAAGGTCACATTTAGCGGAGCATATATATGAAAATATGGCGGTTACGTCGATTTACACATTTGATTTAAATCTACGTAACTATTAACAGCCTTACCTAAAATAATCTCGATTCTCTTAGTCACTGCTTAAACTTCTCTGTCCTTTTCTAGCACGTGCAACTTCACGTCAGAGAGAAGATGGCAGAGCATCTTAAGCAGTGAGTAACGGTTGAAAAGTTTTTTAAGTAAGGCCGTAAATGTGTACCTACTACTAGCGAGACATTGCAAAAAAAAATTTTTTTAAAGATTTTTATAACTCCAACGATGTTTCGCTTGAACTACCCATGGTATGGTATAATGATATGCTATCATGAAACTACCAATATACGGACTGGCGTAATCGCATAACGACTGAAGCCCCAAAAAAAAAACAGAAAAAAAATAACGGTCTTAAAAAAAATATACAACACATTTAAAGATATTGTCTAAAGAATGTGCTTTTTTTTTTTTTTTTTTTTTTTTTTTTTTTTTTTCACAGGAAAACTTACAGCTATGTACACAGTTAGATAGAGTTATTAAGAATAGAAGGCCAATTAAAAGTTTTCACAGATAAGAAGAAGAATAGAAAAAAATTGTAAAAAGACGGACTCGCACATATTAATACAATAAAAACACTAAATAGAGAATAGGAAGTTAAGTTTAGTTTAGTTTACTAAATACATATTGGAAAAAAATAAATAATTAGAGAATAGAGGACAGATTGGAACATGTTTACAAGAAATAGTATGAGTTCAGAAGCTGCTTCAATTTGAATGCAGAAGTATTAAATAGATCTACATCAAGTTCTTTAGCAAGAGTGTTATAGCACCTGCATGCCCTTATAATATAACTGTTTTGCCTATAATTACATCGCACAAAAGGAACATAAAGAAGATTCGGCCTTCTAAGCGAAGCGGTGTGTGTGCGCAGTCCCAGCTGCCCAAGTAACTCCGGACAGTCAATCGTACCATTTGCTATATTCAGGAGGTAAGAAATATCTGCTACTCGTCTTCTTTCATGAAGTGGTAGAATGTGGAACTTTTTGCACCGGGCGGAATAATCTGGTAAAAATACTTTAGCGCGATATTGTAGATAACGTAGAAAACGCCTTTGAATGCCTTCAATACGCGTAATATAAATGCCATAGTTTGGGTTCCACACTTGAGAGGCGTATTCAAGGTGACTTCTCACATACGCGCAATATAATATTTTAAATGTCTTAAGAGATGAAAAAGCAGAAGACATTCTTAAAATAAATCCTAGAGCCCTTGAGGCTTTTTTTACTACACTGTTGATGTGCTCATCAAATAATAATTTTGAATCAAAGATGATTCCTAAGTCTTTGATTGTAGACACTCTGGATACAATGGAGTTCTGTAGACTGTAATTGCCATAGATGGGCTGCGGCTTTCGTGTAAAGGAACAAACAAAGCATTTGGAAACGTTTAAGTCCAACTTATTCCGAGAGCAGTAGTTTTGAAACCTATCTAAATCTTCTTGAAGACATAAAGCGTCTTCGATAGTTTTTATAGGGCATAATACTTTCATATCATCAGCGTAAAGAAGGATCTTAGAGGAACGAAAGCAGGAAGAAATGTCAATCACAAATATTATAAAAAGGAGCGGGCCAAGCAAAGATCCTTGAGGAATTCCTGAAGGAATACTCATCGTTGCAGATGTATAGCCATTGAGTACTACGGTTTGACACCTGTTTTGTACGTATGAAGAAAACCATCTAAATAAATTCCCACGTATACCGACCGCTTGTAATTTTTGCAACAGGATCACGTGATCAATCCTATCGAAGGCTTTACTGTAGTCTGTGTAAATAACATCTACTTGGGATGGTTCAGACATGTGTTTCGACAGGAATTCGGCACATAACAGAAGATTAGACGTTGTAGACCTACCCTTAAGAAACCCATGCTGATGTTCACAAAGTGTATGTCTAAGAGATGAGTACAGCTGTCTATAAACAATTTTTTCCAAAACCTTAGCAAAAACATAGCTATATGTGTTTTAACAGTTACACGATAAGATGTACTTTACTCGAACATATACAATCTTGAAAACAGGCTAAAATAAGTCTAAACGAATTATTTATATAATAATAAAATTTCAAACTGCATGTAATTTTTAAATGGATATATTTTATGTTGAAGTACCTACTAGAGCAGCAAAATTTTAGTTTTCATCTCTAAACTTCTATATTTACTAAATTCAAATTTATCTTAAAACTTTAACGTTGTCTTAAGAGGGAATGCGGTCTTCGATTCTCCATAAAAACTTATTCCCTTCCTTCCTGGATAATATCATGTATTCCATTCTTCCCATCGAGCTAATAACTAAAGTCACAATCTCGAAGTGAAAACAGTAAAAAAACGTCCGAGTGCCGTTGTACATACCTGTACGTGCATTTTATATTCAGATTCAGATTATTTATTCACCTTATAACAATGTTGCGTTATATTAGGTAGGTCAAATGGATACAATAATAAAGATATAATATAGATCGAATTTAGACGTTATGTCGCTTGTATAGTTCAATGTATGATTCAGCGCTTGTCTTATCGTGGTTCAAGTCGTTCAGAAAGTAAGCGCACTGCATAGCGTGCGCCGAGTTTTGGCGCGGCCATTATTTTTTGCACGTTTGTAACTATAGCTTTTTTTAAATATATATATGTTTAAAGGCTTGCGTTTGACTGCCATCTCGTCTGATGTTAAACGAAGATGCAGTCTACGATGGAGCACGCTTGTCTAGAAGAAACCTATTCACTCGCGACTTGAAGACACCCAGATTATAATTATGATATATGAGGTCAATGATTCCTAATAAAATCTAGGCCTACTGTACATGTACATGATTCTGTCATTTCCTTTTTTACGAACCACCAAACTAACCGTCGAGAACTACTACATAAACACAATCACCACTATGCACAGAAATTGAATTTATTTTTTATTTTCTACTAGAACATGGACAAATATTAAAAAGGTCGACAATGACGACCTCTACCCATAGCCGGGTTTCCGCTGCTGCGGTCCTAAGATCTTGGAGTACCTCTCATCTCCTTCCAACCAGCCGTAGTGGTCCATCGACGCAGCAGCCTTGTTGGTGTATAGGAACTTCAGATACCTGGAATATGACACTCACTTTTTACATAAGTACATATAATTATCAAATAAATACCTATCCCTAAAATGGCTGGATGCACAAATTTCAAGTTACAAGACGTCAAACACTAAATTTGTCGTAAAACTGCATCCAGCCCGCCTAGCACGCGAGCCGTGATAAACGTCTATCCACTCTTTTTTTTCCCGCGAAAACGAGACAGACTTTTCTATATTCTAGCTTTATCACTTTCCTGCGCGGGGAAAGACCATTAGTCCTTGGTGCGTGCTAGGGGGCCAGACCCACCGCAGGACGGGCAGCAGCGTCCTCTTGGTTAACGGTGGTGAGCATTCTGCGAGCCCCAAGCCGCCTGCCAAGCGTGGGGATTATGGCGCACCCTATTTAAATGGGAGGCCTTCGTCCACTCGTGATGATACACTAAATCAAAATTTGTCGAAGCCATCATCAAGCGACAGCGTTTCATGGTTGATATACCAAAAACTCGTACGAATCGGTTTGATTCCACTTTCTTTATAGTGGGTAGCGCTGCCCGAGTGGGTGTTTCCCGATAATTATAATCTGGGTGTCTTCAAGTCGCGAGTGAATAGGTTTCTTCTAGGCAAGCGTGCTCCATAGGAGACTGCATCTTCGTTTAACATCAGACGAGATGGCAGTCAAACGCAAGCCTATAAATAGTAAAAAATAAACACTTTTTCGCTAGGAAAACGTGAACACACTAAAAGAATAACTTTAAAATCGCGGGAAAAAACCTCTCAGCACTGCAGCGACTCCAGTCGAGTTCAGAGACGTCCACCTTCGGAGCGGTGTGCGGCGGAGGCACTTCAAACTCTGCAATGGTAACGGAGCCTTGATTACATGCAATGCAAAGGAAACAATTATGTGAAACATTCAAATGCCACATTTTATAACTCTATAGTTGGATAGCGGATAACAACCTATTTATAATGTAAATATGTCTCAACACGTAGGTTCCGAGTTTTTGTAGTGGTAGGACTCTATTGCAGAATCCGCCTGAGGAAGTACCACTCGACCACATTTGCCAGTTATTCAACTGTAGTGGTAGGACTCTATTGCAGAATCCGCCTGAGTAAGTACCACTCGACCACCTTTGCTAGTTATTCAACTGTAGTGGTAGGACTCTATTGCAGAATCCGCCTGAGGAAGTACCACTCGACCACATTTGCCAGTTATTCAACTGTAGTGGTAGGACTCTATTGCAGAATCCGCCTGAGTAAGTACCACTCGACCACCTTTGCTAGTTATTCAACTGTAGTGGTAGGACTCTATTGCAGAATCCGCCTGAGGAAGTTCCACTCGACCACCTTTGCTAGTTATTCAACTGTAGTGGTAGGACTCTATTGCAGAATCCGCCTGAGGAAGTACCACTCGACCACATTTGCCAGTTATTCAACTGTAGTGGTAGGACTCTATTGCAGAATCCGCCTGAGTAAGTACCACTCGACCACCTTTGCTAGTTATTCAACTGTAGTGGTAGGACTCTATTGCAGAATCCGCCTGAGGAAGTACCACTCGACCACATTTGCCAGTTATTCAACTGTAGTGGTAGGACTCTATTGCAGAATCCGCCTGAGTAAGTACCACTCGACCACCTTTGCTAGTTATTCAACTGTAGTGGTAGGACTCTATTGCAGAATCCGCCTGAGGAAGTACCACTCGACCACATTTGCTAGTTATTCAACTGTAGTGGTAGGACTCTATTGCAGAATCCGCCTGAGGAAGTACCACTCGACCACCTTTGCTAGTTATTCAACTGTAGTGGTAGGACTCTATTGCAGAATCCGCCTGAGGAAGTACCACTCGACCACCTTTGCTAGTTATTCAACTGTAGTGGTAGGACTCTATTGCAGAATCCGCCTGAGGAAGTACCACTCGACCACCTTTGCTAGTTATTCAACTGTAGTGGTAGGACTCTATTGCAGAATCCGCCTGAGGAAGTAACACTCGACCACCTTTGCTAGTTATTCAACTGTAGTGGTAGGACTCTATTGCAGAATCCGCCTGAGGAAGTAACACTCGACCACCTTTGCCAGTTATTCAACTGTAGTGGTAGGACTCTATTGCAGAATCCGCCTGAGGAAGTAACACTCGACCACCTTTGCCAGTTATTCAACTGTAGTGGTAGGACTCTATTGCAGAATCCGCCTGAGGAAGTAACACTCGACCACCTTTGCCAGTTATTCAACCGCCAAGCAGAACAGAACTGTGCAAGCGTTAATGTGTTTCGGTGGCAACGTCACCAGATAAATTACTGGGCATGATCTAATGGGATCTGATATCTCAGGGAGACGAGTGCAGTGCGGCTCAGGATTGTGTTCGCAAGTTCACAATTCTAGCACTGCTACTGTAATGGGCAGGCGTGACCATAGAAAAGCGAAGGCCCTACTCTTTCTCTCTTCAGTGGGCTTGACGCTTACCACCAGGCGAATGGCTCCCACATTGAAAAAAATTCAAGACATCCACATTTTATTGAGCTTGAAATGAGTGTGGGATCTACTATTCTACTGCAACCAAGAGTAATTAATCTTTTTTTAATATCATGGACTATAGTTCTTGATTGTATATCTATATATTTAATACTATAAGAATCTCTGTCCTGACATAATGACTGACAGACAACGCACAGCCCACACCGCTGGTCGTACAAACTGGAAATTTGGTTTTTGCTAAAAAAAATGCTCGGGATGATTTATAGTGGTGAATTTTGGGAGCGGGCCGAATTTCTTCCGTACGCGGACGAAGTCGCGGGCGACCTCTAGTTTTTTATACATACTGGAAAGGTGTTGTATTTAGTGCCTATCTACGTTTAAAAAAAAACTATTTTTTTTATCTTCGTCATTTGCCCGGCGACGTCCACTGCTAAACGAAGACCCTCCTTAGACCGCCACACTGTACGACAACCTGCCATTTACATCCACCGGTTGCCCGCGACTTGTACAATTGTGACGGTTCTAACCCGTCTTAATTCACGGAAATCTACCTATAAATTAAACCTGACTAATGCCTTCAAACGAACTGTATTAGTTCCAAAATAACCTACGAAAAAGGAGACTATAAATACATGCCCGTAATTAAATACATACGCACCTTTAGCTATACAGACATTTTAAAAGAGCTAGGATAGGCAAAACGGGACAAAGGCCATCACACGAGGTGGACTCTTTGTCGGCGGCATCGAGCGGTCATCAAACAACTTGCCGCTATGATAACAAGAGGGTCGCGGCGAGCCCAAAAGAGAAAAAAAAAAGGATTCAGCGACGAACTGTCAAGGCAGCTTCACGTTCGTCGGCTCCACCGTCGCTCCTCGATCAGCTCTCGCGTGCTTTAATTACTTTCTTATAATAAAAGGCATCTTTGCCCTAACTCTACTCAGTTAAATGAATTATTTACTGACTAGAAATACTTACGTTTAAATAGTGAACCAGTGTTCATAGCAGTTAATATTTGTTATATTTCGTATCGATTTGTTACATAAAAGCTGGTCTTGGAGAGATGCGCGGATTGTGTTGTTTGAGTCTTATTATCTTGTGTAGGTCATTTTCGGAGACCATATTTACCTTTTGTTCGTCGTCGTAAGTTTAACTTAACTAAAGTGGATTTTAACCAAAGATTTGTGGTGTAAAATTTGATTGTAATTGCAGTTTGTTCGCGAGTTAAAATCACGCGGTATAAAATAACGTTGCACTAATTGGATCTTATTATCGATTTTATTAGGTGTATTAATGAGGGAAAACAAAAAAAAGAAAACAGTGGATTCGTTGATTTGTGAATTGAAGAATTGTTTTGTGTTCACTCCTGGCCTGATCGTATATGTCCCAGTACCTTCGGGTAGCCTTTCTGGCGTTGCGATTCTCGTTTGGATGGATACCAAATAAATTCATAAAATAAATTTTATAATTTAATTATACGCGAGGGGTGGAAGCTTAGAAATATGGTCTCTGCTGTTATAAGAACAATAGTTCCAAAGTAACTAGTTCTGGCCTCATTTACCTTGTAGGTACATGTGGTTTTTAGTTGGGAAATAGTTAGGCCATATGCTTGAGACAGTATGTGGAGGATTTGTCCGCGTTTATACAACTAAGCGTGGACTACCCTTTTTGGTCTCCTTGTGTGGTGTTCTTCCTTCCTTTGGCCTTGGGACAAACAACCCGGAGCTGCGGGTTGGCTTGTCACGCCATAATTGCACCAAGGTATCTGGAATTAAGAGCGGTACGCGAAGCCGGGCGCGAATAGTAAAATACCTACAGATGCTGGGCGAATAGCAGCTGTGGTTATTTGTAGGGTGCTAGGGGCTCTAGGCTTAGAGCTAGCCACTCAAACTTATAGGATCACTTAGCGGCAAGGACAGTGAAAGTGCTTTGATCTGCCTGGAAGGTGGGAACCAACCGGTGAGATTCATATCTCGGGGTAGTGGGAAACTTATGTAGACTAGGGCGTCATTCAAGGTGTAGGTCATAGCAGGTAGAATGCCAGGTACACTTTTATCTTTACAGGAATATTACACACCCACCCCATTCACACATTTACACTACCCAAATTCTTCTAGAATCTGGACATTCACCAGTGGTGTCGTAATGCACTGCGAAACTCTAGAAAACCTCTCGGATAAGTCGCAAGTAGGTAGGTAACGTAAAATATAATTGATTTAGGTTGGCTAGGTCTTCTATTACAAAGGAAGGTACTCCGAATCGTAGGGAACCTAGGATTAGTAGGCAAGTAGGTCGGCCGACTCAAAATATTAAGGCGTTCCACATAGATACCTACCTATGTACGTAATTCAAACAACTAAACAGCGAACGGTTGTTTCCGTCGGGAAAATATTTCTGTACCTATCGACACGCGAATAAATAAATAGGCGTTGTTCAAAATATTCACTAAAGTAAATTCATTATGTTTGCTAAATGAGTCTAACATTGTTATCCAAGGAAGATAAATTCTGTACTAAATTACTGACGAGAGAAGTCAATTTGTCACTTCAAGATTTAAGTCAAGACGATGGACTTTCTATCTATTTGTAACCTATAATAATCTAGACTCCATAGCTGGATCTAGGGCTCGGCAATTGATTGACTGAATTATGTGCAAGTTGAACCGAAAGTGTTCGGGTTACCCTTAAGTCTTTAGAAACGACGAGGAACGCCCCCACTTTTTTTTAAAGAGGGGGGGCGTTACAATTTGAAGTGCGTGACCAGGATCTCGGATTGTTACTCTTAAGTAGGTTTGTGGTTTTATTTTGCAATGACTTGGGTTTCTCTATTATTATTTATTACACACTTTAAATTCATACTCAAATCTTTCGCGCGGGAGAACAGTCAAGTTATGGCTAGAAGCTCTAGGTGTAAGGGTTATAAGTACTTGTACTACAATTCGACACATTCAATTCGTTTCACATAGACTTCACACACAAATAGTTTACCTACACACACACATAGGACGTTAGTACTTATAATATACCTACTATTATTATTACACTTTAAGAACTCAAAAGATTACAACTGCTTTCAAGGGTCTTTCTACGCTTCTTTCATGTAATAACACACTTGTTTACATTCGGAAACTAATAGAGCTGCAAACTTTTCGTTAGCATACAATAAAATATACAATACAACATTTTAGTAGGAAGGCAATAATAATCAAGTAAACAAACATTGATAAAATAATAACTGCGTTATTATCGAGTGGTCATAGGTATAATATTGATCGGCATGTTTCTAATTAAAAAGTACAGAGCTAGTTTTAGGTCATCGTAATCGTCATCGTACTCCCCTGGCTTTTCTGATGGGAGTAAACTTGAGCGAAACCAAAGCGTAAGTTTGTGCTATTCGAAATTAGTAGGAGATTAGCGTCAAATCAATAAACTCGTAGATTGAAGTAACTATGATATTCAAGCTATAGGTAGATTATTATGCGAACTATCATCTCCATACCGTAAGTTGTCTATAGGACGTCGTTCTTAGCGATAGAATAGCGAGTTGTTATTTTACTAAAGTTTTCTCAATACTTAGTTGCGGTGTAAACGTTATTTATATATCATCTGGGCGTAAGAATAGTTACGCAAACAGTAGCAATGTAAAGATAATTTCATTATACTTCACTTTACGCTAATATTTATTTAAACACGATGACAACTGTAAAACAATTTAATAGATTTCAAAATAGCAGTATACGGAGCGGAGCGCCTGTCGTAAACATAACAACAAAAAAAATATGACAAGAAAAAAATTAGCACGGTTATAATAAGTTCGTCTATTTATACCTCATGTGAAAGCGGGAATTTAGGGTAGTCATTTTAATAACTATATATAACTAATAATAAATAAATAATATACATTCTCGATAAAATAAGTTATTTTAATTAATTTGTCAAATTAAATTACAACGGCAGTTAACTTCATTAAATTTTAAGATATTTTATAATACATAAAAATCAGGGCATTCGTTTTCGTCTCACGAATGTTTTTCTGGGATCGGAGTCGAACCCGCGCACTATGGCTCTAGGGCTAACATGTCCATGTTACTCACTAAGCTAAAGCAGTCAAAATTCATTATAATCTATTTTAGTTAATATGTACTTCTATGGGCGACTAGATTCTTCGACAGATGGTAGATGGGCTAGTACTTATCATAATGATGTGTAGTAAACTAAATTTGGAGATGTTAATAAAATAATATTATAATGGTAGTAGGTTCCGTATACATAGGGTTAGTGTCCAAAAGGTCTAGCTTTTTGGACACAATTTGCTGCCGTCTGAAATGGAAACGCGTGATTTGGGATGCTAATAATAGATATAGGTAGTCCGATTCGTTCAATCTACTTATTTTAAAGTCACTCTTAATAATAGGTTAATCGAAAGTAACGGATTAGTTCGGTATTGTTAGAACGTATTTGAATCAAACTTGTCAAGATAGGCGAATACTAAAAGGTACTCAAAAGTTCAATAGGCCGGGGGTCGGTTTAAAAGATCAGATTATTTTGAACTGTAGGACGTACATAATAAAATTAAAAATAACATACACACGGTCGAGCATAGAACCTCCTCCTTTTGAAGTCGGTTAAAATTAATGTCTTTACGCCATAGCTTCACTCGGTAATAAAAATAATAGAAGTTATGAAAGCGGAGTAAGTATTCTAGGTTGTCTGTCAGTTTCATACTTTACGTTAATTGCGCTTAATCAGCGGAATAGATCGCGAAAAAAAAACTAAAGTAGGTATAGTACACATCTTAGGACAGTAATAGTTAAAGATTGGCGAAAACAAGCTTTATCCACGTGCATATAAAGTAGGAAACGAAAAATAAACTAGGCAGGACGCGGTTGCCGCAATTACTGATACCTATTCTGTGACAACGTACCTCTATTGCAGCGGCGGCGCTGGAGATTGTTATGAATATAAAAATGCGGGAAATATAAAATCGGATTATTAATACTCACATATTTCTGAAAGCTCAATAAATAAATAGATTGTTTTGTTATTAGAGTATTCAGTGTAAAGTAATATCACAGAACAAATTCTAATAATAGGTATACCAAAAATCAAGACTCGGGATTAGATTAAGACTTTCTTTAAATAAATCTTAGTACGAAAGCAAGCACAGTACAGCGGGTACAAAACTAGGTCTTATTCACAGTTTAGTATATTATCATTATCATCGTCATCATAAACGTTTTAATTATTGAGGCTTAGAACGTTCCATTCAATTGGCGGTGTCGAGAAAAATAATAATAAAAACTACATTAACAGTAGGGTGGTTAGTTAATTTGGGAATGTGTGTATGTACTTACTTAGACTAAAATCTTAATTGGAAACTTTCTAGAAAAAAAAAGAGAATGAACAAACAATAATAATGATGGGGAAACGGGGTTTTTGTTACGGAATTGTACCTACAACATAGTTGAATTGAAATAATTTTATAATTGGCGGTAAATAAGTAAAATAAAATATTATAATGGAACATTACATTTATAGGTTACGGTAGCTTGTCGATTGTTTGTACTTATATAATGTATGTGTATACAGGGTTAGTACTATTCAGTAAAACGACGTAAAAAAAAAAAAAAAAAAAAAAAAACGCGCACGATGGAATAAAGGAAAGAAACGAAAAAAAATAGAAAAATAAATATATATATATATATATAAAGATATTAAAAATAAAAAAATTAAAAAAAATTGGTAAGGTATGTTTTAAAAGTAAGGTAATGTAACCATACTTTAGTATGGTGAGGTAAAGGTAAGGTACAGTGAGGTAAGTAAGAGTATTGTACTGTAGTTTAGACTTCTATTTTCGTAATAAATAAAGTTTATTTAAAAGGGTTTACTTTCGGTGTGCATGTATTTACCCAACTGAAACGATATAATAGGAAGTTGCTTTTGTGCATTGTAAAACTTTTAAACTGTAACGTAATATTATGATTAATAATTTTACAGTTAAATAATAATATCAGCGGATTTAAAATCACATGGTCGTAAGTTCGAATCTCGGTCGACATTAACATTGTTTTGGAGATTTATGCACAACTAGGTACGAATGACTACTAATAATAATACAAGAAAATATTACAAAATAATAATAAAACAAAGGGAAACTTAAATAAATTATGGGTCGTATTTTGCAAGTCATTTAAATAATTATAGTCTGGGGGTCGAATAATTGAAATATTAACTAAATTAATAAAGATTGTAATAAATAAAAAATAAAAAAAAATAAACTTTTGGATTTATAAAAAAAAAAAACTTTTGTTGTAAGCAGTTGGTTTGAGGCTATAGCTTGAGTAAGAAAAAAAAAAAAATAATATATCAGCCATTACGTGAATTAGAGCGGGTTCAAATAGTAGGGATGTAAATTATATACAGGGTGTAAGGGGAATGTGCAAGATTTATTCGTTTCCCTTCTGGAAGATAGTGTTATGTCGTAAGTTGGCGTGCAGGCAGCGTAAACATGCTCTGAAAGAGAATGTTCTACAAAACTAGAATAGGGCTTCTTCATAGTATAAATGAGTAAGAATGTGAGGTGTATGTAGTATATGTGTTAGAGCTAGGGACACTCTATTAGGAAGGGACTTAGGACGATAATACTATTGGGATTGGAAGCGGTTTTTCAGTCTCGGAGGGTTGACTCGGGGGGCGATCACTTATCAAATTGATCTTTATGAAGGAGATTTGGTGTTAGGTTAGGCCAGGAGGCTGTTCATCAACATACGTTGATTTCATAAAGGTCTTGTACTCTACAGGGTATGAAGACTTGAACTGGTACACTCCACATTCTCCAAATGAAAATAATTAGATTATAATTTTCGTCTCTTAGTGGAATGTAGAAACTATACGGTATCTACTCCATTTTGCCTTTGGGGTCCCTAGAATTTGGAAGGGGTGCATCGGGGACTATATGGTAAATTCTTGGAATTGAGGTTTGGCATTAGATGTCGATGCGCTACTATTAGGGTTGATCTGACTCACAACCAGGTTCCTTAGCAGAGGTTGGTGGCTCCTGTGAAAGGAGAATTTACTTTATGGTTGATATGTTATCAAACTTCGAGATTGAGGTTTTATGAAGATTATTTTCAGTTGGTTTAAAAACACATTATATCATATTGTGATAGAATAAAAAATATATATAGCACTTACATTATTCCACACATAGATAGTTGAAACTCTGATACTGACAAATTATAATTTTGCACTTTGCATTCTTAGATTTAAATCTTTCTTTGAAATTATTAGTTTTTATTGGGTTTATCATTGAATCTTCCGTGAATTGAATTAAGATATTGATATTGGAAAAATTTACTCCGATTAGGGCTATCATCTTTGTAAATATTGGGGGTCGCTGTGACGGTTCTAACCCGTCTTAATTCACGGAAATCTACCTATAAATTAAACCTGACTAATGCCTTCAAACGAACTGTATTAGTTCCAAAATAACCTACGAAAAAGGAGACTATAAATACATGCCCGTAATTAAATACATACGCACCTTTAGCTATACAGACATTTTAAAAGAGCTAGGATAGGCAAAACGGGACAAAGGCCATCACACGAGGTGGACTCTTTGTCGGCGGCATCGAGCGGTCATCAAACAACTTGCCGCTATGATAACAAGAGGGTCGCGGCGAGCCCAAAAGAGAAAAAAAAAAGGATTCAGCGACGAACTGTCAAGGCAGCTTCACGTTCGTCGGCTCCACCGTCGCTCCTCGATCAGCTCTCGCGTGCTTTAATTACTTTCTTATAATAAAAGGCATCTTTGCCCTAACTCTACTCAGTTAAATGAATTATTTACTGACTAGAAATACTTACGTTTAAATAGTGAACCAGTGTTCATAGCTGTTAATATTTGTTATATTTCGTATCGATTTGTTACATAAAAGCTGGTCTTGGAGAGATGCGCGGATTGTGTTGTTTGAGTCTTATTATCTTGTGTAGGTCATTTTCGGAGACCATATTTACCTTTTGTTCGTCGTCGTAAGTTTAACTTAACTAAAGTGGATTTTAACCAAAGATTTGTGGTGTAAAATTTGATTGTAATTGCAGTTTGTTCGCGAGTTAAAATCACGCGGTATAAAATAACGTTGCACTAATTGGATCTTATTATCGATTTTATTAGGTGTATTAATGAGGGAAAACAAAAAAAAGAAAACAGTGGATTCGTTGATTTGTGAATTGAAGAATTGTTTTGTGTTCACTCCTGGCCTGATCGTATATGTCCCAGTACCTTCGGGTAGCCTTTCTGGCGTTGCGATTCTCGTTTGAATGGATACCAAATAAATTCATAAAATAAATTTTATAATTTAATTATACGCGAGGGGTGGAAGCTTAGAAATATGGTCTCTGCTGTTATAAGAACAATAGTTCCAAAGTAACTAGTTCTGGCCTCATTTACCTTGTAGGTACATGTGGTTTTTAGTTGGGAAATAGTTAGGCCATATGCTTGAGACAGTATGTGGAGGATTTGTCCGCGTTTATACAACTAAGCGTGGACTACCCTTTTTGGTCTCCTTGTGTGGTGTTCTTCCTTCCTTTGGCCTTGGGACAAACAACCCGGAGCTGCGGGTTGGCTTGTCACGCCATAATTGCACCAAGGTATCTGGAATTAAGAGCGGTACGCGAAGCCGGGCGCGAATAGTAAAATACCTACAGATGCTGGGCGAATAGCAGCTGTGGTTATTTGTAGGGTGCTAGGGGCTCTAGGCTTAGAGCTAGCCACTCAAACTTATAGGATCACTTAGCGGCAAGGACAGTGAAAGTGCTTTGATCTGCCTGGAAGGTGGGAACCAACCGGTGAGATTCATATCTCGGGGTAGTGGGAAACTTATGTAGACTAGGGCGTCATTCAAGGTGTAGGTCATAGCAGGTAGAATGCCAGGTACACTTTTATCTTTACAGGAATATTACACACCCACCCCATTCACACATTTACACTACCCAAATTCTTCTAGAATCTGGACATTCACCAGTGGTGTCGTAATGCACTGCGAAACTCTAGAAAACCTCTCGGATAAGTCGCAAGTAGGTAGGTAACGTAAAATATAATTGATTTAGGTTGGCTAGGTCTTCTATTACAAAGGAAGGTACTCCGAATCGTAGGGAACCTAGGATTAGTAGGCAAGTAGGTCGGCCGACTCAAAATATTAAGGCGTTCCACATAGATACCTACCTATGTACGTAATTCAAACAACTAAACAGCGAACGGTTGTTTCCGTCGGGAAAATATTTCTGTACCTATCGACACGCGAATAAATAAATAGGCGTTGTTCAAAATATTCACTAAAGTAAATTCATTATGTTTGCTAAATGAGTCTAACATTGTTATCCAAGGAAGATAAATTCTGTACTAAATTACTGACGAGAGAAGTCAATTTGTCACTTCAAGATTTAAGTCAAAACGATGGACTTTCTATCTATTTGTAACCTATAATAATCTAGACTCCATAGCTGGATCTAGGGCTCGGCAATTGATTGACTGAATTATGTGCAAGTTGAACCGAAAGTGTTCGGGTTACCCTTAAGTCTTAGAAAAGAGGAGAGGCGCCCATACTATGTCACTGATTGAGCGGATCACTGTCTGGTCTGAGATCTGGTCCATATCCGTAATACATAAACATACCTATTTTCTTTATGGAAGAAAGTCTTATCTGACTGGCGATTTGAAGTATAATAATACTTAAGTAATTACACTAAAATGTGTTAGACTTGGTTACCAAACCTAGATGCACCAGTAAGCACGGAATCACGCGAACAGATAGGCTACTAAAATAAAGCCGTTCAAACTATTCACACAAAGTAGATTCATTATGTTGGTGGCTAGCTAAGTCCAACATGATTAATTAACGAAATCTAATTTCCACGCCAAAATGTTGACAAAAGAAGTCAAGTTACCTATACCTTCAAGTTTATGGTCATTATGAGGGAACTTCTCTCTCTATTCACAATATCACAATACAATATCAACTGGGTACCATAAAAGGGTCCCGTGATAGCAATCTATCTACTTATACATGAACGAGCCGAAAGTGTTCGGGTTACCCTTGATTCTTACAAAAGAGGAGAGGCGCCCATTCCATGTCACTGGTTAGTAAATTGCTAGCTAATTCCTATTTATTATCTTGAAGGAAGTGCCATCGAGACCGTCAATTTGAGGTTATAATGTAAAAGTTATACATACACAATACACACATAGTTGTGTTGGACTTGCTAGACATGCGGGATTCGGCGGAGATTATAATAATACCTACTCTTGCAAAACTATAGCAATATTACATTAGGGTTAATCAGGTTTACGCGGTTATTGCGGTTACTTTGATGTACTGGTTATTATTATCATTGATTACTTATTATACTTGCTATTTCAGGTCGGACAATAATAGGCAGGGCGACGCTGGAGTTCAGCAGGAGAGACCTCGATCGAAAGATCTTGGAGACTCTCATTTAAACCGAAGATTGATGTATGAAAGAGAAGATCCTTAGTTATTTCAATAACTATAAGGATAAGGTTTTTGAAAGATTTTTAATGAACGGCTTCCCTTGAATGGTTTTACCAACTGACAATGACACACAGATAGACTTGCTAAAAGATTAAGTCCTCTTGTCCCTTTCCACAGGTAAAATGATCCATGATCATTGTCCCATTTTTATGTACACCTTATGTGGAGGATTGGTGTCCAAAGTCAAAGGAAGAACCAAACTGAATGACGCGACTGGAGGGGCGTCTTTCCTTAGCCACAAATGTATTATTAGCATAATTAGTCAGCAAAATCAACTGATCACTATTCAAATTTACTAGTAATTTTATGAAGTTTCAACCTCACAATAGTTTTCCCTACATTTATTATAACTTCTAGCTATTATGTAGATCGTAGGTATGTAAGAAGATATCTACGTAGGTTTATAACAAACTATAGCATCATAATATCATGCAGGTGTTGGTAACAGTATGAATGAAATTATAAACCGTAAGAGCGCCTATTACATTTCTAATACAGTCGAAATTCTAATACTAAACTTACTAGCTTAAAAGGTAGATGTGTTCGGTAAATAAGTTACGGGCTATTCATATTTTGATAGTAATATTAAGGACGAAAGTGTATACTGTAGACGCGCTTACCATTATTCCATCGTGTGAAATACTATATTATAAGTGAATTAACATCCACAAACGGTTTAACGCCTTATTATTCTACGATAGCAATATTAGGTTTTCTTGATACTGGGTTTGCTTTATCTATTGACATCCTTTACTTCGGTTTAAGTAGGTCGCGAAGCTAAGATAGGCATGTAAAAGTATATAGTAGGTACGTACTCATCCCAAATCACTAAAACTTAGGGTTTTTCTCGGATCACAACATAGAGTCCTAACTTAGACGATCACTTGGCCATATCAAATCATAGGTATAAATAAATAGACACGTCGTACGGTAGGCAATTAACAAGTCGGAGTAACCTTACACCCGGTATAGAACATACGATTAGGTAGCTAAGCACTCAGCTGAACATTCATTAGGCATTAGGCGTCGTTATAATTAAAACAGATCATTAGTAATTTAAAACAAATAAAAATAAAAATAAAAATTAAAAATATTAAAGGGGGGGGTGTTACACAATGTCCCCGCCCACCGGTCCACCTATATATATATAGTCCGCTACGCTATACGCTGCGTAGGACGGTTCGCGGTCGCCACGAGAGAACCTTTCTTCACAATAGGTTATTCAGTTCTTTGAGCTATGTGGCGCCCATTGCCACATAAACTTGCAAACCCTGCGAGCTATATATGTCTGTGACTTCGGTCGTTTTGTTTGTCTATCTTATTTTAACTATAAGCTTATCATACTCCAGACTAGACTCACCAGCGTAGTGTGTGCAGTAGAACCGGTCCAGTTCGCAGTGGTTCACGAACGTGTAGAACTTGGGATGGTTGGAGAGCTTGTGGTTGACGGTCATGCACACCGGGTGGTACACGTTAGGGCACGACGCCGGGGCGCACCGGTGCCCCACGGGGCACCAGTACACGTCGTACCTCGTCACATTTATCGTACGAAGATCCGCTTTGGCTGCGGGAGGGATTAGCGCCATTTTCAGCGAACTTCAAAAAAAGGAGGTTCACAGCCAGTGCCATGAAAAAAAGATGAAAAAATTTGAAAAAAAATATATGAAAATGATTTCTAATAAATATTTATGTCAAGACAGAGGCCGTACCATGAATTAATCTTAATAAATTGGAAACAAGCGCTCCTATTGCGGGATAGAATAGGATTGAGAATTTTAAAAAAAAATGCATCATTAAAACTTTATTCTTTAACCGACTTCAAATAAGGAGGAGGTTCTATGTTCGACTGTACGTATGCTTTTTTAATTTTTATGTATGTTCACCGATTTCTCCGTCAATTATGGCCCGTTTTTAAATTTTTTTTTTTTTTTAGTAAGTGAACGTCAGTAGTGGTCACATAAAATTTTATCGAAATCGGTTCAGTAATTTGGTTATTAAATCCAAATTACTGGAAAATATGAATATATCATCCAGGTAGACGAAATTGAAGTCAGCTGTATTTTTTTAAAAAGCGTATTATGTAACTTTTTATACATTTCAGTAGCTATGCTATCATTCTATTCATGGCGTTGTTGGTAGCTCATCAAACATAAAATTGATTTGACTCGTTGGGACTATAATTTTCCCAACGAGTCACACTGTGACACTGAGTGACTCAATGGGACAACTTAAAAAAAAAAGTTGCATAGCGTAACAGCTGAAAGGAAGAAAAATCCCAGAGTCAAACTATGACTGGTTTTGGTATGACTCGTTGGGAACCCACCGCAATAATAGATAGACAATAGACAATCATTTATTTATGGTAAAGAATAAATAAACACTGATAACAATAATACAACAGTAAAAGCAAACAATTAGTACATTATGATACGAGTGTGCTATGTTGGTCATTACACTAGAGGCGGTATTATGCGCGCGTGCCGCAGGCGAGCGCGATAAGGAAGCCGAGAGCGTAATGACTAATAGCACAAGAGTTCCATACGACT
The DNA here is from genome assembly GCA_905404285.2 of Erannis defoliaria. NCBI lineage: Eukaryota > Metazoa > Arthropoda > Insecta > Lepidoptera > Geometridae > Erannis > Erannis defoliaria. The sequence goes on along the minus strand of FR990093.1, from coordinate 1,030,371 downwards.
GTTTTCGTCACACTTGCAAGGAAAAAACAAACTTTTTTTGATAATAATCAACCACACAGCGAAAACGTCAACAAACATTTGCGCAAAATGGCGCACAAACAAGCAATGCGCGCAGGTTGACATTTACTTCAGCGGCATAAGAACTCTTTGTTGGTATTACAAAAAAACTGTAAGTATTACCCGGCTATATTAAGAGTGCTTCGTATACATTCGTATAATTTTTTTTTTTTTTCTTTATTATTGGCATTGCACGTTATGCATTCTGCCAGCGAGTATAACTAAATCACATTGCATACTAAGCCTAGTCAGTAAAACTTCCAGTGAGTTGAAATTACAATTAATACTTCTAATATTGAGAGATAGTACGTTAAGAGCCGTTTTACTTCTTGCAACGTATAAATTACATGATTCTGGTGGACATGTAACAGCTTTTGAAATTGAAAGGTCATCTATGAGGGCACTTATTACATTTTGTTGAACTTTATCCATAATCTATGTTAAGTATCGGGGATCGTAGAGATACTTGGCACTTATTAAAAAAGATAAAGACAGCTTGTAAAAAGTTGGTTTTGTTTGTATTTGTTGTTACCTTGTATTGTTTTTGTTTGTTTCTGGTTGTATTTGTTTGTTTAAGCGTACCCTGCCGTGTGGTATGCGTGGGGGACGTCACCAACGGTTCCAACGGAAGACCAGCGCTGGCTGTTCGCAGCCAGCATTATGCTGAGTTGGAACCGGTTTGTGGCGAAAAACTATTTTGTACTGTTTAAATTTGTTATGCGTTTCTATTGTCTTGTCTTGTGTACAAAATGTGTTTTTTTCTACAAATAAAATATTGTCTATTGTCTATAATTGCAGTCACGTACAAACATGACTTCGGGTTATACCTATTATAGCACTAGTGCCGTAATGTAAAGTAAAAAGCACGCGTGCGTAATAGCTTGGATTATGAGCCTAAAACCGATGCAATAAGATCCACTTTACGAGCAAGTGTGATGAAAAAATATGAAGTGGATGATTTACTTCTGCCACAAATTGGACCCAACTCAGCATGGTACCGGTTGCAAGCAACCAGCGCTGGTCTTCCGTTAGGCCCGGCAGGTGACGTCACGCACGCTTGTATTTACGGTACGGTGTCATGGTACGGTCCCGGATCTATGAAATAAGGTGTTATAGTATAAGGGTGGCTACACACTATCGTTCCCGTCCGGGGCTGCGTCGTCAGGCGGTGGTTGAGTCGCGATCTCTACCCCGGAGAACTCGTAATGGCGTCTCGTCAACTCCGAGGTGCAGCTGGCAGCCTCCACTATGTAGAATTCTATAACCACAGCTCTGTTTAGGCGATAAAAAAATTATAGGATTTAAGCCCCAAAATACGCTAGGTACGATACAATTATTGTACATTTCACTACACAAGCATACGTCAGTCAACAGTTGACGTAACCTTGTAAAGACGTAATCCTAGATCAAAGGTGTTTATTAGGGTATTTGGGTCCACCCATCGCCTTCACCCACTAGTGGGTGCACGGGTAGTTTGCATTTCCCTTTGAACCCCCCTGCATTCATCATCATCAGCCCGGAGACGTCCACTGCTGAACGCGCCTACGGTCCACCTAGTGGGAAGCCGCGCCTACGGTTCACCTAGTGGGAAGCCGCGCCTACGGTCAACCTAGTGGGAGGCTGACCCCTACGGTCCACCTAGTGGGAAGCCGCGCCTACGGTCAACCTAGTGGGAGACCGCGCCTACCGTCAAACTAGTGGGAGGCCGACCCTACGGTCCACCTAGTGGGAAGCCGCGCCTACGGTCCACCTAGTGGCAAGCCGCACCTACGGTCCACCTAGTGGGAGGCCGACCCTACGGTCCACCTAGTGGGAAGCCGCGCCTACGGTCAACCTAGTGGGAGGCCGACCCTACGGTCCACCTAGTGGGAAGCCGCGCCTACGGTCAACCTAGTGGGAGGCCGACCCTACGGTCCACCTAGTGGGAAGCCGCGCCTACGCTGCGTCTTCCAGTTCTCGGTCGCCACTCAAGAACCTTTCTTCCCCATCGGTCGAGCGATGTGTCCTGCCCACAGCCACTTCAACTTGCAAACCCTGCATTAGTTAGAAACTAATAATATGGGATATAATTTGCTAGACGCTTTGCAAAGTTATGTCGTTAACTTAATAATTATGATCTGTCAATAAGCGATTTACGTAATGGACATAATATTAGGTTTTTACTACTTACCATTCTCAGGCTGCTCACACAAATTACTAAAGAAAAGGTAACACGAATTTTCAAACTCTTTATATTCAAAGGTTTCATTTATTTCCCTCACAGTACACACTCTTGTGAGATTAGCTTTACATATAAGATCCCTATTCTTTTTACATATCCATTTTACATTGTCCGATTCAGTCTGGGTAAAATTGAAATCAGTTATGTTAAAGTCTAGTTCTTTTGTATGTACTGGACTTTTTATGTCCTTTGCTAGAAATATCAAATAAAACACCGTATTCATTGTTTTGCCGTTATTTCTTACGATACATAAATATTTCTCTTATCGGTACTTAAATGAGAAAATAAACGCTGAATACTTATTGCTACAATACATTTATATGTTTTCATCACACTTGCTCGTAAAGTGGATCTTATTGCATCGGTTTTAGGCTCATAATCCAAGCTATTACGCACGCGAGCTTTTTACTTTACATTACGCCACTTGTGCTATAACACGTATAACCCGGTAAAGTCAAGTTTGTACGTGACTGCAATTAGACGTATGTATACGAAGCACTCTTAATATAGCCGGGTAATACTTACAGTTTTTATGTAATACCAACAAAGAGTTCTTATGCCGCTGAAGTAAATGTCAACCTGCGCGCGCATTGCTGGTTTGGGCGCCATTTTCCGCAAATGTTTGTTGACGTTTCCGCTGTGTGGTTGATTATTATCAAAAAAAGTTTGTTTTTTCCTCGCAAGTGTGATGAAAACAGTCGTATGGAACTCTTGTGCAATTAGTCAATACGCTCTCGGCTTCCTTATCGCGCTCGCCTGCGGCTCGCGCGCATAATACCGCCTCTAGTGTAATGACCAACATAGCACACTCGTATCATAATGTACTATTATACAGGGTTAGTTCTAATCAGTTAGTATCCTTGTAAGAGCATATTCTGTACATCAAAACAAAAAATTTTTACTATGGGGCCAACATTGAAAACGAAAAAAAACAGCTGTTCCATACATTTTGCCCAAGGTCGATCTACTTTTTGTATGGAACAGCTGATATATATTTTCACGATTTCAATGTTGGCCCAATAATAAAAATAGTTTGTTTTGATGTACAGAATATGCCCTTAAAAGGATGCTAACAGATTACAACTAACCCTGTACATACATCATATAAACATACAAGCACATCATACAAACTGACATTTAAATAATTTTGATAATTTTAGTAGCATGATAAAGTTTAGATGGTTGAAACTCAATCATGCAGAAACAGGTTTTAGATAAAACTTGGTATGGGCTACTAGGAATAACATAACCTACTTTTCATCCCATCCAGATGGGCACTTTCACACTGCCACGACACGACATTATCGTGAGCTCGGACGACACGACATCGTGAGGATACCGGTACGTGACATGATCGTAACCAACAGCCAGGGCCAGATCTAGCTATTTAGCCGCTCCGGGCAAAAATAATATTCGCCGCCCTTTAAACTATCGCCATTTTTGTCGCTAGAGGTCGCCCCGTGACTCCGTCGTAGGGAAGAAATTCGCCACACTACCAAATATCTTCCATATTCGGAAACGTTTATATGCGGAGTCGTGTAAATGGTGTATAGTTACCCAAATTTGTATAAGTTTACTTAAGTTATTATCACTGTATGTTTCCCAAATAAAATAAAATACCGGAGGGTTATTCAATTATTTAAACCGGCCTAAAATTAAAATATAAAATTATGGCGGTCCAGCTCAATAAAATTTGCCTTCCAGCTGAACAGCTCTTAATTTTTCGACTTAACCAAGTGATCAAGTTTGAGTTTTGACGGGAACACAGAAAAATCATGTCGTAATCATTCTATAATATTCTTAAACTTGTGTTTTTTCGCGAATTAATGATTAAAAATGGTGGTGTTTTATTCATTGAGTGTTGAATTACATGCACGAGTGTGGGCAAGTGATATAATGTGGTGAAAAATGTCTTTTCGTGTTGCTTTCAAAACTCCGTAGAAGCTCATAGTAAAGTCGCCACAACTTTACTAGTATGACTTGGACTCGACTGTGACTAATTTCGTGTGACATACTGTGACGATTTTACGACTTATTTGACTTGATGATAACAAATAAATGTGAAAATTCATAAACTTGACACTGGCAGAATGCACAACGTGCGATGTCAAAAATTAAGAAAGAATAAACAAAAGAGAAAAAAAAGTGATCATGTTAAAATCCCGGCTTTAACCAACGGTGTGACATCTATAGAGCTGTCAACTTCCTGCGACGGGTGATGGATCAAGTGCAGAAGAATCTTCTGGAGGCAGCCAGACTGCCACTGACAGATGTCACATTTGAAATTGTACTTCCTCAGCGCTACATTTTTTTTCACACCGTGGGCTTTTTTCCTGTGTTTCTTTAGTATCAGAGAAGAGAACCCCTCTCCACACTCGGGACACACTCTGTGTAACCTCACATGTTCTTTTAAACTCTTGGCAGTGTTGTAGAAGATGTTACAGTTCTTGCAAGCGAATTGTTCCTGTGGAAGAGGAAAAAATACTGCTCAAATGTAAGTAGGCAGACGTGATTGACGTTTTGTGAGAAAAACGCATGCCAGCAGGGCTAACATGTGCACCGCGAGAAAATTTTGTCGTGTCTTTATGTCGTGCGAAAACGAGACAAACTTATACAGATTCGTAGCCTTGTCCTGTTTTGTAGAATCGAGAAAATTTTCTCGCGGTGCGCATGTTAGGCGCTCTGGTCGATTGTCTGATTTATAATTATTCTTGGTATAACTACATACCAGGGGGGTGTCACTCCGCAGTTTAGGTATGTTCGGCCGGCGCTCCGCTCCGTGAGGACAATGCAAGGCTGAGGTCAGTGGCGGGCGGCCTAGCCTCGTCGCACGTAACTAAGCATACGTGATAGAAAGAGAGCGGTATATCTAGGTGAATATAGCGAGTGGTATCCAGCGCTGTGCGAGTTGAATTGCTACTTTATTGCCTAGTAGATAGAGTCCTTATTTATTTCAATTCCTTTGCGGAGTGAACTTTCTGTACTCAATACTATTATTTATTCTGTGGTTATACTAAGGCTATTGTCAACCTGCGTTCGAGACGGTTCGTAATGACCCCCAGAACAGCTTGCACACATGGCTCAGGAGTGAGATGGGCCCACGGAGGATAAGGAGTTGCGATGAGCGACTTGCAGCCGCAGATCCTATTTTGCGGACGGAGTGTGTGACGTCATACTTATTTGCTCAGTCTGCTAACGTCCGTCACGCGTAACGGTCATTCAAACTTACATATTAGACGTACGATTTTTAATGTTTTTACCCAGTAACAGTAAAAATGAAATAAGTAGCTCTGTTTCTTTATGTAAAAATTCAGATGACATGATTGGCATCTAATTTCATTCCTAAGTATTTTTATTTCTATATTTAGTGATCCGTTCTATACAATTTAAAAACGCGACATCTAGCGCGATATTAAGAAATTAAGTGTTTCAGCTAAGTGTTAGTTCACCAGTTCGTCTCTCAAAAACTTTTCCTGAAAACCGCTAGATGGCAGTACAGTTAGCCTCTCCTCCCGCGACCCTGCCCCTCCCCGCACAGTCCCGCGTCTTTCTAAGGAAAAATCCTTTGATCACATCTCTGCTTCTATTACTCTGTGGATGGGCCTGTAGTTCTTCAATAAGGTGTTATCTCCTTTCTCGAAGAACAGCACCACCACACTCCTGTGCCATGCTTCAGGCGTAGTACCTTCGTGCAGTGGCGGATTTACCAGCAGGCTGAGTAGGCTGGAGCCTAGGGCGGCAGATTTTAGGGGCGGCAAATTAGGGGCAAAAAATATTTTTGTCTTGTTAAAATTTGAATATTCTTATTTATTTATGTAATTGTATGGATTGATCCCCAAGGTGCCTGCCAATGGTGGGGATTATGGTGGGGAGGCTTTCGTCCAGCAGTGGACGCCTTCTGGTTGATGATGAAGCTCAATAAATATTATTTAATAACTTTTACGGAATGTACATAATAATTGTGTATTACTTTACACCGCGTTATATGAGCCACGATTATCGGTTAATAATGGCCACGTTTTAATAGGACAATAATAAAAAACCAGTCATCTAGCCTATTATGTAAATCCGCCTCTGCCTGTTTTTTTTTTTTTTTTTTAGTTCTTTATTTAATTTGGGACTTTTGCCAACACTGGCGGCATGTCAGTCCCATCGTGACTTAATTAAGTATATACACAAAAAAATAGCAATATTATGAACAGCAACCTTGCCTTGGGTTCAGGCATTGGTCAACTTCATCTTAGCTTGAGGTCGACCAATGCCTGAACATGTCATAGACCCGCATTGCTGCCTCCGCCGTCGGGACCGCCAGGATACGTGTGAACACACCCATACCAATGACTCATTGATGCTTGATCTGGGCACAGAATAATAACTAGTAACAGAAGCTTTACTTCGCAATGGTTTTCAAAGAAATATGACTCAATCTGATAAACAATATGATTTAATTTAGCTCGCGGTCCAGTCGAGCACGTGTTCATTTACATACCTACCGATTTCTTTTTGAAGGAATATGGGCCTTAATTCACTATACTACGGTTCATAATAAGTTATACATGGTTATACGTATTGAAAGAGCCGCCGAGCCGAGCCTACTAGATTGGCCCTTGCGCAATGGCCGCCGCCCGTAGGTATGTTTTTAATACCTACACGCGGAGTGACACAGGCCTGATCCCTTATGGCTGACGAGAGAGAGAGCGAGAGAACCTTTACAATAATAGTAATGCCGTACCTAAGTAAATAATTATCAGCTTGTGTTTGTAATATTTGTTTCGATTTAGGTGAGGTGAGTGTGAGAGTCGAAGGGAGTGCGGATCACCTAGTCGAATTCACTTAGTGAGGCATATATTACAGAATCGCATAGCTGGGCCTGAATCTGCCTCCGTGAATGACGGCACGTACCGTTTTAGTTTTGTCGTCGCCGCCGCCGCAGCCGTTCTCCCGCTTGTGGCGCCGGAGCCGCAGGATGTTGCGCGCGACAAACCCGCACTTGTCGCACTTGCGGTGCCGCGACTCGTGCTGCTTTATGTACTTCTTGGACACGCTGCGGTAATCGCATAGATTGCATTTGTACGGCTTTATACCTTGAAAAAAAATATATATATATTAAAAAAAAAAAAAAAAAAAAATTGGTGAACTATTATATGAAGTGTTTCCGCTCTTTGAATATTTTTTTTGAAATCTTTAAATAATAAACAAAAAATGTTAATATTTGATAATAAATAAATCAAACTTTTAGTTCCATTTTAATTAATTTCTACTCTTTCTGGTACAGCTGTAAAGCGCTATTAATAACCTAAGAAAACTTTAATAACGTAAAAACAAATCATACAATTGTCAATAAGTACATTTCATTTTGCATAAAATATTTTAGCCTTTAAAAATGTTCCGTGTATGCTTTAAAACTATCTGTTGCGTAGGTGCTGCATACTAGTTTTTACAATAAACAGGCATATTTCTGAAACCAAGCTATTTTGTACGTCCTGGACAGGCAGCCTCCCTTACACAGATGGTAACTCTAGGTCCAACCTGGCCCCTCTTTATATATACAACATACAAAAAGGTTCAACAATACTGAAGGGTATGTATGTACTCATCATTATGAATAGCTTTTACTATGGGGTCAACACTGAAATCGCAAAAAAAAAAACAGCTGTCCCATACATTTGTCCAAGGTCAATGAACTTTTTGTATGACACAGCAGATAATTTTTTCGCGATTTCAAGTTTGACGTCACAGTAAAAGTTTTTCATAATTATGAATACATACATATATTACTTCATCATGGAAGAGTCGCTGAAGGACCTCAATACTATGCTCAGCGACCTCAGTAATGTTTCCCAACAGGTGGGTCTTAAAATGAACATGGACAAGACAAAGATCGTCCAATGTCCATGTTGTGCCTGTACCGGTTGTCGTTGGGAACGATACTCTCGAAGTTGTTGACCACTACAACTACCTTGGACAGATTGTTCAGTTAGGTAGATCCAACTTCGACAAAGAGGTTGCCCGAAGAATCCAACTCGGATGGGCAGCGTTCGGGAAATTGCGTAATATCTTCTCGTCCAAAATCCCTCAGTGTCTGAAGACAAGGGTCTACGACCAGTGTGTGTTGCCAGTGATGACATATGGAACTGAAACGTGGTCTTTAACTGCTGGCCTTTTGGAGAAACTCAGAGTCACGCAACGGGTAATGGAGAGAGCTATGCTCGGAGTTACTTTGCGCGATAGAATCTGGAACGAGGATATTCGCCAAAGAACCAAAGTTACCGACATAGCTCGCAAGGTTTGCACGTTGAAGTGGCTGTGGGCAGGACACATCGCTCGAAGAACTGACAACTGATGGGGAAGAAAGGTTCTTGAGTGGCGACCGCGAACCGGAAGACGCAGCGTAGGCGCGGCCTCCCACTAGGTGGACCGACGACATTGTAAAAGTCGCGGGCAACCGGTGGATGCAAATGGCAGGTTGTCGTACAGTGTGGCGGTCTAAGGGGGAGGCCTTCGTTCAGCAGTGGACGTCTCCGGGCTGATGATGACATACCCTTCAGTTTAGGTGAACCTTTTTGTTTGTATATACGCTCATGTACCCAGGTCAAATTTATCTCGCTTGGCCAGTAACAGTAACTCACCCTTGTGTATATTGACATGTTCTTCGTACATGGTGCTGTTGTACGTCGAGTAGTCGCACCAGGAGCACTGGAAGGGGTTCTCGCCGCGATGCTTGCGCATGTGGCGGACCATGCGCTCAGCGGACACCGAGCTGAACGCACACTCCGAGCACTGCAGCTTCTCCGGGGCCTTCTCTTCTGCATGTCCCGTCTTCTCCTCCGGTGTTGGGGGACGTCTGGAAACAGGATAGGAACCTATTCTTATTCAACGTGGGGGCGATAAGTCCTGCACTGACGTCCCGCTAGGGGTGTATTGTGCATTTCCCCCGCCAGCGTCTACCCGAGCCAACCCAGCTCCTTGAAATAACGGAGCGAGGCTCTGGGCCGCTGGCATAGTAACTCCAGTGGGTTAGATGGAAGTGTACATGTTACTGATGATGATAATGAGAAGCGTACAAGCTGTTGCGGAGATAAAGCTGCCTCATGCAATCCGGTAGCAATTATATAGATAGGAACCTATTATAAGCAGGACGTTATGTTAATCGCAAAGGACCGCGGAGGTACTCAGTGCTCGGGGGGCGAAAAGAGAAATCATCTTAGAAGATAACGATACGATTTAATGTTATCTTAGAAGAAGATATCATTAAATATAATAGCATCATAGCATCAAAATGGCATTTTTTGCATAATTTCCCGAAATCAGAGGTTCTCAAACTTATTTCGTCTACCGCCCATTATTTTTTCAGCGGCCCCCAATTTTTTATAAACCACTTGTTAAAAACCACAATGACATTAATTAGTTTTTCATCACACTTGCTCGTAAAGTAGATCTTATTACATCGCTTTTAGGCTCATAATCCAAGCTATTACACACGCGTGCTTTTTACTTTACATTACGGCACTTGTACTATAATAGGTACAACCCGGTAAAGTCAAGTTTGTACGTGACTGCAATTAGACGTACGTGTACGAAGCACTCTTAATATAGCCGGGTAATACTTACAGTTTTTTTGTAATACCAACAAAGAGTTCTTATGCCGCTGAAGTAAATGTCAACCTGCGCGCGCATTACTGATTTGGGCGCCATTTTCCGCAAATGTTTGTTGACGTTTTCGCTGTGGTTGATTATTATCAAAAAAAAATTGTTTTTTCCTCGCAAGTGTGACGAAAACAGTCGTATGGAACTCTTGTGCTATTAGTCATTACGCTCTCGGCTTTCTTATCGCGCTCGCCTGCGGCTCGCGCGCATAATACCGCCTCTAGTGTAATGACCAACATAGCACACTCGTATCATAATGTACTATAATTATAGTGTGCTCTCATTACTTTATTAGTGAGGTCTGGAGTTTAAACTTATACTATCTGTAACACAAAGGTTTAACGATACTGAAGGGTATTTAGAATAGAATATTTTATAGGCCTTATAACTACAAATGTTACACTAGGCAAGTCAAATTACAATTCCACATAAAATTAAAACAAAAAAAATATTATTTCAATTTAAAAAAAACATAGGAAACAAGTATGACATGATTAAAATAGTTACAATGTCAAGTTAATAATATTGTTAGATAAATAAATTGTCAATACATATAAAATTTAAATGTCATAGTAAATCATAATTATAACAATGTCTTATTATTATTTAGTCTCATACAAGAATGAAGATTCTGTCAGTCTCAAATTCATAAATTCACTAATAGAATAAAATGGATTTGACTCAAAGAATTGTTTTAGTGTTCTCTTGAAGTCATTTGCATGTAGTCATTATGAACAATTTTTACAATGAGGCCCATCCGAAATCATGAAAAAAAACAGTTCCAAACTTTTTGTCCACGGCCAATGAACTCTTTGTATAGAACAGCTTATTTCTTTTTCACAATTTCAAGGTTGGCACAGTAAAAGTTGTTCATAATGATGAGTACATATATACACTTCAATACCGGCTGTTAGTTTGAACACCGTTATCCTTCTAGGATATCATTGTACACATCATTATGAACAACTTTTACTATGGGGCCACAAACACTGAAATCTCGAAAAAAAACAGCTGTTCCATACAAAAAGGTTCATCGATCTTGGACAAAATGTATGGAATAGCTGTTTTTTTTCGTGTTTTCGTGGTTGGCCCCATAGTAAAAGTTGTTCATGATGATGTGAACAATGATATCCTAGAAGGATAACGGTGTTCAAACTAACACCCCGTATTGTTGAACGTTTTTGTTACAGATTGTATACTAAACAAGACTTTTATATCAGTGAGAGCGAATTAAAACGCAACTTTATAATATTGAGAGTAGGTATCTTTTTCTGGGCCCCTTACTGCCCCCTCTAGGCATCCAGCGCCTAAGGGAGCGTTATCGCCCACTTTGAGAAAGACTGATCTAAATGATATAAAACATACTCTTCTTTAACAACAGCAATAGTCGGCTTGGGGTCCACATCAATGAATATAGGTTCATTTGATTTCTCCGGATACCGGTGAGTGAACGTTGTAAAGCTCATTTTGCGACCTGGAAGTACATAATAATGATTAGGTATTTTGTTCAACTTCAATTTAAAACAACATGTGACATTTTGGCCTAGTTCATACAAGGAGGTATGGGCAGATTTGTTCCAATAAGCAACCTGCATATGGGAAATGTCCTAAGCCTTTACTTCAAATATTGGTAGAGAAGTGAACGTTTGAAGTGAAAAATACATTTTTAATAGAGAGTATGGATGGTTTTTTAATATGAGATCACTTAAATCATGTTTTAAAGTGTGCAATGTTGTACTGTTTCACTTTCCTCTGTGGTTTTACTATTAGTTGATACAAATGCTTTGCTATGCTCTCTGTTTCTTTAAATTATCAAATAATTATGTAAAAAACTGAAGGAGAGTAATAAATATACCTATTGCAAATTATTTCTCGAGAAAATACACATAAAAGGAACCCAAAGAAATACGATTTATCACAGAGACCGAACCGAACTGTCAACAAAATAAACAAAACAAAACAAAATCAATCAGCTGACCTGACAATAACAGTGTCGCTTTTTTTTCTCTTTAATTAATGGCATCGCATTTGCGCACCTTGTGCATTCTGCCAGTGTCAAGTATATTTTTCATGTTTTTAGGCTATGTCAGTCAATGAAATCAGTTAGTCACACGAAATTAGTCACCGTCGAGTCGAAGTCATGTCATAGTAAAGTTGTAGCGACTTTACTATTATAACGGAATTTTGAAAACAACACGAAAAGAAATAGAACTCCGATAACATTTCGCGATACCGCCTTTGATTATATACCCAGCCGAGCTAGATCCGCACTATTTTAACATTTAGCGAATTTCCAGCCGCAATTTCAAAGAAATACGGCCCCTTGACGTAATAGGCGAACTGTTATCGCTAAACTTTCACCACTATTGCAAAGTCTTTCTACCTTTGATTATATACGAGAGCTAGATCCTCCAAGCTTTCTACAATTTCTTTCTTCAATCCAAACGTTGTTGGTTTGGTAACTTCTCCATAATCTTGAGGCATAGAGGAGAGTAATAAACTGTTGAGGCTATACATTTCTTTGTGTTGAGGTCTGTTCTGTGCGTGACAGACAACTGTCAAAAAAAACACTGTACTACAACCAAATAAATTTATAGTCGTATTCACAAAATGGCGGCAAATTTAATTCCGGCGCTCTTGCTGGGACACCCGTAACAAGTTATTATCATAGAGGTCCCGTAAAATGGGGTGAATACGAATTGCGGGGAAAATAGGGACATAAAAATATTTTTCCACTATGCTGTATTAACTCTACACAGCTGTATGTGCTTCACGCCAGAATCCTCACCACTGAAAACTTCATGAAAATCGGTTTTGAAAATGCAAATATTTAGTCATTCGTCGTCAGCCATAAAACGTCCACTGCTGGACGAAGGCCTCCCTCTTAGAGGGGTGTTGCCATAATCCCCACGCTTGGCAGGCGGCTTGGGGAATATTTAGTCATAATTAGTCACCAATGTGAGATAATTAGTCGCATCTTAATTCCGAAGATATAGGTAGGGTTTGATGAGGATTCTGGCGTGAAGCTCACGCCAGAATCCTCACCTCTCGTGGGAGCGAACGGCGAGGGTTAGAGACGTGGTTTTGATTCCAAAATTTAGTCGTCAATTGGTCGTTACGATATGCTAAATCTCAAAACCAATGCTACAAGGGTTCCAGAGTTATAAAGGTAAGTTTGTGAGGATTCTCGTGTGAACACAATACGGTGGTTTTGGCGAAAAGTAAAGGACTAATTGGGTGATTCAGTTTAAAACGCAGCTTTTAAACATAACAGCAAGAACACACAATAGCTTTAGCTTCCATAATTGAGATTCTAAACACTCATGTGACTTTTCATACATATTGGGGAGAATAGGGACGTGAAGTAGGTGAATCGGTTCGGGAAGGAGGTGAATTAGTCCGGGAAGGAGGTGAATATAAACCAGAGATGTGCACCCTTATCATGGACGTTCGCGATTCCGATTGCGATAGCATGCCAGCCTGCTCGTACCAACCCACTCGTGCCATGCGCCCTCCTGCTCGCGCACGCTCGCAATCAGAATCACGAACGTCCATGATAAGGGTACTGGTGAGAAGAACCAGGATGATTAGGATTGTCGAATTAGGGTTGTCGCAACGTCGTTGTATAAGTACTTAATTTATTTTCTCTTCTAGTTTCTTATTTATTGACATAACTCTTACATATTATTTTTCCTTTATGTATAAATAATCACCATTCACAGCCCGCCTAGCACGCGATCCGTGATATGCGTATACCCACTCTTTTTTCCCCTTGGAAACGGGACACATTCAAGCTTTGTCACGTTCCCGCGCGGCGAAAGACCAATTAGTCCTCGGCGCGTGCTAGCCTGGCGGGGATAGAATCTACTGAACTAAATAGTTGTATAATCTTCCAATGATGTTACACATAAGTACCTGCCTCCGCGTCAATGGGGGTAGTTTGCATTTTTTATTTTATTTATTTTTTATTGTTAACAATAGTAGAATATTCATTTCCAGTTTCCCTGTGTATATACACTGAAACTGTTATCGCATCAGTAAGCTCGTATAGTATGTGTGGTTGAATTTTTATGTACAATCGTCCCAGATCTCCGAGATACAGGCTTTGCCTAGTTCGGAGATCGCAGTAACTAATTTTAAGATAAACATGGTTGTCCTTTAACTTTAGATTATACATTATAATAATAAGATTTCAATCTAATTTATTTATAAATTATCTCAATCTATAATAATTATCTGTTTCACTTTACTGCTTCGTCATAATTGACACTAACGCACATATTCGGCCTTCCCTAAAAAAACTTTTCAACCGTTAGTCACTGCTTAAGATGCTCTGCCATCTTCTCTCTGACGTGAAGTTGCACGTGCTAGAAAAGGACAGAGAAGTTTAAGCAGTGACTAAGATAATCGAGATTATTTTAGGTAAAGCCAATTATGTACACACAACATGAAATAAAATTTGATAGGTAACCCAATAACTCTTTGGTGCAGTTGGGTAAGAAGTTATCAAAAGTGCCAGCCTAGCCATGTTTCCCGATTGTCCCCCGTCTCGTCCCCATTTTTGGAGAAGGGATTGAGGACATTTGTGTTTTTACAGAAAACTATAAGCAAATACGGATAAAAACTATGTCAAATCTAAAGTTCAAGCAACCGGAATGATTAAAACATCGTGTAATTTTTATTAGACCACTGAAATATTAGTTAAAAACAGTTCTAAAGTCCGAATTTGTTCCTATTCACCCCATTTTACGGTATAGAGATCAGTGATTGCACGGTTTTGAGCGTGTAATTTTGTCTTAAGGTTTAAGTACGAAGATAAAAAGTTTATTTAGTATAAAAGATATAAAATAAAAACCTAATACAAAAAGTCAGCGGCACACGAATAATTTATAATAGGACATTATGTATAATGATGTATCATGTTTCTTAAATTTTATTGCCACATTCTACATAAAAATTAAAACAATAAGTTTTTTTTAACGTTGAGTGAAAGGGCGAATATCAGACACACAAAAAAAGACCGCATACTAGATGGCGTAAACCAGAGGTGTCTGTCATTGTCAAGTTCTTTTTTTTTATGTCCGTAGCTCGTCTTTCAGTTTCACTATCGATCAGGAACCGTAATCCTTGCTCATTTTCAAACGTAAACAGAACAGTAATAAGAAAAATCAACAAAAAGGCAATTGTGGCACTAGCACATAAGGTGTACCTCTCTCTATTGTATTTTTTTGGTGTGCACAATAAAGAGTTTCTATCTATCTATCTAAAAAGGCGATAACAGGTAACAATAGTAAGGAAAAAATCACAATAACACACAAATAGACTTCGTCCTTGGACATCCAAACCAAACACAACAGACATAGATTAAGAATATGTGTCACAGATCAAAAATATTGTGCTGTTTTGACTGGCACGTATAGTCAGCGCCGTCTATCGAATTCAGAAGAACATTTTTTTAAATTATGTCTGGAAAATCGCCCATTGTAAACATAATATATTTA
Organism: Erannis defoliaria; assembly: GCA_905404285.2. NCBI lineage: Eukaryota > Metazoa > Arthropoda > Insecta > Lepidoptera > Geometridae > Erannis > Erannis defoliaria. Next base: position 1,014,945 of record FR990093.1, on the reverse strand, counting down.
TTTTATTTATATGTATTAATGAATTGGAACTTTGGTCTTATTGCTGAACTTTCATGATATTCTGCGTATTCTGCAGAAGTCTGGAGAGTGGAAATTCTTTCATCTATACGGCGTTTAACTTTACCAGCATTTACTTTGCCCTTTGGTGTTCCTGAATGAATTTGTATCTTATCCTGTGGCATATCACCATGAGCACGATTTATGCCCACGTCTAATACTTCTTTTGACGAATACGATAGATTATTAAGTTCTAGAGACACCTTATCCATAACTTTATTAATAAAAGTCTTCGCATTCTCTATGTCATCATCTATTTGTGCATATTCTTCAGAACCATTTTGCTTTGTTATGCGTGGAACAGGTTTATCGTTAGAATTTTTGTCATATGTGAATTCTTTATTGATCTTTTCCTCGTTATCTGCATCTGAATCATTTGTTGATTTGTTATCTCCTGAATTTCGGTTATCTTTCTTATTGCTTACAGCGTCGTGAAAAGTAGCTTGTTCGTGAGCTCGTTTTTCACTACTGCCATCTGACAGTAACAGTTCCTTTGAATCTATCTTTTTTAGCTTATTTTTAATGAGAACGTCATCTTCATGATTATCTACAGCTCTATTCTTTTCGCTGCCCTTGTTCTTGTCATACCTTTCATCTTTGTGTGATTTTATGTTGTTTTCTTTGACATCAAATCTGTGCTTTTCTAATTCTCCCTTCAAATGCTTGAAGTTAAGCTCTAGCTCTTTGGAAGTCATATGATTTTGGAGAAACGTTTGTGTATCTATTTTACCAATATTTTCTGATTTATGATAACTATCTTTCTTTTCAGAGTTTATATTCGTATCTTTGCGATCGTGTTCAAATTTTTCATCAGATCTGGAAGATTTTTCTTTTTGTTTTTTATGGCCATAGCTTGACTTTTCCTTTGACTTTGAATCATTCCCTTTGTTTTTTTCACGACTGTTAATCGTCTTTTCATCATCAGATTTTAAAGCACTGTCTTTGTTTTTTTCACGATTGCGACTTGGTTTCTCGTCTATTCTTGATTCTGTGTCTTTCTTTTTCTCGTAATTATAAATAGATTTTTCATCAGATCTTAAATCTTTGTCAATCGACCGTTCACGATCATCATTCGACTTTTCGTCGGGCTTCGGATCAGTTCTTTCTTTTTCTACCAGATTTCTTAAAGCACTTTTATCAACATGACTTGTGCTTTGACTATCAATATTTCTTATTTTTTGAGCCGCTTTATCTGCAATAACGTCGGTTAATTCATCAAATTTTTCTGATGTCATAAGTTGTTTGATAAATTCATCTATTTGAAAATATATGTGCTTCTTTGGTGATGCTGATCTTGATAATTGAAAAGTTAAAGAAATAGCTAGAACAATAATTATTGTCAATTAATAATAATAATCTTTTTATCTAGATAATACTACTAATTAAGTAACAAATAAAAATAAAAATGTATATGTAGACATTTATTGAGTAAGCCTTCTTTCAGCAGTGGACGTCTCCGGGCTGATGATGATGATGAGACATTTATTTATTTAAAATTAAATTATTTAATTAGGTGTTAATATTATTTAAATTTAAAGCATTATACATGTGTATTACGACGAAATATGTACCTACATACATACCTAGATAACAATAAAAAATAAAAATCATTTTAGATGATATTTGTGTTAAATTACAACATTTAACATTATTTATTTTATGATATATCACATAAATTTATTAACAAGTTTGAATCTTAAACTTTGAGATTTGAAGCAATAAAATTATGATTGTATTTGATAACCACTCAATCACTTTTTCGCTTTTCAATAAAATTATTTCGATTATAGATAAGAATAATGTAACCAACTCAATAATAGTAAGGAAATGTCTCCAACAATGCCGGCATTGCACCGACTTACTAACTTTCTTCTTTTATGTTACTTTTAAGATCTCCTCGGGTAACGTCGCCAACGGGTTCGTTACTCAGTGAGGTCTTGAGAAGGATTCAAACGTAATGGCGGCTGTGAACTTAGGCGCAAGACGCTGCGCAGTAGCAAAAATTAGGCGTGCAGTGTGCGTACAATCGCAAAGCCTCGGTTTCACAGCCGACATTAAGTTTGAATCAGTCCATAGCCGCAAGGCAATTTTTGTTCGGTATGTTTTGTAGTTGTATTGTGCAATAATAAATTCATTTTCAGAGAACATTGCTAAAATAGGTTATTAACGCTAGCAAATCTGAATTGATTTCGAGATTGCCTACAGTAAATTGGATATGCTTTTTCACAGAAAACTTTATTTTTCAGCCTATTACAGCTTGTTATTTTTTTATTTTACCTAGAAGCTCCTAAATGTAACTGGCTTTATTTAGGCACAATGTATTATCTTCGGTATCGTGTCCGCGAGTTTTCTGTCAGTGTGTGGCAACATTTAGGATTTTCACAATGGTCACCCTGAGTGGAAGTCTGAATCGGAAATGACGGAGCCTGTCCTTCGGCCAATGAAATACTTTCGTTTCGGCTTTCGGTCTAAATTTTGTTTTTCAAAAGTTTTCCTCTCGCTCTCGCCCCTCATTCCTGTTTATTTTTGATTACCCTCAAAAGTTGAGCTTGAGATTCAAGTTTCACATCGTCAATTCGACACAGAATCAAGAAAAACTGAATTGTGACAGATAAAAAAGTGAACTTGGAAAACTGAAGACTTTCTTGAAATACTTATACGATAAAATTGTTAAAAAGTTTCATCCTTCCACGGTCACAAATTAAAATCAGACTTCATCCCGCCATGTCTGTACCAGCGCTTAGGCAGCCTAAGTTTGTCACCAACCCATCTAAGAAAAAGTATAGTATTCCAGATATTCAATATGTTATAGTTACATTAAAAGATAAACAGAAGCTCGTAGTATCGTCGGACGGTTACCACGGCATCATTACTGCGGGAGAGATGTACAAATGCGTGTTTTGCCAAATGGAAATGAAGCTGGACTTCAACGGCAAAGAAGGACACAAGACTTCAAAAAGCCATGTTAGCCTGCTCGAGAAATATCCACCTGCTGAAGAATATGCCGAAAACTTGATTCGGAAGGTCAGTATTTGTCTGCAACTAATTATTTACCAGCTGTGTTGGGTGACAATGGCTTTAACTAATGATAAGTTTATCCTAAGGCTTACTGCACATTGATTCGGCACGGCACTCGACAGACGCCGGACGACCGTAACACACTGCGCACAATTAACTGGTGCGAGCGAGACGGGCGTCTCGAAAATTTATTACGGTGTGAGGGACCTAGTACAAAATGTATGCACGGAGCGCCTTCGGGCGAAACCGGACAGTTTATCTATCAGGTTTTTCTCGTATGCGCCCGGCCTAAAATCCCACAGTCTGCCCATGACCATTGCACGAGTACCCAGAATAGGGTAGATGACTGATGTTTAAATCGTTGAAACCAAAAGCTTGAAGAATTTAAGTAAATATAGTATGTTTATTGAAAAAATAATTTCAATCGGTTCTTAATATTCTGATATATAAGCGTTTAAAGTTTTTGGTAGAGCCAACTCTGTCCCTTTCCCACAAAACAAAAAATGACGTCACACCTTACTTGTCAGAATAGAATTTATATGGCGTACAGAGAAATGACGTCACAATTTGCTGTTTCGCCTCTCTGTCTAGCATAATATTAAAATACTTAAGCATCAGATTTTCATTTTCTTTTCATTAATCAGCTATATTTATGGGCCACGTTTGAATAGGACAATAAAAAAAACCAGTCATCTAGCCTATTCAAAACCCTGTGCAGTGTGCACTGCTGTTCTCTCCTTGATATAATATATCAGACTAGTAGTGCCCTATGCTTTCACCCTCTACCCTGTTGAACCTGTACATTTTATTGCAATTAAAAGTAGGTACCTAGTCTTACATACCTAAATACTTTGTTCCTTAACAGCATGAAGAACTATCAAACATTCACACTAACTACAGTTGAGTTGTCGTCAACCACCTAGCCTGTTAATTCAAAAATAATGTTTAGTCATGTCTAATAAAATTACTTAGTTAATAGAAGCAGGCAACATAATTATATTAGTAAAAACTCCTTTGGTCAAGCATGTAAATAGATTGATGTACTTATTGTTGTCTCTATCATAGATAATTGTTTTTCCAGCTGACGCCAGACTCAGCATTCTGCACAATCTGCAATGTTCCGGTAGCCAATGTCCACCTGATGCGTCACCTGAATACGGAGGTCCACACCCAGGAACTACAAAAAGCTAGAATACGGGCAACTATTTATAAGCCTCATTAGATTAACCTTTTCCTGCACAATGTATGCTATGTCACTATGTACCTACATTATATTAAGAACAGGCATTCCAAAATTATATATCGATTACTAACCAAGTTTTTTGACAAATATTTAAGTATAGACCCCTAAAAATATGGCAGTATTTGGGTCAACACTAAATGGACTGATAAGATACCTATATTTAATTAAGTAGTATTAGGTAACATCAGTTAAACAAAATAAAACACTGATGGTCTTGTTGAGATACAAAATTTCTATAATTTATATAGTTATGTTTGAATCAAAAACTAGTACATTTTTCAAAAGCGTGGATGAATTAACTTTTGTTTGCTTCTTGGTACAAACCAGCTTAACTGAATTTGATGAATTTTAGCCAGGTAGGTCAGTAGGTGTAAGTAGCTACATATAAATCGAAATCGCTTATCATAAATAAAAAGTCAATGGAGATGACTAATTAAATAAATGTGTGTATTGGAGAGAATTATTTACACTAGCAGATAAATGTAATGAGTACAATCGGAATACAAAATGTTGTGTATAATATAATGGCTACTACACACTACGCCGACGGCATGGCCCGCCGTCCTTTTGTAGAGCGGGTTTGCAACCGGCACATCCCGTAAAAATTGCAGAAAGTCGCAAAGAATCATTTTGGTTGTGACAGTCCGAGAGCCAGTGCCCACTGACTGCACATATAAGTATTCTATCAGCTATCGGGTTTCCATAGTAAACGCTTAGTTTGGGGAGAAATGTCCATGTGAAATGTCCACTGATATTTATTTATTTATCATTAGGTTTCGGAGACCTCCTAGACTTAGATACCCACCCGCCTTAGGCGGCGGTTACGCCGGCGGCATAGTGTGTAGCAGGCCTTAGCAAGAAATAAGTGTTACTCTAAATAGGCTAGATGACTGGTATTTTTTTATTGTCCTATTAAAATGTGGCCCTTAAATATAGCTGATTAATGAAAAGAAAATGAAAATCTGATCAAAAATAAGCAACTTATAAGTATTTTAATATCAGGCTAGACAGAGAGGCGAAACAGTAAATCGTGACGTCACTTCTCTGTACGCCATATAAATTCTATTCTGACAAGTAAGGTGTGACGTCATTTTTTGTTTTGTGGGAAAGGTACAGAGTTGGCTCTACCAAAAACTAAACGCTTATATACCAGAACATTAATAACCGATTTAAAAGGTTTTTTCAATAAACATACTATATTTACTTAAATTCTTCATTAAAGCTATTGGTTTCAACGATTTAAACATCGGTCATCTACCCTATTCTGGGTACTCGTGCAATGGTCATGGACAGGCTGTATCTCTTACTACCACAAGATCGTCTTGCTCATCTCTACTTGCTACCACAAAAAAAAGTACTCCACTGATTTCCAAGAAATCGAAGTAGAATTTATAGTAGCATAGAGTAACAATAAAAAAACAAGGCTCAAGCCTGTAGGCATACAAGCCTTGGTTGGTAATAAATCTTCTCAATGAGTCTATTTTATTGTTAATTATTGTTATTCATAAACTACTAACTACTTCTGGTAAGTATTTAAATAAAGGAAAATAGATCAAGGTCACAGGATGTGATCAAAACTAGTTGGAATATCCGATTTAAATAACGTGAGTATTTCCGTATAAATAAAATGAAAAGTATTTAAATAGTTTTTAAGATGTACCGAGAAACCCGAGAGCTATTGTTAATTTTTCAGAATCATTGGAGACCTTAGGTTACCTTTATTTTTTAACTTTGTATTTATAGCATAAGTAGTCTTTTAATCTTATTGTACAGCCCTAAGTCGAGTGCTGGATAGGCCTGCCCTACAAAGGTGATTCAAAGGCCCATATCCACCATGTAGGCTCTGTTGCAGGTTGGTTGATATTGAGTTAGGTTGTGGACAATGTTTCATCATCATTTTTGAGTCAAGGCTGCTTTTTTGTATTTTAATCTTTTTTCATGAGCCGTCGTCAGCCATAAGACGTCCACTGCTGCACGAAGGCCTCCCCCTTAGAGGGGTGTTGCGATAAACCCCATGCTTGGCGATCGCAGAATGCTTTTAATGAATTTTCAAGACTGCCTGCTTCTTATTAAAATCATAAATTCAATATTTTGTTTACCATTTCACAATCAAATGGTGCCTTATCTAAATGGAATTGGCTATAGTGTTATCAGAATTGCCCAGTTGAAGAGGCTAGCTTGAAAGTTAATAAAAAAAAAGTATATTACATGTGATCATCATCATTTTTCATCACCACACTTAAATGCAGGGCTTAGTAGTAAATAACTATATTATTGTTGATCTTATCTTGTTACATTTTTGTAGACAAGCAGTTACGATTATTTTTGGAGTGTAATGAGCTTTTAATGAGCATGGAGGAGTTGAGGTTTCATGAGAGAACAAACCTCATTAATGATGCAAAAATTGCATCACCAATGAGGTTTGTTATCAAGGTCTTCCTAGTTGCATCCTCGGGAGGAAAACTTCCCTTTGGCACAACAGGTAGTGTTTAAAGGAATAGCAGTTCCCCAAAGTAGTCACACGGTTGTGCCGCAAGTCATGAAGTTTTTTTCAGTGTTAGTGTTTGATTGTATAGCAGTAAACTCTACCACTTAGTTGTGACTGCTTGCCAAATTAATATAGTACTTTAAAGGTCTTGTTATAAAATAAAATCATTTAATTTTGTGGGTTTTCTGTTAGTTTTATTTATTTATACCACTTGTACCTGAACCTTGTACACATACCTGAAATAGCTTTTTTGTAGAACTGGTAGAAAGAAATCATCACAGAGTTCCTGTGAGGTAATGAGATACTAGTAAGTAAATAAGTTGGTCTTATCAAAACATTTAGATCCTATACACTGTAACAGATTGTGCAATCACAACCGTTTCCTCTTTTTCGACCTCTTCTTCGTAGCTTTCTTTCCTGCTTTGTTGATTTTAGCGATCTTTCTCTTGTGTAGCCACACTGGGTACTGCCCGTTCTGATCTTTCAACGTTTTTGTGCTAAATACTCGTGTTTTTCCATTCTCTGCATCTACCTCAACTTTTTCGTCGTCAGAACTCATTTCGACTTCTTCTACTTCCGCCTCTTCGACTTTTTCGGACTTTTTGCCTTTCTTTTTCTTCTTTTCTTGTTCTTTTTTCAACGCTCCAGCATCGAAGAAGATAACTTGGTCAGATTCCATAACCTCTTCCTGGGTTACTGCAGCATCCGGTTTTTGATCATCTTTAATGCCTAGTGTCTTTTTTAACATAGCCAGTTCTTTAACAGCGTAACGTTCTCGTTTAATTGCACGGCATTTTCTCTTCCATTTGCTCCGTATAGATTTAGCCATTTTTATTGTATGAAATTGCAAAAATAAACAACGTGCTCAAGTCGCACGTCGTGCACGAAAGGAAACGTAACGTCAATGTCATTCATTTTTTAATGTCATTGGGGTGTTTGTCAAAATTATTTATTTTTTGTCTCTTATAAAATGCATGTGGTTGACTAATGGGAGTAATCAGAATAAAAAGGTATAAAAGTACCTATTTTGATTTTTATACGCTATCAAAATATTTTGAGTTTTCGGTCCAAGACTCTCAGGTATGCTCCAATAAACCAATGATGTGAACTGCATTATACTTATCACTGAAGAAAGAAGTAAAAGTAGGGCCTTCGCTTTTCTGTGATACCTACAGTGACGAAATCGAAATCAATGGGATACTTGAGTTTGAGTACCATCACTAGGGTGGAGAAAATAAACCAGTATCCGTCCGGTATCGGTCCGTTGCTAAAGTACGTACCTACAGTATGTACAGGCAGGGACCGATATCGATAAATGAAAAATATCGAAAACTATAGTGATACTTCAAAAACATATCAATATTGTTACATCTCTACCAAAGAGTTCGGAAGCACTCAGTCAATCCCGAAAAGTTACATGATAGCTCCACAAGGAGTATTGGCGGGAACACGGAAAAATCATGTCGTTGCATTCTATTATTTTCTTAAACTTGTGTTATTTTGCGAATTAATGATTAAAAATGGTAGTGTTTTATTAATTGAGTGTTGAATTACATGCACGAGTGTGGGCAAGTGATATAATGTGGTGAAACATGTCATTTCGTGTTGTTTTCAAAACTTCGTAGAAGCTTATAGTGAAGTCGCCAAGACATTACTAGGGCATGACTTGGACTCGACTATGACTAATTTCGTGTGACTAACTGTGATTTCATGACATATTTGACTTGATTATACTATAAAAACTGGAAAATTCATAAACCTGACACTGGCAGAATTCACAACGTGTGATGCCAAAAATTAAGAAAAAATAAAAACAGAAGATCAAAAAGTTTATCAAATCTGGCTGTCATATTTGATTGAGCTGTTAATGTCAATCCAAACCTAATCAGAATGAATTGGTTTTGGTTGCGTTGAGGACGTTCAAGGCTTCGTTTTTGTTATTGAAATTGTGTGTTTTTGGAATCAATCCAAGTTGTTTCTTGTTTATTAATGTGGCCACATATTGCCATCTTCGTATGAGCTCCTTTGTTATTGTGTTATTTTAGTTATTTTCTTTGTATCCATGTGGAAGTAGCCAGTCATCTTGGTGGCTGAAGAAAAGTGATTCATCTTATAAAATGGGTTCCCTTAATCCAGAAAATGACCCGAAGCAGGAGTTAAACGATAGTGGATATGTGCAGGAAGGTAAACGTACATTCTAAGGTTTCAGCTTTTATCTTACACAAATAATAGCGAATGTAGGGTAGGTTTGCGCTGTTTAATTATCTACCTGCATCTCATCCCATATTGCAGACAAATTCTCTTTAATACATAGTAAATTTAATAGAATCATAATGATTATTGTCTTAAGAGTCGTAAGTAATAATTCGTTATAATTATCTAAAAAGCGCGGTGGCTAAATAATTGTATCCATCTTTTCACTGCGCGATTTATAAAAAAGGAATTGAACACGGTGTTAAAATACAATGCTGCAAAGAATTATATATTCTCAATAACTGCAGTGTACTCAAAGAGTTAAACTTCTATGATTAGTTACGGAATATTTAATGCAATTAGGTTGTGAAACAAGCTCTCATTATTTCGGCGCAGTTGCATGCCTGGCAGACTGAATGTGGGTAGTTGTCAAAAAGTTTCGAGTCAAAGGCATTTAAAATGAACTACCCTTGTTTTTATTATATTAGAAATAGAAATATGTAGTACAATTTTTACTTAAATTTGGTAAAGACTTAAAAATCTAGTTTTAATAAAAGATAATTAACGGTGAGCCCCAAACTAGGTGCGAGGCCTGTATCTTGGGGCTAACGTGCGATGTTACCATACAGAGTTATGTTCAAATTAAAGTAAAGTATTACTATGATTATCACTGCCCTCCCTATTAAGGGGGAGGCCTTTGTCCAGCAGTGGATGTCTTCCGGCTGTTGAAGTGAAGAGAAGTGAAGATTATCAAAACAAAATTCGAACATGTCTCGACATCACACACAATTGCTGCGTTCCGTAATGCGCTAAAAGTGATAATATCGCGACTCCGACCAAATTGAATAGTCACAAAATATAAGTGCTTTGATTTGGTTGAGTAATGCTTCTGACTTTGGTCGGATTCGCGATATTATCACTTTTAGCGCATTACGGAACGCAGCAAATATCATTTTATATATTTAGTTTAGCGACTAAAGACCCAAAAAAAATATACAGAATTAAAAAAAATAACTAAAATTTGTTTATACACATTTTGGATGCTAGTTATTAAATTCAACATAATTTTAACACTGAATTCCTCAAACTGGCAAGTTGGTTACCAAGGTAACAATTGAAAAGACCAAAAATGAGGGTAGTTTGTCACAAATGCCCTTGATTGTTTCGAAATACTTGTCAAACACTTGCATTCTTCAGTCTGAAATATTGAGAGCTTGATTTTTTCACAATATAATCATTTTAAATATATAAATAATCATAGTACCGTCCCTATTAAGGTGGAGGCTTCCATCCAGCAGTGGATGTCTTCTGGCTGATGTTGAATCATAGTACTGTAAAGACCGTCACACACGTAGCTATAATTAATATCATAGCATGGCATATTACCGTATATTTTGTATACTAAAATAGAAACGTATATTATAGCTGCGTGGGCGGGCAGTCGAAAATTTGTGTAAAAAATATATCATAATATGCATTGCTATGATTTATATATATTATAGCTATATTTGACGGGTTTTATGAACACTGCGTTTTACAAGGAAAAAAGTTTTAAAAAACCTACTCTTAAAAGGAATTGCTTTTAAATCGATCTATTTAATTGAGACAATACCATACCAACACAGATAGACTTCAAACTTATGTATCCATGTCAGGGTTTGGATAATTTAAAAGGTATTATAGTGCATTGATAGAATCATGCTGCAATTTTTAAACCTGAAAAATAATAGAAAGTAACTACGACTCAAACTGTGATGCTTAGCTAGAAAACACGCTGTTACAAGTGCTTCTCGTTTTTTCCTTGTGGTTTCACCAATGTGGTGATGAAAAATGGTGATAATGATGATAATCAATTATAGCATGTAAGCTCATAGGCAGCAGGTAGATGCCTCGCGCGACATACCCAATTTTTTACTAACATCATGGGCTGGGAGCCACTTGAGAGCTTCAACCTCTCAGCCATTTTAAGTAGGTTAACATTTTTATTTGTATCGTAGTTTTAATATTTTAAAGGCATTAAATAAGCTCATGTCCTTCTGAGCAGACCTCAAATCGGTTTTTCTTTTAATTTAAATTTAAGAAACCGCGCCATCGCGACCCTCCCTGAATCTTGACTAAGTATCCCTGTTCACCCATGCAAACCTAGCAACGTTTTAACATAGAGGCATTAGAAACACAATAGATTTAAAATAAAATAATAAATAAATATTGGGGGACATTTTACACACAGCACCATCTAGCCCCAGACAACGCAACTTGTATTATGGAAACCAGATAGCTGATAGAACACTTATACATGTTTTTTTCGTAAATACATACTACACCCAGACACAGAACAAACATTTATTTATTTATTTAATCCAAATTACATCTATTATTACAGGCATTCCCTAATTCAATAGTGTAAGTCAACTGCATTATTTTAAAGATAATAATACTACTATAACATCATAATAAGACTTTACACCTACATATAAAGTCAAATCAAATAATTATTTATTAAGATTAATTATAACAACCTACGTATAAAGTCAAAGCACACAGTTATGTAAATATTAAATTTCATTAACACGTTTTATTTACCTACATATAAAGTCAAAGCGAATAATAATTATAAGTATTCAGTAACATTTAAACATTATTATTATTTATTTATTTACCTACGTATAAAGTCAAAGGAGGTATACAATAAAATTCTACGATACATTATAACATATATGGTATAACACTGCCATATAAAACTCCTTAACTGAACACACAAATATGTCAATTACCTTATTGTCATTAATTGTAACATCTATGTTAGTCACATACATCGATACACACACACATACATACATCACACACACATACATCACACACATCACACACAACACGACACGTCATACATCGATGTTTGTTCTGTGTCTGGGTGTAGTATGTATTATAAGTATGTATTTACGAAAAAAATAATATAAGTATTCTATCAGCTATCTGGTTTCCATAATACAAGCTTTGCTTAGTATGGGGCTAGATGGCGCTGTGTGTAATAAATGTCCCCCAATATTTATTTTATTTTTTTATACATTTTTGTCCTGGGTGAATCTAATTGGATCAAACCCACGCCCTACAGCTCTAAAGGCAGGCATGCTACCAACTGAGCTATAAGGCTGTCAATACACAGCAATATAAAGAAAGACCAATTAAAAACCCTGTCGCACCGTCTCGTCAAGTCGGAGAGGTCAGTGTATATTTTGGGGCCTGCGATCTACAACTGCGTAACAGATCCCATTGACATGCTACTTCCACTGCATGCTTCAAAACCAAGCTGAGAGCGTAGTTACTACAGAATTTGTTTTATGACGTTGTTTTAAAGTAATTAATTACTGGGTATGAAGAGATTTAACATCTAATATCTCAGAGTGACAAGCACAGTGCAGTGCGGCGCAGGATTGTGTTCGCAAGATTAAAATTCTGTCACTGCTACTGTTAGTGGCAGGCGTGACCCAGGCGATCGTCTTGCTCGTTTCGTCAGTTGATTGAATTATAAAAAAATATTTTACTTTATTTTTCAGTATGTGATAATTATTTGTAATAATAAAAACTGTTTTATTAAAATTAAAAAAAAAAAACTCTTGTTTAACAGAAAGCGCTGCAAAGGATGTACCAATAGCAGTGGACCGCAAAATCTCACCAAGTCTCCTGGATCTGTCAGATGATGTCCTCCTTTACATCTTACAGTACTGCTCTCCACTGGACCTCAAGGCTCTCGGATTGTAAGCATACAATATACCCTAACAGCTTTTTATCTGACTATGTAGGAGCTACATTATGGCATTTGCCCTTTATGATTAATTATGCATGTATGGATGTAATGTAAGTATACAGGGTTCGTTCTAATCAGATCAAGGGCAGTTAAGGGCATATTCTGTACTTAAAAACAAACAACTTTTACTATGGGGCCAACATTGAAATCGCGAAAAAAATTATCAGCTGTTCCATACAAAAAGCTCATCGACCCTGGGCAAAATGTATGAAACAGCTGTTTTTTTTGCGATATCAATGTTGGTCCCATAGTAAAAGTTGTTTATTTTGATGTACAGAATATTAATATTTTTGTATTAAGTGATTCCACACTTATGGTATTTCTTATGGAAAAATTATGACCAGCATTCGCTATGGGTTTCCGTCCCAACTGCTTTGCCAATTGAGCTACAGAAGTCTCTGCCTTCGATGCCAAATTTCCCAACCTGTTATAAGCTACCAACTAAAGCGTTTGGTGGCGCCATCTGTAAATTTTTGTAACACTAATATTTCCTTCAGAATATGCCTTACATAAAAAAGAATACAGAGTATTACATAAAAAAAATGCTTTAGCATTAAGTCGTCCTTTTGTACATTAATGTATTTATGTGTGTGCAATAAAGAATTAAATACATTATGAAAAACAAAACCAAAAAAATATTTAAATAAGTAAGTAATAATAATTCTTCGTCGAGTCTATGATCCATGTTATGGGATTATTAAAATGAAAATACAACTATGTACTATTTTCTCCCAGTATTTGGCCACTGCTATCCCGCAATAATAATTCAGATTCAGATTCAGAATTTAATTTATTAAATTTAATTATTTAATTTAATTAGTAGTAATAAAAGGTTTTGGTTTAATAATACCAAAGACGGTCAATTTTTTTTAAATTACGTACATACTTAATTTAAAAAAAATACCAACTTCAGTTTCGATTACTTGGATGACATCTTTTTTCCAGTTATTTTCATTTAAAAACCAAACTACTGAACCAATTTTGATGAAATTGTATTAAATGCGGCTACATGTTTTTTTTTCGTATTTCCGCCAAAACTCTGAATTATTTATGGGACCACCTCTAAAGTATAATCTTAAAAAAAAAAAACCCCGTGCTGAACATAAATATATACAGTCTAATATGGAACTTCCTCCTTTTTTTGAAATCGGTTAATAAATAACTACCGTGACAATGTGTACAATTCCAGCTCATGCCCACGGCTGGGCACACTGGTGCTGGACCGCACGCTGTGGCAGCATGTGGACGCGCGCGGCGCCCCCACAGGCCGGAAGCGGATGCGGTGGCTGCTCACGCACGCGCTCAGCATGCACACTACCTCGCTCAAGATGAGCGGCTACGCGAGGGAGGCAAAAGGGTTAGTGGCATAAGACCCTATCTTACATAAATTAAATCACACTAATTTCATGATATTTGGACCTCCGCCCCATGACATTTGTGTGTTCACTGAATCTGACCCCGTGACATTTGTGTGTTCATTGAATCTGACCCCGTGACATTTGCGTGTTTACTGAATCTGACCCCGTGACATTGGTGTGTTCACTGAATCTGACCCCGTGACATTTGTGTGTTTACTGAATCTGACCGAGTGACAATTGTGTGTTCACTGAATCTGACCCCATGACATTTGTGTGTTCACTGAATCTGACCCCGTGGCATTTGTGTGTTTACTGAATCTGACCCTGTGACATTTGTGTGTTCACTGAATCTGACCCCGTGGCATTTGTGTGTGTACTGAATCTGACCCCGTGACATTTGTGTGTGTACTGAATCTGACCCCGTGACATTTGTGTGTTTACTGAATCTGACCCCGTGACATTTGTGTGTTCACCGAGTCTGATGGTGTGAATTTGGGAATTATTTAATAAAAAAAGGACAAAGATATATAGTTAATATTAATATGAGTTGGAAATGTTGTAGTTCTTAGTTCATGTTCAAGTTTAGACTTTTAATACATTTCCCTCGTTGCAAGAAGTCACACTTTTTGAGCCCCTATCTCCCCCCTTAATCTCAACCTTTGGCTTTTGTATGAAGTAGAATGTTGACATGGAGAATGACCTACATGGTCTCCACAAAACATTTGATCATTCGATGGTCTTCGAGATTCTCCTTCTACGTACGGAGAAAATTTTTAATGGCTTATGTGAATTCACCAAACTGCAACTGGGCAAGGGACATATGGTTCATGGCCATGAATACTAGTCCTTCAGCCGAATACATATTTCTTCATCGATCCTTCTTTCTTCAGTTAAATGAGTCATAGTCACAGTCCAAGTCACACAGTACGGTCACGGACAAGTTCAATCATGCCCTAGTAAAGTCATGGCAAATTTACTACAAGCTTCTTCGGAGTTTTGGAAACAACACGAAAAGACAAGTTTCACCACATTATATCACTTGCCCACTTAAATCGGCACTTAATGAATAAAACAAGTTTTGGAAAATAATACAACGCGGAGACTTGTTCTTTTCGCGTTACCGCCAAAACTCCACTGCTGACGTGGTTATCCACAGTATTGCCAGGATAGAAAAAAGTTATCGTCTTTTTTTTACGGGCTAATGTATCGAGCAATCCTTTCTAATAGTGCTGTGAAAAGTATAGATAAAGTGTAGTAATTATTATTTTTCTGCAGATGTCTCGGGTTCATGAGTGGGTCTCGCGAGGAAGCGCCTCAAGAGCCTAGTACGTATTTCACATATTGTTTCTTACCGACTTCAAAAAAAGGAGGTTTTCAATTCGACACGTATACTTATGTAATATTATTGGAACTGCAAATTCACATATGATAACCTATAAGAGCTTCCAAACAAATCTACACAATTTAATACTTGCATGTATGTATGTTTATATTTTTATTTTTGTATGTTCACGCAATTCTCCGAAAGTATTAATCGGATTTGGACCATAATTTTTTTATTGGTTATCCTTGGAACATTGCAAGATTCATCAAAATCGGTACAGTAGTTTGAAAGGATATACTCTCGATGTAGTTCCATAATGTCCCATGTTTGAAGTCGTCTGAGGTACGGGCAGAGGGCAGTTGCCCCCCTAATTTCAAATATTTCTGTAGAAGGGAATAATTCTGCACCAAAGATAGTTGCATATTAGTTACATAATTGCAGGCTTCTGTTCTTATAAAATAAAGCTAGTTCCTGGTATATATTTCGTATTTTTTTTACATATATGTGTAATATGGGGATACTGTTAAAGAGATTTAGTGCTAGTGCAGTATGTATACACCTATATATTCTTGGTTTATCTTCGCCTGCCCCACTAAATCTAATCTCACTAAATCAGAATCTTGGCTTTGAATCAAGTAGACAATACGAAAAGTTTATGCCATTATGAAAACTGACGTGGTTTTGACACATTTTGTTTTATTCGTACGGGAATACTCACGATTAATTAAATCGGATACTCTGACTATAGTTTCGATCAGATCCGGTGACCTTTTTCAAAGAGTGAAAACAGAGCCCGATGCGCGTGCGGCTGCGTCCTGCTTTGCACTGACGGTGAGTATTCCCGTATAAATCAAACAAAATGAGTTGATGCCAATTATTTATTCCTTTGGCTTTTCCATTCCAGGCCAGTCTCTGATCAATCGTTAAACAGAAAAACTTCGTAGTATCGATATTATTTAAAAGTTTATTTTTGAAAATTATTCAAGTTATTTGTATTTATTTTTATTATATTTAAGTTGATTTTCAAGTGATGATTATCGCGCCATTGCATAAAGGAGTCGAGAGAATCATTAATGTCACTTATACAATATCTTTGTCTTACATGTTGCTGTTATTGTGGTGTCATCAGCAACGGTTACTGGATGCGTTATTAGTGGTAAGTCATTAATGTATGAAATGTATGCTAATGGACCGACAACTCTACCCTGAGGCACACCATAGCTTGGAGTGCGTCCGGGTGTGAATACTTCTTCCTTTTGTCTAGGACTAAGCCTTTTTAGACATTTATAATGTTATTCCATATACATTAAGGATCTTTTAAATAAACTTGAAGTAGCCTCAGAACAGTTCATGCGTCTTTTGTTTCTTTCAAATTTGTGCCTCGGTGGAATAAACCAAAATACGGATTAACTATTCCGAAGCTACTCTACTACGTAAAGGCACTAAGTTTATTTAGAGTAATGTTATGATCAACATAGTGCAAAGCTTCTGCCAAATCACAATAAAAGGGTTTGTTTATTAAACATTTAATATAACGTTATGCAAAAACTTGCACCCTTAATCCTTCTTAATAAATACTTTTCTTCCTATTTGTAAAACCCTTTTTGTTCTTTACATAACTTTGAAGTTGTATAACATACTCTGTCGATTACGTTAATTGCTTTTTGACAGCTCATAAAAAGTTACCACCATAACCTTGTAAAGCGTCTAGCAAATATTATCCCATACAATATAGTCTGGAATCAGGGTGAAAGAATGTTCAATTCTCAAAACAATATTGCCGATTTACAATCACTGTACCGGTAAAACCGATAAACGTTCGCCATTTAAGATTCACTTCTAATTGATTTGCAATCTGCGACGTAAAAATATCATCACCAGCCCGGAGACGTCCACTGCTGAACGAAGGCCTCCCCCTTAGACCGCCGCACTGTACGACAACCTGCCATTTGCTTCCACCGGTTGCCCGCGACTTGTACAATTTCCCGCCCACCTATATATATATAGTGGGAGGCCTTCCTACGCTGCGTCTTCCGGTTCGCGGTCGCCACTCAAGAACCTTTCTTCCCAATCGGTTGTCAGTACTTCGAGCGATGTGGCCTGCCCGATGCCACTTCAGCTTACCAAAAGATAATATATTTTTGCCGACGTAAAAATATATTTTCAATAAAAATGTTTCTAGCGCCATCTCTTGGTACGAGGGCTGCACTAAAAGTATCGGGAATGGAATATTTCCACTGTTTCTGTCATATTAAAATCTTTTTAATTGAAAACTCCTTGGTTTTAAAAATCGAATACCATTTATTTATTTAAAAAAATATTCTCGGTCTTGTCACAAGGTTTTGTCAAACTTGTTTAGTCGTTGAGAAAATGGAATTGACTCGAGAAAATTCAAGAGCGATGATTTATTATGACTTTCGAAGTGGTTTAACACAAAAACAGTGTGTTGACCGGATGATTTCTGCATTTGGTGATAAAGCCCCATCCAAAACCACAATTTATCGCTGATTTGCTGAATTTCAACGTGGACGTGTCAAGCTCAGTGATGATCCCCGTCAAGGTCGTCCAAAAACTGCAGTCACCCAAGAAAACGTTGATGCTGTGCGTAAGCTGATTGAGGAAGATCGACATGTGACATACCGCGAAATTCAGGCAACTTTAGACATTGGCATGAGTCAAATACAAATAATCTTGCATGAAAAATTAGGTGTAAAAAAGTTGTTTTCCCGATGGATACCGCATTCGCTCTGTGAAGAGCAAAAAGCGGCTCGCGTTACTTGGTGCGTCAGAACTCTCGAAAGATTCCACGCAGGATCCTCAAATGCTGTATACAACATCGTATCAGGTGAGGAATCCTGGATATACGCGTACGAACCCGAAACAAAAAACCAGTCACGAGTTTGGGTGTTCGAAAATGAGTTAAAGCCAACAAAAATTGTTCGTTCACGGAGTGTTGCAAAAAAAATGGTGGCCACGTTTGTCTCCAAAACCGGCCATGTTACGACTATTCCTCTTGAGGGACAAAGAACGGTTAATGCAGAATGGTATGCTAGCATTTGTTTGCCACAGGTCGTTTCTGAACTCCGTAAAGAGAACTGCAACCGCCGCATCATCCTCCATCACGACAATGCGAGTTCTCACACCGCGCACAGAACAAAAGAGTTTTTAGAGCAAGAAAACATAGAATTATTGGACCATCCGCCGTACAGCCCCGACCTAAGCCCTAATGATTTCTATACTTTCCCTAAAATAAAGAATACATTGCGTGGACAGAGATTTTCATCACCTGAAGAAGCTGTGGACGCCTACAAAACGGCCATTTTGGAGACCCCAACTTCCGAATGGAATGGTTGCTTCAATGATTGGTTCCATCGTATGGAAAAATGTGTCAAATTTCGCGGAGAATACTTCGAAAAGCAATAAATATATTTTTAAATAGTAATGTTGTGTCACTTCCTTGATTCCCGAAATTTTCAGTGCCGCCCTCGTAGCGCTGCATTTCACATGAAGACGTAGATAACGTGCAGTATTGTAGATGTAAAATATTCCAGGTCCCACGGGTCCGGTCGACGAGGACCTGCGACAGATGCATCCGTGGGAGAGGCTGAACCGGGAGGTTATGGAGAACGAGCTTAACGGACCCCGGCTACTGCGGCTGTGTGCGCAGGCGCTGCCAAGGTATCTCTACCATTCATTACCCAGCACGGAACGGATAAGCTGTATGCGTTTACTACATTAGATATACACAAAATATAAGCTAACAGCAGTTCAACTCGGACGTGTCTTTGCATTACCTACTGTCGGTCAGAGGGGAGGGGGGAGTGCTACTCTCGGGTTAAAAAAAACCATTATTTTGTGGTTTTGTTTTTTCATGTGTATGTATGTCACTTTCTTGCGCTGCTTCTATTTTTACCCGACTGCCTCAAAATAAGGGTTTCTTCTCTTCTTATATAGTACTAAGCACCAGCACTAGCACTAAGTGTTATTTTTTAATTTATTTTCCCTTACAGTTCCACTATTATTTACGGTATATTTACCGTGGGTTACTCAAGAACGGTTCTTGAAGGTTCTTGGGCAACCGGTGGATGCAAATGGCAGGTTGTCGTACAGTGTGGCGATCTAAGGGGGAGGCCTTCGTTCAGCAGTGGAGGTCTTCGGGCTGATGATGACGTGTAACAAGTTCCCGATATTCCGGTGCAATTAAAAATAAGTTGGACACCCTTCGGTTACGGAACCCAGTGGTAACAATATTGGTGGTGGCAGGTACGGTGGCGGGTTCCCTTACTGGCCGGGGGAGCTCGAGGAGGCTGCGCCGCGGGACCTCAGCGAGAAGGACTCGAGACACACCTGCCCCGGACCACAGGTACACTCAGGACACTCTTGAGACATGCCCCCGTGGCGCAGTGTAGTGTGGGCGGAAGGCATTGTCCAAATCAAGTCAGATGACACTATAGACATGCCCCAGTGGCGCAACGTAGTGGGGATGGGGTCATTGTTCAGATCAAGTCAGATGACACTATAGACATGCCCCAATGGCGCAACGTAGTGGGGATGGGGGGCATTGTCCAAATCAAGTCGTATGTTATAGACATGCCTCAGTGGCGCAACGTAGTGGGGATGGGGTCATTGTTCAGATCAAGTCAGATGACACTATAGACATGCCCCAGTGGCGCAACATAGTGGGGATGGGGTCATTGTTCAGATCAAGTCAGATGACACTATAGACATGCCCCAATGGCGCAACGTAGTGGGGATGGGGGGCATTGTCCAAAATCAAGTCGTATGTTATAGACATGCCTCAGTGGCACAACGTAGTGGGGATGGGGTCATTGTTCAGATCAATTCAGATGACACTATAGACATGCCCCATTGGCGCAACGTAGCGGGGATGGGGAGCATTGTCCAGATAAGTCAGATAATACTATAGACATGCCCCAATGGCGCAACGTAGTGGGGATGGGGGGCATTGTCCAAATCAAGTCGTATGTTATAGACATGCCTCAGTGGCGCAACATAGTGGGGATGGGGTCATTGTTTAGATCAAGTCAGATGACACTATAGACATGCCCCAATAGCGCCACGTAGTGGGGATGGGGGCATTGTCCAAATCAAGTCGTATGTTATAGACCCCTGAAATCGCAAAAAAATAAGCTATCCCATAGATGACTATTTTAGGGTTTGTAAATTAAAAGTGGTTGACAATGTTATGCACAACGTGTCTGCCCTTCCGCGCAATCCTGCTAGAACAGAGTGTAGTATATTATTATTGGGCATTTTTCTGACATCACTCAAGGATTGTTGATTATACTCTCCATTCTCATTATGATAGTCTCTTTTTGACAGCGCATGTAAAGTTGACGACATAACCTTTGTAAAGCGTCTAGCAAATTATATCCCATACAAAGAAAAATCGTTTGATCTAGCACTACCTTACACCTTTACAAGGTTATGTCAACTGTTCACGTAATCTAGTAAAGGTTTAATGATAGATAACATATATTCATTTGTATGGGATATAATTTGCTAGGCACTTTACAATGTTATGTCGCTCACTTTGTATGAGCTGTCAAAAAGCGACAAACATTCAATTTATTACACTTAATAAATAAAATTACATAGTTTACCAAATTCTTACTTATTCTATACATATATTCTTACATATTCTTTTTTATCTAACTTGATAAAGTTGTACAGGTAGAATAGTAGTACATTATGATACAAGTGTGCTGTGTTGGTCATTACACTCTCGGCTTCCTTATGGCGCTCGCCTGCGGCTCGCGCTCATAATACCGCCTCTAGTGTAATGACCAACACAGCACAAGCGTTTCATACGACTGTTTTCATCACACTTGCGAGGAAAAAATAATCTTTTTTTGATAATATCAACCACACAGCGAAAACGTCAATAAATATTAGCGGAAAATGGCGTCTTAACCAGCAATGCGCGTGCAGGTTGACATTTACTTCAGCCGCATAAAAACTCTTTGTTGGTATTCCAAAAAATATATGTAATTATTACCCGGCTATATTAAGAATGCTTCGGATACATAAATCTAATTGCAGTCACGTACAAACTTGACTTTACCGGGGTATACCTATTATAGCACATTATTATACGAGCAAGTTAGATGAAAAAAATATAAACTAAATGGACAGAGTACAGTTATATTACCTGATGTTACAAAAGGACGTGACGTGTGATGTGACATTTTGGCCTAGTTTATACAGTGAGGTATGGGAAATTTGTACCACCGTTTGTTTGTTTGGCCACCTGCGTATGGGAAATGTCTTAAGCCTTTTTTTTTTTTTTTTTTTTTTAATAGTGTAGATGACGTATGATGTTTGTATCGTTGAAACCAATAGCTTTGATGAAGAATTTATTAAATACAGTATGTTTATTGTAAAAATAATTTAAATCGGTTAATAATGTACTGATATATGAGCGTTTAAAGTTTTTGTTAGAGACAACTCTGTCCCTTTCCCACAAAACAATAAATGACGTCACGCCTTACTTGTCAGAATACAATTTATATGGCGTACTGAGAAGTGACGTCACGATTGCTGTTTCGCCTCTCTGTCTAGCATGATATTAAAATGCTTATAACTTGCTTATTTTTGATCAGATTTTCATATTTTTTTCATTAATCAGCATATATTTATGGGCCACATTTTAAAAGGACAATAAAAAAAAACCAGTCATCTATCCTATTGTTGCAACGACTTCTAGGTGACGCTAACGCAAGCCGCGCTGGCCCGCCTGTCGACTCTATGCGCGAGCCTCACCGAGCTCGTGTTGGAACACGTCGTCATAGACTGCAGCATGGTGAGTCACCCGTTCTTACCCCTTGGCCACGAGCTCTTGCGTGTCTTTTCTTTGCGACCGCAATGAAAACAATAGGGAATATCCATGTGTTTCAATTATTAAGATAATTGAATAATTATATTTATCTGATGGTTTAAATAATTAATTGAAATCGGCTGGTAAAGTTCTGAAATATAAGCGTTCAAAGTATTTGGGAGTGTTCTGACCCTTTCTAGCAAAACACGTGCTATAGTCACCGCGTTACCAACTGAGTCGTAGGGCCATAAACGTCAATAGGGATAGGAATGTGCAACGCGTCCTAACATGTTATCGATAATCCGCTACCTGTATTCGACTCTCATTAGCGCTCGCTTATCGCTAGCTTCTGATTGGTCGTAACATCATGCCGCCGCGCTGCCGTCGTCGCAAAGTTGTTGTTTTGCTATAAGTATTTGTGATTTGTGATTACATTCATGTGATTCAAGAGATCAATCAATCTACATTAATCAATCATAATCAATCTACAGGACGATACACAGGACGAAGATTCCGATGAGGAAGAATAAACGTTATTTATTTAACATTCATTGCAAACGGCCCTTTTCAGGGCCACAATACTATCTACTATGTTTCTATCTGATTTTATTCTTATCGATATGCGCCTATAACCATCTTACGCACATCCATAAGACCCAGCGAGCGAGATAGACATAGTGAAATGATTTATGGCCGCACGACTCAGTTGGTAACGCGGTGACTATAGTATAGAATTTGTTTGGAATCGTGTACTATGACTTCATAAACCTAGTATGCCTAGTGCCCTCCCTGTCTAACATGAAATAAATATAATTTTAAAATTTTACTTTCGTTTATTTGTTTTGTTGCCAGTCAGCTTTTACGTGAGTCAATAAAAAAAAAACACATGCATATTCCCTATTGTAAGAAGTTATTCAGAGCGTGCCACTATCCGCGGATTTCCGATTTGAGAGGAAAGTATTTCCCCAGTATTGCCCCCGGGGCTTTTTTTTTTAATAAGTTTATAGGCTTGCGTTTGACTGCCATCTCGTTAGATGATAAACGAAGATGCAGTCTACGATGGAGCACGCTTGCCTAGAAGAAACCGTTTCACTCGCGACTTGAAGTCATCCAGATTATAATTATCGGGAAACACCCACTCGGGCAGCGCTACCCACTGTTCAGCAGTTCGAATAAAGAAAGTGGAATCAAACCGTTTCGTACGAGTTTTTGTTATATCAACAATAAAACGGTGTCGCTTCTTCGAGGTCCTGGCCGTCCGATAGAAGAATGGGCTGGGGGGAATAAGATCATGCAAGTCCAAAGCACACTCTCCGAAATGTATCCGATAAATACCTAGGCTAGGTACTTTTCGACGATGATCGAGGCTTTGTAGCTTGGTCCGAACTAGACAGTCGTTGCCAATTTTTGGGGCCCCTCTACTGTTCGCAGAGCTTCTATAGTCACCGCGTTACCAACTGAGTCGTGCGGCCATAAATCATGGCCGTTCGACCCACAAGTGCAAGCAAGACCCACAAGTGCAAGCAAGACCCACAAGTGCGAGCGAGACCCACAAGTGCGAGCGAAATAAACATATTGAATGATTTATGGCCGCACGACTCAGTTGGTAACGCGGTGACTATAGTAGGTAATATTTTGTGTAGGCAATTACGCGTTTTCTACGAGAGTAGAAAATTCGATTTTCATAGAGACTTTGTATCTATCTATGTTATATAAACTGATTTAAACTTTAGCCACAGAAAAAATACGAACACTACGTACAGATGAGTCATCTGTACACGAACAGAAAAAATACGAACACTGCGTACAGATGAGTGATCTGTATATAACATAGATAGATACACAGTCTCTATGAAAATCGAACCACAAAAGTGACCCCGCGCCAATACTTCTGACAGATATAATACCTCTTCAGCTAATATAAAAATAGTCACAAGCGGATGTTGTTTCATTTCAATTATGAACCTCATCATCAGCCCGGAGACGTCCACTGCTGAACGAAGGCCTCCCCCTTAGACCGCCACACTGTACGACAACCTGCCATTTGCATCCACCGGTTGCCCGCGACTTTTACAATGTCGTCGGTTCGCGGTCGCCACTCAAGAACCTTTCTTCCCCATCGGTTATCAGTTCTTCAAGCAATGTGGCCTGCCCATTACGCTATTTATGCCTTGTTTACCATCAAAACAAGGTATAAATAGCGTAATAGGCCTTCTTTTGACGGTAACCTTTTGGATCGACCTTATATTTCATCGCGGGGCTAAAGTGTTAAATTTTATATTTCAGACGAAAATCGGAATGTTTCCCCAATCCCTGAAGACGCTCTCCCTGCGCGGCACCAAGTGCTTCAACCTGGAGAAGTCGTTCATATACAAGATACAGGATCATCTGGTCCACTTGGAGGTTCGTATTTTTTTAACCGACTTTCTAAAAAGGAGGTTCTTAATTCGACTGTGTTTTTTTTTGTATGTGTGCTACGCGATCACTCCGCCAATTATGAACTGATTTTGATGATTCTTTGTTTGTTTGGTAGGTGATACTTCAGAGGTGGTCCCTCCCATATAATTCTATCGAAATCGGTTTAGTTGATTGGTTTTTAAATCAAATCTTCTAATCTAAAAGAGTGATGAAAACGATCATAGTTATGCGAATAAATTAAAAACCTTGTTAATAAAAACATGTTATTATTCCTTAAAAGACTTTTTATACGACAAAACTTTATAAATCGATCAAGCAGAAAACAGATCGGTCCGCTCCACACTTAATTGCCATACCCTCATTTTGGTCATTATGTTATTAATATTAGTTTGATATAATCCATAATGTGCAATAAACTATTTTTACTATTTACTATTTGACTTCGACTTTGAAAAAAAAAAAAACATACAGTTGAATTTTGTAATATATACCTATATATATATATACTATTTTAATTATGTTATTACACCAATTGTGTTTAGACGAAGCTTCTATACAGCTGACGCACTATATTACTATGTACTAGATTTAATTCGTATTAATGACTACCTTCATACTGTTGTCATTTTCTGAAGGAGTTAAAATATTATAATACCCACAAAATAGCTTGTTAATAAATTGTTATTACTTTTTATGTTTTGGTGACGAGTCCTTTATAGAAACATTTATGATATTATATTATTAGTAAAATATTTATGAATGTAACTTTTTGATAATAAAGTAATAACTATAGTATAAGGAAGTTATAAGTAACTATAGTTTAAGTATAGTATAATAACTTTATGCATTTATTTCTGAGCGCTACCGTGGGTCGGATGACACGTTAAATTGTTGGTCCCGGTTGTTTGTTCTAGTTTCTATAACAACAACCGTCAGCCATGTCAGAGGCCTTCGGGCGGCACATTAACTCTGACACTAGGGCTGGCCACTCAGCCTATACGAACTTACTTACTTACTTTATGATAATAAATATTATTCTATTCCATTATATAGAGAATTTCCTTTTTTGAAGTCGGTTGAAAATGGTCAATAAACTAAATAAAAAAATATACTAACGGCCGTGGTCTTAGGACCTGGACGTGTCGGAGTGCGAGTGGGTGGAGCCGGCCTGCATGCTGCCGCTCAGCAAGCTGCCGCGCCTGGCGCGCCTCGCCATGCGGCTCTGCCCCAAGCTCACGGAGTTCGTCGCGTACGCCTCGCTCGCCACCAGATACGGGTTCAAGACGCTCAAGGTAGGCCGGGCTGACGGGTGCTGGGCTCGGGAGGCCGGGAAATTACGGTTTTGTCAAATTGAGAGATGGGTTAAATGGGATTTTGGTGTATAAAATGGGGGTTGTTTGTGTAAAATGGGAGTTGGGAGTGTAAAGGAGTGTATAGGAGTTGGAGTTTGTAAAATGGTATAGGTTAGGTTTGAGAAAAGAGACCTCGTTCTAACACCAGAATTTCATTAAACACTCTTAAACCCCATTTTCCACACCTGATCTGTCTGGTGGCATGATACGACCTACAAGTGTGGCTCAGATACTGGACCTGCGGGGGTCGCCGGTGGGCGACTCGGAGGTGTCCGCGCTGGGCTGGGTGCCGCTGCTGGAGGAGCTGTACCTGTCCCCGGCGCCGTCCACCCTGCCGCGCGACCATGCGCACGCGCACTACAGCCGTGACCCGCCGCCCGCGCACTCCGACCACCGCCCCTGGGAGGACGAGGTAACTCGCGCCACTACCTTTTTTAGCTACTAATTTTTGACCATAAATAAATATACATTTCTGAATCATAAAACAGACAAACAGACACTCGGATAGATCCGATAACTAAGGGTCAACCCACACGTACCACAATAACCTTTTGTTTGAGGTACACTACTATAATTAATTAATAATCTACCTACAAGTACCATTGAACTTATAATAATAATAATTAATTAATCGTTTGACATAAATATTACACCTTATTGATTTTGTTACTAATTTTATTTCTTGGTTACATTATTTTTTAATTCTCTGTTTCTTTTTAATTTAAGTTTGACATAACGTTCTGTGTCATATTCACATTTTTTGTAAATTTGACTTGCCCAGTGTAACCAAAATGTTATAAGGCCAATAAATTATTCTATTCTATTCTTTTCAACCACACCACATCGCAACGACAAAATGTGGTGACGCTGTGGCTACGTGTGAATAGTGTTGCTGCAGCTTTTTGCAGTTACGATGTGGTACCGACAAAATGTCGATGTGGTTGCGATGTGGTTGCGTCGTATGCAGACACAGTTCGACTTCGGCTTTCATAAAGCGCGCACTGTCGTTGCGTCGACGCACCGTTGTATCTGCGATGTGGCCGGCGGCTATTTCAAGGTATCGCTGCTGGTTGCAATGTGGTCGGTATCATCCACGCGGTCGATAATGACGGCAAAATGTGGTACGTGTAAATTCTACTATTCATTTTGAATACAAAATATGCGCCCGGCCACGGGTTGTGGTTGTGGTACGTGTGAAACAACCCTAAAGCCTTCAAAGTTAGTTGTATTGTCGCAGGAGCCGGAATACTACAAGAGTAAATACGAGTCGGAGCCCTGGGTGGCGGAGGAGAGCTCGCGGCCCAACAGGAACCGGCACGCGGAGGAATGCGCCATCGGCTCGTGAGTACACCTGGCTGTATGGCACTGTAGTGGTAGGACTGCTGAGTCCGCCTGGGGACGTAGTAGTGGTAGGACTGCTGCGGAGTCCGCCTGGGGAAGTTGTAGTGGTAGGACTCTACTGCAGAGTCCGCCTGGGGACGTAGTAGTGGTAGGACTGCTGCGGAGTCCGCCTGGGGAAGTTGTAGTGGTAGGACTCTACTGCAAAGTCCGCCTGGACAAGCTCCCAGTCCAGTTATTCATCCGCCAAGCAGTAGTGTGCAAGCATTACTGTGTTCCTGTTTGAAGGGCAATGTTACCAGAGAAATTACTGGGTATGAAGAGATTTAACATCTAATATCTCAGGGTGACGAGCGCAGTGCAGTGCGGCGCAGGATTGTGTTCGCAAGTTCACAATTCTAGCACTGCTACTGTTAGTGTGTCGCCAGTCTCGTCATTCCATAAAAAAAAACTATAACGAATGATACTCTGTCCGTGTATAGATGCGTGTTGCTGCACCAGATGAGCGCGGCGGACAGCGAGGCCCCGCGACCCTCCGTGGACAGAGGTGAGCCCATATCCACTGTAGAGAGAAGTGAATAGAACGGACATGTGACGGGCCGCGCTAGCCGGCATTAAGTGTAAAGGCGCTTAATGACAATTCTACCAATATACATGTTTTTAAACTGAGAATACTCAGAAATTCAATTTAAATAGACGCGTGAAATCAAACCACATTGCATCGGAATTAGATCAATTTTAATCTTTTCCAAAATGGTATTTCGAGCGTTTTACTTCAAATGCGCGACCTATGATTGGCATTTTTTCGTCGTAGTTTCTATACAATAGGCATGATGACTACTAATTTTTTATTACCTCATAAAAAAGCTGATCATCAATAGAGCCTATCAACGAAAACAAAATTTAAAATAATTCAAAAATAAATGAGTTCTAAGTATTTTAATTTCAAGCTAGACAGAGAGCGCGCTATACTGAGCTATGACGTCAAGCCTGAGGCGCGGCATACAAATGCTATACTAACACGTGCTTTGCGAGAAAGGGATAGAGCATCCCCTCTCTATCCCCACCTAAAACTTTAAACGCTCATATCTCAGAGATTTATCAGCCAATACAATTTATTTTTTCAGTATGTGTAATGTATTTAGTTATATTCATGACTAAGCCTGTTATTTGTCATAAATTAAACGTTAGGCCACACGCCTATTATGTGTGAAAGTGGCGACAGCGGTTTTCCATACGCAAATATATATTATATTATATTACACACGATCAACCATCTATTGGAAAACACGAAAATGTATCAGTTACATGAATATTAAATCTTAATTACAGCACATAAGTCACGTAAAAATTATGTACTAAATGCTATAGTATTTTGGAGAAATTTATACAGTTGAAAAATTATTAATTTAGTTACTTTTCTTGTTCTCTAACAAAAAACTCAAAAATCGAATCTTGACACGCACGAATCTGCGTAACAGCCATATTTTTTGCTCCGCTAAATGTTGCCCTATCTCATTCAGCTTTAGACTAATTATTGATTGCAGTAAAAAATGTGCTAGAAAAAGAAACATACACTGCTGGAAGAAAACCTTCCCTTAATAGGGAAGGGAAACATGGAATAGCGTGACCTTAATAGGGGCGGGCTGCCATAATCCCCACGCTTGGCAGGCGGCTTGGGGATCGCTGAATGCTTCCGTTAACTGAGACGACGCTGCTGCCCGTCCTCCGGTGGGTCTGCATACAGTTTTAGGACATACGCAGGCCCAATGAATCCCAACTAATCTAACTTATCTATCATGACAGCCTTATAGCTCAGTTGGTAGCATGTCTGCCTTCAGAGCTGTAGGGCGTGGGTTCGATCCCCACCCAAGGTAAACATTTATGTGACGAACAAAGATGTTTGTTCTGTGTCTGGTTGTAGTATGTATGTATTTACAACAACATAAAACAGTATGTAAGTATTGTATCAGCTATCAGGGCCCTATTTTATAAAGCTACAAGTACTAGCTTACAATTGTACTAGCTTCTTGTACCAGTAACTACAAGTTACCAGTTACAGGTAGATGGTTTGTCTTTAACTTATATACAAGTGCTTGTACTTGTAGTTTGTACACTGCATGGTTGTCTTGTAACTTTAGAAGACGCCGTACTCAATATTTTTTTTGCGGTGTTGCCAGTTTTTCACTACAATTACAAGACTTGTAGCTTTATATAACATGGCCCTGGTTTCCACATTACAAGCTTCGCTTAGTTTGGGGCTAGATGGCGCTGTGTGAAAAATGACCATCGATATTTATTTATTTATTATTATTCACAGCAAGACAAAGAGCCGGAGGCACCATACAGCGGATGGGTTACATAATATCAAAGAACGGCATGAGACGTACAATGAACATGTATCCGGATACGGAAGAAGCTAGGGAAGCTGAGGAAGACACAACCGGTCAAGACAGTCAGGCACAGGAGCAAAGTTCTAGAAAGAGAAAGTTAGATGAAGATTGCAGTACACAGTCTAAACAGACAACGAATGTTCCCGAGAGCTGTTATTCAAATGTGTCGAATAGACCAACTTCTTCAAATGAATCACTTGGCAACGATTACGGTGTTAAATACTTTTCAGATGCTTTTAATCGGACAGGTTCAGTTGAACCTCCTTCGATGGATGAGCCAACGTCTTCGATGAATGTGCCAATGTCTCCCATGAATGAGCCAACGTGTTCGATGAATGAACCAACGTTATCGATGAATGAGCCAGTTTCTTCGATGAATGAGCCGATGTTATCGATGAATGAGCCGATGTCTTCGACGTATGAGCCAATGTCTTCGACGAATGAGCCAATTTCTTCTGACGGGCCAAGTTCCTCTATAAATGAGTTTACATCATATAATGTACTAAATTCGAGTGTTAATGGGCCAAACCGTGAGTTATCTAGAGCGATGATCAAAAAAACCAAAGACGTGCCAACCAAAGGCTCTCGCAAATATTTTGACGCTGCCTGTGAAATGTCAGCGGCCAAAGATTTTTTAGACAACTCCAAGAAGATAAAAGATAATGGGGTTGGCTGTAACCCTGATAACTCACTGGATTCTAATGATGATGATCCGGCTTTGGACGAAGACGATGTAGATGATGATGATGATGATGATGACGGCTTTCAAGCTCCAGCGCCCAAGCGCTCTCGACTCAGCACGTCGACGCCTGTCGCCAACATTGGGGGTAGTGGTCACAATTCAAGTAAAACTGAACCAAAAACGAAAACGTCAAACATGCAAATTGAATCTAATATGAAACACAAAGAACCAGGCTTGAATGAAAAGCCAAATGACTCGTCCATTTCAAATAAAGAACCAATCCATTCGTCCACTTTGAAGAATGAACCAAATAATTCATCGGCTTCAAATAAAGAACCAAGTGATTCGTCCACTTTGAAGAATGAACCAAATGACTCGGCTTCAAACAAAAAACCACAAAACGAGCCTTCTACGAGCAAAGAAACCAAAGACAACCAACCACGTTTCGTCCGTTTTAGGATGAACCAACCACCAATATTCATTGATGCAAACAACCAACCGGTTACGAGAGGTTGTAGCGACCAACCGCCGGTTGTCATTGGTGGTAGCAACCCACCGATCGTAATAGAAGGTAGCCCACGATTTGCGATGAATGCTTCTGAGAACCAACCCCCTGCTATGGCTGGAAGTAGACACCAACCGCCAATAGTGATAGGTTGCAACGACCAACCTCCAGTTGTAGTTGGTTGTAGCAACCAACCGCCGGTTGTGATCGAACGTTGTAGGAACCAGGCGGTCATGGGCGGAGGTTGTAGGGGCCAATCGATCGTGACCGGAGGTTGTAGCCACCGAGACGACAACCATAACGTCCATAACAACAACGACGCGCAAGAACCGGATTGGAACAGACGACTCAATGCGCTTGGATTGAACCTGGAGAGCCAACGGTATGTTATAACGCAACACATCAGCCAGAACACGTCCACTGCTGGACGAAGGCCTCCCTCTTAAGGGAGGCCATAATCTCCACGCTTGGCAGGCGGCTTGGGGATCGCGAAATGCTCACCACCGTTAACCGAGAGGACGCTGCCCGTCCTCCGGCGGTTCTGGATGCAGTTTTAGGACATCCTACCTGCGCCGGAGTCATTTCAATTGAAAATATATTTTTCACTTGTGCGCGTACAGTTCTTGTCTATGGAAGACTAAAACTGCTTTTTATGCTCTAGTCCATAAAAGTCAAGTATTAAAAGTACAAAAAAACTGTTACTATTAGAATAACTATTATTAGATAACTTTTTAAAATTGTTCAAGGTTTAGTGTGTAATATAATTCATGATAGATGTTTGCCTGGGTCTTTAATAATACCCACAGTTAAGGGTATTATTACAGACCCTACGTCATAGCTAGTCAATGGGCAGTTTTCAGACAGCCAATAAAAAAAATAGTTTATAAAAATCCGTTAGATGGCGTTGTATAGACATGATCCTGAATAGTATCACTACCTAGTCTGTGGTTCTGAAGATTTTGAATGAATGATTCAATGTCAAAAGGTAAAAAAAAGCTTATTTAATTTACATAAGGAGGGGTTACATGGGCAAGTACTTTGTTAGCCAAACAATAACTACAAAAAAAAGACAATACAGCAGGGGTATTCACAACCGAATCCGAAAGGTTTCCGTTCGGATCCACATTATCCGTCTCTATCATGCAGAGGACTGGGACGGATAATGTGGATCCGAATGGAAACTTTTCCGATTGAGTTGTGAATACCCCTGCTGTATTGTCTTTTTTTTTGAAGTTATTGTTTGGCTAACAAAGTACTTGCCCATGCTATTTCTTATGCTTTTGTTGTTTCACAACACAAAATAGTAAGTGCGGATTAGTAATTAGTAGTGCGTTTGCCTTTTCATTAAAAAAAAAAAGGGAATCATGCACCGTCAAGCGCCATCTATCCTTTGGCTGTAGAACTACGTTTTGACAGCTGTCAGAAACCTTCCCACTACAATTCTGTCATTATTTATGGGAAACAACTGCATTTGATTCGAATGCAACTGCGCCGAAATATCGGTGGCTCGTTTAACAACATAATCACGGTAAATATCCCGCAAATAATCATATAACTTATACTAGAGAATATTTATATATGAAGTGTTGCCACACTTGGGTTTTTGTTAAAAATATTGTAAAGGACACAGGTTTCGCGATATAAGCAGGATTAAGAGGGAATCCTCTGAGCGATACTTCATACAAATGTATTTTTCTATTTTCTCTATTTTTTACCCTCTAATTTTTTTTATTTTTTATTTTTTATTTTTTTTATAACTTATATTTCTACTGTAGACATGTCTCTGTCATTTCCTTTTTTTCAGAAAAAAACAAATATAACTCTTTTAATATCTTCATAGTAATTTTTGGAGGGTTATATTTTCTTTAGCAATTATTTTCAGAACAAGTAACTTTTTTGTTTTATTTATACGGGAATACTCACGTTTAATTAAATCGGATACTCCGACTATAGTATAATATAGTGTAGTATAGTGGAGTATCCGATTTAATTAAACGTGAGTATTCCCGTATAAATAAAACAAAAATGTGTCAAAACCACGTCAGTTTTCATAAGTAACCTTTTTTAAAAAAATTATAAGCCTACTTCAAATAAATAGGACCACCTCGAGAGTATATAAAAAAGATTTTTTTAAATCGGTCCACAATTGACGGATTAAACATACATTAAAAAAAACATACATATTAATTTTTTAATTTTAATTTTAGTTTTATTTTGTCACTTTAATGTTAAATTTTCAACTGTATTTATTGTTTTATTATTTTGAAAAAGTGTACCTATTTCTCACTATGGATTTTAATTATCTGAAATAAATGACTTATTATTATTATGTAACAAATATCGTTGCTCTCCTGCAACAGGAGGTTAATATTATGCACGGGACAAAGCCAAGTGCAAAGGTGTTTTTTTTTTTTGTATTTTTTTATTATTAGTCGAACTTAGACCCTCCTCCTTTATAAAGGAAATTACAGATACATGTCTACTAGACCTTATAAAAAAATATGATTTTTCTAGAGGCATTATCTAGGAAGAAAATAGGAAAATACGTTTGTATGGAAAATCTCACCGGTTTCCCTCTTAAATTTATAGTGGGCTGTTTAAGATCTTACAGCTGGCCACCCTACCCTCGAAGGGCGATTTGGGAGTTTTGGCGGGAACGCGAGAAAATCATGTCGCTGCATTGTATTATTTTCCAAAACTTGTGTTTTAAGAGTGTTAATGCATACAAATGGTGGCGTTTTATTCATTAAGTGCTGATTTACGAGCAAGAGTGTGGGCAAGCGATATAATGTAGTGAAACGTGTCTTTTCGTGTTGTTTCCAAAACTCCGAAGAAGCTTGTAGTAAAGTTGCCACGACTTTACTAGGGCATGATTGGACTTGACTGTGACTTGCTGTGTGTGACTTGGACTGTGACTACGACTCATTTAACTGCAGAAAGAAGGATCAATGAAGAAATATGTATTCGGCTGAAGGACTAGTATCTATGGCCAGGATTTATTAAAAAAAAGGGCGATTGGGCCACATCCGCCACACTGGCCCTGTTGCGGGTTGGTTGATT
This sequence comes from Erannis defoliaria, assembly GCA_905404285.2. NCBI lineage: Eukaryota > Metazoa > Arthropoda > Insecta > Lepidoptera > Geometridae > Erannis > Erannis defoliaria. The sequence continues at coordinate 980,873 of FR990093.1, read as the reverse complement.
CACATAATTCATTGACTTTCTTCTCCGGACGTACGCAGGTTTTTTCACGATGCTCTCCTTCATCGAAAAGTCAGTGGTATTTTCAACAGACTTAAAAAAAAAGGTTCTCAATTGGAATGTACTTTTTATTTTTTTATGTTTGTTTCGCGATTGCTCCGCCAATTACATAAAGTTTTTTTTTTAATTTTATTTTTTATTGTGTTGGTCATACTTTAGAGGTGGTCCCATATACATTTTATCGAAATCGGTTCAGTATTTGTTTTAAATCAAAATAACTGGAAAAAGATGTCAACCAGGTAATCGAAATTGTTTTTTTTTTAAAATATAATTAATAATTATTAAACCAAATTAAGTCTTAAGTCTGAAAGTCTAACAAATCATTGGTACGGGCCCGGGATGGAACTAACGACCACTCACGATCACGCACACTCCTAACCTAACTACTAACTGCAGAGGAAAATCGATATTATCCTATACATATACAGTACAAATTAGATTGTACTGAATGACATTGTAGTTATGCATATACAACGTGTTACAAAAAGGTGTAGTAATACTGAAGGGTATACATACGTATGTACTCATCATTATGAAACGCTATTCTACTATGGGGCCAACCTAGAAGTCGCGAAAAAACACCTATTCCATACAAAAATTTCATTGAACTTGGACAAAATGTATGGAAAGCTGATTTTTATTCGTGAAAAAAACAGTTGTCCCATACAAAAAGTTAATTGACAAACTGTATGGAACAGCTGTTTCTTTCGCAATTTTATGGTTGGTTGGTATAGCTTATAATGGTGAGTACAGTATTACTACACCTTTTTATACACGTTGTATTGTGGTTCAACTATGTTAAGACGCATTTTCTATGGGAGTGAATGTGCCGTGGAAGGATACGAGCCGAAGAAACGCGTGGTCGGGTACAGCTAGTAATATACAATGTGTAACGAAAAGGTGTGATAATACTGAAGGGTATGTATTAGGGTCCCTAATTTTTCCCGAACTTCTACCGTTCCCGGGAGGCGGGAATAATATTTTTTTGTCTTTCCGCGAATCGAGAAATTTTGTAAGTTGTTAGTTTTTTTATTATTACCTACCAAAAGTCAAGTAAACACGTTCTTTGATTAAATAAGTCATTTAATTTGTCTCTGTAATAAAAAATGTGGTCAATTTTGAAAGCTTTAGTTGACAGTTCGAAACTAGTTAAAATATTGCTCTCACTTTTTTACTAGGCATGTTAGCTAAGGACAGCAATACTTTAGTTTGTTTAGCTCTGTCAACTTAAACCTTCAAAATCGACTACAATATCTTATTAATTATGTTAAAGAGTACACAATAAAATTAAAAAAAACATGTATAAACAAATTAATAAATTTGAAATACTGAAATAATGTTTTTAATGTTTGATTTGACTTATTATAAATCTTAATCAAATCAATTTAGTTATTTTTATACAATCAACCTAAACCGCAAATGATATCTATACACTCTTGCTGAACGTAATTAGTGCTTATTAATTTATTGGTAGATCAACTCCTAATTTTGGTCGCGAAATTCTCCGATACAGACAATGTAAGTCGTGTTTGTAGGGTTTTTCGTAAATTTTGATCAAGATTTGCTGGTGATTTAGATCACATTAAAACCTTAACGGGAATTCCCGGGAATTCGTAAATATTTCCCGGGAATTCCCGGGTCCCGGAAACGAAACCCTAGTATGTATGCACTCGTCATTATGAACATCTTTTACCACGGGTCCAACTCTGAAATCGCGTTAATCGCGTAAAATATCAGCTGTTCCATTAACCTTGGACATAATGTATGGAACAGCTGTTTTTGTCTCTCGGTATCAGGGTTGGCTCATAGTTGAAGTTGTTCATATCAATGAGGACATACTGCACACCTTTAAGTATTATCACACCTTTTTGTTACACGTTGTATATTATTTAAACTGTAACATTATTTTTTCAGCCAAGCCCCAAACCTCGCCGCCGGCGGCAATGCCGTCGTCATAGAAGGCAATGCCGACGCCAGCCACGGTCTGAGCGACCTCGCTCGGCACAGAATCCTCTACGTCAACGTCGGCCGGAGACGTCACGCCATGTACCAGATCGCGATGCCCGAACCTGTCGACTTGCGAACGCAGCGCCCTCTAACTGCCGCTATGAACCTCCTATACTCCTCCCACATGGCTCCAAGGCTGGAATATTCCTCATTGGTGACCGACTCGGCGATCAGACGCTTTGGGAGAGCAGATAACATTAATTACGTACATATAGGTCCGATGGGAGCGGTCCCGGCGCCGTATGTGGACCCCCACGCCAGGCCTAACGTATCGAATCTACGTATTTTATCCGTCACAGGGTTCAGATATATAACTAATCACAGTTTGACACATTTGGCTTCGGCGGCGCCACATTTGCGGTTGATAGATTTTAGCGGGACCAGGGTGACGCCGGAGGGGGTGCAGCATTTTAGGAACTTGAGGCCGGATTGTAAGGTCAAGTACGGGGCGATGGATACGCCTAAGGAGGATAGCGTGAGGCCGCATTCGCGGTAAAGGCGTAGGACATTTTTTTAGGTGGCCTAGTTGTACGAATTCCCCAGACCTCCTTGTATGAACTAGGCCAAAATGTCACGTCTTTTAAAAAGATTTGGTGGACAGGCTGTTTGGGTAAATGATGCATAATATTCTCTTTTTAAACGAGCCACAAACAAAAAAAAAACTGCTCAGCAACGACTTAGAAAAAAAACATTGCCAGCAGTGTCACTAGGGATGTTGTAAGGGTTCTAACGATACCCTATAAATCCAAATCTGTTCAGGCATTTAGAAGTTATGGTGGAATAAAGAAAGTTGCTTACATACACTCTGAAACATTACACTCCTTTTTTTGGGCAGTCGTGAAAAAACTAGTATTTTATTAGAGGGTTTGATTGTATGTTTTTTTAAAATGTATATTTACCGATTTCTCTGTCAATGTGGGCCGATTTTGAAAATTCTTTTTCTAAAATGGGTATAGAGGTGGAAAAAAATCTGATTGATGGTTCCGGTGGTTAAAATTGGTTGAGTTTTTTTTATTTGTCACTCAATTATTTTACAACTAGTTTATCATAAAGACATTAAAGTTAAGCAACGGATGATCCGGTCGGTCTTCGGATGGGTGATCGTGAGTGGCATTAACAACCGAGCGCTACCGTGGGTCCGATAAAAACTACTCGTTAATTTGTCGGTTAGTGCTTATTAGGTTCAAATCCCGGGCCCTTACCAATAAGCTCTCTTTCAAGCTTATGTACTGATTTTCGAAAACCGTCGTATGGAACGCGTGTACTATTGGTAATTACACTCTCGGCTCGCGAGAATAGGGAATATGCATGTGTTTCAATTATGTATAGGAATAAAATAATAGGATAAATGGAGAGTTTAGCTGAATCTGATGCTTTCGTCGAAAAAGTAATTGAAATCGGCTGGTAAATTACTGAAATATATGTGTTCAAAGTATTTGGGAGGGAGTCATCTGTCCCTTTCTAGCAAAACACGGGCATGTATAGAATTTGTTTGGAATCATGAACTTTGACGTCATAAACCTAGTATAGTGCCCTCCCTGTCTAACATGAAACTAAAATGTTTATAACTTCGTTATTTGTGAACATATTAAAATTTTACTTTCGATTATTTGTTTTGTTGCCAGTCAGCTTTTTAGTGAGTCAATAAAAAAAAACAAATCCATATTCCCTATTACCGCCTCGAGTGTAATGACCAACATGGCACATATCATAATGCACTATTATTGCACGTTAATTATTCCGATAATTGGACGTTAAGCGTCACGCAAGTGAAGCCGCAGCATTAGTGTATGTCCATTATTTACCCAAACAGCCTGGACTGGTGGGCCATCCAGTAACGTTGAAACACCAGGATTTGCATTGGATGAGCCGTTTATTACTGTGTTATCAATTTATTATAAAACTTAAAATACTAATAATTATTAATATGAACTATTCAGGAAATAAATCATAATTGCGATCGTATTAACCAAAATGGCTGGACTGTTTTTGATGCACGATTGAGTAGTATAGGTTTGAGATGTAGTTAGTTCCTGGTGGTATATGTAATCTAACAATTAATATTGCCAAAATGTTAGCCTTAAGTTGTTTCCTATGTAAATTACTTTAGTTCAATAAATAATTTAATTATGTATTATAGATTTTGTTAAATGTCAAAAAAATATCACAATTATTCTATGAAATTATATCTACATGTTTCACCATTTCTTGAAGGTGATTGAACGAAAAAAAAATATTTATAGTGACAGGCATTGAGCTAATATCTATAGAGTCACATACGTGCAAAAAATGTCCGCCCCACTTTTTGACCGACTTGAACTACGATAAGACACAAGCGCCCAAGCATACATTGAACACTATACAAGCGACATAACGTCTAAATTCGAACAATTGTGAACTATATAATGCACGTATAGGTATGTACAACGGCACTCGGACGTTTTTTGACTGTTTTCACTTAGAGATTGTGACTCTTTGGTTATCTCGTTTTGCTCAGTGTCGACAGGGTGGGTGTTTGACCATGTCTTATCTGATGTTAAGCCGGTCAGTGGATTTGGATTAGAAACCACTGTGAATGATATAATTTAATCTTTTGAGCGCCAATGTCACCAATTCATGACAAGATAGCGGGCCCTGTACGCCAACGACGTATATACTTGACAAGAAACATTGCCTATGAAAATGTGACAAAATTAAAATGTCTGTACGCCAATGACGTATATAGCCGACAAAAACTAGAATCTATGCTTATTTGGTTTTGAAATCCCTGCTTTTTAACCGACTTCGAAAAAGGAGGAGGTTCTCATTTCGACTATGTTTTTTTAATTAAGTATTTTTTGGTGCTTTGGCGTAGTAACTAAACAAGAAATGGTGAAACTCCTGTTGTAGAAAAATATATACTTAAACCGTTATTTTTTTATGAATGTTAAATGTTTTAAGGGGTCATTGCACTCGTCATTATGAACAACTTTTAATATGGGATCAACAATGAAATCGCGAAGAAAATCAGCTGTTCTATAAAAAGGTTCGTTGAATTTTGACAAAATGTATGAACTAGCTGTTTTTTTGAGATTTCTGTTTTGTCCTCTATTAAAAGTTGTTCATAATTTAGCATACACCATAGGAGGTGCCAATGGCAATAATCTTTATTAATAATTTTCTGTAATTTTGTGCGTGGGACCAGGTACACACACACATGGCACACATTTGCAAGTTACCTTCAAACAAACAAAAAAAACTTTTTTTTAAAATACTGTTAACTGACGAGACGAACAAGACTTTCGCCTGGTGGTAAGCGTCACGCCTGCCACTAACAGTAACAGTGCCAGAATTATGAAATTACGAACACAATCCTGCGCCGCACTGCACTGCGCTCGTCACCCTGAGATATCAGATGTTAAATCTCTTCATACCCAGTAACTTCTCTGGTAACATTGCCCTTCAAACCGGAACACAGTAATGCTTGCACACTACTGCTTGGCGGTTGAATAACTGGCTGGCTGAATAACTTCCCCAGGCGGATTGTGCAGTAGAGTCCTACCACTACAATTCTTGTTCGTATGAACGCACACTAACAGAAACTCACAACGCACACAAAGGGTATATGGTCACTGACCATATATCTTTTGGCAGTGCACCTTGGTTGGCCACCTCCAATGATTATATATTCGAAGATCACGATGAGCACAATGACCCCTTTAAGTATTATAGTTAACGTAGTAAAAGTAGTGGTCGATCACAGTCTCGCCTTTAAAAGAGGCTTGACCGATGTCTATGAAACTTTAACCCGGTTTAAAGTTAAATAATTATATGGATCTCTTAATTGTAAGTATTTTTAATTTATAAGGCTGAAACGATTTTGATGAAACTTACGGTTCAAACATCAACTTTAAATTGTTTATCATTTAGTGTTACCATATATTTTTTTGTTTAATTTTTGTATTGCCATAAAAAGAGGTTGTACAGAAATGCAATGCTATCAATCTGAAAGGGGGTCATAATAAATATTGGAACACCATTTTAAATAAATGGTACATCCTGAAATTATACATATACTAAGCTTGGGATGTACTAAGCCTAAGGGGTCGTTGTACTCTTTATCAACCGACTTCAAAAAAGGAGGTTCTCAATTCGCCTGTTTTTTTTGGATGTATGTTACGCGATTACTCCGCCAATTATGAACGGATTTTGACGATATTATTTTTTATTCGTATTAATTATTATTAATATTATTATTTTATTTTGTAGGTAATACTTCAGAGGTGGTCCCATATACATTTTATCGAAAGCGGTTCAGTAGTTTGGTTTTTATATCAAAATTACTACAAAATATGAAGATGTCATCCAATTTAAAAGTTTTACGTCATTTTTCGAACCCTTCATAACGTGTGACGTAATTTTAGGATGGCCCCTAACGTCAGTCAATAGGTTTTGTCATTGTATTCAATGATGCCAGTCGGGTTTAGCATAGCAGTTCTGTTTAACCCCGATACCTTATACTCTGTACATTTAGTTAACCGCTTTTTGTCAGCTCATAAAAAGTTGACGACATAACTTTGTAAAGCGTCTAGCATACAAATAAATACGTTTGAATTTTGATCTAGGATTACGTCTTTCCAAGGTTTTGTCAACTGTTGACGTAAGCTTAAGAGGTAATGATTATTTAATGCGTATATACAAGCTGTTGTTTTACAATCCCACCATATTTACAGAGGTAGATATAAAATATACTCATGGTTATGAACAACTTTAACTATGGGGGCCAACCATGAAATGGCGAAAAAAAAACAGCTGTTCCATACAAAAAGTTCATTGACTTGGACAAAATGTATGGAACAGCTGTTATCCTTGCTGTGGTGTCCTTATGTTATGTCAAGGTTGGCCCCATAGTACAAGTTGTTCATAACGATAAGTAACCCCCCCTCTGTAAACCCGTGTGTGTGTGTGTGTGTCTGTGTGTGTACCTCTGTAAATTTGGCGGGAATGTAAAATAACAGCTTGTATATATACGCATCACTTAAGGTTATGTCAACAGTTTACGTAACCTTGCACAGACGTATTCCTAGATCAAACGTAAATTTTCACCATAATATATGTATGGGATATAATTTGCTAGACGCTTTAATAAGTTATGTCGTCTTTTTATGAGCTGTCAAAAAGCTATTCGCACAATGGACATAGCATAAATGTGTTTTGTATTTTATTATATTAACACAATTCTTATAGTACCTAATACAATTTATTTTAACTAATATCTGTTCATAGTAATGTTAAAGTTTATATTAATAAGGCATAGTGTTAAATAAAGAAATACGAGACTCACAAATGTCTCTTAAGTGCATTTTTAATCCAATAACCGGTGTCCTCAACACTTGACTGGCGATAGCGGCCCTGTACGCCAACGACGTCAATTCTTGACTGGCGATAGCGGGCTCTACGCCAACGACGTCAATAATCGACTAATACAAAATAACACTTATACTTAAAGCTCAGCAAAACAGAGCTCAAATTAATATCGCAAGTTGTTCTAAATTAATGTTAATCTCGATCATATTTCTTATTTGGCTAATGATTTGAAAACACGTTAACAAAAAAAAAACGTAAAGTAACCTCAAAAAAATAAGTACTTTAATATGTCTTCCTATTGAACTCGTTTTTTTCTTACGTAATAATTTTAATGCAGTTAATTATTTTCCAAAAAAATACTGTACGAAACGTGGCGCGAGCGCGCCTACGACGTCTCGCTTCTTTTTTTATCTATATAGTTAGACAGAGACCGCCGAGGCGAGGAAGATCAGATATTGTCAGCCTCTTAAAACTTTTTCTTGCAAAGCTATATTTATGACCGTTTTTTTGTAGATATGTAGTGGGTTGGCATACAGGGCATTGCAATAAATTATATTTGCGCTGGTCAAAGGGTTGGGAGTACTATACAGTGTTATAAGTTTGCCCAGCACTAAGCGAAAGAAGGCCATCCTAATCATAAAAAGCTAGATGACTGGTTTTTTTTATTGTCCTATTAAAATGTGGGCCATAAATATAGCTGATTAATGAAAACAAAATGAAAATCTGATCAAAGATAAGCAACTTATAAGCATTTTAATATCATGCTAGACAGAGAGATTGTGACGTCACTTCTCTGTACGCCATATAAATTCTATTCTGAAAAGTATGGCGCACAGAGGAGTGACGTAAATTTTTGTTTTGTGGGAAAGGGACAGAGTTTTCTCTACCAAAAACTTTAAACGCTCATATATCAGAACATTGTTAACTTTACTTTGAACGATTAAACATATTTTTTCAATAAACATATTATATTTACTTAAATTCTTCATCAAAGCTATTGGTTTCAACGATTTAAACATCAGTCATCTACCGTATTGTAATCAGCTTTTACAACGGGGCAAATCTCGAAGGAAAAAAAACCAGCTGTTCAATACATTTTGTCCAAGGTCAAATAATTTTATGTAGGTATGGAACGTTTCTTCCCCGTAGTCCACCTACGTGGTTCACCTAGGTGTACTATGGGTTACTAAATATTTAATGACCCATAGTACACCTGGTGTTCCACAAGTATAAAAATTGTATCCGTGGAACACTTAGTTGGACCACAAGGAAGAAACGGTATGGAACAGCTGTTTTTTTTTGCGATTTTTATTTTGGTATAGAAGTTGTCCATAATGAGTAAAATGACCCCATTTCGGGTTAATACAGGGCGAGCTTATAATTATAGCCCTGTATAGTATTATATGGTAGTATATATGGTAACGTCTGTAGAGTAATATATTTATATAAAATATTATAAAAAAAGAGGAAGTGCAAAGCTTTATGAGAATGATAAATTCATACATTATTCAGAATAGAATAGAATAGAATAATTTATTGGCCTTATAACATTTTGGTTACACTGGGCAAGTCAAATTTACAAAAAATGTGAATATGACACAGAACGTTATGTCAAACTTAAATTAAAAAGAAACAGAGAATTAAAAAATAATGTAACCAAGAAATAAAATTAGTAACAAAATCAATAAGGTGTAATATTTATGTCAAACGATTAATTAATTATTATTATTATAAGTTCAATGGTACTTGTAGGTAGATTATTAATTAATTATAGTAGTGTACCTCAAACAAAAGTGGTTATTATTAATCTTATTGTCAGCTCATTCAACTTAAGTCAGCGATTCATACGAGAAGGAAGAATCTACAAGCCGCATTTTAATAAATTCCTTTAATGAATAGAAGGGGTTAATTTCAAAGAATATTTTGAGCATTGACGTATTGCCTAGTAAGGACAAGCCAAACAGGACGTTATCAATATTGGTGTTCTCAGTGGCGTGCACAAGGTATATTTCTCTCCAGTTTGAAGTCAGTCAGTCAGTTGCAAGCTGACTTCGTTTGTGAGAGGTCACTACACTTGATAATGATGGGGAATCTTGACAAATGGCGCATTTTTTAACCCCCGATGCAAACAGGTGCGGTTTTATAAGTGTTAAATTAAACTTGTGTGTATCTCTATACCATCATTCTTCCAAATGGATTCAAATGGATGATTTTGATTTAACTAAATCAACTAAACTTATAATCAACTTATTTATTTATTTGAAATTTGATTTTATCGTGAGTTTTTCAGCTGCGACAAGAAACGGGTTTTAAAAAAAAAATGTAACTGAATATTATTAGATGATATCTGCTGCGTTCCGTAATGCGCTAAAAGTGATAATATCGCAAATCCGACCAAATTTAATAGTCACAAAATATAAGGGCTTTGACTTGATCGAGTAATACTTGTCACTTTGGTCGGATTCGCGATATTATCACTTTTAGCGCATTACGGAACGCAGCAATCGTATCTATAATGTGGCGCAACAGTTTAAAGGGCGTGTCCTTGCTTTTTAAATCTTTGAGTTTTAAAACTTTCGTATTTTAAATGAAGTATCTAGTAGTCGATTATTTGTTTTTTTCCACTAAAAACTAAGATTTTAATTTATTAATTCAACTTTAAATTGGACTTGGTTGAAGAAACCCGAGGTTCAAAAAGTAATTGAAGGCTTATTGTCATTCTCTTAAAGCTTTGCACTCGTCAACCAAACGCTGTTTTAAAATGTAATGTAAATTATAACTAATGTAATATACCTTGTTATAAATTAATGCAATATTAAAAAAAAACATTTCAAATTAAATTTAAGAAATTATAGATTTTAATCGTAAAAGTTTGTGTTGCACATTGAAATAAATGCATGTATATTAGAAAGGATATTTTTTATTAAAATATTACCTTAAAGGTTACGCTTAACGGTATTAACGGTACTATTATATTATTTTTCATCACACTTGCTCGTAAAGTGGATCTTATTGCATCGGTTTTAGGCTCATAATCCAAGCTATTATGCACGCTTGCTTTTTACTTTACATTACGGCACTTGTGCTATAATAGGTATAACCCGGTAAAGTCAAGTTTGTACGTGACTGCAATTAGACGTACGTATACGAAGCACTCTTAATATAGCCGGGTAATACTTACAGTTTTTTTGTAATACCAACAAAGAGTTCTTATGCCGCTGAAGTAAATGTCAACCTGCACTCGCATTACTGATTTGGGCGCCATTTTCCGCAAATGTTTGTTGACGTTTTCGCTGTGTGGTTGATTATTATCAAAAAAATATTGTTTTTTCCTCGCAAGTGTGACGAAAACAGTCGTATGGAACTCTTGTGCTATTAGTCATTACGCTCTCGGCTTCCTTATCGCGCTCGCCTGCGGCTCGCGCGCATAACACCGCCTCTAGTGTAATGACCAACATAGTCACTCTTATCATAATGTACTATTATATTATTATTATATTATCTAGCCCCAAACTAATCACAGCTACTATGGTAACCAGATAACTGATAGATAGTGGCGGATTTACACATTTGCCGCTAGTAGGCTATTAAAAATTTGCCGCCCGTAGTCCGCAGCGACATATATATTATATCCCGCGTTCACAATCATATTTAATGTCAGTGAAATTGGTACTTATGATTGGTGCACTATTGTCGGAATTAAACCATCCCTTTCCCGTAATTAGCATGATTGTGAACTAGGGGATTGATCAGTTCCTAGATTATGTTTACAACCCAACGATTCGACTTAGTTAAGACAGCAAGAGAAATAGTCTTTTAGTATAAATATTTGCCCCAATTTGCCGCCCCTAAAATATGGTGCCCTAGGCTCCAGCCTACTCAGCCTGCTAGTAAATCCGCCACTGCTGATAGATTACATAAATACTTTTTTAAATACATACCTACTTATATGCAATGTAGTGACGAGACGAGCGAGACGCCCGTCTGGTGGTAAGCGTCACGCCTGCCCGTAACTGTAGCATTGCTAGAACTGTGAACTTGCAAACAAAATCCTGCGCACTGCACTGCGCTCGTCTCCCTGAGATATTAGATGTCAAATCTCTTCATGCCTAGAAACTTAAAATCTGGTAACACATCAACAGCCGGAAGACGTCCACTGCTGGACGAAGGCCTCTCCCTTAAATCTGGTAACATTGCCCTTCAAACCGAAACAATAACAGCCTTACCTAAAATAATCTCGATTCTCTTAGTCACTGCTTAAACTTCTCTGTCCTTTTCTAGCACGTGCATCTTCACGTCAGAGAGAAGATGGCAGAGCATATTAAGCAGTGACTAACGGTTGAAAAGATTTTTTAAGTAAGGCCGTAAGTGTCTACCCACACGTACCACAACCACACCACATCGCAGCGGCAATATGTGGAGACGCTGTGGCTACGTGTGAATAGTGCTGCTGCAGCTATTTGCAGTTGCGTTGTGCTACCGACAAAATGTCGATGTGGTTGCGATGTCGCTAGCTGTTGCGATGTCTAGTGCAGACACAGTTCGACTCCAGCTTTCATAGAGCGCGCACTGTCGTTGCGTTGACGCAACGTTGTATCTGCGATGTGGCGGCGGCTATTTCACTGTGTAGCTGGTAAGATAAGATAAGATAACGTTTATTGCTCAAAACTGTGTACATAAAGGTGTTTTATACAATTCTAGACACAACAGTTTATCCTAACGAACATATTTTGGTTGTTTATAGAAAAGTTTTAGTGGTTATAACAGCCTTGTGATTCAATAGCCACTAACTATTACAAAATACTTATAACACCAATAAGACCTATAATATTTTAACAAGATAAATAATAAACTTTTAAGCTGAGATCAGTTTTCTTGTTCTAGATACAACTTTAAAATAAACATCTGTACATCGATAAAATTCGTTATTGTTGTAGAAAGCCTTTGGTGGTTGCGTTGTGGTTGCGACGTGGTCGGTATCAACCACGCGGTCGATAACGACGGTAAAATGTGGTACGTGTAAATTCTACTATTAATTTTCAATACAAAATATGCGCCCGACCACGTGTTGTGGTTGTGGTACGTGTGGGTTGACCCTAATGCTTGCACACTACTGCTTGGCGATTGAATAACTGCCAAAGGTGTGGTACTTCCCCAGGCGGATTCTGCAGTGGAGTCCTACCACTACAACAACGTGTGGAAAAGCATAAATAATGTTCCAACCAATTCCTACTAGGAGCTCAAACTCATAGTTGGAATTTGTACCCCCGCCCTAGGACATGCGATCCTAACGCGTTAACCACTTAGCTTTCAATGCTAATACATGTTTCTGGGTAATATCGGATAAATCGATATGACATTAAATGCAATTAAATTAAATTTGCATGTACGCAATAATTGAAACTTGTGAAACGTATGCTCGTCTACTACACGATTGGTTTCGCTTGTGTTGCGTCGGAGTTTCAGTTTTACAAAAAGTCTTGCCGTATTTGAATAATACAATATTCAAATATGGTGTTTTTATTACTATTTTTGAGTAAGTATTGGGTTATTTAAGTTTTAATACGTATATCGCTACTTACAGGGTGTCTAGTAATTGAAGGATATTCTTGTATCTGGGGATAGGTCATGATGTCCTACTAAGGCAAAAAAAACAGTAAAATTCAACAGTTTTCGATATATTAAAGTTCGCTTATGTATTAAATCAGAGTGTATTAAACTTTTTCATAAGTTTTTTTTTAAACTTTTTTACATACATAAATAATAATAATAAATAATAAATATCGCAGGACATTTTTTCACACAGTCTCATCTAGCCCCAAACTAAGCAAAGCTTGTAATATGGAAACTAGATAGCTGATAGAATACTTACATACATTTTTTTTTGTAAATATATACTTATAATACATACTACACCCAGACACAGAACAAACATTTATGTTCGTCACATAAATGTTTGCCCTTGGTGGGGATCGAACCCACGCCCTACAGTTCTGAAGGCAGACACGCTACCGCTGAGCTATATGGCAGTCTGATGATATACATACCCCCTCCATACTCTCTCTAAAATAATGCCCATCCATTCTATGTTAACCCGTATATATATATAATACCGTCAAAGCGTTTGTAGATAAATGGGATCATTTGTTTTTGCACAAACAATTTCTGAGTGAGTAAGAAAAGTGCATTGATTTCATTAATTTCGTTTATGAGATACTTATTGAGATATTATTTTTGATGTGAATTTCTTGCGGTCGAGTGACGCCAGTGTTTGTTCTCCCCGCTAGCTCATGGGGGGCCTGCCTATAATGTGCCATTTCATTTTCAGCCATCGTCACAAAGCATAGCCTCGCTGAGGTATACGAGTTTTATGCTCCAGATGATTACTTAAACTATAACAGAAATGAAGAAATCAATCAAGAATATACAGATGATATATCTGATGATAATACTGACGTTAAAGTTGATAATATAAAATATAACGAGCTTCTATCGCTTCTGCACAACGAATATAGTAATAAAGCTTTTTTAGCACGAATAAGTGACCTACCAGTTGTAAAGAATACAGAAAATTTTAAAAGAGAAATCGAATCGAATACCACTGAAAAAGTCATGGGAAAGAAAGTCACAGTCGCAAATAATCAAGAATTCCAAGATGACACAAGACGTGCATTCAAAGATTGGAGTAGATTGAAAAGGGAAGATGTTACTGGTAATGCAATACTTGAACATGGTGTAACAGATGTCCCAAATCTAACTAGTAATTCTAATAGACTTAAAAGAGATAAAGAAAAAACATTAGAAAAAATAATAGAGAAACGTGATCACTTCGAAAATGGATTAGCAACAGGAGGTTTAAACAACTTAAATAAAGAAGATGATACCAATAAAGGAACAAGGAAAGGTAATATCAATAGCACAAGGCTAAAACGTCATACTGCACTCAAACTGCTGAGAAATCTATTCCACCATTCAACGACTTCTCCACCTAAAGCTAGATCAGTACCGTTATATCTTCGACAAAGAGTGAGTGATTCAAAATTTGACAAAATCTATTGACATATTAAATAAGCATTTAGCACATTTGAAACTACATGTAAATGAAAATGTAGGATTTGTTCTGATCAAAGTGCCATTAAATAAATCGGAAGGTAAGCGATTCATACAAGGTATACCCGAGCATAATGAAACGAAATCTATAAATGACAACATTAGGTCTAAACGTCACGTTACTGATGTGAACTTTGTTGAAGTTAGTAAAAATGTAACGTTGGAGGATGATACTACAACAAGTTTCAACGTTTCTACGAATGAAAATAGTATTATAGATACTAATGAAAAAATTGAGCCCACAATTATTTCAGATTCGGAAACAATTAACGATCTAAACGAATTAAACAAATTTAAAAGAGACGCCAATATCACAATTATCGACAACAGTGACTTAGCAAACAATGATAGCATAGTCAATGCTACCGAAATAAATCTTGGAAACTTCACTAATTCTAGGCGTTATTATGTAAATGAGGCATTTCTCGAAACAGAGAAACACGAATCAAATAACTCGAAACAATCAAACCTTGAGTCTGAAATACTAAATAAGACTAACACCCAAGGTGTAAATCCAAGAAACCCTACAAGAAAATTTCTAATAGACGATTTATATTTCTTTATAGAAAAAGAATATACCGATATAAAAAACCTAATAGCTCCAATGGAAGATATTAAACACCAATACTCAGCGAACGTACTGTATAAAATCGGTTACATAGTCGCTAATCTCGACACAATAGATGTGGCATTGAAACTTGTGAAAAATAGAATGTTCAAAAGTGCCAGGGATTCGAAAAGATTGCATAAAGTTTTAAAGAAACTCAGCATGTCCAAGATACTAGTAAAAAATGTAATGGAATACTTATATAAGTTCGCAGAAACCCAATTAATTACTGAGCAATAAAGAATAGGTTATTTCGTTACTTTCGCTCACGTTTTAAGCCGCTATTTTTTATTAACTTTCAACTGCAATCTCAGAACTCCGCTTCCTCGCGCGCCTTCTCTCTGTCTGGCACTGTAGAGGAAACAAGACGGCACTTGTGTCTTTTCTTCTGAAGGAGTAGTATAATAAAGAAAAAAATAATCTGGAGTGAGAGGATGCTGTCTTTTTTATTCTCCCTTGGTATTTAATAGACTTTAGACGAATCCTTTCTTCTAAGGTCGATGGCGAGTGATTTGTGCACAACGTTATGCACAGTTTCGGTACAATCTAGTTATTGTATATACTTATGGTACTGGTAGAGGCGTAACTTTAGTATAAAGGGTGGACACCCTTCATATTACCTAGATAATTATATAAATAAAACAAAGCTTTCATTCAAATATGTTTTATGTATCAGTCTATGGAATAAAACCTTATCTACTTATAATTAAACACAGGTATGTGTTAAGATTTAATATAGTTAGGTACTATATCAATATCTATATAAATGGTTATGTGTAACGTAGCCTCATTTAACAGTTCCGTTTATAAATAAATATAATTAGTAAAATTACGTTTTACCTCACAAGCTCCGAAAGACTCTGTTTATCATTCGAAATCTGAGTGCAAAGGTGCATTTTACCCGCTAGCGTGGAAAGTTTTTTTTTTCAAATCAATAACTATACCGCCAGTACACTGAATATGAGCTAAATTCTCCAAGACTAAAAATGCATTTATCAGTTACTTATTTCATGTCAGTGCGCCAACATCATTTATAGAATAATCACACTGGCAAGAATGAAGACGGCATGATAAAAAAACTAGCATTTTCCTTGCTGTAGTGAGGTGAAAAGTGGTGTTTCGCTCGGCAGCAAAGTTATTCTGCGCCTCGTACCTTTGAAATCCTCGCTACGCTCAGGATTCTATATTTTTGTATTTTCAATCTTAGAATCCTTCGCTTGCTCAGGTTTCAATACGAGTACTCGCACCAAAAAACAACTTTGCAGCCTTGCAACATATAATTATTATTTATGTACATTTAAAACTTTAGTTGCGTTAGATGGTCCAGTAAAACGCTGCCTAGAGATGGCGTTAGAGTAATGTTTATATAAATTATAGATTTTACGTCGTAGCTAGATAGAAAAGTAGATCTTAAATTCCATATTTTTAGTAGTAAAACGAATATTATAGCCACGTTCGTTATTTATCTGCCTTCGCTAAGTTCATATTAACCGTGTAAGTTAAGACGTGTAACTATGATGTTATTAATAAACTATTGTATTGTCATCGTCTCGGTACATGATCGCCATTTATGATCTACTTCAAATTGAAAATACAATAAAAATTATACTGGCGTGTTCTTGCGCGCTACCCTGCAGTGCATTCGAAATAAATATTGGATTTTTTAATAAATATTTTTACCATAAAATATACATTGGACATGTAAACTACCGAAAAAATATTTTTATTCTTGAATTTACAAATCGAACATTCTCAAAACCGCGAATTTTTTAATGAACTATACCTACTATGAAATGGTGACATTCTTAGAGCTTGGCAAAAACAGTAGACACTTAGTGTCGCTACTATCGTAAATATCTCTAAATGCTATAAACCCCGTAGTGAAGAACAAAAACAAACATAAAAAGTATTCTTGTTACCCCATATTCTTCTACTAAGGTAATTAAGTTTTGTACTTAAAATTATGTAACATATGCACTAAAACAATACTGCAAATTCACAAGGTATTAAGGTATAGTATACAAAAATATTTGGATAGGATACAAAAATATTGAGTAAGTTTAGATCTCTCAAATAAAGCCTTCAACATTAAGGGCCTTACTTAAAAAACTTCTCAACCGTTAGTTACTGCTTAAGATGGTCTGCTATCTTCTCTCTGACGTGAAGTGTAACATGCAAGGACAAGACAGAGAAGTTTAAGCAGTGACTAAGAGAATCGAGATTATTTTAGGTAAGGCTGTAACTGTTTAAAGTCGAGTCACGGAGGGCGCGGTAGAGCGGCGCGACGCGGCGCGGGACGGGACGGGCCATACAATAATACCTACGCTTTAAAAAAAACTTCAATTTCGAATACCTGGATGACATCTTCACATTTTCTAGTAATTTTGATCTAAAAACCAGACGACTGAACTTGATTTCGATAAAATGTATATGGGACCACCTCTGAAATATTACCTACCAAACAAAAAAATAATCATCAAAATCAGTACATAATTGGCGGAGTAATCGCGTGACATACATAAAAA
Organism: Erannis defoliaria; assembly: GCA_905404285.2. NCBI lineage: Eukaryota > Metazoa > Arthropoda > Insecta > Lepidoptera > Geometridae > Erannis > Erannis defoliaria. The sequence continues at coordinate 963,221 of FR990093.1, read as the reverse complement.
AACGTACAGACGAATTGAGAACCTCTTTTTTTGAAGTCGGTTGAAAAGCAGCGGTCGAGCCCGCTTTCAATGTGTCATGTTGCATATAAACTTCAACTTATCGAAAAATTCTGTACCGTCCCGCGTCGCTTTACCGCGGCTGTGAGTCTTGACCTTAAGGCGGATGGCTGCCCAGTGTAGCCAGATTATTTTTTATTGAAAATATATTTTTTACTACGTAGATAATTCAACGTAAATCGCCACTCAGAATAAATAATAGTACTCTATAACTACTAATGTACCGGTACTGTGATTGTTAAACGACCATATTTTTTATTGAAATACAAACACATTATTCGAGCCTTTTCTGCAGCGCTGCGTTCAACATCGTCATCATATTCATCCCATAAATAAACGAGTATAAATAACATGTTCGTTAAGCAATTAAACAATTCTGACTGCTATATACCTCAGTTGGTAGCAAGTGATGTCTGCCTTCAGAGCTGTAGGGCGTGGGTTCGATCCCCAACCACGACAAAAAAAAATACAACACAGGTGTTATTTGTTCTGTGTTGTGTGTTGTTGGTTCTACACCTAGGTGTAGTATGTATTGTAAGTATGCATTTATAAAAATAAAAAAAATATGTATTCTACCAGCTATCTGGTTTCCATAATACAAGCTTTGCTTAGTTTGGGGCTAGATGGCGCTGTGTGAAATATCCACCAATATTCATTTATTATTTATTTACAATCACTGTAACGGTAGGTATATAATGAAAAGCAATCTACGTACGCCGTGAAAAATATATTTTATATAAAGTTAATCTGGCACCAACTCTGGGCTGGACCAACCCCCTAAGAAGGCAAAGCTTTTAAATATTTATTTTATACAAGTTTTTAAAAACTTCAAAATGTGATTTCGGTAGGTAGTGGTCTACAAAAATTACATTTCAAAAATAAAATTGCAATACAGGTAATTACCATAATGGTAATACGTACTAAATACCTACTTACATTTTACAGCTACCTAATAAAAATATTTCTACCGTGTCAGTACCTACTCCATAGTGCTAAAGCGGCTACTTTAGCCCCGCTACGCGATGCGAAAGGAACCACTTACATCATAACTTGTATTCAGTACGTATATGTAACTCGATGCAGTACATGCATAACACGTTTCCGATACATTCATAACTTATTTGCAATACATCCCTCTCTTCTAAAACATTGTTTAAATTTGTTAACAGTGAAACTGAAAAGTGAAAACTTGTCAAGATTGTCCATAGTAACAATGTTGTAGTCCTGTGTCTATCGTGATTGAATGAATCAAAACGATCGAATCGCGCTTTCTGCTTGACCGACCGTTAAAGACCCGGGTCGTGATTGATCGACGCGCGGCCCACAATCCGCGGCACTTGCCTTTCCGTTCATAACGATCTTCCGATCTGTGATCGACCGAGAGAGCGAGACCGAATGAGTGCCCGGCGATTGATACAACACCAACCGGTTTCGTCTCGGTTTTATCCGATCAATCTCGGTGAAATTGCGTACCTAGCTAAATTCAACTCTATATTAATAGCATTAAGCCTTATTTTTATTTGTAGGTTCTCGAGACCGATGAACGACGTTTTGATCGAATCTTTTGACTCAGTCACTTGGCTCGTCGGTTACGAAAGATCGAGATCTCCGAAAATGACCGACCGACACAGGACTACAATGTTGCAAATTTTATAAAATTCTACTATTTTAGTAGGTTTTTTTATTTCACCGTCCTCTATTGGTCTGAGGCTTCTTCAATGGTAGTAGAATACTATCCATCACAACTAACGCTGCATTTACTTTACTGCATCTAGAAAAAACAGTAATGAGAGATTATTTTTCATACTTAATAATATTAAATTAAAAGGGTATTTAACAAACTCTCGACTGTTTTGAGTTGTACTTGAATGAGCGATTTTCCAAATATGATTTTAAAAAAAGTTGTTTTCTTCAACTCGATACAATATGTGCCAGTCAAAAACATCATAATATTTTTGATATGTAAAGCTTGACAATAACAGCCACGTCTGGTCTGCGTCGTTTTTATAATAATGTGTATTTTAACTTATTATGTGCATAATTATGGGTACGTACCCTGAAATAAATAAATTTTGAATTTTGAAAGTCCAGAGGCATCTACAATGAGTTTTTTTTATTCTTTTTCAGCCATAAAACGTCTAATGCAGGATGAAGGCCCTTGACTATATACCCGAGAGCTAGATCCTCCAAGCCTCCCCCTTAAAACAGGGGTGTTGCCATAATCCTCACGCTTGGCAGGCGGCTTGGGGATCGCAGAATGCTCACCGTTAACCAAAAGGACGCTGCTGCCCGTCCTCCGGTGGGGCTGGTTGCAGTTTAAGGACATAGAATGCTCCAGGTCCATTTTTTTAATTGCCTGTCAGAAAATCTCCCATTCCTTGATCAAGTCACTTTCATATAAAACAAGTTGTTCGCAGCCAATTGAGACCTTGCAACGTGCACATCTTCCAAATCTCTTGACCAATGTAGCTCATACTCGAACTTGATAATTGTATTTGCCAGAACTACTTGCTTACAAAATGTTATAAAGATCGGATGAACATCATATTGTAGGTAGACTGGCATTGTTGGATTGACGACTGGGCCCTGTTTTATAAAGCTGTGTACAAGCTTACAATTGTACTAGCTTCTTGTACCAGTAACTACAAGTTACCAGTTACAGGTACATGGTTAGTCTTTAACTTACATACAAGTGCTTGTACTTGTAGTTTGTACACTGGTTGTCTTGTAGCTTTAGAAAACGCCTTACTCAATACTTTTTTGCGGTGTTGTCAGTTTTTCACTGCAAGTACAACACTTGTAGCTTTATAAAACGGTCCTGGTGTCACCTTCGTTCCGTAACAGAACTCAAAGCTATCGTGATCTTACCTACGAAACATATCTGTGCACCGGAGCTCCGTCCATCCTGCCAATGTTTCGTACAGCATCGTGTCTAACGCTCGGTCAGCTGACAGCTCCCCAGTCAACATTCGCAGCGCCATTCTGTACAAAGAGCGAGTCATTTGATTTATTACTAACAGACCACTCAAACCATCCACCTGGTCCATCCACTCGGTTAGGAATTCTATCACATGATCTTCTAGCTATAATATACATAATTATATACCAATAGCTGCGCCCCTCGGTTTCACCCGCCTGAAAAAAATAGTCTATTACTTTATTCCGGGAAAAAAGCCCTCTTCACACCAAAGCGGCTGAACAGATTCGGATGAAACTTAGCAAGGATATAGCTAAATTTCCGGAATTTACATCCATACAACCATTTTTATCATCATCATCATCATCATCCTCGTCGTTTTTCATCACCGTCCGGGTGAAACCGCGGGGCACAGCCACCTAATAATGTGGATCAAACGTTACTCACCCATTAATCCTAGCCATTGTCCCAAACGGCGCATTCAGCTTGGCAGTGGCAACCAGATTCCTGCAGTATAATAGCCAGACGCAGTCCAGTTCGGTATAAAACGAACCGTTGCCGCTGGCAGCACTGGAGCTGTCATTGAATGACGTTTTTAAGTGATTCAGAGCGTGAGTGTTGCCATCTATGTTGCGGGAGATCTGGCTTTGGATGTTTGTAGTGTCTCGGTTGGACAGTTGATTCAAAACGTTTCTGTAATTCAAAAGTTAAAAAGATTAAGCTTGGAAAACTAAACCACTTCTTTTCGTACTTAAGTACTTATGTAAAATCTATGTTTTTAGAATAAATGCTCCTTTTGCCCTTTCGTTTATCATTCCGCATTCATATGACACCAATTAAAATGCCATGACTGGCTCAAAATATTTTAAAAATAATAGGTAATTAAGGGCTTATAACAGAAGGATTTCACTGCTGGCTCTCTTCTAGTGCACCTGGATGCAATTTTAGGATATACCCAGGTCCATTGACGAATGAACTAACGTAGTTCATTAATCTAAGCGGGCTAAATTAGGCTAAAATTGTCACTTGTCACTGTCACTGCCAAAACTCATTTGACCCTGCAGGGCAGGACGAAACGCCAAAAGACCTACGGATTTGCTTTACTTACTTAAGGAAATCAATGCATTCGTTCGATAACGATAGCGAGAGAAATCCCTCCGTGATACCGTGAACCTGTGACAGTGACAAGTGACAATTATGACAAATCGCGATCCGAATCGCAATCCCGAACAGTTACATGATTAGCCGGCCACATATCCGTTAACATAATAATGCTCGTAATATTATGTCAGTCCATATTTGCTATCGAGCTTCGTACTTAGTATTCTTGTAAGCTCGTCCCAGGTGTATAGCGGCGCGTGCGGCGCTCACGCCTACTTCCAGAATGTTCTCGAAGAGGTTTGCGCCGAGGTTGAAGTCTTCAGCTTCCTGCTGCCGGAGGTTCTGGCGTTTGCTGAAACAGGTTGAAGTAGATGCGAATTAAAATAGTAGTTCTGCGAGCAGAAACTTATTTGTCATGTGAAACTAATCGGCCAGTTTGATTTTACGAAGATCTTTATTAGTCAATGGTGAATACTACTTGCTTACAAACTAGACACAGTCTAGAAATTTGCATACAACAATGACCAAGTATTCAGTGTTATTTATATATTAAGTAATTGTTTACTCAAATTTGGATTTTACTTTGTTTTATTTTAACTCAGTGTATCTTTCTCAATAAAAAGTGAGAATTGAGTGTGAGTAGTGAGAATGAAATAAACGTAGGTACTATTCTTAGTTGCACTCATTAATTTTCTCATAGAGGGTGATAAAAAGAAGAGTGTCCACCTCGGGATCACACTATTTTAAGCTCGAGTACTTTGAAACACGTAGGTACTTTACGCGTACACGTACCTACTTTACGCGTCACGCGTTTACGTTTACACGTACTTTGAAACGTGTACTTTGTTCATTCGAGTACTTTAGAATCCTTCGCTACGCTCTGGATACAAAGAAACATTTTCGTCTTAAAAATAGTTGTTTCCTGCCTTGGTGAACGATCTACTATTGTAGGTAAGGTACTCACGAGAAAGAATTATGTTGAATTTCGTTGTGCTTGGCTTCCACTTTAGTCGGGTCCATAAAGAGAGCGTTGAAGGCGAACACATCGGGATCCCTCAGCATCTTAACGCGGGCTGCTTCCTGAGTCAGACGAAAATACCACTTCAAGCTTAAAATTACCGCGTTCGATTCGCTAGCATATTTACATTCTGATTATTTCTATAAATTGTCCAAAAAACTTATTCCTTGATAAAACAACAAGCAGATAATAGGCTAGATGACTGTTTTTTTAATTGTTCTATTAAAATGTGGCCCATTAATATAGCTGATTAATGAAAAGAAAATTAAAATCAGATCAAAAATAAGCAACTTATAAGCATTTTAATATCATGCTAGACAGAGAGGCGAAACAGCAAATCGTGACGTCACTTCTCAGTACGCCATATACCTACATTCTACTCTGACAAGTAAAGCTTGACGTCATTTTTTGTTTTGTGGGAAAGGGACAGAGTTATCTCTAACAAAACTTTAAACGCTCATATATCAGAACATTATTAACCGATTTTAATTATTTTTTCAATAAACATACTAAATTTACTTAAATTCTTCATCAAAGCTATAGGTTTTAACGATATAAACATCAGTCATCTACCCTATTCGAATATGGATTCAGAAAGAGATTCGAATTAAAGTAACGAAAGTTACGCTATGCCCAAGCCGCCTGCCAAGCGTGGGGATTATGGCAACACTATTGCCTTCGTCAAAGCAGTGTACGTCCTCTGGCTGATGATGATTAAGTTACGTTACCTGATTCTCCCAAGCCATAAGCTGTATATTATGAAGCAACATAACATCCAACGTCAAAATACCAAACGAAAGCAAATCCGTCCCATTCGTCAGTATCACTTTCTTACTATTGTTAAAATGTGTATAATTTTCACCAAAATACATATCTCTTAGTTTATTCATCACTATTGTAACGTTCCCTTCGTGCAAACTCTCGTTTAGAGCTTTTAACAATTGTCCAAATTCGTTTTTATTGCCGACAGCTTTCGAAGAGTTTTTGACCTTCTCAAAATCAGGATCAGACGTGATCCAATCGTGTAGCTCTTGCACCTTCTCTATAAGATAGCTTGTCATAGAATTGCTTTGCATATAATCATCGTAAAGGTTTTCATCATTGTAATATTCTTCGTAGTCATTATTTTTCAAATCGTTGATGTAGCCTTCCGGTAATTTGAAGTCATTTAGTATTTTAACATCTATCACTTGTTCAGGCTTTTCAAAATCTACATTTGTGATAACATCTGGCCGAATGGGTTTAAATTCAGGCAAGCGTTTGTTAACTTCATTAAATTCTTGGATGATTTTTTCGTTTGCTTCGCTTATGCTAACTTTGGTAAGGTCTACCTGTTTGAGACTGTCAGGGATTTTGGCTTTATCTTTCTTTTCTATTTTTCTTTGATTATGGTGTATTGCGTCATGTACTGGGTGTAATTGGGGTTTTTCCATGAGATCTCTACTTCTGTCGCGGTTAGCGACGATGTTTTTGAATATAGCAAGTTTTTCTAGTATAGGCATATCTATCTCGTTGTCTAATTCTTCAGAGCTGGTGTTAGGGTCTGGAGTTGACTCATATTCTTTAGCTATCATCGGCTTTGGGTAATAATTGGCGTATATTGGTTCCTGAAACAAAATATATGAATTGTCAATGAATCAAGAAATACAGAACAGACATTTACTTTAGGTACTTCACCATCATCCAGAATACGTCCACTGCTGGACGAAAGCCTTCCCTTTAGTAGGGACAAGAGAGGCGAGTTGCCTTAATCGGCTTGGGGATTGCAGAATGCTCACTACCGTTAACCAAGAGGATGCTGCAGCCCGTCTTCCGGTGGTTTTGAATGCAGTATTAGTACAGCGCAGCGTGACGATTATGACAACCCTCTCCTCCCCCTATCCTCTTAAGGGGAAGCCCATCGTTCAGCACTGGACATCTTCTGTCTGATTACTCACTGGGCGCTCCGCGAACACCTCCGCAGAGTTGGACGTCCACTGCTAGACGTAGGCCTCCCCTTTAACGGGGGCTGCCATAATCCTCATTAGAACGCAGAAAGCTCATTTCTTTTAACCGAGAGGACGCTTCTGCTTGAGCTCCAGCGATTCTAGATGCAGTTTTAGGACAGCGTGGGGATTATGACAACCCCTCTTCTTGAGAAGGTGGCCTTCTTTCAGCATGACATCTTCTGGCTGATGATGATGGTGATATTTTTATTGACATTTAAATTTTAACTTTATTTTTAATATTTTACATTTGGTTATTTATTATTGTATCCATTTGACCTACCAAATATAACGTGATTGTGAATAAATAATCTGAATCTGAATAGCTAATGATGAGGTACTCACAGGGCGCTCCGCGAACACCTCCGCGGAGTAGGGGCCGGCGCCCCAGCGCGTGATCACCACGGTGGCGAGGACCAGCGCTGCGCACACCGCGAAGCACGATGCACTCGCTATGATCCACACCTTCAGGGGAACCTGGAATACAACGTTTTCGTTTAGAGCCTTTATACAAAGCTATGTATGAGCTGCAGGGCGTGGGTTCGATCCCCATCTAGGACAAGCATTTTTGTGATGAATATAGATGTTGTTTCTTTTAATATTATAAGTATGTATTTACAAAATCAAAAAGCGTATAAGTATTCTATCAACTATCTAATTCCCGTAGTAGTTATAAGCTTTGCTTAGTTTGGGGCTAGATGGCGTTGTGTGAAATGTCCACCCCATATTTATTTATTTTGTGACGTCACAACGCAATGGGCTACAGTGGCCAGGGCTGCCAGCTACATGCATCCAAAAAAGTGCTAGACTGCTAAGATTTTTCAAAAATTATGATAAAGCATTGAAAAAGTATTTATTTACTGCTTATTCCGTTTCTTTTTCAACTTACTTCAAAAAAGGAGGTTCTCAATTCTACTGTATGTTTTTTATGTATGTATATTACGCTATTACTCCGCCAATTATGAATTGATTATGATGATTCTTTTTTTGTTTGGTAGGTCATACTTCACACGCAATCCCATATAGATTTTTATCGAAATCGGTTCAGTAGTTTGGTTTTTAAATCAATATATCTAGAAAATAGATGTCATCCATCGAAATTGAAGTCGGTTGTTTTTTTAAAGTTTTTATTTCAACTTATCAATAAGGCAGGCTGTAACGGGGTGCAGCAATGCGCAGGCGCACGGCCGATCGCTCAAGTCTCCAGTGCTTGAACCCTACAGTGCGCGGGTATATGTAATTACGCGACGTTTCCTATATTGCGTCGGTGGTTAGCACATAATGACTCAATCACAGAATAAATACTAGCTAGTATGGTGTTATGAACATTGCTTCCTCATCGCCTGAGCATGGGGTCAACGACTATGATGAAAGATTATATTCGTTATACAATCATAAATATGGACGATTTACAATCGCTGTATCGGGATCTATTTACTATACATTTGTGAAAATATATTTTCAATAAATAATGATTATCTAGCTCAGTCTTTCGGCAACGCTTTAAGGGGGCGACTAATGCCAAAAGTAAGAAAAAGGTGTATTTTTAAACACATAGTTTAATGATATAGAACTTAAATATTCAAATTAAAAAAATACTACAGGCATGGGAAAAACCTAAAAAAGCCGAGTAACCGAATAGAATTTTGGAAAATAATCTGGTTTATTAAAAAAATAATACAAATTACCAACAAAAAATAAACTGTTTTAATTCAAATGCTCTAAATTACCAGCAACAGCACCACATATTTTTTTACGAACTACATAGCCATACTAATGTTCTAGCACAGTAACCGTTTATTTTTTTTATTTCATTCCTACATTTTGAATAATTTAATAAAATCCCACATAAATGGCTCAAAGCCATCATCATCATCAAGACACGCGGGTGAAATCTGATATTTTTCTGGCATTAGTCGTACTCTTAACTTGAACTACTAGTTGATTACATTTAGGGTGTGGACCATGCACCCTAAATGTAATCAACTAGTCGTTCTGCTGAGTAGTACTTAGACCTAGCGAGCACAATCTTTTTTGCACCAATTTTTTTACACAAATAATACGCTTTAAAAAAACCGACTTCAATTTCGACTACCTGAATGTCATGTTCATATTTTCCATTTTTTTTGATTTATTCCAGTAATTTTGATTAAAAAAACTAAACTACTAAACAGATTTCGATAAAATGTATATGGGACCACCTCAGAAGTATCACCTACCAAACAAAAAAATAATCATTAAAAATCAATTCATAATTGGCGGAGTAATCGCGTAACATACATACAAAACAAATACAAAAAACATACAGTCGAATTGAGGACCTCCTATTTTGGTCGGTTAAAAATACGGCGCGCTGCGTCATAGAGTGCGATCTCGCAGCTCTCGCAGAGCTCTGCTTGCAAAATGGAAGCTTCAGCCTTTATCAACCGACTTAAAAAAGGAGGTTCTCAATTTGACTGTATGTTTTTTTTGTACGTATGTTACGCGATTAATCCGCCAATTATGAACTGATTTTGATGATTCTTTTTTTGTTTGGTAGGTAAGGTTTTGGGACCTGGGTATGTACTAAACCTGCATCCAGAACCACCGGAGGACGGGCAGCAGCGTCCTCTTGGTTAACGGTGGTGAGCATTCTGCGATCCCCAAGCCGCCTGCCGAGCGTGGGGATTATGGCAACCCCTCCCTTTAAGAGAGAACCTTAAGGGAGAACCTTCGTTCAGCAGTGGACGTCTTCCGGCCTCGGAGGAACTAGCTCTGGGTATATAATCAAAGCTTCCGGCTGTTGATGTGTGATATGAGGTAATACTTTTTTTATAGAAATCGGTTCAGTAGTTTGGTTTTTATGAAAATTACTAGAAAATATGAAGTTGTCATCCAGGTATACGAATGTTGAAGTCGGTTGTATTTTTTAAAAGCGTATTATTTATATATTTTTCAGTGAAGTTATTGCGTCATGCTATGACAGATTTCATCTTCACCGCGAGCTATGTGCGCGCGCGTTGATGTCTTTTGTTCGGTCGTGCGTTTCCCTTTGAGTACGGAACTACGGAACTCTAAAGATTTACGTAATAACGTTTTTTTGTCGTACATGCCGGAAATAGTGGCGTATTCACAGAGTAATAGAAGCAGAGACGCGATCAAAGGATTTTTCTATAGAAGGACGCGTGATCGTGCGGAGAGGTGTAGGGCTCGCGGGAGGGGCGCTAGAGTCCGCACATGGAGCTACCATCTAGCGGAATTCAGAATAAGTTTTTGAGAAGTGCTTTATCGAAAAAAGTAGAGAACTCTTATAAACACCAGGTTTCTTACTCTCTCGTCAGATGTCGCTTTCGTAAATTCTAAAGGCAAAGGTTTTAACTAGAACCACTAGTTTAAAAGCCGGAATAAACCAAAAACACATTATATAAAAATAATAAATTTAAGCAAGAATAGTTTAAAAAGTGCTCTGAAACGTATTTTTTTATGGTTAACGTTAAATAAAGTGGCGCCATCTCTAGAGCTAGTTAAAAACACCAAGAAACATTACATATTTTCTAAAACGAACCTTAGAAAATACAAATAAAATTACTTACGAATAAAATGAGACGCCATTCATGTCATCAGAATGTTTGCCGCGATAGTTTTTACATGAAGAAACACAGCAACTCATTTTATATTCACTTTTACTAAGTAAAAACACTAAAAGTCGTACGTGTGTTTTGTAAGCCCGAATGACTGTTACGCGAGGCCAACGCTAGCAGACTGACCAAATAAGTGTGACGTCACACAATCCGTCTACAAAATCCACAGGTTCGGCCGCAAGTTCCTCATCACAACTCCCTATCCTCCATGGGCGTATTATTCAAACAAATAGCAACTGTAAGCTAGAAGGAGTACGGCTAAAAATGCAAAGTTTGCGAGTAATTACTTATTCAGCCTTATAGCTTAGTTGGTAGCATATCTGCCTTCAGAGCTGTAGGGCGTGGGTTCGATCCCCACCCAGGGCAAAAATTATATGTGACTAATATAGATGTTTGTTATGTGTCTGGGTGTAGTATTATATTATTAGTATGTATTTACAAAAAAAAAAAATGTATTTATGTAGTCTATCAGCTATCTGGTTTCCATAATATAAGCTTTGCTTAGTATAGGGCTAGATGGCGCTGTGTGTAAAATGTCCTCCAATAATTATTTATTTAATTGTGAAGACCAGGAACCGCTGCACCAACAACGCGTGTTCCGCACCCATTAATATAGTCAAACTGGACTGCCACAGATAAAAAAAAGATAACTAAAAATCAGACACACGCTATGACATTGTAACTGACGGCGGCGGTGCAAAAATAGCTAATAGCTAGGATCTAGCTAAGAGGGGTTTTGTCGGGAAAACGGAAAAATCATGTCGTTGCATTCTATTATTTTCTTAAACTTGTGTTTTATCGCGAATTAATGATTAAAAATGGTGGTGTTTTATCCATTGAGTGTTGAATTACATGCACGAGTGTGGGCAAGTGATATAATGTGTTAAAACATATATTTTCGTGATGTTTTCAAAACTCCGTAGAAGCTCATAGTAAAGTCGCCACAACTTTACTAAGGCATGAGTTGGACTCGACTATGATTAAATTCGTGTGACTGACTGTGATTTCATGACATATATGACTTGATTTTAATTAAAAACCTTGAAAATTCATAAACTTGACACTAGCAGAATGCACAACGTGCGATGCCAATAACTAAGAAAAAAATATAATGGTCTAGCTATAAAATTGCTAACATGCACCAGTGGTGCGTGGGAAAATGCGTGGGTCTGTTTCTTTCACGAAAGCTAGTTAAAATTAACTTACGGTGGTTTTAGTAGGCAGCCTCTCGCAGACGATCGGACGCGGGGGCAGAGGCCGTCTCGCTCGCTCCACGCTCGGGTCGACTCGGCCCGCGGTCGGGTGTGCTCGGCTCGCACTCGGGTAAGATCGGCTCCAGTCGGTCGTCACCGTCGCGCGACTCTCACACGAACTCGCCGAAGGCGGACGCTTTTCGAATTCGTATTGGAACATTATTGTTCTGAAAATAATTATAGTATGTATTACGATGGTATCACCATGGCCGGTCCACTTCTTTATATATAGCTTCTAAGCGTAAGTATTATAACTTGAGAATTGTCACAATGCACAAACGTGCTGTAGCCAAAGAACAAAAAAAAAAGCGCAAGTATACCTAAAACCTATAGAAATAAAAGGCTTAGAACTCGAGTAGGCCCAAGCTAAGTAAAGCAATTTTCAACCGACTTCAAAAAAGGAGGTTCTCAATTCGACTGTATGTTATATTTTTTTTGTATGTATGTTACGCAATTACTGCGCCAATTATGAACTGATTTTGATGATTATTTTTTTGTTTGGTAGGTAATACAGGTGGTCCCATATAAATTTTATCGAAATCGGTTCAGTAGTTTGGTATTTAAATCAAAATTACTAGAAAATATGAAGATGTCATCCAGGTATTCGAAGTTGAAGTCGGTTGCATTTTTTTTAAAAAGCGTATTACTCGTATTTAATTTTGTCTCACGATGACAATACTTTCTGTCTTTACTACAGACTGATTCAAACTTATTGGCGGCTGTGAAGTCGCTGCAAGCGAGACTGCGATTGTACGCACACCGCACGCCTAATTTTTGCTACTGCGCAGCGTCTCGCGCATAAGTTCACAGCCGCCATTAACTTTGGATCAGCCTGTACCTTCCTTCGGTTCAATTTCCCAAATTATGGCAAAAACGTCTATTTACTTACAAAATTTTTCGTACAGCATGTTTTGAACGAAACCTAGCCTAGTTTTATAGGCAACAAAAATATCAGCCCAAGCAAATGTTTACCTTACTTGTATTAGACAGTGGATCTATTTTTAGGGCTTGGTTTGGCTTGTTGACGTAATGCGGCTCCTGCTGGCTGTGCTAAAGTCTCAAGCACTACAGTGGAGAATCGACACTGTTTTTTAAACATTTTTGTTTTATTTATACGGGAATACTCACGTTTAATTAAATCGGATACTCCGACTATAGTTTCGATCACATCCGGTGACCGTGAAACGTGAGTACTCCCGTATAAATAAAACAAAAATGTGTCAAAACCTAAGATGTATTTACCTTAGATGAGTTGTCCCCCCGCCATATTTACTAGACGCAATCAAGGTAATAGCCGTGATCGCTACCAGTCGTTCACTTCCGAATGTCCGGTAATATGCTGCCGCTAATCGTATGTTTTCTAGCAAAAATATGGTGATATAATGCCTTTCTGTGTATTTAGACACTGCACAATCTACACAGGCACTGTGAGATAGAAAAAAAACATTACACGCGCAATTACTGTATATTTATTGCAATGGAAAAAAAAGAAATTTATTTTATCTTAGTAGACTGTTGTCACTTTGAAATGGATGACCGAGATAGATAGATCGTCTTGTGTGAGAGAGTGAAAGAGCCACACCGGCGCGGCGAGGGCGCTCGCTCTGGCCAATCAACTTGTGTATCTAATTATGTCGTAAGAGAAATTAGAGATTTGTCTCTTTCTAACAACAGGTACGGCGTATAAAGTCGGTCATATTCTTTCCTTTTCTTCACAAACTGCATAGAAACATGCGGAAGTATATATTTATATAGGCAACTTCTAGTCAGTTTTTAAAGCAGTTTTGTTCGACTATAACTACTCTATTTATTTCAAACTCACTGGTCAAAACCACGTCAGTTTTTTAAACATATCGTACAAATTCGTACATGATTGTAGTTAAGTGCTTCAACTAGTCTAGACGCTTTTTCTATGGGACTGAGTCATCTGTAGGTACACAGTACTATCAAGGCCGTCTTAAACTGCTGGGGCCCCTGGGCTCACAAAAATTTAGGGCCCTTTTGGAAACTAAAGAAAGCGAATTATATTAACATTTTTCTACAGCTAAATAAGTTAAAATCAAGTCAAATGTTGTAGAGATTTTATACTTCTAAAAGAAAAATGGTGAATTTTGACTTAATTTTGTCTTAATTTGGTTAAATTAATATATATATACATATATATACATAGTTTTGACTTAGATTTTAAGACTTTTGTCTTTAAGTTTTATGTTCGACCCAGGTGCTCGCTGTTGTGTCCGGCAATATCCAAATATGTATATGTGAAAGAAATTGTCAGTCCTTCGGGGCCCCCTGTCGATGGGGGCCCTGGGCACGGGCCCTTTGTGCCCTTATGGTAAAGCCGGTACTAAGTACTTGTATATGATCTATGCCATCACTACGTTAGCATTTATAGTCAGGATATTCCACGTTTCAAACACGCTTTTCACTGCGCTCGATTAACTCTAAAGCTGTATCACATAGGGTCACACTTAACTTACCTTAAAATATATTCCCTAACATTATTGTCCGTCACTATGTACCTATGTAAGAAATCATTTGTAATGTTTCTGGTCTCCGCAATACAGGGAATCTTAGAGCGGAGACAAGCGAAAAAAAAAACCTATACGAACAGAAAAATGAACGACGAAATGAAAACGAAATTGTGTATTTTGTAACGGTTTTTTTTTTGTTTGTGCGTTACGCGATTACTCAGCTAATTAAAATTGTTATTTTTTTTTGAAGTAATTCATTTTAGTTGCATGTTTTATAAAAATAAATTGTAAATTGTAAGAAATTGTAATTGTTGTATAAATAAATAAACGATTATTACATTTAGCGGAGCAAAAATGTGTCGGTTACGCAGATTTGTACGTGTCAGTCGATCTTTGAGGTTTTCTCAGATTACTCGGCAATTGTCAACATCATTAACTTTTATTACAAGCTTTTATATTTTATTTAAGTTTCACTTATCACTGTGTCTGTCTGTCTGTAATCTAATCTTGCAAGTTTGTGACCCACTTTCCGGTTTCCAATTGAGCTGAAACTTTACATGCACATGTAAATCGTATGACAATGATAAATTACTTTTGCCCTAAAATATTAATAGTCATTAAAATAGTAGGTACTTACTAAGTTATCTTTAAATCACAATATCTTGTAATCGGTCAGTCTCCCGCGATACAGGCTAGCCCTAGTGCGGGGACTACTAGCAAACTGTTTGTTAAGTTACATTATATTTTAATGCAATATTATTATGACATGGAGCTGATCTGATGATGGAGCCATGGTGGCCATGGGAACTCTAAAATAAAACGCAGCCCCATCGATTTTGGAGTCGTTTGATTTGTCTTGACAAGGACCTTTTTAGTTATGAATAAAAGCTGGAATAAGCCTTTATTGACCACCTAAGACCACAACAAACTACAAATACTACTTAGCCTACTACACAAAAAAAAACAAAAGGAAAAAAAGCTTGTATATATTTTTTGTTTTCCTTTATACTGTACAGAATATTCTCAAAATACTATTATGTATCGTGTAGTAGATCCTACCTATCTCTATAATTTTTACGTAACTGTGTGCTGTATTCAGTACCGTCATTACCATAAGGGCACACGGGGCCCCTCCGAAGGACCGACAATTTCTCTCACATTTTATCCTCAAATCATTTTTGTCGGGAACATTAACAGTGAGCACCCGGGTCGACCCCGACGTCTTAAAATGTAAGTCAACATTTTGTCGATTTTTTTTTACTAAATCAAGAAAAAATCAAGTCAAACTTTGTCTTTTTTTCTTTTAGAAGTATAAAATTTCCATATCATTTGACTTGATTTTGATTTGTTTGGCTTAGTCTCAGTTAATAGTTAGGATCGATTTAAGACAACAAAGGCAGTAGAAAAATGTTAATATAATTCGCTTTCTTTACTTTCCAAAAGGGCCCCAAATTCATGTGTGCGGGTCCCAGTACAGCTTAGCACGGCCTTGGCTGTAAATATATACAACACAATATATAACAGAAAATTGTTGAAAAATAGACACGTTTTCGGATTGTTTTACGATTTAGCAAATAAAACAAAAAGGTATCCGTGGAACACCTAGGTGAACCACGTAGAACCACGGGGAAGAAACGTAAAATTAATCTTGTTTTCAACCAAAGGTTAATTTGACTATGCATGTAGGTATTTATTTAAATTTAAACAAATGAAAGTATATAAGTATTCTATCAGCTATCCGGTTTCTATAGTACAATCATTGCTTAGTTTGGGGCTTTTAGGTTATCAAGTACCAAATACATAATATGTAACCGTTAAAACTATTTATAGGTTTGCTACCTATAGATAGTTTAAACGGTCTCTTATATCGTTTTTTTTTTATATTAGTTTAAATTAGGTAGTTTATTTAATATGTAACAGTTCGACCCCGCAGGTCCAATGACATGTTTAGATGATGATGTATTACTGGTAGAAATTCATAGAAAACCTCCTATTTTGATTCTCATACGCCTCCTCACACTAATCTATCCAATTTTCCATTGAGAACAGTACCTAACCACCGTTTTCTTCACAATGGCTGCGTCCAAATTGCTTCAGCTAATATCAGATAAAACCTTATTTGTAGTATAAAGAGGTTGAAATGGTCTATTTTAAGTGTAAGCAAGCGGGTTTCCCACGCCGCTGTTGGTCTAGATTTAACGGTAGGCTGGTTACTTACTTTTATGAGACTTTAATTTAATATGAACAACATTACGTAGACGTTTTTTAGCGGTACAGTTGGCAGGCATACTGCGGAACATGGGTTCAAACCTGATATAAAATAAAAGCCGTCAAGTGTGAGTCTCTTGAGGGACTCGCGCAATGAGGTTTTGTACTTTATTTTATGGAATGGACTGACGAAACGAGCGAGACATTCCCCTGGTGGTAAGCGCCACGACTGCCTAATACAGTAGCAGAGCCAGATTAACTAAATCCTGCGCCGCACTGCACTGCGCTCGTCACCCTGAGATATTAAATATCAATTTTCTTTTTTTTTCACTTGAATTGGCATCAACGGAAGATCAGCGCTGTTTGATAAACAGCACTATGCTGAGTTGAAGCCATTTTTGTGACATCATCCCTTTGACTGTAATTATGTTAAAGTTATACTACTTACAATGATGTTACAAAATAAATTACATTTCTTTCTTTCTTTATGCCCAGTAGGTACCTACCTAATTTCTTTGGTAACATTGCCCTTCAAACTGGAACACAGTAATGCTTGCAGACTACTGCTTAAGGATCGAGTTTCAGTCAGTCACATCACATTATTAGGCAGAAGACGTCTACTGCTGGACGAAGGCCTCCCTTTAAGGCGTTGCCATAAACCCCACGCTCGGCAGGCGGCTTGGCGATCGCAGAATGCTCGCCACCGTTAACCGAGAGGACGCTGCTGCCCGTCCGCCGGTGGTACTGGATTCAGTTTTAGGACATAGGTATTCAGGTTTAATAAAAAAAAACTCTATTCTTATGAATACAGACTAAAACATACTCACAACACATGCATAGGGCGTATGGTCACTGACCGTATATACATTTGGCTGAGGGGCTTGGCTTACCACCTCCATTTGGTATATGCTCGAATCTATGGCTGCTATTGTGGTCGATTCTGGCGGTTTTAGTTGACAGTTCTAAATAACTAAAGGACAGCAATACTTTAGTTAGTTTAGGACTGTCAACTAAAACCTTCAGAATTGGCCACATTGTGGTCGATTCTGGCGATTTTAGTTGACAGTTCTAAATAACTAAAGGACAGCAATACTTTAGTTAGTTTAGGACTGTCAACTAAAACCTTCAGAATTGGCCACATTGTGGTCGATTCTGGCGATTTTAGTTGACAGTTCTAAATAACTAAAGGACAGCAATACTTTAGTTAGTTTAGAACTGTCAACTAAAACCGCCAGAATCAACCACACTATCTACCTGTCCTATCTATCTGTCAGATGAGGCTGGGAATGAAGGTAGTGTGACCCTTGCATCGTATCCGCATTACTATTGCATCACAACCATCATAAAACTCAAGGCGATACTGACAAGGATAATTATGAGAAAACGTTTCTAATGGACGTACTTAAAGCAAGATACCAATGAGCTTGGAGTTTATGTACTGATTTTCATATCACTAGTTCTTTGGTGATGGAAAACATCGTCAGGAAACCTGCGTACGGCCCGAGAAGAAATTCAGTGGCTTATGTGAATCCACCAACCTGCAACTGGGCCAGCGTGGCGGATATATTATAGCCTAATCGCCCTTCAAGGGTAGCAGAGTACTAATTTAAAATCAGATGCTATATAGAAAACTGGATAACACAATAAACATACAAAGTTGGTAAAGTTACCTACTGATTGGCCCGATTTTGTTTAAAATAAAATAAAATTAATAAATATCGGTCGAGAATTTTCACGCAGCGCCATCTAGCCCCAAACTAAGCAAAGCTTGTAATATGGAAACCAGATAGCTGTTTTTTTTTTTTTTTTTTGTAAATACATTCTACACCCAGACACAGAACTATCTATGTTCGTCACATAAATGTTTGCCCTGGGTGAGGATCGAACCCACGCCCTACAGCTCTAAAGGCGGACAAGCTACCAACTGAGCTATAGTCCAAGACCGTAGGCAGGGGGGGGGGGGGGGGGGTTGGAGGTCCAAACCCCCCCACCCCCTAAATGCCTTCGCCAACTCACCGTTTCATACATACCTACTTACGTATAGATCGTCGTCGTCTTACAGTTGAGAGCTCGACCCCACCCCGAAATGAACTCGACACCCAAATGAATTCCTGGCTACGGCCTTGAGGTAGACAGGTCAAGTTTGATCGCGCCTGTTCGACATAATATCCTTAATGGTCTATCCTTACTGGTAGGGAATATAGGTTTTTTCCCCTTTACGTTACGTTACTCGCGTTTATTGTAAGTATTCAAGAAATACGTACACCATCACTAAAATGTGTTTCTTTGAGTGTTTTGTTTTGTTGTTTTTTTAATTGTTATTGTTTATATCGCTCGCGTTGATCGTCAAAAATCGAGCAATTTTGTTAGAAGCCAACAGAATTATTATTAATCAACAAAATACAACTTATCGAACTTCAAATATCGAGCATTTGTTGGCATCTTAACTTAAGGCCAGATATTCCACGTTTCAAGCACATTTTTTAATGAGATCAATAATTAGTCTAAAGCTGTATCAGGTAGGGTCACATTTAGCGGAGCAAAAATATGGCGGTTACGCAGATTCGTGCGTGTCAAACTTCGATTTTTGAAGATTTTCTCATATTACTTGAAAAGTATAGAAATTAATAACTTTTGAACCACAGCATGCTCTCTGAAATACTATTAACTTATAATGCATATTTTTTTAATGTGACTATATGCTGTAATTAGGACATAAAACTGAAAATGGTTTAAAAATAGACACTGTTTAGGTATTATTTTCTATCGAGGAAAGTATAATCAATCGTGTTTTCATGCTCAAAAGTTACTAAGAAGGATGTTCTTCTGTAACATTTTCTATTTTTGGGCTTTAAATATAGTAATTTGACTAAATAAATTTGATTTTGCGAGGGGCAAATTTAGTAAATACAAGCCTTAACACGTACCGACGTAGGTAAAACAAAGTAGTCTCGCGATACGCTTGCAGATTCGCTCTAGTTCCCAAGCATTTGAGATTCTGGTATCAGCGATTCTGCATCCGGGGTTGATGGCCCACTCATATTAATAACCTGGCAAGTGCGAGTGGGTCTCGCGTACAGAGTGTTCCGTAGTTCCGTACCTAGTAAGTACTAGGTACCTACCACATAATACATTAATGTGGTATGTAACTACGGGTCTATGTACTCGATTGCTAACTTTTGTTGCATTTACAATATGTTGTAAACAGTGCATTACAATAGATGAAATGAGCTACATCTTTTTACTAACTATTATAAATAGATTTATTTATTTATTTATTTAATAAACATACAAAACAGAATGCAATAATTTAAAGCTATCTCATAAATTACATTTACACTCGTTAGCTTGTAGTTTACATTTTTTCATAGGTCTCCACACCACTAAATTCGGCCCTGTAAAGGGAAACCAGCTCTGGGAGCACTATTATGTTATCTGTGATACTAGTGTTAATACAACGTGTAACAAAAAGGTTCAACAATACTGAAGGGTTGTACTCATCATTATGAACAACTTTTACTAAGGTCAACCTTGAAATCGCGAAAAAAATCTGCTGAACCACACAAAAAGTTCATTCGTTGGACAAAATGAGTTTTCGTTCAGCAGTTTTTTAGCCGAGACACTCTATTACTCCGCAGTTTAGGTATGTTCGGCCACCGCTCCGTCCGGGAGGACAATGCAAGGCAGAAGTCAGTGGTCGCCCGCACGTTAGCCTCGTCGCACGTAACTAAGCATACGTGATAGAAAGAGAGCAGTATATCTAGGTGAATACAAGCTTTGCTTAGTATGGGGCTAGATGGCGCTGTGTGTAATAAATGTCCGCCCAATATTTATTTATTTATTTATTTAATATAGCGAACGGTATCCAGCGCTGTGCGAGTTGAATTGATACTTTATTGCCTAGTAGATACAGTCCTTATTTATTTCAATTCCTTTGCGGAGTGAACTTTCTGTACGTAGTACAATTATTTATTCTATGGCCGAGGTTTCAAGGTTGACCATAGTAAAAGTTGTTCATAATGATGAATACATACATACCCATCAGTATTGTTGAACCTTTTTGTTACACATTGTATAACTACGTATAAGCCAGTAGTGCGCGCCGCCCGGGTCACCGGGGTCGTTTATTAATGAGTGGCCATATTACATGCTAATTAAATTCCTGCCTGTTGATGCGTATTTCAGTTTAAAAATATATGTCCCTGGTGTTTTGGGTTCAATATGTGACGGTTCTGATTTCTGACCCGTCTTAATTCACGGAGTCCTACCTATAAATTAAACCTAACTAGTGCCTTCAAACGAACTGTATTAGTTCCAAAATAATCTACGGAAAAATAATATAAATACACGCGCGAAATGAAATTATATGCTATACGTACGCACCTCTAGCTATACAGATATTTTAAAAGAGCTAGAATAGTGCAACAAGGCACAAAGGGGCACCGCGCGATGTGCGACTCTTTGGCGGCGGCAGCGAGCGGAGATCAACCAACTTGCCGCCACATTATAAAAGCCCCGCGGCGAGCTCAATAGGACACGTAAAAAACCGCATGAGTGAACTCCGTAATCAACGGTGGGATGACTTACTCTCGGGGATCGAGCCATCCCACCTGGCATTCTGGCGGCTGACTAGATCCCTGAAATCAGACTCTGTTACGACTATGCCCCCTCTCACCCGACCTGACCTCCCCCCCGCGTTTGACGACGAGGAAAAGGCCGAATGCCTGGCCGACAGCCTCGAAACGCAGTGCAACCCCAGTTTAGAACATGTCGACCCTGCTCACCTCGATAAGGTGAACAGTGAAGTCGAATACAGATCCTCACTTCCCCCCTTTGATGAACTCGAGCCTGTCACAGCTTCCGAGGTTGAGTCGATTATTAAAGGCCTCCACACCAGGAAAGCTCCAGGTGCGGACGGCATCAGTAACAAAGTGCTCAAGCACTTCTCCATTACGCTAGTTCACCTTCTAGTTAGCATCTTCAATGCGGCCATCGCCAATTGCATTTTCCCCGACGCGTGGAAATCCGCCGACGTCATCGGCATCCACAAACCCGGCAAGAAGGCTTCCGAGCCCTCTAGCTACCGTCCCATTAGTCTCCTCAGTACCCTGGGCAAGGTCTACGAGCGCGTCCTTCTGAAGCGCATCTGGTCCTGTGTCAAAGACAACAACCTCCTCCCTGATGAACAGTTTGGCTTTAGAGCCAGACACTCTTGCGTCCAACAAGTACACCGCATCACGGAGTACGTCCTAGAAGGTTTCAACAAGAAACCCGGCCATGGTTACACCCACAAGCCGTTCCCCCAAGGGACTGTAGCGGTGTTCCTCGACGTCGCGAAAGCTTTCGATAAAGTCTGGCACAACGGGCTGATATACAAGCTGTATCAGCTCGGGCTGCCAGACCGTCTTGTACTCATAATACAAGACTTTCTCAGGGCTCGAAGCTTTCGATACCGCGTCGAGGGACAACGCTCCTCCCCCCACGACATCGGCTCCGGAGTCCCTCAGGGCTCCGCTGTGGCCCCGATTCTCTTCTCGCTTTTCACCTGTGACATCCCCCGCACCCCCAAAGTGGAGCTTGCTCTCTTTGCCGATGACACCGCCCTCTACACCAGAGGGTGGAACAAGGTAATTCAGCTAGCCCACCTTCAACGAGCCCTCAATCTCCTCGGAGACTGGTTCAAGAAGTGGGCTATCACCGTTAACCCCGATAAAAGTGCAGCCGTGTACTTTCATCCGTTCAAAAGACCTCCTTCTAAGCATATCACGCTCAACGGCCAGCCCATCCCATGGGCTACCGAGACCAAGTATCTCGGTGTGACCCTTGATCGTCGACTCACGTTCTCTAAGCATATCCAGTTAGTTCGCAACCGAGCAGCCTTCTTCTTAGGCCGGCTCACTCCCCTTCTCAACGAGCGTAGTAAATTGTCCCTTAGAAATAAGGTTACAATTTACAAAACTTGTATTCGCCCCGTCATGACGTACGCCTCCGTGGCGTTCGCTCATGCCTCCAGCATAGATCTAGAGAAACTCCAAGTCATACAAAATAGATTTATCCGCAGAGCAGTCGGTGCTAGCTGGTTCATGCGAAACTCCGACCTGCACTGCGATCTCGAACTCCCCTCCATCCGTCAGTACATTAAGTACGCTTCGCGCCGCTATTTCGATGCGACCCCCCACCATCCCAATCCACTCATAGTCCAAGCCTCGAACTATACGACAGACACGACAGACCCACCCCCCTTCCGTAGACGCCCCAGACACGTCTTGGGCGACCCGGACGACCCCATAGCCGTCATCACCTCGGCGGCGCTGGGCTCGCCTGATCCGACCACTCCTAGCAACAAGAAGTATTCCGTCTTTGGTATAGGCGCCGGTTACCAAAGGCACACAAACACGCACCGACCTCGCCGGCGAGGTCGAGGACTCCCCAGATCTGTCAGAAGATCTGTTAGATTCTCTCCAAGTAGTCAACCAGATCAATCTACTAGGGCCCCAGGGCATACCCCTTCTGGGGTGCCAGGGCAAGTCTGACCCCACTCCCGGCGACGGCCAAGCCGAGGTTCGTACCGTCTGAGGTGCCCTTGAGCTAGTCGCCTTTAACCTAAACCTAGGCCGAGCGCCGTTTGCGCTTGCCTAAAGTCCGGTGACGCTGTAGAGGCCATCTGAGGCCAACAGCATAGTCATTCATAAAAAAAAAAAAAAAAAAAAAAAAAAAAAAAATCAATAGGACATTCAGCGACGAACTGTGAAGGCAGCTTCACGTCCGTTTTGCTCCGCCCTCGCTCCTCGATCAGCTCTCGCGTGCTTTTAATTACTTTCATAGTTTCATATAATAAAAGGCATCTTTGCCTAACTCTACTCAGTTAAATAAATTATTTACTGACTAGAAATACTTACGTTTAAATAGTGAAACAGTGTTCATAGTGGTTTAATAATTGTGATATTTCGTATCGATTTGTTACATAAAAGCTGGTCTTGGAAAGATGCGCGGATTGTGTTATTTGAGTCTTATTATCTTGTGTAGGTCAATTTCGGAGACCATGTTTACCTTTTGTTCGTCATCGTAAATTTAAATTAACTAAAGTGAATTTTAATCAAATGTTTGTGGTGTAAAATTTGATTGTAAATGCAGTTGTTCGCGAGTTAAAATCACGCGGTTTAAAATAACGTCGCACTACTTTTTTCTCTCTCAAACATAGCCGACGCCCATTTAAGCGCACGTACCTAAACACCTGTGTGTGGTATTCAAAACCGACGTATTAAAGTTGCTGTTGGTGTCAGAGTAAAGTTATTGGGCGAGATGGCAGAGCTAAGTAGTGTGTGTAACTCGATTTTATTAGGTGTATTAATGAGGGAAACAAAAAAGAAAAGAAAACAGTGGATTCGTTGATTTGTGAATTGAAGAATTGTTTTGTGTTCACTCCTGGCCTGATCGTATATGTCCCAGTACCTTCGGGTAGCCTATCTGGCGTTGCGATTCTCGTTTGGATGGATACAAAATAAATTCATAAAATAAATTTAATAATTTAATTATACGCGAGGGGTGGAAGCTTAGAAATATGGTCTCTGCTGTTATAAGAACAATAGTTCCAAAGTAACTAGTTCTGGCCTCATTTACCTTGTAGGTACATGTGGTTTTTAGTTGGGAAATAGTTAGGCCATATGCTTGAGACAGTATGTGGAGGGTTATGTCCGCGCTTATACAACTAAGCGTGGTCTACCCTTTTTGGTCTCCTTGTGTGGTGTTCTTCCTTCCTTTGGCCTTGGGACAAACAACCCGGAGCTGCGGGTTGGCTTGTCACGCCATAATTGCACCAAGGTATCTGGAATTAAGAGCGGTACGCGAAGCCGGGCGCGAATAGGAAAATACCTACAGATGCTGGGCGAATAGCAGCTGTCGTTATTTGTAGGGTGCTAGGGGCTCTTAGGCTTGGAGCTCGCCACTCAAACTTATAGGATCGTTTAGCGGCAAGGACAGTGAAAGTGCTTTGATCTGCCTGGAAGGTGGGAACCAACCGGTGAGATTCATATCTCGGGGTAGTGGGAAACTTATGTAGAATAGGGCCGTCATTTAAGGTGTAGGTCATAGCAGGTAGAATGCCAGGTACACCTTTATCTTTACAGGAATATTACACACCCACCCCATTCACACATTTACACTACCCAAATTCTTCTAGAATCTGGACATTCACCAGTGGTGTCGTAATGCACTGCGAAACTCTAGAAAACCCCTCTATAAGTCGCAAGTAGGTAGGTAACGCGTAATTGGGTTACGTTGATTAGGTCTTCTATTACATAGGAAGGTACTCCAAATCGTAGGGAACCTAGAATTAGTAGGCAAGTAGGCCGGCCGACTCAAAATCTTAAGGCGTTCCACATAGGTACCTACCTATTTACGTAATTCAAACAACTAAACCGCGAACGTTTGTTTCCGTCGGGAAAATATTTTCTGTACCTATCAACACGCGAATAAATAAATAGGCGTTGTTCAAAATATTCACTAAAGTAAATTCAATATGTTTGCTTACTGAGTCTAACATTGTTATCCAAGGAATATAAATTCTGTACTAAATTACTGACGAGAGAAGTCAATTTGTCACTTCAAGATTTAAGTCAAAACGATGGACTTTCTATCTATTTGTAACCTATAATAATCTAGACTCCATAGCTGGATCTAGGGCTCGGCAATTGATTGACTGAATTATGTGCAAGTTGAACCGAAAGTGTTCGGGTTACCCTTAAGTCTTAGAAAAGAGGAGAGGCGCCCATACTATGTCACTAATTGAGCGGATCACTGTCTGGTCTGAGATCTGGTCCATATCCGTAATACATAAACATACCTATTTTCTTTATGGAAGAAAGTCTTATCTGACTGGCGATTTGAAGTATAATAATACTTAAGTAATTACACTAAAATGTGTTAGACTTGGTTACCAAACCTAGATGCACCAGTAAGCACGGAATCATGCGAACAGATAGGCTACTAAAATAAAGCCGTTCAAACTATTTACAAAAGTGGATTCGTTATGTTGGCTAGCTAGGTCCAACATGATTAATTAACGAAATCTAATTTTCACGCCAAAATGTTGACAAAAGAAGTCAAGTTACCTATACCTTCAAGTTATGGTCATTATGGGGGAACTTCTCTCTCTATTCATAATCGAATATCAACTGGGTACCATAAAAGGGTCCCGTGATAGCAATCTATCTACTTATACATGAACGAGCCGAAAGTGTTCGGGTTACCCTTGATTCTTACAAAAGAGGAGAGGCGCCCATTCCATGTCACGTTAGTAAATTGCTAGCTAATTCATATTTATCATCTTGAAAGGAAGTTCCATCAAGACCGTCAATTTGAAGTTATAACGTAAAAGTTATACATACATAATATAATACACACATAATTGTGTTGGACTTGCTAGACATGCGGGATTCGGCGGAGATTATAATAATATCTACTCTTGCAAAACTATAGCAATGTTACATTAGGGTTAACCAGGTTTACGCGGTTATTGCGGTTACTTTGATGTACTGGTTATTATTATCATTGATTACTTATTATACTTGCTATTTCAGGTCGGACAATAATAGGCAGGGCGACGCTGGAGTTCAGCAGGAGAGACCTCGATCAAAAGATCTTGGAGCCTCTCATTTAAACCAAAGATTGATGTATGAAAGAGAAGATCCTTAGTTATTTCAATAACTATAGGGATAAGGTTTTTGAAAGATTTTAATGAACGGCTTCCCTTGAATGGTTTTACCAACTGACAATGACACACAGATAGACTTGCTAAAAGATTAAGTCCTCTTGTCCCTTTCCACAGGTAAAATGATCCATGATCATTGTCCCATTTTATGTACACCTTATGTGGAGGATTGGTGCCCAAGTCAAAGGAAGAACCAAACTGGAAGGCGTGACTGGAGGGGCGTCTTTCCTTAGCCACAAATATATTATTAGCATAATTAGTCAGCTAACTCAAATCATCACTATTCAAATTTACTAGTAATTTTATGAAGTTTCAACCTCACAATAGTTTTCCCTACATTTATTATAACTTCTAGCTATTATGTAGATCGTAGGTATGTAAAAAGATATCTACGTAGGTTGATAACAATCTATAGCATCATAATATCATGCAGGTGTTGGTAACAGTATGAATGAAATTATAAACCGTAAGAGCGCCTATTACATTTCTAATACAGTCGAAATTCTAATACTAAACTTACTAGCTTAAAAGGTAGATGTGTTCGGTAAATAAGTTACGGGCTATTCATATTTTGATAGTAATATTAAGGACGAAAGTGTATACTGTAGACGCGCTTACCATTATTCCATCGTGTGAAATACTATATTATAAGTGAATTAACATCCACAAACGGTTTAACGCCTTATTATTCTACGATAGCAATATTAGGTTTATCTTGATACATTTTGATACCGGTTTTATCTATTGACATCCTTTACTTCGGTTTAAGTAGGTCGCGAAGCTAAGATAGGCATGTAAAAGTATATAGTAGGTACGTACTCATCCCAAATCACTAAAACTTAGGGTTTTCACGGATCACAGCGTAGAGTCCTAGCTTAGACGATCACTTGGCCATATCAAATCATAGGTATAAATAAATAGACACGTCGTACGGTAGGCAATTAACAAGTCGGAGTAACCTTACACCCGGTATAGAACATACGATTAGGTAGCTAAGCACTCAGCTGAACATTCATTAGGCATTAGGCGTCGTTATAATTAAAACAGATCATTAGTAATTTAAAACAAATAAAATAATAATAAAAATTAAAAAAAATATTAAGGGGGGGTGTTACAAATACCCAAACAATGTCAATTGGGACCCTATTCTTATACGAATGCCCTTAAAAGAGTTTGTTTTTAGGTTCATTGGGTTTCTTGATTCCACTATAACTTCTAAACAAGACCGTAGGCAGGGTTTTGGGGTCCAACCCCCCCCCGAAATGAATTCCTGGCTACTGCCTTGCTTCTAAATGCCTGAACAGATTTGCAAAGGTCTCATCTTCAGCCGCAAGTAAAAATATGATTTCGTACAAATAAGTACATTTTCATTGGCCAATCTCGAAAACGGAAACGGTTAGTGGGTTAATGCTAGAGCATTTAGGAATCTCATTTTTATGCTCTATAGTTTTCCAAAGTGTCACATGCTAAGGTTAAATATATAGTTTAGTATTTTATTATGGAAACTGACGTGGTTTTGACACATTTTTGTTTTATTTATACGGGAATACTCACGTTTAATTAAATCGGATACTCCGACTATAGTTTCGATCACATCCGGTGACCTTTTTCAAACAAAAACAAGCAGAACGCAGCTGCACGCGCGTCGGGCTCTGTTTTCACTCTTTGAAAAAGGTCACCGGATATGATCGAAACTATAGTCGGAGTATCCGATTTAATTAAACGTGAGTATTCCCGTTTAAATAAAACAAAAAATATAGTTTAGTAGTTAAATTGTTTAGTTTGGTTTTAAAATCAAAATAAAACTGGAAAAACTACGTCACCCGGTACGGGTTGCACGTCGTGGATTGCTTTGTTACCTTGTTTACATAAACACAAATTTTGGTAAATAATAAGTACATTATTTCTCTGATTACAACGAATTGTTTTTTCGCGATCTCACCAGCACTTGTATAGGTTGCGTGTTTAGAGTATTTGTAATCGAGCGATTCTAACCGATCACGAGAGGTTTCACTAAAAAGTCGAGTATCGTGCGAGTAGAATGTAAGGCTGTTGAAAGACTCATTTCATAGACAACACAATCGTTGCGAAGTCTCAGGTCCGGCCAAAACTATCAAATTGCATGTTTTTTAAACTACTTCAAAAAAGGAGGAAGGTCTAAGGAGGAGGCAAAGGACTCCGTCATTTATTAACCGAACTGGTTTTTGTTTCTTTTAAAGGATATGTATTATACTTTCAGATTAGTCTCATAAAAATGTCATCAAAATTGGTCCGTATTTTAGTTTCAAAATAACTAGAAAAAATACGTCATCCATATAACGGAATTGAGTCTCTTGCTTACTATACTGTAAATAATAGTTGTAATTTGGATTAAAACAAATAAAAAAACCTTGTTTATTACGGTACGACAGACGTAATATTTTTTTTGTAATTTTTTGGAAATTCTTAATCAGTGATTTTGTATATTCAATGCTTAGATTATATATAGGTACAGTACAGGTATATAATCTAAACTTCAATGTTATAATAATATTAATAATAATCATTTATTCATCAAGTATCAAAGGTATATACATCATTAAATTAAATTAAATTTATAGCAGTAGCAGGCTCATTAATAACTTACATAAACACAATTGAAATTGAAATTAAGTTTGAAATGATAAAGTTAAATTTGATGATAGTTTGGTTTGTAGGTATGGCAATGTGCGCGCCAGAGACCTGCAAACGCCAAGAGCTTCTTTGGACGCATGTCCAGAGAAAAAATTAAATGTCGCACGCATGTGAGTCCACCAACCCGACTGGGCCAGTGTAGTGGATATGGCCCAACCGCCCTTCGAGAGAAGACAAGTGAAACAGTCGACTTTTCATATGCTGCGTTCTGTAATGCGCTAAAAACATTGAGCTAATATCTAAAGAGTCACAATCTCAAAGTGAAAACAGTCAAAAAACGTCCGAGTGCCGTTGTACATATATATACGTGCATTATATAGTTCACAATTGTTCGAATTTAGACGTTATGTCGCTTGTATAGTGTTCAATGTATGCTTGAGCGCTTGTGTCTTATCGTAGTTCAAGTCGTTCTAAAAAACGGCGCACTGCATAGCCTGCGCCGAGTTTTGGCGCGTACATTTTATTGCACGTTTGTGACTCTATAGATAAATGAATGGCTAAAAGTGATAATAAAGCGAATGCGACCAAAATCCCAATTATTACTCGATCAAATCAAAGCCCTTATATTTTGTGACTATTAAATTTGGTCGGATTTGCGATATTACCACTTTTAACGCATTATGGAACGCAGCAATAGAATGTTTATTATGTATGTATTTAATCAAATGCTACTATAATTATTTTCCCCTGTTTGAGCCCAAACGGCTTCAACGAGTTTGATATGCGAGGTGTCAATTTCTTTGGAAAATATTACAGGCTCATTTTGGTGTTAATTTCTAGAATATTTTCGGTAATTAGTTAATTACTATCGTATTTTTGTGAATGAATACATAATACATGCTATGTTATAGAAAAGTAACTAATTAAGTGCCTCGGATTCGTATTTTTATCATTCGTCCATCAAAAACAGTCTTTCCATGCAGTAATGCACAAATTATTTAGTAGTCATGTAACTAATTACTTAAAATAACTTACCGATCACAAAATAATTACGATGAACTCAAAACAATTCACTTTCTATCGATATATCTATAACTTTTATGCAATCACATCACTAAACGTTCATTTGCAAAAACTACATGCAACAGTAACTGGCCAGTGTTATTTTTATTTATTTTGTTTTTTTTTCACATGTGCGTCGGAGGTCGTATAGCGTGCGCTAGGCTCAACGCTTTTTGCTTCACTAAAGAACAGTTACCGCAATTTAGCGTACTGTCACCGCTAACCGGCGAAAGCAGTGACGCTGGGATGTGTGCACGAATAATTCTCTGTAAATTAACGTCGTTTTCAACAAAAACGGCCTCATTTTCTCTGACCTTTAACTTTTAGACGATACATAAGTACTTATGTTCTACTTCACGTAAAGAAGTACTGAGATTTGGCGTTGATAATGTAAAAATCAAGTCAGTCATGGCATTTAATATTAATCTAATTGTGTTTTTAAATCATTTTTTTAATTCTCTTTGTAAGTACCCACCACTGAGCATTTTGGGACCTGACCTAAAACTGCATTCAGTACCACCGGAGGACGGGTAGCAGTCCTATCAATTAACGGTGGTGAGCATTCTGCGATCCCCAAGCCGCCTGCCAAGCGTGGGGATTATGGCAACTCCCCGTATCAAGGGGAGGCCTTCGCCCAGCAGTGGACGTCTTCTGGCTGATGACGACCTGAGCATCAACATCATTTTCAGCCAGTAATCTATCCTGCTCATCCTGACTGCTGGGCGTAATCTTCTCTTCTTGTACACAACACATCCCGGTCCTGTGCCAATCGTACTTAGGTTTGATCGATTAGAGTGGCAGCTGGATCTCTTCCAGTGATGCTCCTTTTTCATTGAACAACAAGGCACAACATTTTTAGTAAGTTTAGATTTGTCTAAAACCTTCAAAATTGGTTGTTATAATGTGCAAAGGAGACAGTGAGAGTTTTGGCGGGAACACGGAAAAATCATGTCGCTCCATTCTATTATTTTCACTAGTGTTTTTTCGAGAATTACAGTCTTACTTAAAAAAACTTTTCAAGCGTTAGTCACTGCTTAAGATTCTCTGCCATCTTCTCTCTGACGTGAAGTGTAACATGCAAGAACAAGACAGAGAAGTTTAAGCAGTGACTAAGAGAATCGAGATTATTTTAGGTAAGGCCGTTAATGATTAAAAATGGCGGTGTTTTATTCATTGAGTGTTGAGTTACATGCACGAGTGTGGGCAAGTGATATAATGTGGTGAAACATCTATTTTTGTGTTGTTTTCAAAACAACTCTGTAAAAGCTCATAGTAAAGTCGCCGCCACTTTACTAGGGCATGACTTGGACTCGACTTTGACTAATTCCGTGTGACTAACTGTGATTTCATGACATATTTGACTTGGTTTTGATATAAAAACTTGCAAATTCATAAACTTGATACTGGCAGAATGCACAACGTGCGAGGTCAATAACTTAGAAAAAAAAGGAGACAGTGCGCGGTATTTTTGACGTGACAGACAAACTTATACACCTCGTATATTTTTATATATGTACGTAGTAATGTCATAGAAAAGGGAAAGGTCGTAATAGCGAATGGTCCGCGGTCAGTTCAATGGGTCGTTTGGTAGAATTCGCGGAACAAATGGATGAAAGAAAATTACTTTTCTTGCGTTTTCTGTTTAGCTTACGCAACTTTCGAATAGTACCTATATATAGTAAATCTGGGTGACCAAGGCAAGCGTAGTCTTTAGAGAGTCAAGACTGCGTTTCGTTTTTACGATAACATACACATTATTACAACAGGGACCATCAAACCGTGTCATCCAACTTACGGTAGCGCTCAGATGTAAATGCCACTTAAGGTCACCCATCCGAAGACTAATTTACATAATTAGCGTAATGTGCAAAATGTAAATGTGCATGTAATGTATTTTGACTTTGACTTGACTAGTGTAGTATATTTGTTTATGAGTTTTTTAGACTTCTGCCACAATGTCATGTGAGATAGCTGTCACAGACTGTTTACAGACACGGTTTGATGGTCCCTGTTGTAATAATGTGTATGTTATCGTAAAAACAGCTAACAGTAATCTAATCTAACCTAACCTGAATCATGAAAAAAAATCGTCTCGTTATTTATTTATTCATAAGTCCTAGGTTTACAAGGAATAGGTTTAGTAGGTTGGTGCAACTTGTGCTCTTACTGGTAGAACCAGTGCCGTAAATAGCCTTTTTCATCACACTTGCTCGTAAAGTGGATCTTATTACATCGGTTTTAGGCTAATAATCCAAGCTATTACGCACGCGTGCTTTTTACTTTACATTACGGCTCTTGTGCTATAATAGGTATAACCCGGTAAAGTCAAGTTTGTACGTGACTGCAATTAGACGTATGTATATGAAGCACTCTTAATATAGCCGGGTAATACTTACAGTTTTTTTGTAATACCAACAAAGAGTTCTTATGCCGGTGAAGTAAATGTCAACCTGCGCGCGCATTGCTGGTTTGGGCGCCATTTTCCGCAAATGTTTGTTGACGTTTTCGCTGTGTGATAGATTATTATCAAAAAAAGTTTGTTATCCTCGCAAGTGTGATGAAAACAGTCGTATGAAACTCTTGTGCTATTTTAGTCACTCTCGGCTTCCTTATCGCGCTCGCCTGCGGCTCGCGCGCATAATACCGCCTTGGTAATGACCAACATAGCACACTTGTATCTTAATGTACTATTATGCGCCCTTGAAAAATATTCAAAACTTGTTCCTGATCTGGACATTTTTGCGTCCCTCCAGGACCAGCGTCCGGTGACTAGGCACCGCTGGCACCGTCTATTTACAGCACTGGCTAGAACATGCCATTATAGGCGTATAAATATAAAAATAACAGTAGGTATACAATATATGTGATTGATTCAGGCGTTACTTTGCGGAAGTCCATTTTTGACAGCGGAAAAACACTAGAAATTAAAACAAATTTTGGTTGTTAAAAAAATTTAGTATTATTATTAATTTACTACCTAATAATATGACAAACAAAAATTATACTATGTTTAAAAAAATACTAAAAAACTTTTTGATGGCTTATTATTCTATTAAAGATTCTATCAATGACAAATACTCTCTCCGCAATCTGTGGAAACTATTAATGATATTATTGTTATTTATAATAATATAATAATAATAATAAACTTTATTTGAGCATAACAAACATAGACATTTGAAGTTAGTAGGTAGGATTTACAGGTTAGGTATACAATGTAAATTAACCGTTGTAGAAAAGGCAGTCCTAGGGTTGCACGTCGGTGGTGTATCCAGTCCGGGATATAAATAAGACACTCGTAGTCAACTGTAGCATGTGTATAATAACGAGGAGATGGCAACTTACATAAAACAATACTTCGGACGGTAAAACAATCAATATAGAAGCGCGCGCGCCGGTGTCGCAGGAGAGAGATAATCCGAGCCCTTGTAAAAATTGCGATCTAACAGATATTCGGACAACTTTCGTTATAGCCTAATAAATAAATAAAAATAAATATCGGTGTACATTAATTTCACACAGCGCCATCTAGCCCCAAACTAAGCAAAGCTTGTAATATGGAAACTAGATAGCTGATAGAATACTTATATACTTTTTGTTTTGTAAATACATACTTATAATACATACTACATCCAGACACAGAACAAACATCTATGTTTGCCACATACATGTTTGCCCTTGGTGGGGATCGAACCCACGCCCTACAGCTCTGAAGGCAGGCATGCTACCAACTGAGCTATAAGGTTGTCAAAGTCTATAAGGTATCTCTGTTTATCCGACGTGCCATATGAAATGCCCGCTACTGTAGTGTTTGCTCAGGGTAGCGGTACTTCAATCAAGATAGTTAGCACTGGGACTGCTCTCGTTTTGTACAGTTAGGTGCTATTTCAACTTAGCTTTTCTACCGACTTGAAAAAGGAGGTTCTCAATTCGATTATAGGTGTGTGTTTGTTTTATTTTACTTTTTATGTGTGTGCGTTTACTCCGCCAATTATGAATTGATTTTGATAAATTTTTTTTGGTTGGTAGGTCATACTTCAGAGGTGGTCTCTTATAGGTACATTTTATCTAAATCGTTGCAGTAGTTTGGTTTGAAATCAAAATAACTGGTAAAATAAATAAAATAAAGGTGTTAAGTCAGTTGTATTTTTTTATAAAGTCGTCGCGTCAGCCAAGAAACGGCCGCTGCTAGACGAAGGCCCCCCTTTATAGAGGGGTGTTGTCATAATCCCCACGCTTGGCAGGCGGCTTGGGGATCGCAGAATGTTCACCACCGTTAACCGAGAGGACGCTGCTACCTGTCCTGCGGTGGGTCTGGACTCTGGTTGCAGTTTAAGCATCCAGGTCCACATACCAAAGTCCACAAGGTCCACATAACATGAAGTAGTAGAACTCTATTGCAGAGGCCAGAGTGCAGAGTGCAGAGGCCAGCTATTCAATCGCCGAACAGTAGTGTGCAAGTTTCGGTTTGAAGGGTAATGTTACCAGATAAATAACTAGGCAGGAAGAGATTTGACATCTAAAATCTCAGTGTGACGAGCGCAGTACAGTGCGGCGCAGGATTGTGTTCGCAAGTTCACAATTCTGGCGCTGCTACTGTTATGGGCAGGCGTGACGCTGACCACCAACCTAATATCTTGCTCGTCTCATCTACTGCATGAAATAATCTTTAAGGCCTGGCCAATCAATCTGCGTGCCAATACAATAGTAGATTACTCGCCTAGAGATCAAAAGTAAACAATGTCTCAGATCTCATGTATATTGTCTCCCGGTGACAAACATGACATCTGACGCTTCTTTACTTGCTCCCGTGGTGTGTATACAATTTTACGTACCGCTGCGGGGAGGAAGTGATTCCATTCGTTCCGCGAGCGGGGCTTAAGTAGCCATTTTAGCCCCGCAGGCACGTAAAATACTATGGAACCCATCATGGAACCAATCCTGAAATCGCGTAAAAAATCGGCTGTTCCATAGAAAAAGGCACGTGACATTTTGGCCCAGTTCATACAAATTTGTACCACTAGGCCACCTCATTATCAGCCAGAAGGCGTCCCCTGCTGGACGAAGGCCTCTCCCTTAATAGGGAGGAGTTGCCATAATCCCCACGCTTGGCAGGCGGCTTGGGGATCCCAGTGTTACCACCGTTAACTAAGACGCTGCTGCCCGTCCTCCGGTGGGTCTGGATGCAGGTTTAGGACATACCCAGGTCCACTAGGCCACCTGCGTATAGGAAATGCCCTAAGCCAAACATTCACATAACAAAGATTCAGTTAAACTCACCATTTATCCTATTATTTTACATAATTGAAACACATGCATATTCCCTATTTTGCTCGCGAGCCGAGATTGTAATTACCAATAAATGCTATTCTATTCTTGTTAATTTTGAACGATTTGCAAGCGCTGGGCCCGTCCATTCCATTATCACTGTCGCTGGAATAGCTGAGTTTTCCGCGAACACAGTGTTGACCACTTCTTTTACGATGATGAATAGGCACAATGACCCCCTTTCACTTGAAGCTTAAAGATCTGAATCTGATAACATTACATTACTACCTTCAGCCAATTCTGGAGGCTTTCGGTGACAGATTAAAACTCGAATATTTAATTCTAATTCATTTATATGAAGTGTTTCCTATTTTTGGCTATTACTGTTTTTAATGCATATACCGTAAGAAAAATACCAGTAACGGCATGTGACGTTTTGGCCTAGTTTTATTTACCCTGATAGTTCTTTCGATACGGAGCCATTTTATGTATGTATTTTTTTTTATCGCGCCGGAAGTTGATACCTTTGCAAATCGATAGATCATAAAAATGCGTTAACTAAATGTTCTAACACTAACCGTTTCCGTTTCCGAGATTGGCCAATGAAAATGCACTTTTTTGTACGAAATCATATTTTAACTCGCGGCATAAGATAAAACCTTTGCAAATCGATAAAGTATTAAAATAAATAAGATTCCTAAATGTTCTAGCACTAACCCAGTAACCGTTTAGATATATCATAAAACAAGAATCACACCCACACACACTAACGCACACACACACACACACACATTCACACACACACACCCATGAAGCGGAAGGATCATGTGTTTATTAAGCATGCAATTGTATTTTTTATTTTTAGTTAAAAACAAAACTACATTATTTAATTATATAATCTTTTTTAACTTTGTGCTACATCTGCACTATTGGCATTTAGTTTATTTAAGTCCTGTCCTATATTTGGGAGAGGCCATTGGTTTCCGAAACACAGTGTTAGTACTAATTCGGAGCCAATGGATTCAGTATTACACTTTGTCAAAGTTTATGTCCAATAAATGTATTTGTTTGTTTGTTTGTTTATTTGTTTCTGTTTCTGATATTCTTTATATTCTATTCTAATTCTATAGAATACGTACTGTTATCATATTTCAATGTTGGCCCGTTAGTAAAAGTTGTTTGTTTTGTTGTACAGAATATACCCATAAAAGGATGCTAACTGATTAGAACTAACCCTGCATATAGTTTGTGTTTGATAACAGTACGTATTCTATAGAATTTCAACCGGCTACTAAAACTAAAGTTCAAGCTTTTGTGGAAAATAAAAACCATGCTCTAAAATGCTCAATATAACATATATTTTAAATATACTTCATAAAAACATGCATTAACTTCCGAGTCCAAGTCGAGCGTATGTCGTCGTATTATTTATCCACTTATATAAAACTTATTACTTATAGTAATAATACAATTGTTATTTATATTAAACATTATTTAATACAAATTTAACTAGTACTTACAGTATTTTTTAATTTAAATAAATTTGTGGCAATGATGCGGTTAGGGTGGACATTGCTTGCCTATAAGACACCTGTTTAATCTGGATTTGAAAGCATATTATATTAGATATATTTAGTGGGAAACATAAATTATTACATTAATTATTATTACATTTATTCTGGCAATTATTAGCGGAGTATTTAACCAGGTACAGCTTGATTATTTGATATGCTTAGTTAGCGCTTACGTCTAATCAAAATTAGCATCATGAAAAAAGTGTCAAAACCACGCTACTTTTATTCGTAATACAAAGAAGGAATATAATTTTCTATAGTATTCAAACGGACACAGAACTATTATTAGAGTTTAGACGAACAGACAGGACGCTCTCCTAATGGTAAGAGGTAAGCAGGGCCCGATCTAATGGCAAAGCTATGAATGCGAAAGATGATATTAAGAGTAGACAAGTTGGTCGCTTCTCCATAGAAACGCGGTAGTATTACTACTCCACTATGTAATTTTGTAGGTCCAAGACTAAGTATTATATCGATTAATCTCTTCATTATCTAGGATTGTATATTATTACGAAAGTAAAAAGTTAATAAACATGAAAGTTATGAGCCAGGAAACATCTTGTATTTTAGCTCAATTTTAACGCCACATTGAACGTAAATAAATAACATAAGGAATACGAAAACTCTAAAATAATTTAGTAAGCGGCATAGTTCAGTCCATAAACATTTCAAATAACTTAAGTTGGAATAAATTAACTCACGAGTTTATTCAACCACATTACTGCAGCCAAAGGTCGACAAAAAAAAATGCGCGCTCATTTCTCTTTGTTTCTCCCTTTCCCACAGTTTGTTTGATGACGAGAGCATGCTTTTTAGCCGCGCCCACCGATGAGTTTGAGCCGTAACTTGTCGATCCTTAAGAAAGATGTAGAATTGAGGGGCGGCAAAATTGAGAGGGCCGGGCCGTTGTACGGAGTCCTCAATTTTTTCTCCAGGAGAAAACAAACTTATAAAAATTACCATGCTTAGCAAAATAGTTTTTTATTTTATTTTCCAGGCTTGAACAATGGTGAATAACCCAGCGCTATCGAAAATAGTTAATTGGGACGTGGCGTATTTCTTCCGTATGCGGACGGAATCACGGGGCGAGCTCTAGCGACTTATATGGTGTTAGTGTAAAATAAAATCAAATATATTTATTTTATAAGATAACTGGTATCCAGGGGTAAGTAAAAAACAAAGGTTAAAAAAAACTTACAAAACTATTTTAATACTCAATCATTTATTGCAACATATGTGGCTACATGCAGGTCTTAAGTAACATGTGTATATTACAGTAATACATATGACCCTTGTCAGGGTATGGCAACATTTGGTGCAGAACGCTCTATTTTACTAGTTGATA
The DNA here is from genome assembly GCA_905404285.2 of Erannis defoliaria. Taxonomy (NCBI): domain Eukaryota; kingdom Metazoa; phylum Arthropoda; class Insecta; order Lepidoptera; family Geometridae; genus Erannis; species Erannis defoliaria. Next base: position 925,017 of record FR990093.1, on the reverse strand, counting down.
TTAGAATTTTGTCGTTGAAATACGCGTCAAGGGTGTAATAGCATTTCGCTTCTAACATATTTTTTATTTGTTTATTGAAACACTCGTCGTTCCCTATTTCTTTGAGAGAGTTAGGCAGTCGATTGAAGATTTTTACGGCCATTGAGTTGGGGCTAGAACTGTGTATTGCAAGATTTGACTTTGGTTCAATGAGATCATATCTATATTGGGATCTCGAGCAAGGCTGTCGATCAATAACTTGAAAAAAAAATCGGGGTATTTTCTTACAAGTTTGCACATAGATACATTTTGATAGTATATACATAAATTACATAAAAAATAAAAGATATGCCCCTGTGCAGAGGCACTCCAGGACGAAGCCAGAATAACATAAAGATCTTATCTGATCATCACTCCGACGAAAAGCCTCAGCACAGGTCGTCCTCCTCTCTTCTACTATTGCTGCGCCCGACAGGGTCCATATGAAACTTCTTTTTGACAATATCTGTGTACACTATGGAAGCAATAAATATCTGAATCTAAAGGGCGGCGAATTTTTTATAGGTAAAAGAGGCCCTGGAGGTAAGCCCTGCATGACCACAGCAGCTGCATCTAGAACTGTAACACTAAAGTCCAGGATATGAGTTCTGACGGCAGCACGCAAAAATCATGTCGTTGCATTCCATTATTTTCTTAAACTTGTGTTTTTTTCGCGAATTAATGATTAAAAATGGTGGTGTTTTATTCATTGAGTGTTGAATTACATGCACGAGTGTAGGCAAGTGACATAATGTGGTGAATCATGTCTTTTCGTGTTGTTTTCAAAACTCCGTAGAAGCTTATAGTAAAGTCGCCACAACTTTACTAGGGCATGACTTGCACTTAGACTTGGACTCGACTATGACAAATTTCGTGTGACTAACTGTGATTTCATGACATATTTGACTTGATTATACTATAAAAAATTGGAAATTCATAAACCTGACACTGGCAGAACGCACAACGTGCGATGCCAATAACTAAGAAGAAAAAACAGTCCAGGATAACACTGCAGGCGAACAAAACGTCATCTTCTGTTTCTTCTATTACGCTGGAGCTGGAGTTTCAGCCTCGGCCACTGCGGGCGTTTCGGCTTCGGCGGGCGTTTCTCCCTCAGCGGGTGTTTCGCCCTCGGAGGGTGTTTCGCCCTCCGACGGTGCTGCGCTGCCGTCCGCGGCCGGCGTGGAGGCTCCACCGGCTGCTTCCTCGTCAGCCCCGGTCACAGCGGTGTCAGCGCTGGCTGCGGCATCACCACCTGCGTCGCCCTCCGCTGGGGCTTCGCCCTGGTCGTCGGGACTTCTGGGAACGAATAATTAAATATTTAAGAGGGTAGTTCGTTGGATGCCCGTCATGTTTCGAACTTTTTAACAAGCATTCTTCAGTCTGTCCATGAAGCATGCAGCCGCTGATATATCGGGAGCTTGTTTTACAACGTAACCAATATAATGTCTCATTATACCGTAAACACGCATGGTACGGGCAAATCGGTACAAGCGGACAAGAAGAACCACTTTGATAATTTTAAACTGTACTGACGGTCGCCGCATTCTAAAAGTAACATTTTTATATGTTAAATAATAATGGGCCGGACATATCTGCTGCATGTCGTACGATCTGTGGGAAAAGCTCACAACACAGTGGGCTCCACGGACCGGTAGACGAGCCGGCAGGCCCAGGCGGAGATGGCGAGATGAACTGGACTCCTATTGCAACAGCTCATAAAGCTTTAAACTGAGAAGTGGAAGGAGGATAGAGCCTTTACCCAGCAGTGGTGGTATTAAGTATAAAATCCTCTTAGAAAAGACGAAAAAACTCACTTGATTTCGAGAACGGTTTTGGTGACTGGTCCCGAGGCGGTGTTGAAGAGGGCCTGGTACACTCCGCAGTAGAACGACGAGAAGGACGTGATGCGGATGTTAAGCGCCGTAGGCGTGTACTGGAAACATCTTCAAATTCAGTCAGCTGTTTTAACACGTTGTTGTTAGCTCCGTTTATATCATAACACAGACACATAAGATGTTATAATAGGCTAGATGACTGGTTTTTTATTGTCCTATTAAAAAGTGGCTCATAAATATAGCTGAGAAAATAAAAATCTGATCAAAAATAAGCAATTTATAAGCATTTTAATATCATGATAGACAGAGAGGAGAAACAGCAATTCGTGACGTCACTTCTCTGTACGCCATATAAATTCTATTCTGACAAGTAAGCCGTGACGTTATTTTTGGTTTGTGGGAAAGGGACAGAGTTGTCTCTACCAAAAACTTTAAAAGCTTATATATCAGAACATTACTAACCGATTTAAATTATTTTTTCTATAAACATATTATATTTACTTAAATTCTTCATCAAATCTATTGGTTTCAACGATATAAACATCAGTCATCTACCCTATTGACCCAATTATACTTTTTGTCATATTATTATTATTATATAGATTTATGATTTGACATTTCTTTAATTTTCTTTGATATTACAGGTGTGTTCGAGTCCTCTATGCGACTTACCATAAAGAACGCGACCCCTACTGGCGCCGCCTGGCGCCGCGTGTTCGACTCCAAAGGCACCCCGTTCAGTGTAACCTGTCAACATCGACACCACACCGGCTTACATCACGTAATAGTTATTTGTTATGCAGGGCTGCAAAGTTGTTTTTTGGCGCAATTATTGAAACCAGAGCAAGTGAAGGATTCTAGTTTTGGTTCAAATATAGAATCCAATAAGCAAATAAGCCCTTTAAAAAAATTATACAACCGAATTCAAGTTCGAATACCTGGATGACATCTTCATATTTTCTAGTAATTTTGATTTAAAAACCAAACCACTGAACCGATTTCGATAAAATTTACATGTGACCCTACCTGTTACCTATTACTTACCAAACAAAAAAGAATCATCAAAATCAGTTCATAATTGGCGGAGTAATTGAGTAACAACATAAAATTAAAAAAAAAAACAACATACAGTAGAATTGAGAACCTCCTTTGTTGAAGTCGGTTGAAAAAACAAATAAAAAGATTCCACAATAGCAATAAATAAATATAGAATCCTGAGCGTTCCTCGCTACGATTTTTTATTTGAACCAATTTCAAAGGTACGAGACGTAGAATAACTTTGCTGCCGAGCGAAACACACAACTTGTTACCAAATTACTCGCTAATCGACTAATTTACTAACGTAGTGCGAACTAGGCTCGAGCCATGTCTATGTGTGCGTTGCTCGAGCGTGCATCGTATGAGTCTTGACTTCTGTACTCTCGGTGTTTTGTGCTTCAGGCGGCGGCGTTGTGTAGTTATATGTACGTATCTTACTATATTCTATTAAGGCCGGGTATTCCACGTTTCAAGCACATGTTTTAATGAGATCGATCATTAGTCTAAAGATGTATCAGGTAAGGTCACATTTAGCAGAGCAAAAATATGGCGGTTACGCAGATTCGTGCGTGTCAAGCATCGATTTTTGAAGATTTTCTCTGATGACTCGAAAAGTATAGAAAATAATAACTTTTTAACCGTTGAATGCTCTCCAAAATACTATTATCTTTTAATACATGTTTTTTTTATGTGCTGTAATTAGGACATAAAACTGAAAATGGTTTAAAAATAGACACTGTTTCGGTATCTTTTTCTATCGAGGAAAGTATAATCAATCGTGTTTTCATCCGCTAAAATTACTAAGACGGATGTTCTTCTGTAACATTTTATATTTGTGGGCTTTAAATATAGTAATTTGACTAAATACATTTGATTTTGCAAGGGGCAACTTTGGAAAATACCTTAGCCTTAAAAGTAGCTTGACCGATTCGGCAGTTCACGGACTTTCACGGCATAACTTTGATAAAACGTCTGGCAAATCACATTTATTTGTAACATAAGGATCACTAGTATTCAGCGCGTAAAACTACTATGAATTACAAGTGCTGTACATATAAATAGTACACTACACTACTACACTACTACTACTACTGTATGTATATTATATTTGAACTATAAAACGGAACTGCATTTAGCGTGGATTATCTCAGAACAATAACATGACATTATACAAACGGTTTTTTTCATCACACTTGCTCGTAAAGTGGATCTTATTACATCGGTTTTAGGCTCATAATCCAAGCTATTACGCACGCAAGCTTTTTAAATTACATTACGGCACTAGTGCTATAATAGGTATAACCCGGTAAAGTCAAGTTTGTACGTGACTGCAATTAGACGTATGTATACGAAGCACTCTTAATATAGCCGGGTAATACTTACAGTTTTTTATAATACCAACAAAGAGTTCTTATGCCGCTGAAGTAAATGTCAACCTGCGCGCGCATTGCTGGTTTGGGCGCCATTTTCCGCAAATGTTTGTTGACGTTTTCGCTGTGTAGTTGATTATTATCAAAAAAAGTTAGTTTTTTCCTTGCAAGTGTGATGAAAACAGGCGTATGAAACTTGTGCTATGTTAGTCATTACACTCTCGGCTTCCTTATCGCATAATACCGTCTTTAGTGTAATGACCAACATAGCACATTTGTATCATAATGTATTTGATAATGTTTTTTGAGCCAAATGTTAGTAATTGAAATGTTACCATCTTCCTGTTGACAGATTGATCGGATATTGGTACACACCTTGGTATTGATCGGATATTGGTTTTTATTGATAGTCAATTCGCACAGAGGCGGGAGAGCGGCGCGAGACGGGACGATTTTTTTTGTAATGTTAGAGCCTATTATGCAACACTTGGAGAATCTAGCTCTCTGGGTATACAGGGCTTGTTCTAATCAGTTATTCTGTACATCAAAACAAACAACTTTTACTATGGGGCCAACATTGAAATCGCAAAAAAAAACCGCTGTTCCATACATTTTGCCCAAGGTCAATGAACATTTTGCTGATTTTTTTTTCCCCATAGTAAAAGTTGTTTATATTGATGTACAGAATATGACCTTAAAAGTATGATAACTAATCCTGTATAATCAAAGATGCAACATGACACAGAAAGCGGGCGCGATCCCCGCTATTTGTATGACCCGCTAGCCCCGTACCTTCCTGCGCCGCTTTCCCGCGTCTGTGTGACTTGACTATTATTTGTTAACAAAACAGTTCAACTTAAAAAAAAGACACTGTTACCAATTTTTACCTTTTCAATACTGCACTCTCCCATGCATTGGTAAGGCACCTCTTGTTCGAACTGCGTTCCTTCCGTCGGTAGTGCAGTGACTACACTTTTGTCACAATTTACCGCTGGAAAATAGCTTACAAGGGTTAGGCAGAAACGCTATGTTCGGCGGTGGTTATACTCATCAAATGAATTGATGGTAATATGTTGTACTGCGGTACCAATGAGGTTCCACAGGCAAAACTTTTCGCAGATAGCGCTAGCGGCGGTCCGGATGTGGCAAAACCACAGAGTAATAGAAGCAGAGATGTGATCAAAGGATTTTTCCTTAGAAAGACGCGTGACTGTGAGGGGAGGGGCAGGGTCGCGGGAGGAGTGGCAAGTTGTACTGCCATCTAGCGGTTTTCAGGAAAAGTTTTTGAGAATCGAGCTAGTGAACTAACAGTTAGCTGAAACACTTAATTTCTTAATATCACGCTAGATGTCGCGTTTTTAATTTTATAGAACGGATCACTAAATATAGAAATATAATTACTTCAGAATGAAATTAGATGCCAATCATGTCATCTGAATTTTTCCCTCGGTCATTTTTACATAAAGAAACAGAGCAACTTATTTAATTTTTACTGTTGCTGGGTAAAAACATTAAAAATCGTACGTCTAATATGTAAGTTTGAATGACCGTTACGCGTGGCGGACGTTAGCAGACTGAGCAAATAAGTATGACGTCACACACTCCGTCCGCAAAATAGGATCTGCGGCTGCAAGTCGCTCATCGCAACTCCTTATCCTCCGTGGGCATAATCCAATTTTCTTGGTAATCTTTGCTTATTAGCTTTCTGTTTTTATTTAGTCTATATATAAGTTACTATAGCTGTTGGTTTTCCAATAAATAAATAATACCTACCTGCTCTTGATGATAATCTAGTGCAATAAAAAATACTGGGTACTGTGCCTTGTTTTAAGAATCTATGCAGCTGTTGACGGCCTGAAAATAGATTTGTAGGTTAGGTAGTTGTTTAAATTTTATGGACAGAGCTTTAATAGGCCAGATGACTGGTTTTTTATTGTCCTATTAAAATGTAGCCTATAAATATAGCTGATTAATGAAAAGAAAATGAAAATCTGATCAAAAATAAGCAACTTATAAGCATTATTTATTATATATCACGCTAGACAGAGAGGCGAAACAGCAAATCGTGACGTCACTTCTCTGTACGCCATATAAATTATATTCTGACAAGTAAGGTGTGACGTCATTTTTTGTTTTGTGGGAAAGCGACAGAGTTGTCTCTAATAAAAACTTTAAACGCTCATATATCAGACCATTATTAAACTATTTAAATATTTTTTTCAATAAACATACTATGTCTACTTAAATTCTTCATCAAAGCTATTGGTTTCAACGATATAAACATCAGGCATCTACCCGATTAGCGAGGCAAAGGACTGCTGTACAAACCAGTATATGCAGATTCTCCCAGGTAATCCCAGTATAACAAGAGTAAAACGATTAAATTGTAGAAAAAAAAAACAACAAAATTCAATGAGATTGACAGTTGACTATGGCCGCATTGACGATGCGCCATCTAGCGGGAAAAAAGTGTGGAACCCCATTTACTCGCGTGGTTTTGAAATGGTTTGTAGTCTACTTCTATGTAGTTCTGTTAAAGGGTCGGAGTTTACTTTTACACTTACCGGGCGCTGCAAAAATAAAACGTACTTTTACTGACTTTGGACTTTGTGATACTTATAATAAAGGATATTAGAGTAGGTATCAAAGTCTGACGTCTTGTGTAGTCATTGTTAGACTTAGGGCCTTATTTTTGAATCGTACGCAAGCGTAGCGCATGCGAAAAGAGCTGACCTTCGAACGATACTGTTTGGAATAAGGTTCAATATCGTTTGAAAGTCGGCTCCTTTCGCATGCGCAACTTTACGCACGATTCAATAATAAGGCCCTTGAATCGATTTAGATGACATTTCTAAGGGACCAATATGAAAGTAGAACTTATCGAATATTTTTTTTTTCAAATCGGTTTTTAGATATGACGGAGTAATGAGGTAAAAAACACGAGAAAAAAAACACAGCTGAATTGAGGACCTCCTCCTATTTTGAAGTCGGTTAAAAATATGTCATCTTACAGGTTGTTTTTTTAAGTATTGTGTATCTTAGATCTTAGTAACATTTTGTTACTAAGATCTAAGATAAATAATACAAAAAAAAGATGAAAAAAAAAAAAAAAAAAAAAAAGTGCAAAGTGTTTTTTTTGTGTGTGTAGACATTTGTCCAGAAAACATTTTAGATTTCTATTTGAACACGACTATCTATTTCTACGGCGGGATTATAAGATTAGGGTAATATATTATAGGTAACTATCATTTCTATAACCTTATACAAATTATAAATATGTACAAAGTAGGATGTAAGTAATGGAAAAATTGTTTTCAAATCAAGTAGATTTTAAGTAGAATAAGACAAAATTTGATAAATACAAAAATGTTTATTAGGAAATTATTGGGTACTTACACTTATCTGTAACATAATTTCCAAATGAATTGTATTTCTTTTTTAAATAAATTAAATTTCAGTGTGCGTAATTAAGTACAAAGTAAAGCGTTAAATCAAGTATCAGTAAAACTTACTGTCGATAACTTGCAGTGTTCTTCTGTATGTCTTGCCAGAGTCATCTTTGAAGATCCCGACATAAACGCAAGCGTTGTCATTTTCGAAACTGAAATTGTTATTATTATTTATTTAAACAGTACATCTATTATTAGAGGTAGGACCCTAATCAAGGCCGTCTTAAACTATGCTGGGGCCCTTGTGCACACAAGAATTTGGGGCCATTTTGGAAAGTAAAGAAAGCCAATGATACTAACTTTTTTCTCTTGGCTCTTTTGTCTTAAATCGATCTGCTCTCACTAAGCCTTATAAGTGAAAATCCAGTCAAATGTTATAGAAAAAATTATACTTCTAAAAGAAAAAAGGCAAAGAATGTCATGACTTTGTATTAAATAAAATCGACATAATTTTGACTTAAATTTCAAGACAAAAGTAACTTTTAATTTCGACCCGAGTGCTCACTGTTACTGTGACCGTCAAAAATGTTTAGAGAATTAATGCGAGAGAAATTGTCGGTCCTTCTGGACTCCTTGAGGATGGGGGCCCTGGGCACGGGCCCTTGTGCCCTTATAGTAAAGACGGTACTGTCTCTAATGTAATAGAGTAGTTGTGACATCCATAAAAAATAGTTAATCATTACATTACATAAATAATTAGTGTAGCCCTAACGAAATCGCCATGTGAACAGTGGAATACGTCAATCTTCGCCACAGCGATTAGTGGTAATTACAAAAATTATCAATAACTAATTATTATTTATCAATAGTTAATTAATAATGATTTATTGTTGCCACCCGATTTAGTGCTCGTATGAAAGGATTATAAGCCGCTATTATGTAAGAATAAGTGTAAGAAAAAAATATGTAAGCAGGTGAAGCACCCGCATTGGATCAATGGATCAATTTAAAATATATCAAGAGTTTTTTTTTATGTTTGTGATCAATTTAAAATATTACAAGAGCCTTTTTCTGTTTGTGATCAATTTATAATGTTACAAGAGCCTTTACTTGCTTTTGATCAAACTTAAATGTTACATGAGTAATTTTTTGTTCGTGATTAATTTGAAATGTTTTAAGCGCCTTTTTCTGTTTTAGATCAGTTTGATTTAAAATGTTTCAAGCGCGTTTTTCCATTTTTGATCAGTTTATAAAGATCCAAGAGCCTTGTTTAAAATGTTTCAAGAACCTTTTTATGTTTTTGAATAAATGAAAATGTTTAAAATTGACTTTTTTCGTTGGGAATAAAATTAAAAGCCCCATGGCAACACCGACCTCGGGAAGTTGAAGCTGATGAACTTCGAGGAGGTGACGATGGAGACGCGGCCCATGGAGAGCACGCTGTCTCCCTCGCACAGCACGTCCTCGCAGACGCACCCCTCACACTCGTACTTCACGGTGCTGTCCACGTGAGAGCCCACATCCACAGACTGAGTCATGCGGGGGCACTTAATACCTGTTATGACACATAATAATTAGTAAGCGACTTTTCTTCTTGCGAAGTGCGATACCATAATAGAGAAAAAACTTTTCTTAGTTGTTTTGGCGGGAAAGCGAACAAATCTATCGGCATCGTATTATGGTACCTATTTTATTCTATGATGCAACGTCAAATTTATATTGAGACTTACGCAACGTCAAATTTTTATTGTGACTTAAGCAACGCAAATTTTTATTGTGACTTACGCAACGCCAAATTTTTAATGCGACTTACGCAACGCCACAATTTTATTATAACTTTAAGCTGCACTTACTCGTTCCTGAAAAAATAAATATTTATTATTATACCAAGTAATTATTTCGCAACTTTATTAAGGTTGATGCAGAAAATCATCATCAGCCAGAAGACGTCCACTTCTGAACGAAGGTCTCCCCCTTAATAGAGGCTAGTGGACTATTGGTTTATATCAGCACAATTTCAAAACTAGATTATTATCAGATAGCGGATACAACAGCAAGAAATTAAAAAAAAAAAAAAAAAACTTAAATTTCTAGGTTAGCTACCTACCTACTATACTACCTACTATGGAACCAACCCTGAAATCGCGAAAAAACAGTCTTTCGTTCATTTCGTGAAGAGTATATGATTTTATTCTATTAAACAGCTGATGTTCTTTGCGACTTCAGGGTTGGTCCCCAATAAAAGATGTTCTCACTGGTGAGATTTTTTTCTTGAGGGAAACTCTTCTCTTTTGGCGTAGCACGCCCCAAGCTTATAACCCTGTATGGGAAACGTTAATTTTCGTGCTAAATAATATCTATTTATAAATACAAACAAATTTTACCTGAAGATTCTGAAAAAATATATAATAAAACAGGTTAATAGATTCAGATATGCTATCAACTTCACAAAAACTATTTTCTAGGTTAAATAAACTTTTTTAAAGCAACCAGACCTTCAATTCTTTTTAAAATTTAACCTATCTATGAACCATCGCGCTGACGAATCACAAACCTTTTATAGAAAAACGTATCTAAGATTCCGTATTAGGAATGTATTTCTTTACATTTTGTATTATAAATAAAGACAGGTTATATTATACATTTAATATAATACGCTTTAAAAAAAATACAACCGACTTCAACTTTGAACACCTGGATGAAATCTTCATATTTTCTAGTATTTTGATATAAAAACCAAACTACTGAAATGATTTTGTTAAAATTAATATGGGACCACCTCTGATGTTATTACCTACAAAACAAAAAAGAATCATCAAAATCAGTTCATAATTGGCGGAGTAATCGCATAAAATACATACAAAAAACATACTGGCGAATTGAGAACCTGCTTTTTGAAGTCAGTTGAAAATAACAATAATTAATAAAGTTCTATTATTATTAACGGGATATTTACCGTGATTATGTTGTGAAATGAGCTCCCGATATTTCGGCGCAGTTGCATGCACCATGTTCACGAGTAGACTGAAGAATGCGGGTAGTTGTCAAAAGAGTTCGAAAAAACATTAAGGGCATTCATAACGAACTACCCTCTTTCTAAGTCTCGACAAAACACACTTACAATATCACTGCATATGTTGTTTTGAACACATTTAGGACGTGACTTAGTATTTTTAAGGCAACCTAACACTGGATTCCACGAACTGGAGAGTTGAAAGCCATCACCTCGATTAAAATTCCGGCATTTCGAGATCTCAATGGCTTCCTTCACTAGCCTTGGTATGTAGTGGCGCTCGGTGGACAGGATATTAGGGCTGTGAAGCTCAATCCAGTGGTTAACAACATAATCACGGTAAATATCCCGTTAATAATAATAGAACTTTAGTAAACGACCGTGATAGTTTAAAATAGTGTTTTACAATAATTAATGTATCAAAGCTGAGGTTACCTGGGCCTGGAAAAATAAACAAATAGTTAATATGATATAAGTGTGCTATGTTGGTCATTATACTTGAGGCGGTATTAAGATAAGGGAGCCGAGAGTGTAATTACCAAATGCACACGCGTTCCATACGACGATTTTCATCACACTTACGAGGAAAAAACAAACATTTATTGTTAAATAATCAACCACACAGCGAAAACGTCAACAAATATTTGCGGAAAATAGCGCGCAAGCCAGCGATGCGTTGATACTTTCATCAGCCGCATAAAAACACTAGGTATGTTACAAAAAAAACTGTAAGTATTACCCGGCTATATTAAGAATGGTTCGTATATGTATACGAAACATATAACTTGCAGTGAGGTAAAAACATAACCGGATTAATACCAACTATAACACTAGTGCTGCAATATAAAATAAAAAGCACGCTTGTGTAATATCTTGAATTATGAGCTTGAAATCGATGTAATAAGATCCATTTTACGAGCAAGTGTGATGAAAAAGTACGTCAAGACGTAGTTTTTGACAGTTCATACATAAAGTGGCATGAGATGACAACATAAGATCCGAGGCTCCTTTACTTGCTTCCGTGGTGTATACACGATTTTACGTGCCACTGCGGAGAGGAAGTGGTCCTTTCCGCAGTTTCGAGGCTAAACTAGGCACTTTAGCCCCGTAGGCACATAAAAGTTTATCTGTACTCACTCCGGACGCTCAACGCCTTGAGTCTCTCTTCGTTCCCGTCCTCTGTCTGTATAACCACGAAGTAGTCTCCGAAGTCAGCGAACCTAGTCTTGCCTATTTCTATTTCGATGAACTTGTGGCTACAAGAAACATAAATAATTATTAGAAGAGATCATCATCAGGCAGAAGGAGTCCACTGCTGGACGAAGGGGGTGGGGAGGCACATTAATAGGGAGGGGTTGCCATAATCCCCACGCTCGGCAGGCGGCTTGGGGATCACAGTGTTACCACCGTTAACCAAGAGGACGCTGCTGCCCGTCCTCCGGTGGTTCTAGATGCAGGTTTAGGACATCTATTCCAATCATAAATCGAGCAGAAAAATACGTTGGTTTACTTAAATTAAGGAAAAGATTACAGAGTTTTTATTTTATTGCCCGCTTGATATTGAATTTGGGGACACACTTTTAATATAAAGATTTATTTTTAATGTCGTATATAGATAGCATTCTTATTGAAGTAGATCTCAAATGGCTACCATTTACGGTATAGTGATTGTATATCGCCCATATTTTTGATTGGAAAACGAAAATACTCAAGTTATAAGTACGAGGTAATAAATATAAATCATCATTACAATACAATACAATACAAAAAAGTTTATTCATTACAAAAACACAGATACACACAAAAACAAACAAAAAATAACACAGATACACAAAAAACCAATTTAAAAAATAAACTAATATAAAAATAAAATACAAAATTGACCTAGTCACAGCTACAAGATATGTAATACTTATATAAATACGAGTATATAAGCACATACAAAATGATGTAATATCTACATAAATGATGGAGTATCTATAATTTTTGTCATGAACCCGGTCCCAACTCAGCGTGATGCTGGTTGTAAACAACCAGCGCTGGTAAACCATTAGCCCGGAGACGTCCACTGCTGAACTAAGGCCTCCCCCTTAGACCGCCGCACTGTACGACAACCTGCCATATGCATCCACCGGTTGACCGCGACTTAAACACATTATGAAGAATTAATTATTTAAAAAATGATGTATTATAATTTAAAGCTTACTCTCTTCCATCACTGAAAAAAATGTAAATTGTACTTCAACAAATTATATAAGTCTCAATTATGTATATTTACCTAAATATTTATAAATCATCTAAATATTCATAATTTGTACTGCAGAGTCCGCACCACACCTTTGCCAGTTATTCAACTGCCAAGCAGTAGTGTGCAAGCATTTCTGTGTTCCGGTTTGAAGGGCAATGTTACCAGAGAAATTACTGGGTATGAAGAGATTTAACATCTAATATCTCAGGGTGACGAGCTCAGTGCAGTGCGGCGCAGGATTGTGTTCGCTAGTTCACAATTCTGGCACTGCTACTGTTAGTGGCAGGCGTGACGCTTACCACCAGGCGAACGTCTTGCTCGTCTCGTCAATTGAATGTATATTTAAAAATAACAGTAGGTAGTAGCAGGCGTGGCACATTGGGAAGCTTAGGCACGAGTTCAGACCTACAACCTTATGCCCAACCTTAGCTTGGGCGCCGTGACCGGGGCGGCGGCGGTGGGCCGCAGCAATGTTGTAAAATAAATAAATAAAATAAAAACAAAATATAGAAACCAGATAGCTTAAAGAATAATAAATAAATAAAATATCGATGGTAATTTTTTCACACAGCGTCTAGCCCCAAACTAAGCAACGCTTGTAATATAGAAACTAGATAGCTGATAGAATACGTAATTTTTTTTTTGTAAATACATACTTGTAATACATACCCCAATTTGTGGGGATCAAACCCACGCCCTACAGCTCTAGAAGTCAGTACAATCACTTACTTATCCATTTCGGTGCGGACTCTAAACTTCGACCGGTCCAAGTTAGTGATCCCGCCGTCGAAAGCACGGACCATCAAGCTCTGAAATAATACATATTATCCATTAATATCTTATTGCATTCAAAAATATGGATAATTCATTGGTGCCATAAAATCATTCGAACTATAAATACGGAAAAATAAAGTGGCTACTTTAGCCTCGCTACGCGGAGGGAAAGGAACCACTTTCTCCCCGCAGCAGCACGTAAAATCGTATACACACAACGGGAGTAACTAAACAATGTCTCAGACCTCATATATGGTTAGTTGTAATCAGTTAGCATCATTTTAAGGGCATATTCTGTACATCAAAACACACAGTACTTACTTACACAGGCACGTAAATTAATGTACCAGTAGTTGCAGATTCCGCTCGCTTTGCTAGCCCAGTTAATTTATCACAAAGCAAACCAAGAATAGACCGACACACTTACCTTGAGCGTGCATTTGCCACATCTCATCGGTATTTTGGTGGTGTTCATCTCCTGCCCAGGGAGTAGGTCTACCTCCTGCAGCTTCGTCTGGATTGTGGCACGATCTAAACGGGAAGGTTACGTTACCTGTTGTTTTATAATTGCCAACTATTTTTGCTTAACAATGATTTATTTAATGTGTATTTAATGTTGCCACACTGATTACCTGGTCCCTGGCGCTGCGCTACCGCGAACCGTATCGTGGGGCGATAAAATTCACAGTCAGGCAGCGTCGGCAGCTGAGCCTATTCGGCCCCTGGTTCTGGACCCGGGTGTTATAAAACTGCATCCAGTACCACCAGAGGACGGGCAGCAGCGTCCTCTCGGTTGACGGTGGTGAGTATTCAGCGATTCCTAAGCCAAAACAAGCGTGGGCCACAGATTCAGATCGAGCCTATTCATATTCAGGACACGCGCGGCCGATCATTACACCGTGTGTAAGGGCACAGCTTCCGACAACGAAGATAAAGTCAAACTCATCAGTAAATTGAACCTGTTCGAAGCCGAGACGAGTCACCAGTTTTCAATAAAATAAAAGAAAACTTTCAAAAATAACTTACGTAAAATACAAATTGTCCTGTATTTATAGCTCCCGGGGCGCGTTTTCGACTCAAACCGCGCGTAGTAGTGGGTCAGGTCCTCCGCCAGGAGAGGCGAGAAGATCAGCTGTATCGAGATGAAAGTGGCAGCGGAAGCGGCGCCTTCCAGCGGGGCGTCCGTCGGGGCTCCCGCCGGGGCGTCCGCCGGGGCTTCCTCCGCGGCTTCCGTGGGAGCATTCGAGGCGTCCGCGGGGTCACCCGCGTCCGTGTGGTCACTATCCGAGGCTGCTGTGGTAGCCTCCGCAGCACTCCCTTCCGATGGCGCTTCGCTGGCCGCGTCCTCGGGAGCAGTCTCTTCCTCTCCCTCTCGGCGGCGAACTTGAAGCGGCGGAGGTTCTATCTTCACATTGATATTAGTCTGAAACGTGAGGACGAGATGGTGGAATATGTAGAATAATAATGTAGAAATCCGAATGTACGAAGCAACCGGGTGTGTGTATGTCCGTATGTATGTGTGTGTGTGTTTGTGTAATGTACGAATCCTCGTCCGCAAAAAGCAGACTTAAGAAAATGCAGACACAAGAGACCACAGACACCAGAGACCGCAGACACATGAGACCACAGACACAAGAGAAAACAGACACATGATAAAGCAGACACAAGAGACCAAAGACACAAGAAACCACAGACACCACAAGAAAAAGCAGACACAAGAGACCATAAGATAAAACTTACACAAGAGACCGCAGACACAAGATAAAGCAGACACAAGAAACCGCAGACACCACAAGAGGCCGCAGATATAAGAAAAAGCTGACACAAGATACCATAAGATAAAACATACACAAGAGACCGCAGACACAAGATAAAGCAGACACAAAATAAAGCAGACACAAGAAACCGCAGACACAACAAGAGGCCGCAGACATAAGAGGCCGCAGACACAAGATAAAGCAGACACAAGAAACCGCAGACACCACAAGAGGCCGCAGACATAAGAGGCCGCAGACACAAGATAAAGCAGACACAAGAAACCGCAGACACCACAAGAGGCCGCAGACATAAGAGGCCTCAGACACAAGATAAAGCAGACACAAGAAACCGCAGACACCACAAGAGGCCGCAGACATAAGAGGCCGCAGACACAAGAAACCGCAGACACCACAAGAGGCCGCAGACATAAGAGACCGCAGACATAAGATAAAGCAGACACAAGAAACCGCAGACACCACAAGAGGCCGCAGACATAAGAGGCCACAGACACAAGATAAAGCAGACACAAGAAACCGCAGACACCACAAGAGGCCGCAGACATAAGAGGCCGCAGACACAAGAAACCGCAGACACCACAAGAGGCCGCAGACATAAGAGACCGCAGACACAAGAGACCGTAGACGCAAGAGATGTAGTAGAGTCGCAATCTAACAGCCAATTAACCATTCGATTAAAAACGTTGAACTTACGTAATTTTTCTGTAAAATAAAACAATAATTCATCATCAGCCCGGAGACGTCCACTGCTGAACGATAGCCTCCCCACACTATACGACAACCTGCCATTTGCATCCACCGGTTGCCCGCGACTTTTACAATGTCGTCAGTCCACCTAGTGGGAAGCCTAATGAGGCCTTCCTACGCTGCGTCTTCCAGTTCGCGGTCGCCACTCAAGAATCTTCCTTCCCCATCGGTTGTCAGTTCTTCGAGCGATGTGTCCTGCCCACAGCCACTTCAACTTGCAAACCTTGCGAGCTATGTCGGTAACTTTGGTTCTTTGGCGAATATCCTCGTTCCGGATTCTGGATTTCCAAGGCCATACATGTCTCCGAAACTTGGTGAAGTCACCGTTGTTATGGGGGATTTTAACGCGAAGGTGGGCTCACGGAATGTTGACGAGTTGAGATTAGGATCGCATGGATATGGACAGCGGAACCAGAGGAGTCAGCGGTTGGTCGATTTATGGAGAAGGAGCGACTCTTTATGATGAACTCCTTCTTCGAGAAGCGACCTTCCAGGAAGTGGACGTGGATAAGCCCCGATGGTTCAACCAGCAATGAGATTGACTTCATCATGACGACTAAGAAGCGAATATTCAATGATGTTGCTGGGGGTTGCCATAATCCCCACGCTTGGCAGACGGCTTGGGGATTGCAGAGTGTTACCACCGTTAACTAAGAGGACGCTGCTGCCCGTCCTCCGGTGGTGCAACATAAAACATTAATTAAGGATTAAAAAATATTCTAATACGCGTTTTTAAAAAAATACAACCGACCTCAACTTCGAATAAATGTATGACATCTTCATATTTTCCAGTAATTTTGATTTAAAAACCAAACTACTGAACCGATTTCGATAAAATGTATATGGAACCACTTCTGAAGTATTATCTACCAAACAAAAAAAGAATCATCAAAATCGATTCATAATTGGCGGAGTAATAGCGTAACATACACAAAAAAAAAGTTGTATCTCGCGTTCTAAAAGATATATTAAATGCTTACAAGAACTTTGTCGAAGTGGGTGACTCGAGTCTGTAAAGAACAATCACTTATAAATTATCAAAGTTTTACTCTTTATGTGATATATTGTAATGTACGGTACAGCTCTCGTTGAAACTAAACAATTGGGCCCAAACTCGAAGGATCTACGACTAGCCGGAGAAGAGTTCCAATATCCACCACACGGAGTTCCATTATCAATCATCACCTCCTAAATTGTTGTATTGTCATCGGAATCCCATAATTATGCTGCAAAATCTCATATCGATACATTTGGATGTAGGTTAAAATCGACTTATCAAATGAATAGCTGGTCCCGCGTAGATAATCTGTCAGATGTTACAAAACTCAGGGGATTTACTAGTTAGCCTTGCTAATGAGGAGATCGCTTTCCCGGGGCATTGTCATCAAATGTTTATAATCAAGTCTAATGTATGAGACTCGATAAATAAACCCAGTGAGCCCAAACTAGAATTAAGGGACTCGATAAAATAAACCAAGCGAGCTCAAACTCAATGGGTTTTTAAGAGACATGATAAAATAAACCAACTGAGCACAAACTCAATGGGTTTTTAAGATACTCGATATAATAAGCCCAGTGAACCCAAACTGGAATTAAGGGACTCGATAAAATAAACCAAGTGAGCCCAAACTCACAGGGATTTAAGGGACTCGATAAAATAAACCAAGCGACCTCAAACACAAGGGGGTTTTGAGAGCCTTCACAATTAACTAAATGATCCCAAACTCAAGGGGTTTTTAAATCGTCGTCGTCACCATATATCACCACGCAGATGGAGCCACGGGCACAGCTAGTAATGAGACCAATCAAAGGAACTATCACTGTATGTGGTAGGTACCCTTATATTCTGCACGGAGTACCGGCCGATGCCGTGGAACTTATATCCTTCTGGGATGTCGATCTTCCGCGGGCTGGTCTGGTAGTTGGCTCTGGCGTCATCTGGCACGTACTCCTCGGGGTTATCCTCTGAAATATTTAATCACATATTTAGCAAAGTGACTTGTACCTGGGGTATGTCCTAAAACTGCATCCAGAACCATCAGAGGACGGGCTGCAGTTATCGGTGAAAGGTGGTGAGCATTCTGCGATCCTCAAGCCGCCTGCCAAGCGTGAGGGATTATGGCAACCCCTCCCTATTAAGGAAGAGGCTTTCGTCCAGCTGTGGACGGCTTTCTGGCTGATAACGTTAGTAAGTGACCAGCAAAGTCGTCTATAACTTGCCAAGAGATAGCGGGCCATGTACGCCAACGTCAATACTTGACATGCGATAGCGGACCCTGTACGCCAACGTCAATACTTGACAAACGATAGCGGACCCTGTACGCCAACGTCAATACTTGACAAACGATAGCGGACCCTGTACGCCAACGTCAATACTTGACAAACGATAGCGGACCCTGTACGCCAACGTCAATACTTGACAAGCAATAGCGGACCCTGTACGCCAACGTCAATACTTGACAAACGATAGCGGACCCTGTACGCCAACGTCAATACTTGACAAGCAATAGCGGACCCTGTACGCCAACGTCAATACTTGACAAACGATAGCGGACCCTGTACGCCAACGTCAATACTTGACAAACGATAGCGGACCCTGTACGCCAACGTCAATACTTGACAAACGATAGCGGACCCTGTGCGCCAACGTCAATACTTGACAAACGATAGCGGACCCTGTACGCCAACGTCTATACTTGACAAGCAATAGCGGACCCTGTACGCCAACGTCAATACTTGACAAGCGATAGCGGACCCTGTACGCCAACGTCAATACTTGACAAGCAATAGCGGACCCTGTACGCAAACATCAATACTTAAGAAGTCATAGCTGGCGTCTGGGACGTCGCTGATGTGTACATCAGCGACGTCCCAGACGCAGGAGGCGCAGGCGCATCCCAGGTCCTCCAAGCACAGACGTCTATGAAATCAAATAAAGGTCCTAATTTATTGAGAATAATGAACAATAAATCTTACCAGGAATAGCTGTAAATAATAAAACATTATTAATTAGCAGACTTCAAAAAAGAAGGAGGTTCTCAATTCGGTTGTACTTATGTTTTTTTAATTTTTGTTACCTCATAACGCCGTCATTTTGTATTTGATAGGATACACTTTCAGATAGGTCCCATAGAAATTTCATCAAAATTGGGTTAGTAGTTTGGTTTTTAAATTGAAACAGCTGGAATAAAGATATCATCCATGTTCGAACGAAATTGCGTAATTTGCTTTGAAGTCAACAGATAAAATAAATAAAACGTTTTATTCACGGATTTACTAAGATAAAGAGAGAGAAAAAAATGAATCAAAATACCAGTTTTTTTTTTCAATTTCTTCCAGTTACAAAATTTAAAAGTTGTTATTATCTTTAACATTTGTAATGTTATGATACAAGCATATTTTTAGGACTTTTTCTCTCTATCTACACTAAACAAGCAAGCGAGACCAATGGCTTTCATACTTACGTGGAACGATTTCTGTAACATACAAATAAATAGTTATTTATATTTTAATTCGTGTTCTTATTGTTATTTATTTATTGCAATAATCACAAATCTTGAATAAAG
This sequence comes from Erannis defoliaria, assembly GCA_905404285.2. Classification (NCBI taxonomy): domain Eukaryota; kingdom Metazoa; phylum Arthropoda; class Insecta; order Lepidoptera; family Geometridae; genus Erannis; species Erannis defoliaria. The sequence continues at coordinate 905,241 of FR990093.1, read as the reverse complement.
GTATTATCAGAAGCACACTAAATAGATTTTTAGGGTTCCTTACCCGAAGGCCCAAATTTTTTAGCCTGAGTGGGAATCGTACCCGCGGCCTAACAGCACAATGTCAACAAATATGTATGTTTGAGTGTTCGTTATTCAACCAGGTAATAACGTCTAAACGGATATGTTTGGATAAATTTAATAGGTAGCTTGTAATTTGGACTCTACTAGCAAACTTAAACTTAGTAAACTTTGGAAGCTACTTTTTATCCCAGGAATCCACACTTCCAGTTAAAAATAAAAACAAAGCATGAATACTATACCATCTCCTAGAATCAACAAAAGATAGAAAATTATAAATTATGAATCTCGTAAAAATTTGTTCGAAATAGTTATAAGTTATCGAGACTTAATGGATTCCAGATAGAAATTAGAAAGTCTAGTCAAACTGAAAATCTATAACAAAGCACGTAATGGCATTCCTGCGTTAGTTCATATATGAGCCAGTTCCTATTCCAGGCAAAGCGTCACACTTAGCCTGGAATGGAACACACTGTGTGTTTACCATTTTTGGTCACCTCTTAAGAATAATAATAGGCTTTAAAAAAATACAACCGACTTCAACTTCGAATACCTGGATAACATATTCATATTTTCTAGTAATTTTGTTTTAAAAACCAAACTACTGAATCAATTTCGATAAAATGTATATGGGACGACCTCTGAAGTATTACCTACCAAACAAAAAATAATCATCAAAATCAGTTCATAATTGGAGGAGTAATAGCGTAATGTACATACAAAAAAAGAAAAAAACGCTACAGTCGAATTGAGAACCTCCGTTTTTGAAGTCGGTTGAAAAAGACATCCACTGTCGTTTTTATGACATTAGTTAGGAAATTAATATTACACTTACTCTCGTATTCTGTAAAACAAAATATGTTTTTAAATTCTCACATATCTTACTTTTTAGGGTTCCTACTTCCAACAGGACCTTACTGCTAAGCCTACATCGTTTGTCTGTCTGTCCATCCGACGTATTATGACCTGTATCTTCCGAAACGTAATAGGTAACCGGTATTTTTTTTTTGCTGAATATGGCGCACAAGCAACAAGTAATAATAATATATTTAAGAGGAGTTCCAAGACAAGAAACGCATTTTAAGAGGGTCATATTAGGGTAAAATCGTTAGTACATAGAAGAGTCAAACTTAGTGTGATTGCAACTAAGACCAAGGTATAGCAACAAATAAACAAACCGGCCAAGTGCTAGTCGGACTCACTACGGGGTTTCCCAACGAAACATAAATATTTAACGCAGTGTGTGTATACATAGTGTAGTAGTACGGAACCCTTGGTACGCTAGTCCAACACGCACTTGGCAGATTTTAGATTTTTTTGACTGTTAGACTGTTTTCATCATTCTTTTATAAACTTACCCTCGGGTTCTGAAAAAGTATTAAAAAATTATTATTATTAAAACAACATAAAATTTAAATTATTTTATTTTATAGCAAATTATTGGATTCGAACTTACTTTCCTCTGAAATAAATTATAAATATTTGAATTAATACTTTTCTTGTAACTGAGTAACGAGATGAGCAAGTCGCTGGCCCGATGGCCTGAGGTTGCTTGTAAGACATTACTGTTATGTCAACCAGAATTTTAAATATGAAAAATGCGACTTTGTCTCCTCCCAGAACTTTGACTAACAACTTAAATCAGTTCTGGGATCTCTGGGTAGGCGTTATATGTTACCAATTACCATCACGAGAGCGTCTTGTTCATTTTATCTGTAGTTTTAATAACCAAATTTGCAACAATAGGGAACCATACTGCGTTTTTTTCCGCTAGGTGGCGCATCCTCGTTGCGGCCATAGTCAACTGTCAATCTCATACATTTTGTTGTTTTTTGTTTTGTTTTTGCAGAAAACATTTAATTTTTAAAGACTCTGATTACCAGGGAAAATCTGCATAAACTGGTTTGTACAGCATACCATTGTGTTGCTTATTAAAGCTCTGTCCAACATAAAATGTAAACAACTATGTAATCTACAAAATCCGAGGGCCCAAAAATTTACAAAGATAAACTAGATTTTAATTCTAATTGGGGGTTAACAAGTATGCAAGGAGGCAGAACAATGGTATATCTATAGCATATAGATATAAGTAACCATAAAACTTGATATGCCACATCCGGACCGCCGCTGGCGCCATCTTCGGAAAGTTTTGCCTGTGGAACGCCATTGGAAAAATTTCCATTTATCTGTCCGGATGTTGGTAGGTAGGTACTCGCGTATAGCTCGTATCTTTCAACTTTAATCTTGGCGAAGTCTGAACGTAGTTGGGGTTTGGTAACATTTTTGTATATAAATGCTGTTTATATCTTAGTTATGTCAGACAGTTATGTTGTGTAATGACAGAGAGACAGTTGTGTTACGTTATGTATTTGGCTTTTTCACTTACCATAGTCGCCTGAAATAATTAATAGTACATTATGATACGAGTGTGCTATGTTGGTCATTACACTAGAGGCGGTATTATGCGCGCGGGCCGCGGGCGAGCGCGATAAGGAAGCCGAGAGTGGAATGACTAACATAGCACAAGAGTTCCATACGACTGTTTTCATCACACTTGCGAGGAAAAAACTAACTTTTTTTGATAATAATAATAAACCACACAGCGAAAACGTCAACAAATATTTGCGGAAAATGGCGCCCAAACCAGCAATGCGCGCGTAGGTTGACATTTACTTCAGCGGCATGAGAACTCTTTGTTGGTATTACAAAATAACTTTACAGTTATTTTTTCTTATGTATTACCCGGCTATATTAAGAGTGCTTCGTATACATACGTCTAATTGCAGTCACGTACAAACTTGACTTTACCGGGTTATACCTATTATAGCACAAGTGCCGTAATGTAAAGTAAAAAGCACGCGTGCGTAATAGCTTGGATTATGAGCCTAAAACCGATGTAATAAGATCCACTTTACGAGCAAGTGTGATGAAAAACAATCTCAGGGTGACGAGCGCAGTACAGTGCGGCGCAGGATTGTTTTCGCAAGGTCACAATTAAAGCACTGCTACTGTTAGCGGCAGGCGTGACGCTTACCACCAGGCGAACGTATTGCTTGTTTCGTCACTAGATTATATATTAAAAAAAACGTCTATCTAAAATCGTATGTTTCGTGTAATCGGGTAATGTACTCACGCCACAGCTCGTTAGCGGGCATGGCCTGGTCCGGGGAGGGCAGGCTGTAGATGTACCCGATCTGGCACGGGTTCCAGTGGTCGCACACTTCGTGCTCCGGGTCCAGCTCCGTCACGAATTTGTACGTCTGTGGTAAAAACAACCGGCTTATTATTTTTCAACCGACTTCAAAAAAGGGATCTCAATTCGACTATTCTTATTCTTATTCGATGTGGGGGCGATAAGTCCTGCACTGACGTCCCGCTAGGGGTGTATTGTGCATTTCCCGCAGCGTCTACCCGAGCCAACTCAGCTCCTTGAAGTAACGGAGCGAGGCTCTGGGCCGCTGGCATAGTAGCTCCAGTGGGTTAGATGGAGGTGTATAAGCATATGATGATGATGAAAAGCAGTCAAGCTGTTGCGGTGACATGGTTTGCGATGAAGGTGCATCATGCAATCTGGTAGCGATTCTCGTTTCTTCTGTAGCTTTACAATGCTACAGTACATGCGCCACAGTTTCACTATCCTGCATGCAGCCACGGCAAAGCGGACTATCCGTGGCTCCCAGTTTGTATAAGTGACTATTCAAGTTGCAATGACCGGTTATGAGGCCTACTAAAAGTCGAAGGTCCTGTCGTTGCAACTTCAATAGATCGTTAGTGATCTTCCCGTTTAGGATTGGGAAAGCGCTTTTAGATAGATAGATAGAAACTCTTTATTGTGCACACCAAAAAAATACAATAGAGAAAGATACACCTTATGAGCTAGTGCCACAATTGGCGGCCTTATCGCTAAAAGCGATCTCTTCCAGGCAACCATAAAGAAGAATGTACACATGAAAAAAGACGGGAGATGCTACAAACACTTTTAAATTATAAATATAAGCGCTTTTAGCATGTTTGCAGTCGTCTTTCTTATCCCACAGATCTCTTTTTCGGTGTGACGGCGCAGTAGCTCTCGCACTCCCATCGCCGATGAATTTCATTCCAATTCGACTATGTTATTTTTTTTTGTATTTATGTTACGCGATTACTCCGCCAGTTATTTATTTTATTTATTTATTGTTCTCAACTAAAACGGCTACAAAAAGCCAATACATTAGTTAATTAGATTAGAGTACAATTAATTAAACAATCAGGTACAAAATGTCACACACATGTTTGACACAATGTCAAATAAGTTAATAAAAATTTGTCAATATAAAAATGAAATAATCATTTTTTTTAATGATAATTAATTATACAACAATTGTAAAATTATGTCTATAAGCTAAATTCATCATCATACACCTTGCACACCTTCTTCTCACAGAACCTCAAACATTCAGACCAGACATCCTTCCATTCATCCGCAATGTCCTTTAAGAACTGATTTTGATGATTCTTTGTTTGTTTGATGTACCGCTCGTGGCGTAGCTTGTCTATGTGATTCTAAACGATCACCGATGTTAAGCAACGGACGGTCCGGTCAGTCTTCGGATGGGTGACCGTGTGTGGCATTTATTTCTGAGCGCTACCGTGGGTCGGATGAAACATTAAATTGTTGGTCCCGGTTGTTTGTTCTAGTTTCTATAACAACCGTCAGCCATGTCAGAGAGCACATTAACTCTGACACTAGGGATGGCCACTCAGCCTATACGAACTTACTTACTTACTAGGTAATACTTTAGATGTGGTCCCATATAACATTTATAGAAATAGAGATTGAGATGTTAGATGTCAAATCTCTTCATGTCCAGTAATTTCTCTGGTAACATTGCCGTTCAAACCGAAATATAGTAATACTTTACTCACCTAGGAAGTAAAAGCAAAGAAGGTTCAGATCTCATGTATATTGTCTCCCGGTGACAAACATGAGATCTGAGGCTACTTTACTTTGACTCCCTAGTATACGATTTTACGTGCCTCTACGGGAAGGAAGTAATTCCTTTCGCTCCGCGTGGCGAGGCTAAAGTAACCACTTTAGACCCTTACTTAGTAAAATATAATGTCACCAAACGCATATTTCTTCTCATGTGTAATCTTATTAATGTAATCTAATTCTAAATGTATCTTTATCTTTAGAAAAAAAATGTGGCGTTTACTGGTCCTACCTTATCGGGGTAGTATCTGTAGTGCACTACTACGTCATCTGTGTCTTCCAGCGCGCACTTCCCAGTGGTATAGTTGAGTGAAGTTCTCTCGAGCGGCGCGCAGCCAATCACAGTGCTTCCGTTACGGGGAAGGTCGGGGCCTTCGATCTTGTGGCCTGGGGATAAAGCTCAAACTATTTCACCGCATTCGCATATACTATGGAGTGTAAAATAAAAGGAGTAAGGTCTGTCTCTATCATAGAAAAACGAAAGCCCTACTTCTTAGGTAGAACGGCTGTCAAAACAATGTTGTAAAGCAATAGGCTAGATGACTGGTTTTTTTTATTGTCCTATTAAAATGTGGCCCTTAAATATAGCTGATTAATGAAAAGTAAATGAAAATTTTATCAAAAATAAGCAACTTATAAGCATTTGAATATCATGCTAGACAGACAGGCGAAACAGCAAATCGTGACGTCACTTCTCTGTACGTCATATAAATTATATTCTGACAAGTAAGGCGTGACGTCATTTTTTGTTCTGTGGGAAAGGGACAGAGTTGTCTCTAACAAAAACTTTAAACGCTCATATATCAGAATATAATTAACCGATTTAAATTATATTTTATAAATATACTATATTTACTTAAATTCTTCATCAAAGCTATTGGTTTCAACGATATAAACATCAGTAATCTACCCTATTGTATGTAAAACGTAGCCAGTTTTACATATAATTGCACAGAAACTACGACGAAAAAATGCCAATCATTGGTCGCGAATTTAAAGTAAAACGCTTGAAATGCCATTTTGCAACAGATTAAAATTGATCTAATTACGATGAAATGTGGTTTGGTTTCCTACGTGTCTATTTAAATTGTCTTTTTAAGTATTCTCAGTTTAAAAACATGTATATTGGTAGAATTTTCTTATAGCGCATTTACACTTAATGCCGGCTAGCGCGGCCCGTCACATTTCCGTTCTATTCACTTCTCTCTTCAGTGATGATCTCTCATCATCTCTCATCATCTCATCTCTATGATGAAAAAGCGTCCGTCGAAATGCGTTAAATTAGGATGGCGCTAGTGAACTCCGAGAGCCTACAGTGGGAACATGATACCAGCACGCATCGCACAACGCGTTTATCCTTATACTTCCTCCCTTTTCCGCCTGTTGCCTTAGGTCTCACACTGTACAGTTAGCCTAGGGACGTTAGGGAAGGAACAAAGTTAGACATTAGTCTCGTAATCGACACCTAGATTCCGGGGCGACTGATCTGACGCTCCTGTCTGGCGGTAGTTATCTGAGTAATTGGGTAACTATCGCTCTGACAACCGTTAGGCAGGTAGGTTGACTCCCCCTGGTTAGGCAGGCGTCACGTACTACACATTGGTTACCGAGCGACTGCTCCAACCGAAATCCCATCAGGCGTTAGTTAATTCAAGTCATTGGTTGGCTAACGCCTGAACACTGTGACTATAGTAACATTAAGATCTGTTCGTATAGTTACGTGAAGATCTGTTCGTATATTTAAGTGAAGATCTATTCGTATAGTTACGTGAAGATCTATTCGTATAGTTACGTGAAGAACTGTTCGTATAGTTACGTGAAGATCTATTCGTATAGTTACGTGAAGAACTGTTCGTATAGTTACGTGAAGATCTGTTCGTGTAGTTAAGTGAAGATCTGTTCGTATAGTTACCTGAAGATCTGTTCGTATAGTTACGTGAAGATCTGTTCGTATAGTTACGTGAAGATCTGTTCGTATAGTTACGTGAAGATCTGTTTGTATAGTTAAGTGAAGATCTATTCGTATAGTTACGTGAAGATCTGTTCGTATAGTTAAGTGAAGATCTATTCGTATAGTTACGTGAAGATCTGTTCATATAGTTACGTGAAGATCTGTTCGTATAGTTACGTGAAGTACTGTTCGTATAGTTAAGTGAAGATCTGTGCGTATAGTTACGTGAAGATCTGTTGGTATAGTTACGTGAAGATCAGTTCGTATAGTTACGTGAAGATCTGTTCGTATAGTTAAGTGAAGATCTATTCGTATAGTTACGTGAAGATCTGTTCATATAGTTACGTGAAGATCTGTTCGTATAGTTACGTGAAGTACTGTTCGTATAGTTAAGTGAAGATCTGTGCGTATAGTTACGTGAAGATCTGTTGGTATAGTTACGTGAAGATCAGTTCGTATAGTTACGTGAAGATCTGTTCGTATAGTTAAGTGAAGATCTATTCGTATAGTTACGTGAAGAACTGTAAGTATAATTACGGTTGCAGAAGAAGTATCTGGAGTCAGCGACGTAGAGCTCCTTGTCCTCGGCGCTGAGGCAGGAGTCGTACATGACGGGCGTGGGTTCGATGTCCGTCTCGCACATGATCACGCCGGAGCCGTCCGGCTCCTTCGGCGCACGGTTTGCGGGACATCTGTACATCAGACCTGGCAACCAAACAATACCCGTCAAGTGCGAATCAGTGGAAGATAAGATATAGTTTGGCAAAGTAATGAAACAGAAAAAAACTCTACTGGCAGTGCAGTGCGGCGTTAGATTTTGTTCGCAAGTTCACAATTCTGGCACTGATACTGTTAGTAGCAGGCGTGGCGCTTTGCATCAGGCGAACGTCTTGCTCGTCTCGTCACTGGATCGTATAATAATAATAAACTGGCAATAATATGGATAATCACGTCAGGCAATCATCATCCTCTGGCGTAATACAAGGCACTTTCCCCAGAATGCAGGGAAGTTTGCTGGGATGCCATCCACCGGCTGATAATTTGAAATTCTTGTTTAGAATCATGTACCAAACGTTTCTGCTAAATATTATAACTTAAAATTAGCTGGTAAAAGGCGCCACAGCAAACTTCCTTTTAAGGGGAAATACACTGCCAGACCCCTGGACCTGGGTATCTCCTAAACCAGCATATTCCTGACCCACCGGAGGACGGCAGCGTTCTCTTGGTTAACGCTGGAGAGCATTCTGCGTCCTCCGGTGGTTCTAGATGCAGTTTTAGGATTTATTATTTACTAATATATTTGCAACCGACTTCAAAAAAGGAGGTTCTGAATTGACTTTTCTTTTCGTGTATATATTTTTTTATGCGATTACTCCGAATCAATTGAATTGATTTTGTTTGGTAGGTGATACTTCAGAGGTGGTCCCGTGAAGATTTTATCGAAATCGGTTAAGTAGTTTGTTATAAATCAAAATAACTTGAAAATTTGTTTATTGTTTTTACTAGGTAGGGTTTATTTAGTTATAATTTAATTATAGTGTATAGATACTTTAAACGGTCTCTTATATCGATTGATTAATGTTTTAATAATAGTTTAATTTATGTTCAAAAAATATTGTGTATAATTGTATTTTATTTTCAAAGAAATATATCGGTACACCTGTTAAGTTTTTATACTTGAAAAATTAAGATGTCATTGAGGTAGTCGAAATTGAAACTTTTTTTTTTCAAAAAGTGTTATTCAGCAACTTAGAGGAGAGAAGAGAGCTCTCTCTTTCTTCAGCAACTAATTGCAAAAAGAAATATAACCCTTTAAATATCTTCATAGTAATCTTTGGAGGGTTATATATATTAGTTAGCAATTATTTGCTGAAACTAATAACTTAAAAAAAAACAACCGACTTCAAATTAATATGGGACTACCTCGGGAGTGTACCCTCTCAAATAAAAAAAGAATTTTCAAAATCGGTCCACAATTGCCGGAGAAATCGGTGAACATACATAAATAAAAAATACATACCGTCGAACATAGAACCTCCTACTTTTTTGAAGACGGTTAAAAAAGAAAATGACAGAGACATGTCTACATTAAACCTAGATTTATTTTTAAAAAAATGCTCTAGACTCGTAAGAGTCTAGAGCATTATCCAGAAAGAAAATAGGGGAATACGTTTGTAAGGAGAATCACTTGTAATAGAACGGACGCTGCTGTTCGTCCTGCGGTCGTTCTAGATAGAGTTTAAGGATAATTATAGATACTGTTCGATCCCAGCAAGCAAATGAGGGTAGGTGGAAATTTAGCTCCATCAATTGTTATTTTACTACCCTTCATATGGTAGAAGCTCTTAGCGACTCGGATGAGACGCACGCCGCGCTCGTATCTCTCGCCGCGCGTGAGTTCATCCTACCATAGAAGACTCCATTGGAACCACAGTGTCCGTGACGTTGTGCTGTGTGCTTACTGAAGATTTGGACTTAATTTCACTAGCAGTTTGGCCATGCTAGATTGTTCCGTGGTTCGCGACGGATGTTTGGGTGGTCGTGGACTAAAGGTTGGTGGAATTTCCAAAATACCTTCGTAAGCTTGCAGGGGTAGTTACATCTGTTCCTCACCTGTATCTCTATGCACCTCATACAGTCCACTTTAAAATTAAATACACCCGAGGCTGTACGTGTATCGTACAGATACCGACCCTTCCTAATGATGAGTGGGGGTTTGTTCCTGATCTCGGCGATGGTGACGCCCTTCTCCCCGTTCTGGATGGCGGTCATGACGCGCTTGTACAGCGTCGTGCGGCGCTCCTGCTCCGCTATGATGTACGGCAGCAGTTCTTCCGACAGTACGTCCACTTTCTTCTTGGCGTCTGCGTTCATCTGGCGGGGAACTTTACTTATAGATAATATTTATACTTACGCAGTGTTTCTTCGTGCATGTACAATTATACAGTATGAATAATATGCTTTAAATAAAATACAACCGACTTCAACTTCGAATACCTGATGACATCTTCATATTTTCTAGTAATTTTGATTTAAAAACCATACTACTGAACCGACTTCGATAAAATTTATATGGGACCACCTCTGAAGTATTACCGACCAAACAAAAAAAGAATCATCTAAATCAGTTCATAATTGGCGAAGTAATCGCGTAACATACATTAAAAAAAAACATACAGTCGAATAGGCCAGATGACTGTATTTTTTTTATTGTCCTATTAAAATGTGGCCTATAAATATAGCTGATTAATGAAAAAATATATGAAAATCTGATCAAAAATAAACGATTAAAATTATTTTTTCAATAAACATACTATATTTACTAAAATTCTTCATCAAATCTATTGGTTTGAACGATATAAACATCAGTCATCTACCTTAATGAGGCTCCAGAACCTCTTTTTTTAAAGTCGGTTGAAAATAAAGACGTCTTGTGTAGCGTCTTGTTTAAATGTAATTTTGAATTAAAATTAAATTTAATATTAACTTTTTGTATATTTTTTTATTAATTTTAATTACTTTAATTTATTATTATAATTTATTTTTCTATTGTATCATAGTATATTACTTTTATGAATATAAATCCTAAATATCAGTAGGTGGTTGGCCACGAAAAAATGAACTAGAATAGATACATAAATAATAAACTTGAACCTCTTCCGCAAAACGTGCCCCATCTTAGACCACATAACCGCTTTCCATCAGGTGAGTTGAGATCTTAACGAACAAACTAGGTGGATTGCTGGGCCCTGTTTTATAAAGCTACAAGTCTTGTACTTGTAGTGAAAAACTGGAAACACCGCAAAAAATATTGAGTACGACGTTATCTAAAGCTACAAGACAACCAGTGTACAAACTACAAGTACAAGCACTTGTATATAAGTTAAAGACAAACCATCTACCTGTAACTGGTAACTTGTAGTTACTGGTACAAGAAGCTAGTACAATTGTAAGCTTGTACTTGTAGCTTATAGGGCTTATTAGCTTGTAGGGACTTGGGTATGTCCTTAAACTGCAACCAGACCCACCGGAGGACGGGCAGCAGCGTCCTCTTGGTTAACGGTGGTGAGCTCTGCGATCCCCAAGCCGCCTGCTAAGCGTGGGGATTATGGCAACACCCCTCTATAAAGGGGGAGGCCTTCTTCCAGCAGTGGACGTTTTATGGCTGACGACGAAGACTTGTAGCTTTATAAAACAGGGCCCTGGCATTTGCATCCACCGGTTGCCCGCGACTACATACTTAGCCTGGAATGGGAACTGGCCCTCAGGTGAAGCTGCCGGAATAAACTGTTAGGTGATTGGCGGTAACACGAAAAGGTAATGAAAAATAACTCACACGATCGGCATCTTTGTTGAATTTTATCCCTGTGCCATCCTGAAATAATATTAATAATAATATAATATAAGTAGGTACATTATAAAAATTCAGGGACCGCAAGTACTCCGTGACGGGGGCAAACGTCTTTGGTCACCTTAATTCCTTTCTCCGGCCCCGGGGTAAACAAATCTCTCTGTCAAATTTTCTTCCTAATCGCTGAAATAACAAAGGTCTATGATGAAATTGCCTTAATTAGAGTTTTAGGGACACATTTGCCCCCCTCTGCCCCCGACTTCCACGACCGCTACATAAACTGCTTCTTAAGACCGGCCGCATACGACGAGAAAACCCGATAGAAAAACCGTCCGGTTTCGCCCGAAGGCGCTCCGTGCATACATTTTGTCGATTGTCGACACGGCACCAGACAGGCGCCGGCGTAACACACTGCGCACAATTAACTGGTGCGAGCGAGACGGGCGTCTCGAGAAATTTCTTACGGTGTGCGGGACCTAGTACAAAATGTATGCACGGAGCGCCTTCGGGCGAAACCGGCGGTTTTTCTATCGGGTTTTCTCGTCGTATGCGGCCGGGCTTATAGTCATAGTCACACTAGCATTAGTAGTTCGCAGTGAAATTATCAATACCTGGCGACTCCCAACCAAGCCCCGAGCCGATAAGGTAATTATTATTTTCATCACACTTGCTCGTAAAGTAGACCTTATTACATCGCTTTTAGGCTCATAATCCGAGCTATTACACACGCGTGCTTTTTACTTTACATTACGGCACTTGTACTATAATAGGTATAACCCGGTAAAGTCAAGTTTGTACGTGACTGCAATTAGACGTACGTATACGAAGCACTCTTAATATAGCCGGGTAATACTTACAGTTTTTTTGTAATACCAACAAAGAGTTCTTATGCCGCTGAAGTAAATGTCAACCTGCGCGCGCATTACTGATTTGGGCGCCATTTTCCGCAAATGTTTGTTGACGTTTTCGCTGTGTGGTTGATTATTATCATAAAAAAAATGTTTTTTCCTCGCAAGTGTGACGAAAACAGTCGTATGGAACTCTTGTGCTATTAGTCATTACGCTCTCGGCTTCCTTATCGCGCTCGCCTGCGGCTCGCGCGCATAATACCGCCTCTAGTGTAATGACCAACATAGCACACTCGTATCATAATGTACTATTATTTGTTAAAGGGCTTCCATCCCCTTTACCAATGTGGCTGTTAATATTCTAACTCGATAGGTAATAGTTTTTGCAAGAGCTAATAAACAACTATTACTTTGTGACTAGCTCTGAAATCGCGAAGGAATTCAATGGCATATGTGTACCAAACCCCAACTGGGCCAGCGTGATGGAATGGTCCACTCGCCCTTCGTGGCAGTGCCGTAACTAGGGCGGTGCCAGCGGTGCCCAGGCACAGGCCGCAGAAATTACCAGACCAGGATTAAGCATGGCCAGACCAGGGTCATGGATGGGCGCAGGTATACAACGTGTCACAAAAAGGTATAAACTATACTGAAGGTATGTATATAATCTTCATTATGAACAACTTATACTATTCAAATTCTTTATTAGCATGACAGATTTAACTTTACAGACTAATCTAAGGTATTATATCTATCCATTCATAAAAATTAAACACTTAAGCTTAAGTATATACAATTGCCAATTAACTAATTTTAAGAACCTATATATTACATACAACTAAAAACAAAAAACTTAACGTTATAATAAAATAATTTTAAAAGAAAAAGAAAACATACTTAAATTAACATACTCTCTAATAAATTCTATTCAATAAGCTCACAATATTGGAGACTCCTTTTTATAATTATGTCCCATCTGTCGGCGAAGACATCAGTCTGAGGAAATTCGTTAAGAAGCTTATTGAGGTGCCTTTGTGCACTAACTTTGGCGCTAACCTTGAAATCGCGGAAGTTCCATAAATGTTGTCGAAGATAAATTAACTTTTTGTATGGAGCAGCTGGCCCCATAGTAAAAGTTGTTCATATTGATGAGTACATAAGTACCCTTCAGTCTTCAGTACATATTCAAAGGCTAATTACGACACTGCTTTGAGGTAGAACTGTGTGGTAGCCCGCTGGCCCGGTTAACCACCACCACCACCCCCCCCCCCCCTAGATCCGGGGCTGTTATGCTAGGTCTCTGAATATATCGTTGGGAATATTATTGGCATTTAGTAAAAAGGATCGTACTCACCACGGCCTGCCTCCGCACGATGTTGGCGAGGTACCGCCCGCGTCTCGTCGCTGGCAGCAGCACGCTGCCCATCTGCACCTCATCCCCTTGCTGACCAAACCAACAACAATAAGAAACAATAACAACAAAACTACAACAATAACAATATTACAAGAAACAAGAAGAATAGAGAGATTATTTTAAGTTTTTAGCGGTAGGACCACAGACATTGAGATTTTTGATCGCTATGTCTATCATAATTATTAGAGAAATATAATATATATATCGCAAAAAGTGTAGTTTTAAGAGTAAACAAACCTGTCACTTCTCTATAGAAACGGGGAAGTAATATTACTCCACTATGTAATGTTGTAGGTCCAAGACTAAGTATTATATCGATTTGTCTCTTCATTATCTAGTATTGTAAATTGATAAAAAAAGTAAAAAGCTAAAAACAAGAGTTATGAGCCAGGAAACATCTTGTATTTTAGCTCAATTTTAACGCCACATTGGACGTAAATAAATAACATAAGGAATACGAAAACTCTAAAATAATGTATCAAGCGCCATAGTTTAGTCCATCAAAATTTCAAATAACTTTAGTTGGAATAAATTAGTTCAGTAGTTTATTCAACACAATCCTGTAGCCAATGGTCGTCACGAATAAATATGCGCACTCATTTCTCTTTCTTTCTCCCTTTCCCACACTTTGGTTGATGAAGAGAGCATGCTTTTTAGCCACGCCCACCGATGAGTTCGAGCCGTCGTCGGGCGGTGCACCCTACCATGTTGTACGCGAAAGAGGATGTAAAATACTACGTATATTATATTGTACGCGTTGTATGTGTACCTCTTTGATAAATAATATGTCTAGATAGACTGATGGATCCTGAACGCGTCGAAAAAAATAGCGGTTAACTGTTAGCCTCTTATGCACGCCCACTATAACAACGACAATGGTGCAACGCGAGTGTAAGACATGGCTGTCACGCACACTAGTATAATAATGTTGGCCTGTTATTTTTCGTTCATAAACAGTACGAGACTCTATCATATAAGACATATTATTTATCAAAGGTGTACCTATTTCAGCGCATTCCACTGTTCAGAAGTTCGTACAATGAAAGTAGAACTAGAAATTTTGATATTAATTAAATTGAATGGACTTACCGGAGGGTATCCACTCCTAACAAATATCAAAAGATTTAAGAAATAAACACACAGTCTCAGTCTGACGGCCATCGTCCCAACACGTCTACGCACTAACTGCATTCGGCGTCCAATCTAGTTCGAATGCTGTTAAAAATAATTGGCCATTTGCAAAACTAAAGGAGATTAGTGAAACCTTAATGAAAATTGGTTTTACGTACCTACCTAGTCTCTGCCACAGACCTGTGGCTACGGCAGAGCCACACACACATATTACATTTACACCGCAGAAAAACTATAGTATAGGTACTTACTCGTAGTACCTAAGTACATAACCAATGGCTAGGCTACATACACCGCGCGTTCCACTTGAATTCCCCATTTCAATCCTCCAGGGGATCGAAAACACTGTGCAGGTACCTAGTACCTACGTAAGGGAACGTACCCATATTACGTGACCCATTTTGTACAATGTTTTACCCCCTGGTACTACATGGTAAAACATTGTACAAAATGGAAGAAATGGCAATGGTTTTGGTGGCTCAGTGACCACCCTTAATATATTATGCCAAGACCCCGTTCCCCCCTCTAATGTTCACTAAGTAATTCCTAAATATGGTTTTATAT
This sequence comes from Erannis defoliaria, assembly GCA_905404285.2. Taxonomy (NCBI): domain Eukaryota; kingdom Metazoa; phylum Arthropoda; class Insecta; order Lepidoptera; family Geometridae; genus Erannis; species Erannis defoliaria. The sequence continues at coordinate 889,953 of FR990093.1, read as the reverse complement.
CAATTACGCAAAATAAAGTAAATAAAAAACTGCCTCATTTTTGTCTTCTTTATTTATAAGGCGCTTGACGCGTGACGCCAAAAGTGCGTGCTTACCTATTATTAATGTAAAAAAAAAGTGAGTTTAAAAAGCGCTAAACGCTGCGCGCCATATAAATATTTGAATATAGCTCGAAAGAGCGCGAAATTTCACTAGATAATAATGACTATAATAATATGACAATAATAACCGGTGGATGCAAATGGCAGGTTGTCGTACAGTGTGGCGGTCTAAGGGGGAGACCTACGTTCAGCAGTGGACGTCTCCGGGGCTGATGATGATGATGATGAATAATGACTACGTGACGAACACCTAAGACCACCCCCAACCCTCCGTGCCCAAGCGAAGTATTTTGAAGAACGGGTCACGTAGTATGTGTACGTTCCATAAGCTACTAATACTATATTCGAATCGACTTGATTCCACTTTGTGCGTAGATAGGTACTGCTAAATACTGGAATGCTCTTCGTAAGTAAGTTTCCTAATCGTAAGTTTCCCGGTAGATATAATCTGAATGTCTTCAAGTCGCGAGTGAATAAGGCTTCTAAGGCAAGCGTGGAGACCATAGCAGTAGACCGCATCTTAACCACCACTTACGTTACCAGTTATTAGTAGATAGTTTGAATTTTATTTAACTTATATACAAGTGCTTGTACTTGTAGTTTGTATACTGGTTGTCTTGTAGCTTTAGAAAACGCCGTACTCAATATTTTGTTGCGGTGTTTCCAGTTTTTCACTACAAGTACAAGACTTGTAGCTTTATAAAACAGGGCCCTGATATCACAGGTTGACGAGCGCAGTACAGTGCGGCGCAGGATTGTATTCGCAAGTTCACGCTACTGTTAGTGGCAGGCATGACGCCTACCACCAGACCATCGTAATGTTCGTCTCGTTACAAGATTGTATAAAACCCCAATCTCTCTACGCCTCCATCAGTACGCCATGCCGACAGTTGGGAAACAATGCCCTAAGTCAACGACGGTGATAATGGAATGGACGAGCCCAGCGCTTGCAAATCGATCAAAATTAACAAGACAACACAATCAAGCATACCTAGCTAAAAGTATGCATATTACATTTGCCGGAAAATAAAGATAGCGAATCTAATTACTGCATGACAAAAAGAGAACACATGTACATGTATTAGAAGTTTGTATTGTCGTATCGTACGGCTCACATGTCAAAAAGACAGAGTATGACTGACGCGAGTAGAGAGCTGGCGCTCAACATTTAGTCACAAAATCCGTGCGCTTATTTCCCGTCCATTCATCTTATCATTGTCACTGCCCTAAGCCACGATTATCTCATTGCTTTGAAGACCATAAAACAACTAAGTATATAGCTTTTTTATTTATGTGTATACGAAAAACATTTCTGATAAGAAATGTTGAGAGCATGGCTTGTAAAACACGTTGCGCATTTATATTGGGTAAGTCGTTCATTTTTAATGCCATGAGGCGAGCAAAGCGGTTGCTTGGTGTTAAGCGCTGACTGGATTGAGGATCTGAGATTGAAGAGGCCAGATTTCTGTCTAATTAGAGAAAGAAGACGCCATAAAATTGTTCTGCAGCCAGCTCCATCACAGACCAACACTGCACATCACATCCTCGGCAATAGAGTCGTTTATAATTGGAACAAGTTGCCTGAGGATATAATTTCATCCAAATCCTTAAACGCGCGTGCAAAAAAGGAGAAGATAGACTAACAGCCAAATACTGAATTTCAACACTGTTTTATATAGGCACATCAGCATAATGCTGCTCGCCTATCATTAAATAAATGAATCATTGGGGAGATTTTTTGTTTAATAATCCCCTTCCGCCACTCAAATGCGATGTTAAGGGGTTTTTTATTGTCAAAAAGTCTAAATTCCCTTTGCAATGGGATCACATCCCATTTCCCCATTTCATTCACATTTCCGGAACGAGGATATTCGCCAAAGAACCAAGCAAAAACCCTTGCAGGGTTTACAAGTTGAAGTGGCAATGGGCAGGCCACATCGCTCGAAGAACTGATAACCGATGGGGAAGAAAGGTTCTCGAGTGGCGACCGCGAACCGGAAGACGCAGCGTAGGCGCGGCCTCTCACTAGGTGGACCGACGACATTGTAAAAGTCGCGGGCAACCAGTGGATGCAAATGGCAGGTTGTCGTACAGTGTGGCGGTCTAAGGGGGAGGCCTTCGTTCAGCAGTGGATGTCTCCGGGCTGATAATGAGATCACATCATCAGCCGGAGGACGTCCTCTGCTGGACGAAGACCTCCCCCTTTTTAAGGAGGGATTGCCATAATCCCCACGCTTGGCAGGCGGTGTGGGTATCGCAGTGTTACCACTGTTAACTTAGAGGACGCTGCTGCCCGTCCTCCGGTGGTTCTGTTGCAATTTTAGGACAACCAGGTGCATGGGATGGTCGCATGGGATCGTCCATTTGTTGCACTAGTTTTAAGTCTTTCTTTTATATTGTCTTTAACTTTGGAGCGAACAATAAAGAATAGGGAATATGCGTGTTTTTTTATTGACTCACAAAAAACCAGACTGGCAACAAAACAAATCATCGAAAGTTAATTTTAATAAGTGCACAAATAACGAAGTTATAAACATTTTAGTTTCATGTTAGACAGGGAGGGCACTATACTAGGTTTATGACGTCAAAGTTCACGATTCCAAACAAACTGTATACTAGCACGTGTTTTGCTAGAAAGGGACAGATGACTCCCTCCCAAATACTTTGAACGCTTGTATTTCAGAACTTTACCAGCCGATTTCAATTATTGTTTCGACGTGAGCATCTGATTCAGTTAAACTCTCCATTTATCCTATTATCTTTAATAATTGAAACACATGCATATTCCCAATTGCTTTGTCGTGCAAGCGGAGGGTTGATCGTCCAGCTCCATTAGCATAGGGCCTCCATTAGCATAGGGCCGAGGCAGATGGCATAGCGAGAGAATACCCAGTACTGGGACAAGGAAGGCTGAGGATGACGATGATGTATCGTATCTTATTGTTTTTTTTTCTGCTGTAGATTCGGGAGGTCTATCTGAGATTGATCTGAGAGTGGTTTCCACCAGGGAAGTGGAGGTAGTTCCAATTCTCCTTTCTACAAAATGAACCTTTGCCTGGAAGAGATCGCTTTTAGCTATCAATCAATCAATCAATTTATTTATTGACACAAAGTGGTAGGTACATAAATACTTATGAAGCCACTGGTTCCCGAACTAGAGTTACACTGTATTTCGGAGACCAGAGTCATCTTCCATTTTTATGTCTTTTTCCTGGATGAGATCGCTTTTAGCTATAAAGCCGCACATTACACATTACCACCATTCCTAAGTAAATTTTACTGTTGTGATAAGCATGACTGTTATCATTTCTTTTGGTGTTTACAATATAATATAATATAATACAACTTTTCATCACACTTGCTCGTAAAGTAGGTCTTATTACATCGCTTTTAGGCTCATAATCCAAGCTATTATACACGCGTGCTTTTTACTTTACATTACGGCACTTGTACTATAATAGGTATAACCCGGTAAAGTCAAGTTTGTACGTGACTGCAATTAGACGTACGTGTACGAAGCACTCTTAATATAGCCGGGTAATACTTACAGTTTTTTTGTAATACCAACAAAGAGTTCTTATGCCGCTGAAGTAAATGTCGACCTGCGCGCGCATTGCTGATTTGGGCGCCATTTTCCGCAAATGTTTGTTGACGTTTTCGCTGTGTGGTTGATAATAATCAAAAAAAAATTGTTTTTTCCTCGCAAGTGTGACGAAAACAGTCGTATGGAACTCTTGTGCTATTAGTCATTACGCTCTCGGCTTTCTTATCGCGCTCGCCTGCGGCTCGCGCGCATAATACCGCCTCTAGTGTAATGACCAACATAGCACACTCGTATCATAATGTACTATTATTGCACACCAGATATATAGAACAGCTTACAACTAATCAGGGTACATTACTCGGCAGTACAAGAGGCGACCTTATCACCTTCAGCGATTTCTACCAAGCAACCTTTACAATAAAGAGTTTATTTATCTATCTACATTTGTTTCAGCCACAGCCCCCCTCATCCTCGGCTTGAAGCTACAGGTGGATGGCAAAATGGACTTCGGCCCAAAATGGAACTACGAATACCGTATAAAACCACTAGAAACCGACTCATACAACCCGTCTAGGACATTCACTGCCATGGACAAGCAAAAACAAACTTACGTAAAAGAAGACAACGAGCAGCCACGCTTTATCGATATTATCATCAAGAACAACAAGTCCAACCCGCGTTTGGTCCAAGTGGCTGAAGCTCATATATTCGATCACAAAGATAATAGGAAAAGGCACCGAGGCAGTAAAACAGCATCAGATGGCTTTCCCAAAATTATATCTGATGCTAGCAAAAGCATTAAACACAAATATAACAATCATAACGAAAGCGAAGGTCTACCCATTAAATTTTCCGACGAACACACTTTTAAATTCTCAGACGAACACACCGAAACACCTAACAGACCTAACATCAACAAGCTTACAAAAACAGGGAAATTCGTTCACCATTTAGTTCGATTCGCTGGCGATGTCGATGCCCCAAAACCAGTACAAATTGAAGAATTTAAAGAAGCGCAGCTGGATGTTACTGAAGAAAAAAACAATTACAGAGCCACGGTCATGACGCCAGAAAAGAAAAGGAAACACAAACGAAATCGCACAAAAAAGAATGATACCAAAATAGTATCAGATGCCAAAGAAATTTCTAATAATCAAGTTGTTACTACTAAAATTGTGACTATGGAAAAATTCCCAGCGGTAACAGCTGCCGATACTTCGTTTACCGGCCAGGACTTGTATGTAAAACCGAGGCTAGTAAAAGACGACCCAAAGATAAAAGAGTTCACCAAACACATATACGAACAATCGATAAAAACATTCCAGAGTATAAAAGAGAAAATGAACAACTACGAAATGAGAAAAGAAACTGACCACCTTATGAGAAGCTACGAAGAGAGGTTTGGTGATTTCGTTAGACAAACGCAAAATCAGAAGATCAGAACCAGAATGGGCGGTCAAAAGGTGATTCTAAATACACTCGACACGTCAAACAGAATCTTGGATCGTCTGGTCAACTTTATGATAGGGAAAATGGACAAGAAGGGGGTTCTAAGAAACTCTGGCATTGAAAACGTGATTTTAAACGAATTGAATAAGAAAAAGGAGTTGGAAAACAAACACATTTGCAGTAAAATGCAAATCTGCCCGACCAGTGACAGTTTTTCTAAATTCGCAGTAGACATATTGGGTACCATTCTGAGTTCAGACGACAAAAAGGTCATAGAAATGCGCGACGCTTGCACGGAGGTTCTTAAAAACACAGATTTCAGTAACATTTTCGATCCCGACACACAGAGTCGCTTCAACAAAGGCATAAGCGATATAGAGAAATACGATATTGGGACGATGAGACCAATATTTTTCATTATGAAGAATATATTCTCTTCCAAAAACACTCCAATAAAAGTCGTGGGCAAAGAAGACGGCAGAGTCAACAAGACGTTATCATTTTTAGAAATTTTAGACACTTGGGATAGAAGACTTCCTCCAAACGAGCAAAACATGTTAGAATGGAACGATATGCGGAACAGTTTCAAAGAATGGAGTATTGGAAAGAGGAAGGATGCGATAGATTTAGTACAACATTTTACAAACCACGCCACTAAAGCCATCACCAAGGAGGACTCGAGGGCATTTGATAGACATATAAATACTATTTTAGGGTATTAGCATTAGTTTAATTATTTTTCATCACACTTGGATCTTATTACATCGGTTTTAGGCTCATAATCCAAGCTATTACGCACACGTGCTTGTTGCACTTGTGCTACAATAGGTATAACCCGGTAAAGTCAAGTTTGTACGTGACTGCAATTAGACGTATGTATACGAAGCACTCTTAATATAGCCGGGTAATACTTACAGTTTTTTTGTTATACCAACAAAGAGTTCTTATGCCGCTGAAGTAAATGTCAACCTGCGCGCGCATTGCTGGTTTGAGCGCCATTTTCCGCAAATCTTTGTCGACGTTTTCGCTGTTTGGTTGATTATTATCAAAAAAAAGTTTGTTTTTTCCTCGCAAGTGTGATGAAAACAGTCGTATGGAACTCTTGTGCTATGTTAGTCATTACGCTCTCGGCTTCCTTATCATATCTAGCATAATACCGCCTCTAGTGTAATGACCAACATTAGCACACTTGTATCATAATGTACTATATTTATTTCGAGTCACAAATATATTTAAAAGAAAACAAAAAAAAACAAATTGTCGTCACATTTAATCGAATATCCCGCCCCTCACTGTTCTGGCGCAGTGTACAATACTGGTCACTGGCAGCATTGCCACGCTGAATAGCAATGGCTAGTGCATAAAGTGCTAATGGCAAGTGTGGCGGTCTAAGGGGGAGGCCTTTCAGCAGTGGACGTCTCCGAGCTGATGATGATGGTGGTCATTATATTTTATACCAAATCGACAACATGGAATAAACGACGTACTTTCTGAAGTCGGTTAAAAAACACATACTATTATCGAGTCGCCACAGAAAATAGTTACAAGTTCCGATAAGAAACGTTATTTGGAATAGTAATAAAACTGTATTCTTATGAAACATATTTGTGTTTGTATTTTATATATATCCACTTATATATTTTTACAAATACAAAAAACATTCACCCACACTGATCTGCATTATAATTAAAATGCCTTCTTAGCTCTAAATAAACCTAACTTGTTCTTAATATAGGGTTCTTAAAATATTTACAGAACGTAAAAAAAAACAATAGTTTATTTACGGGATATAGAATATGTTTAACAACATAATCACGGTAAACATCCCGTAAAGGGTTAGTTCTAATCAGTTAACAATGAACATCCTTTTAAGGGGACATTCTGTACATCAAAACAAACAACTTTTACTATGGGGCCAACATTGAAATCTCGAAAAAATTATCAGCTGTTCCATGCAAAAAGTTCATCGACCTTGGGCAAAATGTATGGAACAGCTGTTTTTTTGCGATTTTAATGTTGGCCCGTTATTAAAAGTTGTTTGTTCTAGTTTCTATAACAACAACCGTCAGCCATGTCAGAGGCCTTCGGGCGGCACATTAACTCTGACACTAGGGCTGGCCACTCAGCCAATACGAACTTACTTACTTTTTTTTAGTAAAAGTTGTTTGTTTTGATGTACAGAATATACCTTAAAAGGATGCTAACTGATGAAAACTAACCCTGTATAGAAATAACAGTGTTTTAAAAAAATACTTATTTTTTTCGGTTTAATGACGGACTTGGTGACAAAATTATCTAATTTAAATATTATAAATGTGAAAGGTTGTATGTTTGGAAGTTTATTATTCATCACACAACTCACGTTTCCTTCACCGAAGCCAGTGGTATGAAACTCCTTAAACTCCAAAGAGCTACGGGTACGGGCCCAGGATTTCAACCTGTGACCTCACTTTTTCAAGTCGAGCGGTCTCCCAACTAGGCTTGTCTTAATGATCCACTTCTATATTAAATCAAAATCAAACATCAACCTATTCTAACGTCACTTGGTATATCAAAAACTGTCAAGCCACGAGTCATCATCAAATACAAAAAAAAACACCCTCCTTCTAAGGTAGTCGGACAAAGATAAAGAAATACTTATTTCATCCATTTATACATGCAAATAAGAGATATTAACGTCACTTTAATAAAGTGTTACAACACAACGTTACAGAGTGCGCCACCGACGCTTATACGAGGCTCCGCAGAACGGTATCACTAAGCCGAATGGAGTTCATTGTCCTCATTATTGTTAACAACTTAATATCAGACAGAAGAGTCCTACCGCTGAAAAGAACGGAAATGTGACGGGCCGCGCTAGCCCGCATTAAGTGTAAATGCGCTTAATGACAATTCTAACAATATACATGTTTATTAAACTGAGAATACTCAAAAAAGACAATTTAAATAGACGCGTAGGAAACCAAACCACATTGCATCGTAATTAGGTCAATTTTAATCTGTTGCAAAATGGCATTTCGAGCGTTTTACCACAGAATAAATAATAGTACTATTACTTACAGAAAGTTAACTCCGTAAAGTAATTGAAATAAATAAGGACTCTATCTACTAGGCAATAAAGTAGCAATTCAACTCGCACAGCGCTGGATACCGCTCGCTATATTCACCTAGATATACCGCTCTCTTTCTATCACGTATGCTTAGTGCGACGAGGCTAGCGTGCGGGCGGCCACTGACTTCTGCCTTGCATTGTCCTCCCGGACGGAGCGCCGGCCGAACAGAGACACCCCTCTGCTTTTACTTCAAATGCGCGACCAATGAATGGCATTTTTTCGTCGTAGTTTCTATACAATTGTATGTGAAACTGGCGACAGCGGTTTTCCATACAATTGCTTTACGCCATTGTTTTGACAGCCGTTCTAACTAAGAAGCTAATGATGAAATCAATTGCTATAGTAGGGAATATGCAAATGCATGTGTTTCAATTATTAAAAATAACAGGATAAGTGGAGAGTTTAACTGAATCAAATTCAAATTTATTTATTTTCTTAACATTTTTTTTTTTAATTTACCTCATTGCTGTGGTCCCACACTAGGCACAAAGCCCGTATTGTGGAGACCGAATCTGATGTTTACATTAAAAAAAAAATGAAATCGGCTGATAAAGTCCTGAAATATAAGCGTTCAAAGTATTTGGGAGTCATCTGTCCCTTTCTAGCAAAACACGTGTTAGTATAGAATTTGTTTGGAATCGTGAACTTTGACGTCATTTGCTAGTAAAGAGCCCTAACATGAAACCAAAATGTTTATAACTTCGTTATTTATGAACATATTAAAATTAAATTTAATTTTCGATAATTTGTTTTATTGCCAGTCAGATTTTCTGTGATACAATAAAAAACAAACATGCATAATTCCCAATTATAATTTTTTACATAATGTAAATGTAATTATTATATGGTAAGAACTCCTTTCGTCTTAGTGCTACCGTTTCACGTCACCTGTATAACAGATATAAACACAAAGATACCCACAAATCTAAATTGGTACTATTTATGTATTAAAGTTACTTTATACATTACTAACTAATTAAGTCAAAACTTAAAACTATTCCAGATAGAAAATACAAAACATAACAGAATATTCACTTTGCATATACACTTATATGTATAATCATATAAATATACTATTATCAATATTACTATAATTATATTCTGGTGAGTTACATAACTTTGTAAAGCGTCTAGCAAATTATATTCCATAGTAATAAATACAAGTTAAATAAGCTCTTTGTAATTACCTCTTTACAAGGTCATATCAACAGTTGACATAATCCTAGATCAAACGTACATATTTTCACCATAATATGTATGGGATATAATTTGCTAGACGCTTTACAAAGTTATGTCGTCTTTTTGTTAACATAACAAGTACATAGTATAACTAAATATATCAGGATATTCTAAACCTACTTTGGGATAGTTTATTTTAAATTGAAAATATATTTGTTACGTTGCGTCGTAGATAGAAATTAAATGTTATAAGGCGAACTTACACCGGTTCAGTGATTGTAAATAGTTTTTTTTTAAATGTATGTTAACTTTAGTTAAGTCTTTGTAAAGTCAGCAATTTTTTTTAAATTTCAAATATCAAAATTATACTCTTCATCGGATACATTATCAAGATCTAGAGATTTCAAATCGTTTTGATTACTAATGAGTGCTTCTAAACTGTCATTATTTTGTTCACTGAAACTTTCATTCGTGATGCCTACAGGAGAGTATTTTTTAACAAAATCATCAGTTTCACCATCCAAACAACTGTTTTCAGCCATCACATCACTATGTTCACCAACCACACCCTTATTTTCACCAGTCACATCACTATTTTCACCAATTTCATTACTCTGAGGTACTTCCTCGCCAACCGTGTTGCTCTCAGGTTCACTCTCGCCTATCTGTGCATCCAGTTCCGCCATTAACAGTTTATCTTCATCATCTAGATAATTTAGGTTAAATTTGTCAACACTGGGCACGTTTTCAGTGTCAAATAACTCATTTTCAGTGATCAAACTTTCTTTTGAATCCACCAACTCTGGATCAGCATTTTCGTTTTCAGTCTCGTTGATTTTGGAAAAACGAAAGTCTGTTTCAGTGGGATTGCTTTCTAGACAAGTTTTCGTGGTATTGGAATGCCTTGTGGTATCATCTTTATTCGGTTTGTTATTTGTAACATATGATGTAACATCTTCTACGTTGGAATTGTCAGTTGCAGTGCACAAAGCTGCATCTTTGTCATTCGTTTCACCGTTTGTCACACATAAATCACCGTTTTCAGTTATTCTATCATCCGTTTCGTGAGATTGAGTTTCAACTTTTTTGTCGTTTACATATTCTGTTGTTTGACTTGTATCAGGTGGTCGTAAATCAATGTTAGTGTCAATTTTATTATCTATGTTTGAAACAAGTGGTTTCTCTACTGTTTCACTCATTTCAACATCACTAGAACCGGCACACTTGCTCTCATCTTTGCTATTAGTTTCCGATTCACTTTGTTCAACATCCATAAATCCTAATGCTTGTACGTTACTATTTTCCACTTTGTCTTCATTTGGTAGAGATTCGTTATCATTAACGATGTCATTACTAACTATTTGACCATTTATTGGACTCTTTGCACTGGTCTCGTTAATTTGATCAACATCATCGTCTGCTGTTATCAAATCATTATTTTTTGTAGTTTTAGAGTCGTCACTAAATTTGTCAGGTAATTCTGGTGTACTAATTTCATTTAACCTCGCTTGACAATCTGTTGTGAATTCTAAGCTATCATTGGTTTGTCGTGTATCAGGCTTTTCGTTCATGCTCAATGCACTTTGGACATCGACTTCATTTTGATCACTGGTTTCTATTCTATTCAGATTCATATCTTTTGAATCGTTATCATTATTACATATTCTATCATTGTCAGTACTTTTAGGTTTATCTACAAGCTTGTCCATTACTTTCGTTTCATTTTTAGGCTTTGAATTACCAGTCAAATTTTTTAAGCAATGAAATGAATCAGTGCTGTCACTCTTATTATCTAAGCCCTTGTCCAATATACTATCAGAATCGTAATTATCCGAGACATTTGACTCTTTCGCTAAATTATCGATTATATTATCGATACTGCTTCCAATGTCTTCATGGAAATGGATACCCAGAATCGAATTTAATCCAATTTCCGCTTTGACCTTTCGTTTTTTCCGCGGAACTTTTCCAAAACACTTCGGCGAGTATAAAGTTTTCAGTGCAATAATAGATAGACTATCGACAGATTTGTTCGGACTAGACAAATTACCATCACTTTCGCTGTCAGAGTCCCAATGGACCACATCCACATTAGTTTCATCTCTGTTCAAATATTCTTCTTTTATTTCGTCTTTAATGGCGACCATGCGGTCGAAGGCAGCAGGTTCTGGTTTGACGTCGCACATGGACAGGTATGGGTAGGTGCAATTGAAGTCCAGGCCGAATTTCTGAAATGCGAGTATGACAAATAAATTCATTGCTAGACAAAAATTATACTTTGCTTGATATAGTCGTTATTTGATTGGTACCTATTGTCATTCGGACCTGGGTATGTCCTTAAACTGCAACCAAACCCACCGCAGGACGGGCAGCAGCGTCCTCTTGGTTAACGGTGGTGAGCATTCTGCGATCCCCAAGCCGCCTGCCAAGCGTGGGGATTATGGCAACACCCCTCTATATAGGGGGAGGCCTTCGTCCAGCAGTGGACGTTTTATGGCTGACGACGACGTACGTATTGTCATTGTGCAATAGGGAATATGCATGTGTTTTTTTTATCGATTCACAAAAGCGCTGACTCGCAACAAAATAACACATCGAAAATAGTTTTAGTTTCATGTTAGACAGGGAGGGCACTATACTAGGTTTATGACGTCAAAGTTCACGATTCCAAACAAACTCTATACTAGCACGTGTTTTGCTAGAAAGGGACAGATGATCCCTCCCAAATACTTTGAACGCTTATATTTCAGAATTTTAAAAGCCGATTTCAATATTTTTTTCGACGTGTTAAACTCTCCATTTAAACATGCATATTCCCTATTCTGTTCCCTAGTTATGGGACCTGGGTATGTCCTAAAAATGCATCTAGAACCACCGGAGGACGGACAGCAGCGTCCTCTTAGTTAACGGTGGTAACACTCTGCGATCCCCAAGCCGCCTGCCAAGCGTGGGGATTATGGCAACCCTCTCTATTTAGGGGGAGGCCTTCGTCCAGCAGTGGACGTCTTATGGCTGGCGATGATATTCCCTATTCTTACGAGCAATTATTAACATGGGGACAGGCCCCAAATAGGAAAAAAACGTAACGAATAACTTCTTACATTTGTATTCATTACGGTCGCAATCGCAAACTCAGGTCGCGCGAGCGGTGAGCGGGCCGAGGGCTAACTGCGTTGGTATAAGAAGTACTCACGCGCGGCAGTCCTCTGACGTCATAGCTCCCCCCGCGGGCGGACAGCAGCGAGTCGCAGCGCACCACCCGCACTCTCGCGGGCAGCATGACGCGCGCCCTGCCCGGCTCCTCGGGTTCCACTGTACACACAACCACACTTTACCTCGACGAAATAACATGAAATACGCTTTAAAAAAATACCGACTTCAATTTCGACTACCTGAATGACATCGTCATATTATCTTCCAGTTATTTTATTTTTTTAATTTAAATTTATTCCATTAAATTTGATTTAAAAACCAAACTAATGAACCGATTTCCATAAAATGTATATCTTCTACCAAACAAAAAGGGAATCATCAAAGTCAATTCATAATTGGCGGAGTAATCGAGTAACATGTATACAAAAACATTGAAAATAAAATTGTTTACAATTTCAACAACTGTCGAGTTCTGTCTCGAGTCTCGACCCGAAAGTCCCGAGACAACTAAATTTACAAAAAGTCCCGAGATTTCGAGACACGAGACGTCCCAGGACCGAAATCCTGATTTTTACACAGCGCCATCTAATGGTTTCATGCATGGATTCAAGGTTATGTTTAGAACTTACTTTTAACTTTACCGGCAATAGCAAATCCTTTATCTTCCGTAGGCAAAAACAAAAATTATAACAAACTCTGTTATTGACCAAGGGAAGCGAAGGTCTCCGAGTCTACGGGGGCAGATTGGAGTTTTTATATATGTTTGAATGTATGTTTGTTGACGACAACTTGCGAATTGACCTGTTACTCACCTCACCAAACATTTTATAAAATACAACCGAATTGAGAACCCCCAACTGTTTTTGAAGCCGGTTAAAAATGCAAATACAGACACTACAAAGTGCGATCCCAAAAAAGACAGCATATCCGAGGAAGTCCCATATAAAATAGCACAGAAGTTGTATGATGCAGCTCTCTCTCATCAGCCAGGAGACGTCCACTGCTGAACGACGGCCTCCCCTTAATACTTAATAGGGAGGGGTTGCCATAATCCCCACGCTCGGCAGGCGGCTTGGGGATCGCAGAATGCTCACCACCGTTAACTGAGAGGACGCTACTGCCCGTCCTCCGGTGGGTCTGGATGCAGCTTTAGGACATACCCAGGTACCAGGTACGGTTTTTTTAAATCACATCTATTCAAAAAGACCTACTTTGTTCCTCGCAAACGGGCCAGAAATGAGCTCTTTTCCGCCCTAGGGAGAGGGTGATTTGAATTTGGAATGTGGATATTGTTAGTAAAAGTTCCAATAACCAAAGAGATCAACCACGGACATTGTATGAACAAGTAACAGGCTATTTGAAAAAGGAAGGCGCGCGAGAAAAAAAAAAAAAAAGTTTGTGAAAAAAAAACAAAAACGCGCGAAATGCATTCCGCCTTCGTTCGTAATTGTTTACTCAAATTCGGATTTTGCGTTGTTTTATTTTATCTCAGTGTATCTTCCTCAATAAACAGTGAGAAGTGAGAGTGAGTAGTGAGAATGGAATAAACGTAGGAACTATTCTTATTCATAAGCTGCACTTACTTATTTTCTCATAGAGGTGATAAAAAGCAGAGTGTCCACCTCGGGATCAACACTATTTTTAGGCTCGAGTACTTTGAATCCCACGCTACGCTCAGGGTTCTACGCTAGAATCCTTCACTACGCTCTGGATTCAAAGACACATCCTCGCCTTAAAAATAGTTGTTTCCTCCCTTGGTAAACAATCTACTATTACATTCTTACCTTTCCTCTTGGGGGTGCACCTTATCTCGTGTGTAGTTAAGCTCTTCAGTGAAGCGAAGGTCCGCTTGCATGTTGGACATTTACCTACGATATATAATAATTATTTTACTTCCCTTGAAGACAAACAAAGCATTATTATAAACATCAGACGTGTAAGCATGAAGGTAACTTAAAGTAGTAGTAGACAATGTAATGGTGACAGATATGGCAAAGGAGTAAGTGTGACAGTGCCTTGTCTTAAAGGAGTAAGTGTGACAGCGACTTGTCTTAAAGGAGTAAGTGTGACAGTGCCTTGTCTTAAAGGAGTAAGTGTGACAGCGACTTGTCTTAAAGGAGTAAGTGTGACAGTGCCTTGTCTTAAAGGAGTAAGTGTGACAGCGACTTGTCTTAAAGGAGTAAGTGTGACAGTGCCTTGTCTTAAAGGAGTAAGTGTGACAGCGACTTGTCTTAAAGGAGTAAGTGTGACAGCGACTTGTCTTAAAGGAGTAAGTGTGACAGTGCCTTGTCTTAAAGGAGTAAGTGTGACAGTGCCTTGTCTTAAAGGAGTAAGTGTGACAGCGACTTGTCTTAAAGGAGTAAGTGTGACAGTGCCTTGTCTTAAAGGAGTAAGTGTGACAGCGACTTGTCTTAAAGGAGTAAGTGTGACAGCGACTTGTCTTAAAGGAGTAAGTGTGACAGTGCCTTGTCTTAAAGGAGTAAGTGTGACAGTGCCTTGTCTTAAAGGAGTAAGTGTGACAGTGCCTTGTCTTAAAGGAGTAAGTGTGACAGCGACTTGTCTTAAAGGAGTAAGTGTGACAGCGACTTGTCTTAAAGGAGTAAGTGTGACAGCGACTTTTCTTAAAGGAGTAAGTGTGACAGTGCCTTGTCTTAAAGGAGTGTGACAGTGCCTTGTCTTAAAGGAGTAAGTGTGACAGTGCCTTGTCTTAAAGGAGTAAGTGTGACAGTGCCTTGTCTTAAAGGAGTAAGTGTGACAGTGCCTTGTCTTAAAGAAGTAAGTGTGACAGTGCCTTGTCTTAAAGGAGTAAGTGTGACAGTGACTTGTCTTAAAGGAGTAAGTGTGACAGTGCCTTGTCTTAAAGGAGTAAGTGTGACAGCGACTTGTCTTAAAGGAGTAAGTGTGACAGTGCCTTGTCTTAAAGGAGTAAGTGTGACAGCGACTTGTCTTAACGGAGTAAGTGTGACAGCGACTTGTCTTAAAGGAGTAAGTGTGACAGCGACTTGTCTTAACGGAGTAAGTGTGACATCGACTTGTCTTAACGGAGTAAGTGTGACAGCGACTTGTCTTAAAGGAGTAAGTGTGACAGCGACTAGTCTTAACGGAGTAAGTGTGACAGCGACTTGTCTTAAAGGAGTAAGTGTGACAGCGACTTGTCTTAAAGGAGTAAGTGTGACAGCGACTTGTCTTAAAGGAGTAAGTGTGGCAGTGCCTTGTCTTAAAGGAGTAAGTGTGACAGTGACTTGTCTTAAAGGAGTAAGTGTGACAGCGACTTGTCTTAAAGGAGTAAGTGTGACAGTGCCTTGTCTTAAAGGAGTAAGTGTGACAGTGCCTTGTCTTAAAGGAGTAAGTGTGACAGCGACTTGTCTTAAAGGAGTAAGTGTGACAGTGCCTTGTCTTAAAGGAGTAAGTGTGACAGCGACTTGTCTTAAAGGAGTAAGTGTGACAGCGACTTGTCTTAAAGGAGTAAGTGTGACAGCGACTTGTCTTAAAGGAGTAAGTGTGACAGTGCCTTGTCTTAAAGGAGTAAGTGTTACAGCGACTTGTCTTAAAGGAGTAAGTGTGACAGCGACTTGTCTTAAAGGAGTAAGTGTGACAGCGACTTGTCTTAAAGGAGTAAGTGTGACAGGGACTTGTCTTAAAGGAGTAAGTGTGACAGTGACTTGTCTTAAAGGAGTAAGTGTGACAGCGACTTGTCTTAAAGGAGTAAGTGTGACAGTGACTTGTCTTAAAGGAGTAAGTGTGACAGTGCCTTGTCTTAAAGGAGTAAGTGTGACAGTGACTTGTCTTAAAGGAGTAAGTGTGACAGCGACTTGTCTTAAAGGAGTAAGTGTGACAGTGCCTTGTCTTAAAGGAGTAAGTGTGACAGCGACTTGTCTTAAAGGAGTAAGTGTGACAGCGACTTGTCTTAAAGGAGTAAGTGTGACAGCGACTTGTCTTAAAGGAGTAAGTGTGACAGGGACTTGTCTTAAAGGAGTAAGTGTGACAGTGACTTGTCTTAAAGGAGTAAGTGTGACAGCGACTTGTCTTAAAGGAGTAAGTGTGACAGTGACTTGTCTTAAAGGAGTAAGTGTGACAGTGACTTGTCTTAAAGGAGTAAGTGTGACAGTGACTCGTCTTGAAGGAGTAAGTGTAAATGTTGAGTACGTCTCACCCCCGGGCCTGCCGCCTTCCCCGGGACACCGGTGGTCCTCCAGCAGCTTGTAGGTGGGGAACAGCTTCCAGCACTCTTCGCATTTCACGTCGGGAATCTCGTACGTCGGCAGGCATTGGTCGCGGGTGAAGTGCCTGCAAAATTGCAAAACAAGATACGCTTTTAATAATAAAAATCAACAGACTCAATTTCGACTACCTGGATGACATCTTCATATCTTCCAGTTATTTTGATTTAAAAACCAAACTACTGAACCGACTTCGATTAAATGTATATGGGACCACACCTGAAGTGTTATCGTCCAAGCAAAAAAAGAATCATCAAAATCAATTCACAATTGGCGGAGAAAACTCGAAAAAAACAAAAAAAACCGTCGAATTGAGAAACTCCTTTTTTGAAGTCTGTTGATAATGCTCGGAGTTACTTTGCGCGATAGAATCCGGAACGAGGATATTCGCCAAAGAACCAAAGTTACCGACATAGCTCCCAAGGTTTGCAAGTTGAAGTGGCTGTGGGCAGGACACGTCGCTCGAAGAACTGACAACCGATGGGGAAGAAAGGTTCTTGAGTGGCGACCGCGAACCGGAAGACGCAGCGTAGGCGCGGCCTCCCACTATATATATATAGGTGGGCGGGGACATTGTACTAGTCGCGGGCAACCGGTGGATGCAAATGGCAGGTTGTCGTACAGTGTGGCGGTCTAAGGGGGAGGCCTTCGTTCAGCAGTGCACGTCTCCGGGCTGATGATGATAATGGTCAATAAATAATTCCTCGTGGTGTGTGCCCGCAGACCATGTCACACCTGCTGCGCGTGCCCACAGAGTAATAGAAGCAGAGAGGTGATCAAAGGATTGTTCCATTGAAGGACGCGTGATCGTGCGGGGAGGGGTAGGATTGCCAGGAGGAGTGGTACATTCCGCACATGGTGCTGCCATCTAGCAGAATTCAGGATAAGTTTTTTGAGAAGTGCTTTATCGACAAAACGGCGAATTCTCTTATAAACACTAGATTTACTACTAGTGGCGCCATCTCTGGAACTAGTATAAAACATCAAGAAACGTTACATATTTTATAAAACACAATTATTACAATTATTTGCGAATTTAATGAGACGCCAATCATGTCATCGGAATGTTTGCCTCGATAATAAGTGCATGAATAAACGCAGCCACTCATTTTCTTTTCACTTTTACTGCGTAAAAGTATGCTTGTATGACTGCTACGTGAGGCGGGCGTTAACAGACTGACCAAATGAGTGTGACGTCACATATGCCGTCCGCAAATTCTGAGCAACGGCCGCAAGTTCCACATCACAACTCCCTATCCTCCATGGGCGTGCCCTACAACCTGCTATCCTAAATGGGCGTGCCCTAAAACCTACTATCCTACATGGGCGAGCCCTGCAACCTGCTCCCTTAGCGACCTACTATCCTCCATGGGTGTGCCCTACAACCTACTATCCTCCATGGGCGAGCCCTGCAACCTGCTCCCTTAGCGACCTACTATCTTCCATGGGCGTGCCCTACAACCTGCTCCCTTAGCGACCTATTATCCTTCTTGGGCGTGCCCTACAACCTGCTCCTTTAGCGACCTACTATCCTTCACGGGCGTGCCCTACAACCTGCTCTTTTAGCGACCTACTATCCTCCATGGGCGTGCCCTACAACCTGCTCCCTTGGCGACCTACATAAAGCCACGGTGAGTGCCATAGAGCCGAGTTCTGGTCGAAACGCCTACAATAACGAAACATCGACTCGAGTAGAAGAAGAATCTGAATACTCACAGTTCGTAGTCGTCTCGTGTCCGGAAGCCGTCGTAGCACCTCCCGCAGGTGTAGGGCAGCCCCCCGGCGTGCCGCGCGTGGTGCGCGCCGGCCGCCTCCCAGGTCGCGAACCACACCTCGCACGCGTTGCACGCCAGCCTGCACGGGACGGCGGATACACTAACCCTTGCTATACTAACTGGTAGGACTCTACTGCACCGTCCGCCTGGGTACCACACCTTTGCCAGTTATTCAAACGCCAAGCAGTAGTGTACAAGCATTATTGAGTTCCGGTTTGAAGGGCAATGTTGCCAGTGAAATTACTGGGTATGAAGAGATTTAACATCTATATCTCATGGTGACGAGCGCAGTGCAGTGCGGCGCAGGATTGTGTTCGCAGTTCACAATTCTGGCACTGCTATTGTAATGGGCAGGCGTGTCGCTTACCACCTGGCTAACGTCTTGCTCGTGTCGTCAGTCGTTTGTATAAAAAAAACACTGTCTGATCTAATAAAGGGTTACCAAGAGATGGCGCTGCGATCACTGTTAAATCTCTTTATGTAAACTGTCGTGCATCCTAATTATTAATTTAATTCCAATTTTTTATGTACCTTCACGTGTTTATTATGTATTGTATGTATGCCATTTCTGTGTGTTAATAAATAATAATACGCTTTTAAAAAAAAACAACCGACTTCAAATTCGAATACCTGGATGACATCTTCATATTTCTAGTAATTTTGATTTACAAACCAAACTACACTGACAGCCTTATAGCTCAGTTGGTAGCATGTCTGCCTTCAGAGCTGTAGGGCGTGGGTTCGATCCCCACCCAGGACAAAAATATATGAGACGTACATCGATATTTGTTGTATCTGGGTGTAGTATGTATTTACGAGAAAAAAAAGGTATATAAGTATTCTATCAGCTATCTGGTTTCCATAATACAAGCTTTGCTTAGTATGGGGTTAGATGGCGCTGTGTGTTAAATGTCCCCCAATATTTATTAAACTACTGAATCGATTTCGAAAAAATTATATATGGGACCACCTCTGAAGTATTACCTACCAAACAAGCTCATACTTGGCGGAGTTATCGCGTAATACATACAATAAGAAAAAAATACATACAGTCGAATTGTGAACCTCCTTTTTTGAAGTCGGTAGAAAATGTTGAAGAATGCGACAGACTCGCACGGCCGATGACTGGAGCGGTACTGTCGCATCGGTACATCATACGGTCGAATCGATAACCTCTTTTTAACCGACTTCGAAAAAGGAGGTTCTATGTTCGACGGTATGTATTTTTTTTCTTGTATGTGTTCACCGATTTCTCCGCCAATAGGCTAGATGACTGGTTTTTTTATTGTCCTATTAAAATGTGGCCCTTAAATATAGCTGATTAATGAAAACAAAATGAAAATCTGATCAAAATCAACTTATAAGCATTTTAATATCATGCTAGACAGAGAGGCGAAACAGCAAATCGTGACGTCACTTCTCTGTACGCCATATAAATTCTATTCTGACAAGTAAGGCGTGACGTCATTTTTTGTTTTGTGGGAAAGGGACAGAGTTGTCTCTAACAAAAACTTTAAACGCTCATATATCAGAACATTAATAACCGATTTAAATTATATTTACTTAAATTCTTCATCAAAGCCATTGGTTTCAACGATTTAAACATCAGTCATCTACCTTATTGTGGACCGATTTTGAAAATTCTTTTTTTATTTAAAAGGGTATACTTACGAGGTGATCACATATTAATTTGAAATTGGTTGTTTTTTTTTTAAAGTTGTTTGTTTGAAGTCTGTTGAAAAAATGATTTATACCTAGGGTTTGTGAAGGTAGGTATATGCGTTTTCATATGAGAACTGAGGCCTTGGGCCGCCTTAGTCTTCACCCTGCATATATTGCACACCAGGGACGGCACCTTCTGCGGCGGGGGCGAAGCCCTATCGGTCAACTTCTCCGGGGGCTTCGGGGAGGCCTCGCGCTTGCTGGCAAGGACAGAGCTGTCGCGTTTCTGTAATCACAACAGTAAATGAATGAATGAATGAATGAAGCTAAATTAAAGCATTAGCGAACGAATGAATTAAAATTTTATTTTTTATACAATCGAGTGACGAAACGAGCGGTACGTTCGCCTGGTGGTAAGCGTCACGCCTGCCTCTAATAGTAGCAGTGTCAGAATTGTGAACTTGCGAACACAATCCTGCGCCGCACTGCACTGCGCTCGTCACCCTGAGATATTACATGTCAAATCTCTTCATACCCAATAACTTCTTTGGTAACATTGCCCATCAAACTGGAACACAGTAATGCTTGCACACTACTACTTGGCGGTTGAATAACTGGCAAAGGTGTGGTACTTACCCAGGCAGGATGGAGCTAAATGAATGCATTAGCGAATAAATGAATTAACTTTTAATCAATGCAATCGGACAATAGATACATTGAAAATAACTGTTAACAGAATGACATTGTGTTGTTGTGTTGTTGTGTGTGTTAACAGAGTGGTGCATTGACCTAATATCTAAAGAGTCACAATCTCTGAGTGAAAACAGTCAAAAAACGTCCGAGTGCCGTCGTTCATACCTATACGTGCATTATATAGTTCTGTTAGTGGCAGGTGTGACGCTTACCACCAGGCGAACGCCTTGCTCGTCTCGTCACTTGATTGTATAAAAAATAACACTTGTTCGAATTTAGACGTTATGTCGCTTGTATAGTGTTCAATGTATGCTTGAGCGCTTGTGTCTTATCGTAATTCAAGTCGTTCACAAAGTCGGCGCACTGCATAGCGTGCGCCGAGTTTTGGCGCGGATTGTTTTTTTGCACAATTGTGACTCTATAGTTATTAGCTCAATGAAATGAGTGTGTGAATGGATGAAATAGTTTAATTGAGTAATTTTTATAATTACTTAATTTTATTAAGTAAGTGATTATTTTCGTGACATATTTCAATGAAATTTAACTTGCAACTTTGTTGTTATCAATAATAGTACATTATGATACAAGTGTGCTATGTTGGTCATTACACTCGAGACGGTATTAGGCGATGAGGTATCTGAGAGTGTAATTACCAATAGCACACGCGTTCCATACGACGTTTTTCATCCCACTTGCGAGGAAAAACCGAACCATAAGAATACCGGTCGGCGCATATTACCGCCTGGAGTGTAATGTCCATAATAGCAAACTTATATTAAATGCACTAATATGGTATTTATATAATTAATTATTGCAAACACTGACTAAATCTGCTTTCACAATCTGCTTTGCTACAGTTCTTAACGTTCGAGAAAGTCGAGATTATATTTTACCTTTGTCTTCGGCGTTGGAGCAGCATTTTCCGCTTTTTTCGACTTTGGCCCGGGCAAAGGCAAAGCCTCATTCTTCGCCTTTGACTTTGACGCTTCAGGCTTAGACTTCGCTACTGCTACTGGTTCAGACTTCCTTGACTTCGGAATTGGTTCTTTGACTTCTTGAATCTCAGGTATTGATTTTGATTTTTGACTTGACTTTGAGGCTGGTACAGGGCTTGGTTCAGGTTTTTGTGACTTTTGTGCAAGAAAAGCTTCGAATTTTTTGGACTTAGGGCCGGCTTTGGGGGGTGGTTTCTGTGGGGGGCCGGCTTTAGGAACCTCTTTGGAAGACTTTGGACCAGGTCTAGTATTTCTTTCCAATTTGGCTGGCTCGGACGATAATCTGTAATGGGTATTTATAATACGCATTAAAAATACAACCGACTTCAACTTCGAATACCTGGATGACATCTTCATATTTTCTAGTAATTTTATTTAAAAACCAAACTACTCTGAAGTACCTCTGAAGTATTACCTCTACCTCTGAAGTATTACCTACCAAACAAAAAAATAATCTTCAAAATCAGTTCATAATTGGCGGAGCAATCGCGTAACATACATACAAAAAAAACATACAATCGAATTGAGAACCTCCTTTTTTGAAGTCGGTTGAAAAACACATTAATAGTTGGTTAATTATTAGTTTAATTATTTGTACTTACTTGACTTTCTTAACAGGTAGTAAAGTGTCTGAGGAAACATCGCGCGGCCGCTTCGATAGCGGCTTTAGCAGAACATTGTCTTCTATCTGAAACATAACACAAGATATAGGTTACAATTAGTACATTATGATACAAGTGTGCTATGGCGGTCATCACACTCGAGGAGGTATTGTGCGAAAAGGGAGCCGAGAGGGTAATTACTAATAGCACACGCGTGCCACACGACGGTTTTCATCACAATTGCAAGGAAAAAACAAACTCTTTTTGATAATAATCAACCACACAGCGTAAACGTCAACAAATATTTGCGGAAAATGGCGCCCAAACCAGCGATGTGCGCGCAGGTGTCATTTTCTTTAGCCACATAAAAACTCTTTGTTGGTATTATTAAAACTGTATTACTAATAAATAAGCTGAATGTCGAGCCTTCTTGGAAGTGCTTTTGCGCAATACGTTTGTCTCAAATTAATTCTAAAGAGAAAATGAGATAAAAGATGTAGTTATAGTTTTCACCACGCACACGTGGCGCCATTTGCAAATTCGCGCCAATTTAATATTAAAAAGGTAAAAAAAAACTTTATTCTCTCCGCTGAGGAAGATTATGGGATCGTATTTTGTGCATTTTTCGACTGATATTTATAGACAAAATAATAAAGTTTGTTTCGTTATCTGTTGTACTGTTTTCTCGCAAATGTGTTGTAAAATACCTGGACCTTGGACCTGGGTATGTCCTAAAACTGCATCCAGACCCACCGGCGGACGGGCAGCAGCGTCCTCTCAGTTAACGGTGGTAACACTCTGCGATCCCCAAGCCGCCTGCCAAGCGTGGGGATTATGGCAACACCTCCCTTTAAGGGAGAGGCCTTCGTCCAGCAGTGGACGTCTTCCGGCTGTTGATGTGTGATGTGTGTTGTAAAATATTGTATGACACACGTGCGGAAATCGGTATTTACAAACTCGTGACTACAGTAAGCCCACGACTTCTTGTAAAAACGAACTTACCGCACTAGTATCATAAATAACTATTTCATCACACTGGCTCGTAAAGTGGATCTTATTGCATCGGTTTTAGGCTCATAATCCAAGCTATTACGCACGCGTGCTTTTTACTTTACATTACGGTAAAGTCAAGTTTGTACGTGACTGCAATTAGACATACGTCTAATTACGTATACGAAGCACTCTTAATATAGCCGGGTAATACTTACAGTTTTTTTGTAATACCTTTGTTCTTATGCCGCTGAAGTAAATGTCAACCTGCGCGCGCATTGCTGGTTTGGGCGCCATTTTACGCAAATGTTTGTTGACGTTTTCGCTGTGTGGTTGATTATTATCAAAAAAAAAATGTTTTTTCCTCGCAAGTGTGATGAAAACAGTCGTATGAAACTCTTGTGCTATGTTAGTCATTACACTCTCGGCTTCCTTATCCATAAGCATAATACCGCCTCTAGTGTAAAATGACCAACATAGCACACTCGTATCATAATGTACTATTTCATCACACTTGCTCGTAAAGTGGATCTTATTGCATCGGTTTTAGGCTCATAATCCAAGCTATTATACACGCGTGCTTTTTACTTTACATTACGGCACTTGTACTATAATAGGTATAACCCGGTAAAGTCAAGTTTGTACGTGACTGCAATTAGACGTATGTATACGAAGGACTCTTAATATAGCCGGGTAATACTTACAGTTTTTTTGTAATACCAACAAAGAGTTCTTATGCCGCTGAAGTAAATGTCAACCTGCGCGCGCATTGCTGGTTTGGGCGCCATTTTCCGCAAATGTTTGTTGATGTTTTTGCTGTGTGGTTGATTATTATCAAAAAAAATTGTTTTTTCCTCGCAAGTGTGATGAAAACAGTCGTATGAAACTCTTGTGCTATGTTAGTCATTACACTCTCGGCTTCCTTATCCATAAGCATAATACCGCCTCTAGTGTAAAATGACCAACATAGCACACTTGTATCATAATGTACTATTATAGTGGATGATGAAACTAAATTAATATTAGCAGCAGCTATACGCTCCACGTCCGTCTTGAAGGCTGGCCGTTCAACGAATGAGCACGAGAGTCACGGGAGATTGGATGCTTAAACGATACCGTAAAAGAAAAATGTAAAAAAATGTTTTTTTCCGGACACAAGCCTGGCGAGCATCGCCGATAGTGAAGAGGAAGCATCAAACCAACAGTGGCCCATTAAAACAAGGCCAATTATTTATAACTCTCTTTGCGTAGTAGGGTAAAAGGGAGCCGATAATGTACAGCCAGTAATACGTGTACCTGGAGTTTTGGCGGGAACACGGAAAAATCATGTCGTGTTGCATTCTATTATTTTCATAAACTAGTGTTTTTTCACGATTTAATGATTAAAGATGCTGGTGTTTTATTCATTCAGTGTTGAATTACATGCCCGAGTGTGGACAAGTGATATAATGTGGTGAAACATGTCTTTTCGTGTTGCTTTCAAAACTCCGTAGAAGCTCATAGTAAAGTCGCCACAACTTTACTAGGGCATGACTTGGACTCGACTATGACTAATTCCGTGCGACTAACTGTGATTTCATGACATATTTGACTTGATTTTAATATAAAAACTTGAAACTGGCAGAATGCACAACGTGCGATGCCAATGACTAAGAAAAAAAACCTATGTCATAGTATAAGGTAGTCTGTAATTTAATAATGTACTTTAAAGTAGATGGAATTCAAGTTAGTTGTTGTCTCGCACTCGCTGGTCTCATTCATAACCTAACAAACTTGATTCCTTATTTGTATAGCAATTAGGTTCTTTTTTCTTTAATGCCAATTTGAGATATGTACTCGGATTATTGGCTATACAATATGGAAGGGACCCGGGTAAAAAACGAGAAATTACCTCGCTATCTGACTTCTCTTTCTCGGTCACCTTCTGTCTCTCTCTGTCCCTCTTTACGACCGACGTTGGCCCCGGCCTCGCTCTAGGCAACGGCTTAGATATTGAAGTATCCTGGGCCAACACATCAATTGAAATTTCAATACATGACACTTAAAGCAGCGGTCAGCAACAGGCGGACCGCGAAAGGTCGAACCTCAGACCGCCAAATATTGTAATGTATTGTACGAGTGTAAATCAGTCAGTCCGAAAACGTCCAGTGCTGGACGAAAGCCTCCCCCTTAATAGGAAGGGGTTGCCATAATCCCCACGCTTGGCAGGCGGCTTGGGGATCGCAGAGTGTTACCACCGTTAACCGAGAGGACGCTGCTGCCCGTCCTCCGGTGGTTCTGGATGTAGTTTTAGGACTTACCCTGGTCCACATGTATTGTACACCAAGTATAAATTAATACGTAGATAAGGTATCGTCATCAGCCATAAAACGTCCACTACTGGACGAAGGCCTCCCCCTTTATAGAGGGGTGTTGCCATAATCCCCACGCTTGGCAGGCGGCTTGGGGATCGCAGAATGGTCACCACCGTTAACCAAGAGGACGCTGCTGCCCGTCCTCTTGTGGTACTGGTTGCAGTTTAAGGACATACCCAGGTCCACTTACATAATAAAATTAAGTAATTATAAAAATTACTCAATTAAACTATTTCATTCGTTCACACACTCACACCACACCATTGAGCTAATATCTATAGAGTAACAACCGTGCAAAAAAAATGTCCGCGCCAAAACTCGGCGCACGCTATGCAGTGCGCCGACTTTTTGAACGACTTGAATTACGATAAGACACAAGCGCTCAAGCATACATTGATCACTATACAAGCGACATAACGTCTAAATTCGAACAATTGTGAACTATATAATGTACGTATAGGGATGTACAACGGCACTCGGACGTTTTTTTGACTGTTTTCACTTAGAGATTGTGACTCTTTAGATATTAGCTCAATGCTATACTATAAGGTATACTATACCTTTATTAATTAAAATAATATTTCTTTCGAGATTAACGGACGCCCACCTAGAAGACACACTTCGAATTTGCTGTTTTTGGGTCTTGTGATTTATAATTCAGATTTTTATTTGAAGCCATACAATAAATAGGTACTGTAGTTGTTTTATTCTGGATCTTTTTGAAATTTTCCCATAATATCCGGACCCCACCTAAAACTACTTGCCGACCCCTGCTTTAAAGGCTCGTAGCCATTGAGCTATAATTCTATAGAGCCACAAACAGGCTGATAAGTTCGAGGTAAAGGCCTTTGTACGCAGTCATTGCGAACCGTAGGCGAGACGTCACGTGATCTACGATGGCATTGCGGGCAATACACATTAAGCACTGTTGCAGGAATGTAACGTCTCTTCTGTGTCTGGGTGTAGTATGTATTTACAAAAAAAATGATATATAAGTATTCTATCAGCTATCTGGTTTCCATATTACAAGCTTTGCTTAGTTTGGGGCTAGATGGCGCTGTGTGTAATGTCCATCAATATTTATTTATTTATTTATAGAAGATGAATAGGCTAGATGACTGTTTTTTTTATTGTCCTAATAAAACGTGTCCCATAAATATAGCTGATTAATAAAAACAAAATGACAATCTGATCAAAAATAAGCAACTTATAAGCATTTTAATATCACGCTAGACAGAGAGGCGAAACAGCAAATAGTGACGTCACTTCTCTATACGCCATATAAATTCTATTCTGACAAGTAAGGCGTGACGTCATTTTTTGTTTTGTGGGAAAGGGACAGAGTTGTCTCTAACAAAAACTTTAAACGCTCATATATCAGAACATTAATAACCGATATAAATTATTTTTTCAATAAACATACTACATTTACTTAAATTCTTCATCAATGCTATTGGTTTCGACGATTTAAACATCAGTCATCTACCCTATTGTTTATGGGAGGGCGACCTTGTGTATGTAGTGTGCTATCCCCGGCCTCACCTGCAGGTGAAGTAGCGTCGTGTGCTCGGTCCTGTTCTGCCGCGTGACCCGCCTGGGGCTGCGGGCTCGCCTGCGCCTGGCCTCCCGGCGCTCCGGGGACGGGGCGCGAGCGGCCTCCACGGCGGTCGGCTCCACCTGGGGACAAATTATGTTGCCTTTAAATAAATTATTTAAAAAAAAACTTTATTCTCTGACATGGTTACAACTATTACAGTATTAGGTACTAGTTCCTATTAGTACATTATGATACAAGTGTGCTATGTTGGTCATTACACTAGAGGCGGTATTATGTTGGTATTACAAAAAAACTAAGTATTACCCAGCTATATTAAGAGAGCTTCGTATACGTACGTCTAATTGCAGTCACGTACAAACTTGACTTTACCGGGTTATACCTATTATAGCACTAGTGCCGTAATAGCTTGGATTATGAGCCTAAAACCGATGTAATAAGATCCACTTTACGAGCAAGTGTGATGAAAAATACATTATTTAATATTTGTTTTATTACTCTACATATAACACCAGCACTAGTTTCCCCATCTGGTTGTCCTCGCTGGACATAGGCCTCCTCTAAAAGTCGCCACTCCTCCCTATCTCTGGCTATTCTGCGCCACCCTTTTGGTAGGTCTTCTTCCCTTCTCTGTGGTAGTCCCCTTGATCTCTTCCCATCTCAGCAGGGCTAACATGCGCACCGCGAGAAAATTTTGTCGTGTCTTTATGTCGTGCGAAAACGAGACAAACGTATACAGATTCGTAGCCTTGTCCTGTTTTGTAGAATCGGCAAAAATTTCTCGCGGTGCGCATGTTAGGCGCTCTGGGGTACCAAGATATGACCTCTTTGGTCCATTTTTGTTTTCAAGATCCAGCCACATGTCCAAGCTTGTGTTGCCTTTACCTTAGATCAAATATACTATAGATACACCACTGAAGAGTAGTGAATAGAACGGAAATGAACGGGCCGCGCTAGCCGGCATTAAGTCTATTTAGACTTAATGTCAATACTTCAGATTCAGATTCAGATATTTATTGCTTCCATAGTGTACATAGATATTGTCAAAAAGAAGTTTCATATGGACCCTGTCGGGCGCAGCAATAGTAGAAGAGAGGAGGACGACTTCATTTAACAATAAGATGCCTATTAAATAGAGGTTTGGTACTTCCAATATACATGGTTTGAAACTGAGAATACTTTAAACAGATAATTTAAATAGACGCGTAGGAAACCAAACCACATTGCATCGTAATTATTTATTATTTATTTAATGATAGGCGAGCTGGACCTGGGTATGTCCTTAAACTGCAACCAGACCCACCGGAGGACGGGCAGCAGCGTCCGTTTGGTTAACGGTGGTGACCATTCTGCGATCCCCAAGCCGCCTGCCAAGCGTGGGGATTATGGCAACACCCCTCTATAAAGGGGGAGGCCTTCGTCCAGCAGTGGCTGTTTTATGGCTGACGACGAGGCGAGCAGCATTATGCTGATGTGCCTATATCAAAACAGTGTTGAAATTCAGTATCTGTCTGTTAAGTCTATCTTCTCCTTTTTTTATCTATATATCCAGACTGTTCTTAATTTCGTTTAAGGATTTGGATGAAATTATAATTAATTGTTTTTTTTAATTATTATTAATTTTAATCTGTTGCAAAATGGCATGTCGAGCTTTTTAGTTCAAATGCGCGACCAATGATTGGCATTTTTTCGTCGTAGTTTCTATGCTATTTTGTGTGAAACTGTCGACAGCGGTTTTCCATACAATTGCTTTAGAACATTGTTTTGACAGCCGTTCTACCTAAGAAGTAGGGCTTTCGCTTTTCAGTGAGCTAGTCTCTATGAAAACCAAACCTCAATAGTGGGGACACTAATGCCTACTTTTATTTATTTATATTAGCCTATACCGTCCCACTGCAGGTCAAAGGCCTCCCTTCCATTCCTCTCTGTTTTGTGCAACTTGGGCCCAACCATTTAGGTAAAAGTAAAGTTCGTCCTTCCATCTCCGTCTGGGGCGTCCGGGAGGTTGTTTGCTTACTTATACAGATATAATACCTTTCTAGGTAACATAAAAAAAGTCCACAAGTGGATATTTTTTCATTTTAATAATGAACCTTAACACCCTGTTATAGCGTTGTATAGACAATAGACAATATTTTATTTGTAGAAAAAACACATTTTGTACACAAGACAAGACAATATAAACTCATAACAAATTTAAACAGTACAAAATAGTTTTTCGCCACAAACCGGTTCCAACTCAGCATAATGCTGGCTGCGAAAGCGCTGGTCTTCCGTTGGAACCGTTGGTGACGTCCCCCACGCATACCACACGGCAGGGTACGCTTAAACAAACAAATATAACCAGAAACAAACAACATGTATAACATTTGTGAGCGTGTAAAACATTCGGCATCATAGCACGTCACACGATTGGCGCGGTCACACGCGACTAAGAGAAAAACAAGGCATACTACGCTATTTATGCCTTGTTTTGACGGTGCCGTTTTGGAGCGGCGATCAGGGATCTACCCTATTATTTCATCGCAGGTATTTGGTATTTGTGTGTGAACAATAACACACAAAGGTTAAATTGTTTTAAAACTAGTGCGATAGCTAATCACTTCTTTGTAGGGACTGGTGCCTGAACTGTCCATATTGTTACCTTAATTTTAATATCAGATTCTTTCTTTGGCTTCGCCGACATGGGCCTGGGCTTCCTCATCGATTGTTTGGAGAGGGGCTCCGCTTCGTCCGAGTCGCTGTTCAGGGGCTCCGTCACGCCCAGGATGCTAGCTGGCTCTGACTGAAGCTGAAATATTGCATTTTAATATGACAACTTATGTATTTTGACAAATTTTTGCTATTTAAAAGCCCAGGGCACCTGCATTGGTCCAAATTACTATGAGATGTTTTCGATAGCCAGTCTCATTAGCGCTGCAATGTCACTATACTCGGATTCATAAAACGGACTAAACTGACAGCTTGAAATGACACTTTTCAAAATAATGCAGCCCGCCTAGCATGCAAATCGTGATAAAAGTCTATCCACTCTATTTTCCCTGCAAAAACGAGACAGCTTATCAGATAGCGTATCCATATTCTAGCTTTATTATGTTGTTCTTTATTTATATATTATTAGGGGGAGCTGCCAGTTAAAAATCCGTAGTGGTGGATATAGTTAAGTTCTTTTTGTTCAAAAGTGCCGTCAAACATTTAAAGTGCCAGTGGAAGTGCAGGTAGAAAAGAGAAGACATATTGTGTTAAAAAGTTGTTCTGAAAATTGCTACACGGAAATGTAACATTATTTTCATGATTTATAAACTTGAAAAGATTGAAATCATACATAAGTGAGGATCTACACCTTTTACAAACACTAATATCAATATAGCGAAATAGTTCATCATCATCATCATCATCATCAGCCCGGAGACGTCCAGTGCTGAACGAAGGCCTCCCCCTTAGAAAATAGTTCACAGGTGTGAAATTTATAAGTTTTTTAACATCACAATATAAGTTAATAAAAAGATAGATAACATCATATTAAAGTTTTTTTTACAATTATACACTAACATTAAATTATAACTAACTAATAACTAAATAAACCCTACATAATAATAAATACAAAACTTAAAATTTAAACTAAAAGCCCCGTAGATGATGGAAAGGTGGCCAGAATGCTGGCGGCATTGCCACATTGGATGGCAATGCTAAGTTTTTGACCAAAATATACACCAGCATTCCGTTCACCTGACACCTTGACTAAACGTTTCGCCAGGTCCAGACATGTGCGGCCGGCCCCCAAGGTCCTAAAGTCTCTACCCCAAACGGCACAAATATGTACAATCTGTCTAAATACCCAAAAGACTGAGTTTTAACATTATCGGCCTTACTTAAAAACGCCGCTCAAACTTTGTCGCTGCTTAAGAAGCTTTGTCAACTTCTCACTGACATGAAGTTGCACGTGCAAGAAAAGGACAGAGAAGTTTAAGCAGTGACTAAGGTTGAAAAGTTTTATGTTAATATTATTATACCAGCACTATTTAAATTTTGCCAAGAAGTAGCAACACTCGAAATGTCAGTTTAGTCCGTTTAATTATGAATTCGACTATAGATCTAACTACTATTCTTCTTATTCTAAGAGTATTCTTCGTCCCAGATCTCCGAGATACAGGCTTAGCCTAGTTCGGAGATTGCAGTAAATAATTTTAAGATAAACATGGTTGTCCTTTAACATTAGATTATACATTATAATAAGATAAGATAATTATGTTTCTTTCCTATGTTTGGATTTAATAAAATATTTTTCTTTTTCTTTTTATAGGTTCTTACCACACCCTACAAACTGGATCACAGTAATGTTTACACACTACTGCTTGTTAGCAGAATACCTGATACTGGGATAGTGCCTACCTAGATGAGCTCCTGCTACTGAAACCTACCATCACTACATACCCACTTTTATGACTGTATGCATTTGTTTATCACCCTAAAGCTGGCTTTGCTGAAGGAATATTGATGAAATTGGATGTTGAGAAAGGTTAATTCATATAAAAAATTACTTACAGTGCTCCGTAACGTCTGCAAAGGCAGACCAAGCCTCAATCTTGTCGTCTTATTAGTTTCCTGACACATCTTCCGGAATTCATAGAAGTCCTGGAGCTTATCCACACACAGCTCGCAAATCAGCGGAGGCATCCTGTCATGTAGGTTCACCTGAAAGTAGGGTTCAGGATTTCAGGCGTAACTATTATACCGGGCCGGTAGCTAAGAGACGTGGTAATAGTAATTCAGAACAAGAACAAGAAGAAAAAGAATATGCGTATTGACTGATTCAGTCTAGAAGATCAGTAATCAGGTATAAATAATGCTTTATAAACTTTTCTACCGAAGTTAGATGCGGATTATTACCTCTATCTGGACGCATTCTTTGATTTTCTGCTTCAATTCTATTTCGTCGCTATCTACTTCTATTACGCTTTGTATGATTGGCATTTTGTAACCAGCGCCGACGCCGCATAAGCGACAAGCGCGATAAATCGCATAAATATCTGTGTTCATAGTTACATCGAATTTATTTTAAACATTAATTTAAAACAAATAGGAATGAAAATAAAACTGAAAAGTGAAGTCAAATACGGAGAGAGAAAACCGCAGAGACGCAAAGCCAAAAGCACAGTGCTGCAAGCCTGACTGTAGTAAATGTCGCTAAGAAGCCGGTTTCATAGTCGCTAAATTACTTGAGCTCGTAGACGGAGTAACTAATAGACGAAGGTACTGTGTAACCTCGACTGGGACAAAATACTATGTCATTGTGTGCGTAATGCAAGCTGGCAAGCTGACAACATACATACGATACATGTCGAACTGTCAAAGTTTGAGTGGCAACTTGAGTGGCCGACCTTGAAAAAACCGGCACGCTGTTAGGAACAAAAAATGGTGTTGCTGTTTCTCTCTCTCTGATACATTTGTTCCGTGTATAGCTGTCTCTTTATTGTGTTAGTGAGGCAGAAATGTCACTTCCTCTATTGGTTTCTCTCCCTACGCTTGAGCTCCATAATTCGGTAGATCGATCGCTAGAATTTTTTATTATTAACATGATTTGACCCATGATTTCGCCCACGTGATAACAATAAAATATTTTCCTTGGGTCAAAAATATCTATCTAAACATCCTCACACCGCTTTTATAATAGTAGCAAGAAGAGAAGGATTACCATACAAAAAATTCACCATTTTATGAATGAAGAAAAAATATGAAGAAAAACACAGTCGCAATCGCTTTTAAAATGAGAATTTTGCTGCATCTAGAGCCAATGTCGCTATGTTGGCAACACTGGCAAAGTATTGCAACAACAGCAACATATCAATGTCAAACATCTACCTATGTCACTACTGACCTTTTTTTAGATTTTGGCATCGCACGTTGTGCATTCTGCCAGTGTCAAGTTTATGAATTTGCAAGTTTTTTTACTAAAATCAACTCATATACATATGTCATGAAATCACAGTCAGTCACTCGAAATTAGTCATAGTCGAGTCTAAGTCATGCCCTAGTAAAGTTGTGGCGACTTTACTATGAGATTCTACAGAGTTTAGGAAACAACACGAAAATACATGTTTCACCACATTATCGACCTTACTTAAAAAAACTTTTCAACCGGTAGTCACTGCTTAAGATGCTCTGCCATCTTCTCTCTGGCGTGAAGTTGCATGTGCTAGAAAAGGACAGAGAAGTTTAAGCAGTGACTAAGAGAATCGAGATTATTTTAGGTAAGGCCGTACATCACTTGCCCACACTCGTGCATGTAATTCAACACTCAAACACCACCATTTTTAATCATTAATTCGCGAAAAAACACAAGTTTAAGAAAATAATAGAATGCAACAACATGATTTTTCCGCGTTCCCGCCAAAACTCCAGACAGTTACGGTTACTTTAAAAAAACTTTTCAACCGTTAGTCACTGCTTAAGATGCTCTGCCATCTTCTCTCTGACGTGAAGTAGCACGTGCTAGAAAAGGACAGAGAAGTTTAAGCAGTGACTAAGAGAATCGAGTTCGAGAATATTTTAGGTAAGGCCGTTACTTATGAGTCAGAGTCCTTTATAAAAAAAATTTCCTTGTTTTTTCTTTCCCCCTATATAGGAGGATTATGGCGTCGCACTTTGAGCATTTACCAGTGTCAATTTCTTACATAGTATATTTTTGATTAATTTCAAGTCAAGTTAGTAACAGTCCAAGTCACACTTAGTAAGTCACAGTCAAGTCTAGTCAAGCCCTATACTAGTAAAGTCGACGGTGGCGACTTTACCACAAGCTTCTTTTACTTTTGTTTTAGTTTTTAGTTTTGGAAACAACAAGAAAATACACGTTTTACTACTATATCACATGCCCGCCATCTTGCGCGTAAATTCAGCACGTAATGAATAAAATGCATTTTTATCAAAGATTTTAATAAAGAAAAGAAAATAAAAGAACTCAAAAATAATACAATGCAGCGACATAATTTTTTCGCGTTCCCGCCAAAACTCCTATCCTTTGCTTGCTATTATATGCTGCGTTCCGTAATGCGCCAAATCAGATAATATCGCGAATCCGACCAAATGTAATAATCACAAATATAAGGGCTTTGATTTGATTGAGTAATACTTCTGACTTTGGTCGGATTCGCGATATTATCACTTTTAGCGCATTACGGAACGCAGCAATAATATTATCATTTTATCTTTGCTGCGTTCCGTAATGCGCTAAAAGTGATAATATCGCGAATCCGACCAAATTTAATAGTCACAAAATATAAGGGCTTTGATTTGGTTGAGTAATACTTCTGACTTTGGTCGGATTCGCGATATTATCACTTTTAGCGCATTACGGAACGCAGCACTTGTGTAAAGTGGATATTTCAACAAAATTTTACTACTGAAAGTGGATATTTCAACCAAGTAGATTTTCTATTTAATCTTACCCACTACCCAGTTGACCCTTCTCTCGGCTAAGGAAAATGAAAAGCTAAATCAGCGTGTGCCTATATGTGCAGGCTGCATTAAATAAAAGTTTGTGTTTCCCTCAGACCAAGAAAAAAATAGTGTTTCCTCTCCACTTGCTGTACGGGAATATTTCCAAAAGTCTTTACTTTTTCAAAGTTTTACGTTAATATTTTTAAGTGATAAACGTTTGCAAAATAGGAGTGGTTATTACAGCTTGAATGTGTATCCTAATTGAGTAAACACTGCAAACATGTCGCAGTCGTCAGCACCGGCGTTCGGCAGCGGTAAGTTAAGTATCCTAACATTGTTGAGAAATTTTATTAATTCGGTAGGTAATTGTTTCCCTTTATCTCTACAGGGGTGAATAAAAACAGTTACTAAAGAGCAATAGAGAGCTTTGTAAGATACAAATAGGACAGAAAACTATGTAGCCAACATACATTAGGGTATCTACAAATTTGCCATTGAGCTAATATCTACTGTTAAGCAGCGACAATGATAAAATGAATGGATGGGAAATAAGCGCACGGATTTTGAAGACTATATGTTGAGCGCCAGCTCTCCACTCGCGTCAGTCATACTCTGCCTTTGCGACATGCGAGCATACGATACGACAATACAAACTTCTAATACATGTACATGTGTTCTCTTTTTGTCATGCAGTAATTAGATTCGCTATCTCTATTTTCCGGCCAATGTAATATGCATACTTTTAGCTAGGTATGCTTGATTGTGTTGTCTTGTAAATTTGGACGATTTGCAAGCGCTGGGCCCGTCCATTCCGTTATCACCGTCGCTGCTTTTATTGATAGAACATGCTTACCTAAAAGAAACCTAATGGTGTTACAGGTGTTCATGTGTTCTTAATATTGAGCTAATATCTAAAGAGTCACAATCTCTAAGTGAAAACAGTCAAAAACGTCCGAGTGCCATTGTACATACCTATACGTGCATTAAATAGTTCACAATTGTTCGAATTAAGATGAAATGCCGCTTGTATAGTATTCAATGAATGCTTGAGCGCTTGTGTCTTATCGTAGTTGAAGTCGTTCAAAAAGTCAGCACAACCCACACAGTTTAAACAGAATTTATTTTTCTACTCACGGTTTAAAAAAAAAAAAAAAAAACATTTATTTCGGGCTTCACCCATATTACATAAACAATTCAATCATCATAATATAAAATCAAATTAATATTAAAATCAAAAATAATAATAATACACATAAATCATTTTTTTTAACAAACAATAAATTTTAACAAACAATAAATTATATTAGTACCTTCTCTTTGGCATATTTTTTTTTGCATATCTACGACTTCTTTTAATATATAACTATAGTAATTACAGTATTATATTCTAAATATTTAATTCTAGATCCAGATGCACAAAATGCTGGCCATGATTCAGATTCTATACCAAATGATGATTTAGAGGATAAAGATTCCAAAATAGACCAACCACACAAAGAATCGAAAACCAGTGATACGGAACAATATTCAAACCACACAGTTGAGACTCAACTGCATCAAGGAACAGGTAAGACAAGCAAGCAGATAGCAATTGATACCGATTTAAGTGGTGTTTTTAAAGCTCCATACCTAAAGGATGTCCAACGAAACACTATTATATATAATGTGTAACAAAAATGTTCAACAATACTGAAGGGTATGTTTGTCCTCATCATTTTGAACAACTTTTATTATGGGGCCAACCTCGATATCAAAATGTATGGAACAGCTGTTTATTTTCGCAATTTCATGTTTGGCCCCATTGTAAAACAAATAAATAAATAAAATAAATATCGGCGAACATTTCACACAGCGCCATCTAGCCCCAAACTAAGCAAACCTTGTAATATGCAAACCAGATAGCTGATAGACTACTTATGTACTTTAAAAAAAAGTTAAAGTTGTTCTTAATGATGAGTACATACATAACTATGAAAACTGACGTGGTTATGACACATTTTTGTTTTATTTATACGGGAATACTCACGTTTAATTAAATCAGATACTCCGAGTATAGTTTCGATCACATCCGGTGACCTTTTGACGCAGCTGCACGCGCGTCGGGCTCTGTTTTCACTCTTTGAAAAAGGTCACCGGATGTGATCGAAACTATAGTCGGAGTATCCGATTTAATTAAACGTGAGTATTCCCGTATAAATAAAACAAAAATGTACATACATAACCCTTCAGTATTGTTCAACATTTTTTTTACAGTTTGTATATATTTGGCATAATATCTATCTAATGTCTAGTTATACAGGAGATGCCACTGGTTTCCTCTGCTCTGGTCTGGTCAGTGGTCTAGTTTGGGAGCCTATGGGTCATTATTTTTGTGGAAATATTTAAGTGTTTTTATATATTTGTATTTTTTTTTTGCCAAACTGAGTGTTATTCTTATCTACAAGCATAGCGCTCAACTGAGTAGGTTCCTGAGGCAGTAGAGTGGTGCGAAAACACACCCCGTGTTTTCGTTACGTCAAATGACGTGTGACTTCAATTGGGCGGCTCGGGCGTTAATAAACCTGTCATCAACACGTGTTATTGAAGGTTTTCCAATGAATGTCAATAAAGTCGGAAATCGCGTAATCCAGTTTTTTCGACTTGTAATCGTTTTCGACTTTCTTTTATTTATCGACTTTAAATATTAAAAAAAACGCCATATATGTTTCTTTTACCTGACTGTACTTTATTTTTGCAAGAAAAGCTGATTATGTCCAGTTGACGATAACAAAGATGTAATTTATTGCAAATTTTACTACCTATCTGGACACTGGAGTGATAGCAATGAGTTTCACCAACTGGTCCAGCCGTCCAGCCCCTCGAGTCCACTTGGTGGATAACCCATTTGGACTGGCCGCTTTACAGACAGTTCCCGCACCGCTCCACAACTGCAGGAACCAGGAACCTACTCAGTTAAGCGATACGCCTGTAGCTTATGATAAATATTATTTCTAAACGGTATCGGCTTTACTATAAAACGCCGTTCAAACTTAGTCACTGCTTAAACTTCGCTATCTTGTTCTTGCACGTGTCATTTCACGTCAGCGAGAAGTTGTCACAGCATCTTAAACAGTGACTAAGGTTTGAGATATATTCTAGAAATTTGTAATTTTGTAAAAAAAGTACCCTGAATACTTTAAAAAAGTATCAGACCAACCTCGAAAATATCCGACCAGGTTCAGACATAAATTAGCCATACAATAATCAAGATTAGAAATGCAGAGTAGTGGTCCTCATGCAATGGCTATTCAAATTTTCAATAAATTACCTGACGACTTAAAGAGTGAAAAAACGAATATAGTTTTGCGATTCAGTTAAAAACCTTGTTAATAAAACATTAAAATACTTTTTAGACAACAAAACTTTATAAATCGATCAAGCAGAAAACAGATCGGTCCGCTCCACACTTAATTGCCATACCCCATTATGTTATTATGTTATTAATATTAGTTTTACATAATCCATAATGTGCAATAAATGATTTGACTTTGACTTTGAGCGGCGTTTTATAGTAAGACCGTATATTTTTTGCACCACACTTAAATAATTAAATATTTTTATTAAAATTCTCATTGGCCCGTTTCCATCTACAACAGATGATTCATGTCATGTAGCGTCCATAGGAAATCTGTGCGTTGATGGCTAAACATGCCAATTCGGGAGCCACAGATGTAATAAATACAATGTAATTTTATGATGAAAACTGACGTGGTTTTGACACATTTTTATTTTTATGGAATACTCACGTTTAAATCGGATACTCCGACTATAGTTTCGATCACATCCGGTGACCTTTTTCAAAGATTGAAAACAGAGCCCGACGCGCAAGCGGCTGCGTCTTACTTAACAGGTGTGACCGGATGTGATCGAAACTATAGTCGGAGTATCCGATTTAATTAAACGTGAGTATTCTCGATTAAATAAAATAAAAATCCAATGTACTTACAAAAATAAATTATGTATAAGGATTCTATCATCTAGTTTCCATATTACAAGCTTTGCTTAGTTTGGGGCTAGATGGCGCTGTGTGAAAAATGTCCACTGATATTTTATTTATTAATGATTACCTGATAGAGTGATAGATAACTAGCCTTTTTCCTGACAATGTTTTTCTTCAACGGTTGCTCAAGCTTATTGTCAGGATTTAAACAAGAATTTCTTTTTCCAGGTCTTAACACGGGTGCTGGTACATCCGGCTCATCTGCAATTAATATTACATGTGATGCTACTAAAACTAGCCTCTCTTTTGCAACCCCGAGCACTATCAGCTCTTCGTCTGACGCGCCCAAAACTGGCTTTGGATTCGGAGCTCCTAGCACTAGTAGCAATTCTTCTGACGCGCCCAAAACTGGCTTTGGATTCAGAGCTCC
This sequence comes from Erannis defoliaria, assembly GCA_905404285.2. Classification (NCBI taxonomy): domain Eukaryota; kingdom Metazoa; phylum Arthropoda; class Insecta; order Lepidoptera; family Geometridae; genus Erannis; species Erannis defoliaria. Next base: position 850,722 of record FR990093.1, on the reverse strand, counting down.
TAGCACTAGTAGCAATTCTTCTGACGCGCCCAAAACTAGCTTTGGATTCGGAGCTCCTAGCACTAGTAGCAATTCTTCTGACGCGCCTAATACTGGCTTTGGATTCGGAGCTCCTAGAACCAGTGGTATTTCTTCAGATGCACCGAAAACTGGTTTTTCATTCGGAGTTCCTAACAGCGTTTCTTCTGACAAGCCCAAAACTGGCTTTGGAGTCGGAGCTCCTAGCACTAGTGGCAATTCTTCTGACGCGCCTAATACTGGCTCTGGATTCGGAGTTCATAGCACTAGTAGCAATTTTTCTGACGCGCCCAAAACTAGCTTTGGATTTGGAGCTCCTAGAACCAGTGGTATTTCTTCAAATGCACCGAAAACTGGATTTTCATTCGGAGTTCCTTACAGCGTTTCTTCTGACAAGCCCAAAACTGGCTTTGGAGTCGGAGCTCCTAGCACTAGTGGCAATTCTTCTGACGCGCCTGATACTGGCTTTGGATTCGAAGCTCCTAGAACCAGTGGTATTTCTTCAGATGCACCGAAAACGGGTTTTTCATTCGGCGTTCCTAACAGCGTTTCTTCTGACAAGCCCAAAACTGGCTTTGGAGTCACAGCTCCTTGGTCTGGATTCGGATCTCCTAGAACCAGTGGTATTTCTTCAGATGCACCGAAAACTGGTTTTTCATTCGGAGTTCCTCACAGCGTTTCTTCTGAAAAGCCCAAAACTGACTTTGGAGTCGGAGCTCTTAGCACTAGTGGCAATTCATCTAATACACCCAAAACTGGCTTTGGATTCGGAGCTCCTAGAACCAGTGGTATTTCTTCAGATGCACCGAAAACGGGTTTTTCATTCGGCGTTCCTAACAGCGTTTCTTCTGACAAGCCCAAAACTGGCTTTGGAGTCGGAGCTCCTAGCATTAGTGACAATTCTTCAGATGCACCGAAAACTGGTTTTTCATTCGGAAATCCTAACAGTGTTTCTTCTGACAAGCCCAAAACTGGCTTTGGAGTCACAGCTCCTTGGTCTGGATTCGGAGCTCCTAGAACCATTGGTATTTCTTCAGATGCACCGAAAACTGGTTTTTCATTCGGAGTTCATAACAGCGTTTCTTCTGACAAGCCCAACACTGGCTTTGGAGTCGGAGTTCCTAGCACTAGTGGCAATTCTTCTGACACACCCAAAACTGGCTTAGGATTCTTCAGAGCTCCTAGCACTATTGGAAATTCTGCTGACGCGCCTTATACTGGCTCTGGATTCGGAGTTCCTAGCACTAGCGGTGTTTCTTCCAACCCGCCAAAATCTGGCTTTGGATTCGGAGCTCCTAGCACTAGTAACAATTCTTCTGCCGCGACCAAAACTGACTTTGGATTCGGAGTTGCCAGCACTAGTGGCATTTCCTCTGAGACCGCATTTAGGGGTACTACGTTCGGTGCGTCCAACACCAGTGGCGATATTGGAAGTCTCGGATATGGAGCGTTTACTTCAGGATATTTCGCCAACGCACAGAAAAGCCGAATGTTCGGAAAAGAACCTGACGGTAGGTGAATTTATCAACTATAGTAGAGCCAATTTAATAGATCATATTTGACATCTGTCAGTCTTAGCTGCACAGTGTGGTGAGCTGCTTAAAAACGTTGATTAAATCGATTATTTATATTATAAAATACGCTTTAAAAAAAACAACCGACTTCAACTTCGAATACCTGGATGACTTGATGATCTTTATATTTTCTAGTAATTTTGATTTAAATACCAAACTACTGAACCGATTTCGAAAAAATATATATGGTCCACCTCTGTAATATCATCTACCAAACAAAAAAATAATCATCAAAATCAATTCATAATTGGCGGAGTAATCGCGTAAAATACATACAAAAAAAATACATACAGTCGAATTGAGAACCTCTTTTTTTGAAATCGGTTGTTTTTAATTTAAAAGGCGTATTGTTTTAATGAAATTGTAGATATATATCTATACAGATACTGCGCTGTGCGCTCGCTAGGTCTACTGTTCGCAGAACTACTAGTAAAATTACTGTTTGACTTAGGTCGGTTCTTTGGCACGGGGCTGGTCAAGTTCACCCCAGTGATGTACACCGACGAAGACATTCAACTGAATGGCACCACGCGCTACACTCCAGTGATATCTCAATGCATCAGTGTCATGAAGGTAAGCTCTGATAGGCAGTAGTATGCTAACTGCAAACACTACTGTTTCCTGTGACGGTAAATTTTTGTCCAGACAACTGAGTGTGACTAGCTGGCTGTAGATACTGTCCAGGAGAGTCTCTTCTTGCTCAAATGAAGCAAAGGTTACTCTTTTTAAAGCCTACTGCCAATCCTTCTATGGCGGCAGCTTGTGGACAGCATATACTAGAAAATCCCTCGACACAGGGTCTCCAGATTGGGGGTTTTTCCCCCATTTTGAGGAAAAATAAAAAGATTCGGGAAGTAATGGGGAAATTAAAATTATAGGGAAAGTTTTGGGGAACCGATTGTATTTGGGGAAAGTTTGGGGAAAGCATATAAATCAGCTGTTCCATCCATTTTGTCCAAGTTCAATTAACTTTTTGAATGGAACAGCTGTTTTTTTTTTTAAATCAAGGCTTGCCACACAGTAAAAGTTGTTCATAATGATGAGTACATTCATACCATTCAGTATTAATTACCCTTTTTGTTACACATTGTATATTATATTATTCCGAGATATAAATAAAAAACTATAACTACATAAAGTAAGGTAAATACGAACCAAAAATATTTGGGGAAAATTCTTGGAAATTCTATCTTTTTGGGGAAAATTTTAATGTGATCTGGGGATTTTTCACATACTATATCTGGAGAGCCTGCTCGACACTCCGCGTGTCCAGTATAACAATGCTTTCAGTCTTGTGGCTTCCACGGCTCTGCAGCGCGTCTTCCATGTTCCTGAAGCTCGCACTGATTTGCTGCCATTATGCGAAAGAAAGTTGCCTCACTCCTATTTTTTTTTTTTTTTAATTTTGTTCGAGAAACTAACAGCGACAAAATAACATAATTGCTAAACATTTACAGCCTTACCTAAAATAATCTCGATTCTCTTAGTCACTGCTTAAACTTCTCTGTCTTGTTCTTGCATGTTACACTTCACGTCAGAGAGAAGATGGCAGAGCATCTTAAGCAGTGACTAACTGTTGAGAAGTTTTTTTAATGAAGGCCCTCAGATACTATGCGCCATTTAAGAGTTTCCGCATATTGAGACTAATTTGACACTTGTCTGCAATTACTTAAATGCAATCAAATAACATGTTGATATACTAAGTATAAGTCAAGGAGACACACCAAACCAGTTTTTGGTAATATTGAGTTTTATCGAGTTCGCGGATGAATTAAATAAGTCAAATTCGGGATAGTACCAATATATAGGCCACCAACGCGTAGGAAATGTCGTAAGCCTTTTTTCATCACACTTGCTCGTAAAGTGGATCTTATTACATCGGTTTTAGGCTTATAATCCAAGCTATTACGCACGCGTGCATTTTACTTTACATTACGGCACTTGTGCTATAATAGGTATAACCCGGTAAAGTAAAGTTTGTACGCAATTAGACGTATGTATACGATGCACTCTTAATATAGCCGGGTAATACTTAGTTTTTTTGTAATACCAACAAAGAGTTCTTATGCCGCTGAAGTAAATGTCAACCTGCGCGCGCAGTGCTGGTTTGTGCGCCATTTTCCGCAAATGTTTGTTGACTTTTTCGCTGTGTGGTTGATTATTATCAAAAAAAGTTTGTTTTTTCCTCGCAAGTGTGATGAAAACAGTCGTATGGAACTCTTGTGCTATTAGTAATTACGCTCTCGGCTTCCTTATCGCGCTCGCCTGCGGCTCGCGCGCATCATACCGCCTCTAGTGTAATGACCAATATAGTACACTTGTATCATAATGTACTATAATGGAATGTAATCTTTAAATTTGACACTGGCAGAAGGCTCGAAGCTATGCTAAAAATACGTGAAAAAAAACCAATTTCTGACATATTATTCTGTGGTAATTTTATTTGTTTTGTTCTGGTTTTATTGCTGTTTTTTTACCTCAGTTTTTTTTACCTAAGAACTCCGTCTTTTGTTAAACGATTTGGAAAATTCTATAGGATAAAGGAGGACTCTCAGACTGAAACTATGGGTAGTTTCATAGAAGACGGTTCAGTAGTTTGTTTTTTAGGTAAATCAAAATGAAAGGAAAACATGTCATCTGTTATAAGTAAACGAAATTACATGTTTTCATATCCTTCGACTTTCAGCGGTGCATTTTTTTTATTGTCTTTCAACAGAATTACGAGACGAAGTCAGTTGAGGAGCTCCGCTTGGAGGACTACAGAATGGGGAGAGGTATGACGCTAAAGCAGGACAGGGGCCTTGCTTATGAATCGTACGCAAAGTTGGGCATGCGACCGGAGCCGACTTTCGAACGATATTGTTTGAACTAAGGTTCAATATCGTTCGAAAGCCGGCTCCGCTCGCATGCGGAACTCCTGCGTACGATTCAAAAATAAGCCTCCAGATTCGCTGCAATAGAAAACTCTTCTAATCTTAGATATATCTCATCATCATTCATCATCATAGATATATCTATCTACATATAATGTCACATTCAGTGCAAGCTATTAGTGGTAGGACTCTATTGCAGAGTCCTGGGCGCGCGTTCCACTTGTATCCCCCATTTCGATCCCTCAGGGGATCGAAAAACACTCGCTATTCCTCCAAGATACTCCAGGAGATCGAATAACACTCGCTATTGCCCCAAGATCCTCCAGGGGATCAAAACACTCGCTATTCCCCCAAGCTACCCCAGGGGATCGAAAAATACTCGCTATTGCCCCAAGATCCCCCAGGGGATCAATTCACTCGCTATTCCCCCAAGATACCCCAGGGGATCGAATAACACTCGCTATTGCCCCAAGATCCCCCAGGGGATCAAAACACTTGCTATTCCACCAAGATACCCCAGGGGATTGAAAAGCACTCGCTATTCCCCCAAGATACCCCAGGGGATCGAAAAACATTCGCTATTCCCCCAAGATCCCCCAGGGGATCGAAATGGGCCCGTCCATTCTATTATCACCGTCGCTGCTCTAACCCACAGATTTTGTTACATAGAACAGTAGGGGCTCCGGAATCTTGCTTTTTATTTTTGTAACGCTCCGCAGGTTTCAACGGCACTCGGTTGGTGAAATACGAAGCTCAGCTGAGATCAGAGTCCATTGTGCAAGCTGGGATTACGAAAAACATTGCAGTCAAGTTTTGCTGTATAACCCTGATGAAGGTAAAATACTTTTATGATAATAAGCTTTTTAAAAAAAAAACAAGTGATTTAAATTTTGACTACCTCGATGACAGCTTAATATTTTCCAATACTCAATACTCAATATTTTATTGCAAACATTATGTAACTTATATAATACATGCAGATCTTATTTAGCACAGTTTATGGACGTAACGACATAATGACCCCATTGGGGTATAGCAATATTGTGCGGAGCGGCTCATTCTGTTCCGTTGTTAATACATGTATCTGTAAAGAATTCGTCTAATGTATAGTAACGTTTCTTGACTAGTATTTCTTTAAGCATTTTTACAAATTTAGCCTCATCTTCCATGTCTTTAATCTGAACAGGAAGTTTGTTAAATATTTTAATTGCCATCGAGCATTCCAGTTATTAAGATTCATTTATTCCTTACCTGGGACCTGGGTATGTCCTAAAACTGCATCCAGCACCACTGGAGGACGGGCAGCAGCGTCCTCTCAGTTAACGGTGGTAACACTCTGCGATCCCCAAGCCGCCTGCTAAGCGTGGGGATTATGGCAACCCCTCCCTATTATGGGAGAGGCTTTCGTCCAGTAGTGGACGTCTAACAGGCTGATGAAGAAGATTCATTTCAGTAATTTTGGTCTAAAAACCAGACTACGGAACCGATTGCGGTTATTATATGGGACCACCTCTGAAGTATCACCTACCAAACACAAAAATTTTCATCAAAATCAATTCATAGTTGGCGGAGTAATCGCGAAAAACACATAAATAAAAATAAAAATCAACTCGGTCCAACCTCCTTTTTTGAAGTCGGTTGACGTCGAAGTGTCGTGGCTTTGACGACGCAGTTAACGTGATATTCGGTATTTTTTTTACATTAGTAATCTATTGAATGAAGTCGACTATGATCACCTAGGCGATTGCATTTACAGGTGATCAAAGGACATTAACAGAGTCGCCTATGATTCATCATCATCAACAGCCAGATGACGGCCACTGCTGGACGATTGCCTCTCCCTTAATAGGGGAGGTTGCCATAATCCCCACGCTTGGCAGGCAGCTTGGGGATCGCGGAATGATTACCGTTAATTAAGAGGACGTAATTATTAATATAACTTCAAAGTTAATAAAAATATTAAGTTTCTTAACATATGTTAATACACTTAATATTTTTATCCCAGCACCAGGGGGGTGTCACTCCGCAGTTTAGGTATGTTCGGCCGGCGCTCCGTCCGGGTGGACAATGCAAGGCTGAGGTCAGTGGCCGCCCGCACGCTAGCCTCGTCGCACTTAACAAAGCATACGTGATAGAAAGAGAGCGGTATATCTAGGTGAATATAGCGAGCGGTATCCAGCGCTGTGCGAGTTGCATTGCTACTTTATTGCCGAGTAGATAGAGTCCCTATTTATTTCAATTCCTTTGCGGAGTTAACTCTCTGTACGTAGTACTATTGTTTATTCTGTGCCAGCACTATTTAAATTATGCCAAAGAGTAGCAACCCTCGAATTGACAGTTTAGTCCGTTTAATTAAGAATCCTAGTAAAGGTATGTTTCGTTTGTCGACAGGCGTATGAGCCCTACTCGATCGAAGAGCTTCGTTTTGCAGACTACAGGATGGAAATGAAAGCACAAGGTATGAAGATCTCTACATCGTGACCGACACTCAATATTTTACCTTCCTGAGAAATTATGACTTGATTTCGCGTCGCACACGATTAGGCTAGATGACTGGTTTTTTTTATTGTCCTATTCAAATGTGGCCCATAAATATAGCTGATTAATGAAAACAAAATGAAAATCTGATCAAAAATAAGCAACTTATAACCATTTTAATATCATGCTAGACAGAGAGGCGAAACAGCAAATCGTGACGTCACTTCTCTGTACGCCATATAAATTATATTCTGACAAGTAAGGCGTGACGTCATTTTTTGTTTTGTGGTAAAGGGACAGAGTTGTTTCTATCAAAAACTTTTAAACGCTCATATATCAGAACATTATTAACCGATTTAAATTATGTTTTCAATAAACATACTATATTTACTTAAATTCTTCATCAAAGCTATTGGTTTCAACGATATAAACATCAGTCATCTACCCCATTGTGAAATTCTCCTTATTACGTAAGTGCTATCAATGGGAATGACAACTTCAGCCCCGGATCTACGATTTTTTCGAACTAGGGAAGAAACTTGATAGTGGCGCCTCCTCAATTTTTTTTATCAGGTTTTTATAAAGAGTAAATCCCTTTAGAAAATATCAACTGTACATGGGTGTATTTTCTTGATAAACATGTATTCATATTATTATTATGTTTTTGGCGCCCCCTGAAACTACTGCCCGGGGCGAGTGCCCCGGTTTGCCCCCCCCCCCCCCCCCAACCCCTAGATCCGGGCCTGGACAACTTACAAAAAGTTCCGCCTAGAGAGCGCACCAAACTTACAAATTTACAAACATACAAACTCACAGCGTTATCTCTTAATAAAGTTTAGATATAATGCCTAATTTATGTCAATGTTAAACTAATAAAATGCTAAGTAAAGGCTTAGGTCATTTCCCATACGCAGGCGGCCTAGTGGCACAAAGTTTCCATAAAGTTTGGTAGTGGTAGGACTCTACTGCAGAGTCCGCCTGGGGAAGTACCACACCTTTGCCAGTTATTCAACTGTAGTGGTAGGACTCTACTGCAGAGTCCGCCTGGGGAAGTACCACACCTTTGCCAGTTATTCAACTGTAGTGGTAGGACTCTACTGCAGAGTCCGCCTGGGGAAGTACCACACCTTTGCCAGTTATTCAACTGTAGTGGTAGGACTCTACTGCAGAGTCCGCCTGGGGAAGTACCACACCTTTGCCAGTTATTCAACTGTAGTGGTAGGACTCTACTGCAGAGTCCGCCTGGGGAAGTACCACACCTTTGCCAGTTATTCAACTGTAGTGGTAGGACTCTATTGCAGAGTCCGCCTGGGGAAGTACCACACCTTTGCGAGTTATTCAACTGTAGTGGTAGGACTCTACTGCAGAGTCCGCCTGGGGAAGTACCACACCTTTGCCAGTTATTCAACTGTAGTGGGAGGACTCTACTGCAGAGTCCGCCTGGGGAAGTACCACACCTTTGCCAGTTATTCAACTGTAGTGGGAGGACTCTACTGCAGAGTCCGCCTGGGGAAGTACCACACCTTTGCCAGTTATTCAACTGTAGTGGGAGGACTCTACTGCAGAGTCCGCCTGGGGAAGTACCACACCTTTGCCAGTTATTCAACTGTAGTGGTAGGACTCTACTGCAGAGTCCGCCTGGGGAAGTACCACACCTTTGCCAGTTATTCAACTGTAGTGGTAGGACTCTATTGCAGAGTCCGCCTGGGGAAGTACCACACCTTTGCGAGTTATTCAACTGTAGTGGTAGGACTCTACTGCAGAGTCCGCCTGGGGAAGTACCACACCTTTGCCAGTTATTCAACTGTAGTGGGAGGACTCTACTGCAGAGTCCGCCTGGGGAAGTACCACACCTTTGCCAGTTATTCAACTGTAGTGGGAGGACTCTACTGCAGAGTCCGCCTGGGGAAGTACCACACCTTTGCCAGTTATTCAACTGTAGTGGGAGGACTCTACTGCAGAGTCCGCCTGGGGAAGTACCACACCTTTGCCAGTTATTCAACTGTAGTGGTAGGACTCTACTGCAGAGTCCGCCTGGGGAAGTACCACACCTTTGCCAGTTATTCAACTGTAGTGGGAGGACTCTACTGCAGAGTCCGCCTGGGGAAGTACCACACCTTTGCCAGTTATTCAACTGTAGTGGTAGGACTCTACTGCAGAGTCCGCCTGGGGAAGTACCACACCTTTGCCAGTTATTCAACTGTAGTGGTAGGACTCTACTGCAGAGTCCGCCTGGGGAAGTACCACACCTTTGCCAGTTATTCAACTGTAGTGGTAGGACTCTACTGCAGAGTCCGCCTGGGGAAGTACCACACCTTTGCCAGTTATTCAACTGTAGTGGTAGGACTCTACTGCAGAGTCCGCCTGGGGAAGTACCACACCTTTGCCAGTTATTCAACTGTAGTGGTAGGACTCTACTGCAGAGTCCGCCTGGGGAAGTACCACACCTTTGCCAGTTATTCAACTGTAGTGGTAGGACTCTACTGCAGAGTCCGCCTGGGGAAGTACCACACCTTTGCCAGTTATTCAACTGTAGTGGTAGGACTCTACTGCAGAGTCCGCCTGGGGAAGTACCACACCTTTGCCAGTTATTCAACTGTAGTGGTAGGACTCTACTGCAGAGTCCGCCTGGGGAAGTACCACACCTTTGCCAGTTATTCAACTGTAGTGGTAGGACTCTAATGCAGAGTCCGCCTGGGGAAGTACCACACCTTTGCCAGTTATTCAACTGTAGTGGTAGGACTCTACTGCAGAGTCCGCCTGGGGAAGTACCACACCTTTGCCAGTTATTCAACTGTAGTGGTAGGACTCTACTGCAGAGTCCGCCTGGGGAAGTACCACACCTTTGCCAGTTATTCAACTGTAGTGGTAGGACTCTACTGCAGAGTCCGCCTGGGGAAGTACCACACCTTTGCCAGTTATTCAACTGTAGTGGTAGGACTCTACTGCAGAGTCCGCCTGGGGAAGTACCACACCTTTGCCAGTTATTCAACTGTAGTGGTAGGACTCTACTGCAGAGTCCGCCTGGGGAAGTACCACACCTTTGCCAGTTATTCAACTGTAGTGGTAGGACTCTACTGCAGAGTCCGCCTGGGGAAGTACCACACCTTTGCCAGTTATTCAACTGTAGTGGTAGGACTCTAATGCAGAGTCCGCCTGGGGAAGTACCACACCTTTGCCAGTTATTCAACTGTAGTGGTAGGACTCTACTGCAGAGTCCGCCTGGGGAAGTACCACACCTTTGCCAGTTATTCAACTGTAGTGGTAGGACTCTACTGCAGAGTCCGCCTGGGGAAGTACCACACCTTTGCCAGTTATTCAACTGTAGTGGTAGGACTCTACTGCAGGGTCCGCCTGGGGAAGTACCACACCTTTGCCAGTTATTCAACTGTAGTGGTAGGACTCTACTGCAGGGTCCGCCTGGGGAAGTACCACACCTTTGCCAGTTATTCAACTGTAGTGGTAGGACTCTACTGCAGAGTCCGCCAGGGGAAGTACCACACCTTTGCCAGTTATTCAACTGTAGTGGTAGGACTCTACTGCAGAGTCCGCCTGGGGAAGTACCACACCTTTGCCAGTTATTCAACTGTAGTGGTAGGACCCTACTGCAGAGTCCGCCTGGGGAAGTACCACACCTTTGCCAGTTATTCAACTGTAGTGGTAGGACTCTACTACAGAGTCCGCCTGGGGAAGTACCACACCTTTGCCAGTTATTCAACTGTAGTGGTAGGACTCTACTGCAGGGTCCGCCTGGGGAAGTACCACACCTTTGCCAGTTATTCAACTGTAGTGGTAGGACTCTACTGCAGGGTCCGCCTGGGGAAGTACCACACCTTTGCCAGTTATTCAACTGTAGTGGTAGGACTCTACTGCAGAGTCCGCCAGGGGAAGTACCACACCTTTGCCAGTTATTCAACTGTAGTGGTAGGACTCTACTGCAGAGTCCGCCTGGGGAAGTACCACACCTTTGCCAGTTATTCAACTGTAGTGGTAGGACTCTACTGCAGAGTCCGCCTGGGGAAGTACCACACCTTTGCCAGTTATTCAACTGTAGTGGTAGGACTCTACTGCAGAGTCCGCCTGGGGAAGTACCACACCTTTGCCAGTTATTCAACTGTAGTGGTAGGACTCTACTGCAGAGTCCGCCTGGGGAAGTACCACACCTTTGCCAGTTATTCAACTGTAGTGGTAGGACTCTAATGCAGAGTCCGCCTGGGGAAGTACCACACCTTTGCCAGTTATTCAACTGTAGTGGTAGGACTCTACTGCAGAGTCCGCCTGGGGAAGTACCACACCTTTGCCAGTTATTCAACTGTAGTGGTAGGACTCTACTGCAGAGTCCGCCTGGGGAAGTACCACACCTTTGCCAGTTATTCAACTGTAGTGGTAGGACTCTACTGCAGGGTCCGCCTGGGGAAGTACCACACCTTTGCCAGTTATTCAACTGTAGTGGTAGGACTCTACTGCAGGGTCCGCCTGGGGAAGTACCACACCTTTGCCAGTTATTCAACTGTAGTGGTAGGACTCTACTGCAGAGTCCGCCAGGGGAAGTACCACACCTTTGCCAGTTATTCAACTGTAGTGGTAGGACTCTACTGCAGAGTCCGCCTGGGGAAGTACCACACCTTTGCCAGTTATTCAACTGTAGTGGTAGGACCCTACTGCAGAGTCCGCCTGGGGAAGTACCACACCTTTGCCAGTTATTCAACTGTAGTGGTAGGACTCTACTGCAGAGTCCGCCTGGGGAAGTACCACACCTTTGCCAGTTATTCAACCGCCAAGCAGTAGTGTGCAAGCATTACTGTGTTCCGGTTTGAAGGGCAATGCTACCAGAGAAATTACTGGGTATGAAGAGAATTAACGACGAGCGCAGTGCAGTGCGGCGCAGGATTGTATTTGCAAGTTCACAATTCTGGCACTGCTACTGTTAGTGGCAGGCGTGACACATACCACCAGGCGAACGTCTGGCTCGTCTCGTCACTTAATTGTAAAAAAATATGAAAAATCCTGTCAAAACATTTTAGGAAAAAAATGTTTCTGCATAACAAACCCTTTGAACTTGTGAAGCGATCCAACTGTCAGCATGGATGTCTGGATGGTTTCATCTGTCCGGATGTATGTATGTATGTATGGATGTTTGTACTCGCGCTGAATAATCGTAAAAATTTCTATTCTTACAGGTGTTGGCGCGTCTACTGCTAGAAATGCTGTCTTCGGCACAACTAACTTTCACATTTGCATATTTTGCCAGTCCAAACGTGCAGGTTGTATCTTTGGCGAAGCTGCACGAAACTCAGCATTCGGCCAGCTTAACACTAGCAGTACTACTTTTGGGGCATCGAACACTGCTGGGGCAGCATTCGGACAGCCTAACACTAGCGGCACTACTTTTGGGGCATCGAACACAGCTGGGTCAGCATTCGGACAGCCTAACACTAGCGGCACTACTTTTGGGGCATCGAACACAGCTGGGTCAGCATTCGGACAGCCTAACACTAGCGGCACTACTTTTGGGGCATCGAACACAGCTGGGTCAGCATTCGGACAGCCTAACACTAGCGGCACTACTTTTGGGGCATCGAACACAGCTGGGTCAGCATTCGGACAGCCTAACACTAGCGGCACTACTTTTGGGGCATCGAACACAGCTGGGACAGCATTCGGACAGCCTAACACTGGCAACACTACTATTGGGGCGGCGAACACAGCTGGGGCAGCATTCGGCCAGCCCAACAGTGGCAACACTACTATTGGGGCAGCGAACACAGCTGGGGCAGCATTCGGCCAGCCTAACACTGGCAACACTACTATTGGGGCGGCGAACACAGTTGGAGCAGCATTCGGACAGCCTATCACTAGCCGCACTACTTTTGGGGCATCGAACACAGCTGGGGCAGCATTCGGACAGCCTAACACTAGCGGCACTACTTTTGGGGCATCAAACACAGCTGGGTCAGCATTCGGACAGCCTAACACTAGTGGCACTACTTTTGGGGCATCGAACACAGCTGGGACAGCATTCGGACAGCCTAACACTGGCAACACTACTATTGGGGCGGCGAACACAGCTGGGGCAGCATTCGGACAGCCTAACACTAGCGGCACTACTTTTGGGGCATCAAACACAGCTGGGTCAGCATTCGGACAGCCTAACACTAGTGGCACTACTTTTGGGGCATCGAACACAGCTGGGACAGCATTCGGACAGCCTAACACTGGCAACACTACTATTGGGGCGGCGAACACAGCTAGGGCAGCATTCGGCCAGCCTAACACTGGCAATACTACTATTGGGGCGGCGAACACAGTTGGAGCAGCATTCGGACAGCCTAACACTAGCCGCACTACTTTTGGGGCATCGAACACAGCTGGGGCAGCATTCGGACAGTCTAACACTAGCGGCACTACTTTTGGGGCATCGAACACAGCTGGGGCAGCATTCGGACAGCCTAACACTAGCGGCACTACTTTTGGGGCATCGAACACAGCTGGGGCAGCATTCGGACAGCCTAACACTAGCGGCACTACTTTTGGGGCATCGAACACAGCTGGGGCAGCATTCGGACAGCCTAACACTAGCGGCACTACTTTTGTGACATCGACCACAGCTGGGGCAACATTCGGACAGCCTAACACTGGCAACACTACTATTGGGGCGGCGAACACAGTTGGAGCAGCATTCGGACAGCCTAACACTAGCCGCACTACTTTTGGGGCATCGAACACAGCTGGGGCAGCATTCGGACAGTCTAACACTAGCGGCACTACTTTTGGGGCATCGAACACAGCTGGGGCAGCATTCGGACAGCCTAACACTAGCGGCACTACTTTTGGGGCATCGAACACAGCTGGGGCAGCATTCGTACAGCCTAACACTAGCGGCACTACTTTTGGGGCATCGAACACAGCTGGGGCAGCATTCGGACAGCCTAACACTAGCGGCACTACTTTTGTGACATCGACCACAGCTGGGGCAACATTCGGACAGCCTAACACTGGCAACACTACTATTGGGGCGGCGAACACAGCTGGGGCAGCATTCGGACAGTCTAACACTAGCGGCACTACTATTGGGGCGGCGAACACAGTTGGAGCAGCATTCGGACAGCCTAACACTAGCGGCACTACTTTTGGGGCATCGAACACAGCTGGGGCAGCATTCGGACAGCCTAACACTAGCGGCACTACTTTTGGGGCATCGAACACAGCTGGGGCAGCATTCGGACAGCCTAACACTGGCAACACTACTATTGGGGCGGTGAACACAGTTGGAGTAGCATGCGGTCAGCCTACTACTACTACCATTATAACTGGTGAAATATTTGGAACTTCAAAACAGGCTAGTGGAATATTTGGCGCGTCTACCAGTAACGGAACACCCCTAACCACTACCACTCCAAGCGGTGGAATATTTGGCGCGTCTACTAGTAACGGAACACCCCTAACCACTACCTCTCGAAGCGGTGGATTATTTGGCGCGTCTTACAGTAGCGGAACACCCCTAACCACTACCTCTCCAAGCGGTGGATTATTTGGCGCGTCTTACAGTAGTGGAACACCCCTAACCACTACCTCTCCAAGCGGTGGATTATTTGGCGCGTCTTACAGTAGCGGAACACCCCTAACCACTACCTCTCCAAGCGGTGGATTATTTGGCGCGTCTTACAGTAGCGGAACACCCCTAACCACTACCTCTCCAAGCGGTGGATTATTTGGCGCGTCTTACAGTAGCGGAACACCCCTAACCACTACCTCTCCAAGCGGTGGATTATTTGGCGCGTCTTACAGTAGCGGAACACCCCTAACCACTACCTCTCCAAGCGGTGGATTATTTGGCGCGTCTTACAGTAGCGGAACACCCCTAACCACTACCTCTCCAAGCGGTGGATTATTTGGCGCGTCTTACAGTAGCGGAACACCCCTAACCACTACCTCTCCAAGCGGTGGATTATTTGGCGCGTCTTACAGTAGCGGAACACCCCTAACCACTACCTCTCCAAGCGGTGGATTATTTGGCGCGTCTTACAGTAGCGGAACACCCCTAACCACTACCTCTCCAAGCGGTGGATTATTTGGCGCGTCTTACAGTAGCGGAACACCCCTAACCACTACCTCTCCAAGCGGTGGATTATTTGGCGCGTCAACCAGTAACGAAACACCCCTAACAAGCGGAGGAATATTTGGCGGCGCGTCTACCACTAGCGGAACACCCCTAGCCCCTACCACGATTACCATAACCTCAAGCGGGGTCACTTCCAACACTATTAGCAGTGCTAACCCAAGTAAGTATTTCAATTTATTTTTCAAGCGCACCCTACTGGCATCATTTTGTAAAAGTAAGCTGTGGACCTGGGTATGCCCTAAAACTGCATCCAGACCCACCGGAGGACGGGCAGCAGCGTCCTCTCAGTTAACGGTGGTAACCATTCTGCGATCCCCAAGCCGCCTGCCAAGCGTGGGGATTATAGCAACACCTCCCTTTAAGGGAGAGGCCTTCGTCCAGCAGTGGACGTCTTCCGGCTGTTGATGTGAGGCTGTTCGTTTGATTTAGAAACACGTTAATCATTTTCGAAAAACCCCAACATCTGAATTTCCCATACGCTGACATCAGTCGCGCGTACGAATGTTTATATACGCGCGGCTGAGATCAGCGTCACAGTCTGGTTCTAACCACAGAAAAGCGAAAGCCCTACTTCTTAGGTAGAACGGCTGTCAAGACAATGTTGTACAGCAATTGTATGGAAAATCGCTGTCGCTAGTTTCACACATAATTGTATAGAAACTAGGACGAAAAAATGCCAATCTTTGTCGCGCATTTGAAGTAAAACGCTCGTAATGCTTTTGCAACAGATTAAAATTGATCTAATTACGATGCAATGTGGTTTGGTTTCCTACGCGTCTATTTCAATTGTCTTTTTGAGTATTCTCAGTTAAAAAACATGTATATTGGTAGAATTGTCATTAAGCGCGTTTACACTTGATGCCGGCTAGCGCGGCCCGTCACATTTCAATTCTATTCACTTCTCTGTTCAGTGGTTCTAACGGCTAACTAACCTTAATATAGGTACTATAGGTATAATATAGGTTTTTGTAGTGGTAGGACTCTACTGCGGAGTCCGCCTGGGCAAGTACCACACCTTTGCCAGTTATTCAACCGCCAAGCAGTAGTGTGCAAGCATTACTGTGTTCCGGTTTGAAGGGCAATGTACCAGAGAAATTACTGGGTATGAAGAGATTTCACATCTAATATCTCACGGTGACGAGCACAGTGCAGTGCGGCGCAGGATTGTCGCAAGTTCACAATTCTGGCACTGCTACTGTTAGTGGCAGGCGTGACGCTTACCACCAGACGAAAGTCTTGCTCGTTTCGTCACTTGACAGAATAAAAAATAAATAAATAAGGTACATACAGGTACGCGACGACTTCAGCGTAGGACAAATTCAAACCCAACAATTTTAATGACAGGTACGGGCACCGTACGCAACACTTCAAACGCACCGGTACCAAGTCCTGGGCCCTCGTCTGCCCCAGACGATTCTGGAGACGGAAATTCGTACCATAACCTGACATACTGGCAAGCGCTGACAAAAAAAGGGCTGCCCCAATACACGAAAGAAACCCTCCTACAAGAATACTCGATACCGGAACACAGCATGTTAAAAGGACCCATTCTCAACACCGCAATCTCAACAGAAGTAGCCATAGATGTGAGGGATCGAGACAGACATATTCAAATAAGGCAAGACCAAATAGGGCATGGCTTAACTGCTGTGTTTAAAGGTATAACCTTACTTCTTGATCAGCAAAAACTGCCCCAAGCCGTCCGAGCGTTGTATAACGCTTGTAGAATATTCGCGGATTTACATTACGTCATAACTCGAGACAGGGTGAAACTGATCGCTCCATCGCTGGAAGACTCAGTCTCTGTTGCTCTCGAAGGATCGGAAAGGGACGAAACGCTTTTTGGTAATAACTTACATGAAAAAGTTGATGTTACCAAAGCCGTTAAGAGAAGGAAAGAGGAAAGCGGTAGGAGCGGACTCGAAGAAACTGACATCTCGACTCTAGAAGCTTTCGTATTGACTCTTGATACTGCTGTCTCAGCTTTAAAAACTGTCATGTTTAGTCAAGCTGCTAGCGCTGGCTCGGGACAAGAAGGTGCCGTATCGAATAAAGACACAGTCATTGCGACTCTTGGAACTGCCCTCTCAAGTGTAGACGCCGCCGTGTCGAGCCTCGGAGCCGTTTCGAGTCAGGTTTTGTCTAACTCGGATGATAAGAGCAAACTTCAATACAGTGAAACAGGTACGTTTAATATTAGATAAACTGCTGGATCTTGCATGGTGTGATCTGTTCTCATGCCTCTAGGTGGGACTAAAACACCATCTTTCTTTCTCCACTTCCTACTAAGCTCTGGTTAATAGTCAGTAAATTAGTTCTGGCTTTGGTTTTATGGCCAGTCGCCTTCCTGATTTAAATCCTCTTCGGGAATGCGAGCCAGAAGACTTCCACTGATGGACGAAGGGGGAGGCCCCTTAATAGGGTGGGGTTGCTATATTCCCCACGCTTGGCAGGCGGCTTGGGGATCGCAAAACGCTAACCAAGTTTCCAGAGAGGACGCCGCTGCCCTTCTGGTGGTTCCGGATGCAGTTTTAGGACAAACCCAGGTCTGGGAATCCAGGTCCTATCATTTCAATATTACAACTGTTTTTGCAATTTTTGCCGCCAAACGCCTAACGGTGTATTTAAGAACCAGTTCTTACTCCAGGCTATGTGCGTTTACGAAAATAGCTAGCCTAGCCTGTCAATCACACAAAAAAAAAAAGTAAGTAAGTTCGTATAGGCTGAGTGGCCAGCTAGTGTCAGAGTTAATGTGCCGCCCGAAGGCCTCTGACATGGCTGACGGTTGTTGTTATAGAAACTAGAACAAACAACCGGGACCAACAATTTAACGTGTCATCCGACTCACGGTAGCGCTCAGAAATAAATGCCACTTACGGTTACCCATCGGAAGACTGACCGGACCGTCCGTTGCTTAACATTGGTGATCGTTTAGAATCACCTAGACAAGCTACTAATATTATAAATACGAAAGTTTGTGTGTGTCTGCGCGCGCGTGTGTGTGTGTATACATGCTTGTTACTATATGTGATTGATTCAGGCGTTACTTTGCGGAAGTCCATTGTTTCCAAAATTTGTTTTAATTTCTAGTGTTTTTCCGCTGTAATATCGTTTCGAGTACTTATAGGATGAAGGGACACACTAAAATCTACTGTAACTATCAACTTTAATTGAAATTGAACCTAACCTGAAACAAAAAAATAATTAAACCTGAAATAAAATGTCAATTAAACCTGAAAGCAATTTATTAATAAATTCTGAAAACAAATAATTGATAAAAATTGTTAAATTGATTGATTTTATTGATTGATTGATTTTTTTTAATTGATTTTAGTGTGTCCCTTCATCCTATAAGTACTCGAAACGATATTACAGCGGAAAAACACTAGAAATTAAAACAAATTTTGGTATGCTTGTTACTCTTTCACTCTGAAACGGCCGAACGGATTTGGATGAAATTTGGTATAGAAATAGTTTATACCTTAGATTAGAATAACTCATAAAGGGTACTTTTCATACCAGATGTCGTGGGTGAGACCGTGGGCCGCAGTTAGTTTTAAATAATAACTTCTCGTCTTATGTTCATTTACTCTAATATTACGCGAAAGTTTATGAGTATGCTTTTATATGATTGTTACTTCTCCATACATACCATCAGACATTCGAGGCATCTCATCTATATTTTATAAAGTCCTAGTAAATAACCATATTTTTCAGCTTTGGGGGAATTACCAGCGATGATTCAAGGTCTACTTCAGCATATAATTTCGTTTGAAGAGGATTTAAAACTTGAAGTGACAGAATTGGGCAGAAAGTTAGATGATCGGCTAAAGCATATAGAAAAACAACTAAAATTGAAGAGTAATAATAACTACGTAAATGATACACGAACCGTAGAAAGAGATGATGTGAGTAACGATGTAAATGATACACAAACCATAGAATGGGAGGATGTAAACAACGATATAAATGATACACAATCCGAGGAAACGGATGGTGTGAACTACGATATAAATGATACACAATCCGAGGAAACGGGTGGTGTGAACTACGATATAAATGATACACAATCCGAGGAAACGGATGGTGTGAACTACGATATAAATGATACACAATCCGAGGAAACGGATGGTGTGAACAACGATATAAATGATACACAAACCGAGGAAACGGATGGTGTGAACAACGATATAAATGATACACAAACCGTAGAAATGGATGGTGTGAACAATGATATAAATGATACACAAACCGTAGAAAGGGATGGTGTGAACAATGATATAAATGATACACAAACCGTAGAAAGGGATGGTGTGAACAACGATATAAATGATACACAGCCTGAAAAAGGGAGTATGTAAACAACGATATAAATGATTCGCAATCTATAGAAAGAGACAGTGTGACCAACGTTATAAATGATCCACAATCCATGTAAAAAGAGTGTGTGAACAACTACATAAAGGTAGTAAATATATAGATAGGATTAAAGTCAACAATGATAGTTTAGTATTTGGTAATGTGCCATAAACGTGAGAAATAAAAAAAATACATTCCAAAAAGTAGCTGTATAAATACAAAATATGGTGCTGTAATAAACATGATAGTTAAACGATATGATAATTAAAATGTGATATTTTAAATCAAGATTTAATAACTCTCATTTTAAATGTGCTAGATAAAGATACACAATAGGTGAAGCTTAACAAGCCATAATTTAAAAATAAACACGACTGCACAGCCAAAAAGATTTGTGTTTTGGGGATCTTTCGGGATGATGTAATGATCCTAATGATACCGATAACGATAGATCTAATCAACCGACTTCAAAAAGGAAAAAATGTAGGTTCTCAATTCGACTATGTTTTTTTTTGTATGTAACGCGTAACAACGCGATTACTCCGCCAATTATGAACTGATTTTGATGATTCTTTTTTTTGTTTGGTAGGTAATACTTGAGAGGTGGTCCCATATAAATTTTATCGAAATCGGTTCAGTAGTTTGGTTTTTAAATGAGAGGTAAGGCCAATTACTCGATTGATATCACTTAAATCTGTTCAGGCATTTAGAAGTTATGGTGGAACAAGGATACTCAAATACAAGGTGTATTGATGATAACATTACGCATTTTTGGGCAGTCGAGTAAAAAGCTTTATAAGCACTTATATCTTGACTTTAAGGAAATTCAAATTCAAGATATTTATTTTGTTGAGACATGGGTTTATTATACAGTCGCGAATTAGAGTAAACATTATAATTTATAGTGGAGAGGGATGACGACAGTGATTTGGTCAAATATGTTTGATTAACTAACAGTGATTTCTTGGGATTATTAATTCACTGGAGAATACTGGAGATGTTACAATAACTACTTAATTTTACCGTATCCCTAAAGATATGAGGTGATTTGATCAAATCTCAAAATGCCAAATTTATATTAGATGTTATTAAGGCGGATGGGTCAGCCCAGCGTTGCTAGAACATTTTTTACGGCGTAAATATAGGGAATATGCATGTTTTCTTTTGTCTCACAAAAGACTCGTCGAAAATAAAATTTAAATATGTGCACAAATAAAGTGTGTTTTGCTAGAAAGGGACAGATGACTCCCTCCCAAATACTTTGAACGCTTATATTTCAGGGCTTTACCAGCTGGGTTCAATTATTTTCAATTAATTATTTAAAACATCAGATTCAGTTAAACTTTCCATTTATCCTATTATTTTTAATAATTGAAACACATGCATATTCCCTATTGCAGATCAATTTGCAGTAGATTGTAAATCACCATCATGTACCAGTACAGTGATTTATGATTGTAAAACGAACATACTACCCATATTCGTGGCTTCCTTTTCTGCAGCGCTGCTTTCAGTATCAGGATATAATTATGAACGAATATAGCATTTTTGATTTACAATGAAAAATATGTGCAATAGGCGTGTGGCCTAATGTTAAATTTTTGACAAATAACAGGCTTACTGATGAATATAACTAAATACATTACACATACTGAAAAAATAAATTGTATTGGCTGATAAATCTCTGAGATATGAGCGTTTAAAGTTTTAGGTGGGGATAGAGAGGGGATGCTCTATCCCTTTCTCGCAAAGCACGTGTTAGTATAGCATTTGTATGCCGCGCCTGAGGCTTGACGTCATAGCTCAGTATAGCGCACTCTCTGTCTAGCTTGAAATTAAAATTCTTAGAACTTATTTCTATTTGAATTATTTTAAATTTTGTTTTTGTTGATAGGCTCTATTGATGATCAGCTTTTTAACGAGGTAATAAAAAAATTTTAGTCATCATGCCTATTTACAATCACTGTACCGGTACATGATGGCGGTTTACGATTTTCTTTAAATTGAATTGAAGTTTACGGCGTCAAAAATATTTATACGCTGGGCTGGACCCATCCCCCTTAAGATTTTTTATTTTTGTATAGTAAGTTAGAATATAAATTTGATACAAATAATCTATTTTCTCAAGGTATTGGAATTTAAAATTGTACAATTACCTACTTATAAATAAAAAACTTGATTCTGTTTAAAAAAGTTTTATTGTTAACCTTAAAATAACGTTTAATTTCATTTTGTTCAGCACTTACATAAAATCTTATAATATACCGAAGATTCTGACTTTGACAAGATTCATTTAAGTACAATAAGATTCAATGAATCAGGGGCCGCGGAAGTACCTAGTCCATGACGCACACAGAGAAACCTTCTTTACCAGCTATTAAAATCGGAGGGGGTTGGATTTTAGGGAGGCATTTGGCCCCTTCTGTCACTTCCGCGGCCGCTGAACTGGATTCAGTCTAATGGTAAATTAACCTAATGACCGGCACAGAATGCTTGACAAGCGATGGCGGGCCCTGTACGCCAACGATGTCAATACTGGACAATCGATAGCGTTACCCATTGATTTAATGGCGGATCTACTAAGATAACAGTTGGAGAACAGTCGTTATACTGTTATTTGACTGTTCTGAGTAACAGTTTACATCCTGTTATCTGTAAAGCGATATTTTCAATAGAATGAGTTTTGGAAATCGACTCGGGTACAAGCTGTTATTAATGCATCCCCGCCGTATGTTCCGCGATTTCAGGGTTGCCACGAGTTTATTTACACACACCTCTAAATATGGCGGGAATGCAACACTATAGCACCTCTACGAATAATGAGACCATCAAATGCAGAGAAATGAGAGCCAATGCAGTCATACCGTACCATGAACGCTTATTGCGGGACCGAATAGGCTCAGCTGCCGACGCTCCGCGACTGAGTTTTATAGCCCCGCAATACGGATTGCGCAGCGTCGGTAGCTGAGCCTATTCGGTCCCGCAATAAGGAGTACACGGTACGGTCCCTGGACTTTATTGTGACTCACAGTTCTGGGTACAGCTGGGTCATGCAGGCGTTATCTCGTTCAACTAGGAGAGCGTCCTGTTCGTCGTCATCACTTTTTAAGGCGATCGCAATGGGCATCGCTTGTAGCAATTTAGTTTATTTTTAAATGTGGTAAAAATCCAAAATGTTCGATATTGAACCAAAAAATAATATTTTTTTAAAATGTATTATATATTTTAGGTTTTTGTTTTTTAGAAAACGTGGTTTTCAATGTTTGACTCGATAGAAAACAATTCAAAGTAGACACTAAATCGGCATTTCGATTAGCTAGAACTAAGAATAGTACATTATAGCACAAGAGTTTCATACGACTGTTTTCGTCACATTTGCGAGGAAAAAACAATATTTTTTTGATAATAATCAACCACACAGCGAAAACGTCAACAAACATTTGCGGAAAATGGCGCCCAAATCAGTAATGCGCGCGCAGGTTGACATTTACTTCAGCGGCATAAGAACTCTTTGTTGGTATTACAAAAAAACTGTAAGTATTACCCGGCTATATTAAGAGTGCTTCGTATACGTACGTCTAATTGCAGTCACGTACAAACTTGACTTTACCGGGTTATACCTATTATAGTACAAGTGCCGTAATATAAAGTAAAAAGCACGCGTGTATAATAGCTTGGATTATGAGCCTAAAAGCGATGTAATAAGATCTACTTTACGAGCAAGTGTGATGAAAAATACATTATGAAACCACGTGAAATGAATACCAATTTATAGAATGACATGATCTTTTTAGATTTTAATTTACTATTATTTACTTGACCTTGAAATAAAAAAAGTATTACTAGAAAATAAAATAGATAGAATATAGTATTATTTAGTTTTTTGATTTTTAAATTACAGTATTTCTTTGTAATATTTTTCAACACAAAGAAAACCTACTAATTATAACAATTCTAGCGCTCGTGCTTTCTCTCTCTCGCTCGCGCTTGCCGTTTAGTGCCTTTAGTTTACCCGAGGACGTATCTACCTCGCTACAAGTGGGCCTTAACATTAAAATGTAACTTAAACTAATACATGAGTTAATTACATATTTTGTCGGAACATGGCCGTGATTTCTTCTATCGTCTTATTTTTAGTTTCGGGCACTTTGAACTTGATGAATATAATGAACATTATCTGGAGAACACCAAATATCATGAACACGTTTGTCCCCATGCGGAGCTGAAAAAAAACACAAGGTTAAAAAATAAAAAAAAGTGTGATGTAGGTAATAACAAGCTATTTTAATATATGTGATTGATTCAGGCGTTACTTTGCGGAAGTCCATTGTTACCAAAATTGTTTTAATTTCTAGTGTTTTTTAGTTTTTTTTTTTTTTGTTTTTGTTTTTTTTTGTGTTGTTTTTCAGTTAACGTTGATAGTTACAGTAGATTTTTGTGTGTCCCTTCATCCTATAAGTACTCGAAACGATATTACAGCGGAAAAACACTAGAAATTAAAACAATTTTAGTAAGCTATTTTAAATAAATTGTACAAGCTTATTATGAAAACTGACGTGGTTTTGACACATTTTCAACGAACTTCAAAAAAGGAGGTTCTCAATTCGACTGTATGTGGTTTTTTTTTTGTATGTATGTTACGCGATTACTCCTCCAATTATGAATTGATTATACGTGCCTGCGGGGCTAAAGTGGCTATTTCAGCCCCGCTATGCGGAGCGAAAGGAACCACTTCCTCCCCGCAGCACGTAAAATTGTATACACACCACGGGAGCAAGTAAAGAAGCCTCAGATCTCATGTTTGTCACGGGAGGCAATATACATGAGATCCGAGACATTCTTTACTACCTAGGTGAATAATCTATTATTAATGATTATTTTTTGTTTGGGAGGTCATACTTCAGAGGTGAACCCATATACATAAAATAATACACGTTAAAAAAAACCGATTTCAACTTCGAATACCTGGATGACATCTTCATATTATCTAGTAATTGATTTAAAAACCAAACTACTGAACCGATTTCGATAAAATTTATTTGGGACCACCTCTGAAGTATTACCTACCAAACATAAAAATAATCATCAAAATCAGTTCATAATTGGCGGAGTAATCGCGTAACATACATTAAAAAAAACACATACAGACGAATTGAGAACCTCCTTTTTTGAAGTCCGTTGAAAATGTGTCAAAACCACGTCAGTTTTCATAATAAGCTTGTGCAGTCGAATTGAGAACCATCTTTTAAAGTCGATTGAAAATAAGACAGTAATGACGTCATAAGATAGTACTACTAACTAACTATAGTTAGTTTAGTTCTAACTATAGTTACATTAAGTACATGCGTTAATGATGTTACAAAATAAATTATTTTTCTTTCTTTCTTTATTTTTCTTTCAATGACGTAATAAACTTTTAATAATAGTTTTGGCGGGAACACGGAAAAATCATGTCGTTGCATTCTATTATTTTCTTAAACTTGTGTTTTTTCGCGAAGTAATAAAAAAAAATGGTGGTGTTTTATTCATTGAGTGTTGAATTACATGCACGAGTGTGGGCAAGTGATGTAACGTGGTGAAACATGTCTTTTCGTGTTGTTTTCAAAACTCCGTAGAAGCTCATAGTAAAGTCGCCACAACTTTACTAGGGCATGACTTGGACTCGACTGTGACTAATTTCGAGTGACTGACTGAGATTTCAGGGCAAATTTGACTTGATTTTAATAAAATATACTTGACACTGGCAGAATGCGCAACGTGCGATGCCAGTAACTAAAAAAAAAAGAGAAAAGTACTCACAGAGAGCGGCAGGAAGCTGAGCCCGACTATGAAGTTGGCGAGCCAGTTGATGGTCACCGCCACGGCGGACGCGGCCGGACGCGCCGACTGGTTGAACAACTCTGCGGGAACATACAGGGTGTCTCATATCGGTGTACAAATCCTTAAGAGTCCACCCTACCTTAGATCAAATAGCCCCCTTTCCCTGGGCCGGGCGACAGGAAAGGTCTCAGTTAAACTGGTTCCAACGCTCGATAGTTTAGGCCAGGGGGGTGTCACTCCGCAGTTTAGGTATGTGCGGCCGGCGCTCCGTCCGGGAGGACAATGCAAGGCAGAAGTCAGTGGCCGCCCGCACGCTAGCCTCGTCGCACTAAGCATACGTGATAGAAAGAGAGCGGTATATCTAGGTGAATATAGCGAGCGGTATCCAGCGCTGTGCGAGTTGAATTGCTACTTTATTGCCTAGTAGATAGAGTCCTTATTTATTTCAATTCCTTTGCGGAGTTCACTTTCTGTACGTAGTACTATTATTTATTCTATGGTTTAGGTATTTCTTCTTTACAGGTATTAAAATAGTGTTTTTTTTGTTAATTGTGTATTTTTGGATACGCACAAAACGATCTAATATAATCTAGACCTCTTCATTGTCAGAGTGAGGTACCTTAGGTGGTAGGTACCTCGTTGATGTTGTTTGTTGTTTTTTATTTTCCCTACTTTAACTTGTATTTATTTAAATTATCATCAATCAATACATATAAAAGGCTCTGTCCTGACTGACTGACAGACAGACAACGCTCAGCCCAAACCGCTGGTCGTACAGACTTGAAATTTGGAGAGTGTATTCGTCTCGATGCGTAGGGGTGTACTAAGAAAGGATTTTTCGAAATTCGACCCCTAAGAGGGGTGTGTATGAAAGCCCTTTGTTTTTGTACTTTTAGTCATTAAAATTTGGATTTGGATAATTCATTTATAATAAAAAATGCTGTTTTCAATATTTTTTTGAGAGGGACGATTTAAGGGTGAATGTTGTGCCTATGGAAAGTTCTTTGTTTTTGAAGTTATAGCGATGACCATTGATATTAGGGTATTTAATTCAAGGGGGGTTGGTAGTGTTGGTAGAGTTGGGGGAGTGGGGGGCTAAAAAATTGCTAGGTATGATTTAAAGTGGTGAATTTTGGGAGCGGGCCGAATTTCTACCGTACGCGGACGAAGTCGCGGGCGACCTCTAGTATTAGATATAATAATATATTTATTATGTTATTTTATATAAAAGTTTATATATATAATAAACTACTAAATAAACGCGCGCGTGAGCAAGTCTGCGTGACACTGAAACGCGCATGCGGTGGAGAGGAAGCATATAATAAATAAATATCGGTGGACATTACACACAGCGCCATCTAGCCCCAAACTAAGCAAAGCTTGTATTATGGAAACCAGATAGCTGATAGAATACTTATAAGTATATCATTTTTGTAAATACATACTACACCCAGACACAGAACAAACATCTATGTTCGTCAAGTAAATGTTTGCCCTGGGTGGGATCGAATACCCACGCCCTGCAGCTGAAGGCAGACGTGCTACCAACTGAGCAGCATGTACTGACCGTTTTTTTTTAATGAATGACTGACGCTGTTGGCTTCAGATGGCCTCTACAGCGTCACCGGACTTTAGGCAAGCGCAAATGGCGCTCGGCCTAGTTTAGGTTAAAGGCGACTAGCTCAAGGGCACCTCAGACGGTACGAACCTCGGCTTGGCCGTCGCCGGGAGTGGGGTCAGACTTGCCCTGGCACCCCAGAAGGGGTGTGCCCTGGCACCCAAGAAGGGGTGTACCCTGGCACCCAAGAAGGGGTGTGCCCTGGCACCCAAGAAGGGGTGTGCCCTGGCACCCCAGAAGGGGTGTGCCCTGGCACCCAAGAAGGGGTATACCCTGGCACCCCAGAAGGGGTGTGCCCTGGCAATCCAGAAGGGGTGTGCCCTGGCACCCCAGAAGGGGTGTGCCCTGGCACTCCAGAAGGGGTGTGCCGTGGCACCCAAGAAGGGGTGTACCCTGGCACCCCAGAAGGGGTGTGCCCTGGCACCCAAGAAGGGGTGTACCCTGGCACCCCAGAAGGGGTGTGCCCTGGAATCTAACCGATCTTCTGACAGATCTGGGGAGCCGTGTATGTACTGACCGGTAACGAGGAACCAGGGTATGGAGCCGGGGCCCACCGCGAACATCACCACGAACAGGATCACCAGCGCCACGCACAGGTACGACACCCACGCGTGCTGCGTCTGTAAGACACAATACATAAGCTTTAAAAAAAAAAACGACTTCAATTTCAAACTACCTGGATGACATCTTAATATTTTCCATTTATTTGATATTAAAACGAAACTACTGAACCAATTTAGTATTTTTTTATACGTCCAAGTGACGAGGCGAGCTAGACGTTCGCCTGGTGGTAACGGTCATGCCTGCCACTAACAGTAGCAGTGCCAGAATTGTGAACATGCGAACACAATTTTTCGCCGCACTGCACTGCGCTCGTCACCCTGAGATTTTTGAGTTTTTTTTTAGGAAAGATTAGGAACACAGTAATGCTTGCACACTACTGCTTGGCGGTTGAATAACAAAAGCAAAGGTGTGGTACTTCCCCAGGCGGACTCTGCAGTAGAGTCCTACCACTACAAAAAATGTACATAAAACTTAAATATATATTTAAAAAAATAAGAAAGTGTTGGTACGTACGAACAAGCTGGCAACACACAGCCCCACAGTGCACAGCAGCATGCCCGTGAACCCGGCGAGCAGGAGAGTCTTCCGTCCCGCTCGCTCCACCAGCAACAGGCTGAGGAAGGTCATCACTACGTTCATTGCTCCCATGCCTGAAAAAGTAATTACGATTTGCTTGTTTTTAAATTATAAATATATGTTTGGATAAGGTACATAGCCACTCTGAGTAAATGGTTCAAGACTCAAGCAGGGCTAACATGCGCACCGCGAGAATATTTTGTCGTGTCTTTATGTCGTGCGAAAACGAGACAAACTTATACAGATTCGTAGCCTTGTCCTGTTTTTAAGAATCGAAAAAATTTTCTCCTTAGCCCTCCAGGAGATTATCTCATCTCATATTTCATGTAGTAGCGAGCGCGTGCAAATGTGATTTCAGGCACACCGTAGCAGGGCCACCAAGAGACCGGCCTAGCCGAGTTTGAGGCCCACTGCCAACATAACTGTTCTTTGATAATTGGCGACACATGTATAGCATACCTATAACCCAGAATATATAATTTAATGGAAATAAACATTTACTTACCGACCGACACTGGTCGGTTCGGTTTTTTTGACCGACGACATTGTAAAAGTCGCGGGCAACCGGTGTATGCAAATGGCAGGTTGTCGTACAGTGTGGCGGTCTAAGGGGGACAGCAGTCCCCCAGTTCGTTCAGCAGTGGACGTCTCCGGGCTGATGATGATGATGATGAAACATTTACTTTACTTGTAATTTGAGTGAGATCCAAAGATGCACTTTAGGTTCTTGGTGGTTTGCAGGGAAATAGATTAGATAGATAAACTCTTTATTGTACGCAACAAAATAAATTATTATTCATGATGACCACAACAGAAAAAATAACTTAGAACTAGTATTATTATTTAATTATTTATTGCACACATAAATACATTAATGTACAAAAGGACTTAATGCTAAAGCATTTTCTAGCAGTCATCCCCGCGGTTAAAGAGATGGGGATGTAGGCGCACAAAATAAATTGTAGTTAAGAGGAAATACAGTAAATTACATTTCAATTAACTAGTGTAACAATTTGGCGGCCTTATCGCTAAAAGCGATCTCTTCCAGGCAACCTTAGGATGTGAAATGGTAGGCGCCATCTTATATTATTGGACATTCACCATCGAATGTCTCAATAGTAATGCGTGCTTGAATTCAGTGAAGCCTTCTGTACTCAGTTTTGGTTACCACTGTAATGGTCATAGGCAAGCTATCTCTTACCTCTATCTATCTTGAGAGTATTTCGTTCGTCTTGACGAAAAACTGGGTTGGGGTTGCTAAACCAAAATCACCGAGTGTAAGCTCACGGTCTTCCCAAAGTTGACATTCAAGAATATGTCGAAAAAATTGTTTTAATGTGATTATTGACTGCTATAATCAACATCACCGCAATGATGGAAGATGATGTTTTTTTTTATGCTGGGGGAGCGGAAATTAGCTCACCGAGTGTAGCATACTGCGAATGAGGTTGACATTCAAGAATATGTCAGTAGAGAAGAATGCCTGACTATTGCCACCGTCGCCCGTAATGATGAGCGATGATGAACGATTGGTGATGTTCTTTTAATGTGCGCGTGGAGGTGCAAAAATCAACTTACCAAGTTTAGCGAACTGCAAGTTA
Source organism: Erannis defoliaria (assembly GCA_905404285.2). Classification (NCBI taxonomy): domain Eukaryota; kingdom Metazoa; phylum Arthropoda; class Insecta; order Lepidoptera; family Geometridae; genus Erannis; species Erannis defoliaria. Next base: position 821,119 of record FR990093.1, on the reverse strand, counting down.
GTCTCCTCGAGGTTGACATTCAAGAATATGTTAGTAGAGAAGAATGCCTAATTATTGTCACCGTCGCCCGCAATGATAAACGATGATGAACGGTTGGTGATGAATTCTTTCAATGCTGGGAGTGCAATAATCAACTTGCCAAGTGTAGCATACTGCGAGTTAGTCTCCTCGAGGTTGACATTTAAGAATATGTCAGTAGAGAAGAATGCATAATTATTGTCACCGTCGCCCTTAATGATAAACGATGATGAATGGTTGGTGATGAATTCTTTCAATGCTGGGAGTGCAATAATCAACTTACCGAGTGTAGCATACTGCGAGTTAGTCTCCTCGAGGTTGACATTTAAGAATATGTCAGTAGAGAAGAATGCATAATTATTGTCACCGTCGCCCTTAATGATAAACGATGATGAATGGTTGGTGATGAATTCTTTCAATGCTGGGAGTGCAATAATCAACTTACCGAGTGTAGCATACTGCGAGTTAGTCTCCCCGAGGTTGACATTCAAGAATATGTCAGTAGAGAAGAATATGACGGCGTTGATCCCAGACAGCTGTTGGGATATCATCACCGTGGCCGCGATGATGAGCGGTGATCGCAGTGAACGGTTGCTGAGGAGTTCTCTCAATGTCACTTTCTTGCTCACTTTATTTTTTTCTGCTTCCTGAAAATTTATTTTACTATTTAAAACTCTATTTCTTCACATCGAACCGAAACGTCAAGATGCGCTGAAATATAACGTCAAGTTGCGTTGGGTGGTTATTTGATGAATTATTTTTATAAGCATCCCGAAGATCCTATTAAACTTAATAATTAACTTAGCTTCCTATAAAATTTCTTAGTAGGAGCAAATTCTGAGACATTCGCTGTGCTCGGTCAATAATCGCTCCAACTGCCTGAGAATGATTTATTTATATATTTGATACACAAAACAGAATACAGTCTTTACATTTGCATTGTATAGGTTATTCACCTGACCTTTATAGTGATGTCGTTTAGGTGACCGTAGAAGTGATGTCGGTAAGACACGTGATCTATAGTGATGTCGGTTATTTGTGTGATCTTGAAGTGACGTCGGTTAGACGAGTGATCCTAATAGTGATGTCGGTTAGGGTTAGACTACTGATCTTAATAGTGATGTCGGTTAGGGTTAGATGACTGATCTTAATAGTGATCTTGGTTAGATGTGTGATCTTAGTAGTGACGTCGGTAAGACGAGTGATTTTAATAGTTATGTCGGTTAGACAAGTGATCTTAATAGTGATGCGGTTAGGGTTAAACCACTGATCTTAATAGTAATTTCGTTTAGAGGTATGATCTTAGTAGTGACGTCGGTTAGACGAGTGATCTCAATAGTTATGTCGGTTAGACAAGTGATCTTAATAGTGATGTTGGGTAGGGTTAGGCAACTTTACTGATCTTAATAGTGACCTCGGTTAGAGGTGTGAATTTAGTAGTGATGTCGGTTACACGAGTGATCTCAGTAGTCGGTTATGTCGGTTAGACGACTGATCTTATTTGTGATGTCGGTTAGACAAGTGATCTCAGTAGTGATGTCGGTAGGTAAGAAGACCTTACCTGGTGCATTTCTTCCATTTCCCCATGAACTGCAACATCGCCACGAAGCCAATTCAGAGCTGAAACAAAAATCGACGATTGATTATGATGTATATATATATAGTCAGTTTATACAATTGCCATAAGTGGCCAGCCTTGTACAAGACGTAGCGTAGGCGCGGCCTCCCCCTAGGTGGACCGGGGACATTGAACAAGACGCAGCGTAAGCGCGGCCTCCCACTAGGTGGACCAGGGACATCGTACAAGACGCAGCGTAGGCGCGGCCTCCCACTAGGTTAGACCGGGGACATTGTATAAGACGCAGCGTAGGCACGGCATCCTACTAGGTGGACCGGGGACATTGAACAAGACGCAGCGTAAGCGCGGCCTCCCACTAGGTGGACCAGGGACATCGTACAAGACGCAGCGTAGGCGCGGCCTCCCACTAGGTTAGACCGGGGACATTGTATAAGACGCAGCGTAGGCACGGCATCCTACTAGGTGGACCGGGGACATTGAACAAGACGCAGCGTAGGCACGGCATCCTACTAGGTGGACCGGGGACATTGAACAAGACGCAGCGTAAGCGCGGCCTCCCACTAGGTGGACCAGGGACATCGTACAAGACGCAGCGTAAGCGCGGCCTCCCACTAGGTGGACCGGGGACATTGTACAAGACGCGGGCAACCGTTGAATGCAAATGGCAGGTTGTCGTACAGTGTGGTGGTCTAAGGGGGAGGCCTCCGTTCAGCAGTGCACGTCTCCGGGCTGATGATGATGACTGCAAGTGTGGTACCTCTCTGCGCGTGCAGCTCGAGCCCCTTGTTCAGCAGCAGGTACTTGGGCGACTCGGGGCAGAGCGGCAGCGTGGCGCACTGGACGAGGGCGGGCAGCGCCGGCGCCGCCAGCAAGTACGGCCAGCCCCACGCCGTGCCCAGCACGCTCTGCAGCCCGAGCACTTGCGAGAGCAGGATCGTGATCGTTATCACGAGCTGGTATACGGTGCCTACCTGCCATTATTATATACAATAAATAAGGTATTTTTTTATTCAGTGGAGTGTGGAATATCTTAGGTTTTAAGTTTTTTACAATTAATATAGAAATATAAAAATACAAATTATAAAAAAAACTTAAAAGTGCGCTGGCAGCGGGGCAGAGCTCAAGCCGCCGGTGGTTAGGGCTGCAGAGTGAGGAACCTCCTGACAATGCGCGCCGTGTCAAGGACCACTACCGTTTGTATCTGACCCTTGACCCAACCGTCTAGCGAGAGCCTCTTGAGGTATTGGTCGAGGCTCTTCGCTATGAGACCGTTTGCCGAAACGACTATCGGGACAATGATCGTCGAGTCAACATCCCATATGTCATTATTTTTGAACTGTTATTATTGTAAACTTATTTTGTATTTCATTGTATTCCTTTTAATATAATTATGATTGTGAGATTCTAAAGTAATTGGCCTGACCGTTTTAAATCTCAATAAATACAACATTTTTTTTTTAAAGCATATAAGTTTTTAGATAGCTTTGTGACATCGTCAGCCGGAAAACGTCCACTGCTGGACGAAGGCCTCCCCTTTAATAGGGAGGGGTTGCCATAATCCCCACGCTTGGCAGGCGGCTTGGCTTTGCAGAATGCTCATCACCGTTAACCGAGAAGACCGTTAACCGAGAGGACGCTGCTGCCCGTCCTCCGGTGGCTCTGGATGGAGTCTTCGGACATGCCCAGGTCCATGAGATAGTTTAGTAATTATTGAAAATAATAAAATCACAACCAAATGCGAGCAAGACACCAGCCTGATGGTAAGCGGCACGCTGATCCAGGCATCTCAATGGGAGGTTTTCTGACAGCTATCAGAACGTAGTTCTACAGCCAAAGGATAGATGGCGCTGACGAGACATGATTCTCTTTTATTCGCATTTGTTTAATGAAACAGCAAACACTACTAATGACTAACGCACTTACTGATTTGTGTTGTGGAAGAATGAATGAATGAATAATTTATTGGTCTAGGAAACTAGGTGGATATAAAATTATAGTACCTAGGTGTTAATATTTTAAGGTTAGTGCTCTAGTTTCTGCCTTGAGAGGCTTACAGACCTAAATTAACATAAGAGGTTCTTTAGAAAATAAACAACAAACAAAAACAACAAAATAAAAAAATAAAAACAAAAAAAATATCATGGGCAAGTACTTTGTTAGACAAACAATAAACACAAAAAAGAGCATGACAATACAATAGACAATAGTTTATTCGTGGAAAAAGTATAAAAAAAACAACAGTTAGATAGGACATGGAAAAGTAAAACGTAAATAAAAAATACACACATACAGCAGGGGTATTCACAAATCAATCGGAAAGGTTTCCGATCGGAGCCACATTATCCGTCAAGTCTTCTACATTCCGGATGACAGAGACGGAGAATGAGGATCCGAACAGAACTTACACCTTTCCTGGTGTAAATTAAATAACCTTTTATTATTTTTTTAACCTTTTACCATGAAGTAAATTAAATAACCTTTTTTTTTTACCTTTTGACCTTGATTCATTCATTCAAAATCTTCAGAACCACAGACTAGGCAGTGATACTACTCAGAATCATGTTTCGTCTACGCCATCTAACGGATGTTTATGAACTATTTTTTTATTGGCTGTCAGAAAACCGCCCTTTGAATGTAAGGAGTGGCAAAGTGGTAAAACAGGTAATTTTCTCACCGAGCCGCGGATAGAGACGGGAGATATCTCGGACAGATACAGCGGCGCCAAGCCCGCGTTTAGACCGCTATTCACGCCGATTAGAAGCCTGGAACAAAATAACTCATTTATTACAAATGTATTTATTAAATTTCTTATTATATAACAAACTTTTGTAGCACTTCACGACGACTTTATTAGAAACTTTTGTTATTTTTCACGAGAACTTCATTACAAACTTTTCTTATACTTTAAGATAACCATGAAAACTTATTACAAACTAATACAAATAAACATTTTAATTTAAAATAATAGAATCCAAAATATAATTTTATATAAATCAATTAATTATAATAGGTTTATTTCTATTTGACTCTTTAATATAATGTAATAATATAAGTTAATAAATTATAACTACAAATTATCAATAAACATTTCTTATATTTCACGAAAACTTTATATAAACTTGTATTGTAGTTGGGTAACTGTTAGGGTCGCCTGTCTAAGTAAGCTGAAGAACTCATCTCACCTGCCCACGATCAGCATCTCAGCTGACTTGGCGGCCCTAGCGCTGCCTTCCAACGCTGCGCCGACGAAGACCAAAATGTTGTTTAATAAAAGACCGCCTTTACGACCGAACCTGAAAAATATCTTAATTAAGTAAATACAAATTTTAAAAAAATACAACCGACGTCAACTTCGAATACCTGAAAGACATCTTCATATTTTCTAGTAATTTTGATTTAAAAACCAAACTAATGAACCGATTTCGATAAAATTTATATGGGACCACCTCTGAAGCATTACCTACCAAACAAAAAACGAATCATCAAAATCAGGTCATAATTGGCGGAGTAATCGCATACAAAAAAAAACCCATTCGAATTGAGAACCTCCTTTTTTGAAGTCGGTTTCTTTTATACATTCAAGTGACGAGCCGAGCAAGACGTTCGCCTGGTGGTAAGCGTCACGCCTGCCACGAACAGTAGCAGTGCCAGAATTATGAACTTGCGAACACAATCCTGCGCCGCACTGCACTGCGCTCGTCACCCTGAGATATTAGATGTTAAATCTCTTCATACCCAGTAATTTCTCTGGTAACATTGCCCTTCAAACCGGAACACAGTAATGCTTGCACACTACTGCTTGGCGGTTGAATAACTGACAGAGGTGTGGTACTTCCCCAGTCGGACTCTGCAGTGGAGTCCTACCACTCCAAAAAAAAAAAAAGCAAAATAGGTTAAAAAGCAAAATGCAAATACTTTACACTTGCAGAATGCATAAAGTGCAGTGCCAAAATGTAAGAAGGAAAAATCCACAGAACGCCAGGATTTTTCCTCAAATATTACCTGTCCGCCACAACGCCGGTGAGGGTCCCCCCTATCATCCCCCCCACGCAGTAGATGGCCACAGCCACCGACCACACAGCTGCTACTTGGGGGTCATCTTGCGCGGGCAAGGTGGTGTTGGTGTCAGACAGCGCCTCCTTGTGAAGCCATTCTGACATCACCTGTCAAACATTTATAATACAACAGTTTTATTACGCTTTGTTTAACAACTTAAAAAAATATGTGGGCCCACAGAGGGTATACCCTTTCAAATGAAAAATCGTTTCACAATTAACGAAATAATACGGTAAAAAAAACTGAACTTGTCATAGAACATAGAACCTCTTCCTCTTTTGAAGTCGGTTAAAAAAACAACCGACTTCAATTTCGACTACTTCATATCATCATCATATCATATTTTCCAATTACATATTTAGTTTTTTTCCAGTAATATTGATTTAAAAATGTATATTCCAGGGAACCGCACCTCTGAAGTATCACCTACCAAACAAAACAATGACCATCAAAATTCATTCATAATTGGCGGAGTAATCGAGTAAGATACATGAAACACTCCTGTTTTTAAGTCTGTTGTAAATTGCCCCTCATACGGTACGAGGTGCAAACGCTAGTTGCATTTGCATTTTTAATAGAGCATCATCATCATCATCAGCCCGGAGACGTCCACTGATGAACGAAGGCCTCCCCCCTTAGACTGCCACACTGTACGACAACCTGCCATTTGCATCCACCGGTTGCCCGCGACTTTTACTATGTTTTCGGTCCACCTAGTAGGAGGGCCTACCTAGGGGCCTACGCTGCGTCTTCCGGTTCGCGGTCGCCACTCAAGAACCTTTCTTCCCCATCGGTTCTTTGAGCGATGTGGCCTGCCCATGATTCGCGGTCGCCACTCAAGAATTAGGAGCAAACAAAACTAATTCGTTGCAACTGCACCATTGATGGTGCAAGTCAATGGTGCACAGTGCACACGGTACGTCGGGACCTCAAGGGGTAGCCAATAACAGTGACTCACAGTTTGCGGTGCGTTGAGCACGCCGGTGTTGTACCCGTGCTGGAAGGCGGACCAGCATGTCGAGGAGATGACGGCGAACGCCAACCGCGCGTTCATACCCTGGGAACAGAAGACCTCCTTATTACGAAAGGGAACTAAAAGCTTGGAAACATTTACCTATAGCTTTTACATTACCTAATTTAAGGTAAAAATTAACATATAATAAATGGTAATTATACCAAATCACCTGGGGACAGCAGGCTAATCATGTAACTGTTCGGGATCGCGATTTGTCATAACTTTCACTTGTCACTGTCCCGCCAAAACTCATTTGACCCTGCAGGGCAGGACGAAACTCCAAAAGACCGACCGACGGATTCGCTTCAACATAGGGCCTCACTTAAAAAAACTTCTCAACCGTTAGTCACTGCTTAAGATGCTCTGCCATCTTTTCTCTGACGTGAAGTTTAATATGCAAGAACAAGACAGAGAAGTTTAAGCAGTGAGTAAGAGAATCGAGATTATTTTAGGTAAGGCTGTTAATTAAGATATCAATGCATTCGTTCGTTAACGATAGCGAGAGAAATCCCTATCCGTGATACCGTGAAGCTGTGACAGTGACAAGTGACAATTATGACAAATCGCGATCCTGAACAGTTACATGATTATCCTGCTGGGTATGTGCTAAAACTAACACAGATACACGTGTACAGTATATACGTGTAAATTTTATTTAAAAAAAAAAACTATAGGCATCGAATAAAATAAGGGAATACCTACGTTTGTATGTGTATGGAGAAGCGCTCACTCTATTCCTCCTTAATAGGGAGATGTTGCTATAATCCACACGCTTGGCATGAGGCTGGGGCATCGACCTTTACGACTGACTGGACCGATCTTGAAGAAACTGGGCATGGAGATAAGATCACAAATTTTATTATATTTAGGCTAAACTAAAAACAGGGGGGTGTCACTCCGCAGTTTAGGTATGTTCGGCCGGCGCTCCGTCCGGGAGGACAATGCAAGGCAGAATTCAGTGGCCGCCCGCACGCTAGCGTCATCGCACGTAACTAAGCATACGTGATAGAAAGAGAGCGGTATATCAAGGTGAATATAGCGAGCGGTATCCAGCACTGTGCGCGTTGAATTGCTACTTTATTGCCTAGTAGATACAGTCCTTATTTATTTCAAAACCTTGGCGGAGTGATCTTTCTGTATGGAGTACTACTATTTATTCTGTGCTAAAAGCTATATGGAACAACTCACAAGGCCGGACATCCTCTCATGAATTGTTTTGTTTTTTTTATTATCCACGGGATAGGTTTGATCACAGCTCTCCTGATGTTAAGTGATGGTTTGGTCAAAGAAGGTAAACACAACGAAGCCTGGTACCGTGAGCTGCTTATAGCGGGACCGAATAGGTTCAGCTGCTGACACTGCGCGACAGCGACGCTGGAGTGGGAAAGAGAGTCTAGACAAGAAGCACTTTCTGTTAGCGTTAACGCCTGCGGAAAGATAAAATCGTATGATGACATTAGCTTGAGAAATGTCACGTGACTGCTAATGTAATTTTCATACAATTTTACCTTTCCGCGGACGTTAACGCTAACGAAAGTGGTTCTTGTCTAGAACCCCTGGAACGTACCGCTACAGGTACTGGGGTGGTAGTGTAAAATCTCAATTATTATAAAAAGACACTATTTGTTTTTTTTGTTTATCAATATTCAGAAGTTACGAGACATTATTCTAGAGAAATAAAATGAATCGACGAAATTTTTACTCACATATTAAATATCTTTTTTACTAATTTTATAACTGGGAACGTGTATTTATTTGCAGTAACAGAGCAACGAAACAACGAACGTGCCTGGCCTCGATTGGACAATGATTTACATACAGATTTCCTTTATTTATCCTATTTTATATGTATATAGCAAAGAAATCGCGCAGGGGCGCAGCTAGTAAAATCGCTGGGCACAGCTAATAAAAGAGCCTAATGGAAAAATGTTCCAAATTACTGTTACTACTACAATAGAGATGAATTTCTTTAGAGGATAAAAATGTGTTCTAAAAAAAAACTGCATCAAGAACCACCGCAGCAGCGTCCTCTCGGTTAACGGTGGCGTCTCTACGATCCCCAAGCTGCCTGCCACCGTGGGGATTATAGCCCCCTTCCTCCTTTTTTGAAGTCGGTTATTAAAATAAAACCTTCGGTGTATAGATATATGAAATCAATAATTTTATCCACCGCCAATGTTGCAGCTGTGCTCGAACCGAGCGGCCTTGCGCGTGACGATGGCAAAAGACCTGACGGTATGACACTTGTGCCTTGGAAGTTGGGACGGCCCCTTGTATGGGACGCAACTTGCGTTGATACTTTGGCACCGTCACATCTTCCTGAGACACAGAGTAGGGCTGGTGCGGCGGCAAACTCAGCGGAGCAGCACAAGCGGCGCAAATATGCTAGCCTCGGCAGAGGTTACATGTTTGAGCCGTTTGGTGTTGAGAGATTGGGTCCGTCGGGACCGGGAGCTCATCATCTTTTCAAAAACATATCCGAGCGCCTGGTCGACGCGACGCGTGATCAAAATGCTGGCGTTTATTTGGCTCAACGCATAAGAATTGCCATCCAGGTGGCAATGCCGCCAGCATGCTGGGTACGCTGCCGACTGGTAGTGGGTTTGAGCATTTGGATTGTCTCTAGACTTTCATCGGTCTGGATACAATCCTTTTGTTTTTTGTTGTGTAGTAGGCTAAGTAGTCTTTGTAGTTTGTTGTAGTTAATAAAGGCTTATGCCTAAAAAAAAATTTGATAAATCCAACAACATTATATTAACACAATTTATAACACAGGAAGCCTGTTTACCAGTTCAGTGTTATAAGAGAAATCCCCGAACAAATAAAACGAAGTCAAATAAAGAAACATGTGTTTTAGATACATCCGTAACACGTAACCCAAAACTGTCGGTCTGTTTACACTGGACCACAGCATACTTGGTAGTGTGGACATAGTTTCGACACAGAGCTACAATGACTACCAACGGTGTTTGAATTAACTGATTAGGGATCCCGACATTAACTATATTTTATTAGCTATAGGGCCAGGTTACTACACAATTTAAGAGGGAATCTGCTGAGCGATTTTCTATGCTAACGTATTCCCCTATTTCCTGCCTGGGTAATGCATAGAGAGAAATCTTTTCTTTTTTTATTAATTCTAGGTATACTGTAGACATTTTTAAATTTTTTTTCACCAACTAATTGCTAAAGAAAACTTTTATAATCTTCCAAAGATTATTATTTTATTACTAGAGATCTCCCGCGACTTCGTACGCGTACGGAAGAAATTCGGCTCGCTCCCAAAATTCACCACTTTAAATCATCCCGAGCAATTTTTTTTGGGCCAACTCCCCGAACTCTACCTACCGACTATACCGACTCTACCAACTCCCCCCCCCCCCCCCCCAACTTCCCCTCTATGAATGAACTAACCAAATATCAATTTTTCATCACTATAACTTCAAAAACAAAGAACTTTCCATACAACATTCCACCCCCCCCTGTAATCTTTTTTTGAAAATAGCATTTTTATTTTAAATGAACTATCCAAATCCAAATTTTCGTGACTAAAAGTACAAAAACAAAGGAATTTCATACATACTCCCCCCCCTTGGGGGTCGAATTTTCGAAAAATCCTTTCTTAGTACACCCCTACGCATCGAGACGAATACACCCTCCATATTTCAAGTTTGTACGACCAGCGGCTTGGGCTTTGCGTTGTCTGTCAGTCAGTCAGTCAGTCACCAATCAGTTAGGACAGAGCCCATTTATATGTATAGAAGATAGAAGATAGATAATTTACAGCCTGTATAGTCCCACTGCCTGTATAGTGCTGGGCAGAGGGCTCCCTTCCCTCCTTCCAGACTGCCCGGTCTTCAGCTTTGGTGGCCCAGTGCTTGTCGTGCGAGTTCAGCTCGTCACGCCACCTTCGTCTGGGTCGACCCTGAGGTCGTTTGGATTATGGGACCCAATCTGTGGTGACCTTTGCCCAGCGGTCCCTCGGCATTCGACAGACGTGTCCTGCCCACTCCCATTTCAGCTGTCCAGCTTTGTGACCTACATCAGCAACTTGGTTTTGAAGCGTAGTATCGTGTTCCTTATTCGGTCTGTTAATTTAACTCCCACGATACTACGCTCCATCGCTCGCTGGCAAACCCCGGGTGCGGTCTTCTGATCTTTCGTCAAAGACCAAGTCTGTGCACCGTATGTGAGGACGGGGAGAATGCACAGATTACTATAAAAAAATTAAACGGTTATATTACTTTTAGAATACGTTTGTATGGAAAATCGCTCAACACGTTTTTATTCCTATTGATGATTCGTCTAAAGCTGTATTAAGGATCGACAAGTTGACGGCTCGAACTCATCGGTGGGCGTGGCTAAAAAGCATGCTCTCTTCATCAAACAAACTGTGGGAAAGGGAGAAAGAAAGATAAATGAGCGCGCAAATTTTTTTTGGCGACCTTTGGCTGCAGTAATGTGGTTGAATAAACTCTGAGTTAATTTATTCCAACTTAAGTTATTTGAAATGTTTATGGACTAAACTATGCCGCTTAATAAATTATTAAAGAGTTTTCGTATTCCTTATGTTATTTATTTACGTCCAATGTGGCGTTAAAATTGAGCTAAAATACAAGATGTTTCCTGGCTCATAACTTTCATGTTTATTAACTTTTTACTTTCGTAATAATTTACAATCCTAGATAATGAAGAGATTAATCGATATAATACTTAGTCTTGGACCTACAAAATTACATAGTGCAGTAGTAATACTACCGCGTTTCTATGGAGAAGTGACCAACTTGTCTACTCTTAATATAGAATTACATTTAGCGCGGAAAAAATTGCGGTTATGCAGATTCGAGCGTGGCAGACTCAAAAATGTAATCGATTCCAGTAATTCGTATTAATAGGTACTCTTTTTGAAATGTTTCATAAGAAAAAAACAAACAAATCGGAATTTAACTCAGCACAACGGTTGTAATCTAAGGCGAGCATTCCCCAACTATGACTGTCTGTCAGACTTAGTAAAATTCGATTGTAGTGGTAGGAGTCTACTGCAGAGTCCGCCTGGGGAAGTACCACACCTTTGCCAGTTATTCAACTGCCAAGCAGTAGTATCCAAGCTTTACTGTGTTCCGGTTTGAAGGGCAATGTTACCAGAGAAATTACTGGGTATGAACAGATTTAAAATATAATATCTCAGGGTGACGAGCGCAGTGCAGTGCGGCGCAGGACTGTGTTCGCAAGTTCACAATTCTGGCACTGCTACTGTTAGTGGCAAGCGTGACGCTTACCACCAGGTGAACTTCTTGCTCGTCTCGGCACTTGATTGTATGAAAAAAAAATTGTTTCTATGTTACAGCGGCCGCGGAAGTGGGAGGCAGAGGGAGCCAAATGCCCCCCCTAAAATCAAACAGGGAGGGCTACGCCCCCTCCCAATTTTAATACTTGTTAAAGAAGGTTTCTCTATTTTGCCCTCCTTTCCCCCCCACGTCATGGAGTACTTCCGCGGTCCCTGCTTTGAGATTTAACTTGCAACCGTATGGCACAGCTAGTCGAGTCGTAGAACGAAGCTGGTTTTGCCAATTCAGGAACAACCGAGGTCAACGTCTAAAAAAGTATTTTTGACAATGACTCAAATATAGTTTTGAGCTTACGTCGTTAATAATTAGGGTTCCGTGTGAAACTTTCATACTTTCGCGATATGAACGCGTTTTTTTTATCAGTGGGAGTTATTATTTTATTTTATTTGGAAAACATTCAGTGTTAAAAGTACCTAAGTAGATTTCAAATAAAAGGCTTTTAAAAAAAATACAACTGACTTCAACTTAGAATACCTGGATGACATCTTCATATTTCCTAGTAATTTTGATTTAAAAACCAAACCTCAGAACCGATTTCGATAAAATTTATATGGGACCACCTCTGAAGTATTACCTACCAAACAAAAAAAGAGTCATCATTTTTAGTTCATAAGTGGCGGAGTAATCCCGTAACATACATACAAAAAAAAACATGTATACAGTCGAATTGAGAACCTCCTTTTTTGAAGTCGATGAAAATTAGGTTAACTATATACATAATTTCCCGCACTAAAGGGTTCTACAATCTTTAACTAAACACCATTTCCCGAAATAAAGGGTTCTACAATCTTTAACTAAAACCATTTCCCACACTAAAGGGTTCTACAATCTTTAACTAAACACCATTTCCCACACAAAAGGGTTCTACAATCTTTAACTAAACACCATTTCCCACACAAAAGGGTTCTACAATATTTAACTAAACACCATTTCCCACACTAAAGGGTTCTACAATCTTTAACTAAACACCATTTCCCACACAAAAGGGTTCTACAATCTTCATGACATCCATAGCATCTACTCACTTAGTCTGTGAGTAAGTCTAGAGAAAGTAGACGCCAGCCATAAAATTATTCTGCAGCCAGCTCCATCACAGACCAACACTGCACACCACATACTCGGCAATAGTGTCGTTTACAATTGGAACAGATTGCCTGAGGATGTGGTTTCGTACAAATTATTAAATGCATTCTGGAGACCAGTCTGGATAAATAGAAAAATAATACTTTAAAAAAAACGACTACATGGATGACATCTTCATATTTTCCAGTTATTTTGATTTAAAAACCAAACTACTGAACCGATTTCGATAAAAAAATATGGGGCCTCTGTAGTATCACCTAAAAATATATTCAAAATCAATTCTTAATTCAAATCCTTTTATTTCGACTAATTTTTCAAATTTTTTTTTTTTTTTTTTTAATTGGCGGAGTAATCGCGTAACATACATACAAAAAAAACATACAGTCGAATGTTTTTGAAGTTGGTTGAAAAGGAGCACCTCTGGCTTAACACATACGTAATTTATGTGGTACACATAAATACTGAATTACAACACTGTTTGATATAGCTACATCAGGATAATGCTGCTCGCCTATCATTACCAAAATAAATAAACAATCAATAAATATAAAGCCCCGGTGATAAACATAGTTAAGATTCGGTATGTTAGTCAAGCGTATCCTGCTGGTAACGGTTCGTGATTCCCTAACGTAGGAGACCGTGAGGTCAACAACGTGACAGGATTTGCATATCATTTCATTCAACCATAAAATTGTTGCATTAAAATTTATCGTACCTATGTAGATAAGTTTATGTCTGCGTGATATGTATGTATTTTAACGGCCCATAGAAGGTCACCTTGCATAGTTTAAACATCAGTCTTATACACTCAATTCAATATCAAATAAACACATGACAAATTTAAGGATAATTGGATATTTTTGGCTTGACCGTCGAGGAAACAGGAAAGAAAATAAACTCGATAGAAAAAAAATACGAAGATACTTACCTCTAAATAGCAAATTTAAAACGGCTTCGTATTAGAATGGCTAGATCGCAAAATAACTTCATCTCACTAGGCCATATTTCAAAATATCCAAATCACAATTGGACTTAAGCTCATCTATTCCACATCTCTAAAAGTCCAATTTGCAAAATTACCACATCGTTATCAACTTCACACGATTCGAGTATTGGGGAAAATCTTCCGTACGTGGACGAAGTCGCGGGCGACCTCTACTGAAGTTGTTATATTTTTTTCCATTACCACGTTACCTAAGACAGTCGAATAGACCGGTAGCAAAGCATGTCACGGACTGTAAGCAGTGTCCTTGGAATTTGAACGGTCACAGTAGTGGTCCAGACGGCATTCCTGTTCCCTCGCCACTGATTTGTTGCATAGAGGTCTTGTGGTGAAGCTGGGCTGTAATATTGTACGCACACTGCGGCGACGCTATCTCCCACGCACGTTAATTTATGAAGATACTAAGGTTTCCTTCGAAATATTATGTTGGGTAATCCGGATAAAGGTCCCAGATTTAACATTCCTTCATAAACTTATTACTTACTTTACTTATAAACTTATTAAGGTATTTTTTAAATACAACCGACTTCAACGTCGATTACCTGGATGACATCTTCATATGTTCTAGTAATTTTGATTTAATCACCATACTACTGAATCTATTCATTGATATGGTACATGTTATTAGTACATTTCGTTAATGTTGCATAATTTCTATTTATATCTTCAAATAATATTCTGTTTTTTTTTATTTTCATGATCTTCATATGGTACGTCTTATATAGAGTACCTACATTTTGTTATTGTTTTAATGTCTTTTCTTTCTTTCTTTTTGTGTTTTTATGTGTTTTGTTTAATATTGTAGCGAACGATAGCAAAAGATGCGAATGATAGCAAGTGACTATGCACTAGCGGCCTTACCTAAAATAATCTCGATTCTCTTAGCCACTGCTTAAACTTCTCTGTCCTTTTCTAGCACATGCAACTTCACGTCAGAGAGAAGATGGCAGAGCACCTTAAGCAGTGACTAACGGTTGAAAAGATTTTTGAGTAAGGCCGTAAGTTTGTTATATCGTTACTTACAACTGGATTGTATGGAATTCTCTATTTGTGAAACGAGACCAAGGTACTCTTTAGTAATTACGAGCAACTTTAACTATGGGACCAAGACTAAATCGCGAAAAAAATATATTAGAAAAATGTCCCTGCCCCTCGACAAAATATTTGGTAGCAAATGTATTTCACTGATTTAAATAAATAGCATTCCCTACTGAACCCGTCACTTCAAACAGTAACACGCTTGATGGATTTATTAAATTAACAAGTTATCCAAAACCGGCGTGGCCTTGAGCCAAGATGTGCCATTTAATGAGTCTGGCAATAACGTGAAACTTTATCATAATGCTAATATTGTTACTTAATCAATCAACATTATCGCTAACAAGGTATACTAAAGAAGTAAGTAAGTTCGTATAGGCTGAGTGGCCAGCCCAAGTGTCAGAGTTAATGTGCCGCCCTAAGGCCTCTGACATGGCTGACGGTTGTTGTTATATAAACTAGAACAAACAACCGGGACCAACAATTTAACGTGTCATCCGATCCACGGTAGCACTCAGAAATAAATGCCACTCACGGTCACCCATCCGAAGACTGGCCGGACCGTCCGTTGAACATCGGTGATCGTTTAGAATCACCTAGACAAGCTACGCCACGAGCGCTACAAGGTATACTTACCTACCTATTATTATTAAATTATAATTACTTTTAAGACTCAGCTACTTTTTTGTATTCATTGCCATGCCTTTCCGCGTCTAAGACCTATATTTTAAAGGACGACCATTGAGCTAATATCTATAGAGTCACAAACGTGCAGAAAATGTGCGCGGCAACTCGGCGCACGCTATGCAGTTGGCCGACTTCGTGAACGACTTGAACTACGGTAAGACACAAGCGCTCAAATATACATTGAACACTAAACAAGCGACATAACGTCTAAATTCGAATCAATTGTGAACTATATAATGAACGTATAGCTATGTACAACGGCAATACTTTTTTTTATATACAATCAAGTGACGAGACGAGCAAGGCGTTCGCCTGGTGGTAAGCGTCACACCTGCCACTAACATTAGCATTGCCAGAATTGTGAACTTGCGAAGACAATCCTGCGCCGCACTGCACTGCGCTCGTCACCCTGAGATATTAGATGTTAAATCTCTTCATACCCAGTAATTTATCTGGTAACATTGCTCTTCAAACCGGTACACAGTAATGCTTGCACACTACTGCTTGACGGTTGAATAACTGGCAAAGGTGTGGTACTTCCCCAGGCGGACTCTGCAGTAGAGTCCTACCACTACAGTTGAATAACTGGCAAAGGTGTGGTACTTCCCCAGGCGGACTCTGCAGTAGAGTCCTACCACTACAGTTGAATAACTGGCAAAGGTGTGGTACTTCCCCAGGCGGACTCTGCAGTAGAGTCCTACCACTACAGTTGAATAACTGGCAAAGGTGTGGTACTTCCCCAGGCGGACTCTGCAGTAGAGTCCTACCACTACAGTTGAATAACTGGCAAAGGTGTGGTACTTCCCCAGGCGGACTCTGCAGTAGAGTCCTACCACTACAGTTGAATAACTGGCAAAGGTGTGGTACTTCCCCAGGCGGACTCTGCAGTAGAGTCCTACCACTACAGTTGAATAACTGGCAAAGGTGTGGTACTTCCCCAGGCGGACTCTGCAGTAGCGTCCTACCACTACAGTTGAATAACTGGCAAAGGTGTGGTACTTCCCCAGGCGGACTCTGCAGTAGAGTCCTACCACTACAGTTGAATAACTGGCAAAGGTGTGGTACTTCCCCAGGCGGACTGTGCAGTAGAGTCCTACCACTACAGTTGAATAACTGGCAAAGGTGTGGTACTTCCCCAGGCGGACTCTGCAGTAGAGTCCTACCACTACAGTTGAATAACTGGCAAAGGTGTGGTACTTCCCCAGGCGGACTCTGCAGTAGAGTCCTACCACTACAGTTGAATAACTGGCAAAGGTGTGGTACTTCCCCAGGCGGACTCTGCAGTAGAGTCCTACCACTACAGTTGAATAACTGGCAAAGGTGTGGTACTTCCCCAGGCGGACTCTGCAGTAGAGTCCTACCACTACAGTTGAATAACTGGCAAAGGTGTGGTACTTCCCCAGGCGGACTCTGCAGTAGAGTCCTACCACTACAGTTGAATAACTGGCAAAGGTGTGGTACTTCCCCAGGCGGACTCTGCAGTAGAGTCCTACCACTACAGTTGAATAACTGGCAAAGGTGTGGTACTTCCCCAGGCGGACTCTGCAGTAGAGTCCTACCACTACAGTTGAATAACTGGCAAAGGTGTGGTACTTCCCCAGGCGGACTGTGCAGTAGAGTCCTACCACTACAGTTGAATAACTGGCAAAGGTGTGGTACTTCCCCAGGCGGACTCTGCAGTAGAGTCCTACCACTACAGTTGAATAACTGGCAAAGGTGTGGTACTTCCCCAGGCGGACTGTGCAGTAGAGTCCTACCACTACAGTTGAATAACTGGCAAAGGTGTGGTACTTCCCCAGGCGGACTCTGCAGTAGAGTCCTACCACTACAGTTGAATAACTGACAAAGGTGTGGTACTTCCCCAGGCGGACTCTGCAGTAGAGTCCTACCACTACAGTTGAATAACTGACAAAGGTGTGGTACTTCCCCAGGCGGACTCTGCAGTAGAGTCCTACCACTACAGTTGAATAACTGGCAAAGGTGTGGTACTTCCCCAGGCGGACTCTGCAGTAGAGTCCTACCACTACAGTTGAATAACTGACAAAGGTGTGGTACTTCCCCAGGCGGACTCTGCAGTAGAGTCCTACCACTACAGTTGAATAACTGACAAAGGTGTGGTACTTCCCCAGGCGGACTCTGCAGTAGAGTCCTACCACTACAGTTGAATAACTGACAAAGGTGTGGTACTTCCCCAGGCGGACTCTGCAGTAGAGTCCTACCACTACAGTTGAATAACTGACAAAGGTGTGGTACTTCCCCAGGCGGACTCTGCAGTAGAGTCCTACCACTACAGTTGAATAACTGACAAAGGTGTGGTACTTCCCCAGGCGGACTCTGCAGTAGAGTCCTACCACTACAGTTGAATAACTGACAAAGGTGTGGTACTTCCCCAGGTATAGGTACTTATTCATGTATTATATTTGGAATTTACTCATTGAACCGTTTCTTGAAAACAAACAAGTCATGTTATTTTTGGAGTGTTTTTTTGTTGGAGTGGTATTTCCGCTATTTCCCCCAAAAAGAGAAAAGGTTTGGTGCGGCGCTATTTGAAAGTAATCATTATTACCATAAGCCAGAAGACTTACACTGCTGGACGAAGGCCTCCCCCTAAATAGAGAGGGGTTGCGATAATCCCCACGCTTGGCAGGAGGCTTGGGGATCGCAGAATATTCACCACCGTTATCCGAGAGGAGGCTGCTGCCCGTCCCCCGGTGTTTCTGGATGCAGTTACAGGACATACCCAGGTCCTAAAACTGCATGCAGATAATATAATAATAATCGTTTATTTCAGGCCACAGAAATTACTTAAAGTTATGGGCCCATATAATAAATACTTTACAAACTAACATAGCTACATACAAAAATAATCTTAACTAACACAATTTGTAATTTTATTATGAAAGCTGACGTGGTTTTGACACATTTTTGTTTTATTTATACAGGATTTGTAAATAATACGGGATTTGTGTTTTTAGCGTGGGGATTATGGCAACCCCTCCCTATTAAGGGGGAGGCCTTCGTCTAGCAGTGGACGTCTTCCGGCTGTTGAAGAATACGGGAATACTCACGTTTGATTAATTCGGATACTCCGACTATACCGACACAGGTGTGCTAAGCAGGACGCAGCTGCACGCGCGTCGGGCTCTGTTTTCACTCTTTGAAAAAAGTCACCGTGTGATCGAAACTATAGTCGGAGTATCCGATTTAATTAAACGTGAGTATTCCCGTATAAATAAAACAAAAACAATTTGTAATATTTGGCAAAAACTTTCGGTAGGTACTAAACTCTATACAAGAATTCCGAATAGAGTAGAGTTTAGAGATTGTCATGATACAAGATCGTGAATCGTGAGGTCTCGGTTCGCAGAACTACTAGTAATAGTCTCAGTTCTCAACTAAAATAACCTAAGGTGAAATTTAAGGCACGATTTCCGGTGCATGAATGAACATACGAACGATCGAAATAAGATCTTGTTACGGTTGTTTTCTTCGACCGGCGCCCGCGCCGCGCCGCGCCGGTAGGATTCTCTCGTGACATTGAACTCTACGATGCCGTAACGGTACCATGCATTGTAAAGGCGGTTATATAATTAAACATGACTGTTACAGCAGTAACCCATCATCATCATCAGCCAGAACACTTCCACTGCTGGACGAAGGCCTCCCCCTTAATAGGGGGGTGTTGCCATAATTCCCACGCTTGGCAGGCGGCTTGGGGAGTGCAAACATTGTGCGATACGGAACCCTAAATATGCGAGTTGGATTCGTTCTTATCGGTTGTTCGAATATTTCGTGAATGTTCGCCATTATAAGTAGGTACGTAGATTCACATTTTTACTCAACTTCAACATGTAGGTAATAATTTAAAGTAAGTAGATACTTACTTTGAAAACATGTAACCACTTATATCTAGTAAATAGTATTATAATTTTGGTATCTCAGTCAATAAATTATTTATTTAAGTATTATTAATTTATTACCGCGTGTCGATGTTTTTCTATTCGTGACGATTTACGCTGGTTTTGACGGCTAATTCTCAGTGTTCTGTTACATATTACATTACAAGTAAGCTAGTCTATCCACACCGTTAAATTAAAAAAGCTAAATAATTTTTACCGCCATCCTTTTTTTCCGATCTTCACGGTGATCCAAAAACAATAACTTCACTACACTGAATTTAACTGAATAATACAATCTATATAATTCACACAATTATTCACTTTATTTTACCAGTTGATTAAATACAGTTTTCTTTTGGCGCGTATTTTTCACGTTAACATTTTTTTTAAATATTTTTTTCTTTTTAGTGATACGCCAGTGTCACGAGCGCAGCCGCCAGACAATGCTGCGATTCGAATTTTAAATCGAGTGCGACGCGCTTCACCGCGTCGTAACTTATGTCCGGAACTTAGTTATTCCGTTTTTTTTGTCCCATTTTACGATCGTTCGTAACTTTTTTGTGCGTTTTGAGAGTTTTATATTTAAGCTTCAGTTCATGGATTTGAGTCTCAGACAGCCCCGGATCTATGATTTTTTGGAACTGGGGCAAAAACTTGATAGTGACGCTCCCGCCCAATTTTTTTTAATCAGTTTTTTATACTAAACAGAATAAATGTCTTTTGAAAATATCAAATGTTAACATGCGTGTTTTTTTGATAAAAATGTATTCATATTATTATCTCCTATCAGGGTAATATGTTTTTTAGTTTTCAACCATATTATTATTATTATGAATTTAGCATCCCCTGTAACTGCCGTCGGAGGCATGCCTCGGTTTGCCCCCCCCCCCCCCCTTGGATCCGGACCTAGTCTCAAATATTGGTGATACAAATACCTACATATTATAACAGATCTAAACTTACGAGTTAAATTTCTAAACTTTAAGTCTAATCTTGTACTGCAAAATTTTTGACATTAGACTTTACTTTATTTGCGACAAAAATCATAACATTCTCCTACTTTAGTTCCTTGTATTCGCGTTTTTAGTAATAACTACCAAAACACGTTGCAGTCCGTCCGTGCTTACTCTGCAATAAAAAAGCAGCAATATAACTAATAGTTAGGTACCTACTTTAGATAAGTATGTCAAAGTAAACGCTCGTATAATGAATGTTCATTCCAAATAATATTATAGTAAACTAGAGGTACCCGCGACTTCGTACGCGTATGGAAAAAAATCGGCCCGATAACTTCAAAAACAAAGAGCTTTCCATACAACATCCCCCCCCTTAAATAATCCCTGTCAAAAAAACACCATTTTTGATTTGAACTATCCAAATCCAAATTTTACAGAGAACTTTCATACAAAAGTTTCCCCTCCATAGGGGTCGAAATTCGAAAAATCCTTTCTTATTACACCCCTACGCATCGAACACCCTCCAAATTTCAAGTCTATACGACCAGCGGTTTGGGCTGTGCGTTATCTGTCAGTCAGGACAGAGCCTTTTATATATATAGAAGAAAGATATATATATATTAAATAACTTCTATTGGTTCTAATGTTTATAATAATTACATTAAATACAAAGTAAACCATCAATAAACCCATAAAAATAATTCATAAGATTTGATCGCAGTGTATAAGTTTTAAATTTAATTTCAACTATTTTCAGATTTACAATAATGTTAATAAATATCAATGCAAAATAAATGCATTGCATTCCAAATTATCCCAATTAGCGTTTATTAAGGACAAAAAATCACGAAAAGTTACTCCGTAAATATTTATCGTAACTTTGCAGAGCGTAACTTTTGGTAACCTCGCGCGTGGCGACACTGTCCGAGGCGTTCCCGCTCATAGCATGTTTGGTTCGAATCTCAGAATAAAATGACGTCATGGAACCGGTCGGTCGAGTCCTCTTGTATCAGTAATCTGTGATTCTCGGAGGGAATGGGATTCCTTGATGGAATGTTACTTACTAACTGCTATTTATTCGGACGCCTTCGTTCAGCAGTGCACGTCTCCGGGCTGACGATGAACTTGATCGTAACAACTAATACTGCGAATTCAGACCACGCGCTCAATCTTCCAAGCCCCTTGACCAATTTAGCTCATATTTGAACTTGATAATTATACTGGCAGAACTACTTAGGGGGCGTCCATAAATTACGTGAGGTGTTTTTTTTAATTTTCTGTCCCTCCCTCCCCCCCTGGTGAGATTTTATTCAACCCCCTCCCCCATCCCCCAATCTCACGTGAGATTTTTCAAAATGTGGGTTTCTTACGTAAACGCGTTGGATTGTTATTGTAAAAAGAAAAACAAATTTTGCCAAAATAGAATAAGTTTATTTTGTTTCATCAGAAAAAAAAAATGCGTGATATTTGCTTAGACCCCCCCTCTCTCCAACGTAAGATTAGATGAGATTTGACTTGACCCCCTCCCACCCTTAAACATCTCACGTATTTTATGGACGCCCCCTTACTTACAATTTTTTATAAAGATCGGAAAAACGGTTCGCAAGTTATCCACGAACAAATATACAATACCTACATAATATATTGAGTTCGATAAAAATCTCGACTGGAAAGGTCACATCGATAAACTCAAATATATGCAAACTGTCACAGTTCACATTCATATTATGCAGTGTCGGTTTTAAAAGCAAATCAGGCGCAGATCCAGCTCTCAAAAAAGGTTGTGGTTACGGTTAAAGGTTGTTTCATTCAGGAATAACACGTGATTATTAAATTTCCCCGGACTACTTGCTTACACAATTTCTAAAAGATTTGATCATCGATTCACAAGTAATCGTCGAACAAGTCGTCTATTGTATGTAAAGTGGTCTAGTCATTGTATGTAAACTGGTCGACTAGTCATTGTATGTAAACTGGTCGTGTATTCTTTGTATGTAAAGTGGTCGTCTAGTCATTGTATATAAAGTGGTCGTCTAGCCATTGTATGTAAAGTGGTCGTCTAGTCATTTGTATGTAAACTGGTCGTCTAGTCGTTGTATGTAAAGTGGTCGTGTAGTCATTGTACGTAAAGTGGTCGTCTAGTCATTATATGTAAAGTGGTCGTCTAGTCATTGTATGTAAACTGGTCGTGTAGTCTTTGTATGTAAAGTGGTCGTCTAGTCATTGTATATAAAGTGGTCGTCTAGCCATTGTATGTAAAGTGGTCGTCTAGTCATCGTATGTCAAGTGGGCATTACAGGAAATAATCTCCATTCCTAGTTTCATCCAAATTCGTTCAGCCGCATTGCGGCGTGTGTACAAACACATACCTATCGATAAACTATCGTTTTTTATTATTAGTGTGAAGCTTGACAACGATCGTACTATGTTACTAACGATTAGTCAAATATTAGTCGACGGACAACGATTTTGTTCCTAATGGCACCACAAGGGGCCGATTGGGAAAAACCGTATAAAAGTAGGATTAAAAAAACCTCATATTTGGAAACAAACAATATTTTATTTAGATTTACCGTCTTATACATAAAACACTAAAACCTATTTTAATTAAAAAGTGTGTTGTCAATTTCTTTCGAATGGGAAGTTTTCTGACAGCTGTCAAAACGTAGTCCTACAGCCAAAGGATAGACGGCGCTGGCGAGATATGGCCCACATTTTTTCGCATTGTCCTTGTGAAAAACCAGTTCACTCACCTTCACTCACCCCCCTTCGCGTTCGTTGGTGAAGTGCTTTTCCAAGTTTTCTTGCATCATTTTGTTGTAATTCTGATAAATTATCATTGTTACGTTACGTTATTGTTATTATTTTTTGTTGATAGTAGGTAATTGTTATTTTTATTGATAGTAATTAATTAATCAATTGGCAAGGCGCACTTACTAATTTGCGTGGAATAACGAAAGTTTAATAAATACAAGGCAAGTACTTTATTAGACAAACAATAACCACAAAAAACGCATGACAGATCTGACATAAATGAAATAAGGTTACTTTTTATATTTTGACGTTTTCACTTTGCTTCATTCGTTCAAAATCTTCAGAACCACAGACAAGATAGTGAAGTTATTCAGGGCCATGTCTCTTCATTGCCATCAAACGGATTTTTATGAACTATTTTTTTTTTATTCTTCGTCGTCGTCAGCCATAAAACGTCGACTACTGGACGAAGGCCTCCCCCTTTATAGAGGGGTGTTGCCATAATCCCCACGCTTGGCAGGCGGCTTATTTTTATATAACTATATATATATCTAAAGTTCTATTATTATTAACGGGATATTTACCGTGATTATGTTGTGAAATGAGCTCCCGATATTTCACAACATAATCACGGTAAATATCCCGTTAATAATAATATAATTTTAGTAAACAACCGTGATACTTTAAAACAGTGTTTTATATATATCTATATATCTTTTTATTATTATTATTATTTTGTTGTTTTTTTTTAATTGGCTGTCAGAAAATCGCCCATTACGAATTAAGTTAGTAAAAAGAAGACAAAACACTTTTTAACTAAAATAGGTTTGAAATACGTTTTAGTGTGTTATGGATAAGACGGTTAAACTTAACACAAGTTCATATTTAAAACTAAATTTAATTTACTAGAATACCCACTCAGTGTCGGACAATAGGTCAACGATTCGAGTTCTGTTGGGTGACCGTGAGTGGCATTTAAATCAAGTATTGACGACTAAGAGAGTGGCGTTAAACCAAAACTGGAATAGGGTAGGTGACTGATGTTTATATCGTTGAAACCAATAGCTTTGATGAAGAATTTAAGTAAATATAATATGTTTATTGAAATAATAATTTTAATCGGTTATTAATGTTCTGATATATAAGCGTTTAAAGTTTTTGGTAGAGAAAACTCTGTCCCTCTCCCAGAAATAAAAAAATGACGTCACGCCTCTGTGCACCATACTTGTCAGAATATAATTTATATGGCGTACAGAGAAGTGACGTCACGATTGGCTGTTTCGCCTCTCTGTCTAGCATGATATTAAAATGCTTATAAGTTGCTTATTTTTGATCAGATTTTCATTTTGTTTTCATTAATCAGCTATATTTATGGGCCACTTTTTAATAGGACAATTAAAAAAAACCAGTCATCTAGCCTATTGTATATACGTACTACACACAAAAACATAACACCTCCCGTCTGAACAGTCGCTAAAAATATTCTTAAACATAAAAAACATTGAACAGTCGCTAAAAATATTCTTAAACATAAAAAACATTGCACAGTAGCTTATCTCATTACTGGATATGCCCACCCACAGAGGAATAGAAGCAGAGATGTGATCAAAGGATTTTTCCTTAGAAAGACGCGTGACTGTGCGGGGAGGGGCAGGGTCGCGGGAGGAGTAGCTAACTGTACTGCCATCTAGCGGTTTTCAGGAAAAGTTCTTGAGAATCGAGCTAGTGAACTAACAGTTAGCTGAATTAACACTTCATTTCTTAATATCACGCTAGATGTCGCGTTTTTAAATTTTATAGAATCAATACGAATGAAATTAGATGCCAATCATGTCATCTGAATTTTTCCCTCGGTCATTTTTACATAAAGAAACAGAGCAACTTATTTAATTTTTACTGTTGCTGGGTAAAAACATTAAAAATCGTACGTCTAATATGTAAGTTTGAATGACCGTTACGCGTGGCGGACGTTAGCAGACTGAGCAAATAAGTATGACGTCACACACTCCGTCCGCAAAATAGGATCTGCGGCTGCAAGTCGCTCATCGCAACTCCTTATCCTCCATGGGCCCACGACGCTGGCACATTTGCTGATTGGTGGACTCAGATAATGCCATTGTTTTTTTTCCCGGACGTATACAACTTTACAGGTACCGACAAGCCAGTGGCGAGATTTTAAACTAGATTAACACATTAGTTGACATATTTGTGTAAACTATTACCGTTTCATGCATAAACACCTATCAAGTATTTCAAACCTATGCTAGTTAAAAAGTCTTTTTTTTATCCAAAATCATATCGTAATTTGAAAGAAATTTGACATTTTATTTTTATTGATAGTAATTAATTAATCAATTGGCAAGGCGCACTTACTAATTTGCTTGGAATAACGAAAGTTTAGAAAATACAAGCCAAGTACTTTGTTAAACAAACAATAACCACAAAAAACGCATGACAGATCTGACATAAATGAAATAAGGTTACTTTTTATTTTTTGACGTTTTCACTTTGCGTCATTCGTTCAAAATCTTCAGAACCACAGACAAGATAGTGAAGCTATTCAGGGCCATGTCTCTCCATTGCCATCAAACGGATTTTTATGAACTATTTTTTTTTATTGGCTGTCAGAAAATCGCCCATTACGAATCAAGTTAGTAAAAAGAAGACAAAACACTTTTTAACTAAAATAGGTTTGAAATACGTTTTAGCGTTTTATGCATATGACGGTTAGTATGTAGTGTATTTATTAATCTTGTTTTTTTTTAAAGTATTCATTCATCCCATTTTCTTTTCTGCACTTCCACCGTCCCTATTTCACATTTTAACAGTTCCTATTCATCCGAGGGTAGTCTGGAAGAGATCGCTTTTAGCGATTAGACCGCCTTTTGTGCCTATCTGTAGTGTATTATGTAATGTCTTTTCTATGGTTGCAATAAAGTGTTATTGTATTGTAGTTTTATAAAGGGGCTAAAGTCGCTACTTTAGCCCCGCTACGCAAAGCGATAGGGACCACTTCCTCCCCGCAGCGGCACGTAAAATCGTATACACACCACGGGAGCAAGTAAAGAAGCCTCAGATCTCACCGGGAGACAATATACATGAGATCTGAGACATTCTTTACTTTTGCTCCCTAGGTAAGTAATCTTCTATTAAATGTTACCTTTAATTTTCTCTCTTAAAATAATTTTCGCTTTTTCTCTTTCCATGTGTTGTTTCTTACTAATCATTATTACTCTCCTATAAGGTTTCTTTCCACCACCCGGCTGGCCCAATTTTGATGAAGTTTCAATTGTAGTAATTGGCTGCATCGATTTCAATGAAAATCTTTGAGAGTCCATTTCTTTTCGCCTCAAATTGTCGGTTTTAGCGTCACGATTGACTTTCTGAGCCATTTTTGATGAAACCTTGTTCTTGACCAATTTTCGTTTTTGATTAATTTGTGTGTTTTGATTTTTATCTGTGTCGCTGGCACTTTGCTGAGCAGTATTTGATAAAGATACGTCAAGTTCCGGGTTAGAGCTATCTCCACATTTGTGCATACCGAAATCGGTTCGGCTTTCCAAATCGGTGAAATCCTTTATGTTTTCGCGATCCATTTTGTTGTATATCTTCAGGAACTGCCAAAACTCGATGTCCGCCCCTCGAATATGAGTTTCGTAGAATTTCTTCAGCTTTTCGTCGCATTTGTGCTTGTTTTTGATTGGCTGCGGCTTCGCGAGACGGTTTTCGGTGCTTTTCACCTGAAAAAAAAAATTACAATAATTAATAACTCACTGTTTTAAACTATCACGGTTGTTTACTAAAGAAACACGGAACATGAACATGGTGCATGCAACTGCGCCGAAATATCGGGAGCTCATTTCACAACATAATCACGGTAAATATCCCGTTAATAATAATAGAACTTTATTTAATAACTACTACCCATTGAGTTGAGCTAATATAGAGTCACAAACGTGGAAAAAAATACACTGTCGCTATGCAGTGCGCCGACTTTTTGAACGACTTGAACTACGATAAGACACAAGCGTTCAAACATACATTGAACACTATACAAGCGACATAACGTCTAAATTCGATCAATTGTGAACTATACTGTTAAAATTTTGAATGGACAAATGTTACTATAACATTAACGATTTCTTAACAGATAAAATAATTGTTTAATTTTTAACAAGTATTAGAATGCCAATAAAATATTTATACACCTAATTTAGGTAGAATATTTGGTGCATAATTACAATTAAGACCTAAAATTAAGACAATATTCTAACAAATAAACTGAAAACTGCACGTATAGGGATGTACGACGGCACTCGGACGTTTTTTGACTGTTTTCACTTAGAGATTGTGACTCTTTAGATATTAGCTCAATGCAATTATTATTTAGTTTTTTTTTTCAATGTAATTGTTATTTTGTTTATATATTTTTTTCATTAATTTACGATTGTCTATTGTCTATAATAATGTTTAAGAGGATAATGTCTGACCTGGGGTGTCTCCTTGGCCGGTGTTGGCTTAGCGCTCCGTCTGTTCTGCCGAGGCGCAAAAGGCTTCTTATCGGGATCGTGCCGCCGGCCGTGCAACTTGAGAGCGGCGTAATTCTAAACATATTAAAATACAGTCATACTTAAAAAAACTTCTCAACCGTTAATCACTGCTTAAGATGCTCTGCCATCTTCACTCTGACGTGAAGTGTAACATGCAAGAACAAGACAGAGAAGTTTAAGCAGTGACTAAGAGAATCGAGATTATTTTAGGTAAGGCTGAATATGGTTAAAACAATAAATAATTAATGTATAAATTTACTGTTATTTACCTTTACTGGGTGTTTCTGGCGAGTGTGACAATGTAAGGTTATTATTTATTTAAATTTTGGAACAGAAGTGTGCTGAATTCGAGACAAGAACGTATCGATTCACATACAAAATGACACTATTATTCCTGACAAATCGCTCTTTATGTTTGGCAAATAACCCTTCATTTTTAACAAATAGCCCTATATACCCGACCAATAACCCTTCATCCCGACAAATAACTCCCAGTCTGACAATTATCCCTTTACACCTGACAAGTGACTCTTCAGTCCCGACAAATATCCCTTTACACCTGACAAGTGACTCTTCAGTCCCGACAAATATCCCTTTACACCTGACAAGTGACTCTTCAGTCCCGACAAATATCCCTTTACACCTGACAAGTGACTCTTCAGTCCCGACAAATATTCCTTTACACCTGACAAGTTACTCTTCAGTCCCGACAAATATCCCTTTACACCTGACAAGTGACTCTTCAGTCCCGACAAATATCCCTTTACACCTGACAAGTGACTCTTCAGTCCCGACAAATATCCCTTTACACCTGACAAGTGACTCTTCAGTCCCGACAAATATCCCTTTACACCTGACAAGTGACTCTTCAGTCCCGACAAATATCCCTTTACACCTGACAAGTGACTCTTCAGTCCCGACAAATATCCCTTTACACCTGACAAGTGACTCTTCAGTCCCGACAAATATCCCTTTACACCTGACAAGTGACTCTTCAGTCCCGACAAATATCCCTTTACACCTGACAAGTGACTCTTCAGTCCCGACAAATATCCCTTTACACCTGACAAGTGACTCTTCAGTCCCGACAAATATCCCTTTACACCTGACAAGTGACTCTTCAGTCCCGACAAATATCCCTTAAGCCCTAATAGAATTTAGAATTTAGATTTTGAATTTTTAATAGGCCTCCATACCGCCTCGCTTAGACGGCCGAATCTTCTCCACGTCCCATCCGTGCGGTGTAATTACAGGCAAAACAGCTTCATTATAAGAGCATGCAGGTGTTACAATGTTCTTGCCAATGAAATTGATGTCGACTTATTTAATACTTTATACATTTAAGTTGAAGCAGCCCATAAACAAAAAATATTTTACACAAGTATGTTCCAATTTACTCTCTTTTTATATTTTTTTCTTTAGCAAACTTAAGCTTTTTGACTTAGCAAACTTCTTATTATTGTTTATTTTTTGTCTGTTCTACATGTCGGAGAGTGCTTTAAATACCTCCTTCACACTAATAATATCACGCCACCTAGTTTAGTTTTGGTGGACTAGAGATGGAAGTGGCGCCATCTCTGTTGTAACGCTAGTTAACGTGGGACGCTGATTGGTCGTTGGCCGGTTGATGGCAACCAATCGGCATTTAGTGGGTTTCGCATACCGTCCGACAGAGGCGCTGGTGGGAGCGCGCGGACACGCTCCTCCCGAGGAGCTCAGTTTTATTGAGGGTAGTCGTTGAGAGCGGTCGCATTGGTCATTAGCGGAACGCCTTGTCCCCAAGTTCTAATCGTGTAAAATTATGTGAAGTGTGTCTTAATTTCGATAATCATTAAAAGACTACGTGTAATGTGTTACTCTCCTCGCCCGCCAAACTCACGCCACCAAAGTACCATTATCTGATGCGGTTCGTACGACTTTTTATTTAAGTGCGAGCTCGTCTTAATGCAGTGTTACTTCTCTATTCTTCCTGTTATCTGTAAAAAATAATAACTGGCCTTCTGTTCTTATTTATCCTATACTAATTATGTACCTAGCTGTAAATTTTCCTAAGAAATTAAAATAAAATACCTGACATATCTTATCGCAGGCGTCGCAAGGGAACAGTACGCGGACGCCCTTGCCCCGCGCCAGGCGCGACAGCCGGCCCAGCCGCTCGGTGTAGCTGCCGCTGGCGGGCAGCTTGCTCAGCTCCTGCTCGCTGAACTCGGGCATCTCCTCGTAGCTGGAACGCACGGTTATAGTACAAGCATAAGCCCATATTTTATTATGAAAACTGACGTGGTTTTGACACATTTTTGTTTTATTTATACGGGAATACTCGCGTTTAATTAAA
This sequence comes from Erannis defoliaria, assembly GCA_905404285.2. Classification (NCBI taxonomy): domain Eukaryota; kingdom Metazoa; phylum Arthropoda; class Insecta; order Lepidoptera; family Geometridae; genus Erannis; species Erannis defoliaria. The sequence continues at coordinate 790,798 of FR990093.1, read as the reverse complement.
TCGGATACTCCGACTATAGTTTCGATCACATCCGGTGACCTTTTTCAAAGAGTGAAAACAGAGCCCGACGTGCGTGCTTAGCACTGCTAAGTAGGACGCAGGGCGCGAGGGTTTGGAAAACAAAATGCAACAAAGCACATTTAATTTAAAATATATATATATATATATATATCATACGCTTTTAAAAAAAAAAGTACAACCGACTTCAACTTCGAATACCTGGATGACATCTTCATAATTTCTAGTAAATTTGATTTAAAAACCAAACTACTGAATCGATTTCGATAATATTTATATGGGACCACCTCTGAAGTATAATCATCAAGATCAATTTTTGGTGGAGTAATCGCGTAACATACATACAAAAACATACAGTCGAATTCAGAACCTCCTTTTTCGAAGTCGATTAAAAAAAGGCAAAGTTTGACTTGATTTCGTCTTAATTTGGTCAAATAAAATCGACATAATTTTGATTTAAATTTAAAGACAAAAGTATGTTTTATTTTCGACCCGGGACTCACCTGTTACTGTGTAGCGTTCGTTTTGGGAATGTGTGTGCAAAAGTCGCATTATTATCTGTTCATCTGTTCGTTCACCGTTCAGATAGGTCAAACACAGCTAAAAATGCCATCGTAATCTGCCACTTTTGACCCACCTCGCGACATGGGATCTTTTTTTTTCTTTTTCTTTGTTATTGGCATCGCACGCTGTGCATTCTGCCAGTGTCAAGTTTAAGATTTTTCACATTTATTTGTTATAATCAAGTCAAATAAGTCATTAAATCACAGTAAGTCACACGAAATTAGTCATAGTCGAGTCCAAGTCATACCCTAGTAAAGTTGTGGTGACTTTACTATGAGCTTCTATGGAGTTTTGAAAACAACACAAAAAGACATGTTTCACCACATTATATCACTTGCCCACACTCGTGCATGTAATTCAACACTTAATGAATAAAACACCACCATTTTTAATCATTAATTCGCGAAAAAACACAAGTTTAAGAAAATAATAGAATGCAACGACATGATTTTTCAGTGTTCCCGCCAAAACTCTTCGACATGGGATCGTTGTGATCGTGTTTTGACATTAAGATTATGACGTTTGGTTGTCGCGGTGTTTTGGAGTTTTGTAGCCTTACTTAATAAAACTTTTCAACCGTTAGTCACTGCTTAAGATGCTCTGCCATCTTCTCTCTGACGTGAAGTGTAACATGCAAGAACAAGACAGAGAAGTTTAGGCAGTGACAAAGAGAATCGAGATTATTTTAGGTAAGGCTGTTGTTTGTCAAGTGCTGTCCCTGTGACATTTGTTTGACATCACCGCTAGACCCTAGTGACTGTACCATGACTGTACCGTTCGTTTTGGGTAGGGGACAAAAACGACAAACATGGCAATATTCTCAAACCGAACGCTTAACGTCGACGCCAATTTTGACAATGCTAATAATGCCACCATAGGCTATCCGAACGCACCTTATGTGGTAGTTTATTGAACATGCAGATCTTGTTATAGATACCCTGCTTGTGAACCTTAGTCAATCTATTAGTCGGTTTTTGTAGTTCGTCATAAGTCCGACATTTTCGTGTATACTCAGTGCTGTAGTTACCTGACGTCGACCTTGTACTTCTCCACGACCCAGTCCGAGCCCCGCTTGACGAGCCTGGTCGAGGCCACGGTGCGGTCCTGCTGCAAGCGCTTCCGCTTGTCTATCTCCATGGACGCGGAGTGGTTCAGCAGTTTCACTGACGGTATAATCTCCATTTCCGTTTCGGCCATCTTGTAACAGTACTTCGAGCCTGTGATATGATATGAGAAGTTATAGTGAAAACAAGTAATAACACGTTGTAGTGGTAGGACTCTACTGCAGAGTCCGCCTGGGGAAGTACCACACCTTTGCCAGTTATTCAACTGTAGTGGTAGGACTCTACTGCAGAGTCCGCCTGGGGAAGTACCACACCTTTGCCAGTTATTCAACTGTAGTGGTAGGACTCTACTGCATAGTCCGCCTGGGGAAGTACACCTTTGTCAGTTATTGAAACGCCAAGCAGGACTGTGTTTCGGTTTGAAGGGCAATGTTACCAGAGAAATTACTGGGTATGAAGAGATTTAACATCTAATATCTCAGGGTGACGAGCGCAGTGCAGTGCGGCGCAGGATTGTGTTCGCAAGTTCACAATTCTGGCACTGCTACTGTTAGTGGCAGGCGTGACGCTTACCAACAGACGAACGTCTTGCTAGACTCGTCACTAAACTTGATAATATATAAAACAAAACACGCTTTAAAAAAAACTTACTTAACAACCGACTTCAATTCCAAAACGGAGAAACCTTTACCAGGTATTAAAATTGTATCATTTTAGGGGGGCATTTGGCCCCCTGTGCCCTCTACTTGGCCCCCCACTTCCGCAGCCGCTGCATTTCGGACATTTTGACTACGTTGCGCTTTACACACTAAACTGCTTCCCTATTATATTTTAACTAACTTTGAGATGAAACATAGTTAGTAGCTACTTTTGTCTTAAATAACAACTTATTTCGCATACAGCGTGTTGTTTTTCATTCCCCGCCTTTACAGAGTTTGATATACACACGTCATGACCAACTTTTACTATGGGGCCAACATTGAAATCGTGAAAAAAATATCAGCGGTTCGATACACAAAGTTTATCGACCTTGGGCAATATGTATGGAACAGTTGTTTTTTTATCTCAATAAACGTTGTTCATAACGATGAGTATAGAGTTTTGGCGGGTACACGGAAAAATCATGTCGTTGCATTCTATTATTTTCTTTAAACATGTATTTTTCGCGAATTTATGATTAAAAATGGTGGTGTTTTATTCATTGAGTGTTGAATTACATGCACGAGTGTCGGCAAGTGATATAATGTGGTGAAACATGTGTTTTCGTGTTGTTTTCCAAACTCCGTAGAAGCTCATAGTAAAGTCGCCACAACTTTACTAGGGCATGACTTGGACTCGACTATGACTAATATCGTGTGGTTGTGAATTCATGACATATTTACCATGATTTTAATTTTAAAAAACTTGGAAATTCATAAACATGACACTGGCATACTGCACAACATGCGATGCCAATTACTAAGAAAAAAAAAATTTTGGAGTCAGTTAAAAGGTTCCGAATACCTTGTTCATCTTCCCGTTTGGATATGTTGAAGTGCGGTATGGTGACGTGCATGTCGTGCTTGTCGCGCATGTGGCTCGCCATGTTGCGGCTGACCACGTGCCCGCACGCCGGACACTTGGACAGCGTTGTACTGTTGCATATCTCGAAGTGGGACGCGCAGTGCGACATCAACTCTTCCTTCGTTTGATATAGCTGTAATATGACGAACACAGAGGTTTACTGGCTGCCGTTTGCTTGTAATATGACGAACACAGAGGTTTACTGGCTGCCGTTTGCTTGTAATATGACGAACACAAAGGTTTACTGGCTGCCGTTTGCTTGTAATATGACGAACACAGAGGTTTACTGGCTGCCGTTTGCTTGTAATATGACGAACACAGAGGTTTACTGGCTGCCGTTTGCTTGTAATATGACGAACACAGAGGTTTACAGGCTGCCGTTTGCTTGTAATATGACGAACACAGAGGTTTACTGGCTGCCGTTTGCTTGTAATATGACGAACACAAAGGTTTACTGGCTGCCGTTTGCTTGTAATATGACGAACACAGAGGTTTACTGGCTGCCGTTTGCTTGTAATATGACGAACACAGAGGTTTACTGGCTGCCGTTTGCTTGTAATATGACGAACACAGAGGTTTACAGGCTGCCGTTTGCTTGCAATATGACGAACACAGAGGTTTACTGGCTGCCGTTTGACTACGATAATCTAATCTAGAAGAATCTCTGTCCTGACTGACTGACAGACAACGCACAGCCTAAACCGCTGGTCGTACAGACTTGAAATTTGGAGGGGGTGTATTTGTCTTGATGTGTAGGATGTCACTAAGAAAGGATTTTTCGAAATTCGTCCCCTAAGGGGGGGGAAACTTTTGTATGAAAGTCCTTTGTTTTTGAACTTTTAGTCATGAAAATTTGTATTTGGATAATTCATTTAAAATAAAAATTGCTGTTTTCAATATTTTTTGACAGGGATGATTTAAGGGGGTGAAATGGGGGGTGGAATGTTGTATGGAAAGTACTTTGTTTTTGAAGTTATAGCGATGAAATTTGGTATTTGGGTAGGTATTCAAAATAAAACATGGTATTTTTTTCAATATTTTTTGGACAGGGAAGACTTAAGGTGATGATTTAAAGTGGTGAATACGGGGAGGAAAATAATTAGTATAACCCAGCGGCATGGAAGGTACGAGTAGTTGGGAGCGGGCCGGTTGTTTTCGTACGCGGACGAAGTCGCCGGGGACCTCTAGTATTGGAATATAATTATATACCTACAACATGTAACAAAAAGGTTCAATATGCATGTACTCATCATTATAAACAACATTTACTATGTGGCAAAACATGAAACCACGAAAATAACATCAGTTCCATACAAAAAGTTCATTGGCCTTGGACAAAATGTATGGAATAGCTGTTTTTTTCGCGATTTCGACGTTAGCCCCATAGTAAAAGTTGTTCATAATGATCGCAGAATGCTCACCACCGTTAACCGAGAGGATGTTGCTACCCGTCCTCCGGTGGTTCTGAATGCAGTTTTATAACATACCCAGGTACTAAATAAAATGGATTTACTAACCTTAAAACAAACATAGCACTGATAAGTTCGGAATTTCATCTTTTTGTTTGGAGCGGCTTCATCCTCCGAGTCTGGCTCGTAATTGCTATCTCTCTTGTCGTCGTCGGGATCATCAATATCATCATCATCGCTATCGTTCCCTTTTAAATCCTTGTCCCCATTTGCAACGGAATCTTTTTCATTCGTACCGGAATCTTTATCATTCTCTTCTACAATAGTACCATTATCTTTGTTATTGATACCGCTTTCTCTGCTATTTTCGTCATTCGCAAAGTCAAGTTTATCATTTGTTTCCATGCATTTATTAGTTATATGTTCATCACTTGTACCATTGTCTCTGTCATACGTACAATTAAGTTTATCATTGATTCTATCATCTTTATCATTCGTGACGCTGTCTGCATCATTTTCATTTGTAAAATGATGTCCAACATTTAAACCTTTGTCTTTATTATCATTTATACAGTCTCTTTCAACGCTTGTATCTTTATCATATATCGAGTCACCATCGATATTCTTTTGTTCGTTTACTTTATTGTCATTTCCACGATCATTAATGTCGCTCGATATATGATTATTATTATCAGCTAAATTTAAATTATCTTCATTGTTTTTATCACTTGATGAATTTATATTTTCATTGAAGCTTTTAGAATTTTGTTCGTTAGAATCTACATGTTTGTTCTTACCATGTTTATCTGAACTGTGAATATGAATATTGTTGTCTTGATGATTACTTTCCTTACTTTTGTCAATTTCTTTTTCAATATTTGTTTCATTAGATGTTTTCTGTTGAAAGTATTTTATTTTCTTTGCGGGTTCTGAAAGCATATACAAATAAATAAAATAACATACTATAGTGCTACGTTCGAAAACAAATCTATTTAAAACTTTAACAAGCTTTTAGAAATCGGTGGTATTAAAATAACACATTATGAGTTGTAAGTACAGTAATAAAGTCATAGCTTTATGGGATGCCTACATAAATAGTACATTGTGATACAAGTGCGGAAAGAACAACCTTCACGCACGTGTGTCACACAACGTTTTTCAATACGTTTATGAGAAAATTATAAGTATAATACAAGGTATCATGATACCGCCTCGAGTGTAATGACCAACATAGCACTCTTGTATAATATCATAATGTACTATTCTAAAAGTATGCCTCTAATACAATGTTCAGATGTAACATAATAACTCTAACCTTTCTTTGACGCTTCGGCAGCTGCTTTCTTCATTCTCTCGTTGTACATCTTCCTCACTCTCTCCAACTCGAATTTCTCGCGCCTTCTCTTTCTTCTCATTATCTTTGCTTCTCTTTTCAATTTCTTCTCCAACAACTTCGCTTGCCTCTTCTTTTTCCTTTCTAGTGCCTTCTTCGCTTCGTATTCTTTTGCTTTTTTTATTACGTCTTTTACCTTTTGAGTTACTGACGCTACTTGTTGGTCATCGGTGACGACAATTTTTGGTTCTGATTCTAAAAAAATATATTTTTATGAAGGCTTTGTAGGATAAAGGGTAAGGCTGATTATGCTTTTTTTATTTCTACGGCGACATTTACCGGCCAATTTGGTTAAATTCGAATTTTTTGTTTAGAATTGACTACCAAATATTTTCAACCGACTTTACAAAAAGAGGCTCTCAATAATTGCGAACCTTTTTTTCGACTGTTCTTTTTTTGTTTGTTACGCGATTACTCCGCCAATTATGAACTAATTTCGATGAATCTTTTTTTGTTTGGGTAATACTTCAGAGGTGGTTTCCATATATTTTACAATTTTACCGAAATCGGTTCAGTAGTTTGATTTTTTAATCAAAATGACTAGAAAATATGAAGATGTCATCCAAGTATTCGAAGTTGAAGTCGGTTGTATTTTTACTACCTACTTATAACTTTTTTCTGTCTGTGTGCATTGGATCCCAAACATGTGTCGTGGGCCTTCAGAGAGAACTTCTGACCTACTTAGATGGAACAGACCTTCTTCCTTGGGTTCTATGTGGAAGACGTGCTTGAGCAGGAACGCGTCGAAGCTCTGTTCGGGCCGGTCCTGGCTCGGCTCCTCGGTGAGGAGGTACTCCTGCAGATCCTCCGAGAGCACGTGCTTGGAGTACGACAACAGGTCGTTCTCCACGTTGCCTTCCTCCTCTGAAGGAACAGGTAGCTTTTTAATATAATGATATTGGTATTTTATTATAATGCTGTCTATACATACCTATATTCTGACTTATATGAATATATACATTTCTGTATATGAGTCTTGCTCGTCTCTCGATTCGTCCATTGATTGTATAAAAAAACGGACATGAATTTGTAAATTTTTACTTCACTTAGATTAAATTTTTTATTTTTTTATTCTTATTGAAAGACATTGTCTCCATGTAGACGTTTTCACGTGCCGACGTTCTGCAAACATCGTCATTTACCCTGATAGTCCTTTCGATACGGAGCCAATAAATGGTCTTTATCTTTATACAATAGACAATATTTGGACCTGCGTATGTCCTAAAACCCTAGACCCGAGGGGGACGCCTTCATTCAGCAGTGGACGTCTCCGGGCTGATGATGATGATGATGTCCTAAAACTGCATCCAGTACCACCGGGCGCTGTTGCCCGTTCTCTCGGTTAACGGTGGTGAGCATTCTCGCGCGGCCTCCTCGCTCGGAGCGTGGGGATTATGGCAACTCAAGGGGGAGGCCTTCGACGGATAACGAGACGAATTGTGATGGTAACTGATAATGCCCTGTCCATGATCATTAAATAAAATTTTATTCCATGACAAATGGATATTTTTGTGTAATACAAGAAAAACTTGAATGAACCAGTAAAACTACTTATGAATGAACAAGTGAAGCTTAGAATGAATGAACCAGTGAAGCAACGAATGAACGAAGTAGTGAAGAAACGAATGAACGAAGAGTGAAGCAGTGAATGAACGTCTACGTACCGTCTTCTATCTCTTCCTTGCTTACTTCCAACAGGGAGAGTTTGACGTCCTCGTAAGGATCGTCCATTGGTTCCACTTTAACTTCGATATGCGGCTTCTTTTCTTTCCTGGAAACAGTTGACTTTCAACCGACTTCAAAAAAGGAGGTTCTCAATTCGACTGTTTTTTTTTGTTTTTTGTTTTGTATATTACGCGATTACTCCGCCAATTATGAACTGATGTTCATGATACTTTTTTGTTTGGTAGGTTATACTTCAGAGGTCCATATACATTTTATCGAAATCGGTTCAGTAGTTTGGGTTTTAAATCAAAATGACTAGAAAATATGAAGATGTCATCCAGGTATTCGAAGTTAAAGACGGTTGTATTTTTATTTAAAGCGTATTATTATAATTATACAATCAAGTGACGATACTAGCGAGACGTTCGCCTGGTGGTAAGCGTCACGCCTGCCACTAACAGTGCCAGAATTGTGAACTTGCGAACACAATCAAAATCAGTTCATAATTGGCGGAGTAATCGCGTATCATACATTTGTATGTATGTAATAAATAAAAAAACATACAGTCGAATTTAGAACCTCCTTTTTTAAGTCGGTTGAATGCAATGAAAAACAAACAAATAAAAACGGTGGACATTTCACACAGCGCCATCTAGCCCCAAACTAGGCAAAGCTTGTAATATGGAAACCAGGGCCCTGTTACCCTGTTTTATAAAGCTTACAAGTACAAGCTTACAATAGTACTAGCTTCTCGTACCAGTAACTACAAGTTACCAGTTACAGGTAGATGGTTTGTCTTTAACTTATATACAGGAGCTTGTACTTGCAGTTTGTACACTGGTTGTCTTGTAGCTTTAGATAACGTCGTACTCAATATTTTTTTGCAGTGTTGCCAGTTTTTCACTACAAGACTTGTAGCTTTATAAAACAGGGCCCTGATAGCTGATAGAATACTCATATGGGTTACTCTTACTTCCTATAATGTTTCCGTGGCTTGTACCGCATTTTGTGAGTTTTCAGATAATGCGATCTCAGATACGAGATGTGTTTGTATGTGGTCTTGCATATCTTGCAGTACAACCGCTGAAACAAAATAATTTCCATCACACTTGCTGGTAAAGTGGATCTTATTACTTCGATTTTAGGCTCATAATCCAACTTTACATTACGGCACTAGTGCTGTAATAGGTATAACCCGGTAATAGTACATTATGATGCAAGTGTGCTAAGTTGGTCATTACACTAGAGGCGGTATTATGCGCGCGAGCCCCAAGCGAGCGCGATAAGGAAGCCAAGAGTGTAATAATGACTAACATAGCACAAGAGTTTCATACAACTGTTTTCATCACACTTCCGAGGAAAAAACAAACTTTTTTTGATAATAATCAACCACACAGCGAAAACGTCAACAAACATTTGCGGAAAATGGCGCCCAAACCAGCAATGCGCGCGCAGGTTGACATTTACTTCAGCGGCATAAGAACTCTTTGTTGGTATTACAAAAAAAGTCAGTCAGTCAGTCAGTCATTATATATATTGATATCATTGATATAGACAGTTACATTGTCCCGGCAGTGTCCGTACTTGAGATGCATCACGATGCCAGGCTTGTTGAAGGTGACGAGGCCGCAGTGGTCGCACTCGTACCGCTCCTTGGCCTCCCCGTGCTTCTTCCTGATGTGCTTTATCAAATAGTTCTTTGTGAAAAACCTGCAACAATAATCAAACACTGTGATCAAACCGTCTCGACTCACAGCGAAAGCCCGACTTCTTAGGTAGAACGGCTTTCAAAACAAGTTTGTAAAGTAATAGCAGGGGGTGTCACTCCGCAGTTTAGGTATGTTCGGCCGGCGCTCCGTCCGGGAGGACAATGCAAGGCTAAAGTCAGTGGCCGCCCGCACGCTAGCCTCGTCGCACGTAACTAAGCATACTTGATAGAAAGAGAGCGGTATCCAGCGCTGTGCGAGTTGAATTGCTACTTTATTGCCTAGTAGATAGAGCCCTTATTTATTTCAATTCCTTTGCGGAGTTAACTTTCTGTACGTAGTACTATTATTAATTCTGTGGCAATAGGCTAGATGACTGATTTATTTTATTGTCCTATTAAAATGTGGCCCATAAATATAGCTCATTAATGAAAAGAAAATGAAAATCTTATCAAAATCAACTTATAAGCATTTTAATATCATGCTAGATGGAGGGGCGAAACAGCAAATCGTGACGTCACTTCTCTGTACGCCATATAAATTCTATTCTGACAAGTAAGGCGTGACACTGGCAAATGTACAAAGTGCCATAATCCATAATCTTCCTGGGAGACAAAAAAATGGTATGTCATAAACATTGCATCAGCTGTCAAAAAGCGATTAACTTAATGCACAGAGTATTATATGAAATATATGAATTTCGAATTTTGGGCCTCTCTACACAATGTTATCTTTGTATTTATTCCATTTTATTACGCGACCTTTTACATTCGCAATAAAAATATATATTATGTATTAAATCGACACATTGAAACGGCACGCGGATTGTATGAAGTACAATCCGCGAGTCAAAGAACAACAGTGAAGAAAAAAACACCAAAAAGTACAAAATGTACTTTCTGGTGTTTTTTTATTCATGTGCGATCTTCATTTACGCTGGTAAGTTTTTAATCGCCTTCAAAGAGGATAGTCCTCAATAAGATGCATATTTTAAGATACTTATTAACATTTAGCAAACTAAAATAGTAGATTACTCACCTAGGGAGCAAAAGTAAAGAATGTCTCTGATCTCATGTATATTGTCTCCCGTTGACAATCATGAGATCTGAGCCGTTCTGAAGTGGTTCCTTTCGCTCCGCGTAGCGGGAGAAATCGTTGAACTTACATTAAAAAAAAACATACATACATTCAAACATAGAACCTTCTCTTCTAGAAATGTTACGGGCCGCGCTAGCCGGCATTAGGTGTAAATGCGCTTAATGACAATTCTACCAATATACATGTTTTTAAACTGAGAATACTCAAAAACTCAATTTAAATAGACGCGTAAGAAACCAAACCACGTTGCATCGTAATTAGATAAATTTTAATCTGTTGCAAAATGGCAATTCGAGCGTTTTACTTCAAACGCGCGACCAATGATTGGCATTTTTTCGTCGTAGTTTCTATACAAATAAATGTGAAACTGGCGGCAGCGGTTTTCCATACAATTTCTTTACAACGTACTTTGTATGTTTTTATTTTGACAGCCGTTCTACCTAAGAAGTAGGGCTTTCGCTTTTCTGTGCTCGTCGCAGCGCCTCGACTGCACCGCGACTGGCAGTGTACGATCACCAATTCGATTGTATAGAAAACTTAGAAGAGGCGCGCGCCTCCGCCCCGACGCCGCCTCGACTCATTATTTTGTGCGATGCGCCTTAAAGAAGAAGCTACATAACTCTACGAATGTAAAAATATTTCAGGATCATGGCCGGCGGTAGAGGCAAGCCCCGCGGAACAGTTTCTGTCAGTGCGCGGACAGAAGTGCTCGCTCGCCGGCGAGAGCCTCGACACTCCCGGCCGGAGAGGGCGCCGGAACAACCTGGACTTCTTACCCGAAGATATGAAAGCGAAGCTTGCATTGATGAAAGTTACCCCAAAACTAGGATCGAAGCAATTATCAATGATTAAGTGAGTATGGATCTGGGTATGTCCTTAAACTGCAACCAGACCCACCGGAGGACGGGCAGCAGCGTCCTCTTGGTTAACGGTGGTGACCATTCTGCGATCCCCAAGCCGCCTGCCAAGCGTGGGGATTATGGCAACACCCCTCTATTGGGAGGCCTTCGTCCTGCAGTGGACGTCTTATGGCTGACGACGACGACAATCAATTTACCCAGGAAAAAAAACGTACTTATGTAGTTTTCAACCTACTTCAAAATACGGGGTTCTCAAATCGATGTTACGCGATTACTCCGCCAATTATGAACAGATTTTGATGTTTTTTTTTGTTTGGTAGGTAATACTTCAGAGGTGGTCTCCCATATACATTTTATAGAAATCGGATTAGTAGTTTAGTTTTTATCTAATCAAAAAAAATCTGTTCATAATTGGCGGAGTAATCGCGTAACATCGATTTGAGAACCCCGTATTTTGAAGTCGGTTGTACTTTCTTTTTTTTTTTTTCTTTTTTTTATCGTATATTATCTGTTCTCTCGTAGGAAAATAGCCGGTCCGAAGCATGTCGGCCCTAAGATCACTCCGCTAGAGGGGTACGATCCCAGCACGGGTTACGAACCGTACTGGGTGGGCGGAGGTTGGACCTTGCAGCAGAACTGGACGGACCCTAACGCGACCACGACGACACCAGAGGTGGTTAACGGCACCGCTACGCTCAAAGACCAATACTGCGGGTACGACTGTAACATGATATTCAGAATGTAAGTACGATATTGACAATAGAGGGTGTTTCCCGATATAGTTGTAAAGGTAGGACTCTACTGCAGAGTCCGCCTGGGGAAGTACCACACCTTTGGCAGTTATCCAACTGTAGTGGTAGGACTCTACTGCAGAGTCCGCCTGGGGAAGTACCACACCTTTGGCAGTTATTCAACTGTAGTGGTAGGACTCTACTGCAGAGTCCGCCTGGGGAAGTACCACACCTTTGCCAGTTATCCAACTGTAGTGGTAGGACTCTACTGCAGAGTCCGCCTGGGGAAGTACCACACCTTTGGCAGTTATTCAACTGTAGTGGTAGGACTCTACTGCAGAGTCCGCCTGGGGAAGTACCACACCTTTGCCAGTTATTCAACTGTAGTGGTAGGACTCTACTGCAGAGTCCGCCTGGGGAAGTACCACACCTTTGCCAGTTATTCAACTGTAGTGGTAGGACTCTATTGCAGAGCCCGCCTGGGGAAGTACCACACCTTTGCCAGTTATTCATGCCAAGCGGTAGTTTGCATTACTGCGTTCTATGTTTGAATGCATGTATAATATAAGTTACATAATGTTTGCAATAAAATATTGAGTATTGAGTATTGAATTATGCATCATGGACCTGGTTATGTCCTACAACTGCATCCAGACCCACCGGAGGACGGGCAGCAGCGTCCTCTCGGTTAACGGTGGTGAGCATTCTGCGATCCGCCTGCCAAGCGTGGGGATTATGGCAACACTACTCTATTAGGGGCTCCCCCCTTCCACCACTGCCGTCGTCCACCAGTGGACGTTTTCTGTCTAATGATGTGACGTGAATCATATATTTCAAGGTTTGGCCCGGTTTGTGGAAGAAATAGCAACGGAGCATATGCGTCATACCAGAACTATTGCATGATGCTCGCGAAGGATTGCAAAAATGAGCACGGCAAGTACAACGCGACATACGATTTATTCATATTTATTTTCATCACACTTGCTCGTAAAGTGGATCTTATTACATCGATTTTATTCTCATAATCCAAGCTATGCCGCTGAAGTAAATGTCAACCTGCGCGCGCATTGCTGGTTTGGGCGCCATTTTCCGCAAATGTTTGTTAACGTTTTCGCTGTGTGCTTTGATTATTATAAAAAAAAAGTTTGTTTTTTCCTCGCAAGTGTGATGAAAACAGTCGTATGAAACTCTTGTGCTATGTTAGTCTTTACACTCTCGTCTTCCTTATCGCGCTCGCCTGCGGCTCGCGCGCATAATACCGCCTCTAGTGTAATGACCAACATAGCACACTTGTATCATAATGTACTATTTTTGCATAGTTATTATAAAAAATCAAAAACTAATTTAAAAAAAATTGTACAATTTATAAACTATTTTGATTTAGAGATAAGTATTATTAGACGATATTTATTCCGGACATGCTCTGCTGAAAATTATTATTATTCTGACTCACTGACATTTGTACCGATATTATTATTATTTTATTTGATTTATATTGTAATTTTTTTTTCTTGAATCTAGTGATGTATTTTTATAATGTTTTAATGTGAATCTTATTATGGAAAAAGTCTGAAAAAAATAAATTGAATTTGAATTATTGTCATCGCACTTGCTCGTAAAGTGGATCTTATTATATCAGATTAAACCTCATTATCCAAGATATTATACGAGTGCTTTTTACTTTAAGTTACAGCACTAGTGCTATAATTGTGTGTACTTGATTGCAAGTTATTTTTAATACAGCCAGGTAACATATTTTACAACACATTTGCTCGAAAAATGCATTTACGAAGCCTGTACACATCGTTCGAAAGTTGAACATTACGCACCATACAACGGAGCGTGCGGTAAAGTAGGTACTCTCACCCAAGTACCTATTTTTCATCACACTTGCTCGTAAAGTAGATCTTATTACATCGCTTTTAGGCTCATAATCCAAGCTATTACACACGCGTGCTTTTTACTTTACATTACGGCACTTGTACTATAATAATATATATAATATAACTATAACTATAATTCTCTCTTAAACTTAAACTTCAACACTCGTTTCAGGTCTCGTAATCGCAACTACAATATCTTTAGTTTACAAGTTTTCTCCAATAATACGTCTTATTATAACCCTATTGTCAGAATGAGCCGCCTATACAATGAGATTCTCGTCTCCAACAAACACATCGATATATTCCATCTAAAGTTATATTATTTTCAAAGGCAATTAAAAAATATTTTAGGTTTCAACTTAAAACCTTAGTCTGGCCTTTACAATTTGACTTGAATAATATTAAAATTGGTTCCCTCAGACCCAACTCAACACAAATGTATAGCTGTGTATAGCAAAATATTACTATTATTACATTAATTAGCACTAAGTTTATAATTCACCGGTTCAATTTTCAATGCAGTTTCAATTTTATTTCCCAATTTGACTGTGTACGTCACTTTTAATTTTAATCACAAATTGTAATTTCCTCTAGTGACTATTTAATTCCGATATTTTAATGCACCTAGACATACATAGTTTTGGAATGTGATACAGATCTGCAATATGTATATAGAATTTTAATCTAATGTTATTACATTCTGTTTTGTATGTTTACTAAATAAATAAATAATAGGTATAACCCGGTAAAGTCAAGTTTGTACGTGACTGCAATTAGACGTACGTATACGAAGCACTCTTAATATAGCCGGGTAATACTTACAGTTTTTTTGTAATACCAACAAAGAGTTCTTATGCCGCTGAAGTAAATGTCAACCTGCGCGCGCATTGCTGGTTTGGGCGCCATTTTCCGCAAATGTTTGTTGACGTTTTCGCTGTGTAGTTGATTATTATCATAAAAAGTTTGTTTTTTCCTCGCAAGTGTGACGAAAACAGTCGTATGAAACTCTTGTGCTATGTTTCAATACACTCTCGGCTTCCTTATCGCGCTCACCTGCGGCTCGCGCGCATAATACCGCCTCTAGTGTAATGACCAACATAGCACAATTGTATCATAATGTACTATTACCGCACACTCCCTTGTATAGCGCCGTACGTAAACTTAACGGTATTTTGTTAATTTCCACAATAATGATTTCAAAACACCAGCAAAGAGTTTCACATTACGAGAATAAATAAAGCTGAATGATCGAACCTCCTTGAAAGCGCTTTTGCTCAATACGTTTGTCTCACTTTAATACTAAACAGAACATGATACGAAAGATGTAGTTATAATTTTCCCCACGCGCCATTTGTTAATTCACGCCATTTCATCTTTCCTCCTATAGGAGGATTATGGCATCGCACTTTGTGCATTTGCCAGTGTCAAGTATTTATTTGTATCAAGTTTTTGATAATTTTCAAGTCGAATGAGTCTAAGTCACAGTCAAAGTCACACTTAGTAAGTCACAGTCATGTCATGGCAACAAAACTCCGAAGAAGCATGTAGGTAACATGCTTCTTCGGAGTTTTGGAAACAACACGAAAAGACACTCATATTAAAAGCGTTTTAACGAAGACGAATAACGAAGTTTGTTTTCTTCTTTCTTCCTAGGAGGATTATGGCATCGCACTTTGTGCATTTGCCAGTGTCAAGTATTTATAAACAAAATAATAAAATAAACCCCGACGCACCGTCTCGTCAAGTTGGAGAGGTCAGTGTATATTGTGGGGCCCGCGATCTACAACCGTATATCAGCTTCCATTCGGGATGCTCCTTCCACCGGGTGCTTCAAAACCAAGCTCAGAGCGTGGTTGCAAGAGAATTTGTTGTATGACATTGAAGCTTATTTTAAAATAAGAGATTATTAACGTATTTTTTTTAAATTATTATCTCATTTTATTAAGTGATTATTTATTGTGACATACTTAATGAAATTTGACGTGTAACTTTGGTGTTATCAATAAACTATTTGTATTTGTAAAGTTTGTGTCATTACCTGTTGTACTTCGGGTTGCTCGCAAATGTGTTGTAAAAAGTTGTATGGCACACGTGCGGAATTGGTTTTTACAAACTCGTGACTACATTTACATTCGTCTACTCGTTTGAAAAACCAACTTACCGCACTAGTATCATAAATAACTATTGTTTGCGCAGGTTGGATAATCGCGTACCGCGGAGTGTGCACTACTATCCAGACGTACAACACACTAGCTCGACAGCAGCACGCGACTCACATGCAACTGGTTAAAAACTTCTACGAGAAATTTGGCCATCCAATCGGAAGCGGAGTTTCTACAACGGAGAAATGGACATATATTTCATTTTTTGATGACAACGGGAAGAGGAAATAAAAGTTTTACCTGGCCATTTATAAATATTCATTTAAGGCTATACTTAATAAGTACTTATCTATAAACATTTTATTTGTGACATAGAATAAATAAACACTGATTACTGATAACAATAAAACAACGGTTATAAATATTTTTTTATTCGTTCTAGTGACGAGACGAGCAAGACATTCGCCTGGTAGTAAGCGTCACGTCTGCCACTAACAGTAGTAGCGGTGCCAGAACTGTGAACTTGCGAACACAATCCTGCGCCGCACTGCACTGCGCTCGTCACCCTGAGATATCAGATGTTAAATCTCTTCATACCCAGTAATTACTCTGGTAACATTGCCCTACAAACCGAAACACAGTAATGCTTGCACACTACTGCTTGGCGGTTGAATAACTGGTAAAGGTGGCGGCTGAATAACATATACCTATTTCTGTCCCAACATCAATCAATGTTGTCAACTGCACGACGCACGCAGGAATATCAATAGGGTATATCTGTTTGAACTCATTAAATTAAGTTGTAGGTAAGGTAGTTATTTTTAATTAATTAATTTTATAATTTTGATTCTGTAATTATAATTTTTGAATTTTAATGAAATTTTAATTTAATTATTTATTAATTTGACAATAGGCTAGATGACTGGCTTTTTTTAATGTCCTATTAAAATGTGGCCCATATATATAGCTGATTAATGAAAACAAAATGAAAATCTGATCAAAAATAAGCAACTTATAAGCATTTTAATATCATGCTAGACAGAGAGGCGAAACAACAAATCGTGACGTCACTTCTCTGTACGCCATATAAATTATATTCTGACAAGTAAGGCGTGACGTCATTTTTTGTTTTGTGGGAAAGGGACAGAGTTGTCTCTACCAATAACTTTAAACGCTCATATATCAGAACATTATTTACCGATTTAAATAATTTTTTCAATAAGTATACTTTATTTACTTAAATTCTTCATCAAAGCTATTGGTTTCAACGATATAAATATCAGTCATCTACCCTATTGTAATTATTGATAATAAGAATGTAAAGTGACTGTTTCAATTTTAATTGATTTTGTACAAACTAATGCTATGAGTCTTATATTACTTGATATAAATATCTTATTATTATTATTATTTTATCATTTATTTCTGCCACAAAAACGGACCCAACTCAGCGTACCATGCTGCAAGCAGCCGGATAAATACATACATTCTCTACACACATTGGATAATCACGTTAGTGGGCGAATTCATTCGACCACCTTTACGAGACTTATAACAGAATAGGGAACATGCATGTTTTTTTATTGCCTCACTTAAAAGCCGACTGGCAACAAAACAAATTATCGAAAGTAAAATTCACCACTTTATATCATCCCGAGCATTTTTTTAAGCAATCTCTGCCAACTCCCACCAAACCCCCACCCTCCCCGCTTGACTGAACTACCCAAATATCAATTTTCATTGCGATAACTTCAAAAACACAGAACTTTCCATACAACATTCCAATCGATCCTCTGACCCTGTCAGAAAAATATTGAAAACAGTTTTTATTATTTTAATTGAACTATTCAAATCCAAATTTTCGTGACTAAAATTACAAAAACAAAGGACTTTTATACAAACGTTTCCTCCCTTTTTCCCATCACGCCTGATCCTATGCGAAGATGCAGCGACTCTGGCAGTGCGTCATGCGCCGTAGACTCGGATACCTTCGCTTAGCCCGTAACGTACTCACTTGAGGTCGCAGTAGTGGCAGGTGACCGTCTTCACGCGCGGGCCGTGCGAGCGCATGTGCGCGGCGAGGCGGTGCGCGCGCGCAAACGTCGCGCCGCAGCGCGCGCACGCAGACTGCAAGTGCGGGGAGTGGATCTTGGCGTGCTTCTTCAAGTCTCCCTGCGAAACGGGGATAACTGAGTAGTTAAAGGGGATATAATCTTTGTGGCATGTCGATCCGCCACTATTTTGGTTTTCAACGACTTCAAAAAAGGAGGTCCTCAAATCTACTATGTTTTTTTTGTGTGTTTGTTTCACGTTTACTCCGCCAATGGATCTATGTTGCTGATTGTGTTTTTGTTTGGTAAGTCATACTTCAGATATGGTCCCACACAGCGATAATGATAAAATGAATGGACGGGAAATAAGCGCACCGAAATACTATATGTTGAGCGCCAGCTCTCCACTCGCTTCAGTCATACTCTGTCTTTGAAACATGCGAGCTGTACGATACGACAATACAAACTTCTAATACATGTACATGTGTTCTCTTTTTGTCATGCAGTAATTAGATTCGCTATCTCTATTTTCTGGCAAATGTAATATGCATACTTTTAGGTCTGCTTGATTGTGTTGTCTTGTTAATTTTAATCGATTTGCAAGCGCTGGGCCCGTCCATTCCATTATTACCGTCGCTGGTCCCATATACATTTTATCGAAACCGATTCAGTAGTTTCGTTTTTAAATCAAAATAACTGAAAAAAAAGCGATGTCATCCAGGGAATTGAAATTGAAATCGGTTGAGTTCTTTTTTTTAAAATACTTGTTAACTAGTAGTTCACAGCGAACTAACCCTGTATATCTCCCAAGCTAAAATCACTGAAGACATACAATTGTAACCTTTATACCGCACTGTATGCTCGCGAATGCTACAGATTGTTCGGGAGGAGCGGGAGGCAGGCTATACAATGGCAAAGAGGACGAGGGAGGAGCGGGAGGCAGGCTATACGATGGCAAAGAGGACGAGGGAGGAGCGGGAGGCAGGCTATACGATGGCAAAGAGGACGAGGGAGGAGCGGGAGGCAGACTATACGATGGCAAAGAGAACGAGGGAGGAGCGGGAGGTAGGCTATACGATGGCAAAGAGGACGAGGGAGGAGCGGGAGGCAGGCTATACGATGGCAAAAAGGACGAGGGAGGAGCGGGAGGCAGGCTATACGATGGCAAAGAGAACGAGGGAAGAGCAGGAGGCAGGCTATACGATGGCAAAGAGAACGAGGGAGGAGCGGGAGGCAGGCTATACGATGGCAAAGAGAACGAGGGCGGAGCGGGAGGTACGCTATACGAAGGCAAAGAGGACGAGGGAGGAGCGGGAAGCAGGCTATACGATGGCAAAGAGGATCACATCTACTCCCGCGGCCCAGTACCGCGCGAGCGACGTTTCATTTAAACAGTCCCGCTGTAGAAGCTAACCTTGTCCTTGAAGGCCTTCCCGCAGGCTGCGTGCGCGCACACGTGCGGCCGCTCGGGGAAGTGCCGGCGCAGGTGCGCCGCCAGGTACGACTCGTGCTTCACCCGCCGGCCGCACAGCGGGCAAGTGCACGGCGGGGACTCCTCGTGGACGGTCTGCTGCGACACACAACAAATAGATATACTACATCATCAGCCAGAAGACTTCCACTGCTGGACGAAGGTCTCCCCCTTAATAGGGAGGGGACGCCATAATCCCCACGCTTGGCAGGCGGCTTGGGGATCGCAGAATGCTCACCACCGTTAACCGAGAGGACGCTGCTGCCCGTCCTCCGGTGGGTCTGGGTGCAGTTTTAGGACATAACCAGAACATTCACACAACAATCAAATATTGTGATACTTACAACATGCTTGGTCAGATTTTGTTTGTGTTTGAAGTGTCTGCCGCAATGTTCGCAGGTGTATTTCTTTAGAACCAGTTCTAAATGGTCCAGGTGGGTCTCTGATATGTGGTATTTGAGCTTCGGCCTGCTATCAAACCTGAGGACAAACGTAACGAATGTAAAATATTTTTGACACTACCTAATCGACACTGTCCAATTACATATCATGCAACCTCAACGTAAAGTAAAGCATTATCTCATAAGGCATATAAAGTTGTATGAAACTCCCTAAGGAATAAAGTGATTTGAATTTGGAACGTCAAATTCGTGTAGAAACTCGTGGAAAACTTTAAGAAAAAAAATGCCCATATGGCATTGTAAAGAGGTTTGTTCGAAATCGAACTGGCCACCATAAGCAGAACTCAAAAAAAAGAGGTACGTTTACAAAGAATGTGAAGCAAAAGACGGTGTTTGGTCCTGTGATTGTCAGTGAATTTTAATTTATGGAGCCCTGGCTTTTTATTGTCTCGCAGAAGGTGTGAGTTGTAGAGTATGCTCCTCTGGAATAAAGCCTGTCTTCGTGTTGGGCAGCTTGAACCCCTCGCTTCACTCAGGACTCTATATAACTCTAGACTCCTTCGTTCGTCCTTCGAACTATTAGTATTTGTATTTGTTACGCTCAGGGTTCAATATGCCGCCCGCGACGTAAGACACTGCTTTATTCCCTTAGTGCATAATCTACTATTAGAACTATGCACTTGTCAGGATACAGACAAATAGTCGAAGTGGTCACTGGTCTCTGCTTTCTAAACAAACACCTTCACACTATTCTTAATATTTTGCTTCAGAGCTGTAGGGCGTGGGTTCGATCCCCACCCAGGACAAAAATGTATATGACGTACATAGATGTTTGTTCCTCGTCTGGGTGTAGTATGTATTATAAGTATGAATTTACGAAAAAAAAAGTATACAAGTATTCTATCAGCTATCTGGTTTCCATAATACAAGCTTTGCTTAGTATGGGGCTAGATGGCACTGTGTGTAAAATGTCCCCCAAAGTTTATTTTATAAATGTATTTATTGGGATTAATCTACTACCAGCGGTTTGGGCTGTGCGTTGTCAGTCAGTCAGTCATTCAGAGCCTTTTATAAGTATAGATAGATAGATTATAATTACGTATATATTTTACGGTTATCAAAAAACAATAGGCTAGATGACTGGTTTTTTTTAATTGTCCTATTAAAATATGACCCATAAATATAGCTGATTAATGAAAAGAAAACGAAAATCTGATCAAAAATAAGCTACTTTACAAGCATTTTAATATCACGCTAGACAGAGAGGCGAAACAGCAAATCGTGACGTCACTTCTCTGTACGCCATATAAATTATATTCTGACAAGTAAGGCGTGACGTCATTTTTTGTTTTGTGGGAAAGGGACAGAGTTGTCTCTAACAAAAACTTTAAACGCTCATATATCAGAACATTATTAACCGATTTAAATTATTTTTTCAATAACCATACTATATTTACTCAAATTCTTCATCAAAGCTATTGGTTTCAACGATTTAAACATCAGTCATCTACCCTATTGTATTGTATTGGACTTATCAGAGGCTTCTAGTGTGGAAAAGGTCCGCTAACCAAGTAAGTCCACCTCCTCCGTGTCTGATACTCACTTCTTGTGGCATATCTTGCAGGAGAAGGTCCTGACGATGCCCATGTGTCTGTTCTCGTGCTTCCGCAGCGTGGAGGTGTCGCGACATGCGTACGCGCAGAACGAGCATTTGAACGGCTTCTCATCTAGAACGTGATGTTACACTGTTAGTTCATATATTTATTCCTTGACGAGTTTTTTTTTTTTTTTTTTTTAATTCGGGAATCTAACAGCGACAAAAAAAACATAATTACTAAACATATAGAAACTATGCGCCATTTAAGAGTTTCCGCATATTTTCGTACCACTACTGGCTTCCTGGTGCAAGAAAACATCGTAAGGAAACCTGCGTCTGCGCTGGCCATTGAGGATAGGGAGTTGCGACGAGGAACTTGCGGCCGTTGCTCAGAATTTGCGGACGGAGTGTGTGACGTCACATTTATTTGGTCAGTCTGCTAACGCCCGCCTCACGTAGCAGTCATTCCAGCTTTCAAAGCAGATGTACGAATTTTAGTGTTTTTACGCAGTAAAAGTGAAAAGAAATGAGTTGCTGCGTTTTTTCATGCACTTATTATCGAGGCAAACATTCCGATGACATGATAGGCGTCTCATTAAATTCGCAAATAATTGTATTGTGTTTTATAAAATATGTAACGTTTCTTGATGTTTTTAAATAGTTCCGGAAATGGCGCCACTAGTAGTAAATCTAGTGTTTATAAGAGAGTTCGCCATTTTGTCTATAAAGCACTTCTCAAAAACTTATCCTGAATTCTGCTAGATGGCAGCACCATGTGCGGAATGTACCACTCCTCCCGCCAACCCTACACCTCTCCGCACGATCACGCGTCCTTCTATGGAAAACCCTTTGATCACCTCTCTGCTTCTATCTCTGTGGCCCTGACGCACTCCGCACTTTAAGTATGGACCTACAAGAACGTGGCGGGCCCGTCTAGACGGGACAATTCTGTGGGAAGAGATAAGAGTTACGCGCTAGACAGAGAGGCAGCTTCTAGGTTAACATAACTGTAGGTAGTTAGCGCTCGCACGTCCTGAATTGCACTGTATTGTGTCGTGGCAAGAGTCGCTACTTATTTAAATGATTTTGCGGAGCGAATCTTCTGTACTTGTACTATTATGTATTCTATGGTCCGAGCAGAAATTCAGCGTATGTGAATTCACCTACACACTAGAGCCCTACTCTACTGCAGAGTCCGCCTGGGGAAGGACCACACTTTTGCCAGTTATTCAACTGTAGTGGTAGGACTCTACTGCAGAGTCCGCCTGGGGAAGGACCACACTTTTGCCAGTTATTCAACTGTAGTGGTAGGACTCTACTGCAGAGTCCGCCTGGGGAAGGACCACACTTTTGCCAGTTATTCAACTGTAGTGGTAGGACTCTACTGCAGAGTCCGCCTGGGGAAGGACCACACTTTTGCCAGTTATTCAACTGTAGTGGTAGGACTCTACTGCAGAGTCCGCCTGGGGAAGGACCACACTTTTGCCAGTTATTCAACTGTAGTGGTAGGACTCTACTGCAGAGTCCGCCTGGGGAAGGACCACACTTTTGCCAGTTATTCAACTGTAGTGGTAGGACTCTACTGCAGAGTCCGCCTGGGGAAGTACCACACCTTTGCCAGTAATTCAACTGTAATGGTAGGACTCTACTGCAGAGTCCGCCTGGGGAAGTACCACACCTTTGCCAGTAATTCAACTGTAGTGGTAGGACTCTACTGCAGAGTCCGCCTGGGGAAGGACCACACTTTTGCCAGTTATTCAACTGTAGTGATAGGACTCTACTGCAGAGTCCGCCTGGGGAAGGACCACACTTTTGCCAGTTATTCAACTGTAGTGGTAGGACTCTACTGCAGAGTCCGCCTGGGGAAGTACCACACCTTTGCCAGTAATTCAACTGTAATGGTAGGACTCTACTGCAGAGTCCGCCTGGGGAAGTACCACACCTTTGCCAGTAATTCAACTGTAGTGGTAGGACTCTACTGCAGAGTCCGCCTGGGGACGGACCACACTTTTGCCAGTTATTCAACTGTAGTGGTAGGACTCTACTGCAGAGTCCGCCTGGGGAAGTACCACACCTTTGCCAGTTATTCAACTGTAGTGGTAGGACTCTACTGCAGAGTCCGCCTGGGGAAGTACCACACCTTTGCCAGTTATTCAACTGTAGTGGTAGGACTCTACTGCAGAGTCCGCCTGGGGAAGGACCACACCTTTGCCAGTTATTCAACTGTAGTGGTAGGACTCTATTGCAGAGTCCGCCTGGGGAAGGACCACACCTTTGCCAGTTATTCAACTGTAGTGGTAGGACTCTATTGCAGAGTCCGCCTGGGGAAGGACCACACCTTTGCCAGTTATTCAACTGTAGTGGTAGGACTCTACTGCAGAGTCCGCCTGGGGAAGTACCACACCATTGCCAGTAATTCAACTGTAGTGGTAGGACTCTACTGCAGAGTCCGCCTGGGGAAGTACCACACCTTTGCCAGTAATTCAACCGCCAGGCAGTAGTGTGTAAAATCACTGTGTTCCGGTTTGAAGGGCAATGTTACCAGAGAAATTACTGGGTATGAAGAGATTTGACATCTAATATCTCAGGGTGACGAGCGCAGTGCAGTGCGGCGCAGGATTGTGTTCGCAAGTTCACAATCTGGCACTGCTACCGTTAGTGGCAGGCGTGACGCTTACCACCAGGCGAACTTCTTGCTCGTCACGTCACTTGATAACATTTAAAAAAATATGAAATTAAACGTTTATTATGCAAAAAGAAACAAATGTTTTTAAAGCGATATCTTATACATCTCCCAGTTCTTTGTTATATTTTAACCGTTCGGGGCACGTACCCCTGTGCCCCACCCCTGGATCCGCCCTTGCTTGCGTTGGTCGAAGCTCGGCGACCGTGCTAGCATATATATTGTATAGCCGGCCTAAGAAACCACCAAGGTCAAGTAAAGAGAAAAGCTTTAAACAAAATTTACCGTAACGAAAACAACGTAATCACTTTAATAATAGCTGTATTGATTCGCATAATTTCACTTAATAATTGCTATCGCGAAGTACGTTTTGCCTGCGATCTCGCTTATGTTGCTTGTTACTATGTAGTTATGTATTAAAACCTTGCAACAATATTTTAATCTACTACCAAAATTTGTTTTAATTTCTAGTGTTTTTCCGCTGTACGACAGCAGTCATTTCGAGTACTTATAGAAAAAAAAATAAAAAAAATACAGCCTTTCCGGTTTAATTGACTTTTTGTTTCAGGTTTAATTATTTTTTTGTTTCAGGTTAGGTTCAATTTCAATAAACATTGATAGTTACAGTAGATTTTAGTGTGTCCCTTCATCCTATAAGTACTCGAAACGATATTACAGCGGAAAAACACTAGAAATTTAAACAAATTTTGGTGACAATGGACTTCCGCAAAGTAACGCCTGAATCAATCACATATTTTAATCTACTACAAACTGTTTTGAAGGTATATGTAGCTAGTTGTGAAGCCTTCGTAGCCTTATTGTGAGACCGCTCAAGTAGTTTTTTTATTCAGACAATAAAAGTCAAATTTTGTTAGTAAATAAATATAATACCCCTTTTTATAATACAACCAAATTCTACTTCAAATATCTGGATGACATCTTCATATTTTCTAGTAATTTTGATTTAAAAACCAAATTACTGAACTGATTTCAATTAAATTTAAATGGGACCACCTCTGAAGTATTACCTACCAAACAAAAAAAGAATCATCAAAATCAGTTCATAATTGGCGGAGTAATCGCGTAACATACATACAAAAAAAAACACAGTCGAATTGAGAACCTCCTTTTTTGAAGTCGGTTGAAAACCCGTTTCGTTCGAGTTTTTGGAACATCAACTATGAAACGATGTGTTTTAGTTGCCGTTGTTCTGAAATTGGTGAGTGACAGTCGGACAAAACAATTTATTTCGCGTACGAGATACATTACGTACTAATAGCCATTTAGTAGTAAGTTGTCTCGATTAAGCGTGAACATTCATTGGTTCACAGTGACACTATCCCTTGACATGGTTCTTGTGATTTACGTTTTAATGTTAGCGATAAAAGTAGGTGAGTAATTAATTTAAAAAAAATAGTAGTACTGTGAACAGGAGACCTCGCGAGCACAGCTCAGTATAAAGGTTCTACAATATCATTTTCATCACACTTGCTCGTAAAGTGGATCTTATTACATCGGTTTTAGGCTCATAATTCAAGCTATTACGCACGCGTGCTTTTTACTTTACATTACGGCACTTGTGCTATAATAGGTATAACCCGGTAAAGTCAAGTTTGTACGTGACTGCAATTAGACGTATGTATACGAAGCACTCTTAATATAGCCGGGTAATACTTACAGTTTTTTTTTGTAATACCAACAAAGAGTTCTTATGCCGCTGAAGTAAATGTCAACCTGCGCGCGCATTACTGGTTTGGGCGCCATTTTCCGTAAATTTTTGTTGACGTTTTCGCTGTGTGGTTGATTATTATCAAAAAAAGTTTGTTTTTTCCTCGCAAATGTGATGAAAACAGTCGTATGGAACTCTTGTGCTATTAGTCATTACGCTCTCGGCTTCCTTATCGCGCTCGCCTGCGGCTCGCGCGCATAATACCGCTTCTAGTGTAATGACCAACATAGCACACTTGTATCATAATGTACTATTTGTTGATGTCGGCAATTTTTGATTGATGGGGATATTTCCCTCAATAAAATGCTTTAAAAAAAGTACAACCGACTTCAAGTTCGAATACCTGGATGACATCTTCATATTTTCTAGTAATTTTGATTTAAAAACCAAAATACTGAAACGATTTCAATAAAATTTATATGGGACCACGTCTGAAGTATTACCTACCAAACAAAAAAAGAGTCATCAATTTCAGTTCATAATTGGCGTAGTAATAACATAACAAACATACAAAAAAAAAATTGGATACTGTCGAATTGAGAACCCCCTTTTTTTGAAGTCGGTTGAAATTCACTTCTTTTTCATGTTCCCCGCCAATACTGTTTTCCCAGGGATGTGTGCGGCGCACGTGTACTGTCAGGACGAGCACGCGACCGACTACACCCCGCTTGGCTACTCCTGCCCCATCAACTGCGCAGCTATCGTCGCCGCCGTTAAAAGGTTTGCTATCCTGACTATGCAAACGAGATCATCATCTTGCCTGACTGCCTTATAGTTTTAGTCGACTGACAGTTTACTGTCTCATAGCTTAGTTGATTGCCTTGTAGCTCAGTTGCCTGTCTTATAGCTCAGTTGACTGCCTTATAGCTCGGTTGACAGCCTTATAGCTCAGTTCACTGCCTTATAGCTCAGTTGATTGCCTTATAGCTCAGTTGACTGCCTTATAGCTCAGTTGACTCCCTTATAGCTCAGTTGACTGTCTTATAGCTCAGCTGACTGTCTTTAACTCAGTTGACTGTCTTTAACTCAGTTGACTCTCTTATAGCTCAGTTGAATGCCTTATAGCTCAGTTGAATGCCTTATAGCCCAGTTGATTGCCTTATAGCTCAGTTGACTGCCTTATATCTCAGTTGATTGCCTATAGCCCAGTTGACTGCCTTATAGCTCAGTTGAATGCCTTGAAGCTCAGTTGAATGCCTTATAGCTTGTTTGAATGCCTTATATCTCAGGTGACTGCCTTATAGCTTAGCCAACCGAGTTATAAATCGACCAAAGAGGCAAAAGGCAGTATTACATTGACTTTTAAGGAATTAATTTCATCGTGCATGCCATTATTATTATTAGGCGGAGGGTATTATTACGCCATAACACAGGTTTATTCCTAGCGTGGGTAACAATGTTTCTCCTCATGGACTGTCTCTTATGGAACAAACTATACTGTTTAACATACCTGCTTATATAACGTTTGTTGATGTTCTGATGCATAGTTGACAGCCTTATAGCTCAGTTCACTGCCTTATAGCTCAGTTGATTGCCTTATAGCTCAGTTGACTGCCTTAAATAAAATAAAATTCCAGGTTGCAAGAGATAGACTATGAAGACTTGATGAAAGTGCAGAAATCCCCATTTTCACCCAAAGCGCTGAACATGACGGGGTTTGTCTTTCACGAGATTACTGCGGAACTGCCCCATGATATAGAGCCGTCACCCGCGCGACAGAAAGAAGATGAAATACTCAATAGTTCAGGTAAGTTCCACATAAGTACTATACAACTTGTAACAAAAAGGTTCAACAATACTAGGGTATGTGTATGTTCCATACAAAAAGGTTCGTCGATCTTGGACAAAATGTATGGAACAGCTGGTTTTCTTTTCGCGATTTCAAGGTTGGCCCCATAGTAAAATTTGTTCATAGTGATGAGTACATACATATGACGATATTCGCCAAAGAACCAAAGTAACCGACATAGCACTGACAGGTTATGCAAGTTGAAGCGGCAATGGGCAGGACATATTGCTCGAAGAACTGATAACCGATGGGGAAGAAAGCCCCCAGGATGGGAAAGTTTTTAGTGGCGACCGGAAGACGTAGGCGCGGCCTCCCACTAGGTGGACCGTGGACCGATTGTAAAAGTCGCGGGCAACCGGTGGAAGCAAATGGCAGGTTGTCGAACAGTGTGGCGGTCTAAGGGGGAGGCCTTCGTTCAGCAGTGGACGTCTCCGGGACGTTCTAACCGGAACACAGTTATGCTTGCACACTACTGCTTGGCGGTTGAATAACTGGCAAAGGTGTGGTACTTGCCCAGGCGGACTCTGCAGTAGAGTCCTACCACTACAGTTGAATAACTGGCAAAGGTGTGGTACTTCCCCAGGCGGACTCTGCAGTAGAGTCCTACCACTACAGTTGAACAACTGGCAAAGGTGTGGTACTTCCCCAGGCGGACTCTGCAGTAGAGTCCTGCCACTACAGTTGAATAACTGGCAAAGGTGTGGTACTTCCCCAGGCGGACTCTGCAGTAGAGTCCTACCACTGCAGTTGAACAACTGGCAAAGGTGTGGTACTTCCCCAGGCGGACTCTGCAGTAGAGTCCTACCACTACAGTTGAATAACTGGCAAAGGTGTGGTACTTCCCCAGGCGGACTCTGCAGTAGAGTCCTACCACTACAGTTGAATAACTGGCAAAGGTGTGGTACTTCCCCAAGCGGACTCTGCAGTAGAGTCCTACCACTACAGTTGAATAACTGGCAAAGGTGTGGTACTTCCCCAGGCGGACTCTGCAGTAGAGTCCTACCACTACAGTTGGATAACTGACAAAGGTATGGTACTTCCCCAAGCGGACTCTGCAGTAGAGTCCTACCACTACAAAAGACGGTACGTAGCTCCGTGGGTCATCTAACAACTAAAACTTGCAGAACAAATAAGGAACGAGATAGGGCCAAGGCAGCTGTCTCCGTTGCACCACATGAAACTATACAAGCTGCTGCTCAACAAACGCACCGGTGCCGAGCTACAGAAGGCGTTCAAGCACGCATCGAGCCAATACAGGAACGCCTGCCAACCGGTCAAAAAAGGAAAGTATGTATTCAACGTGTAACAAAAAAGTTCAACAATACGAAAGGGCATGTATGTACTCATCGTTATGAACAACTTTTACTATGGGGCCAACCGTGATATCGCGCAAAAAAAACAGTATATACATACATGCACTTTTGTATTGTTGAACTTTTTTGTTACACGTTGTATAAACACTACAGTATAAATTTTAGGGTACCGTACCCGAAGGACCTGTACCTGGGTATGTCCTAAATCTGCATGCAGTACCACCGGCGGACGGGCAGCAGCGTCCTCTCAGTTAACGGTGGTGAGCATTCTGCGATCCCCAAGCCGCCTGCCAAGCGTGGGGATTATGGCAACCCTTCCCTATTAAGGCGGGGGCCTTCGTGCAGCAGTGGACGCCGTCTCGCCTTCTGGCTGAAGCGTGTGTGACCCGAAATCGCGAAAAAAAACCCAGCTGTTCCATACATTTTGTCCAAGATCAATTAACCTTTGTATGGAACAGCTGATAATTATTTCGCGATTTCAATGTTGGCCCTTTAATAATAAAAATAATATTTTTAAAGCTTAAACAGGAAGAAAAATTATGACCTCCGGCAGGACTCGAACCTGCATACGAGCAGTCGCTATGGGTTTCCGTCCCAACTGCTTTGCCAATTAAGCTACAGAAGTCTCTGCCTGAGATGCCAGATGACTTCTCTCGTCAGGCCTTGGAACCTGCAACGGTTTCGGCTTGGGTAAATATTTGTGTTACAAAAATTTACAGATGGCGCCACCAACGCTTAGTTGGTAGCTTATAACAGGTTCGGAAAATTTGGCATCTCAGGCAGAGACTTCTGTAGCTTAATTGGCAAAGCAGTTGGGACGGAAACCCATAGCGACTGCTCGTATGCAGGTTCGAGTCCTGCCGGAGGTCATAATTTTTCTTCCTGTTTAAGCTTTAAAAACATAGAAATACCATAAGTGTGGAATCACTTCATACAAAAATATTCAAAAATAATATTTATTTCAGACATAAAAAAGTCCATATCAATTAAATTATTACTTACATTTACATTAAATTAAATTTAATAAAAAAACTAAAACAAAAGAAAATTACATTAAATTAAACATCAAAAATTACATTACAACATTAAAATAAAATTACAAGACATGCACTTGATTTTAAAACTTAAAAATGACCTTCTTATCGTAATCTATATTTTGGTTTGGATCCAGAATGCTCAATGTGCACCTTTGTCCATTGGGCAGTCCAGATCCATCCGCCAGGCGAACAACTGTAGGTAGCTGTTGGAGCCGCCCCGCACCCGGCGCACCAGAGACGCGACTCGCTTGCGCATGATCGTCTTTAGTAAAAGTTGTTGTGTACAGAATATGCCCTTAAAAGGAAGCTAACTGAGGCTGAAGGCGAAATTAGGACTAACTCTGTATACAGTCGAATAGCTTATGGCACTTCTGGCACTTCTTACCCATCGGGTGTCACAGTCGATACCAATTTCACAATTTTCGTCGGATGCTAAGGGTCTGTACTCCCTAACCCCACCCCTGGAACCTTTTATGCACATCGGTACGGAACCCACTATTTCTCTGTTACAAATCAACACACTACGTTCCAGGATTAAAAACTACAAGACGGACAAGATGTGTACAAGACGGTCGACCTTCCAAGAGGACTTTCTAGAGAAATTCACGGAGATCTTGAACAAGCACACCGAGTCTGATTTCTTTACACCACGCTTGACCGAGGTATGCTCTCAACACATATCATATATGCTTTTAGTTCATAGCGATCTGAGACCTTAACATCACATGAGACAGCCATTCAGAGGTGGGCATTCACGATGCTGCCAAATGGACAACTTCCAAGTGGATTAATCCAAATGGATGCCTTCCATTTTTGTGGCCCACTGACGATCGATCCATGGAAGACATCCACGGTTACGACGAAACTTTTATTGAATATGTGTCTGTAAGGATAACCGACTTTAAAAAAGAGGATCAGTATTCAATGTAGCTATGTTTGTATACCCGCGATTATTCAAAAACGAATACCTAAATAGATTTTGATTGTTGTTTTTTCTTTTTTGCAATAATCGTTTCACATACTTTTGTGACGACACTCAATTGCTGTTGATTTTTAGGATCGACAAGTTGACGGCTCGAACTCATCTGTGGGCGCGGCTAAAAAGCATGCTCTCTTCATCAAACAAACTGTGGGAAAGGAAGAAAGAAAGATAAATGAGCGCGCAATTTTTTTTTGTCGACCTTTGGCTGCAGTAATGTGGTTGAATAAACTCTGAGTTAATTTATTCCAACTTAAGTTATTTGAAATTTTTATGGACTAAACTATGCCGCTTGATACATTATTTTAGAGTTTTCGTATTCCTTATGTTATTTATTTACGTCCAATGTGGCGTTAAAATTGAGCTAAAATACAAGATGTTTCCTGGCTCATAACTTTCATGTTTATTAACTTTTTACTTTCGTAATAATTTACAATCCTAGATAATGAAGAGATTAATCGATATAATACTTAGTCTTGGACCTACAAAATTACATAGTGGAGTAGTAATACTACCGCGTTTCTATGGAGAAGTGACCAACTTGTCTACTCTTAATCCATACCAAGTTCTATGAGTATAAATAGTACTAAAACACCCGCACAGGCCCTGTGGCCCCTTTTGTTGTAAGCTACATCAATAAAATAGAGTAACGCGTGTTGTCACGACAGCTGCGCAACGCACAATGAAAAAAAATAGACGCAGTTTTGCACATTCACGGAGCGTTTGTAGTGCAACCGAACGGCGTGGCGTGGCGTGGATCGCGTTTTTCGCATTCACGATCACTCCAAACACGCCATCCCGATACATCCAAATGGCGTGGCGTGCTGGGTTTCAATCCGTTTGGAAATCCAAACTTGGACGCCGTTTCAAAAATGGATGCATATTTCGACATTCACGGAGAGATTTTGGAATGCTGCTATGCCATTTGGAAGGTTGGACGTATCGTCAGTGGCGGCCTTTAGACCGCCACACTATACGAGAACCTGCCATTGGCATCCACCGGTTGCCCGCGACTTACGAGGCATACCTACGCTGCGTCTTCCGGTTCGGTTATCGATTAAACTGAGACCTTGCGACCACCACATCTTCCAAGCTTCTTAACCAATTTGGTTCCTATTTGAACTTGATTCATATTTGTTGTTCATTTATTTGTATTTGGACGAATTATGTGCTAACAACTTTGGACCTGGGTATGTTCCCTGTGAATGTGTTTCTTGTAGTGGTAGGACTCTACTGCAGAGTCCGCCTGGGGAAGTACCACACCTTTGCCAGTTATTCAATCGCCAAGCAGTAGTGTGCAAGTATTACTGAGTTCCAGTTAGAAGGGCATTGTTACCAGAGAAATTACTGAGTATGAAGTGATTTAACATCTAATATCTCAGGGTGACGAGCGCAGTGCAGTGCGATGCAGGATTGTATTCGCAAGTTCACAATTCTGGTTTATGCTACTGTTCGTGGCAGGCGTGACGCTTACCACCAGGCGAACGTCTTGCTCGTCTCGTCACTAGAAAGTATTTAAAAAAAAAGTACTTAAGCTGCACTGGGTCTGGCCCACCGGAGGACGGGCAGCAGCGTTCTCTCTCTGCGATCCTCAAGCCGCCTTCCAAGCGTGGGGGTTACAGCAAACCATCCTTGTTCCACCCTCCTTCCTATTAGGGAAAGGCCCTCGTCCAGCAGTGGACGTTCTAGCTGATGATGTGACGTGATTTGCTTACAACATTTCATAAAGATCTGATCAACGGTTCACTGGTAATCGTCGACTAGAACATATAATATATACATACAAACACCTACTCTCCCCTTACACTCAGAGACCTTCCTTTTGGTCAATAAAAGCTTCAAAAAACTGTTTCAGATATTCCTGGAAAAAAATCTTGGCGACGGCGCGGACCTACGTCTGGGTATCTTGGACGTGCAGAAGATACTGAAACAACTGAGGCAAGCGATAGCAAGCCACAAGCAACACGCCCGCGCGGCTAGCCTTTCCATCACACTCAAGTCCAAATACTGCCTCAACGTGTACGTGCCAGGCTGCTTTTGTATAACAGGGTATGTATCACAGAAAAGCGAAAGCCCTACTTCTTAGGTTAGAACGGCTGTCAAATAGTAGATTACTCACATAGGAAGCAAAAGTAATAGTACAGTATGATACAAGTGTGCTATGTTGGTCATTACACTAAAAGCGGTATTATGCGCGCCAGCCGCAGGCGAGCGCGATAAGGAAGCCGAGAGTGTATTGACTAACATAGCACAAGAGTTTCATACGACTGTTTTCATCACACTTGCGAGGAAAAAACAAACTTTTTTTGATAATAAGCAACCACACAGCGAAAACGTCAACAAACATTTGCGGGAAATGGCGCCCAAAACAGCAATGCGCGCGCAGGTTGACATTTACTTCAGCGGCATAAGAACTCTTTGTTGGTATTACAAAAAAAAAACGGGAAGTATTACCCGGCTATATTACATACGTCTAATTGCAGTCACGTACAAACTTGATTTTACCGGGTTATACCTATTATAACACTATTGCCGTAATGTAAAGTAAAAAGCACACGTGCGTAATAGCTTGGATTATGAGCCTAAAACCGATGTAATAAGATCCACTTTACGAGCAAGTGTCATGAAAATAATGTTCTTCACTTCAACTTGCAAACCCTGCGAGTTATGTCGGTGCGTTTGGATCTTAGGTGTTTTTTTGTACTGTCTAGTAAAGAGACGAGCAAGACGTTCGCCTGGTGGTAAGCGTTACGCCTGCCACTAACAGTAGCAGTGCCAGAATTGTGTACTTGCGAACACAATCCCGCGCCGCACCGCACTGCGCTCGTCACCCTGAGATATCAGATGTTAAATAAATCTCGTCATACCCAGTAATTTCTCTGGTAACATTGCCCTTGAAACAGGAACACAGTAATGCTTGCATACTACTGCATGGCGGTTGAATAACTGGCAAAGGTGTGGTACTTGCCCAGGCGGACTCCGCAGTAGTACCCCTACAGAATATCCTGTTTCACTAGTTTTTAAAACTATGACAATAATTAATTGAATTCGTCAGTTTCATCGTGAGTTTCGTTTCAGGTTCGTGGAGCAGAACGGCCAATGTGTGCGTCCGCCGGACTGCTACCCCGACCCCGGCACCGTGAGGGAGTACTTAGCCAGGATTCAAGTCCAATAAACATTTTAACGTTAGACGCTTGCCTTTTATTTGTCAACTAGTTGTGCCCCGCGGTTTCACCCGCACTTTTATATCGTGCGATCAGTATTTATGGCTATAAGCCACTGAAGAGAGAAGTGAATAGAACGGAAATGTGACGGGCGGCGCTAGCCGGCATTAAGTGCAAATGCGCTTGATGACAATAGGCTAGATGACTGTTTTTTTTAAATAATCTTATTAAAATGTGGCCCATAAATATAACTGATTAATGAAAAGAAAATGAAAATCTGATCAAAAATAAGCAACTTATAAGCATTTTAATATCACGCTAGACAGAGAGGCGAAACAGCAAATCGTGACGTCACTTCTCAGTACGCCATATAAATTATATTCTGACAAGTAAGGCGTGACGTCATTTTTTGTTTTGTGGGAAAGGGACAGAGTTGTTTCTACCAAAAACTTTAAACGCTCATATATCAGAACATAAATAACCGATATAAATTATGTTTTCAATAAACATACTATATTTACTTAAATTCTTCATCAAAGATATTGGTTTCAAAGATATAGACATCAGTCATCTACCCTATTCTACCAATATACATGTTTATTAAACTGAGAATACTCAAAAAGACAATTTAAATAGACGCGTAGGAAACCAACCCACGTTGCGTTTCGGCAAAATGGCATTTCGAGTGTTTTACTTCAAATGCGCGACCCAATGATTGGCATTTTTTCGTCGTAGATTATTTTATTTATTTATTTATTTTGGCACACAAAACAGAATACAATCAATACATTTCAAAGCAAAAATGAGAATAGGTGCAGAGCTAGACTATATTCCTTAAGCATGTGTACACAGCACGATGAAGATACAAGCTGCATGTAAACAATGGTTAATGGAATTCTACACAAAGTTGAGAATAATTCAGTGTTGTAGTTTTTGTAAAATTGCCAATACATCATGTTTAAATTTAGTTTTTTTCATTACAAATAACTGTGAAACTGGCGACAGCGGTTTTTCCATACAGTCGGTATTTCCATACAGTCGTTTTACAACATTGTTTTGACAGCCGTTCTACCTAAGAAGTATAGCTTTCGCTTGTCTGTGCTATAAGCAGATGATATGAAGCATTTTTAACGTGAGGGCTCTGCTCCCAGTGGAGCCAACCCTTTAATGTACACTCAGTTTATCTGGCTAATATGGTCGAAGATGTCCCGCCTCTTTTTGAGCCGGCATATGGTTTCAAGGTGTTTTTCTAGTCTCAGTCTGTAGTTCAGAGAAAAAGTAACCTGTTTATTCCAAGGTATCATCATCATTAATTATCAGCCAGGAGACGTCGACTGCTGAACGACGGCTTCCCCCTTAATACTTAATAGGGAGGTTGCCATAATCCGCACGCTGGGCAGGAGGCTTGGGGATCGCAGAATGCTCACCACCGTTAACCGGGAGGACGCTGCTGCCCGTCCTTTGAGGACAAAGACTATAATAGTACATTATGATACGAGTGTGCTATGATGGTCATTACACTAGAGGCGGTATAATGCGCGCGAGCTATAGGCGAGCGCGATAAGGAAGCCGAGAGTGTATTGAAACATAGCACAAGAGTTTCATACGACTGTTTTCGTCACACTTGCGAGAAAAAAACATTTTTTTTTTATAATAATCAACCACACAGCGAAAACGTCAACAAACATTTGCGGAAAATGGCGCCCAAATCAGTAATGCGCGCGCAGGTTGACATTTACTTCAGCGGCATAAGAACTCTTTGTTGGTATTACAAAAAAACTGTAAGTATTACCCGGCTATATTAAGAGTGCTTCGTATACATACGTCTAATTGCAGTCACGTACAAACTTGACTTTACCGGGTTATATCTATTATAGCACCATGTGCCGTAATGTAAAGTAAAAAGCACGCGTGCGTAATAGCTTGGATTATGAGCCTAAAACAGATGCAATAAGATCCACTTTACGAGCAAGTGTGATGAAAAGACTTTTGAAATTGAATGCAGCCTACGATGGAGCACGCTTGCCTAGAAGAAACCGATTCACTCGCGACTTGAAGACACATTTAAAGAAATATATTTTCATGTATGTGTGTATCATTAGGTACTGGCACTTACTCTTATGTATGAGCATGTGTGTGTTAAGCGAGTAGCTCACTCTGAACGTCTTGCCGCACACTTCACACTTCAATGGCTTCTCACCTGAAACGAACAATTACACAACATGTTACAGGGTATTACATTTTTGAATCATTCAAAAGTTGCGCATGCGACTTGCGAGCGGAGCAGATATTGTTGGAAATAAGGTTCAATGTCGTTTGAAAGTCGGCTCCGCTCGCATGCGTAACCCATGCGAACGATTTAAAAATAAGGCATAAAGTTGAAAAACCAAAACTCGCCTTCCTTAAACCAAGTCTAATTATTGGTTGTAACTAACGCCACGCCATATTTTTGATTTGTAACTACGGGTAAAGGCCGTCATAGACGACGAAGATGCTATAATATTTCATTCTAAGATAAAACATCGCTCGCCATACAATTTCGAAATATATATTATCTTCGCTGTCCTTAGCTAACATGCCTAGTAAAAAAGTGACAACAATATTTTAATTACTTTAGAACTGTCAACTAAACCTGGGTATGTCCTTAAACTGCATCCAGACCCACCGGAGGACGGGCAGCAGCGTCCTCTCGGTTAACGGTGGTGAGCATCCTGCGATCCCCAAGCCGCCTGCCAAGCGTGGGGATTATGGCAACACCTCCCTTTAAGGGAGAGGCCTTCGTCCAGCAGTGGACGTCTTCCGACTGTTGATGTGAATGTGATGTGTGTCAACTAAATGCCTTCAAAATTAACTATTTTGTTTATAATAAAAAAAATGTGTACATTAATTTGTTCTAAATATATTTAATGCCCGATATGGGTAAACTGATGTCACTATTTTGCATGTAGACCTAGAATAACAATTTACACCACCACCAACCACCTAGATGGCGCCAGCAACGCTTTAGTTGGTAGCTCATAACAGGTTCGGAAATTTGGCATCTAAGGCAGAGACTTCTGTAGCTTAATTGGCAAAGCAGTTGGGACGGAAACCCATAGCGACTGCTCGTATGCAGGTTCGAGTTCTGCCGGAGGTCATAATTTTTCTTCCTGTTTAAGCTTTAAAAACATAACATTAACATTATGTCAGAGTGGATCTAATGTCACTGTCAGACACCTGTTTTCCGTCAGTCTTTTGCCACGATATATAAAATAAAATCGCCGTCGTTTATTTGTTTATATATTATTACCTTGTATTGTTTTTGTTTGTTTCTGGTTATATTTGTTTGTTTAAGCGTACCCTGCCGTGTGGTATGCGTGGGGGACGTCACCAACGGTTCCAACGGAAGACCAGCGCTGGCTGTTCGCAGCCAGCATTATGCTGAGTTGGAACCGGTTTGTGGCGAAAAACTATTTTGTACTGTTTAAATTTGTTATGAGTTTCTACTGTCTTGTCTTGTGTACAAAATGTGTTTTTTTCTACAAATAAAATATTGTCTATTGTCTATTGTCAATTTGTAATCAGTTATTCGATAAATAATTATGAATTTGAATCTGAACATACCAGTGTGTACCATGGAATGTTCTTTCAGGCCGCAGGGGTGGTGGAACGCGCGGCCGCACACCGCACACTTGTAGCCCGGGGTGCCGTGTGCGGACTTCTTGTGGCGCGCGAGGTACTTCTTGGTCTTGCCAACGTATTGGCACTGATTGCAGGGGTACTCCTCATTTAGGTGTAGCTTCGCGTGGGAAGAAAGATTGTACTTGTCGGTGAATTTCTGGAATTGTGAAATATAATAGACAAGACAATGACTTATTTATTTAAATAGACAATATAGCCCAGCAAAATTGGGGGTTGACCTAGAATAAAATAGAAATAGCTTTTTGTTTTCAACCGACTACAAAAAAGGAGGTTCT
Organism: Erannis defoliaria; assembly: GCA_905404285.2. Lineage (NCBI taxonomy): Eukaryota > Metazoa > Arthropoda > Insecta > Lepidoptera > Geometridae > Erannis > Erannis defoliaria. Next base: position 752,572 of record FR990093.1, on the reverse strand, counting down.
CAATTCGACTGTGTTTTCTTTTGTATGTATGTTACGCGATTACTCCGCCAATTATGAACTGATTTTGATGATTCTTTTTTTGTTTGGTAGGTAATACTTCAGAGGTGGTCCCATATACATTTTATCGTAATCGGTTCAGTAGTTTGGTTTTAAAATCAAAATTACTAGAAAACATGAAGATGTCATCCAGGTATTCGAAGTTGAAGTCGGTTGTACTAAAAAAAAGAAGCGTATTATCTAAGTATAAAAAGTCTAAAATTAGGCAAAATGCGTTTCCAAAACAATCAAAAATATTCCAAGGTTATTATTTGCTTAGTGCATTTTTTTACTGATTGTCCGTCAGCAAATAAAGCCAAGTACAAGTCGCGGGCAGCCAGTTTCCATTTATTTATTTTGATTTATAAACCAAACTACTAAACAGATTTAGATGAAATCTCTATGGGACCAATATGAAAGTCGTCGTCAGCCATAAGACGTCCACTGCTGGACGAAGGCCTCCCAATAGAGGGGTGTTGCCATAATCCCCATGCTTGGCAGGCTTGGGGATCGCAGAATGCTCACCACTGTTAACCAAAAGGACGCTGCTGCCCGTCCTCCGGTGGTGCAATATGAAAGTATATCTTAACAAATAAAATAAGTATTTTCCAAATCGCTTTAAAACGACGTTCTATAAAAAAAAACAGAATTGAGAATCAGTATATCCTACTATTTTGAAGTTGGTTAAAAATAGATCTAAATCAGCACATCTAAATCACAGGTAATGGATATTTAAAGAGTGTTATATTACTTATTTCAAGTTATTTCAGTAACGCAGCACACAGTGTAAATAGCTTTGTTTGCAAATTTCACTCGGGTTATTAACTGGGTCACTGCTTGCATCATTGATATTACATTAATGGAGAATATGCATGTGTTTTTTTAACTCACAAAAAAAAATTACTGGCAACAAAACAGTAAAATTAAATTCTAAATCTGGCAAAATATAATGAAGACATTTTTTTGTAGTGGTAGGACTCTACTGCAGAGTCCGCCTGGGGAAGTACCACACCTTTGCCAGTTATTCAACTGTAGTGGTAGGACTCTACTGCAGAGTCCGCCTGGGGAAGTACCACACCTTTGCCAGTTATTCAACTGTAGTGGTAGGACTCTACTGCAGAGTCCGCCTGGGGAAGTACCACACCTTTGCCAGTTATTCAACTGTAGTGGTAGGACTCTACTGCAGAGTCCGCCTGGGGAAGTACCACACCTTTGCCAGTTATTCAACTGTAGTGGTAGGACTCTACTGCAGAGTCCGCCTGGGGAAGTACCACACCTTTGCCAGTTATTCAACTGTAGTGGTAGGACTCTACTGCAGAGTCCGCTTGGGGAAGTACCACACCTTTGCCAGTTATTCAACTGTAGTGGTAGGACTCTACTGCAGAGTCCGCCTGGGGAAGTACCACACCTTTGTCGGTTATTCAACTATAGAGGTAGGACTCTACTGCAGAGTCCGCCTGGGGAAGTACCACACCTTTGCCAGTTATTCAACTGTAGTGGTAGGACTCTACTGCAGAGTCCGCCTGGGGAAGTACCACACCTTTGCCAGTTATTCAACTGTAGTGGTAGGATTCTACTGCAGAGTCCGCCTGGGGAAGTACCACACCTTTGCCAGTTATTCAACTGTAGTGGTAGGACTCTACTGCAGAGTCCGCTTGGGGAAGTACCACACCTTTGCCAGTTATTCAACTGTAGTGGTAGGACTCTACTGCAGAGTCCGCCTGGGGAAGTACCACACCTTTGTCGGTTATTCAACTATAGAGGTAGGACTCTACTGCAGAGTCCGCCTGGGGAAGTACCACACCTTTGTCAGTTATTCAACTATAGAGGTAGGACTCTACTGCAGAGTCCGCCTGGGGAAGTACTACACCTTTGCCAGTTATTCAACTGTAGTGGTAGGACTCTACTGCAGAGTCCGCCTGGGGAAGTACCACACCTTTGCCAGTTATTCAACTGTAGTGGTAGGACTCTACTGCAGAGTCCGCCTGGGGAAGTACCACACCTTTGCCAGTTATTCAACTGTAGTGGTAGGACTCTACTGCAGAGTCCGCCTGGGGAAGTACCACACCTTTGCCAGTTATTCAACTGTAGTGGTAGGACTCTACTGCAGAGTCTGCCTGGGGAAGTACCACACCTTTGCCAGTTACTCAACCGCCAAGCAGTAGTGTGCAAGCATTACTGTTCCGGTTTGAAGGGCAATGTTACCAGATAAATTAGTGGGTATGAAGAGATTTAACATCTAATATCTCAGTGTGACGAGCGCAGCGATTGTGTTCGCAAGTTCACAATTCTGGCACTGCTACCGTTAGTGGCAGGCGTGACTAACCAGGCAAACGTCATGCTCGTCTCGCCACTAGATTTTATGTAATAATACGCTTTTTTTTAAGAAATACAACCGACTTCAACTTCGAATACCTGCTTGACATCTTCAGATTTTCTAGTAATTTTGATTAAATTACTAGAAAATCATTAAAATCTATTTAATTTTGATTAAATTAAATTTATATGATATAATTATTTATTTTGTTATGGCAACACCTCCCTTTAAGGGAGAGGCCTTCGTCCAGCAGTGGACGTCTTCCGGCTGTTGATGTGTGTGTGATGTGTGATTTAATTAAAATACCAAACTACTGAACCGATTTCGATAAAATTTATAACCTATCATCTAAATCGGTTCATAATTGGCGGAGTAACCGCATAACCAACAAATTTAAAAAAAAAAAAAAAAAGCATACCTAGTAGAATTGAGAACCTCTTTTTTTTAAGTCAGTTGAAAAAACCCTGTTTCTCTAGGCTAAGTGAATGTCTTACCTTATGGCACACATTGCATTGGTAAGCAGTGAACTGTTTAGCCGCTTTCTTTTTAACCATTCCATCCTTCGTGACTATTTTATTCGTCTTCTTCAACTTCTGGCGGAGGGTTTGGAGAGAACACTCATCATCTACTAGTGTTTTTTTTGTCTGTAATCACACATCACAAATAAATAAAAAACTACTTAATATATTTTATTATGAAAACTGACGTGGTTTTGACACATTTTTGTTTTATTTATACGGGTTTTTTATTTATTTTTTTGGGTCCTAAGCAGGACGCAGCTGCACGCGCGTCGGGCTCTGTTTTCACTCTTTGAAAAAGGTCACCGGATGTGATCGAAACTATAGTCGGAGTAACCGATTTAATTAAACGTGAGTATTCCCGTATAAATAAAACAAAAATACTTAATATATGTTCTGGTCATTTTCTCGCCCAGCGCATTTCCTTGGCGATTCAGCGTGGCAATGCCGCTGGCTTGATGGGCACGTTTGGTCGGGGGCCGGGCACAATCTTGGACATTCTATTTTATAATTATTGACAAGCTTTATTTCTATTTTGACTCTGTAATATCATTCAAGGACATATTTATAATATAAACTTAATATATATATATATATATATATATATAATATTATAAACGCGAAAGTTTGTATGTATGGATGTTTGTTACTCTTTCACGGTGAAACGGCTCAATGGATTTAGGTGAAATTAGGTATAGAGGTAGCTTATACTTTGAAACATAGGCTACTTTTTATCCCAAGAATCGCGGGTGAAACCGCGGGGCGCAGCTAGTGTTAAATAAATAAATATTGGTGGGTATTTGAAACAGCGCCATCTATCCCCAAGCTAAGCAAAGGTGGTACTTTGAGAAGCAGCTAGGTGATACAATACTTTAATACCTTTTTTTTGTAAATACATACAATATACAGTTGTTAACAGAATAAATATTAATGTTCGTCATATAAATGTTTGTCCTGGGTGGGAACCAAACCTACACTTTACAGCTCACAATGCAGACATAAGTAGGTTACCTACCGAGCCTCAGGGCAGTCAAAAAGTACAATTATTATAAGGTACACGTCACACAAGAGTCCAGTGTTTGTTTTTTAAGTACCTTTCAGGCTAAATGTTTGACCACAGTTCACCTAATGTTAAGTGATGGTGTGGTCGAAGATGTTTAACACACCTAGCGTAAAAGGGAACTGGCTCTCAAGTGAGGCTGTCGGAACACACTGTACAAGCTTCTACTACGGCTCGACGACTATTTGCTGTAGAAATATAAACAGTAATAGGTACAGAAATATTTGATTTTGTGCTATAAATACAGGGTTAGTTCTAATCACTTAGCATCCTTTTAAGGGCATATTCAGTACATCCAAACAAACAACTTTTACTATGGGGCCAACTGAAATCGCGAAAAAAATATCAGCTGATCCATACATTTTGCCCAAGGTCGATGAACTTTTTGTATGGACAGCTGATAATTTTTTCGCGAATTCAATGTTGGCCATAGTAAAAGTTGTTTGTTTTGGTGTAAAGAATATGCCCTTAAAAGGATGCTAACTGATTAGAACTAACCCTGTATATGAAATAGTCGTATTTACGTTTTGTCTGTTCTTTTAGGAGAAGTTTTAAAACAAATATTAACTGTCTTGACATGGAATGCAATGAACGAATAAGTAAGGGGCAAAGCCAATACCTAGGCGTACGCCTTATGATTTTTAGGAGAATATCAAAACATATTGACCGCAAAATGCTTTCATTTTTATTTATGCACAAAAGTAAGGTAAATGTTATCTTTTCACACGAGAAATACAGAGTAATTACTGTAGAACAGAAATAAATCATAGGCGCATAGAATCTAAGGCGTTGGTATGTTCTATTTGTGTTAGAACTATCTTACCTTTGCCATTGCGGTGTTCACAGTAGGTTATAAATTAAATTTCTTACAATTCCTTGGAGTTTCACCATTAAAATCATTATTTATCAGTATTCTTTATATTTTTTCTCGATTCTACATATTTTTTTGTAAGAAGGCGGTGAACGAAAATTGAATGAATGAAAATGAATATATGAATGAACAATGAATGCAAGATAAAATTTCAGCACAGACAACAAATCATGGATTGAAAAAAAGCAGAGATCTTTGAGTAGAATGAAGAAAGCAGATTAAAAGCATTTTTTTTTTCTTAGTTCTTGGCATCGCACGTTGTGCATTCTGCCAGTGTCAAGTTTATGATTTTTTTCAAGTATTTATATGAAAATCAAGTCAAATAAGTCATGATATCACAGTCAGTCACACGAAATTAGTCATAGTAGAGTCCAAGTCATGCCCTAGTAAAGTTGTGGCGACTTTACTATGAGCTTCTACGGAGTTTTGAAAACAACACAAAAAGACATGTTTCACCACATTATATCACTTGCCCACACTCGTGCATGTAATTCAACACTCAATGAATAAAACACCACCATTTTTAATCATTAATTCGCGAAAATACACAAGTTTAAGAAAATAATAGAATGCAACGACATGATTTTTCCGTGTTCCCGCCAAAACTCCATTAAAAGCATTTCCCATAAGCATCAGGCCTAGTGGTATGAAAGGCTTAGGACATTTCCCATTATCTCTTCAAGCTGTTTTAGAGCTTAGTTAGATTTGGCGTTGGTAAATCATCATTTGATCCCAAAACTTATCATAAACTGCCTCCGCTAGACAACATTCGGCAGCCGCATAGAGAAGAGCAGAGAGTAATAAATACCGGGGGCAGCCGTTTCAGGTGCTGCTGCGATTTGACTTTGATTGTAACTTCATATGATCACATGACGTTAGCTGGATTGGAGTTTTGGCGGGAACGCATAAAATCATGTGGCTGCATTCTATAATTTAACAACACTTGTGTTTCTTCTAATGTTCATGCATAAAATGGTGGCGCTATATTCATTAAGTGTTGATTTACGCGCAAAAGTGTGGGAAAGTGATTTAATATAAAAATAAAGTAGAGAAAATAAAATAAAGTACTTAGTGTCTTTCTAAACGTGTCTTTTCGTGTTGTTTCCAAAACTCCGAAGAAGCTTGTTGTAAAGTTGCCACAACTTTACTAGGGCATGACTGGATTTGACTGTGACTAACTTGACTTATCTAGGATTCATCAAAAAGTTGAAAAATAAAAATACTTGACACAAGTAAACGCACAAAGTGCGACGCCATAATCCATCTTAGAGGAACGAAGAAGAAAAAAAATACACTTTGACACTGACTTTACACTATTGGCATTGACAGGAATCGCGTATCGCGGCATATTCGATTTTGTAGAAAAATTATCACAATATTTTGATTGTAAAAAAAAATCATTATTCGTGAATTTGGAATTAGATTTTTACTCCGAACTTTACAATATTATTGTAAACGTAATCATTACCACGTATTATGGTCAATAAAAGTAATTTCTGCTTCTCTAACCGTGATAGATTTGCACCACCTTAGAATCTAACCTTGAACTTCGCAATTGCCAGTAATTACCGAGTTTTTGTAGTTATTAAAGTGAAGTGACTGTAATGAAGTGTTTTTGTGTCTTTTACGCGTAAGAGTATTTCTTAGGAATCAAGGTGAGCGTGTTTTTTGGCTACGCCGTTTATAGCGGAGGTTAGGATTATGTCATGTTAAGATTTTAGTAAGGCATAGTATACTCAAGGAAAACCTTTAAAAAACAAGCCCATGTATACTCCATTTCCTTATTTATCATGGGTTCACTGCCATGTGGGTGTAAAGCAAGCCTTAGCATTAGGATTATCTACAGGTAGCTGTCTTATATGGTCTATAAGTTAACTAAACAATGTGATAGACCAAGCAGCTTTGGTAAATACTACTGTACATATATTATCCTAATATGCATCTAGTAAAAAAGTAAGTTCATATTTGTATATCAGTGTGTTATTGTGCCGGTAGGCCTCTGTATTTTTTTAATGCAATGTAGTGACGCGACAAGCGAGACGTTCGCCTGGTGGTAAGCGTCACACCTGCTCATAACAGTAGGAGTGCCAGAGTTGTGTACTTGCGAACAAAATCCTGCACAACACTGCACTGCGCTCGTCACCCTGAGATATTGCGCTCGTGGCGTAGCTTGTCTAGGTGATTCTAAACGATCACCAATGTTAAGCAACGGAAGGTCCGGTCAGTCTTCGGATGGGTGACCGTGAGTGGCATTTATTTCTGAGCGCTACCGTGGGTCGGATGACACGTTAAATTGTTGGTCCCGGTTGTTTGTTCTAGTTTCTATAACAACAACCGTCAGCGATGTCAGAGGCCTTCGGGCGGCACATTAACTCTGACACTAGGGCTGGCCACTCAGCCTATACGAACTTACTTACCCTGAGATATTAGATGTCAAATTTATTCATGCCAGGTAATTTCCCTGGTAACATTGCCCTTCAAACTGAAACACAGTAATGCTTGCGCACTACTGCAGTTGAATAATTGGCAGAGGTGTGGTACTTCCCGGGCAGACTATTACATAGTTGACTCCATCTCAAATAAGAATAAATAGCCTCATGTGTAGAATTACATGGACACTTTGCTCTTTTGTTACGAGTAATATTCACATTTGTTGTTACAGCTGTTTAATTCGTATAAATTATATTAAATACTTTTTTTTTCTTTTTTATTCAGTTCCAAAAAATCCTTTTGATTTAGCATTAATTCCTCCTTTTGTACATTCATGTATATTGTGTGTAATAAAGAATTAAATGAAATGAACTTTTTTAAAATTTTCAGGTAAACCAGTGCAGTGAAAATCTACCTGAATGATGATGAATCGAAGCTTCAAAGCCTACCAGAGGTTCCAATCACTACTACAAATAAAACTGTTACACACACATACAAGTACAAAGATACACTCATGTTTATGTGGCCAAGTATTTTTAAAAAGAATAAACCAAAGACCAAATAGTTCCTTTCTTAATTTGCGGGTACACTCTACCCAGAGTGATCAGCATAGACAAAAAGTAGTTATAGAGACTAGTAATCCTGCCATAGACAAGTTTGGGCTTGGAAAAGTGTTGCCCTTAGACAAAGATGTTGATGAAAAGAGCTATTGGAAAGACAAGATATATCCGTACGTTCAGTTGGCGAGATGGGATAAACCTATAGGTAAGTGAATCATGTTCTACATTAATTAAAACGATCTTGGGTTCAAATTCCAACAATGAGCTAGAGTGAAGCTAACTTAGAGTGAGCTGAATAGTAACTTAGAGTGAGCTAAATAGTAACTTAGAGTGAGCTAAATAGTAACTTAGAGTGAGCTAAATAGTAACTTAGAGTGAGCTAAGTAGTAACTTAGAGTGAGCTAAATAGTAACTTAGAGTGAGCTAAATAGTCACTTAGAGTGAGCTAAGTATTAACTTAGAGTGTTCTAGCACCATATGAGAGAAAAAACAAAATTAAGTGGAGTCAAGTGCGACTCAGATCCATGCTAAGAGTTTCAACATCATTTCTATAGTACAACATTCACTTATGCTAGGGCTTCACCTGCTTGTAATGCAATTATTTAGCGCGGTATTTGATACAGTATGCAGATATGGTCGTGTGTTAGCGTGCAAATGATAGTGTGGCTGTCCATATAGCGCATTGCTTAATGCATCATTTATTGCACGTTAATTATTCCGATAATTGGACGTAAAGCGTCACGCAGGTGAAGCCCTAGCATAAATGAAATGCCAAGTTTGCTACTGCATGTACAAGATGATTTAGTTGCTGACCGTTCCCTATCAGGGCATGCTTAAACAGGTCTTGGACTATCTTTTAAGTTTTATATTAGTTCAATGAAATTTTATAGTTATCAAGTTGTTTGAAAGTGAAATTATTCAGGGTGACATTGAATTTTAGCCATTATGTTAGAGGGTAAACTCATTGTAATGAACAACTTTGTGAACGAAATCAACGCGTAAATCGCGAAGAGAAGTCAGCTGCTCCAAACATTTATTCGTTCGTAAAATCATTTTTTGTATGGGACAGCCGATTTTATTCGAGTGTTCAGGGGTTGGTTTCATGGGGCTAGTTGTTCATTATGATGAGTTGAACGAGCCTCTAAGATAATTACCATTAATTCAATGTAAGCCCGTTTAAAGTTCCTCATTTTGAACCTTAAACAAAGAAAATCTATGAAAATATTCAAATTCGAGCAAAAACGCCGGGCCGATAATCTATGGTTTCATAAGTTTAAGCTGACACAAGTCTGAATTCTTGACCATTTTATTCAGGCGTGTACCTTCTGTACTGGCCTTGCACGTGGTCCATATCTCTTGCGGCGATAACGTCGGGTGCTCCTGTCTCGACCGCGCTACACACGGCTGCGCTCTTCCTTGTGGGCGCGGGCCTGATGCGCGGCGCGGGCTGCACCATCAACGACATGTGGGACAGGGATATCGATAAACAGGTTAGTTTGATGCCGGCTTGACGGAGAATGTCTATAATTAAGGCTGGCTTTAGGGGAGAACATTGATAACACTGGTCTGTTTGATGCTGGCTTGATTGGTGAACATCGATGTTCAGGTCGTTTTGTTGCAGGTTGGATATCGATAAATAGGTCGGTTAAAAGCTGGGTGGGTGATTATCGATAAATAGATCGGTTTGATGCTGGCTTGACGGCTGATTATCGATAATTAGGTCGGTTTGATGCTGGCTTGACGGGTAATTATCGATAAATATATCGGTTTCATGCTGGCTTGACGGCTGATTATCGATAATCAGGTCGGTTTGATGCTGGCTTGACGGGTAATTATCGATAAATATATCGGTTTCATGCTGGCTTGACGGGTAATTATCGATAAATAGATCGATTTGATGCTGGCTTGACGGCTGATTATCGATAATTAGGTCGGTTTGATGCTGGCTTGACGGGTAATTATCGATAAATATATCGGTTTCATGCTGGCTTGACGGGTAATTATCGATAAATAGATCGATTTGATGCTGGCTTGACGGCTGATTATCGATAATTAGGTCGGTTTGATGCTGGCTTGACGGGTAATTATCGATAATTAGGTCGGTTTGATGCTGGCTTGGACTTGGAACCTGGGTTTGTCCTAAAACTGCATCCAGTACCATTGGAGGACGGGCAGCAGCGTCCTCTTAGTTAACGGTCGTAACACTCTGCGATCCCCAAGCCGCCTGCCTAAGCGTGGAGACTATGGCAACTCTTCCATATTAAGGGGGAGGCTTTCGTCCAGTAGTGGATGCTGGCTTGACGGGTCAATGTCGGTAAACTGGCCGGTTTGATGGTTGAATATCGTTAAAAAAATCGGATTGACGCTGAATTCGAATCGGTTCAGTAGTTTGGTTTTTAAATCAAAATTACTGGAATAAATCAACATAAGTGGAAAATGTGAAGCTGTCATCCATAGGTAGTCGAAATTGAAGTCGGTTATTTTTTTAAAGCGTTTTATTTATTAACAACTAATAGAAGCTTGTTTAAATAAATTGTTTAAGTTTTATCTTGTTTCATTGAACGTTGATGTCGGTGGTGGCAGGTGGAGCGGACCGGCGGGCGGCCGCTGGTGACGGGCGCGCTGTCCGTCCGCCAAGCCACGGGGTTCCTCGCGGCGCAGCTCTCGGCCGCGCTCGCGGTGCTGCTGCAACTCAACTGCAACAGCATCGCGATCGGCGCAGCCAGCTGCGGTTAGTTCCACGACATTATCTACTCCAGCTCATCGTCAACAGCCCGGAGACGTCCACTGCACAATAAATGCCTCCCCCTTAAGCCGCCATCCTACGAGACTACGACAACCAGCCATTTGCATCAAGTTGGTTGAGTGGGTGTTTCCCGTTAATTATAACCTGGGTGTCTTCAAGTCGCGAGTGAATCGGTTTCTTCTAGGCAAGCGTGCTCCATCGGAGACTGCATCTTCGCTAACATTAGACGAGATGGCAGTCAATCGCAAGTCTATAGTAGATAATAATAAGCTTTTTAAAAAAATACAACCGACTTCAACTTCGAATACCTGGATGACATCTTCAAATTTTCTAATAATTTTGATTTAAAAACCCAACTACTGAACCGATTTCGATAAAATTTATATGGGACCACTTCTGAAGTATTACCTACCTAACAATCAAAATCAGTTCATGAGTAATCGCGTAACATAGATACAAAAAAAAACACAGTCGAATTGAGAACCTCCTTTTTTGAAGTCGGTTGAAAAGTAGTGTGTTCACCTCGGGATCATCACAATATTTAAGCTCGAGTACTTTGAATCCCTTGCTGCGCTCAGGATTCTACTCTAGAATCCTTCGCTACGCTCTGGATTCAAAGAAACACTCTCGCCTTAAAAATAGTTGTTTGCTCCGTTTCATAAATTATATGTCTAGATAGGCTGATGGATCCTAAAAGCGTCGAAAAAAATAGCGGTTAACTGTTAGTCTCTTATGCACGCACACTATAACAACGACAATGGTGCAACGCGAGTGTAAGACATGGCTGTCACGCACACTAGTATAATAATGTTAGCCTGACATTTTTCGTTCATAAACAGTACGAGACTATCTAGACATATTATTTATCAAAGTTTGCTCCCTTGGTAAACAATCTACAATAGGCATGATGACTACATTTTTTTATTACCTCATAAAAAAGCTGATCATCAATAGAGCCTATCACCGAAAACAAAATTTAAAATAATCCAAAAATAAATAAGATCTAAGCATTTTAATTTCAAGCTGGACAGAGAGCGCGCTATACTGAGCTATGACGTCAAGCCTCAGGCGCGGCATACAAATGCTATACTAACACGTGCTTTGCGAGAAAGGGATAGAGCATCCCCTCTCTATCCCCACCTAAAACTTTAAACGCTCATATCTCAGAGATTTATCAGCCAATACAATTTATTTTTTCAGGATGTGTAATGTATTTAGTTATATTCATCACTAAGCCAGTTATTTGTCATAAATTAAATATTAGGCCACACGCCTATTGTATAACATTTCCAGTTCTAGTGGTGACGTATCCTCTGGCGAAACGTTTCACGAACTACCCTCAAGTGTTCCTCGGCGCGACGTTCAACTGGGGCGCGCTTCTCGGCTACAGCGCGCTCGCCGGCCATGTCGACCCGCGTGTATGCGTCCCTCTCTACCTGGGAGCCCTCGCTTGGACCGTCGTGTACGACACCATCTATGCACACCAGGTGAGACAATTCTTCATCAATGTAATAGTTATTTATGTTACTAGTGCGATAAGTTGGTTTTTACAAACGAGTAGACAAATGTTACCATAGTCACGAGTTTGTAAAAACCAATTCCGCACGAGTGCCATACAACGTTTTAGAACACATTTGCGAGAAAACAGATAGCAGAAGTAGTTACAACAGATAATGAGACAAACTTTATTATTTTGTTTATAAATATCGGTCGGAAAGCCGCAACTAAATGCTTAACACTGGCAAACGTACAATGTGCGATGCCATTATCCTCCTAGTAGGAAAGGAGAAAAAAACTTCTTTCTAAAGTTCGTCTTCGTTAAAACGTTTCTAATATGAGTGTCTTTTCGTGTTGTTTCCAAAACTCCGAAAAAAGTTGTAAGTAAAGTTGCCACAACTTTACTACGGCATGACTAGACTTGACCGTGACTTAGACTCATTCGACTTGAAAATTATCAAAAACATGATACTTACAAATAGTTATACCACAGATGTCTATAATACTGTACCACTACTACTACTTTAGGTTATTATAATTTTGAAAATGCTAAAAGATGCTCCTGTTATGTTTGTCTTTTTTTAACATCAAATATGTCATTTATTTTTCTAAATTGTATAAATTAAACTATTATTAAAACATTAATCAATCGATATAAAAGACCGTTTAAAGTATCTATAGGTAGCAAACCTATAGATAGTTTAAACGGTCTCTAATTTCGGGTAATGTGCCCAAAATGCTGGCCACGTTGCCCCGCTGGATTGCGAGGCTAATTTTCTGGCCCAAATAAATACAAATACTAACAAATAAATACTGGACACTGGCAAATGCACAAAGTACGACGCCATAATCCTCCTAGGAAGAAAGATGAAATTTAATAGCGCGATTTAACAAATGGCGCTACGTGCGCGCGGTGAAAATTAGAACCACATCTTTCGTTTCATTAGGGCTGATGACGATGATGATGATGAAAAAAAATAAAACCGTCAAGTGCGAATCGGACTTGCGACTCGGACGAAGAGGGTCCCGTAGTACCAAAATTAATTGATTATCAATAGTATCATCACTATTGATAACCATAGTCCATAATATATCACCATAGTATCAAATCTTCTGTAAAAAAATTACCGGCTACCAATTATTGTTCACGAGATAACATCATTATAGCATAACAATAGAATAACACGTAGACAAAGAGAGACGGATGGCTTAGTAATAGGGTGCAGTTGTCACCCTTGGACCTGGGTATGTCCTCAAGCTGCACCCAGCCCCACCGGAGGACGGGCAGCAGCGTCCTCTAGGTTAACGGTAGGGAGCATTCTGCGAGCCCCAAGCCGCCTGCCGATTATGGCAACCCCCCCCCCCCCCCCCCCTTAAGGGGTAGGCCTTCGTCCAGCAGTGGACGTTTTCGGCTGATGTGTGCGTGTGGACCACAGAAAAGCGAAAACCCTTCTTAGGTAGAACGGCTGTCAAAACAATGTTGTAAAGCAATTGTATGGAAAACCGCTGTCGCCAGTTTCACACAAAATTGCATAGAAACTACAACGACAAAATGCCAATCCTTGGTTGCAATGTGGTTTGGTTTCCTACGCGTCTATTTAAATTGTCTTCATTGAGTATTCTCAGTTTAAAAACATGTATATCGGAAGAAATGTCATTAAGTCTAAATAGACTTAATTACCGGCTAGCGCGGCCCTTCACATTTCACCCTTGGATACGGAACCCTACAAAGGAAATTCAGTTTGCGTTCGATAAGATGTAATTTTTTCATACATTTTTGTATCTTACGTACGCTGTCATTTTCTACTGTGTTGGTTACCAACTGATTTCAGCATTCAGATATGAGAAACCAGATTAAAAAATCCTGCAAAAATGGCCGTAACTTTACATTGAGTTGACTTATAAGCTTGATTTTTTTACAGCTTCAAGAGAACCGTATTTGGTATTAATTTCAACTCGATACCTTCACGAGCTTTAGAAAAAAATTTGAGAAAAAGGGGATTGACAGACAGACGGACAACGAAGTGATCCTATTAGAGGTCCTTTTTACCTTTTAAGGTACGGAACCCTAAAAAGAATATTTCTTACTAATTAACAATTTCCAGGATAAACACGACGACGCTCGAATAGGGATGAAGTCCACAGCGCTTACTTTTGGCTCTCACACGAAGCCAGCGCTGACAGCCGCCTTGCTGGCCAGCACTGGCTTGCTGGCTACTAGCGGCTTAATGGCTGAACTGTCGGCGCCGTACTACGTCGCGTTGGCGGCTTACGGGGCACATGTTGGCAGACAGGTGAGTAACTTACTGACTTACAAGCCAACATCGGCTTAGCGACCGACCTGGCCGACATTGGCTTAGCGACTTACAAGCCAATAATAATAATATATCTTTATTTCGGACTCAAAGATCCATAGATTTAATTTTTTTTTTAAATTTTGTCTGTACAAGTTGGCTTGGCATGGACCTGGGTATGTCCTTAAACTACATCCAGACCCACCGGAGGACGGGCAGCAGCGTCCTCTCGGTTAACGGTGGTGAGCATTCTGCGATCCCCAAGCCGCCTGCCAAGCGTGGGGATCTCTATTAAGGGGAGGCCTTCGTCCAGCAGTGGACGTTTACTGGCTTATGAAGTGAATTGAAGAATGTTGGCTTAGAGACTTACAAGCCAATAATAATAATATATCTTTATTTTGGACTCAAAGATCCATAGAATTTCCGTAATTTTTTTTTTTATTTTATATTTTGCTACTGACTTACAAGCCAATATTTTTTTGCGAATTACAAGGCGGCACTGGCTTAGCGACTTATAACAACATTAAAATAAAATGCGATGAAATATGCTATGTTTCTATAGTGTAAAGGAGTTCATGGATTTTTCAAATAGGTAACAATAAAGATTACATTAAGTCAATTTAACCTTTACAATAAATTAGAATTTTAACATTTGCACGTCTGCTTGCAGACTGAATACTGTGTTCCGGCAAATATTTAATTAAGATCTCTATTGTACCGTATTCTTGCAAATAAATGATTTGATTAGAAAAAGAAAAAGCTATGCTCGGTCTTTCTCTGAAAGATCGTATCCGGAACTAAGTAATTCGCCAGAGAACTAAGGCTACCGACATAGCTCAGCGTATCGGTAAACTGAAGCGGCAGTGGGCTGGTCACATCTGTCGCAGAACCGATAACCGCTGGGGTACACGTGTTCTAGAGCGGAGGCCACGTATCGGCAAACGTAGGGCAGGACGTCCTGAGACTCGATGAATAGAATAGAATAATATGTATTATCATAAAGTTACATTCATAAATATTTTACTAATAATATAATATCATGAATGTTTCTGTAATGGACTCGTCACCAAAACATAAAAAGGAATAACAATTTATTAACAAGCTATTTTGTGGGTATTATAATATTTTACCTCCTTCTGAAAATGACAACAGTATGAAGGTAGTCATTAATACGAATTAAATCTAGTACATAGTAATATAGTGCGTCAGCTGTATAGAAGCTTCGTCTAAACACAATTGCTGTAATAACATAATTAAAATAGTATATATATATATATATATATATGTATATATTAAAAAATATAATTGTCCTCGAGAATACAACACAATAAAATTCTAGTAGAGGAAGTATTTGGGTAGTTAATAATTACAAATAATTGAGTAATAATGGATGGAATAATGGATGGAGTGACGATATACGTGGGACAGCTGCCAGTGGTTGGAAGCGGATAGCTGAAGATCGGGCCGAGTGGCGTGCCTTGGGAGAGGCCTATGACCAGCAGTGGACTATGACAGGCTGATGATGATGTTGATGCGATGACATATAGGGTACCCTATATTTTTGTATGGAACAGTTGATAATTTTTTCTCGATCTCAATATTCGTCCCATAGTAAAAGTTGTTTCGTTTTGATGTACAGAATAAGCCATTAAAAGGATGCTAACTGATTACAACTAACCTTGTATAAGAACTTAGCCGTTATTTTGACAGTCTTTTTATTTTCTATTCCAGATTTACACGTTAGATGTGGACAATCCTCAGGATTGCGCGGATAAGTTCAAATCGAACTCACTGGTAGGTCTCATTATACTACTGGGTGTACTGGCTGGAGGCTATAGTAAATACAATGAAAATAGGAGTAAGGGCAACACAGGAGAGAGTGCTAAGAGCTGTCTCTTTGGATAGAACTGTTACTGTTATAATAGTACATTATGATACGAGTGTGCTATGTTGGTCATTACACTAGAGGCGGTATTATGCGCGCGAGCCGCAGGCGAGCGCGATAAGGAAGCCGAGAGTGTATTGAAACATAGCACAAGAGTTTCATACGACTGTTTTCATCACACTTGCGAGGAAAAAACAATATTTTTTTGATAATAATCAACCACACAGCGAAAACGTCAACAAACATTTGCGCAAAATGGCGCCCAAATCAGTAATGCGCGCGCAGGTTGACATTTACTTCAGCGGCATAAGAACTCTTTGTTGGTATTACAAAAAACTGTAAGTATTACCCGGCTATATTAAGAGTGCTTCGTATACATACGTCTAATTGCAGTCACGTACAAACTTGACTTTACCGGGTTATACCTATTATAGCACAAGTGCCGTAATGTAAAGTAAAAAGCACGCGTGCGTAATATCTTGGATTATGAGCCTAAAACCGATGCAATAAGATCCACTTTACGAGCAAGTGTGATGAAAATTAAATTAAAGAACGACAGGTAGGAAGATATTTACGTGTGCATTTAATTTTATTATAGTAAAAAGGTCAGTTTTATACGGAGACAGTCAATTTAAGCATCTGTCCCACCAATGATTAGCGATTATCAAGGTTTTTTTTTAAAGTTTAGCGAGACGGTTGCCTTGTGGCACTACGCCTACACATAACAGTAGCAGTGCCAGAATTGTGAGCTTGCGAACACAGTCCCGCGCCGCACTGCACTGCGCTCGTCACCCTGAGATATTAGATGTTAAATCTCTTCATACCCAGTAATTTCTCTGGTAACATTGCCCTACAAACCGAAACACAGTAATGCTTGCACACTACTGCTTGGCGGTTGAATAACTGTTAAATGTAATAGGCTAGATGACTGAGTTTTTTTATTTTCCTATTAAAATGTGGCCCATAAATTTAGCTGATTAATGAAAAGAAAATGAATATCTGATCAAAAATAAGCAACTTATAGGCATTTTAATATCACGCTAGACAGAGAGATTATGACGTCACTTCTCAGTACGCCATATAAATTCTATTCTGACAAGTAAGGCGTGACGTCATTTATTGTTTTGTGGGAAAGGGACAGAGTTGACTCTAACAAAAACTTTAAACGCTCATATATCAGAACATTATTAACCGATTGAAATTATTTTTTCAATAAACATATTATATTTACTTAAATTCTTCATCAAAGCTATTCGTTTCAACGATATAAACATCAGTCGTCTACCCTATTCCCCAGGCGGACTCTGCAGTAGAGTCCTACAACAACGTAAACGAGTACTACGTTAGTTCCGACGAGACTGTCTCTGTGCAAATTGGCCTTAAGTGTGATGTGTGTAGTTAAGGCGATAGGTCTCATAAAACCCGTGATACGGGTATGTTAATATTTAAGGTGCTGTGACTAGTCCTGTAGTTTTTAATATAGTTTGAAGAATTATCTATATGTAATTTGATTATCCGTTGACCGATAGAGTGTCCTCTCGGTTAACGGTGGTGAGCATTCTGCGATCCCCAAGCCGCCTGCCAAGCGTGGGGATTATGGCAACACCCCTCTATTAAGGAGGAGGCATAGGCTAAAGGACTTGTATCCAGTGCCAATAAATTAAAAAAAAAATGGGTGGTCTTCGTCCAGCAGTCCTCTTCTAACTGATGGTGCCTCTATGCTCGAAGCTACGTTGTCATACAATGCGAAGCGAGCTTTTTGACGGCCCAATTAATCAAAGTAAATTTATTTAAATGTTTGATTTGAAAGTTTAAACATTTGCGGCCTTACTTAAAAAAAACTTTTCAACCGTTAGTCACTGCTTAAGATGCTCTGCCATCTTCTCTCTGACGTGAAGTTGCACGTGCTAGAAAAGGACAGAGAAGTTTAAGCAGTGACTAAGAGAATCGAGATTATTTTAGGTAAGGCTGGTGGTGTGTGGGTGATTAAAGTCCACAAGAATAATAAAAAAAAGTTGCTTCTGTACACCTGGGTGCTTTAATTTCAAGGTGAACAAAGGACACCAGTATTGTCGAAATAAATCACCCAGGTGATATCACCTAGGTGCAATGATTCCGAGGTGAAATGTAGAGACTATAATTTCCAATTTCCACAATTTCACCCAGGTGAACAAGGTGGGGTAATCCTTTTTGACAGCTCATAAAAAGTTGTCGACATAACTTTGTAAAGCGCTTAGAAAATTATATGCCGTACAAAAAATAAGTATCTGACCAACCAGTTGATTCCTCTCCATCCAAAGGTTGCCTGGAAGAGATTGCTTTTAGCAATAAGGCCGCCACTTGTTCCAATATTTAAGTTTATTAAATTATTTCTGTGTAATTCTTGGTGTGAACAATAAAGAGTTCATCAATCAATCAATTGATTTGATTGGAACAAAAGGCTTCACCGGGTTCCATTCTGTGCAACTAGTTGTTCATCTTTCATCGACCATTTTACGATTTTCTATAGAAAACTGTCAAACTAATGAATTCCGTAATAGAATCATTTGCAAAATTATAGAATTAATTGGCGCTTAAGTGACCGGTTTACGCTTTGCGAAATGAATCATTATAGGATCATATGCAGAATTGCTAAATGCGACCATTTTAGCCCCCCAGTTGGTCGGAGTGGAGTGACCGAAATAAATACGTTAGATCTAGGATTGCGCTTTACAAGGTTACCGTCAACTGTTCACGTAACTTTGTAAAGAGGTAAAGCTTGTTTAATGCGTATTTATATCTGATATTTTGTATTATTATATTTATAGTTGAAAAAATATGTATTTTATTACCAAAAATGCAGCCATTGAGCTAACATCTAAAGAGTTACAATCTCTAAGTGAAAACAGTCAAAAAACGTCCGAGTGCCGTTGTACATACCTATACGTAGATTATATAGTTCACAATTGTTCGAATTTAGACGTTATGTCGCTTGTATAGTGTTCAATGTATGCTTGAGCGCTTGTGTCTTATCGTAGTTCAAGTCGGTCAAAATGTCGGCGCACTGTATGGTGTGCGTCGAGTTTTGGCTCGGGCATTTTTTTTGCACAATTGTGACTCTTGTGTGAATATTAGCTCAATGGCTGAAGCCTAATAATTTTATGCGTTTTGTTTGTGATTATTGTAAGTACTGGATAATAAAGTTAATCTTGCCATAATTTGATTGTTTGCATTTTTTCACAACCTAGGGCATAAGGAATGGATGTATAGAGATGCCCATAGCAGGGGGTGTCACTCCGCAGTTTAGGTATGTTCAGCCGGCGCTCGGGAGGACAATGCAAGGCAGAAGTCAGTCGCCGCCCGCACGCTAGCCTCGTCGCACGTAACTAAGCATACGTGATAGAAAGAGAGCGGTATATCTAGGTGAATATAGCGAGCGGTATCCAGCGCTGTGCGAGTTGAATTGCTACTTTATTGCCTAGTAGATAGAGTCCTTATTTATTTCAATTCCTTTGCGGAGTTAACTTTCTGTACGTAGTACTATTATTTATTCTGTGCCCATAGTTCCAGTGCATGAGTCTACTGCATGTACTGTAAAGATATGATTTACTAGTGTTTCGTTCAATTGGATATCGAATATAGACTGAGCTAGAGTTGGCTGGCTGGCTGACACCTAAACACAAACTATTTTATGCCAAATATTAATCAACTTTAATGATTTATTTTTATTTGTTTATTCACATAAAGTATTATCTAATATCTACCTCCCCCTCCAAAGGCTCGGCAGGTAGAGCGTTGAAGAGAGATATTGTGGGCTGGCTGGCTGGCTGGCTGACTGGCTGGCTGGCTGGCTGGCTGGCTGGCTGGCTGGCTGGCTGGCTGGCTGGCTGGCTGGCTGGCTGGCTCAACTCGGTTTCTTTTACTTTCTCGCTAAAGCTCGGGAGTAAAACTACCTTTTTTTTATAGAGTCAAGTGACGATACGTGCAAGACTTTCACCTGATGGTAAGCGCCACGCCTGCCACTAACAGTAGCAGTGCTAGAATTGTGAAATTGCGAACACAATCCTGCGCCGCACTGTACTGCGCTCGTCACCCTGTGATATTAGATGTTAAATCTCTTCATTCCCAGTCATTTCTCTGGTAACATTGCCCTTCAAACCGGAACACAGTAATGCTTGCAGACTACTGCTTGGCGGTTGAATAACTGGCAAAGGTGTAGTACTTCCTCAGGCGGACTCTGCGGTAGAGTCCTACCACTACAAAAACCTCGTATATAATGGGTCATTTTAGCACCTTGTGTAACAATCTACTATTTGTATTGTATGGAACAGCAGATTTTTTTGCGATTTTGGGTTTAGCCCCATAGATAAAGTTGTTCATAATGATGAGTACATACATACCCTTCAGTATTGTTGAACCATTTTGTTACACATAATTGCAAAGATTTCTATATCTAGATACGCCTGAGTTAAGAAATCGTAAGAATAATTATCTTTGATAAAAACTAGAACGCCATCTCTCGGATTTCGCCGTCACTACGTGCAGCGCCAGTAAGGTGTGGTAGAAGAAGCGCAAACTGTACGAAACTAGAAACGACTTACCTAACACCTAAAAATCAAAGTTTTTGTGTAAAAGCAAGTTTATTTTTGCTATGAACTATGACGTCGTATGTACGTGTGACGAAGTTATGACGTCAAGTCTCAGGCGCGACATACAAATGATATACTAACACGTGCTTAGCGAGAAAGGGATAGAGCATCCCCTCTCTATCCCCACCTAAAACTTTAAACACTCATATCTCAGAGATTTATCAGCCAATACAATTTTTTTTTTGCATCTGTAATGTAGTTTTCATCACACTTGCTCGTAAAGTGGATCTTATTACATCGGTTTCAGGCTCATAATCCAAGCTATTACGCACGCGTGCTTTTTACTTTACATTACGCCACTTGTGCTATAATAGGTATTACCCGGTAAAGTCAAGTTTGTACGTGACTGCAATTAGACGTACGTATACGAAGCACTCTTAATATAGCCGGGTAATACTTACAGTTTTTTTGTAATACCAAAGAGTTCTTATGCCGCTGAAGTAAATGTCAACCTGCGCGCGCATTGCTGGTTTGGGCGCCATTTTCCGCAAATGTTTGTTGACGTTTTCGCTGTGTGGTTTATTATTTAAAAAAAAATTTGTTTTTTCGTCGCAAGTGTGATGAAAACAGTCGTATGGAACTCTTGTGCTATTAGTCATTACGCTCTCGGCTTCCTTATCGCGCTCGCCTGCGGCTCGCGCGCATAATACCGCCTCTAGTGTAATGACCAACATAGCACAGTCGTATCATAATGTACTATAATTATATTCATCACCAATCCTGTTATTTGTCATAAATTAAACATTAGGCCACACGCCATCATTATTGTGCTCTTGGACTAGTTAGCTCTTTTTCTATCTGTAAATTCGTGTATGTGCTGGAAGAATATTAGTAAAAGAAAGGATAGAACCCTTTGTGCAGGGAACTCAAAAAATACCGCATTTTCCATCGAAAATTGCATTTATTACTTTTAAAGTATAAAGTTAGGTACATCGAGATTCCATGGACATAGCGAAAAGGTCGTTTTGGTACACTATAGTTACCTACTCACGTAAATAAACTTATATATTAGTACCTAAGTATATACCTAAGATTATTATATAACAGAACAAAAATTACGATTTTTATACATTCCTTTCTCTCTTCAGAAGATTTTCAAGTAAACAAAATTGAATGAAAAAAAAGCACTGACCTTTTAAAATTCATTCACTGCAAACATTACAATTTTTGTATTTATTTACCTAAAACTAACTTATCTGAAAGGGCTTAAACTTAAAATCGCGCCTAATAGCTAAATCACAATAATTTGCAAAATAAACGAACCATAAGAAGCCAATTTAAATAGAGGAAAACAAAACGCGAAAGGAAATTCTCGCCTTTTCTAAGTTATCATGCAAAATGCAAATAATGGCAGAGTTTTGGCGGGAACGTGAAAAAATCATGTTGCTGCATTGTATTATTTTCTTAAACTAGTGTTTTATCACGAATTAATGATTAAAATGGTGGTGTTTTATTCATTGAGTGTTGAATTACATGCAAGAGTGTGGGCAAGTGATATAATGTGGTGAAACATGACTTTTCGTCTCGTTTTCAAAACTCCGTAGAAGCTCTTAGTAAAGTCGCCACAACTTTACTAGGGCATGACGTGGACTTCATTTTGACAAATTTCGTGTGACTAACTGTGATATCATGCACACACATATTTGACTTGATAATACTACATCAACTTGAACATTCATATACTTGACCATGGCAGAATGCACAACGTGCGATGCCAATAACAAAGAAAAAAAAAAGCCAAACAAAAGTTATAGTCAAGCGAAGCAAGTCACAATCACATCGATGTCAAGAAAATGGCGGAGACCTTACACGAGGCTTCTATGGGGCTTAGACACTGACCTCTATTAGACAAGTATGTATATTGTATAATATAAGTCAGTGGGCTTAGACATTGACATTCAGTTGTTTTAAACAAGTGAAAATGAACGAGTGAGATTTTATGTACCTAGTTGTGGATGCGAAGAGTTCTCAATTCATATTATAAAGAAGATATAGAAGAGAAACTTTTTTCATCTATAATTTTTTCTTCTGTATGGCTTGAAGATGAAGATTGCTCAGAGGTACTGCTTTTAATTAAAGTATTGCCGCTGCCATCTGAAGTTTGTGTCTGAAAGGCAGTTGACGCAGCGCTTCTATCATGCTGCGACGATGTTTCCTCAGAAATATGTTCTTTGAAAGTACTTCCCCCTTGTTGAACAAGCGTATCAGCTTCAGAGGTGCTGCCTGCAGCCGCAGCATCGCGAGTGGCCTGCTTATGTATTTCTACATCTGAGCTACTGCCATCTGAGTTCATTGTTTTAGAGTATAAGGCTTGCTCTGCACCTGTATGTGATTCCTGTTCGGACGCTGAGTTTTGGGTGTGTTGTGCGGTAACATCTCCATTTTGGTTCTGTTGAACTTGGCTGGATTCTTGGCGTTGGGCATTTTGACTTTGTGATTGGCTAACCTTTTCGTACTGGACGGTTTGAGAGGCCTTGTTACCGTCTGAACCGTCTCCGTTGTCTTGATTTGATCCTCCGTTTCCTCCACTAGAACTTGAACCTGCTGCTTCGCTTGCACTGTTACCGTTTTCTGAATTAGAACTTACTGATTTGTCACCATTTTCTTTTGAATTTGATACATTAGTATTTCCTCCATTTAAACTAGCTCCATTGTCGCTGTTTTGTCGTTGTTCATTACTATGATTCGAATTAGCTGAGCTTTTATGTGCGTTGTCATCAGTTGATTCGTTATCACTATCGTCTTGATTGGTACTTCTGAATTTGGTGCAGGATGAAACGGTTTCCATGATTTGGCTCTTATATTCGCTAAAACCATCGCTATATGCTAACAGCTGATATTGGAAGTGCTGATACAACTCTGAAAAAGTTAAATAAAAATATATTTAAAAAAAAAGTATTTTTTTAGATATAAAAATAAAAATTACTACTTAGTACAGTAAAAAACTGTTTTTTATAGTTTTAACATTTTGCGGGCATACTTAATTCCGCCCGTATGAGCATTAGGGTTGCCAAAATGCGTATGCAGGGCTAGTTCTAACCAGTTAGCATCCTTTTAAGGACATATTCTGTACATCATAACAAACAACTTTTACTATGGGGCCAACATTGAAGGTTAGCCCACGCGGGCGAAGCCACGGGCAACAGCTAGTAATAATATAAAACGGTTTAGTATGTAATCGCTTCCTCGCTCGCGCTGGGATAGGCGCCTTACACTTACCGTTTACAACTTGTCTGCCCTCTGAAAAAGAATAGAATATATTTTTATTGTGAAATTGTAGGGATGGCAATGAATTATGTACTTAAGTATTTAATATCCATGGAACAGAATAAATAAATAAAATATAATTAAGTATTTTATTTATGTAATGTTCTCTATGTACATCAATACATTATAAAAACGTTTAAAAAGTAAGAGTAAAGTAGGCAAATGTGAATAATTATAGGTGAAGATAGCTTGCATTAATAATTGTTGCGTAAAATTAAATTAAAAAGTCTAAATTAAAATATCAAGCAACAATCCACATTAAAAAAACACAACTGCCCGAATGCGACTGCCCCTCTAAATCAAGAAGCGTATCTTGAAACCTCCTTGGACTGCCCTGCTAAAAAACTATATTTTCCAACAAAAAAAAATGCATATACCCTTAACCCTATTAAGTATATAAAGTATCTAATTCACTCTTAGGGTTTTGGCGGGAACACGGAAAAATCATGTCGTTGCATTCTATTATTTTCTTAAACATGTGTTTTTTCGCGAATTAATGATAAAAATGTAATTTAAGTTAGTTACTGTTTACTTTAACTTAGTTTAAAGCTCTTTAATTTCGCTAACCTTAAACTTAAGAAGCTAAATACGGTTTTTGTTGTGTACACATATTTTGAATTGCGATCCAGGTCATAACTCTTAATACTGTTATCATATTTATTAATGATTGTAATTTGTATTGTGTGCTTATAAAAAAAAAAAAAAAAAAAAAATTGTGGTGTTTTATTCATTAAGTGTTGAATTGAATGCACGAGTATGGGTAAGTGATATAATGTGGTGAAACATGTACTTTCGTGTTGTTAAAACTCTGTAGAAGCTCATAGTAAAGTCGCCACAACTTTACTAGGGCATGACTTGGACTCGAATATGACTAATTTCGTGTGACTGTGATTTCATGACATATTTGACTAGATTTTAGTAAAAAACTTGTAAATTCTTAAACTTGACACTGGCAGAATGCACAACGTGCGATACCCATAAATAAGAAAAAAAAACTCACTCTTAGGACTGTAACCAGAAGCCACCGCTCCCACAATTTTCGTACCTGAAATATAAAAAAAACATTAGCATAATCATTAATCGCCCTTTTTAAAAGTCTAGTGTATAGATGCGGTCGGTTATATACCACAGAAAAGCGAAAGTCCTATTTCAATACAATGCTGTAAAGCAATTGTATGGAAAACCGCTGTCGCCAGTTTCACATATAATTGTATAGAAACAACGACGAAAAAATGGCAATCATTGGTCGCGCATTTGAAGTAAAACGCTCGAAATGCCAATTTGCAACAGATTAAAATTGATCTAATTACGATGCATTGTGGTTTGGTTCCCTACGCGTCTATTTAAAATTGTCTTTTTGAGTATTCGCAGTTTAGAAACATATATATTGGTAGAATTGTCATTAAGCGCATTTACACTTAATGCCGGCTAGCGCGGCCCGTGGCAATGGGTAATAGGTACTTACATTCACTAATAAAAGACATCATATCGTCGTCGGTCCAATCGCTGCTGTCATCTGAAATGAAAAATCCAAATTTAAATACCATGTATTTATAATACACTTAAAAAAACCGACTTCGAGACATCTTCATATTTTCTAGTAATTTTGATTTAAAAACCAAACTGCTGAACCGATTTCGATAAAAATTTAATGGGACCACCTCTAAAGTATTACATACGAAAAAAAAAAACTTCTAAATAAGTCCATAATTAGCGGAGTAATCGCATAACATATACATACAAAAACATACAGTCTAATAATAATAATAATTGAGAACCTCCTTTTTAACCGACTTCAGGTTGAAATCTAAGTTTTTTCGCATTAATTTTTCGAGGGAAAAGTGTCCTTCGTTCGTCTTGAGGCCTACACCAGGCTAGAGCGCTCGGTTTTATTAAAAGAACACGAAGAACGTAACACAAAACGGCCCAAATTGTAACCACTGCCGAATACCGACTAAATAATTTTGTATTTTACTTTGTTTTTATGGAATTTTGTGGCGAGACGAGCGCGACATTCGCCTGGTGGTAAGCGTCACGCCTAACGCCTGCCTATAACAGTTGCAGTGCCGGAAAATAACTTTCGAATACAATCCTGCGCCGCACTGCACATGCGCTCGTCACACTGAGATATTAGATGTGAAATCTCAGTTTGTAGTCGATATTTTCCCTAAAATTCCCTAAAGAAAATTCAAAACTCCTTGATTTAGGGCGCATGACCATAATAAAGAAAAAAAAAACCTAATTTGAAGCACTCTCACTCAGACGATTAATAGAATATTTTGTAGCTATTCTTCTGCAATGCAGAATGAAAAACAAACTAACTGTTAGTTTAATACGACTTAGTTCCTATGTCGTCTTAACTACGGTCATAGTACAATTACTTAATAGCTCACTAAAACTAGGCGGGTTACATTACCACATTAAGTTTGAGTTTTTCCCCAAAACTCCCTATATAAATCCCTTTTGAAATGAAATGTCCCTAAACCTTACATAACTCTAGTAATTTTTCCCTAAAAAAGGGAGAAATCCCTATAAGTGGAAATACTGATATGAGGCGCGATAACACTGTTTCTTTGGTCGATGGCTGTATCGATTACTTACCGCTGTCCAGGAAACTGGCTATCTTGAGCATTGCTTTCAGGATTACCCTTTCAGTAACTGAAAACAAGAAGTAGGTAAGTTATTTGTATTGGCTACATTTTAAAATCATCAGCTAGAAGACGTCCAACACTGGACGAAGGCCTCCCCCTTAGACCGTCGCACTGTACGGCAACCTGCCATTTGCATCCACCGGTTGCCCGCGACTTGTATAATGTCGTCGGTCCACCTAGTGGGAGGCCTTCCTACGCTGCGTCTTCCGGTTCGCGGTCGCCACTCGAGAACCTTTCTTCCCCATCGGTTATCAGTTCTTCGAGCGATGTGTCCTGCCTATTTGCACGTCAAACTGCGTAACCTGAGAGCTATGTAAGTGACTTGATTTCAGTGACTTTTGTTTCGGTGATTTTGGTTTGGTTGATGGTGATAAAATGCATTAGCCATTGTGGATTGAATTATAAATACTTGTGTAATTTTTGTAAAAAATTACAGATTGTGCCATCAACGCTTTAGTTGATAGCTTAAGCTGTTTGAGAATTATGACGAGAAAGGCAGAGGCACTTCTGTAGCTTAATAATAGGGTAGATGACTGATGTTTAAATCGTTGAAACCAATAGCTTTGATGAAGAATTTAAGTAAATATAGTATGTTTATTGAAAACATAATTTAAATCGATTATTTATGTTCTGATATATGAGCGTTTAAAGTTTTTGGTAGAAACAACGCTGTCCTTTTCCCACAAAACAAAAAATGACGTCACGCCTTACTGGTCAGAATATAATTTATATGGCGTACAGAGAAGTGACGTCACGATTTGCTGTTTCGCCTCTCTGTCTAGCATGATATTAAAATGCTTATAAGTTGCTTATTTTTGATCAGATTTTCATTTTGTTTTCATTAATAAGCTATATTTATAGGTTACATTTTAATAGGACAATAAAAAATACCAGTCATCTAGCCTATTGGCAAAGCAGTTTCTATGTTTTTAGCTTTAAAAACATAGATATATAAATACTTTTCTACAAGGCCTATGAGGACTCACCCTGGTTGCTATTCAAGGTTTTCAATGTTTTTTGTATGACGGAAGTAGTTTCCTTAGTCGAGTAGAACTGCCTGACCTTGGAGAGAGAGTACCCTCCTTTGTACTGCTTGACGCCCCACTTCTTGCCGAAATTCTCGTTACACAACCTCGACTTGTCCCAACCTGAAAAAACGTGTCTTTTAATAAATAAAGACGTCAATACGAGTACTTGTGACTCGGATAACGAGGGTTCCGTACCACCACAAGTACAAAGGAAATCCGCGACAGTACCTAACGAATATTCTATGAAGACAACCTATTACGACAGACGATCTGACATATTTATAGGCAAACAGAGACGAATTGTTTAGTAATAATACAGTTGAACAACCTTTGGGTTGAAAGTAACTCTACAAAAGAGTTTATCGGGATGGGAGTCGCGTGTTCCCTTTTCGTTCCCACCCGATGTAGTTTGAAGGAAAACACTTCACGTATTCACTTAAAAAGTTTATTAGTTTCACACACATCAATATAACGTGAACGTGGGTAAGAGTTTTAAGAGTTTTCAGACAGTACACTAAAGATCTAGGCGATAGCGCGGGCACCGAGTCGCGGCAGCGCGCGTTACGCGTGTCTCGCAGTCGGGAGAGAAGCCTCAACTCGTGTTCGCGCGGCGCTCGCGGCGCTTCGGCTCGCGACGCTAAGGAATATTCCGGAACGGTGCGAGTGAGCTAGCGCTATGCAGTACCGAACCTAGGGGGAAGACGGCCGCGGGACGCTCGCACCGGCCGGCTGGCAAATACGAACCTTGGGTTTCAAATAAGTTTCAATTTACGTTCGACAAGATGTTTAGGTGCTAGGGTTACTTATTGATGCCAATCCTCAGATAAGAGAAACCACGTTTCAGTTTTAGGTAGTAAAATGTTTATAGTTGCAGCCCGTGCCATCACATGGACGAACGAAACAGTTGCGATAAAAGAGTGGCGCGGGCTATTTTATCTACGGCGCCATCTAGTTCAGTTTTTGGGAACTAAAGAACGGAAGCCAACCGAACGGAATAATCATTCAAGTTTTGGCTTGAGAAATGACGATATATCTACAAATAATCAATTTTCAGATTTTTCCCATAACCAGTGTTATGTGACCTCACTTCTTCCCAAATTTAGTGATTCTAGGTCAACGGGAAGTACCCTATGAATTTTGATTTACTTGCGAGTCTAAAAACACTAGAAAATGGCTGTAATTTTTAATTGCGTTGACTTAGAATCTTGTTTTTTTTACAGCTCTAAGGGACCGTAGACTTACGCATTCGATATGAATTTCAACTTGATACCTCCACTCGTTTCAAAGAAAAAGGGCCTTGACAGACAGACAGACGGACAACGGAGTGATCTTATAAGAGTTCCTTTTTTCCTTTTGAGGTACTGAACCCTAAAGACACGAAAAATAACACGTACGCTAGTACCGACATCAATACATCCGGATTGATGAAAGTAACTTACCGTTCGATTGGTATGTCTGCGAGATCGGACCATTTGTTGAACAGGCTGCAGATTTCAAGATAGCAAGAACCACTGTAACAAAGATGGGCGTTATGTAGTACAGTTACCTACCTTTGTTACAAACAAAGGACTAATAGGATAGTTTACCCATATAATATTATTTAAAAAAAAACAACCGACTCCTCTCACCATCCCACTTCCATTACGGCTCGCCATTGGGCTTCCACGGCTCGCCATTAGGCTACCACGGGTCGCCATTAGGCTTCCACGGGTCGCCATTAGGCTATCACGGCTCGCCATTAGGCTACCACGGCTCGCCATTAACCTACCACGGCTCGCCATTAGGCTTCCACGGCTCGCCATTAGGCTACCACGGTTCACCATTACGCTTCCACGGCTCGCCATTAGGCTTGCACGGCTCGCCATTAGGTTTCTACGGCTCGCCATTAGGCTACCACGGCTCGCCATCAGGCTTCCACGGCTCACCATTAGGCTACCACAGCTCGCCATTAGACTATATTATTATATATATATACTATGGATCTATGGATAAAGGTTGCCTGGAAGAAATCACTTAAGGTGATAAGGCCGCCCCTTGTACTGCCAAATAGTGTTATTGTACCCTGATTATTTGTAAGTTGTTCTATATTTCTGGTGTGCTATAAAGTTATATTGTATTGTATTGTATCAAATTTGAAATACGGCTGAACATAAATAAAAATATGTTTTGATACTTACAGTTCGTATACCGATTTCCCACTGAAACAAAAAAAACACGGTTATATAAATCATCCCCAGTCATTGACCCAGCGAAGCGAAGGTCTCCGAGTCTAACCCGTCTGCGAAAAGTTTTGCCCGTGGAACCTCATTGGCAATGCAGTTGGGGCGGAATCTCAGAGATTACTCGCATGCAGGTTCAAGTGCATTATGGTAGTTAGTACCTACGCAAATGGTAGGCACTTGAATAGTTGTTAACTTTTTACGGTTCCTTACCAAAAGGGTGTCGTCGGGACCCTATTAGTAAGCCTACGCAGTCTGTGGTTGTACTTACGATCGGTTCCGCTAAACATGTTGTTGAACAAGCCAGAGGTACCACTAGCCACTGCAAAAAAATGTACCAACAAATTAGGAATATCAATCGACAATTCAGAAGTAGGTTAAAATCTGTTGTTTAAAGTTGTTTGCATCCCGGCCAAATATTTTTATTTTTGATATTATTCTTATCGCTATGAACAACTTTTGCTATGAAGCAAACCATGAAACCGCGAAAAAAAAATCAGCAGTTCCATACAAAAAGTTAATTGACCTTCGACAAAATGTATGGGACATCTCAGCGACGGTGATAATGTAATGGACGGGCCCAGCGCTTGCGAATCGATCAAAATTAACAAGTCAACAAATCAAGCATACCTAGCTAAAAGTATGCATATTACATTTGCCGGAAAATAGAGATAGTGAATCTAATTACTGCATGACAAAAAGAGTACATTTATGTACATGTATTAGAAGTTTGTATTGTCGTATCGTACGGCTCGCATGTCGCAAAGGCAGAGTATGACTGAAGCGAGTAGAGAGCCGGCGCTCAACATAGTCTTCAAAATCCGTGCGCTTATTTCCCGTCCATTCAGCTTATCATTGTCGCTGGGACATCTGATATTTTTTTGTGATTTCGTGGCCCCTTTGATTATATACGGAGAGCTAGATCCTCCAAGCGTGGCCCCGTAGTAAAAGTTATTCACAACGATGAGCATAATATCTAGGAACCTCTGTTAATTTGGCGGGAATGCAAACAACACACACGTGTTCAACACGTGTTCGTAGTGAATGAAGTTCGTAGTGAATGAAGTTCGTAGTGAATGAAGTTCGTAGGGAATGAAGTTCGTAGTGAATGAAGTTCGTAGTGAATGAAGTTCGTATTGAATAAAGTTCGTAGGGAATGAAGTTCGTATTGAATGAAGTTCGTAGGGAATGAAGTTCGTAGTGAATGAAGTTCGTAGGGAATGAAGTTCGTAGGGAATGAAGTTCGTAGTGAATGAAGTTCGTAGGGAATGAAGTTCGTAGGGAATGAAGTTCGTAGTGAATGAAGTTCGTAGTGAATGAAGTTCGTAGGGAATGAAGTTCGTAGTGAATGAAGTTCGTAGTGAGTGAAGTTCGTATTGAATAAAGTTCGTAGGGAATGAAGTTCGTATTGAATGAAGTTCGTAGGGAATGAAGTTCGTAGTGAATGAAGTTCGTAGGGAATGAAGTTCGTAGTGAATGAAGTTCGTAGTGAATGAAGTTCGTATTGAATAAAGTTCGTAGGGAATGAAGTTCGTATTGAATGAAGTTCGTAGGGAATGAAGTTCGTAGTGAATGAAGTTCGTAGGGAATGAAGTTCGTAGTGAATGAAGTTCGTATTGAATAAAGTTCGTAGGGAATGAAGTTCGTATTGAATGAAGTTCGTAGGGAATGAAGTTCGTAGTGAATGAAGTTCGTAGGGAATGAAGTTCGTAGTGAATGAAGTTCGTATTGAATGAAGTTCGTAGGGAATAAAGTTCGTATTGAATGAAGTTCGTAGGGAATGAAGTTCGTAGTGAATGAAGTTCGTAGTGAATGAAGTTCGTATCGAACGAAGTTCGTAGGGAATGAAGTGCGTAGTGAATGAAGCTCGTAGTGAATGAAGTTCTTATTGAATGAAGTTCGTAGGGAATGAAGTTCGTAGTGAATGCAGTTCGTATAGAATGAAGTTCGTAGGGAATGAAGTTCGTAGCGAATGAAGTTCGTAGTGAATGAAGCTCGTATTGAATGAAGTTCGTAGGGAATGAAGTTCGTATTGAATGAAGTTCATAGGGAATGAAGTTCGTAGGGAATGAAGTTCGTATTGAATGAAGTTCGTAGGGAATGAAGTTCGTAGTGAATCGAAGTTCTTACGTTTTGTTATAATCTCCAAGACGTCATCAACGGACTGTGAAACTGAAATTTAAAAATATCACATTAAAACAAGCATAAATTAAAAATATTTAAAAACACAACCTTTCATTAATAAGAATAGCATAACAGACAATATCCTAGGTGTGACAGCCATGTATTAAAATATTGGGGGACATTTTACACACAGCGCCATCTAGCCCCATACTAAGCAAAGCTTGTATTATGGAAACCAGATAGCTGATAGAATACTTGTATACTTTTTTTTTCGTAAATTCATACTTATAATACATACTACACCCAGACACAGAACAAACATCTATGTTCGTCACATACATTTTTGTCCTGGGTGGGGATCGAACCCACGCCCTACAGCCCTGAAGGCAGACATGCTACCAACTGAGCTATATGGCTGTTTAGAAGGGGTATCCCCGCTAAATGCATAATTACACAAAATTTTGCATCTGTGCTGTAAAGTTCGTCTATAAGGAGTTCCACTATCAGTTCCATTCCACTATTCAGTAGGAACAACTTATTTTTTAAGTGTCAATTTGAGAAATGTACTGATTATAGGATTATTGGCTGTACACTGTGCATCATCTTCAGCCCGGAGACGTCCACCACTGAACGAAAGCCTCCCCCTTAGACCGCCACACTGTACGACAACCTGCCATTTGCATCCACCGGTTGCCCGCGATTTTATAATGTCGTCGGTCCACCTAGTGGGAGGCCTTCCTACGCTGCGTCTCCCGGTTCGCGGTCGCCACTCAAGAACCTTTTTTCCCCATCGGTTATCAGTCCTTCGAGCGACGTGGCCTGCCCATTGGCAATTCAACTTGCAAACCTTGCGAGCTATGTCGGTGACTTTGGTTCTTTGGCGATTATCTTCGTTTCGGATTCTATCGCGCAAAGTAACTCTGAGCATAGCTCTCTCCATTGCCCGTTGCGTGACTCTGAGTTTCTCCAAAAGGCCAGCAGTTAAAGACCACGTTTCATATGTCATCGCATATTTCCTTAATGCATTATACAGTACAGTGCAGTTAAGGAAAATAGTACATCATCGATATAGTGACTCAAATATTCTACACGTTGCAAATGCACGGAAGAAACGAACGCCAAAACCTGTGGTCAAACCAGGATTTCCAGATTACACAATAAAACTCACCCTTTGATAAGTTGATGTAAATATTTTTGAAATTCTGCGTTGTACGCATATTCCGACCAAGCCATGCTAAAAAAGAGAAAACATATATTAAATACTAATCCTACTAACCTACACCAATATAATAAAGAGGAAAGATTTGTATTTTTGTATGTTTGTAACGAATAAACTCAAAAACTACTGGACCGATTACAAAAATTCTTTCACCATTAGAATGCTACGAAGACGATGAAAAAAAAGATACGTAATAAAAGGTAGGTTAAACTATTATGTTATTCCGGGAAATGAATGCCCATTCCGAGTTCCACTCATATCCGTTCAGCCGTTTTAGGCGTGACGAGGTAACAAACACTCACTCATATCGACAAACTTTCATATTTTTAATGTTAGTGTGATAGTGTGATGTGATTTCGGGGTATTTATGGTTTGTACTCGTATAGCAATTTCTAGAAGAAAAGAGGTACATACCCAAACTCGTTAATGATCCACCCTGAAATGTAATAAATTGTAGCATTAAACCTCTAGATAGTAAACTTATCCGAAAACTTTAATTTGGTGTAAAAAAATAAGTGAAAATTAAGACTATACCGACCGACTTCAAAAAAGGAGGTTCAATTCGAATGTATGTTTTTTTTGTTTGGATTTTACGCGATTATTCTGATGTAATGGGACCACCTCTGACGTATAACCTACCAAACAAAAAAATAATCATCAAAATCAGTTCATAAATGGCGGAGTAATCGCGTAACATACATACAAAAAAAACATACAGTCGTATTGAAAACCTCCTTTTTTGAAGTCGGTTGAAAACATAATACAGCTCCAATGTCATAATAATATTGCATTGTTATCCGATTTACGTAAACATACAACATTTTAGCTCAATCGGAAACCGGAAAATGGTTTTTCAACTTGCAAGATTTGATTACAGACAGACAGACACCGGGACAGGTAAAACTAAAAAAGTATATATATATACAGGCTGACATTGAATTCATTGGCATCATCTCATTGGTCATTCGAACTCATCATAATGGACAACCTGTAGCGCGAGTACTGTTCTATATGTCGCTAAATTTGATGTGTCGGTATAGCAGATTTACTAAGACGAGTTTGAGAATATATTGAATTTTACCGATTTAGATGTCAAATATACGTTTTAAATGTCAAATATAACGATCGTCAAGAACGGTACTCGCGCGCAGTACCATGAAACCAAACCGACAACGCGAAAAAAAATTAAATTGAGTGAAATTACGCACTACTAAATGTACATTGTAGCAGCTAATTTTTTTCACGACTTCCGCGATGGTTAATTGTAAAAATTGTGGAAGAGTTTAATTACCCTCTAAGATAATGTCAATGAATTCAACGTCAGTCTGTATTTATATAAATTATTATTATTATCCCATTTATATAAAAGCTCGTAATAAATAGTGGTTCGGCAAGTTCATAAATTTGCCTAAATTTATCAAATAGTACATTATGATACAAGTGTGCTATGTTGGTCATTACACTAGAGGCGGTATTATGCGCGCGAGCCGCAGGCGAGCGCGATAAGGAAGCCGAGAGTGTATTGAAACATAGCACAAGAGTTTCATACGACTGTTTTCGTAACACTTGCGAGGCAAAAACAATTTTTTTTTGATAATAATCAACCACACAGCGAAAACGTCAACAAACATTAGCGAAAAATGGCGCTCAAATCAGTAATGCGTGCGCAGGTTGACATTTACTTCAGCGGCATAAGAACTCTTTGTTGGTATTACAAAAAAACTGTAAGTATTACCCGGCTATATTAAGAGTGCTTCGTATACGTACGTCTAATTGCAGTCACGTACAAACTTGACTTAACCGGGCTATACCTATTATAGCACCATGTTCCGTAATGTAAAGTAAAAAGCACGCGTGCGTAATAGCTTGGATTATGAGCCTAAAACCGATGCAATAAGATCCACTTTACGAGCAAGTGTGATGAAAAGCTAATTAGGTAACTAACCTGGTTGCGCCCTGTGTTTTCCCCTTTGCTGCAATAGTTATCGCCTCCGTTATTGTTCCGTCTTTCATCATCTCCATTATGGTAACTATTACTTTGGTAACTACGTTGAGAACGTTGAGATTCCTCATTTTCTCCTGAAGTGCTTCGCTGTTTTTGGGTCACTTCATTGGAATCGCTGCCATCATTTCTGTCATCTTTGCTGATATTATTATCACCGTTACCACTATCTTCGTTAGTATCAGCAGTATTTTCATTAGAATTGTCTTCTTTATCGTCTTCATCGTACTCATACGAGTCTCCAACATCGTAATCGTCTGAACTATTGTTGTCTTCCTTGTTGTCATCATTATCGGCTTGTTTAGTGACAGTACTACCCTTATCGGTAGAATTCGGAGTTGTATCAGTTCTACCTTGATTGTTACTATTGTTACTTTCAGAGGTTTTACCATTGCTCTGGGTGCTATCATTGCTACCGTCATTGTTTTCGTCTGAATCATTGTTTATTGGATAATCTTCGACGTATTCATCGTCGTCTTCATTTTCGTCATTCTGATATGTTACTTCTCCGTTAGATTGTTGTGTATTGTGTTGTGTTTGACCTCCAGATTGTTTTGCCTGGTCTCTAGTTTGTTGTGATTCACCGCTAGATTGTTTTTGTTCTCCAGTTTGATGTGTTTCTTCGTTCTTTTTGACACTATTTTGTTGTGATTGGTTGACAGATGTGCTAGATCGTACCCTAGTTGTGTTCTTTTGGTTTCTATTGTCTACTATATAGACGTTCTCGTCAGCAGTTGATGTCATGCCTCCATAGTTGTATTTTGTTGTTTGGGAGACTGTTGTAGATGCTTCTCTCTTATATTCATCCAATGTTACGCCGAGTTGTTGGGTAATGGTCTCAATGTAATCAAACCAATCTGAAAATAACTGTCACATTGTAAACGTAGAACCGAAAAACATAAGAGTCCCAACTCTTATGTAACTCACGTCGACAATTTCTTCTTCGGTTTTTATTTTTTTATTGTGTTCGTGTGACGAGCCGAGCGAGACGTTAGTTTGGTGGTAAGCGTCACGCCTGCCACTAACAGTATCAGTGTGAATACTATTCTGCGCCGCACTGTTCTGCGCTCGTCACCCTGATATTAAATGTTAAATCTCATCATACCCAGTAATTTATCTGGTAACATTGCCTTCAAACCGAAACACAATAATGCTGCACACTACTGCTTGGCGGTTGAATAACAGGCAAAGTTGTGGTATTTCCCCGGGCGGACTCTGCAGTAGAGTCCTACCACTACAGAATGATGTATGGATATGTAGGTTATCTCACTATGTTTTTCTTCACCGAAAATTATTATTCTATTATTCTATTCTATTCTATTCTATTCTATTCTATTCTATTCTATTCTATTCTAAAAGCCAGTGGTATGTAAATCTGTACATAAACTCCAAACAGGTACACAGGTAAACAGTTTGTACCAATAACAAGCACGGGACCCATGACCTCACGCTGTTCAGCCCAGCGGTCTCCCGCTCTCTACGGGTTTTTCAATAAATAGGTATTTTTAATTATTGTCTAATAATAATATCACTTACAGCTTATCACCGCTTCACCCACTGAAAAAGAGAAATCCGAAATCAGAAATATTTATTGGCCATAAATAACTTCGAATGTTCAGGCAAGTCATTTTCAAACGACTTCAAAAAAGGAGGTTCTCAATTCGACTATGTTTTTTTTAATGTTACGCGGTTGCACCGCCAATTATGAACTGATTTTGATGATTCTTTCTTGTTTGGTGAGAGGTGGTCCCATATAAATTTTATCGAAATCAGTTCAGTAGTTTGGTTTTTAAATTAAAATAACTAGAAAATATGAAGATGTTATCCAGGTATTCGAAGTTGAAGTCGGTTGTATTTTTTTTAATAGCGTATTATTAATAAAGCAACGATTAAAGAAATTAATAGTACTAAGAAATGAATACTGTAACAGGTACTGGGAAGTTTTCTGACAGCTGTCAAAACGTAGTTCTACAGCCAAAGGATATACGACGGACCATGTAGGTACATGTGTTCTCTTTTTGTCATGCAGTAATTAGATTCGCTATCTATATTTTCCGGCAAATGTAATATGCATACTTTTAGCTAGGTATGCTTGGTTGTGTTGTCTTGTTAATTTTGATCGATTTGCAAGCGCTGGGCTCGTCCATTACATTATCACCGTCGCTGACCTACGAGTCAATAAGAAAATTGAAAAGTAATCCTGCAAAATTGGATGTAATTATTGATTGCGTTGACTTATAGAAGCGTACGTGAACTTACGCATTTGATATTAACTTCAACTTGATAACTCCAAGCGGTCCAGAAAAAAAGGGTCTTGACAGACAGACAGACAGACAGACAGACAGACATACATACGTAGACATTTATTAGACATAGGTACATATTTGACGTGTAACTTTGGTGTTATCAATATACTATTGTATTGTACAGACAGACGGACAACGAAGTGATCCTCTAAGGGTTCCTTTTTCCCTGTTGATATACGGAATAGTCGGTCATACACTGTGGTCTAAAATACCTAGACTGTCAAACAAAAAAGTTTAGTACTTACATCTTTCATCGTAGCTGTTAGCATAAATGGCCAAGTTTGTTGCCGCTGAAACAAATAAGTGCATAGATTAAATAAAACATTATAGTGGTAGGTGTTACCTTGCAAAAAAATGCTTTGAACATAAGTATAAAAAATATAGTTACATGTTACAATCATTGAGCTAATACCATTATAAAGAGTCACAATCTCTAAGTGAAAACAGTCAAAAAACATCCGAGTGTCGTTGTACATACCTGCATTATACGTGCATTATATAGTTGCAATTGTTCGAATTTAGACGTTATGTCGCTTATATAGTGTTCAATGTATGCTGGAGCGCTTGCGTCTTATCGTAGTTCAAGACGTTCAAAAAGTCGCCGCACTCCATAGCGTGCGCCAAGTTTTGGAACGGACATATTCTTTTGCACGTTTGTGACTCTATAGATATCAGCTCAATGGTAACAATACCTACTTACGGTTTAGTTTTTTCAAACGACTTCAAAAAAGGAGGTTCTCGATTCGACTGTATGTTTTTTTTGTTTGTTTGAATGTTACGCGATTACTCCGTTTTGTTGTTTTTTTTTGTTTGGTAGATGATACTTCAGAGGTGGTCCCATTTTTGGGACTCGCTTCAGTAGTTTTTAAATCAAAACAACTGGGAAAAATGAAGATTTATCATCATCATCGGCCCCATCATCATCAGCCCGGAGACGTGCACTGCTGAACGAAGGCCTCCCGCTTAGACCGCCACACTGTACGACAACCTGCCATTTGCATCCACCGGTTGCCCGCGAATTTTACAAAGTTTATTTATTTATTTTTTATCTAGGTACTTAGTCAAAGTTGAAGTCGGTTGTTTTCTTTCAAAAAGTACTTATGCATTGTGTAAATAAACGTTATTATAATTAATTAGTTATAAAAACCTACTGAAGTTGGTACCAACTAAAAAGGTACATGCCTGCAATGGGTAAGCTGTTGTTCCTACACCTTTTTGTACATAAGAATAAGAAGAATAAGAATAAGAATATATTTATTGCCAAAAACACGAGGAAAACTATAAAAATAAAACATAACAGTCGTTGTTCGGTTGTAACAGTTGTTGTTGTTGTCGTCGTTGTTGTTTGGCATAGTTACAGCAATAAATTTTATAAACTTAATAAATTTTAGTATTATTCTGCGAACAGTAGATCTTGCGAGCACACAGCTCTATATAAAAAAATGGCTCTAAAATTTTATTGAATTGTTTGTCGTCAGTGATTTTTGCTTGCAGGGGGTGGACCCACAAAAGAAGGGAAGTTGGTTTCATAATTTTCCGGTCGATTTGGCTCACATTAAAAATTCTTATTTAGAACAGTACGAATATAAAATTTGCCAGTAAATGGCACTAACTTTTCCACTTTTTGGGTGAAATCCTCCTTTAAACAGGATCATAAGCTGTTACAATGTAATCCACAATGTCAAAATAGATATAGTTGACAAGTGCGGTTTGAAAAAACAACACGAGATTGATGTTTTTTCAAGCCGCATTCATGATTTTAAATCAAGCCTTGGACTGATTCTTACTGATACATGACATCCTTACATTCTTTACATCTTACATCTTGCGTTAAATGTGTCTGATTATTTTGTTATAAGTAACTAACTAAATATTTCTATTCTAATTGCATCATAATTATATTGTCGAATAACTGTTAATTAATTTAGGGTTAATATTTTATTTTTCATCACACTTGCTCGTAAAGTGGATCTTATTGCATCGGTTTTAGGCTCATAATCCAAACTATTACACACGCGTGCTTTTTACTTTACATTACGGCACTTGTACTATAATAGGTATAACCCGGTAAAGTCAAGTTTGTACGTGACTGCAATTAGACGTATGTATACAAAGGACTCTTAATATAGCCGGGTAATACTTACAGTTTTTTTGTAATACCAACAAAGAGTTCTTATGCCGCTGAAGTAAATGTCAACCTGCGCGCGCATTGCTGGTTTGGGCGCCATTTTCCGCAAATGTTTGTTGATGTTTTCGCTGTGTGGTTGATTATTACCAAAAAAAAAATGTTTTTTGCTCGCAAGTGTGACGAAAACAGTCGTATGGAACTCTTGTGCTATTAGTCATTACGCTCTCGGCTTTCTTATCGCGCTCGCCTGCGGCTCGCGCGCATAATACCGCCTCTAGTGTAATGACCAACATAGCACACTCGTATCATAATGTACTATTATCTAATAAGTTTGCTGTTGTCTATCTAGCATGAGGTCTATATCTATAATTGAAGCGGCACTTATCATGTGAATTGTGTGCTTATCTAAGTTGATGAATTTGTATTGGTGGTTGCTTTGTTGGTGTAACATTTAAATAAATAAATAAATAATTACCTTACTGATGTCACAAAATAAATTATAGCGTAACAAAATAATTTAAGTGTTATTTTAATGTGATTAAACTTTTTATGGGATATAGCAATGTTACCCGAGGTTGAATTTTTCATGTACAATCGTCCCAGATCTCCGAGATACAGGCTTTGCCTAGTTCGGAGATCACAGTAAATAATTTTAAGATACTCATGGTTGTCCTTTAACGTTAGACTATACATAATAATAAGATAATTATAATGTTTCTTTACTATGTTTGGATTTAATAAAATATTTTTCATTTTTCATTTTTCAATAAATATCTCTTTGACCAAGTCGCCAGAACAAAAAAAAATAGGAAATTGTATAACCTAATACACATGCGAATACTTTATCCATAACTAAGACAGATGGAAGCAAACTTTGCCAGTCGTCGCCGTACAATTTTGAAATATATATTAATTTTATCTTATATTATGTCATTTGTTTTGTATGAGTAGCGATATTGAAATATGTTCTAAGTTAAAATGAATATATAGCATCTTGTTCTTGTATACTTGACGGCTTTTAGACATAGACATTATATAGTCATGTACTTATTTATTTGCGGAAAAAGCAAATGTTGTACAAAACACAAGACAATCAATCAACAATCAACGATCACCGATGTTAAGCAACGGACGGTCCGGTCAGTCTTCGGATGGGTGACCGTGAGTGGCATTTATTTCTGAGCGTTACCGTGGGTCGGATGACACGTTAAATTGTTGGTCCCGGTTGTTTGTTCTAGTTTCTATAACAACAACCGTCAGCCATGTCAGAGGCCTTCGGGCGGCACATTAACTCTGACCCCAGGGCTAGCCACTCAGCCTATACGAACTTGCTTGCTTTAATCAATCAACAATGAGAATATAGATCATTTTACGATCGGTACATTAAAAGTACATTTTGTTTTGCTCGTGCTTACTATGATTATATACTTACGTGAATAGGAGACAGTAATGATATCTTCGTCGGTCCACGTGCTTGGCTCCTCTGAAATAAAACAATTCAAAGAATAATTTTCTTTGTTTCATGTATAAACAGTAACTACAAGTACCATGTTACAGGAAGAAAAATTATGACCTCCTGCAGGACTCGAACCTGCATACGAGCAGTCTCTATGGGTTTCCGTCCCAACTGCTTTGCCAATTAAGCTACAGAAGTCTCTGCCTTAGATGCCAAATTTCCCAACCTGTTATACGCTACCAACTAAAGCGTTGGTGGCGCCATCTGTATATTTTTGTAACACAAATATTTACCCAAGCCGAAACCGTTACAAGTTCCAAGGCCTGACGAGAGAAGCCGCACTGGCTATACTTCTACAAGTTACCAGTTACATGTAGATGGTTTGTCTTTATTAACATTTATATACAAGTGCTTGTACTTGTAGTTTGTACACTGGTTGTCTTGTAGCTTTAGAAAAGGCCATACTCAATATATTTTTCAGTGTTGCCAGTTTCTCACTACAAGTACAAGACTTGTAGCTTTATAAAGTAGTGCCCTGGTCGAAATGGAAGTCGGTACATTTTTTTTTAAAGCATATTATTACGACCAAAATTTGCTCGGTCTAGCGTAATCTGGCTAAGAATAGAAATTCGTTAGAAATAAAACATAAAAATAAAATACTCACTCGACAGCAAATTAGCAATGAAATCGATAGACTGATAAAGAGCCTTTTCATTTTCTGAAACAAATATAAACATTGATATTATGAACATGGGATCATCTTTAAGATATTTGAAATGGGAAGAGAAGGAAGAAGAATCAATGAGGTTCTAGGTGTTCAACCCCATAGGTTGAACAACTAGCAGATAGAAATACAATACAAGAGGAAAGTATGAATTTGAACAATTAGCACATATAATAGGTACAGGAGGGTTTGAACAATTAGCTTATACAATAGGTACCTACAACAGGAATCAATGAGTTTAAATAAATATCACATACCTACAATAGGTACAACAGGAATCAATGGGTTTAAACAATTAGCACATACAATATGTACAAGAGGAATCAACAGGTTTGAACAATTATCACATTCAATAAAGAGGGATCAACAGGTTTGAACAATTATCACATTCAATAAAGAGGGATCGACAGGTTTGAACAATTATCACATTCAATAAAGAGGGATCAACAGGTTTGAACAATTATCACATTCAATAAAGAGGGATCAACAGGTTTGAACAATTATCACATTCAATAAAGAGGGATCAACAGGTTTGAACAATTATCACATTCAATAAAGAGGGATCAACAGGTTTGAACAATTAATAACATAATTAAAAGAGTAATCAATGGGTTTGAGCAAAGAGCACAATTAAAGGGACTCAATTGCTTACGGTGTTTGAAGCCCTGTCCTCCAGTTTGTGATTGCACAATTGAGTCGACTTGTTCGCGACTATTCTTCACGTTGAAGTATTTGATGGCTTCGTCTGCGCTGGAGAATGTATACTTTCTGCACAACTTCGGCGATGCCAAACCTGCAACCACACAATTTAGATCTTTATAACTCTCATCTCATCAGCTCATCATCTTTTCAAACATATATCCGAGCGCCTGGTCGACGCGTCACGTGATCAAAATGGCAAATCTGGTGTTTATTTGGCCCAACGCATAAGCATTGCCATTCAGCGTGGCTATGCTGCCAGCATGCTGGGTACGCTGCTGACTAGTTATAAGCATTTGGATTGTCTCTAGACTTTCATCGGTCTGGATACAATCCTTTTGTTTTTTTTTTGTGTAGTAGGCTCAGTAATCTTTGTAGTTTGTTGTGAATAAAGGCTTATGCCGTTAAAAAAACATAACATGACTAGCATGCCATCTGGATATGCTTCTATGTGAATTGCCCTGATGTCCGAGCTAAAGAATACGACATCAGTATCCCTTGCTTGCAGTAAGAGCCTGCTGAAAGGAGACCTCTAGGCTCTGGATGGTTGGAGTTGGGACTCCGATCTTCCATCTAAAGACCCCGGGGTGGAACGTTATGTGGTCCACGTTGACGCATGCAGATACGCATTTCAGGACAGTACATCGCTGACATCGCTGTCTTGGGTAGAGCCGTAACGCAGCGCCCAGGGCCCCGGTGCGTTCCAATGGATCCCGGAGCCCTCTATCAAGGACCTAGGCAGGCCACCGGGCAGGTTTTAGTGGGTGCACTACATATATCAGCTGCGAAGCAACGTATTCGGGCATCTTAAGAAGATCCCCCTTGGAAAAAAGACCTCTATATTAATCATATAGAGGCCTTTCTTTGAATAGTTTTTTACAGTCAAGAGGCGAGACGAGCAAGACGTTCGCCTGGTGGTAAGCGTCACGCCTGCCACTAACAGTAGCAGTGCTAGAATTGTGAACTTGCGAACACAATCCTGCGCCGCACTGCACTGCGCTCGTCACCCTGAGATATTAGATGTTAAATCTCTTCATACCCAGTAATTTCTCTGATAACATTGCCCTTCAAACCTGAACACAGTAACGCTTGCACACTACTGCTTGGCGGTTGAATATCTGGCAAAGGTGTGAGTGATATTGTAGATTGTGAAGGTGTAAGATTCCCCAGGCGGACTCTGCAGTAGAGTCCTATACCACTACAGAAAAAGCACTTATACAAAGTGTATTTAGCACGATCTTCCGATTTCCGCTACGTATCAAAACCCAATAATTATATTCAAAAGGCTTGCTACGTATTACGTTTGCCGATTCGTGCTCTCCACTTTAAAACAAGTCTATATACCTCAATGTAACTTTCTTTTCATCACACTTGCTCGTAAAGTGGATCTTATTGCATCGGTTTTAGGCTCATAATCCAAGCTATTACACACGCGTGCTTTTTACTTTACATTACGGCACTTGTACTATAATAGGTATAACCCGGTAAAGTCAAGTTTGTACGTGACTGCAATTAGACGTATGTATACGAAGGACTCTTAATATAGCCGGGTACTTACAGTTTTTTTGTAATACCAACAAAGAGTTCTTATGCCGCTGAAGTAAATGTCAACCTGCGCGCGCATTGCTGGTTTGGGCGCCATTCTCCGCAAATGTTTGTTGATGTTTTCGCTGTGTGGTTGATTATTATCAAAAAAAAATTGTTTTTTCCTCGCAAGTGTGACGAAAACAGTCGTATGGAACTCTTGTGCTATTAGTCATTACGCTCTCGGCTTCCTTATCGCGCTCGCCTGCGGCTCGCGCGCATAATACCGCCTCTAGTGTAATGACCAACATAGCACACTCGTATCATAATGTACTATTATTTAACAAACTTTTATTAAACGGTTTTATTTAGCGTGCCCTGTTTGTTGTTTTTTGGGTAAATTAGTAATTAAAATGTTACCCCCTTCCTGTTGACAGAATGA
Source organism: Erannis defoliaria (assembly GCA_905404285.2). Classification (NCBI taxonomy): domain Eukaryota; kingdom Metazoa; phylum Arthropoda; class Insecta; order Lepidoptera; family Geometridae; genus Erannis; species Erannis defoliaria. Next base: position 707,941 of record FR990093.1, on the reverse strand, counting down.
TCAGGGCCCTGTTTTATAAAGCTACAAGTCTTGTAATTGTAGTGAAAACCTGGCAACACCGCAAAAAAATTGAGTACGGCGTTTTCTAAAGCTACAAGACAACCAGTGTACAAATTAAAAGTACAAGCACTTGAATATAAGTTAAAGACCAACCATCTACCTGTAACTGGTAACTTGTAGTTACTGGTACTAAAAGCTAGTACAATTGTAAGCTTGTACTTGTAGCTTTATAAAACAGGGCCCTGATATTTGGTATACACCTTTACTTCTGATGAGAAACCGCTTAATTTAAAAATTAAACTAAGTTTTACTATTTTATTAAACGGTTTTATTTCGTTTGTCCTGTTTGTTGTTAATGTTTTTTGATCAAATTTAATAAGAGATAATTGATAATTATAAAAATAAGAGATTTTACATTAATATAATATTGAAAGTGCGAGCGAGAGAACTGCAAAATTAACGTTTTGTTATAGAACTCACCTTTAGATTGTATTTTCTTGTAGATGGAACCGTTGGGAGTGCAAATGGAAATGTAGCTGACGGCTTGATTCACTGTCAATACACAAAAAAATGTTAGTTCAGAATTGGTGTCGGAATTAGCGAGACTTTATTGATATAAAGGAAACCCTGTGAGTGGGAAAGCGCTTCGCTTCTATGGAACCCACAGTGCGTTTTTATGTGCTAGGTGGCATCTTAGATGCCAATTAGGGTTGCCACCCGTACTTTATAATAAAGTATTGTACTCTATTTTGGCCAAACGTACTTTATACTTTATGAGGGCAGTAAAGTACGTGAAAATACTTTATATTTACTTGGGAGGTTTTTTATATGGACTTCTATTTATTACGTGTAACGGAGCAGACTGCTTTTAAAATTTAGGGATTTAAAATAAAGATTCCGTTAATATATTTAAGAGTAACAAATATTTGTTGGATGTTGCTAGAAGCAACAAAAAATATGTATGGAAGAGAAATAGTCTGGTAAATAAATAGTACTTACTTACTAATGACAATCTCATACATTTTGTTGTTTTTTGTTTTGTTTTTGAAGAGAACATTATAAAGACTCGGGTTACCAGGAAGAATCTGCTTACACTGGTTTGTACAGCAATCCTTTGCCTTGCTAATTAAAGCTCTGTCCAACATAAAATGTAAACAACTATCTAACCTGCAAATCTATTTTCAGGCCGTCAACAGCTGCATAGATTCTTAAAACAAGGCACAGTACCCAATATTTTTCCTTAGACTAGATTATCGACAACGCCCTCATCAAAAGCAGATAGATATTATATGCAAAGATTAACAAGAAAACTTGATTTTGACACATCCTGACCGCCGCTGACGCCATCTGCGAAACGTTTTGCCTGTCCAAACTAGGTATAAAGAGAAAGAAGAAAAATTGCCAAATATCTCCATTTTTAAACCGACTTCAAAAAAGGAGGTTCTCAATTCGACTGTATGTTTTTTTTTGTATGTATGTTACGCGATTACTCCGCCTATTATGAACTGATTTTGATGATTATTTTTTATTTCGTAGGTAATACTTCAAAGGTGGTCCCATATACATTTTATCGAAATCGGTTCAGTAGTTTGGTTTTTAAATCAAAATTACTAGAAAATATGAAGATGTCATCCAAGTATTTGAAGTAGAAGACAGTTGTGTTTTTTTAAAAAACCGTTTTGTACTTATCTTAAAAAAACCGACTTCAAACGAACAAAGGACCAACTAGAGAGTATTATGCCCATACTAACAAAAAAATATTTTAGTAAAAATCGGTCCACAATTGACGGAGAAATCGGAGAACTTAAACAAAAACATACATACAGTCGAACATAAGAACCTCTTCCTTTTTTTTTTTTTTTTTTTCCTTCCTTTTTTTTATGAAGCCGGTTAAAAATTCGACAGAACCTCCGTCAGTACATTACATAAAATAAAATGTCTCGCCAACCATTTGGTTCAGTGTGTTTGAAAAAAATATATTAATGTGTAAAAAAATCTTAAATTAAAGTGATGTTTAATACTTACTATTTCTATACACGTCTCCAACTGAAAAAAAGTTTGAAAATATATAAAACTGACTGTTTATATCGCTTATAAAATAAATTCGTCATGTGCGACCCCGACTCGCGCACCGGGGGTTCTGTTAAAACCGAAACCACTGAAAATTACTGTAACGAAAATTCAGTTTGAAGGATAAAATATTACTTTGTAGTCGAATAATGTTCGCCCATAATGTTGATACTCGTATATCTCACGTTCGCCTGTCTAACTGCAAATGTAAGTTTAAAAGCAAAAAAAAAAACTGGTCAATAAATTTTCTCATTTTTTCTTTGCTATTTTTTTATTATTATCAAATTTCATGCATGCATTTCATTCTAGGTCAATGGGAAGTACTGATCTTATGAATTTAGATTTATTTGCAAGTATAAAAATTTGGGCTGAAATGGTGGGTATTTTGGCTGTATTTATTATTGCGTTGAGTTAGAGCTTATTTTTAACACTTTTAAGGGACCGTCGACTTTCATATTAGATATTAATTACAACCTCCACGCATTTCAGAGAAAAGGTGTCCTGACAGATAGACAGACGGACAACAAAGCGATTCTATTAGGGTTCCTATTTTTTTTAAGGTACGAAACCCTAAAAATATGAAAATACAAGTTGAACTTGGTAAAATTACTTACGTTTTTGTCCTTTACTCCATTCGTTGAAAAGACTTTGGATCAGTCTCACAACTGAAACAAATAATATTTGGTATTTAAATAAAAGTTTTTCAAAATATACAGGTTGTTTCATACAAGTCTAACAATATTAAAGTTGAATGTTGATCCTCCCATAAACATGAACAACTATTAGCACTACCTAAACAAGTTTGCAGTCTTCTTTCAAAAAGGTCAGTAACGTGATCTGTCTTTAATTACTACTTATGGGTGCAATTTTACGTATTTAGTATGTACTTAGACTATTAGAAAAGCTGATTACTATGGCAAACAAGCAACTGGCCACGATAGTACAAAACCACCAGGTGGGCAAAGTTGGAACTACAGTCGCAGCAGCCGAATGCCAACGAAATTGTAATTTTACAGCATTGGCATTTTACGATTTTGTCATTTTAAAACCTTGTCATTGTACAACTTTGTCATTTTACTACCTTATCATTTTACAACCTTGTTATTTTACAACTTTGTCATTTAACAACCTTGCCATTTTACAATCTTGTAATAGTACGTGAGACGGACAGATACCAAACTCTCCACTAGCGACGCTTTCAACTGAACAGATAAAATGGTGGTGTAAGTTGTTACCTCCCCCGACGGACACCTAAAATACCCGGAGCATTGAAACTGCGTTGCCTATCTTTGAAAACTCCCCTAGTCTATAAAGCCAAACCCCTAGAAGGAAATACAACTTTAACTTACTTCTATAGAACCCAATGTATCCTTCATCCAGGTTTCTTGCCCTTTTTCCTGTGGATTATAAGAAAAAATGTATTTGCTGAAACACAATTAACTTTGGATACAAAAGATGTGTATTAACAAATTTAACAATAATACTTATTAGGTGATTAGTTGATCCAAATCAGAGTGTGTACGGCCCCACACTACGCTCATGACCCTATTGTTCAACCTTTATGGCGACTTTGTTGATACTAAAATAGCCAAACAGAGGTATCTTTTAGGAGTATCTTTGCATAAATAACCTTAAATCACAAAAATTAAAAATATGTTTATGTGTTTGTTTATGTTTGTTATGTTTGTGATTGTTTGTTGTGTTTGTTGTTTGTGTTTTGTTTTGTTGTTTGTGTTTGTCATTTATGTGTTGAGATATGTTTAAAAAGAAATACCTAATTAATTATTAGGGTTTGTGGGTGTGTGGGGTGGGTGTGTCAGTGTGCTTACGTCGCCCCCCGCAAAAGGGGTTTGTAGGCAGATTAGGTGCTTATCGCTATTTGCATCCCTAATATACCTATATGTTCGAAGCAGCAGCGCTCTCAAATCTTGAAACACTTCTATTTCTGCCCATACTATATGCTACATATATTCAATAATAAAAAAGTATTTTTTTAAATATTCAATCAAGTGACGAGACTATCAAGACGTTCGCCTGGTGGTAAGCATTCACGCCTGCCACTAACAGGAGTAGTGCTAGAATTGTGAACTGCGAACACAATCCTGCGCCGCACTGCACTGCGCTCGTCACCCTGAGATATTTCATACCCAGTAATTTCTTTGGTCACATTGCCCTTCAAGCCGGAACACAGTAACGCTTGCACACTACTGCTTAGCGGTTGAATAACTGGCAAAGGTGCGGTATACTAAAAAGAGTTAATCTATCTATCTATACTTCCCCAGGCGGACTCTGCAGTAGAGTCCTACCACTACAGAAAATGTACTTTTTCCTTTAATATCCGGTCACACGGCCCCGTTTTCCGTGTTCTATAACTTTTGTGTCTACTGAATCCATTTACTTACCGCATTCAGCTATATTCTTTGCGAATTTTCTGTGTTTTTTGCTGAATATGTAGCTGCCGTCGCCTTAAAAGAAAAGAAAAACACTTGTGTTATACGAGTAAGTACACAATAGGCTAGATGACTGGTTTTTTTTATTGTCCTCTTAAAATGTGGCCCATAAATATAGCTAATTAATGAAAAAAACATGAAAATCTGATCAAAAATAAGCAACTTATAAGCATTTTAATATCATGCTAGACAGAGAGGCGAAACAACATATCTTGACGTCACTTCTCTGTATATAAATATATAAATTCTATTCTGACAAGTAAGGCGTGACGTCATTTTTTGTTTTGTGGGAAAGGGACAGAGTTGTCTCTAACAAAAACTTTAAACGCTCATATATCAGAACATTAATAACCGATTTAAATATTTTTTTCAATAAACATACTATATTTACTTTAATTTTTCATCAAAGCTATTGGTTTTAACGATATCAACTCAGTCATCTACCCTATTATAGGATGTTGATTTGAACGAGGGACATAATATTTTTTCTAGTACAAATTACTCATCATTACAAACAAGTTTTACTATGTGACCGCCTCTGAAATTGACATTCGACTGCCAGTTACTGATGGTAGTATGTCTAGATGTCTGCCTTCGGAGCTGTAGGGCGTGGGTTCGACCCCACACAGAACAAAAAATTATGTGACGAACATAGTACAAAAACAACTAAGTATTCTATCAGCTATCTGGTTTCCTTACTACTCCGTACTCACCGAAAAACGCCAATCCAGAATTCTGAAAAATTAAATTGTAGACAATTAGGTAAGCTATATATTTTACTAGCTACGCTCCGCGCCTTTACACGCGATTGCCTATGTTATTCCAAGGTGTAAGCTACCTTTATACCAAATTTAATCCAAATCTCTTCAGCCGTTTCAGCGTGAAGGAGTAACAGACATTCACACACACGCACATATCCACCAGACCAGACTGCCTCAGTTGTCCCAGTTGCAATTGAATTTCTTCTCCTGGCGTATGCAGGATTTCACGATGTATCCCTTCACCGAAAATCTAGTAGTATAAAAAACCATACAAAAACACCAAAGAGCTCATGCGACCGGCCCAAGATTTGAACCTGCGACCTCAGGATTTCTAGTTGACATTGAGAGTTTATCTATTATTATGCTTCTACGGTTTAGTTAGGCCGTTTGTTTGTAGGACTCTACAGCAGAGTCCACCTGGGGAAGTACCGCACCTTTGCCAGTTATTCTTCCGCCAAGCAGTAGTGTGCAAGCATTACTGTGTTCCGGTATAAAGGGCAATGTTACCAGATAAATTACTGAGTATGAAGTGATTTAACATCTAATATCTCAGGCTGACGAGCACAGTGCAGTGCGGCGCAGGATTGTGTTCGCAAGTTCACAGTTCTGGAACTGCTACTGTTAGTGGCGTGTGACGGTTACCACCAGTAGAACGCCTTGCTCGTCTCGGCACTTGATAGTATAAAAAAAACTCTGCAATAGAGTCCTACCACAACAACTGAATAACTGGCAAAGGTGCGCTACTTCCCCAGGCGGACTCTGCAGTAGAGTCCTACCACTACAGTTGAATAACTGACAAAGGTGTGGTACTTCCCCAGGCGGACTCTGCAGTAGAGTCCTACCACTACAGTTGAATAACTGGCAAAGGTGTGGTACTTCCCCAGGCGGACTCTGCAGTAGAGTCCTACCACTACAGTTGAATAACTGGCAAAGGTGTGGTACTTCCCCAGGCGGACTCTGCAGTAGAGTCCTACCACTACAGTTGAATAACTGGCAAAGGTGTGGTACTTCCCCAGGCGGACTCTGCAGTAGAGTCCTACCAGTACAGTTGAATAACTGGCAAAGGTGTGGTACTTCCCCAGGCGGACTCTGCAGTAGAGTCCTACCACTACAGTTGAATAACTGGCAAAGGTGTGGTACTTCCCCAGGCGGACTCTGCAGTAGAGTCCTACCACTACAGTTGAATAACTGACAAAGGTGTGGTACTTCCCCAGGCGGACTCTGCAGTAGAGTCCTACCACTACAGTTGAATAACTGGCAAAGGTGTGGTACTTCCCCAAGCGGACTCTGCAGTAGAGTCCTACCACTACAGTTGAATAACTGGCAAAGCTGTGGTACTTCCCCAGGCGGACTCTGCAGTAGAGTCCTACCACTACAGTTGAATAACTGGCAAAGGTGTGGTACTTCCCCAGGCGGACTCTGCAGTAGAGTCCTACCACTACAGTTGAATAACTGGCAAAGGTGTGGTACTTCCCCAGGCGGACTCTGCAGTAGAGTCCTACCACTACAGTTGAATAACTGGCAAAGGTGTGGTACTTCCCCAGGCGGACTCTGCAGTAGAGTCCTACCACTACAGTTGAATAACTGGCAAAGGTGTGGTACTTCCCCAGGCGGACTCTGCAGTAGAGTCCTACCACCACAGCTGAATAACTGGCAAAGTTGCGTAACTTCCCCAGGCGGTCTACAATAGAGTCTTACCACTACAAACAAGCTTACAACCAACCAACTGTTTACCTTATTCAGTCTGAAGGTGCGGCGACCAGTGGTGAGGGCTCCGTTAAAACTATGTCTGCTCCCGCCCTTCAAGTCCTCTTTCATCTGCTTGTAGTACACGTCAAGGTTGATTTCCAACTTCTCTGCTACCTTCGATGCGTAGCTATAGTATCCTGCGACACACAACAAACTGCTTACCCGACTACGCAAAGGGTTACATTACTATGATTTATTAATGAGATGTATCCATACACCAATATTTTTCATCGACATCTAATACTTTAACTTAAAGTGTTTAAGGTCCAGATTGCACGCCATTACCTTGCTCGCAAATACATTTTTTAAAGATATAAAAATCTTTAAAAAAATATATATGAGTGAAATTACTGACAATATTACGAATATTATTATTGTCGAGGGAATGAGACAATTTATGAAGTACTAATTTAATGACAACATTTATTAAACTGCCGAACGGTTGCTTCTGTTGTACTTGTGAAACAAATTTTAAAGGTCAATTCGAAAATCCATCATGCCTTGACTCGAGCCGAAAGATTATTTGTACAGGGTGTGTCACAATGGGCCTACTATTTTGAGAGCGAACGAGACGCAAACAAAACGGTGTGGTAGGGTAGCGCTCGGCGCGGAAAGCTGCATGCAGACTGCGCGTTCCTGTGTTACGCGTAGTCGGTTACGCGTGTCCTGGAACGCCATGTTCATACTTGCAGCTACGCGTACACTCACGGGGAACGCGTGCCGCGCGAGCTAGCCCGCGCGCGAGCCGCCTCAGTCGGTTTTTGGTCACGCGACAAAGGGGCCGCGCCCGCCCGGGTACGCTATGTTTGGACGGCAAAATGTACTAAACACGCGTGTTCATCGAGTTTCAATAATGAAAATAGTCATGAAGGGTGATTGGCGGGGTTCGCGTAGCGCTATGGATCGATTGACCTCGCGTTCAGGTTCGCAGGGGTCCGTACAGGAGTTGTACGCGTATCCAATGTACGCGTGGACAGCGTATTCCGACTACGCATAACACAGGAACGCGTTGTTCGTACGTAGCTTAAGTATAACGTGATATCCGTCGATGCACTGCGGCGTGGCACGTCACTAATGTGTTAACATTAGTGACGTGCCTTGCAAGCATTTTGCGTTGTTATGCGGCCCGCTCTGCCCCGCTACGGCCCGCTCGTGCCGTCGCGCTCGTGCTGAGCTCGTGCCTTAAGAGAGTGAAGTGAACGTGCTAACCTGACCCTATCTAGTAAGGAAAGAGCAGGAAGATGTTGACACTTACCATTGGCTACAATGTATCCCACTGCAAATAATTATAAACATTAAAAACATTTCAAAAGGAACTATTGTAAAACATTTCAAAAGAACTATGGTAAAACATTTCAAAAGGGCCTATTGTAAAACATTTCAAAAGGACCTATTGTAAAATATTTCAAAAGAACCTATTGTAAAATATTTCAAAAGGACCTATTGTAAAACATTTCAAAAGAACTATTGTAATAGTAGAAAAAATATATTTATAATATATATTTGGCCAGCAGCCAAAGTCAGCATAACGGGGAAACGGTAGTGCGACGATTGTTTATTAGTTGGCGTGACCGGATCACATTAAAGGGCGTGGGTTCAAATCCCAAAGATAGCCTTGACTGTCGGTGAAGAAAAACATCGTAAGGTGACGCGTACGTCCGGAAAAAAAACAATGGCGTACCTATGTGAATCCTGCAACCCGGAACTGGGCCAGAGTGGTGGCCCTTCGAGGTTAGGCCCGGCCTAGCGCACTCCGCACTTGTGGTATGAAGCTACAAATATCTAGCGGGCCCGTCTAGACGGGCCAATAGGCTAGATGACTGGTTTTTTTTATTGTCCTATTCAAATGTGGCCCATAAATATAGCTGATTAATGAAAAGAAAATTTAAATCTGATCAAAAATAAGCAACTTATAAGCATTTTAATATCATGCTAGACAGAGGCGAAACAGCAAATCGTGACGTCACTTGTCAGGACGCCATATAAATTCTATTCTGACAAGTAAGGCGTGACGTCATTTTTTGTTTTGTGGGAAAGGGACAGAGTTGTCTCTAACAAAAATTTTAAGCGCTCATATATCAGAACATTATTAACCGATTTAAATAATGTTTTCAATTACCATACTATATTTACTTAAATTCTTCATCAAAGCTATTGGTTTCAACGATTTAAACATCAGTCATCTAGCCTATTCATTAGGAAGAGATAAGAGTTGCGCGCTAGACAGAGAGGCAACTTCTAGGTCTTCGCACATCCTGAATTGCACTTTATTGTCGTAACAAGAGTCGCTACTTATTTAAATGATTTTGCGGAGCGAATCTTCTGTACTTGTACTATTATGTATTCTGTGGTTAGGCCTAAGTTCATCATTGGAATATGAAATAGGCTGATGTTATGCAAAGACGAAGTAAAAGAACAAAAAGCTAAAAGAACACAAGCAGTCTTCAACAAAACACTTACTCTGTGGGTTGTAGCTGTAGACTATTACTGTGATAATAGTGCCCGCTGTAAGAAAAAAGTGGGTTTTATTAATTCAACAGCAAAACTTACTTTAAAAACAACCAGACGTTCGAGATAAAGACAACCTCTTACGGTGGAAATACCATTTAAACCACACAAAATCGAAAGGTCTACTTCTTAGGTAGAACGGCTGTCAACTTAGTTTAAAGTCGGTCTTAAATAGCGAACGTGTATCGTACGAGTACAATTACCGAAAGTACTGTGATATGGCGGACATGTACATTTATTGTAAATAGCCCATATCAATGTGAAGAACATAGATAGATGTTTGTTCTAATTCTGGGTGTATATAATATAAATATGTATTTAAAAAAATATGTCTATAAGTATTCTATCAGCTATCTGGTGTCCATAATACAAGCTTTGCTTAGTATGGGGCTAGAAGGCGCTGTGTGTAATGTCCGCCGATATTAATTTATTTGTTTACTTATTTCTTTCTTTGATTGTTAAACGAATATTTGTTACAAAATAAAATTAAACTTACTTGACGACCAAAATTCGATCAAATCATCACGTGTCCATTGGCTGGAATCCTCTGAAAATCACAAGAAACAAATTAAATAAAAAAAAACAATAAAAGTGAAGGTAGAACATAATCTTTTATTTTTGGTTAGTTGCAGTTGGTGACACAGGAAAAACAGCTGCGACCTACTCAACGTGCCCCATGCGGACCACGGGACCCAGGATGAAGCTCAGTTTTGTTTTTATTTTTTTCATTATAAATGTTGTAATGCCACCCAACCGATCCGGTCACCCAATTCACCCATCCGAAGATTGACCGGATCGTACGTTGCGTGATCTTTATGAAACCTAGTCCACCTACGCCTCAAGTGGTACAACTACTAGAGCAAATACTGCGTTTATGCTTGATAGCGACAGTGCTTGAAATGGTGGCTTTTCAAAACAATGCTGCCAGCTAAAAACCGTAGCGTAGATGGGATTATCAAATGTCATTGAATAATGATTTTGAATCACAGTAAAATAAAATTCGTTTTTATTTTTCAGTGTTATAAATTATTAAGTATTGTCGTACGTAGGCATTGCCTGTTTTGTATGGAGTATTTGTGTGATGTGATGTTTGTCTTGTGCATGACGTCACCTGCCGGGCCCAACGGAAGACCAGCGCAGGTTGTTCACAACAGGCATCGTGCTGAGTTGGGGCCGGTTTGTGGCAAAAGACAAAACAATTTATTTATTTTTAACTTTTCTGTGTTCAATGTAATTTTGATTTGAGCCACATCAAATTAAATAATTTTTTATTTGCATTTGTTTATATTTTTTGCCACAATTAAACGATTGTCTATTTTCTATTATTGTCTACATCTACGCCGCAAGTGCTACGACTACGCCGCAAGTGCTACGAGTACAAGACGAATGCTACAGTGATTCTACGAGTACTATAGCTATGCCACGATTGCTATAATATTATCTGCACAACGAGTGCTAGAGCAACACCACAATTGTGGCAATTGTGGTAACGCCGGACCCGGTAACGGAGTAACGCCTCGCAACAGCTGCAACAGATATACGCCACGTTTGCTACTACAGCTACGCTACGAGAGCTGAGCTATGCCGCAATTGCTACAATTTTTCGACAATAGACTAGATCACTGGTATTTTTTTATTGTCCTATTAAAATGTGGCAAATCGTGACGTCACTTCTCTGTACGCCATATAAATTATAATCTGACAAGTAAGGTGTGACGTCATTTTTTGTTTTGTGGGAAAGGGACAGAGTTGTCTCTAACAAAAACTTTAAACGCTCATATATCAGAACCTTATTAATCGATTTAAAATATTTTTTCAATAAACATATTATATTTAATTAAATTCTTCATCAAAGCTATTGGTTTCAACGATATAAACATCAGTCATCTACCCTATTGCTACAGCTATGCCTAGAGTGCTATAGATATGCTGCGATTGCTACAGCTACCACTACTATATTTTAACATGTAACTTTGGTGTTATCTATAAACTATTGTATTGTGTAGCATAGCTCCGCAATGATTGCAACAGTAATGTTGCAATAGCTAAACCTGTGCTATGATTGCTACAACTAAGCCACGACTGCTACAGCTACGACACGAGTGCTGAAACTATGCCATGATTGCTACAGATAGCTAAGTCTCGATTGCTACAGCCATACCAATACCACAACTACTACAGCTAAGTCACGAGTGCTAATGCTACGCCACGATTGCTACAGTTCCGCCACAATTGCTACAGTTGAGCCACAATTGCTACAGCTACGCCACAAGTGCTATAGAAATGCCACTATTGCTACAAGTTTGCGATGACTGCAACAGTAATGCCACAAATGCTACAGCTAAGCTACGATTGCTACAGTTTCGCTACGCATGGCGTAGCTGTAGTAGCTACGCTATGAGTGCTACAACTACGACTTGATTGCTTCTTGATTATTGTTTATCGAGGGTAAATGAAAATGTTCTATGGGTCAGCTGATATTTTTTTGCAGTCATTTGGGGATGGCTCCGTATAGTTCATAAAGATGAGTACAATGACCTCATTTTGGCTTAGCAATACCATAACACATAACTCTGTCACACAGCGTTTGTAAAACGGTAGAAATAAAAATGTTATATGCGTGTTTAGTAAATTCGTATATGCTGAGTGGTAGTCCTAGTGTCAGAGTAATGTGCCGTTTGATAGCCTCTGACATGACATGACGGCTGTTATACAGAAATGGGAGATTTCTGACAGGCGATTTAAAAGAAAAAGAAGCTGATTGTAGATGGCGCTGATTTTGCGCTGACCGGACGTGACTGTCATTGTCAAGTTTTTTAATGCCACAGATCAAACATATTATGCTGTTTTGGCTGTCACGTATTTTTCAGCGGCATCTATCGAGTTGAAGAGAACTACTTTTTTTAATTTCCTGTCCGAAACCTCCCATTAGGAACAAAAAACTAGGACCGAGAGAGTAGGAGAAAGGAAAGCTGCTGTGCTGTACCCTATAAGTACCTATAAGGGTTATCCTGGGGTAAGGGCACGAAATTAATGGTGAAATTAAGTCAAGGTATGTAAAAATAATAACTTACTGCTCAGATTTTGTGACATTTTGGAACAAATTTGATAAACAACCCGAAGAGAACCTGAAAACAAAAAAAAAAAATTTAAAAATGGCATCACAGTAAACATTTTCCCCATTTGGGGGAATAATCAAAATTCGCTGACAACAAAACAATTCTATGAAACTGTATACCAAGTTTCGTCAAGATTAGTTGAAAAAACGTGTACCGACATCCATACATACATTCATCTGGACAGATGAAAGCAAATTTTGCCATTCGTTGCAGAGACTTTCGGATCTTGGAGTCGGCAGCTCTCTTTCTTAGATATAATCAAAGGCGCAGATCGATCGTCAATCCGGGGATAATGAACTGTTACTTGATATGTTCTTGGGATTTTAATCGATCAAGAGATTCTATCGTGGATTGATCCGACTTCCCGATCGAAGATTGACTGCTAGGACCGGTCCACCCCACTCTGCCTGGTGACTCTTTTGCCAAACGCCATTCGAGTTTTGTGATCGTCGAGCCAATAACCTTAATGCAACGTCGGATGTCGATATCATATTTTATTTTTTTACTATCAAGTGACGAGACGAGGCAGGACTCACGCCTGCCACTAACAGTAGCAGTGCCAGAATTGTGAACACATTCCTGCGCCGCACTGCACTGCGCTCGTCACCCTGAGATATTAGATGTAAAATCTCTTCATAACCAGTAATTTCTCTGGTAACATTGCCCTTTATACCGGAACACAGTAATGCTTACACACTACTGCTTGGCGGTTGAATAACTAACAAAGGTGTGGTACTTCCCCAGGCGGACTCTGATGTAGAGTCCTACCACTACAGTTGAATAACTGGCAAAGGTGTAGTACTTCCCCAGGCAGACTCTGCAGTAGAGTCCTACCACTACAGTTGAATAACTGGCAAAGGTGTGGTACTTCCCCAGGCGGACGCTGCAGCAGAGTCCTACCACTACAGTTGAATAACTGGCAAAGGTGTGGTACTTCCCCAGTCGGACTCTGCAGTATCCTACCACTACATTTGAATAACTGGCAAAGGTGTGGTACTTCCTCAAGCGGATGCTGCAGTAGAGTCCTCCCACTACAAAATCAGAACAGGTCCACTGCTGTACGAAGGTCTTCCCCTTAATATTGGTTACAATCATCCCTACGCTTGGCAGGCGGCTTGGGGGTTGCAGGATGCTCACCACCGTTAAACTAACAGGACGCTACTGCCTTCCTAATTCCTTCGGTGGTTCTGGACGAACTTACCAGATTCAAATTGGCTGGCATCCTGGAAGTACTGGCTGAATTCTTCTTTGAACGATACAGAACCGCTGAGGTAGAACTTCTGCAAGTTTTCGAAGGTGTAGGAATCCTTGTACTCTTGCCAGTCCCACTCTGCGCCGTAGTCGGAAGAGCACAGTTGGGAGCGAGGCCAGCCTGGGAACATGATTTTCAGATCAAGACTGAAACCAGAGACCGTGTTTACGCAGGAAGACGGTGATTGCGTGTCAGTACAGTTCTAATTCAACCCTCTTCGTTGAAGCATGATGCTATTTGAGGAATAAATATGCAATTGTGGTTAATTTGGGCGGGGCAAGGCTGCAATTTCGTGACTGCGTCCTGCTGGTAATGCCATGACTCGATGTCAAAGGATCTAATGTTAATGTTTTGCTCTGTTTAGCATACAATTCAGAGGCCAAGACTAGGTAGTTATTATCGCTCATTTTTGATAGCCAATTATATTACCGGGTTATAATAATAATAATAATAATCAAAGGCAGGGGCTAGGGTAGTATTTAAAAAAAAAATATAGTCGAATTGAGAACCTCCTTTTTTGAATTCGGTTGAAAACAAATATGCCATGTTTAGATTAAAAATAAAAGGTAAATAAAAAGGTAATAAAAGGGCTTAAGTATCCACGTGACCGAAATGCTGGCCTTTATTTGGGCCAGAAAATTAGCCTCGCAATCCAGCGGGGCAACGTGTCCGTTTAAACTTTCTATAGGTAATTTGCTACCTATAAATACTTAAACGGTCTCGAATATCGTTTTTTTTTTGTTTAGTTTTAATTAGGTAGTTTAACTGTTAATATAATGTGAATATAATAACGGTATAGTAAAATAAAAAGTTCAATTATCACATTTCGAATAATTAGTACTACAGTTATATAATTTGAAATAAAAAAATGCCGTAGATAGGCAATGGTTGTATTTTAGTTTTCCGAACTATTTTGTGTTGCTTTTCGAGTAAAATGTCTTACCTGAACCCTGGATATGCGGCGTTAGGTTATGGCCTTCGGCACACAATGCATACCTCATCGGGAAAATCATCACTGCAAAAAAAGTTAGTTATTAGGAAACGGTAAAAATCAACACTGTAAAATATAGTGTTTGCCACGAAAGCTAAGCTAAAAATATTTTTTTGTAGATGAATATAATCGCAGTGTGGATCCACTAGGTGATGCATGATCGATGCGGCCATAGTCAACTGTCAATCTCGTACATTATGTTGTATTTTTTTCTAGAATTTAATGGCTATACTCTTATTAGCCTCGGATTACCAGTGAGACTCTGCATATACTGGTTTGTACAGCAATCCTTTGCCTTGCTAATTAAAGCTCTGTTTAACATAAAATGTAAACAACTATCTAACCTACAAATCTATTTTCAGGCCGTCAACAGCTGCATAGATTCTTAAAACAAGGCACAGTGCCCAGTATTTTTCCTTGGACTAGATTATAGACAACGCCCTCATCAAGATATAAGCAACGATTAACAAAAAAACTTGATTTTGCCACATCCGGACCGCCGCGTGTGACATTTGCGAAAAGTTTTGCCTGTGGAAACTCATTGAATCGCTTTCTATTAGGACGTAAAAAATTATATTTCCAATTACAACGATTGTAGCGCCATGTCTTGGCAATCTTCATTGAACCATAGATCAAGTATATACAGACTTAATGCTCTGAACTCGGGAAACCTTTTCAGTAAACTTTGGACGAGAGCTCTATCTGATTTATTGCATCTAGAGACTGGTGTAAGTCTACTCTAGCACATAAATATTTTAATCTGGACAAAATGCAGAAATACGCGTTTGTGTACTCTACATAGGTACTTAGTGAAAGAAAAGAAAATTTTAAACCACCTGGTGATTAATATTCAAGACTTACTTCTTTCGTAATAGTCGCCCACTGCAAAATAAAATATGTTTTTAATAATAATCAACTTAATAGTAGATTACTTACCTAGGGAGCAAAAGTAAAGAATATCTCAGATCTCAATAACATGAGATCTGAGGCTTCTTTACTTGCTCCCGTGGTGTTACACGATTTTACGTGCCGCTGCGGGGAGGAAGTGGTTTCTTTCGCTCTTCGGCTTAAGTAAGTAGCCACTTTAGCCCCGCAGGCACGTAAAAGAGTTTTCATCACACTTCCTCGTAAAGTGGATCTTATTGCATCGGTTTTAGGCTCATAATCCAAGCTATTACGCACGCGTGCTTTTTACTTTACATTACGGCACATGGTGCTATAATAGGTATAACCCGGTAAAGTCAAGTTTGTACGTGACTGCAATTAGACGTACGTATACGAAGCACTCTTAATATAGATACCCGGGTTACAGTTTTTTGTAATACCAACAAAGAGTTCTTATGCCGCTGAAGTAAATGTCAACCTGCGCGCGCATTACTGATTTGGGCGCCATTTTCCGCAAATGTTTGTTGACGTTTTCGCTGTGTGGTTGATTATAATAATAAAATAATTGTTTTTTCCTCGCAAGTGTGACGAAAACAGTCGTATGAAACTCTTGTGCTATGTTTCAATATACTCTCGGCTTCCTTATCGCATAATACCGCCTCTAGTGTAATGACCAACATAGCACACTTGTATCATAATGTACTATTTCAAAAGAGGCTATAATACAATATTATAAACGAAAAATACAGTACATAATAATGATTGTTTTCTTCATTATAGAGAGACATATAAAGTGAAAAGTAGATATTAAGGGTAAAACTGTAAATTATCATGAACATAATGTAACATTTCCAGAAAAAACTTGTTAACTTAATAATGATTTCCCCTTTCTACATGCACATCCACTGGCAGTACTTTATATTTACAATAATACAACAATTCAAAATAAAACTGAACTATTTCCATTACTACAGTATTGAAGCTGGCAGCATTATTTGGAAAAGTGACATTTAAATCTGTCAGTTTAGTCCGTCTAATTATGAATCCGAGTATAGGTACATACTTGCTGCTAGCCGACTCGTTTTTAGTTACTAGCTCTTTAGATACTCACTAATCGCTAATCGCCGGCAGACAGCTTGCCAAAATGTGGAGAGATGCATGTAATTGCTATTTTAACTTAATTTACTTACATCCCGGGATCCATGTGTTGAAAACTTGTTTGATTATGAATACAACTGCAACAAAAATACAAAATTATTGTAATTATAAAAAAAAACCTGGACCTGGGTATGTCCTTAAACTGCAACCAGACACACCGGAGGACGGGCAGCAGCGTCCTCTCGGTGAGCATTCTGCGATCCCCAAGCCGCCTGCCGAGCGTGGGGATTATGGCAACACCTCTCTATTGGGAGGCCTTCGTCCAGCAGTGGACGTTTTATAGCTGATGATGATAACGATAAATAAAATAAATTTATTTAAAACTATTAATACACGATTTAATTATCGTAACTTATATTATCATTTCGAAAATACGTCTGTGCCTAATAATTCTTGTGTTGTAAGTGATTTTTGAAACTACAATAATAGGTGCGTTCGGATAGCCCCTTGGTAGCAAAAATAACTGTTACAAATGCCAATAATGATCACATGTAGCGTTCGTTTTGGGAATGTGTGTGCAATAGTTGCATTATTATCTGTTTTCGCTCACCGTTCGGATAGGTCAAACACAGCTAAACATGCCATCGCAATCTGCCACTTTTGACCCACCTCGCGACATGGGATCGTTGTGATCGTTTTTTGACATTAAGATTTTGACGTTTGGTTTTCGAGGTGTTTTGGAGTTTTGTTTGTCAAGTGCTGTCCCTGTGACATTTGTTTGATATCACCGCTAGACCCTAGTGACTGTACCGTGACTATACCGTTCGTTTTGGGTGGGGACAAAAACGACAAACATGGCAATATTCTCAAACCGAACGCTTTACGTCAACGCCAATTTTGAATTTAATATAATGAACCCAATCACAACGGCACTACTATCTACAAACTAAATAATATACCTACTAATTACTTATATCCGATAGAATCCGAAACGAGGATATTCGCCAAAGAACCAAAGTTACCGACATAGCTCGCAAAGTTTGCAAGTTGAAGTGGCTGTGGGCAGGCCACATCGCTCGAAGAACTGACAACCGATGGGGAAGACAGGTTCTTGAGTGGCGACCGCGAACCGGAAGACGCAGAGTAGGAAGGCCTCCCACTAGGTGGACCGACGACATTGTAAAAGTCGCAGGCAACCGGTGGATGCAAATGGCAGGTTGTCTTACAGTGTGGCGGTCTAAAGGCCTTCGTTCACCAATGGACGTCTCCGGGCTGATGATGACCACTGACCTCTATTAAACAAGTACGCTGGACTTCATATTGTCGATAGCAAAGTCATTTGATTTTCGCCATTTTGTCGCGGATAGCCAACGGATAGCAGTGTGAGCGTCCATGGAACTAATATTTCGTAATACTATTATGCCAGATTTAGTACCGGAGATGCTCGAAAGGGCACTTCAAATCGGCACAAAAGAACTGACATTTCACAATATTTAGTACAGCCTAGTTATTATTCTGTGGTACAGCGTACTTGTAGTAAAGAGGTCAGTGATCCAGACCGATGAAAGTATAGGTACACAATCCAAATGCTCAAACCGTTACCCACTACCAGTTGGCATATACGTTTCTAGTTTTCCTATCAGTTCTTACCCTACCAACACCTTGGGACTAGATAAATGTGTAAACTCTCAAACAAATACTTACATTGGAAGAAAGCACGAAATTCTGAATCCAAGTCAGTCGCCGGTTCCCCTGAAACATAATAAATTGGTATATATTTTCACGCGGCCGTGCATGACCTGTCTTTTCCACATAATATATATATATATACATACATATATCTAATAGACCGAGCGAGCGATGCGAGCGAGAAGAATTATTTTTTATCTGCGGTCGGTTCTGAAGCTAAGGGCCCTGTTTTAAAAAATCACGTGCAGTCTTAGCATTTTTTTAGTTTGCGTCTTCCCAAAAAATAAATTTGTATATTTATAAGATGTGAGAAGTGAACTAACGCTTTTGTAATCTTTCTAAAAAATATTGATAAGAAGAAAAAAATATAAAAAAAACACCACTATTTTTACACATTACAACAGTTTTAATCATGAAATTTTTATAAATTTGGACGAAAATTTACTCACTTGTAAATAATATAGTTTGTCACGAAGCTCTTAGTTTTGAAAAAATATTTATTATTATGCTTGTAATAAATTAAAAATGGGTCTGAAACCGCAAAAAAATAATCTTGACACGCACGAATCTGCGTAACTGCCATATTTTTGCTCCGCTAAATGTGGCCCTATCTCATTCAGCTTTAGAATAATGATTGATCGCAGTAAAAAATGTGCTTGAAACATGGATGTGCGGCCTTAACGTCGAACAAAATATCAAATACCAGCAGTTGTTTTGCATTCCCGCCATTTTTACAGAGGTTTCATATTATACTCATCGTTATACTATATATATATATACTATGGGGCCAATACTGAAATCGCGAAAAAAAAACAACTGTTCCATACAAAAAGTTAATCGACTTTGGGCAAAATGTATGGAACATTTGATATTTTTTTCGATTTCAATTAGTTGGCCCCATAGTAAAAGTTGTTTGTTTTGATGTAAAGAATATGCCCTTAAAAGGATGCTAATTGATTAGAACTAACCCTGTATACACAAACGTCGACTTGCCCCTAAAAGACCTCCGCGTCGCTTGGTCAATTATATAACTGTAATATACTGTAAGTGGACCTGGGTATGTCCTTAAACTGCTAGCTGACCCACCGGAGGACAGGCAGCAGCGTCCTCTTGGTTAACGGTGGTAACCATTCTGCGATCCCCAAGCCGCCTGCCAAGCGTGGGGATTATGGCAACACCCCTCTATAAAGGGGGAGGCCTTCGTCCAGCAGTGGACGTTTTATGGCTGACGACGACGATACTGTAATAATATAACTGTTTGACGTGTAACTTTGGTGTTATCAATAAACTATTTGTATTTGTAACACACAGTAGGTCCAATATGGCAGATTTAAACCTATACGTTCCTTTATCGAAAATGTGTTTTGAGCCGAATATATCGTGTCTTGAGGTTTTACTTACTGTATTGTGATAATTCTCTGAACACTGTCCCACATTTCTCGTTCTGGAATGCTACTGCCACAGTGCCTGTAAAGAAAATTAACAAAAGTTATTCGTACAGCCAGGTTGTTGGAACTCTCTGCTGGGGTGTATCGCCGAAACGTTAGCGCGGGGACGGCGAAACGTAGCAGTCAGCGGGGCATAGATGTAGCAAAAATCCGTCCAAAAATAGATAAATAGATAGATAGTTATTCTATATTTCTGGTGTGCAATAAAGTTATATTGTCTTGTATTGTATAAACTAGTGGTTGTTTTGTATTGCTGCTGCAAGGGGGTATCAAGAAGAGTATAATTTTGACACATTTTTGTTTTATTTATACGGGAATACTCACGTTTAATTAAATCGGATACTCCGACTATAGTTTCGATCACATCCGGTGACCTTTTTCAAAGAGTGAAAACAGAGCCCGACGCGCGTGCAGCTGCGTCCTGCGGGGCTATCATGTAATTGTCATAAATGTCACTTGTCACTGTCACAGCTGCACAGTATCACGGAGGGATTTCTCTCGCTATCGTTATTGAACGGATGCATTGGTTTCCTTAATTAAGTTAAGCAAATCCGTAGGTCTTTTGGCGTTTCATCCTGCCCTGCAGGGTCAAATGAGTTTTGGCAGTGACAGTGACAAGTGTCTATTTTTGACAACTCGAATCCGAATCGCGATCCCGAAAAGTTACATGATAGTCCCGCTGCTTAGCTCCTTTTTTTGCTTAGTACTGCTTCTGCTGCTTAGCTTGTGCTAAGCAGGACGCAGCTGCACGCGCGTCGGTCTCTGTTTTCACTGTTTGAAAAAGGTCACCGGATGTGATCGAAACTAAGTCGGAGTATCCGACTTAATTAAACGTGAGTATTCCCGTATAAATAAAATAAAAAAAGAGTATAGTGGTATATAATTGTTTCTCGTATAGCGTAAGGAATTTCATTCGTTCCGTTTCATTCGTCTTATGAACCACTTTTTTCATCGTTTGCTAAGGGATCTCCTAAGCCCTTCCTTATACCCATACTAGGGATCCGGCGCCTTCGTCCGCGTACGGAAGAAATTCGCCCCGCTCTCCAATACTCGTATCTTCCATACCGCTGGGTTATACTAATTATTTTCCTCCCCATATTCACCATTTTTTTATTCATCCCGCTTAAAGATTTTACCCCCCCCCCCCAACATCAACAAATTTTTCCCTCTTTCCCCCCCTTAGGGGTCGAATTTCGAAAAATCCTTTCTTAGTACACCCCTACGCATCAAGACGAATACACCCTCCAAATTTCAAGTACGACCAGCGGTTTAGGCTGTGCGTTGTCTGTCAGTCAATATGTCTTAGAGATTCTTATAGTATTAGATAGCTCATATAGCTTGTGGTGGTGATGACGTGTTTCAAAGTTTCTGAGTTGACCTTTAAAATTAGTTTCACGAGTACAAGAGAACAAAGTCTACTGCTCGGCAGTTTAATAAATGTTTTCATTAGAGTAGTACTTACTAAATCGTCTCATTCCTCCAGTTATTTGAGTTACTGATGACTGTAAACAAAAAAAAACACTTTTAATTATTTAAGTTCCAGGATATTGCGCGCCGCTATCTCACTCTTGCATTCAAAAATTTGAAGATATAAATAACTGATTAGAGGCATAATCGCAATCGGTGAAATTGCTGAGTATAACATTAATTTACTATATGTAGAGTCCTGAGTGAAGCGAGGGGTTCAAGCCATCCGAGACGAAGACATGCTTTATCCTACAGGTGAATAGGTATGAAAAGTAGAGTACTTTTCATATCATCTGCCAGCGACAGTGATAAAATGAATGGGCGGGAAATAAGCGTGTGGATTTTGAACACTACTGTTGAGCGCCATCTCTCCTCTCGCGTCAGTCATACTCAGTATTTGCGACATGCGAGCCGTACGATACGACAATACAAACTTCTAATACATGTACATGTGTTCTCTTTTTGTCATGCAGTAATTAGATTCGCTATCTCTATTTTCCGGCAAATGTAATATGCATACTTTTAGCTAGGTATGCTTGGTTGTGTTGTCTTGTAAATTTTGAACGATTTGCTAGCGCTGGGCCCGTCCATTCCATTATCACTGTCGCTGACCTCTGCGATAAAATAAGGGACCGATTTTGTTTTTTATTTTATTTGTAAGGGTACAGGTACTACTGAGGTGTTCCTATAATTATAATAATTTGAAGTCGGTTGTATTTTTTTAGTAAAAGGCTTAAAAAAACAACCAACTTCAACTTCGAATACCTGGATGACATCTTCATATTTTCGAGTAATTTTGATTTAAAAACCAAACTACTGAACCGTGTTCGATAAAATTTATATGGGACCACCTCTACCTACTACTCTCTCTGTACTACCTACCAAACAAAAAATAATTATCAAAATCAGTTCATAATTAGCGGAGTAATCACGTAACACATACAAAAAAAACATACAGTCGAGTTAAGAAACTCCTCTTTTGAAGTCGGTTGAAAAGCGTTTTAAAGAGAACTCTTATTTTAGCTCAATTTAAAATTTTAGTTGGCACAAGGCGTCACACTATTCAATATTTACGTTGAACTTAATTTAGAACTACTCTAATAGAACTCTATAAATAAATGCCGAATGGCTTTAACGTGCTTGTAAGCTGAGAAAAGGTTTAAGGCATGTATTTTCCAAATTTGCCCTCCGCAAAATCAAATTTATTTAGTCAAATTACTATATTTAAAGCCCAAAAATATAAAATGTTATAGACATCCGTCTTAGTAACTTTAACGGTTGAAAACATGATTGATTATACTTTCCTCGATAGAAAAAAATACCGAAACAGTGTCTATTTTGAAACCTTTTTCAGTTTTATGTCCTAATTACAGCACATAGTCACATAAAAAAAATTATAAGATAAGAGTATTTTGGAGAGCATTCTACGGTTGCAAAGTAATTAATTTCTATACTTTTCAAGTAACCTGAGAAAATCTTCAAAAATCGGAGTTTGTTACGCACGAATCTGCGTAACCGCCATATTTTTGCTACGCTAAATGTGACTCATTAAAAAATGTGCTTGAAACGTGGTAAAGCATTTCAGCACGTGGCCTAGTGATTCAAATTTCCCATAATTTTATTATGTATGGACAGCTAAGCAGGTACGCTAAGCAGGACGCAGCCGCACGCACGTCGAGCTCTGTTTTCACTCTTTGAAAAAGGTCACCGGATGTGATCGAAACTATAGTCGGAGTATCCGATTTAATTAAAAGTGAGTATTCCCGTATAAGTAAAACGAAAATGTATGAGCAGGGCCAAAACGTCACATTCCTCTAGATGTAAGTATCTAAATTTTAGTTAGAAGTGTCATGTCTGAATAGAAAAGTGGTCTAAATTAAAATTAGAGAAATTATAGGTAAGACAGTGTGCCAACGAATCGACACCAATATATATCTGCCCGTTAGTCAGTAAAAATCACTTAACTCACCCAAATGCCATTGAGATTATGTCGATTCTTCAATTTGTCTTGATTACGCCCTAAGCTGCTGATACCAGATTTCCCGCTAGTTTGTCCCCTGCCTTTTTCATTATATCCTTTTCCGTTTTGACCATTTAGACTGACTCTGTTGACAACGCTGTGACCACCGCTGTGTCCACTGCTGTGGCCATCATTGTGTCCACCACCTAGTCCTCCGCTATTTCCAACCCTAACTCCTCCGCCTCCTCCACCTTCCCCGCCTCCCCCGCCTCCTTCGCCTCCTCCACCTTCCCCGCCTCCCCCGCCTCCTTCACCTCCTTCTCCTCCCCCACCTCCCCCACCTCCCCCACCTCCCCCTCCTCCCCCACCTCCCCAACCTCCCCAACCTCCCCCACCTCCCCCACCTCCCCCACCTCCCCTACCTCCCCCCCTACCTTTACCTTTTCCGGATCTACCTTTTTTTTTGCTTTTTTTACCTACCCCAATCCCTATGCCAGCTCCTCCCCCACTACTCCCGCTTCCCCCTCCCCCACTGCCTCCGTTTTTTCCGCCTTCCCCACCTTCGCCTCCTTCTTCACTTACTCCGCCTCCACTACCTCCTCCACCTCCTCCGCCTATCCCGCCTCCCCCGCCTCCTCCACCTCCCCCATTGCCCCCGCCTCCACCGCCTCCCCCGCCTCCCCCGCCTCCCCCGCCTCCCCCGCTCCCCCCGCTTTTTCCATCTCCACCGCTTCCTTCACTTTGTCCACTTTCACCCCCTCTTCCGCCTCCTCCAATCCCTATGCCACTTCCCCCTCCTCTGCCTGTGCCTCCACTGCCTTCGCTTCCTCCGCCTTCACTTCCTCCACCGTTGTTTCCTCCACCTTCGCTTCTTCCACCTCCTATAACGAGTCCACCCGCTCCTCCTCCGCCTCCATTGCCTCCACCTCCCCCGCTTCCACCATGTCCACTCCCTCCAGATCCTAAACCAAGTCCTGTGCCTCCTCCGTGGTGCTGACGAGGCAGCGCTGACACGACAACAATCTAAAATAAAAACACGATAAGAGGAAAAAAACCAAAGTAAACAAAAAAATATGAATGTCCAAGTAATATTATAGCCAAAGAAAGAAAAAAGCACACAGTATAATCCATCTATACATATAATAAAACTGTAACGAGGCGATTACTGTACATTGAAGATACAGGCTGTTAGTTTGAACACCGTTATCCTTCTAGGATTTCATTGTACTCATCATTATGAACAACTTTTAAATATGAGAAAAAAATATCTGCTGTTCCATACATTTTGTCCAAGATCGATGAACCTATTTGTATGGAACAGCTGTGTTTTATTTCGTGATTTCAGGGTTGGCCCCATAGTAACAGTTGGTCATAATGATGAGTACAATGATATCCTAGAAGGATAACGGTGTTCAAACTAACAACCAGTATATAAAAAAAAAAAAAAAATTGTCTGTCTGTCCGGGATAAACTCAGAAACTACGGCACAAATATAAATTTAGTTTCTTGAAATATGATCTATGAAGTCCGGTAATTCACATAGGCTATGTTTTATGAAAATCAGTCCAGGAATATAGAAGTTATGACGCAATTTATGGAGAGAAAAAAAAACACTATAACTTGAACCCCCGAACATACCGAGCACCTAAGGATCAGTTTATACTGGTTTTAGTTATTATCTTGAGAATAAGGAAGATAAATGGATTGAAATGCGATTTTCTAAAAATGTTATGTGGTGTCTTAAGCTACTTAACACCGCACAGCACAGTACCAACGAAACTGTAAATGTCGCGGGCAACCGGTGAATGCAAATGGCAGGGTGTCGCACAGAGTGGCGGTCTAAGGGGGAGGCCTTTGTTCACCAGTGGACGTCTACGGGCTATGATGATGGTGGTAGTCACGGCAACCGGTGGATGTAAATGGCAGAGTGTCGTACAGAGTGGCGGTGTAAGGGGGAGGCCTTCGTTCAGCAGTGGATCTCTACGGGCTATGATGATGATGATCGTATTTTACATATTGCATCACAAGGCAGAAGAAGTGATGAAAGTTTCGTTAAAATGTATATGGGACTACCTCTGAACTATTACCTACCAAACAAAAAAATTATCTTCAAAATCAGTTCATAATTGGCGGCAGTTCGTAATCGCGTAACATACATAAAAAAAACATACAGTCGAATTGAGAACCTCCTTTGTTGAAGTCGGTTGTAAATAAACTTTATTCAGACATTCATTTTTTTCCTCTTAAAGTGTTGTTATTAAGCAAACGTATGATATATGATAACCCACCCCACCACCAACCAACTTAACCTATAAAACACCACCTATAACATGGAGTGGGTGCCATAATTCGCAGAATGCTTACCACCCTTAACCGAGAGGACGCTGCTGCCCGTCCTCCGGTGGTTCTGGATGCAGTTCTAGGACGTACTGGTCCACTTCAATGTTAAGTGACGGCATGATACAATGGACGACGAATATTCTAATAACATATTTGATTCAATAACAGCCCGGAGACGTCCACTGCTGAACGAAAGCCTCTCCCTTAGACCGCCGCACTGTACGACAACCTGCCATTTGCATCCACCGGTTGCCTGCGACTTTCACAATATCGTCGATCTAGGTCCGTACCTTCCATTCAGAGATGGGTAACCACCCGGGTAAAAACCCATGACTAGGTTAGAAGCCAGTAATCACCCGTTTTATTCCACCCAATGTGGATTACGACCGGGTGAAAACTAATTTCATATATTTTTTTACGTGTAGAGCTAAGCGGAAGAGTTTGCTGTGTTTAATTCGTTATAGGAGGTCCTAAGAATTGACATACTGATTTTTGTCCTATTGTCATTAGTCATAAGCATCTAGTCATAAACTACTGTAGTCATAATGGTACAAGCACATTAGTACATTATGATACGAGTGTGCTATGTTGGTCATTACACTTGAGGCGGTATTATGCGCGCGAGCCGCAGGCGAGCGCGATAAGGAAGCCGAGAGCGTAATGACTAATAGCACAAGAGTTCCATATGACTGTTTTCATCACACTTGCGAGGAAAAAATAAACTTTTATTGATAATAATCAACCACACAGCGAAAACGTCAACAAACATTTGCGGAAAATGGCGCCCAAATCAGTAATGCGCGCGCAGGTTGACATTTACTTCAGCGGCATAAGAACTCTTTGTTGGTATTACAAAAAAACTGTAAGTATTACCCGGCTATATTAAGAGTGCTTCGTACACGTACGTCTAATTGCAGTCACGTACAAACTTGACTTTACCGGGTTATACCTATTATAGTACAAGTGCCGTAATGTAAAGTAAAAAGCACGCGTTTATAATAGCTTGGATTATGAGCCTAAAAGCGATGTAATAAGATCTACTTTACGAGCAAGTGTGATGAAATAGTACATTATGATACGAGTGTGCTATGTTGGTCATTACACTAGAGGCGGTATTATGCGCGCGAGCCGCAGGCGAGCGCGATAAGAAAGCCGAGAGCGTAATGACTAATAGCACAAGAGTTCCATACGACTGTTTTCGTCACACTTGCGAGGAAAAAACTATTTTTTTTTATATTAATCAACCACACAGCGAAAACGTCAACAAACATTTGCGGAAAATGGCGCCCAAATCAGTAATGCGCGCGCAGGTTTACATTTACTTCAGCGGCATAAGAACTCTTTGTTGGTATTACAAAAAAACTGTAAGTATTACCCGGCTATATTAAGAGTGCTTCGTACACGTACGTCTAATTGCAGTCACGTACAAACTTGACTTTACCGGGTTATACCTATTATAGTACAAGTGCCGTAATGTAAAGTAAAAAGCACGCGTGTATAATAGCTTGGATTATGAGCCTAAAAGTGATGTAATAAGATCTACTTTACGAGCAAGTGTGATGAAAAATTTTTTACCGGCATGATATTTTTTTGTCCTTGTGTTTGTCGATCCTAATTAGTAGTGCGACATAATGGTTATACATCCTACGATTAGTTGTAATAGTAATGTTCCTAATTTCTTTGTTCATAGAGTTATTGTTCCTTAGAATTATTAGTGCTATTAGCTTTTTTCGTTTAGTTTTTTTTTTATCAGTCGGTTGTTGGTGTAATGGAAAATAGAACTCTGAAAATAGATCTGACTCGGATATGTTAGGCTAAGGCGGGAGCGAAGCGAAGGTTTTTTTTATTTCAACCCAAAAATTCTCATTACTCGTGCAACACTGTAGTATATTAAATCTAAGCGTAATTACATCTCCATGGTGCACCCCAACTTGAGTTGGTTAGGTTCGAAATGGGTGACAGATCTGAATCAGACCACTGGGCAATGGGCAGGCCACATCGCTCGAAGAAATGACAACCGATGGGGAAGAAAGGTTCTCGAGTGGCGACCGCGAACCGGAAGACGCAGCGTAGGCGCGGCCTCCCACTAGGTGGACCGACGACATTGTAAAAGTCGCGGGCAACCGGATGCAAATGGCAGTTTGTCTCACAGTGTGGGGGTCTAAGGGGGAGGCCTTCGTTCAGCAGTGGACGTCTCCGGGCTGATGATGATGATGATGTACACAATAAAAAATTAGAGTAGAAATTTAATGTGCGATAGAATTTTGTCCTTTTGGTCAACAAGAAGTAAACTTTTATTAGGTGGTGACAAAACATAAAACACAAAGAACATTACATGCTTCTAGCGCGGCTACAAGTAACTCGAAGATTTTGAGCCACCTTTGGTATTTTTTTAGGTAATCCACCTAAGGCATATTTTTTTACAATTCTAAGCAGTTACTAACTACAGTTTACGAGATATCGCCATTAAAGATTATGCAGACGGACAGACAGAAAGACAGACAAGGTTGGCTTAGTAATAGGAAACCTTTAGATATACTTTGAGTATGGAACCCTAAAAATAAGACATTAATCATTATCACCCACCAAAAAAGGTAAAAAACACGGGTAAAAACACAATTCACCCGGCTTTAACCCAAATGGGTGGAATGGGATTTTACCCACTACCCATCTCTGTTCCACTAGGGAAGAAGGTCTACCTACGCTGCATCTTCCGGTTCTTGGTTGCCACTCAAGAACCTTTCTTCCCCATCGGTTATCAGTTCTTTGAGGGACGTGACCTACACATTACCATTTCAATTTGTGAACCCTGTCGTTGAGTATGGTTCTTTGGATAATTTATTTGGTTAAATTCACCAAATTATTAACTGTAGTTCATAATCTATGATACCACCAGAATTACTCGAATACGAAAACATGAGTCATAAGTGTGGACATACATAAGTACCTACTAATTACAATTGTTACTTTCCGTATTTCGGAAAGTGTGCCCTGGAATATTCAACTATCCACTTACTGGTTCCAACACCAGATAAGCCGATGGTCCAAATTATTTTATTGGAACTATGTATGGGGAAACTCAGAGTCACGCAACGGGCAATGGAGAGAGCTATGCTCGGAGTTACTTTGCGCGATCAAATCTGGAACGAGGATATTCGCCAAAGAACCAAACTCACTGACATAGCTCGTAGGGTTTGCAAGTTGAAGTGGCAATGGGCAGGCCACATCGCTCGAAGAACTGACAACCGATGGGGAAGAATGGTTCTTGAGTGGCGACCGCGAACCGGAAGACGCAGCGTAGGAAGGCCTCTCACTAGGTAAACCAACGACATTGTGAAAGTCGCGGATAACCGGTGGGTGCAAATGGCAGGTTGTCGTACAGTGTGGTGGCCTTGGTTCAGCAGTAGACGTCTCCGGGCTGATGATGGTGATAATGATTTATTATAATTTATGTAGGTTAAAATCTGGACCTGAGTATGTCCTAAAACTGCATCCAGATCCCGGAGGGCGGGCAGCAGCGTCCTCAAGGAATTAACCTTAAACCACCATTAATTAAAATGGTGGTGAGCATTTTGTGATCCCCAAGCCGCCTCCCGAGCGTGGGGATTATGGCAGCAGTGGACATTTTCTGGCTTATGATGGTTAAAATCGACTTTCAAGATTTTATGACGTAGTCTCTGAATCTAATTAAGCGTGTGAACAAGTGAAACTTACCAGAGCGATTGCCAGCGTCCCGAGTGTTAGAGAACCCATAGTTGTGGCTTGAAGTCGCCCTCAACTATGAGGTGTCCTTCCCAAAAAACCCTCCTTAAATACCCCGGGTGCGTTTTTTTAACAACTGTCTATGTTTACCGATTTGACCAGATGTTCTCAATAATGTTTAAGTAATTATAAAATTTAAATTAAACGAATACGGCTCATGATTGCTTATAATATACGGTTCTTTATGCGAGTTTGTGTGTCAGTTTGTCAGCATTATGCTGACTCTCGCATGCCTTGCATGGTATTCTACAGTATCTACGTCTATTTACATTAATATTATAAACAGGTAAATTGTATGAGTTTGTTTGCTTGAGGTAATCTGCGGAACTAATGATCTTGGCATCTTGGTGACCTCCTGAGTGCTCTTTGCAACAATTGGCAACATATGCCAGCTTTGATAGTAATTTTTTTAATACTTTCAAGTGACGAGGCGAGCAAGGCTTTCACCTGGTCGTAAGCGACAGGCCTGCCACTAGCAGTAACAGTGCCAGAATTGTGAACTTTCGAACACAAACCTGCGCAGCACTGTACTGCGCTCGTCGCCCTGAGATATTAGATATAAAATCTCTTTATACCCAGTAATTTCTCTGGTAATATTGCCCTTCAAACCGGAACACAGTAATGCGTGCACACTACTGCTTGCCGATTGAATGACTGGCAAAGGTGTGGTACTTCCCCAGGCGGACTCTGCAATAGAGTCCTACCACTACGAAGCTGGCAGCTGGAGTTTGGCAGCTAATGTTCATACCACGTTAAAAACAGACAACGTCGGGCGCGGACCAAATCTATCGAGTACTTACTATGGAGTATCTACTGACAGTACTTGCTAGATTTGGTCCGGATGTATGCATATTGGTACTCGTGTAGGTACAGGTATTTTTCAACTTATCTTTATGAAACTTAGCATACCTGCATGTTTCTAAATTTTTAGCCGTCAACGATTTTTTATTGGATGATATGGCAATGGTGCAGCAAATTTCCTCCTTTTAGGGTAAATACCATTACTTACCATTTACTATGCGCCATTTACAATTACATATTATTTACCATGCGCCATTTACCATTACTTACCATTTACCATGCGCCATTTACCGAGCAATTGGCTCCATATAACAGAAGTTTGTGTGCGAGGTCTACTGTAAAATAAAGTAGATCCGAGAACAGCCCACTAGTTGTTTGAAACCAAACGTCGCGTCGATCGCCCTATCGTATTAAAATTCACGACAACTGTGCAAATACTGGAATAGATTACCCGACGCGAAGATGAAATAAAACTTTATAATAACGCTCGTAAATTGGATTCGACAACTTGATATGTTATAGACATTACTGCATACTACATATTGCATACTGTTATTAAATAAATCGATTCATTGCAAATTTTTGTAACGGCAATTATTTTCAACCGCCTTCAAA
This sequence comes from Erannis defoliaria, assembly GCA_905404285.2. Classification (NCBI taxonomy): domain Eukaryota; kingdom Metazoa; phylum Arthropoda; class Insecta; order Lepidoptera; family Geometridae; genus Erannis; species Erannis defoliaria. The sequence continues at coordinate 676,976 of FR990093.1, read as the reverse complement.
ACATGAGTTTCTCAATTCGACTATATGTATTTTTTTTTTGTATGTAGGTTACGCGGTTACTCCGCCAATTATGATGGTTCTTTTTTAAATACTTCAGAGGTGGTCGCATATAAATTTTATCGAAATCGGTTCAGTACTTTGTTTTTTAATTCAAAATTGGTAGAAAATATGAAGATGTCATCCGAAGGTATTCGAAGTTGAAGTCGGTTGTATTTTTTTAAAGCGTATTATTGTAATTTAACAACAATATTTTTGTGTTCATATTTTTGTCTTTGCTTTTCCTATTATTACTACTAAGATAAAGTTAAAAATAACTTTATTGCCAAATAATATAGTACTACGTAATAAGGTAAGGTCTAATGTCCTAAGGTCTTCTTGCCAAACGTCATGATTGGTGGTCATGGACAAGTACCCTGTGAATTTTGATGTACGGAGTATATTGGTCTTTACCTATGAAATTGTCGTTTTGTATGGAATAAGTGAAAGTACTTATTTTTTTAAACTTTTTTATTTCTGTTATTCAAAGTAATCACCCATGCAATCGACGCATCTTTGCCAACGAATTGGCAGTTTATTGATGCCCTTCTTGTAAAAATTAGCTGGACGGGGAGGCAACAAACTCTTCAAAGGCATTTTGTACTGCCTCTCGGGAATTGAATTTTTTACCCACTAAAAAGTTGTCTAAATTTTGGAAAAAGTAATAGTCGGTAGGTGCAAGGTCTGGTGAGTATGGTGGATGAGGGAGAGCTTCCAACCCCAGCTCTTGCAGCTTGGAGACTGTCTGTAGCTGCAGCGCGAGGCAGGTCTCGACGCGTACGTTGCGCTGGCGATCGTTAAGTTCGTGGGGCACCCATCTATCAAGTTTTTTTACCTTGCCTATTTGTCGCAAATGGATCAAAATTGTTTTGATGCTAACATCAAAAGCTGCTGCTAGCTCAGCTGTAGATTGAGTTTTGTCAGCTTCCACAATCGCCTTTAATTCATCATTGTTGACCAAAGTCTCCGGACGACCACGAGCTTCATTTTTCAAGTCAACATTTCCAGAACGGAACCGGGAAAACCAATAACGGGCTGTGCGTTCGTTTATACAGTTCTTTCCGTAAACGTTTTTGATGTTACGTGCCGTTTATGTCGCGTTGGTGCCACGACGGAACTCATTTTCCATAATTACACGAATTTTTAAAGTATCCATTATGACGAAAAATGTTCAAATGTAATGAAAATACAACGCTAATCAATAAACAAAAGACTGAGTTTGTAAAAATAATGTCATGTTTTTAAGACAAAATTAATTTGATATCAGAATACAAAGCCATTCCAAACTTTTTTTCTATTTGAAATGACCAATACTGAAGAACGGCAATTTCATAGGACCTATTATTAACATTTTGGGCATAAACTTACGAAGCAAAGACATAGAGCTTGATTTTGTTACAGCTTAAGGGATGGACAGCTTTAAGATATCCAGTAAAATTTAATATTATATTATGTAGGTCTACTATGTATATGATATTAAATTGGATAACTCCACGCATTTCTATAGAAAGGATATTAGCGACATACAGAATAACATACAACAAAATGTTACTTTTTTAACCGACTTCGAATAAGCGATTTTTCCGTCATTTGTGACGATGACCGATTTAGAAAATTATTTTTCTATTTGAATGGGCGTTCTATTTTTCATCCGAGGTGGTCCTATATTAATTTGAAATCGGTTGTTTTTTTTAAGTTAAGTACTTGTCCTTTTTAAAGTACGGAACCCTAAAAAGAGAATACATAAAGAACAAACCGCTTTCCAATAAAAATAAAAATAACTTTATTTCGGACAAATTATCCGAAAGTGCAGTGTTAGTAGTAGTGTTAAACCTATGATATTATTGTAGTAGTAAGTAAAATTATAGATAATATTTTTCCAGCAAAAGATTGATACACACTCAATTGCAAGTATAAGTAGTTACAACTGAGTATATGCTGTATATATCCATCCATTGCTGTCAAGCCGGCTGTCAAGTAAGCCCGCCACGACGGCTAAAAGGCCATTGCGAGTGTCGCGCAGGCGACGCCACGAGGCGGCACAGCGCGCGCATATTATCGCTGGGAAACTGTCCACGCGCGCGTCGGCAAACATACCTGAGGCACTGCACCTGCGCGGCAACCACAACAGCGCCCTGAATGCATTGTTGAACTGAATTTTCAAAGCACTTAGACTTTTTACGATAGTTAGTCCATAAATTACATGTATAAAGCGAGGTACAGAAGCCCTGGAAGAGGGTGATTTTAACTGGCACCGAACAGCTACGAAACCTATGCGCTATCATATTGGCTCTGCTAGAGCTCTCCGCTCCCTCTCCACGTCATCATCATCCTGAAGACCTTCGTTCACCCAGTGACCGAGGTATTTGAAAGCTGAAATCCTCTTAAGAGGCTCGCCACTAAGTTACTGGGGGAACGAAAGATGGACATTTAGTACCGGACTTAAAAACCATTAACTCACTTTTAGCCACATTATACTTGAGGCCGTGCACCATAGCATATTTTTCACACACCGATACAAGTTTTCTTAGTCCACAGATTGATGGACTCAGCAGGACCATATCATCGGCATAGCTTATGTTATTGAAGCTAATGTCATGTATCCGACAACCAACACGCATACTACCGAGTCCTTCAATCAAGGCATTTACATAGATGTTTAAAGAGCAACGGAGAGCTGAGCCCCCCCCTGCCTCACCCCACATTTTAGGGCATATTCATCAGAAAGCATATCCCCCTCTTTACATAGTTCAGTTGACCGGCATACCAATTTTTATGTATTAAGATTACATACTTTCGCACAAAAAAAGAAGGCATAATGACTACTATTTTTTTATTATCTCATATAAAAGCTGATCATCAATAGAGCCAATCAACGAAAACAAAATTTAAAATAATTCAAAAATAAATAAGTTCTAAGTATTTTAATTTCAAGCTAGACAGAGAGCGCGCTAGACTGAGCTATGACGTCAAGCCTCAGGCGCGGCATACAAATGCTATACTAACACGTGCTTAGCGAGAAAGGGATAGAGCATCCCCTCTCTATCCCCACCTAAAACTTTAAACGCTCATATCTCAGAGATTTATCAGCCAATACAATTTATTTTTTCAGTATGTGTAATGTATTTAGTTGTATTCATGACTAAGCCTGTTATTTGTCATAAATTAAACATTAGGACACACGCCTATTGGCGGACCAATCGCGTAACATACATTAAAAAAAAACTTAATAGTCGAATAGAAAACCTCCTTTTTTGAAGTCGGTTAAAAATGTCACAATATTTCCACCAAGTTGGGTAAAGACAGGAAGATGATGAGTTTACCTAGTGCGACATGTGTTTGGTACGCAGCTCGCACTGACATGCGTGACAATGGCACCAATTCTAACATTTCTCTAAATTAACTTCGACTAAACAAAACTTTATTCAAACGTAATTTGAACCTTGTTCTCTTTGGAACAAGGTCTTTTGCAAATTTAATAATACGCTTATTAGAATAAAAAAACCGACTTCAACTTCGAATACCTGGATGACATCTTCATATTTTCTAGTAATTTTGATTTAAAAACCAAACTACTGAACCGATTTCGATAAAATTTTCAACTGACTTCAAAAAAGGAGGTTCTCAATTCAACTGTATGTATTTTTTTTGTATATATTATACGTGATTACTCCGCCAATTATGAACTGATTTTGATGATAATTTTGAGAATTTTTGTTTGGTAGGTGATACTTCAGAGGTGGTCCCATATACATTTTATCCAAATTAGTCCAGTAGTTAGAAAACTGACGTGGTTTTGACACATTTTTGTTTTATTCATACGGGAATACTCACGTTTAATTAAATCGGATACTCCGACTATAGTTTCGATCACATCCGGTGACCTTTTTCAAAGAGTGAAAACAGAGCCCGACGCGCGTGCAGCTGCGTCCTGCTTAGCACAACGTGAGTATTCCCGTATGAATAAAACAAAAATCCAGTAGTTAGGTTTTTAAATCAAAATTACTGGAATAAATCAATATATTATCTGGAAAATATGAAGATAACCCAGGTAATCGAAATTGAAGTCATTTGTTTTTTTTAAAGGCGTAGGTATTATGAAGAAATTTACTTGTGAACTGACTAAAATGTTTGCATGCCAGAATCACTGCCATTGTAACAATCCGACATATTCATATCGAATCGCAGACAAACAGCGAGTGCTATCTCGAATGTTCGTGTAGGTAGACGCCTACACAATGAAAATGAAACAATGACGCATTCTTCGACAATGAGGACAGGTGTGCTATTACCATACACCACTACGCACGCTGCCCGATGCGCAAAACGTGACAGTACACGCTTGCCGTAGACAATTGTATGTACCTTACTAACTACATTATACAAAACTAGCGGCCCGTCCCGGCTTCGCACGGGTGGACATTAATTTTTCAAACGTAGAGTGAATGTATCATTATGCAGGCTATTTTTATTTAATTTATTTATATATATATATATTTTTTCATATCGCGAAAGTTTAAAAGTTTCATCATTAACGTATTAACTAAGTATAGTTAATTACCAATAAAATTAAATTAAAAGTGATGCAACAAAAATGGCTTCAACTCAGCGTAATGCTGTTTATGAAACAGCGCTGATCTTCCGTTGAGGTCAATTGAAATGAGGCCACGAAAGGCTTAAAACAGCGAAACGTTTTAAAATTAAGACGATGTATAATAATATCTGTACACATTACAAAAACATTATAAAGGTATGAGATTTACAAAAAACATTAAAAATAAAGATATCGAAATATGCACAGAACTGAAAGAACAGCTACCACATTCCAGACCCCATCGGAAAGGACGGCGCACGGAACTCACACTATCCGTCTCCGTCATCCTTAATGCAGATGACGGAGACAGGTAGAGCAGTTATACAATCAACTCGATTCGACTGGGCCTAGAAAATGGGGGCTGAAATGAGATAATAATTAAACTCAACTATAATTAGCTCAATTAAAACATTATCTTAAAGTTACTGTAAATGACTTTCACTGTAAATAGGACATATTATATGACTGAAGAGAAAGAATAAATAACAGGTAGAAAGATCGATGAAGAAATATGTATGCGGCTGAAAGACTTGTTTCCAAGGCCAGGAATTATTAAAAACAACAAACCAATTAATGTCATTTCCATAGAGAAATGAATAGGATAAAGTCCTTTCATTGTCTGTCCAAACAGTAAACCGACATTGGACATCTAACAAACTCTGGTTTACTTCCAAATTCCAAGCATTTTTTAATAAAAATCTGTATGATCTGTATAGAAAAATTAAACAGACAACAATGAAGGACCACTGAATTACTGTGAAATTGAACAAGAATAAGATAAACTCTAAAAATACAACTTGAAACGGACGAAAACAAAATAAAGGTAGGCTTCATATTGCATAGATAGATTACATTTTTAGATAGCACTAGTGTCATGAGATAGACTTTCTTGCTGCTTTTGATGTATTAACAGAAATGTTCTTAGCTTGAGTCTAAAACAATGTAAACTTTGCAGGTTCCTGATCGGCGGCGGTATATTGTTCCAACATTTAGTAGCAGCATATCGAAAACTACCCCTGAAAGCGACTGAGCGGTGCCGGTGTGTAGCAAGCTGCGGCGTGCATTGACGCGAGCTATGAGATTTGACTCTGCGCATCCAGGTCAGCTTCTCGAATAAATAGAGAGGTGCTTGATATTTAAGGACGCCGAAAAGTAAACAAGCAAGATGTAATTTCGAATTTCGACGATGTGTCATCTTTAATACGGTATTTTTATTAAGGTATGGACTCTCATGAGCCCTTAACGGAATGTTGAAACAGAAACGTGCGCAAGCGTTTTGAACTCTCTGTATTAATTTCTAAGTTTTGGCTAAATTTCGTGGACCAAATACTATATCCATGTAGTTTAGTTTAGATAAAACAAGCGACTCCACCAAACTGATACGCAAATCTTCCTCTAAAAACGGACGAATTTTATATAAAACTTTTAGTTTATAGAAACAATTTTGGACAGAATTTGCTATAAGCTTTTCGAACCGTAGGTCACAATCCATGTGTAACCCTAGGTTGCGAGCATTCAGATTCAGATTCAGATATTTATTGCTTCCATAGTGTACACAGATATTGTCAAAAAGAAGTTTCATATGGACCCTGTCGGGCGCAGCAATAGTAGAAGAGAGGAAGACGACTTCATTTAACAATAAGATGCCTATTAAATAGAGGTATTTAGAGGTTTTTTTTTCGTCATTGTACACGCGTTCAATAGGCTCATCCATAAGTGTTACACTAACTGTTGGTTTGATATTGGAAAGCTGATGTTTACTGCCAAAAATGAGATATTTAGTCTTGGTTGGGTTAAGAAGGAGGGAGTTCCGTTTAGACCACCTCGCTATACTTTGAAGATCTTCATTTAGCTTTATAATAGCATTGTCAATCTCAGATGGCCTGCACGAAATATATACCTGAGTATCATATGCATAAATATGTAATTTGCAATGCCTGATATGCGTCTTTAGATCAGCGGAGAATAAGATGAACAACGCCGGACCCACAATAGACCCCTGCGGCACACCCCCAGCAACCGCTGCCCCGTCAGACAGTATCGAAGAACCGTCATTACGATTAATCTTAACATATTAGTAACGACCACTAAGGTATCTATCAAACCACAGTAAAGCCTCTCTGTCAAACCCGTAGTATCCTAGCTTAAATAAAAGCAAGTTATGATTAATTGAGTTAAAAGCATTAGAATAATCAAGTAAGACTAGTATCGTACACATGCCTTCGTCCTGTGCACAAAGAATGTTGTCAGTTACATCAAGCATGGCAGTCACAGTACTCCGTCCCTTCCTAAAACCAGCACCCTTATCATGGACGTTCGTGATTCTGATTGCGAGCGTGCGCGAGCAGGAGGGCACATGGTGCGAGTGTGTTGTTACGAGCAGGATGTCATGCTATCGCAATCGGAATCGCGAACGTCCATGATAAGAGTGCTGACTGGACTTCCGGAAGGATATTTATTTTTTTCAAGATATTCAGTTAACTGCATGCATACTGTTTTTTCAATAACCTTTGATAAACATGGCAAGATGCTGATCGGACGAAGATCTTTTAAACTGGTTGGATATGAGGTTTTAGGCAAAGGGTGTACAATGGCAATCTTCCAAATATCAGGGCAAGTAGAGGTTGAAATGGACTTATTGATTAATTCCTTGATTACATCTAATGTTTTTGGAAAAGTTTTATAAGATGATACGAACTAATCATTATGATTTTTGTTTTTTTTACAATTTCAATTTACTTTTATTACTTACGATACGTTATTCATTTATTATTACTAGAATTATTGACACAATTTATTATTATTAAATTATGACGAACGTCCTTAAATACCTCTATTTAATAGGCATCTTATTGTAAAATGAAGTCATCCTCCTCTCTTCTAGCAATAGCTCCGCCCGACGAAACCATATATATGATAATAAGATATTACAGAATGTGTGTGTTTGTTACTTTCCACCTTACATGAGAGATCATGACCTGTTCCTTGAACATATACAAGACGTTACATTAAATAACGCCAGTATGGGCCCTATACTGATAGTAGGTGATTTCAATACTCCGCACATAAGCTGGGAGATGGTAGGTGAATCGTGTAGCTTAACTCCAGTTACGAGCTCTGGTGGTAAGGCTCTCTTACTGCTTGAGACCTTATCAATTTGCAACTTGCTTCAGTATAATCATGTTCAAAATACTAAAGGTCGCTTACTTGACTTGGTCTTGTATAATCAGAGTGATAGTAACATAAAAGTTAACGGATGTGATTCTCTCAGTAGGCTGGATCGCTATCACCCTGCAATAGCTATTGATATCGATTCACCCCAGTTTACTAAAGATAGCGCCTATAATCCATTTACCATAAAATTTAATTACCGTAAGAGTGATTATTATGATATTAAGCGAGATCTAATGATAACTGACTGGGCTAAACTCCTTGAATCTTCAGATATCAATTCCTCTACTCAAAGTTTTTATAATACACTTAATGAAATTATAACATTACATACACCCAAAGTAAAAGCAAAACCCACATGCTACCCACAATGGTTTAGTTTTCCACTTATAAAATGCTTGGAAGTGAAACTCAAATATCACAAATTATTCAAAAAATACTCCAATCCAAGAGACTACGATACCTTTGATTTACTGCGCCGTAGATGTAAAAAACTGATAGACGAATGCCACAAATCGTACACTGACTCTGTTGAGGACGGACTAAAAGACAACATAAAACTTTTCTGGAATTATGTTAAAAGTAAAAAAAACAGTTCCTCAATCCCTCAAACTATGACGTGTAATGGTAGCTCGGCGCACAATACACAGACTATTTGTGACTTATTTGCCACTTACTTTGATTCTGTTTACGATACAAATACTGATATTGATCTACACCCTGAAGTTGAGCCCAATCATCTAAGTTTATCGAGCGTCAAAATTCCAATATCTGACATAGAAAATGCCATTAAAAAACTTGATACAAACAAAGGTGCGGGACCTGATGGCATACCCGCCTACTTTATAAAGAAATGTGCCAAAGAGATAAGTATACCTTTGTACATCTTGTTTAATAAGTCGCTGTCAGCGGGCATTTTTCCAGATAAATGGAAATGTGCATTCATTATTCCTATCCACAAATCTGGCGATAAATCAAAGTGTGAAAATTACCGTCCCATAAGTATTTTATCGTGCCTCCCAAAGCTTTTCGAGTCACTTGTCTATCCGCACCTCTATAACCACGTTAAACAGTTAATATCACCCGACCAACACGGCTTCGTAGCTGGTCGTTCTACGGTCAGTAATCTTTTAGTGTATAAGCAATATATATGTACTGCTTTTGACAGCCGCCAACAAGTAGATGCTATATACACAGATTTTTGTAAAGCGTTTGATAAAATTAATCATGCAATTCTTGTGGGGAAGCTCGCAGCGTACGGTATCCATGGTGATCTGTTACGTTGGATAAAGTCTTATATTACGAATCGGAGTCAAATGGTTGCTATAAAAGGTTACCACTCTTCACCCTCCACAATATCATCTGGAATTCCACAGGGATCGCATCTAGGACCACTGCTTTTTGTTTTGTTTATAAACGACCTTGAACAGCGTTTGCATAGTAACTGCCTGTTTTACGCGGACGACCTGAAAATATTTCGCTCCATCAAAACAGTGGATGACTGCTCCCTATTACAACGTGATCTAGAGTCAGTTCACGAGTGGTGTCAGTCTAATAAAATGTGTCTCAATGTCGGCAAGTGTTTCGTCATGTCTTTTGCGACAAGGCAACCCAAGGTCCTCTACGATTACAAAATCAACTCGTCTACCCTTCAACGAAAGGACGTAGCTAAAGATCTAGGAGTCTATTTCGACTCTAAGTTATCTTTTCACAGTCATTACGACTATATTGTTAAAAAAAGGCTATCAACTACTGGGATTCATATTAAGGATCACTAAATCTTTTAAAAAACCAGCCAGCTTACTAAGTCTTTTCCAGAGTATTATACGACCCATTGCTGAATACGGTGCTATCGTTTGGTCACCTTTCTACAAGACTCACGCCGAAAATGTCGAAAGAATTCAAAGACGGTGTTTGTCAGCTGCCTGTCGGCGTTTTGGTTTATCACGCCAATTCCCCACTTACAATGAACGGGTCAATCATTTTAAGTTAACTTCTCTTGACAAAAGGCGTCAAGCTGGTGAGTTGCTTTACTTACATAAGATTGTCAACTCGACAGTGGACAGCCCGTTCCTGTTAGGCTTGATAAATTTTAATACCCTACTTAGATTGAGGGATTGTCGAACTTTTACCATTCGCCTAACATTTAGAAATAATATCTCACACAATAGCCCTATCCCGCGGATGTGTCGTTCCTATAATGATCTAATTCGTCGTAGCGCCCGTGACGATAACAAAGACAGTGATGATCTGGATTTATTTGGACTCAGTTTTGGTCGATTTCGGAACAACATCTATAAAATAATTAATTGATTTAAGGATAATCTATTATATGTGTATTATACATTAATGACTCATTTATCTATTTGTAGTTTAAATAATAAGTATTAAATAATTAAACTCGACTTCAACAGTTATATTAGTTTAGGTAGGTAGGTACCAACGATATTTATATCATGCCCACATTGGTCTAGCTCACAATGTTTGTTATTATTGTTTTGATATATATATATTTTTTTTTTAAGTGTCTAAATTATGTAATGTAATGTAATTAAGTGTGTAATATTTGCAATCCGAATCTACTGTTTTAGCCATGTCGAACGCTTGCTATTTTGGATCATGGGATCGTTCTGTATTTTTCAACTTGTTTACTGTATTATGCAATTTCTATGATCTGTTGTAAGTGCCTAATAATAAATAAATAAATAAATAAATAAATAAATAAATAAATATGAAACTACTATTTGACAATACCTGTGTACACTATGCAAGCAATAAATATCTGAATCTGAATCTAAGCTTACACCGAGCAGTGACATAAGGAATGCTGTGCATAATAACATTAATTTAGTTTGGTTTTTAATTTAGTCTTCAATTTATCTAGCAAAGTTTTTAATGCCATTTAGGGAACTAATTAGCTCCAGTCCGTGGTATCGTGTGGGCAACCCTGAGCGAAGCGCATAAGCGCAGTGTACATTTGCACTTTGAAAAAACTTATTCTGTGAAAAATACTGATACACTGAACCCCTATACAGATACTGCCACGATGCAGAAAGTTGCGTCGCTCTGCGGTGACCAAAGACAATAAACCCTGTTGACGGATCGTCCGACTTCCCCTCATACGAAAATAAGTAGTTTAACAACCACTGTTAACCACTGCAAGTACCTACGTCAGAATTTCTTATATCAGATTGCGTCACCCCAGTGATTGGCCAATCGCAAGCATAGAATGCTAGCTCACCCCCTGCCCGCAACGGTGAGTCGTTTTGTAGGAGACATTATATTCACGAGCCATCAACAGGCTATATGATCCGTGGCGGCGACGCATCGCACGTGTGGCACTCAGTGCGTCTAAAGCATGGAGGATAAGGAGTTTCGATGAGTGACTTGCAGCCGCCTCCCGCGAACCTACACCTCCCCGCACAGTCGCGCTAAAGACGCGTGACTGTGCGGGGAGGTGTATGTTCGCGGGAGGAGTGGCAAATTGTACTGCCATCTAGCGGTTTTCAGGAAAAGTATTTGAGAATCGAACTAGTGAACTAAAACTTAGCTGAATAACACTTAATTTCTTAATATCACGCTAGATGTCGCGTTTTTTAAATTTTATAGAAAGGATCACTAAATATAGAAATAAAATTACTTAAGAATGAATTAGATGCCAATCATGTCATCTGATTTCCCTCCCCCCCCCCGGTAATTTTTACATAAAGAAACAGAGCAACTTATTTAATTTTTACTGTTACTGAACATTCAAACTTACATATTAGACGTACGATTTTTAATGTTTTAACTCAGTAACAGTAAAAATTAAATAAGTTGTTCTGTTTCTTTATGTAAAAATTACCGAGGGAAAAAATCAGATGACATGATTGGCATCTAACTTCATTCGTAAGTAATTTTATTTCTATATTTAGTGATCCGTTCTATAACATTAAAAAACGCGACATCTAGCGTGATATTAAGAAATTAAGTGTTATTCAGCTAACTGTTAGTTCACTAGTTCGATTCTCAAATACTTTTCTTGAAAATCGCTAGATGGCAGTACAACTTGCCTCTCCTCCCGCGACCCTGCCCCTCCCCGCACAGTCACGCGTCTTTCTAAGGAAAATCCTTTGATCACATCTCTGCTTCTATTCTATTTCTATTCTTCTATTTTTTGTGCTATATGGATTGATGTAATCTGAAATAAATGATATTTGATTTTGATTTTGATTACTCTGTGGTCTAAAGACTTAGGACATTTTCCCATACGCAGTTGGCCTAGTGGTACATATTCCCCATACTTCCTTGAATGGACTAGGTTAAAATATCACATGCCTTTACTGCGCTGCGACGAGGCCTTAATATAGAAGTTTAATCCGCTACTATATAGGTAATAAAATAAAACATTACTGAAACATGCTCTTTATTACTTACTAAAACATCATTAATTCCATAGGCAAAATCGTTTCGAAATATATATAGATATAGAAATACATTGAAATATATATAAATCCGTCATTTATCACCTTGCCATTCCACAGGAGTACAATATACAAGTATTATTATACATATTTATATTAAACATTCCGAAGCGAGTGTACAAAATGCGCTTGTTAAATTCACTACTACGATTTTATATATATTAGGAGGGAGATATGTCATATCGCGCCCTAAAATGGTCCCGCGAAGACGGCCCTAAGGACTGTCTGTCTGCCTGTCTCCGCTCACTAAGCGAGACGCGCGCTATCCCTTTTGCTCTCATAAAAGTGCTATCTTCTTTCGCACTCGACATAACTCGTAAACATAACGGCAAGGGGGTCATTTTCAAACGTTGTTTTATTACGCGATGGCGTATCTTTCGTAATCTTTGATTCACTATAAATATAGCTCGCAAGTCTTAGCTTAGACGTGCGTGCCGGAACCTGTTGATACGAAAATGTTAGTATTTATTTTATGTTATACCTTGCGATGGCTATAATTATCTGCTTCTTTATTTATTTCTATACATACAAATTTGAAATCAATTTTAGAACGACTTCTTCTGGTCTGATCTAGTTGAGATATCTAATAGACAATAGTTTATTCGTGGTATCTCAGGTATGTGTGGTTCAAGTTTTTACTACAATCGATCTGGGGCCTCATTTTTGAATCGTACGCGAAGTAGCGCATGCGAAAGGAGCTGTCTTTTAAACGATATTTAACCTTATTCCAAACAATATCGTTCGAAGGTCGGGTTCTTTCGCATGCGCTACTCTTGCTTACGATTCAAAAAACGAGGCCCCAGATCGATTGCTGTGCTGCTGCGAGAGAGGTTTATTGTATGAATTAGTAAAACGAAGATCGATTGTCTTCATCGGATTGTCGATAGATGACTGATTCGCGGGCGATTGTATCTACCAGCCAAAGCTACCACACTCACAGATACACCAATTTACACTGGCGTCTATTTGAGACGATCGACGTCATCGATCACCGGTCGATTCTATTGGTTGGTGTGGTAACATCATTAGGTTTAAAACAGTTGTTTAAACTCTATTCATTTATTTCATTAATTTCAATAGCCTTATGATTTGGCAGTCGATTTATGTTCATCTGCTAACACTATGTTATACCTTCTAAACATGTCATTTCTCAAAGTGGTTACTTTATCGTCGTCTATAGAGCGAGACGTCGTAGTACTCAGCGTGTCAGGATACTATTACAACTGTAAATGTCATTATAGCGAATTTCAAAACTACTTTTTTTATTCGTTGGCCTGAATTATTTATTAACTGTATCTTTAAAAATCTGTAATAGGGTATCGATGATATTTTGATGACAAATAAAATATTGGCATGTGTGAAAAGTAGTCGGTGTTGAGTTTACGAACCTCCATGTTGTTAATCAGTTTTATGTGAGGACATTAAAAGATTAATTTGATAAAATAAAAATTTAAGAAATCCCAACTCTCTTGTGTTCTACAGTCAACTAAATCAGATTTGGTTCAATGCGTTGTGAGCTATGATGCCACATATAGTTACATAAGTTAAACTTATTGACATCTCTGTTTGCGTCGGAGAATAAAAAAGGCTGAATGAGCACTTGTCTTTCAAATATGTAGAATTGTTATTTACGTATGTATAATTTTCTGTCTTAAATATACTTGAAAGCCTGTAAACATCGTTTGCAATAAAACTGTGACGTCCACAATCACTATATTATTGCACTAAAGCTTAATGCACCCCTAACAGATTCATCGAATGGGCCGGGCCGTCTTCCTTTAAAACCATTGCCTCGTCCGTGTGTGCCTATGACTTCTTGGAAGCCAAAACTAGCGCTACCCTGCCCGCCTATTTGTCCTATGGTACTTGCGTACCTGCCGAATTGTTTACCATGGTTACCCCCAACATTTCCACCGTGTCCGCCAATTTTGTCTTCTATACCGGTATGGTATGGTACACGGTCGAATCTGTCATTATTTCTTGAATTTTTGCCGTTTCTTCCCAATGATCTTTGTCTACTGGCGTCGTTTCTGTTGATTCCTTTAGTTCTACCGTATTCCTCAAATGACTCTAGACCACTGCCATGTCTGCCAGTTGTCTGTGCTATGCCTCTATGTCTTGCAAGTGGCCCTTGTCCACCGCGGATATTTCTTCTTGTACCGCCGTATCTTCCAAATCTACTTATATTACCGTTTCGTCCGCTAACGAGAGTGTTTTTACCGCCCAGTCTACTTTTTTGCCTGAATTGGTTACTATTCCTGTTAGAGTGTCTGAGAGTGTCTACATTCTTGAATATTTCTTCTTGGTTGAATCTATTACCCTCACTATCCTCGCTATCCTCACTATCTGTACTGCTGTCTTTGCTATTTTTACCTAATCCAATGTCATGTACGGCTTTGTGGGTTCCATCACTGTTTTCGAATCTACCACCGTTTCCAACTATTCTGTTGCGTTCACCGTTTTTTACGAGTCTATAATTATTTTCGCCGTCGTTTTCATCTGTATTGTGGTATACGTTGCTTTTTTCAAGTCCATTTCTGTAGCTGTTATCATGTTTGATGAGCTCGTTTTTTTTAAGTCTAAATTGTGTATAGTTGCGTGTGTATGAATTATCATATTCATTATTTTGTTGTATATTCCGGTCTAAAGACCCTCTTCCTCTGAGACTGAATCTTCCTTTGTTAATATTACCATTGTTTTCTCCTTCATTTTCTCTATCATTGCTTCCAGCATTGTTTCTACCACTGTTTCTAAAAGCGTTTCTTAAACTTGATTCATTGTCGTTGCTACTTTCAAATGTATTGACACCTGTGTTTTTTTTTTCAGAAAAAGTACTTTTACGATTGATCTTTGTTTTTTCCCAATTGTTTGCTTCTTCATATTTTTTGCTACTACCTACTAAACTTCTTTTATCGCCATACCAGGCATTGTTTTCGCTGCCATTGTTACTTTCAAACGGAATGCCTCTATTGTTGCCTTCTTCCAAATCAACAAATTCATCATTAGCTTTGCCTGTTTCAAGGCTTGCTTTGTCTTCTTTGCCGCTGATTTCCTCATCTTCCTTATAGTAATATTGACTGTTGCTTGTACTGTCGCTATCACTATTGTGACTGCTGTCACTGTAGCTGCCATTTCCACTGTCGTTTCCGCTGCCATTTCCGCTGTCAATTTCGCTACCGCTTCCACTCCCATCGCCGCCTCCGTTTCCACTGCCGCTTTCATATCCACTTCCAATGCTGCTGCTGTTTTGGTCACTTTCGCCCCTGTTTTCAGTTCCACTTCCCCTTACGTTTCCACTGCCGCTTTCATATCCACTTCCAATGCTGCTGCTGTTGTCGTCACTTTCGCCCCTGTTTTCAGTTACACTTCCCCTTACGTTTCCACTGCCGCTTTCATATCCACTTCCAATGCTGCTGCTGTTTTGGTCACTTTCGCCCCTGTTTTCAGTTACACTTCCCCTTACGTTTCCACTGCCGCTTTCATATCCACTTCCAATGCTGCTGCTGTTGTCGTCACTTTCGCCCCTGTTTTCAGTTACACTTCCCCTTACGTTTCCACTGCCGCTTTCATATCCACTTCCAATGCTGCTGCTGTTGTCGTCACTTTCGCCCCTGTTTTCAGTTCCACTTCCACTTCCGTTGTCGGTTCTGTCACCAATGTTGTCTACACCGGCTCTACTACTTCCTACACTTGTACTAGCTTCTGCATTTCTTCTTCCTACAGCTGTTTGACTGCTATAGCCATAGTTATAGTCAGATCCATACTCATCCTTCTCTTGATAGTTACCAGTATTCTCTTGATATTTACCATAATTGCCTCCTGCATTATAATATCCATTAGCATGGGAGCCTGCTTCGCCGAATTGTTCGAGACGAACGCCTGCTACCGTCAGTATCTGCAACATAAATAATTTATTTTCGATCATCTTAGCAACCAACATCTTACCAACCGATGGCTCTTGTAGGTCGCGACTCAGTGTGATTGAAGTCGCTGCAAGCCGCTAAATAAGAAATATGTACAACCTCATATCGCTCGTCAGTATGCCAAATGGCGGGAATACACATGCGTGTAGAATGAAGCATTAGCTTGCATGCCCGATACAAAAGTAGACACTATGAAGTAGTTTACTATATGCAAGTAAATGGAACGCTCTAGATACATTTGCTAGTTAAACTTGGGTCCATATTGGAACTGCCTTATAGCTCAGATGGTAGCACGTCTGCCTTCACAGTTGTAGGGCGTGGGTGCTATCCCCGTCCAGAGCAAACATTTATATGACGAATTATAGGTGTTTGTTCTGTGTCTGGGTGTAGTATGTATTATTATAAGTATGTACTAACAAAAAAAGTATTCTATCAGCTATCTGGTTTCCATAGTACAAGCTTTGGTTTGTTTGGAGCTAGATGGCGCTGTGTGAATAATGACCACTGATATTTATTTATTGGAACGCATTAAAACAAATACCATAATGTCGATTAGCATTACAACTTTACACAGAAATAATATCATCACGCATATTTTTTTTTTTGTATATAATATGTTACGCCATTATTATGAATTGATTTTGATGATTCTTTTTTTGTTTGGTAGGTAATACTTCAGAGGTGGTCCCATATAAATTTTATCGAAATCGGTTCAGTAGTTTGGTTTTAAAATCTAAATTACTAGAAAATATGATGATGTCATCCAAGTATTCGAAGTTGAAGTCGGTTGTTTTTTTTTAAAGCGTATTATTTGAAGTCGGTTGAAAAGGAAGCGCGCGACAGCCACTTCTACCGAGAACGGCGAGTTCTCAATCGATGAAAATTGTTTGTTATCAAATTAATTATGTTAGAAATTACATCACTGAAAGGAACCAGGACCCTTATCATGGACGTTCGTGATTATGATTGCGAGCGTGCGCGAGCGGGAGGGCGCATGGCGCGAGTAAGTTCGTACGAGCGGGATGGCATGCTATCGCAATCAGAATCGCGAACGTCCATGGTAAGGGTGCAGCTTAGCTTGAAGTTACGGAAACATCATTGGATGTTAGAGAAACAATTAAAACTAAAAGATGTCACACACGGTGAAGATGCTATGATTCATGTTATCTTAGAACATATTTCAATATTGCTATTCATACAAAACAAATGACGAACAAGTAGCGAAGATAATATATATTTCAGAATTGTCAGCCTTACCAAAAATAATCTCGATTCTCTTAGTCACTGCTTAAACTTCTCTGTCTTGTTCTTGCATGTTACACTTCACGTCAGAGAGAAGATGGCAGAAAATCTTAAGCAGTGACTAACGGTTGAGAAGTTTTTTTAAGTAAGGCCCTGCATGGCCAGCGATACATGAAATGTTATAGCATCTTCGTCACCTGTGACGGCCTTATACCTAGAGAATAAGCTGCTCATCTATAAAGCTATATTAAAACCAGTGGGGCCTATGGAATCCAGCTCTGGGGAATGGCATCAAAAACAAATCTAAGTTTGCAAAGATTTCAATCAAAATTGCTGCGAATGATTACTGGTGCTCCTTGGTATGTCACAAACGAAATATTGCACAAGGACCTGAAAATGCCAACAGTGGAAGAAGGAATAAAAAATTAACGTTTAAATGAAATATAAGAAAAGGCTACAGAACCACGCAAACAATTAAGCAAACACTGTAAAAAAAAATCTACTGTCAAGAGACGAGCAAGACTTTCGCCTGGTGGTAAGCGTCACGCCTGCTACTAACAGTTATAGCTGTGCCAGAATTGTGAACTTGCGAACACAATCCTGCGCCGCACTGCACTGCGCTCGTCACCCTGAGATATCAGATGTTAAATCTCTTCATATCCAATAATTTCTCTGGTAACATTGCCCTTCGATCCGGAACACAGTAATGCTTACACAGTACTGCTTGGCGGTTGAATAACTGGCAAAGGTGTGGTACTTCCCCAGGCGGACTGTGCAGTAGAGTCCTACCACTACAGTTGAATAACTGGCAAAGTTGTGGTACTTCCCCAGGCGGACTCTGCAGTAGATTCCTACCACTACAGTTGAATAACTCGCAAAGGTGTGGTACTTCCCCAGGCGGACTCTGCAGTAGAGTCCTACCACTACAGTTGAATAACTGGCAAAGGTGTGGTAATTCCCCAGTCGGACTCTGCAGTAGAATCCTACCACTACAGTTGAATAACTCGCAAAGGTGTGGTACTTCCCCAGGCGGACTCTGCAGTAGAGTCCTACCACTACAGTTGAATAACTGGCAAAGGTGTGGTACTTCCCCAGGCGGACTCTGCAGTAGAGTCCTACCACTACAGTTGAATAACTGGCAAAGGTGTGGTACTTCCCCAGGAGGACTCTGCAGTAGAGTCCTACCACTACTCTAATGACGAGAAAACCATTACGAAGGCTTAAATAAATAATGCCCAAAGACCTATAAATTAAATGAAGTAGGATGTGCTACTGAGCACATTCCTCACAAGCCGAGTCATAATCATGTGACTATAGCCAGTGACGGTGATAATGGAATGGAGGGGCCCAGCGCTTGCAATTCGATCAAAATTAACAAGTCAACACAATCTAGCATACCTAGCTAAAACTATGCATATTACATTTGCCGGAAAATAGAGATAGCGAATTTAATTACTGCATGACAAAAAGAGAACACATGTACATGTATTAGAAGTTTGTATTGTCGTATCGTACGGCTCGCATGTCGCAAAGGCAGAGTATGACTGACGCGAGAGGAGAGCTGGCGCTCAACATATAGTCTTCAAAATCCGTGCGCTTATTTCCCGTCCATTCATTTTATCATTGTCGCTGCCTATAGCTCAAAAAAAATTAAGTTTTTATTATTATTTAATTACTTTATTTAAAATTAATTTGGTTTTTTGAAATAAAAAGTTAGTTATTAGTTACTAATTTTAAATTTAAAAACTAATAAAAAAAATTTTTGTAATTAAATATTAATTAAATATTTTAGTTGTTAGTTATTTTAGTTATTTTTTAATAAAAAATAATTAATAACTTTTTATTTAATATTACAGATGAGTTTACCGAATCAATTTAAAAGCAATCGAAAGTATGAAACATATGGAATATGCAAAAGTTGGGTTGTCACTGTTTTTCCTGGCGTACCTAACTACTGGGTTGGCAGGTTTAAACAGGTATAATAATAATACGATAAAAAAAAAATACAACAGACTTCAATTTTGACTACCTACCTGGCTGACACCGTTTTTACAGTTATTATGATTCAAAAACGAAACTACTGAACCGTTTTTTTTTTGGAAAAACCTTGTAAAAAAACTTACCAGCGCCGTAGCGAAAGTGGCCGCTATGGAAACCATATTTACTCCTCTCCTTGTCTTCCACTACGAATTATTTCCAAAAAATTGCATTTTATACCCGGACGGTGTTTAACGTCTGTCTATGTTTGCTAATTTATCCAGATGTTCACATAATACATTTATCTATAAATTACCTCTGGATAGTTGGTTGTTTGGCAAGCTATAATTATAAAACTAGCTGTCGCCCGCGGCTTAATGATTCAGATTCAGATTCAGATTATTTATTCACCTTATAACAATGTTGCGTTATATTAGGTAGGTCAAATGGATACAATAATAAAGATTTGAATGGAATAATACAGTTAAGGTAAAATATTAAAATTAAGTAAAAATTTAAAAGTCAATTAAAATATCATTAAAATTATAAAATGTTAAACAGTCCAATAGTAAATTTAAAAAAAAGAGTATTATTCATTATCACAGTCAGAGTATGTAAAGGAATGTTCGCTTAAGATAATTTTCATAAAGTCATTAAGCTTATAAAATGCGTTTTGAATAAAGAAGGGTTTAATTTTTCGTTTGAAATCAAGAATAGGTAAGTTTCTTAATGCAACTGGCAACTTGTTGTACATTATTAATTTATTAAAAACTCCTTGCTTTTGTACTTTACATAATCTTACCCTAGGTAGCACTAATTTTTCTTTATTTCTTAAGCTAAAGTTATGGCTATGCGTGTCTTTTATTGTAGGGTATTTTTTTTCTTTGTCCGTGTGAATCTCTAAGAGGCACTTATAGATATACAATGAAATTACCGTCATTATCCTATTTTGTAAAAAATATTTTTTTGCAGACATCCTTCTTCTTATCCCGTTTATTATTCTTACCGATCGTTTCTGGCACTTGAGTACCTTTATAATATCCGCACTATTGCCCCAAATAGTTATGGCATAACTTAGTAAAGAATGCACATAAGCGTAGTATACAGATATTAACGTCTTTTTATCTATTAATGGCTTCAGTTTAAAAAGCGCATAGTTGGCGCTAGATACTTTTTTGCATATTTTATCTATATGTGCACTATGACTTAGAGTGTAATCTATAGTGTAACCGAGAAATACATTATCAGATTTTGTGGTATTTGTAAGATTTCCTTTTTTCGCTTGGTATTTCATTATTACACTTTTGTCTGCGTTTAATATTATGCCATTGGCTTCAAACCAATCCCGTAGCGTAGTCATTGCAGTAGTTATACGTTCGTTAAGGCCGATGTAATTTTTGTCTGCCATACCGACATGTGTGTCGTCGGCAAATAAGTTCACAGATGCCCAATCTGGTAAATTATTGGCGAGATCGTTCACATATATGAGGAACAGTAGAGGGCCTAGCACTGATCCTTGGGGCACCCCTATGTCAACTATACCTACCGAAGAATTGCATTTATTTACGTTTACCGTTTGTGTTCTATTTCTAAGATAAGATTTCATCATTTCTAATTCTATTCCGTCAAAACCGTAGTATTGTAGTTTCAAAATTAAAATATCATGACGTAAGCAATCAAACGCCTTAGATAAGTCACAAAAAATACTGGCGCACTTCTGCGACTTATCCATACCTTTCAAAATGAAGTAGACAACTTCCCTAATCGCCATTTCTGTGGATCTATTTCTTCGAAAACCAAACTGAGCAGGAGTAAACAATTTATTATTTTCAAAATAATCTACTATTTTCTTCTTGAGTATAACTTCTAGTATTTTTGATAGTACAGGAAGTATACATATTGGTCTAAAATTGCTCAGATCAGAATGTTCGCCTTTTTTATATAAAGGAATTACACGGCCAGCTTTTAGAATATCCGGAAAAATACCTTCCACTAAACAAGAATTTATAACTTCGTGGAGTAAGTCCAATAAGTAATCATTGTGCATAATGAGCTCCCTGATTGTTTTTGCACTTATTCCGTATATGTCTAAAGACTTTTTACCTTTCATTTCTGTCACTATGCGTCTTAAATCTGCCTTACTAATTGAATCAAATTTTATATTTGTTGTCGGTGCCCCTATTTTATGTAAATATTCTGTGCACTTTTGTTCATTAATATTAGTATGCTTTGTAAGATTATGTGCTATGTTTAGGAAAAAGTCATTGAATAAATTAGCTATAATAGCCTCGTCTCTTATAGTATTACCGTTACTTTTAATATAGTCAATATGGCATTTCTTCTTAGGTTTTTTCGTTACCTGTTCATTAATAATTTTCCATGTTTCCTTTATTTTATTTTTAGAAGCTTTAATTCTGTGCGCATATTGTAATTTTTTCGCAGATCTTAAAACTTTCCGAAACGTTTTTTTATATTTTTTTATTCTTAACTTTCTCTCCTCACTAGGTATTAGGTCTTGGGTCATTTCTAAGTTAACTAAATTATTCTTTGATATTTCTATTCCCTGTGTAGTATATTTTTTATTACAAACTTTAGTATATATACATTTCTTAGGAAAGGCTATATTATAATAATGAATTATTGCTTCCTGCAATATATTCATTTTTTCATTGGCATCTTTAGCATTAATAATATCATTGGATAACTTATTATAATCAGTAAATAAAAGGTAATTAAAGTAATCACAGTTGCTTTTAGAATATATTCTTGTGTAAATAGGTTGATTTTTAGGTTTTTTGTCTACATTTGTGTTACGCATTGTTGAATTTAGCATAATGACATTATGATCTGACAGTTTCTCATCCAGCACAACTCCATTACAACCATCAAAATTTACAATAAAATTGTCGATACATGATGAGCTAGTACCTTGCGTTCGAGTTGGTTTGTCAAGAATACATCTGAAGTTGAAATCATTAAGAATACTAATGAATTTTCGTACCTTAGGCGTAGGCTTTAGAATATTTAGATTAAAATCACCCGCTAGAATAATTGGCTTATTTTCGCGGCTTAACTTACACAAAATTTTACTTAATAAGTCAAAAAATAAGTCTATATCATAGTCTGGCCTATACAAGCTAATTATTACTGTTTTAGAAGTGCGTAATTCAATTGCCGCTATTTCACAATTCATCTCGAAAGACATCCGATTAAGGTCTTTCCTTAGCTTGTAGTTTATACCTTCTTTAACAAATATAGCGGTACCGCCATGCTCAAAGAATTTTCTATGGAAGTAGGTCGCAAGTTCATAGTCTTCAATTTTCATGCCTGTCACATGATGGTCTTTAGCCCATGTTTCACTTAAACATATTACATCACAGTTTAAGGAATTCACCAAGCATTCTATAGCTAAGTATTTCTTATGAATACTTTGTACATTTGCTGCAACTATTCTCATCTGCGTACTATGGATGCCTGCAGACCCTGAAAATTTGTACTATGAGTAACGGTTCTAGGCCCTTCTTGGTTTACAAATACTAGTGAAGAAGATCCACTGAATTTGTATTTGAACACTGAAACTATTTGTTGAGTAATTTGATCTTTGGCATATGCATATGATTGATATCTAGTTTGATTGGCGTTTAAGTCAACATATTTTACATTTTCATTCAAACTGGCTAATAGTGCTATTCTATTATTCAAGTCAAATATTGTTTCGTCGTTCCGGCCATCATAGCGTATTCCTGTGATCATAATATTCAGTTGTCTCTGATTATTTTCTATAATACTCTGTAGTTTCTTAATGTACATATTACGATTTGAGTATTTAGGAATATATTGACTTATCAGAATAATAGCGACATCACCTTTCACTAGATTTTTTGTCATGTCTTCAAAATTTTCTAGAATTTTTTCCATAGTCGCTCCTGGTTTGCAGTAGTTAGTCAACGAATCCGGTAAATTAATTCTTCTGTTCAACTTTTCCAAAATTCCTCGTCCTATTTCATCTGATAGTATGATACCTTTGAGCCCTCTTTTTAGGTTCGGTCTTGTTTGTATTTGAGGTTTTATTTTATTGATATCGTTATTTATACCATTGCAAAAGGTGTCTACGGATTTTGGTTTTCCTATAAGTTCTTGTAAGCCCTGTCTGTTTCGTTCATTTTCTTTCTCAAAATTTATTTTTGTTTCAGTGTTCTTCAAGTTTGTGCATCTCTTTTGTAGGCTTTTGGCTCTTTTTGTTAACATTTTAATTTTTCTGTATAGTGACTGTAATTTTTTAGGTCTAGGCAAATATTTCTTAGGTTTCTTAAGACATTTAATTTTTGCCAATAAATTTATAAGTTCTGCGGTTTTTTTCTTTTCTTCTTCAAGCCAACATGTCAATTCTTGGGTTTTGGTCTCTAGCTCCTTTATGTTTTGGCAGAGATCAGGCTTCGTCCAATAAAGCTTAGTGTTCTCATTTTCAGTTAAATCACTTTTATCAAGTAATACTAATCGGGGTTTTTTTCGTTTTCGCCCAATAATGGGAGTGGAGTGTCCTTCATTGCATTCCAATTTTTTATACAATTCTATGACTTTTTCTTTTTTTTCTATTTCTTTTACTAGTTTTGTGTTTTCAATTGATAGGTTGTCAATTTCATTATTTGCAGACAATAGTTTTCTCTCTAAGTCTGCAATTTTATCTATGGAGTCGAAATCGGAATCACTTTGATTTAATAAATGTGTGTGTGACATACTCATCCTTGCAATTGATTCAAGGGATGAGTCGCTAAGATTGCCCAATGAAGTTGCTCTGTGTCGCTGAGGGACTCTGAAGGTAATATTGTCGCAGCTATCGCCCTCCATGTTTATTCCACTTCAAATTAGTATAAAAAGTATTATTTGATGTAAGGGTTAGCGTATAAACAATCTCCATAAAATATATCGAGAGCAAAAATAATCGTTAACTAGGTGAGACTCGAACCCAGTGCCGTACGAACATTCAGTCGACACATCCGACCGCTCGACCACAGCGCCTTACTGGGCTTTGTCAAATTTATTAAGTATAATATGTGCTATTGTAGTTGGAATGCATTCGTACTGTCCCAGTCAATTTTTTAATTGTGTCAGTACACGAGACTACCCACAATTGAGCATGATAAGTTATCGCAATTTATTCTCGATTTTATGTTGGGTTTGTGCACCAGATCAATGTTTATGGGCATAAAAGTGACCACTTACGGTTTTTAAACATATGTGATATCCATAACTTGTGTTTTCACTCTGTTACAATCTCGTTCTGGGCTCTGTTTTGATTGGGACCACTTCGTGAATATTTACTTTTAGTTCGCTTCTCTGCAAATATTACTGCTGGATAACACTGGTGCTTAACATTTGAGTTTGGTTCAAGGTATTTGTGCAATTTCTTCTATGTTTGTTATAGTTTTGTTCAATTATTTTTAATATTTGTTGTGAGCAAATACATTTCGCGACGGTAGTCCGATGTGTAATGATCGACCTTGCCTTGACACCAAGGCACTATATTCCTGAAACAGGGATTCCATAATCTAAATATCAAATAACAACCAATGTACTGTTTGTTGACTCTTAAATAAATAAAAAAACAATTTAAAAAAATTTACGTACAGTAATGGCAATAGCAGTTTTGTAGGCCATGTTCATGGTCAAGTATTTACATCGTTAGTGTAAAGGGCATCTCTCGCTTGTCAAGTATTGACGTCATTAGAGTAAAGGGCCCGCTATCGCTTGTCAAGTATTGACGTCATTAGAGTAAAGGGCCCGCTATCGCTTGTCAAGTATTGACGTCATTAGAGTAAAGGGCCCGCTATCGCTTGTCAAGTATTGACGTCATTAGAGTAAAGGGCCCGCTATCGCTTGTCAAGTATTGACGTCATTAGAGTAAAGGGCCCGCTATCGCTTGTCAAGTATTGACGTCATTAGAGTAAAGGGCCCGCTATCGCTTGTCAAGTATTGACGTCATTAGAGTAAAGGGCCCGCTATCGCTTGTCAAGTATTGACGTCATTAGAGTAAAGGGCCCGCTAACGCTTGTCCATTATTGATATCGTTAGCGTACAGGGCCCGCTATTGCTTGTCAAGTATTGACATCGTTGGCGTACAGCGCCCGCTATCGCTTGTCAAGTATTGACATCATTAGAGCAAAGGGCCCGCTATCGCTTGTCAAGTATTGACATCGTTGTAGTAAAGCCATACGAAATACTGGCTCACTAGCTGGAGGGGCGTCCAGTCCTCCAGCCCTCCAGCCCCCTCCAGGAGGCCCCTTCATGGGGCGAATAAATAAACAGACAAACAAACATAGGCATAACATTCATAATTATTAGTGAATTGTCGCGACTTTACACGCGGTTTTTTAGGCCGCGACGAATTTTATGACATTGGATTTTGTTGTTTGTTTTCAGGATGTCTACAGTGTGTTTTTTTTAAACAATCAATTGACGAGACGAGCAAGACGTTCGCCTGGTGGTAAGCGTTACGCCTGCCACTAACAGTGCTAGAATTGTGAACTTGCGAAGGCAAGAACTGGCAAAGGTGGACTCTGCAGTATAGTCCTACCACACTATTATTGCCTGCTTCAGTCGACTCATTATTGCCTGTTGGCATTATTGAATACTAGCTGCGACTCGCGGTTTCACCCGCTATTCTTGGGATAATAAAAGCCTATGTTTATTCTAAGGTATACGCTGTCTCTGTACCAAATTTCATCCAAAGCCGTTCAGCGTGAGCGAGTAACAAACATACACACACACACAAAACAAACTTTTTCGCATTTATAATAATAATTACTATACTAGAGGTCGCCCGCGACTTCGCCCGCGTATCGAAGAAATTAGGCCCACTCCCAAATACTCTTATCTTTCATACCGCTGGGTTAATTACTAATTATTTTCCTCGCCATGTTCACCACTTTTAATCACCCGCCAAACCCATCCCCCATTTCACCCCCTTAAATCATCCCTGTTGAAATAATATTGAAAACAGCATTTTTTATTTTAAATTAACAAAATAAATACAAATTTTCATGATTAAAAGTTCAAAAACAATGAACTTTCATACAAAAGTTTCCCCCCTATTTTCCCCTCTTAGGGGTCGAATTTCGACAAATCTTTTCTTAGTACTCCCCTACGCATCAAAACGAATATACCCTCCAAATTTCAAGTCTGTCCGACCAGCGGTTTAGGCTGTGCGTTATCTGTCAGTCAACCAATCAGCCAGCCAGTCAGTCGCTGAATCAGGACAGAGATTCTTATAGTAATAGATTAATACCTATTCGGAAGATTCAGGTCATAATGTTATGTCGGACGTACAGACAGGCGCGGTAACACTAAGTCTAGGGTCACCTTGTAAACCCTTCAAGGTACGGAACTCTAAGCCTCTACGCACATAGTGACAGTCACAGGATTGGCGGACAAACTAATTAGGCACGTGCGTAGTGGCGCGAGGAAACACAGGGGTGCGCGCGGAAGATTAGATACGGAATCAATCATCTGCAAATACGCGATTACTCCGCCAATAATTGACTTAACTGATTTTAATGATTATTAAAAAAAAAAAAAAAAAATTTCGAAATCGGTTCAGTAGTTTGGGTTTTAAATCAAAAATACTAGAAAATATGAAGATGTCATCCAGGTATTCGAAGTTGAAGTCGGTTATATATTTTTTTTTAAAGCGTTTTATCATTTATCTTTTGTAAGTACTCATTTAGTAATTTATCTTGTAACAATTTGCAAGACAAAGTTGGGCGGCAGGTTCCAGAGGGGCCGATGAGGGACTAGCCTAGACCGCTGTCGAGATTGAATCCTCCTCTGCACAGGACACTCGTCACCTGTATCCTAGTTTGCGAAGGGCCTTAATACCGGAATAAAAAGATTATAAGGGTTGCTAGGTCAGAGTTCGTGGCAAAAACTAAGATGAGAATAGGAAACGTTCGATACATCCGGTTCTTTGCACCCGTTATGCCGCGGCGACATGCAGGAGCAGGAAACTGTTGCAAGCGGTGCATTTGTAAGGCCACAGCTGAAACTAAAGAATCACTTCTTCAATGAAAATCACTTCAGTTCTCTGATTTACTCAATAATTGACCAAGTGAGTGGGGTGAACGAAATCTACATAATACGCATTTAAAAAAACCCCGACTTGAATTTTGACTACGTGGATGACATCCTCGTATTTTCCAGTAATTTTGATTTAAAAACCAAACTACTGAACCGATTTTGATAAAATGTATATGGGACTACCTCTGAAATATCATACAAACAAAAAAAGAATCATCAAAATCAATTCATCATTGGTAGAGTAATCTTCATTAATGGACTTCTTCTGGCTGGTGATGATAATATGGCAGCGCCAGTGTCTCGCTCCGGTGCTTCAAGGAGCTGAGTTGACTCGGGTAGACGCTGGTGGGAAATGCACAATGCATCAAGGGACCGCGGAAGTACTCCATGACGGGGGGAGGCGAACAGAGAAAACTTCAAAAATTATTAAGGTATTAAAATTGGAGAGGGCGTAGCACGGCCGCTGAATGCTTCCCAAGCGGGACATCCGTTAAGTGGGGACTTATCGCCCCCTCTTGGATGAGAGGGTGCTACTCTGTTCAATTACTTAACGCCCCCGTTTCGAAAAAAAACCAGGCTGTAGTCTTTATTATAACAGCTGTCGTAATTGATAAAAATGCGTCATTGCATCATGCAGTCAGAAAAGATTCGAAACATCGTTTCAATGTTTACTATTCGATCCATTGTGCACGATTTAATTAATCGTTATGTCGCTTAATGAGACAGTACTGAACACTGCACAGCTGCTTAGCATACATCATCAGTCTTTCAGAGGAAATTGCGTTGGCTAGAGCCAAGGTCATATGGTCCATAGTCCAAGTTCCCCCATAGTATTATCCTATGCCTATGATGACTTTGTGATCGATTCTTTTTAATTACATACACGAATAACTGTAATTAATACGCTTTTTTTTTAAATACAACCGACTTCAACTTCGGATACCTGAATGACATCTCCATGTTTTCTAGTAATTTTGATTTAAAACCCAAACTACTGAACCAATTTCGATAAAATGTATATGGGACCACCTCTGAAGTATTACCAACCAAACAAAAAAAGAATCATCAAAATCATTTTCAACCGACTTCAAAAAAGAAAGTTCTCAATTCGCCTGTATATTTTTTTGTTTTTTTTTTGTATGGATGTTACGCGATTACTCCGCTAATTATGAAATGATTTCGATGATATTTTTTTGTTTGGTAGGTAATACTTCAGAGGTGATCCCATTTTATAGAAATCGGTTCAGTAGTTTGGTTTTTAAATCAAAATTACTAGAAAATGTGAAGATGTCATCCAGGTATTCGAAGTTGAAGTCGTACAGCGTATTATAATACAGATTAAATAATGAGAAATTACTTTAATTACGTGTTTATTATGCAAAAAGAAACAAATCTTATTAAAGCGGTATCTTGTAAATCTCCTAGTTCTTTGTTATATTTAACCCAACGGTTTAAATATGTCCTCCTCCCCGGGCACGTGCCCCTGTGCCCCAACCCTGGATTCGCCCTTGGCTAGAGCATGTGTTCTGATTAAAGCCATCTCGTTGTGTCAAAACGAGATGCTTTGGCAAGAAGGGTAACTTGGATAAATCGCACATGCAAGTGACCAGTTGGTCGACCTCTATCTGTTAGCAAGAAGGAATAAAGTCCAATTCTTTTCGTATATTCAGCATAGCGTAAATTTTAACAGATCTAGGTTGATTATACACAAGGGCGGATCCAGCTTTTAAGTCAGGGGGGGTCATAAGAGTCGAGTCGAGGTCTAGTAAGGACAGTCTCCAATTCGATTACAACTAGAAAAAATATCAGTGGTCGACCTACACCCAGCCCAGGGGGGGGGGGGCGGTTCGTGACCCCCCCATGACCCCCCCCCTGGATCCGCCCTTGATTATACATTAGGAATTATAAAAACAATGTAATAAGAATCATGTCGTTTAATAACACTTTTATACACTGTATTTATTACTTCTTCACTTATAGAGGATATCACTACAAAGACGGAATGACATGTTTTTTTTATTGACTCTCAAAAGAGCTGACTCGCAACAAAACAACACATCGACAATTAAGTTTAAATATGTGCACAAATATTAAGTTATAAACATTTTAGTTTCATGTTAAGCACTCTACGCACCATCGTGCTTGCTGTACAGCCCGCCAAGGTCGTGCACGATGCACGATGCAAAACGACAGTGAATAGTCTTGACGTACAGCAAATTGAATGAATGAATGAATGAATGTGTGCTGGACTTGCTGGACGCGTTTTGCATCCAGCGAGTGCCCCCACCACCGCGAACGAACATGACCATTTCCGGTGCGGAGTGCGGGCTGTACAGCAGAATGGTCGTGTATAACCTTGCTGTACAGCAGATTCCATTTTTTTTGTTTTTTTGTACTGGCTACTGCCTCATTGCCTCAAGCTCTAAGCTTGTGCGCGAGGCAACATCACGTCAAAATGGACTGCGAAACGCCTTCAAAATTCATTGAAAGATACAAATTCCACTTGTCTGTGGAATGCCTCAAGTGCGGACTACATAAACGGATCGTTGACGTATTACCAGGCGGTATGGCCTTACGGCTTTAGCCCGCCATGTGTGCAAAATAGCAAAAAATGTTACTCGTTCACTCCCTTTGTTCACTCCTCGTTCAGCCGTAGACAGACAGAGAAACACGGAGAAACATGTTGGTTTCTCTCTCTAAGCATCCCGCAGCTGGATGCACGCACGACGTGCACGATGCTACGTCCAGCACAGCGGCCAGCGGCTGCTGTACAGGATGCAAGATGGTCCGTAGAGTGCTTTAGACAGCACGGCATTAAACTAGGTTTATGACGTCAAAGTTCACGATTCCAAACAAATTCTATACTACGAGGGCTACACTAAAAGTATCGGGAATGGAATATTTCCACTGTTTCTGTCATATTAAAATCTTTTTAATTGAAAACTCCTTGGTTTTAAAAATCGAATACCATTTATTTATTTAAAAAAATATTCTCGGTCTTGTCACAAGGTTTTGTCAAACTTGTTTAGTCGTTGAGAAAATGGAATTGACTCGAGAAAATTCAAGAGCGATGATTTATTATGACTTTCGAAGTGGTTTAACACAAAAACAGTGTGTTGACCGGATGATTTCTGCATTTGGTGATAAAGCCCCATCCAAAACCACAATTTATCGCTGGTTTGCTGAATTTCAACGTGAACGTGTCAAGCTCAGTGATGATCCCCGTCAAGGTCGTCCAAAAACTGCAGTCACCCAAGAAAACGTTGATGCTGTGCGTAAGCTGATTGAGGAAGATCGACATGTGACATACCGCGAAATTCAGGCAACTTTAGACATTGGCATGAGTCAAATACAAATAATCTTGCATGAAAAATTAGGTGTAAAAAAGTTGTTTTCCCGATGGATACCGCATTCGCTCTGTGAAGAGCAAAAAGCGGCTCGCGTTACTTGGTGCGTCAGAACTCTCGAAAGATTCCACGCAGGATCCTCAAATGCTGTATACAACATCGTATCAGGTGACGAATCCTGGATATACGCGTACGAACCCGAAACAAAAAACCAGTCACGAGTTTGGGTGTTCGAAAATGAGTTAAAGCCAAAAAAATTGTTCGTTCACGGAGTGTTGCAAAAAAAATGGTGGCCACGTTTGTCTCCAAAACCGGCCATGTTACGACTATTCCTCTTGAGGGACAAAGAACGGTTAATGCAGAATGGTATGCTAGCATTTGTTTGCCACAGGTCGTTTCTGAACTCCGTAAAGAGAACTGCAACCGCCGCATCATCCTCCATCACGACAATGCGAGTTCTCACACCGCGCACAGAACAAAAGAGTTTTTAGAGCAAGAAAACATATAATTATTGGACCATCCGCCGTACAGCCCCGACCTAAGCCCTAATGATTTCTATACTTTCCCTAAAATAAAGAATAAATTGCGTGGACAGAGATTTTCATCACCTGAAGAAGCTGTGGACGCCTACAAAACGGCCATTTTGGAGACCCCAACTTCCGAATGGAATGGTTGCTTCAATGATTGGTTCCATCGTATGGAAAAATGTGTCAAATTTCGCGGAGAATACTTCGAAAAGCAATAAATATATTTTTAAATAGTAATGTTGTGTCACTTCCTTGATTCCCGA
The DNA here is from genome assembly GCA_905404285.2 of Erannis defoliaria. Classification (NCBI taxonomy): domain Eukaryota; kingdom Metazoa; phylum Arthropoda; class Insecta; order Lepidoptera; family Geometridae; genus Erannis; species Erannis defoliaria. The sequence goes on along the minus strand of FR990093.1, from coordinate 645,360 downwards.
AATTTTCAGTGCCGCCCTCGTAGCACTGTTTTGCTAGAAACAAAAGCCCCTTCACAAACGCTTATATTTCAGCACTATACCAGCCGATTTCAATTATTTTTTCGATGTAACAATCAGACTCAGTTAAACTCTCCACTTATCCGATTACTTATAATAATCAAAATCAAAACACATGAATTTTCCCTGTTATTAGAACATCCAAAACAAGACAAATATATTTTATTTATACGAGATTACTTACAAGACAAATATACTTTATATAAACGGGATTACTCATGTTTAGTTAACATGGATATTCCACACAACACAGAGGGGACAGGAGCGGAGAGCGGAGCAGGACGCGGCGACACTAGCTTCTGGCTCTGTTTCCACTCCTCGAAAAAGGTCACCGGATGTGATCAACACTATAATCGAAGTATCCGACTTGGTAATTAAATGTGATGTGTCAAAACCACGTTAGTTTTCATAGTGAGACACATATTGCATAATTATCTCTTAATTATGTATATTACGTAGGTACCTAGTTACTCTATTTAGAGGGATAATAATAATAGTAGATTGTTTACCAAGGGAGGAAACAACTATTTTTAAGGCGAGAGTGTGTTACTTTGAATCCAGAGTGTAGCGAAGGATTCAAAGTACTCGAGCGTAAAAATAGTGTTGATCCCGAGGTGGACACTCGCTTTTTATCATCCTCTGTGAGAAAATAAGCAAGTGCAGCTTATGAATTAGAATAGTACCTACGTTTATTTCATTCTCACTTCTCACTTTTTATATACACTGAGTTAAAATAAAACAAAGTAAAACCCGTGTTTGAGTAAACAACGTAGACAGAGAAAACAATGGACGCAATCACATTTCCATCTCTTTTACTCCGCAGTGAAACAGCGATATGGAAAAATAGCATGCGTGAAAGAGAAACGTTTATGCATTTTCTCTCTTTGTCGTTGTAACTGGTTGTCTCCAAGCTTCTTTAGAAAGTGTGGTGTCAAACATTACCCATGACTGAGAGATTTTTGTGTTTATATCATTTATATTTAAATCTAATTGTTATTCCCGCGTGTTGAAGAGTTTTGGACATCTTTACAATGGTGCAGTGTTGTATTTTGGGTTGTCAGTACAAGGTTTATGTCGAAAATATCGCTATCTCATGACCGGTTACAAAGTACAGTCCGCGAGGTATAAGCTGAGCTTTGCATTTGTGTGAGTGTACATGGATAGTGTAGGTGTGATAACCGGCCTTAGGCGCGGCGCCATTTTCGCCCGGTAAAACCGGTTTAAACTGATTTTGGGTAACCGGCCTGAGGCGCGGCGCCATTCTGCAATGCAATTCTCACACTAATGCAAAGCTCAGCTTATACCTCGCGGACTGTACTTGGGTCCATTGGTTTCTCCGTCTACGGTAAACAATTACGAACGAAGGTGGAATGCATTTCGCGCGCCTTCCTTTTTCAAACAGCATGTTTTTTTTTTTTCTTAGTTCTTGGCATCGCACGTTGTGCATTCTGCCAGTGTCAAGTTTATGATTTTTTCAAGTATTTATATGAAAATCAAGTCAAATATGTCATGATATCACAGTCAGTCACACGAAATTAGTCATAGTCGAGTCCAAGTCATACCCTAGTAAAGTTGTGGCGACTTTACTATGAGCTTCTATGGAGTTTTGAAAACAACACAAAAAGACATGTTTCACCACAGTATATCACTTTCCCACACTCGTGCATGTAATTCAACACTCAATGAATAAAACACCACCATTTTTAATCATTAATTCGCGAAAAAACACAAGTTTAAGAAAATAATAGAATGCAACGACATGATTTTTCCGTGTTCCCGCCAAAACTTAAACAGCATGTTACTTGTGATGTGTGTTTGTGTTGACATCTCTTTGGTGATTGGAACTTTTACTAACAATATCCACATTCCAAATTCAAAACAGCAGAAATGAGCTATTTTCCGCGCAGAGGGCGGGAAAGAACATTCCCGCCTTCTGCGCGGAAAACAGCTCATTTTTAACAACGGAATAAAGAAGGTCTTTTTGAATAGACGTGGTAAAAAAGTTATTCGACAATAACTTTTACTTTACTTTTACTTTTTTTTTTGACTTTTTTTTTTTAGTTGACACTAATACCACGGGAGAGGATTCAATTCGTAATAATGGTCGTAGCCGAAGTCGAAGTTATGATATATCTTGGCCCAGGGCTTGGCGACGGGCGCGCCCCACCGGGTGTCCCAGAAGCGGTCGTCGAGGAACTCGTACGGCAGCCGGCCCATGTAGGCGTCGTACATGAACGTCAGCACGGAGTGCGTGTTCAGCACCGTGAAGTAGTGCACCAGGGTCTCCGAGCGCAGGTGCATGGAGAACGCGCACAGGCCTGCAACAACACTTTTTGTAGTGGAGACTTAGTTTAGTGGAGATCAAAAACGTTGCATCAGTGCAATCTGCGGACTAAAAAAAAGAGATTCATGTAAGACGCATTTCACTAGACTAAAAATATTGACTCTGCCCTGCGTGTATATTAGTGAAATCGGGACGTTTGTAAAGTCTAACCCTGATCTTTTTGCAAAGTGGCCTTTAGGGAACATGAAGGTAAACTACACCACCCTGAGTCCTCGAGTTCATTCCTAAGTAAAAGTGTTTTCTGTATGGCGCCCAGATTATACAATATGTTACCTAAAGCTATCAGACATAAAGTAGATGTAAATGCTTTTAAAAATATGCTCAATAGCTTCTTGATTAAGAAAGCTTATTATACTGTGAATATGTTTCTGACAGACAAAAATGTAAATGACATTATTTTATTTTAATTGTATCTGTTATTTGACATTTAATTTGACACTGAAATTTCATTGGCATTCAATTCATTAATTAATTCAAGCGAGAGCGTGGAACAAACGATAGAGAGGCACGATCGGCCTGAGCGTTTTTCAAGACGTTATCACGTAAAATTATCCCACTTTATGTAATAAAACACCACCATTTGTAATCAAGAACAAGTTTAAGAATATAATAAAATGCAACGACATGATTTTTCTGTGTCCCGCCAAGACTCAATTTGATTTTTATTTATAGTTATTAGTTTGACATTTTATAAAGCATTTGTATGACATTTGATTGACATTATTTTAAGATATATTACCGGCTCCATGCGTTCCTTACCTATGAGGCCGTCGTAGAGCCAGTAGTATCCCTCTATCTGCCGGTGCCACGCGGCGCCGGACTCCACGCCGTACCGACTCCATGCGTTCCTTACCTATGAGGCCGTCGTAGAGCCAGTAGTATCCCTCTATCTGCCGGTGCCACGCGGCGCCGGACTCCACGCCGTACCGACTCCATGCGTTTCCCTTCAAGCAGTGGTACCAGTGCCACTCCGACTAGACAATAGAGAGGGTGTATTTAGCAGGAATCAAGTACTTATCGAGAATATTTATTGCTGAATGTAGGTGGGACAGGTCTTCTTATACAATAATACAGGGCCATACTTACTTCCTCTTTCAAGGAGTGCAAACCCTGAGCGTAACGAGGACGAGGGAGGGGGTAGGGGGGAGGGGGTTATATAGAGTCCTGAGTGAAGCGAGGGGTTCAAGCTGCCCAAGACGAAGACAGACTTTATACCAGAGGAGCATACTCTACACCTCATACATTCTGCGAGACAATAAAAAGCCAGGGCACCAAATTCACTGACAATCACAGGACCAAACACCGTCTTTCGTTTTACATTCTTTGTAAACGCCCTTTTTTTTTAGTTCTGCGTATGGTGGCCAGTTCGATTTTCAAACAAACCTCTTTACAATGCCACAGTATGTGCAAATTTCCAAGTGCCAGTTTTCCACGAGATTCCACACGAATTTGACGTTCCAAATTCAAATCACTTTATTCCTTAGGGAGTTTCATACAACTTTATATCCCTTGAGATAATGCTTTACTTTACGTGCACCCACGTTTACGTGGATATGTACTAAACCTGCACCCAGGACCACCGGAGGACGGGCAGCAGCATCCTTTCGGTTAACGGTGGTGAGCATTCTGCGATCCCCAAGCCGCCTGCTGAGCGTGGGGATTATGGCAACACCCCTGTTAAGGAAGTCTTCATCCAACGGTGGACGTTTTCTGACTGTTGATGATGAAAGAAACTAATCGCCTTTTTTGGGCAGTCATGTAACAAGAGGCGCACGAGCGAGGGGCACTGGGGCAAGCTCCCGCAAGAACACATAAGTCAAGCCTCACCTTAGGGCACACCTGGTAGTGCTCCCTAGTCCGCACTACGTATTTGAACCATGGCATAGCAATTTTCCTTTGAGCTTTGATATATTGAAATCCGACTATATTGGCCATTTCTCCCCTGCGAGGCGTGGATGACCAGATCTGCCAACTTAAACAACAAGTATTGTTATCTTAAAGAAATTAAAGAGACTAGCTGACCCCCGCGGTGTCACCCGTACTATCCAAGATAGTGTAATAAGTGCGTAGTGATGCTTAGTGGTTAGAGCGTCGGATCACAGGCTGTACGGCGCCGGCTCAAATCCTGAGCTTGAGCTGCGTGTGAAAAAAAACATCGTTAGGAAACGTCAAGTTTCGGCAGCATCACTTGAGAGCCAGTTCCAATTCCAGGCTAGGTGAATTTACTACTTATTTTAGGCATAAGCCTTTATTAACTACAACTACCAAACAGAAAAAAGAATCATCAAAATCAGTTCATAATCGGCGGAGTAAACATACATTTTAAAAAAAACATACAGTATAATTGAGAACCTCCTTTTTTGAAGTCGATTGAAATAGTAGATTGTTTACCGGAGGAAACAACTATTTTTAAGGCGAGAGTGTTTCTTTGAATCCAGAGCGTAGCGAAGGATTCCAATGTAGAATCCTGAGCGCAGCGCAGGTACTCTATTCAAAGTACTCGAGCTTAAAAATTGTGTTGATCCCGACATGGACACTCGCTTTTTATCACCCTCTATGAGAAAATAAGTAAGTGCAGCTTATGAATAAGAATAGTACCTACGTTTATTTCATTCTCACTACTCACTCTCACTTCTCACTTTTTATTGAGGAAGATACACTGAGTTAAAATAAAACAACGTAAAATCCGAATTTGAGTAAACAATTACGAACGAAGGCGGAATACATTTCGCGGAGAGTTTTGGCGGGAACACGGAAAAATCATGTCGTTGCATTCTATTATTTTCTTAAACTTGTGTATTTTCGCGAATTAATGATTAAAAATGGTGGTGTTTTATTCATTGAGTGTTGAATTACATGCACGAGTGTGGGCAAGTGATATAATGTGGTGAAACATGTCTTTTTGTGTTGTTTTCAAAACTCAGTAAAAGCTCATAGTAAAGTCGCCACAACTTTACTAGGGCATGACTTGGACTCGACTATGACTAATTTCGTGTGACTGACTGTGATATCATTACATATTTGACTTGTTTTTCGTATAAATACTTGAAAAAATCATAAACTTGACACTGGCAGAATGCACAACGTGCGATGCCAAGAACTAAGAAAAAAAAAAAAAAATACATTTCGCGCGTTTTTGTTTTTTTCGCAAACTTTTCTTTTTTAATTCGCGCGCCTTCCTTTTTCAAACAGCCTGTTATTTGTTCATACAATGTCCGTGGTTGATCTCTTTGGTGGAACTTTTACTAACAATATCTACATTCCAAATTCAAATCACCGCCAAAGCTAATTTCTGCCCTGTTTGCGAGGAACAAAAAAAATGAGGTTTTTTTGAATAGATGTGATAAAAATAATATTCACTTGACATATAATATAGTTAGGTGTGTATGTGTACCTGTGCGGGCCGCCTCTGGAGCAGGTGATGACGTGCACAGTGCTAAAAATGCCGCCCAGGAAGGTGTGCAGGGCCGCCCACACGGACAAGTCGTACAGGAAGGGCAGTGGGTGCGTCAGGTTTACGTGGTGCGGGTAGCTGAACTGCAAGCGACGTTACCACACTGTGCTGCAACTTAACGTACGGCTTAAACATATCCATACCATGGGCCTGGGACCTGGGTATGTCTTATACACAGAAAAGCGAAAGCCCTATACTTCTCAGGTAGAACGGCTGTCAAAACAATGTTCTAAAGGAATAGGGTAGATGACTGATGTTTATATCGTTGAAACCAATAGCTTTGATGAAGAATTTAAGTAAATATAGTATGTTTATTGAAAAAAATATTTAAATCGGTTATTAATGTTCTGATATATGAGCGTTTAAAGTTTTTGTTAGAAACAACTCTGTCCCTTTCCCACAAAACAAAAAATTACGTCATGCCTTACTTGTCAGAATAGAATTTATATGTGACGTCACGATTTGCTGTTTCGCCTCTCTGTCTAGCATGATATTAAAATGTTTATAAGTTGCTTATTTTTGATCAGATTTTCATTTTGTTTTCATTAATCAGCTATATTTATGGGTCACCTTATAATAGGACAATTAAAAAAACAGTCATCTAGCCTATTTATTGTATATAAAACCGCTGTCGCCAGTTTCACACTTATTTGTATAGAAACGACGACGAAAAAATGCTAATCATTGGTCGCGCATTTGAAGTAAAACGCTCGAACTGCCAATTTGCAACAAATTTAACTTGATCTAATTACGATACAATGTGGTTTGGTTTACTACGCGTTTATTCAAATTGTTTTTTTGAGTATTCTAAGTTTAAAAACATGTATATTGGCAGAATTGTCATTAAGCGCATTTGCTCCTAATGCCGGCTAGCGCGGCCCGACACATTTTCATTCTATTAATTTCTCTCTTCAGTGGTCTTATAGCTGCACCCAGAACCACCAGAGCGATTCCCAAGCTGCTGCCAAGCGTGGCGGCTAAAGCCATAGTTAGAGTCATTCGTTTGGCAGTGGACGCCATCTTGCTGATGTGTGTTTGACCACGGCCCTCTCAATCAAGGAAAACGTGGTTTGGAAACTTGAACATGTTCGGGAAGAAGAATATATAATGATGTATATGAATTCGCCAATCAGCATCGCGCCAGCGTGGTCGAGTATAGCGCTTTGTACAGCCCAATCGCTCTTCAGGGTGAGGCCTATGTCCAGGCGTCAAAAGCTGGTGGAGTACAAAAACTTCGAACTGGAAGAAAACTAAGCTTGTCAAATGTTTCATGTCTACTATGACGTCACGAGAGTCACTAAGCATATGAGTAAATTGGGAATCCTTTTCGAATGCCTACATCCAGACTTGCCGTTCAAGGGCGCCAGTCTCATTTAAACTTCGGATCTGTGAAGTGCGAACGCAAAGGTGCCTCCAATACTATCTAAATACGAACGTTAGCGCTGGTAATGGCTTTTTTTAATATATGGGTAATATAGATTTCAATTGTTCTTCTGCTATCGAGGCGGAGACAAATGCAACAAAATTAAAGATCTTAAAAAAAACATACAGTCGATAGGAGCAAAACTTTTTAGTGTTTTATGCATAACAAGAACGGTCAGCAGCGTCCTCTCGGTTAACGGTGGTGAGCATTCTGCGATCTCCAAGCCGCCTGCCGAGCGTGGGGATTATGGCAACACCCCTCTATTGTGCGGCCTTCGTCCAGCAGTGGACGTCTTATGGTTGACGACGACGATGCACGAGGACAAAATTTAAGGAACAGCTGATTTTATTTCACGATTTTCAAACATACATACACCCAGCGACAATAATAAAATGAATGGACGGGAAATAAGCGCACGGATTTTGAAGACTATATGTTGAGCGCCGGCTCTCCACTCGCTGCAGTCACTCTGTCTTTGCGACATGCGAGCCGTACGATACGACAATACAAACTTCTAATACATGTACATGTGTTCTCTTTTTGTCATGCAGTAATTCGATTCGCTATCTCTATTTTCTGGCAAATGTAATATGCATAGTTTTAGCTAGGTATGCTTGATTGTGTTGACTTGTTAATTTTTAACGATTTGCAAGCGCTGGGCCCGTCCATTCCATTATCACCGTCGCTGCAGACACTTTTTGGTAAATTGTATAGAGAAGGTTAATTAGTAGATTTAGTGTAAGACATATTGATGGAGCCCTCACTCGGGGATGGTAGTGGATCCGGCTGGGCACCATGTATAGGCTGCTGTTGAACGTGTCCGCGTTGGTGTCATACCAGGCGCCGAGGATGGCTCCGAGGGTCTTTTCCTTCCGGAAGCGCTTGAGCACCAGCTCGGTGGAGCTGGCCGTGGTCAGAATATGGCGCGTAGTGACCACGGCGCACCCCGCGAGGGGTGTGTACTTCTTGAACACTGTCGTGCAGTAGCACCCCAGTGGGTAAATATGTTCCTGCAAATTGATCAAACACTTGAACTGGCCTCATCGAAAGATAAGCGCTGTTTTTTAAACAGCACTATGGTGGGTGGGACTTGGGTATGTCCTAAAACTGCATCCAGAACCACTGGAGGACGGGCAGCTGCGTCCTCTCAGTTAACGGTGGTAACCATTCTGCGATCCCCAAGCCGCCTGCCAAGCGTGGGGATTATGGTAACACCTCCCTTTAAGGGAGAGGCCTTCGTCCAGCAGTGGACGTATTCCGGCTGTTGATGTGTATGGTGGGTTGTAGCCACTTTCAACCGAATTCAAAAAAGGAGATTCTCAATTCGACTGTATGTATTTTTTTTATCAAAACCCGATCAGTAGTTTCGTTTTTAAATCAAAATTACTAGAAAATAAGAAGATTTCATCCAGGTATTCGAAGTTGAAGCCGGTTGTATTTTTTTATAGTATTTATTGTGATATCACCCCAGGATTGTTAATTCATTACAGTTATACTAGAGGTAGCCCGCGACTTTGTCCGCGTACGGAATAAATTCGGCCCGGTCCCGCTGGGTTAACATAATGACTAATTATTGTTCACCCCATATTCACCTCTTTATTTCATTTTGTCATCCCGACCCCAACCCCATTGTCGTCCCTGTCTGAAAAATATTGTTTTAGGGTTCCGTACCTCAAAAGGAAAAAAGGAACCCTTATCAATCTTGATCGCCCTGTTGCGTCTGCCTGTCTGTCTGTCTGTCAAGGCCCTTTTTCTATGATTAGATAAAATATATTATATATATTATGATATTTTATATATTAGTTTATTATTAGTACATTATGATACGAGTGTGCTATGTTGGTCATTACACTAGAGGCGGTATTATGCGCGCGAGCCGCAGGCGCACTGACTGCAATTAGACGTACGTATACGAAGCACTCTTAATATAGCCGGGTAATACTTACAGTTTTTTTGTAATACCAACAAAGAGTTCTTATGCCGCTGAAGTAAATGTCAACCTGCGCGCGCATTACTGATTTGGGCGCCATTTTCCGCAAATGTTTGTTGACGTTTTCGCTGTGTGGTTGATTATTATCAAAAAAAAATATTTTTTCCTCGCAAGTGTGACGAAAACAGTCGTATGGAACTCTTGTGCTATTAGTCATTACGCTCTCGGCTTCCTTATCGCGCTCGCCTGCGGCTCGCGCGCATAATACCGCCTCTAGTGTAATGACCAACATAGCACACTCGTATCATAGTGTACTATTCTTAAACTTGTGTTGTTTTGCGAATTAACAATTAAAAATGGTGGTGTTTATTCATTGAGTGTTGAATTACATGCACGAGTGCGGGCAAGTGATATAATGTGGTGAAACATGTCTTTTCGTGTTGTTTTCAAAGCTCCGTAGAAGCTCATAGAAAAGTCACCACAACTTTACTAGGGCATGACTTGGACTTGACTATGACTAAATTCGTGTGACTAACTGTGATTTCATGACATATTTGACTTGATTTCTATAAATAAACTTAACACTGGCAGAATGCACAACGTGCGATGCCAATAACTAAGAAAAAAAAAGTAGAAGCTAGCGGATTGAAAAATCTGTAATAAAATTCTAAGTCTCACAGTCTTACTTAAAAAACTTTTCAACCTTAGTCACTGCTTAAACTTCTCTATTCTTTTCTAGCACGTGCAACTTCACGTCAGTGAGAAGTTGACAAAGCATCTTAAGCAGCGACTAAGTTTGAGCGGCGTTTTTAAGTAAGGCCCTAAGTCGTGACTTGGGCTTGACTATGAAAAAAACAAGTCATAGTCGCAGTCAAAGTTTCATACTTTTACTGCGACTATGACTTGTTTACTTGATACAACGGAAAAGCTATAAAATATTAGATCAGTATTGTAAGTTACCTTTGTACTGCGGTACCACGCCTTTGACCATCTGTAATATTGCTTATAAAAAGGAGACAACCGATAAGGCCTGTTCTCTTCTTTAAAAAAGGTCTCCTTCCAGACCCTGATTTCAGATTCTTCCATACGGAAGTCGGGGGAGTCTGACCAAGGGTCAGGAATTTTAGTGCCATTTACATATTGTGACGGCCATTTTCTGCAATATTGAAATATTAAGAAGACTTTAAAGCTACTGTAAACTTTTTGATAAGTCGCGTAATAATAATAATAATATATATATTTGACTAAGCTTAGCCTTAGCTTAGTAATGTATGTACCCTGTTTATGTTCATACTAAATGTTCATAGACTTCAAAAAAGGAGGTTCTCAATTCGACTGTGTTTTTTTTTTGTATGTATGTAATTCTTACAGGCTGTTAGTTTGAACACCGTTATCCTTCTAGGATTTCATTGTACTCATCATTATGAACAACTTTTACTATGGGGCCAACCTTGAAATAGCGAAAAAAATATCTGCTGTTCCATACATTTTGTCCAAGATCGATGAACCTTTTTGTATGGAACAGCTGTTTTTTTTCGTGTTTTCAGGGTTGGCCCCATAGTAACAGTTGGTCATAATGATGAGTACAATGATATCCTAGAAGGATAACGGTGTTCAAACTAACACCCCGTATTGTAAGTAATTTTGATTTATAAACCAAACTACTGTACCGATTTTGATAAAATCTATAAGAGACTACCTCTGAAGTATCACCTACAAAACGAAAAAATAATCATCAAAACTGATTAATAATTGGCGAAGTAATCGCGTAATATACAAACAAAAAAAACATACATCGAATCGAGAACCTAATTTTTTGAAGTCAGTTAAAAAATAAGGCTTTACAGTATTAGATGAGATTAACAAAGGTAGTAAGTAATTTGTTAGTTTTTTTTTTCTTTTTTTTCTGTATAATTACTTCTGCATTCTAAATGATATTTAATTTTAATAACAGATTTGTATATTTATAATAATTAATGTGTTTTTAATTTAATGAAATCCTAATATTTTAAATTGTATTGTTAACTTTAATTAATTAATGTAAGTGGTGTATTTGCCGTTTTAATTAATAATTATAAATAAATAAACAATAAATTATAGAATTAATAGAAGGTAAGTAGTTTGACATAAATAAAAAAAAATATGGCTAAGAGACCGGTGGACCATTTCAAGAATAAGGAAAAATACAAAAGTAACCGACGTTTTCAAAAAAAATAAAAAATTTAAATGGACCTGGACTGGACACATTATCAGCACAAACAGAGACAAATGGACGAAAGACATTATGGAATGGTACCCCAGAAACGGGGAAAGACAAAGAGGACGTCGTAAAGAGATGCAAAGAAGGTTTACCAAAGGGATGGAGAAGAATAGCTCACGATAGGGAAGTGTGGAAAGAACTAGGGGAGGCCTATGTCGAAAGACAACCTGACACTGACAAACAAACTGGTTGCTGAAATGTATATTACAAATTTATTGATTTTTTAACTTATAATATTAATTCGTTAGCATATAATATCATTGGTTAATTAGCATAATATAATATTTAAGTTACTTTTGGTCAGCGAATAAAGGCTTTATCTATCTATCTAAGTAGTTTGACACGTACCGTGGGGGGTAGTGCGCCTCTTCTAGCCACATTCCTTCAACAGCGCTGAACTCTACCGCAGTGTATATCACTACAAGTTTTCTAAAACAAATAAAAGAGCTTAATTTATTCAGGACCTGGGTACCTATGTCATAAGACTGCACGCAGAACCACCAGGACCCTGTTTTATAAAGCTATAAGTACAAGCTTACAATTGTACTAGCTTCTAGTACCAGTAACTACAAGTTAACAGTTACAGGTAGATGGTTTGTCTTTAACTTATATACAAGTGCTTGTACTTGTCGCTTGTACATTGTCTTGTAGCTTTAGAAAACGCCGTACTCAATTTTTTTTGTGGTGCTGTCAGTTTTTCGGTACAAGTACAAGACTTGTAGCTTTATAAAACAGGGCCCAGGCCGCGGCCGCACGCGCGTCGGGCTCTGTTTTCACTCTTTAAAAAAGGTCACCGGATGTGATCGAAACTAATACACGTAGTCGGGTTATCCGATTTAAATAAACGGGAGTTCCGTGTAAATAAAACAACAATATCTCTGTCCCTTATCACCGATATGGATTATATTCATTGTACTTACCTACTTAAACATTGTATATGAACCAATGATTTCCATGTCTAGATACGCCTGAGTTAAGAAATCGTAAGTCTAATTTATCTTTGACAAAAGGACAACGCCATCTATGTATAAAATAATATAAATATATAATTTTATAAATGACGGAGTTCTAAGGAAAAATCATTTAAAAAAGGTACAACCAAAACGAGAACCTCCTCCTTTTTTGAAGTTGGCTAATAAAAAAGCTTGTAATAAACGTAAACACTCACCCCAACATGAATAAGCACATTATGGCAAAGTGTAACTCTGACACATTGGTCATCGGAAAACAGTTTTTATATAGTCTGGCTGACGAACAGGGAGTGTTGCCAGGTTAGTCAAACTCCCCACGCGGTCAGGGTATAGAAGGAAACTAGGTAGGTTATAGTTTAACCATGTCCACTGTCTGGCTGTCTCTTTGTCCATCTGTGTGTAACGGTCCTTTCATTCGGAGTATAGCGATGATACTAAAACATTTGTAGTTAAATAATAATAATACTTTGAATTATATATATTTTTTGTAGTGGTAGGACTCTACTGCAGAGTCCCCCTTTGGAAGTACCACACCTTTGCCAGTTATTCAACCGCCAAGCATTAGTGTGCAAGCATTACTGTGTTCCGGTTTGAAAGGCAATGTTACCAGAGAAATTACTGGGTGTGAAGAGATTTAACATCTAATATCTCAGGGTGACGAGCGCACTGCAGTGCGGCGCAGGACTGTGTTCGCAAGTTTACAATTCTGGCACTGCTACTGTTAGTGGCAGGCGTGACGTATACCACCAGGCGAAAGTCTTGCTCGTCTCGTCACTTGACTGTATAAGAAAATAAAAAATACGCTCCTAAAAAAATACAACCGATTCAACTTCGAATACCTGGATGACATGTTCATACTTTCCAGTTATTTTGATTTATTCCAGTAATTTTGATTTAAAAACCAAACTACTGAACCGATTTCGATAAAATGTATATGGGACCTCTGAAGTATTAACTACCAAACAGAAAAAAACATCAGTTCAGTTCATTAAACAACATTAGTTCATAATTGGCGGAGTAATCGCGTAAAATACATACAAAAAGAAATACATATAGTCGAATTGAGAACCTCCCTTTTTGAAGTCGGTTAAATCGGTCGGGTAAATATTGTAGAAATGTCGCAACACCGAACCGCCAGTTTTAGTAAGTGATTAGTTAGTTGGAGGATGTTTTGTTGGTGGCGGATGTTTACTGAAATGTAATTGTTTGTCAACATCAGCTCGGGAGTATTCGTGAACATTTTTGGACAAACGTACAAACAACAGAGTTGAAGGACGTCCCAAGCTAGCGGAAGTTTAAAGTCCCAGCCTGAAGCGACTGGCCGACGCCAGCCATATCTGTCTGATAACCGTTGGAAAAGGCGTGTGGAGACTGCAAACCGGCAAACGTTTCGTAAGACGCCCTATGAGATTCGAAGAAATGACGACATACGTAAAGCAGTGACTGCCAAAGATCGGGCCACTAAGGTTTGCATTGGGAGAGGAGCAGGTCAATGTAATTAAATATTTGGTTGTCCCTTGTTTCTTATAACAACTTTTCCTATAATATCACTTTCTATAAATTCAGTTCATTTATAATTAGTTCGCATAATTATTCATGCAACCTAATATTAGTAATAATATAATATATATACTATTATATATAATATATAATAGTATTAATAATATTAGAGACTACAAGTCGGGGTGCTCTGATTCGGATCTGTCGCCCATTTCGAACCTAACCAACTCGAGTCGGGTATATGAAATAGGATTATATAAAGCAAAAATCACACCAAACGAATATTATATCAAATGAACATTATACCATTTGAACATTAGCGTTGTTATATCAAATAAATGTTATTTGTAACAAAAAATATGCTTAGCGAGTATTATACGAAACGTTGTTCTTTCAAGTGAAATTATATTAAAAGTGACATTTAGACATTTTTTTAAATATATTCGTAGAAAGCATTTAGGACACTAAAAATAAAAATCATACAAGTTGAGATGTCGATGTCTTCCCGCCTGCCATCATTGATCATTGTTGGTTGGGTGACGGACGGACAGAATACGACTGGACGTGAGAGCTGTCCTTCGGGAACCTATTACTACAATATCTCTAGGGAGTAGAACTTTAACTTCTGCTACCTTCCGATTTACTCTTCAGCTAATAGCGCCCTATCAGGTTTCTCTTCTACGAATGAAAGGCGTTACGTTTATTGCAAAGTTGAATAGAACTGTCAATAGTTTATTTTTCTTCGTAAATACCCTTTTTTCCAACAAACGGTATGGACGTCCGTCCGAAGGATTTGAAACCCGGCACCGCAGGGTTTTCGTGTATCCTAGGCCTAGGGTTGTAGTAATCAGATATTTTAGGCACAAAAGGTCTCTTATTGGCTGCACCGCTGCCGCCACCACTGTACGCGACTGCTCTGTCCCACTCGTTGGTAGTCTTCTTCTTCTTTTCTTTTATGTCTTCTTTATCAAAATATTCTTTTTTAGGTTCTGTTTCAAAACTTGCGATTCCTTTAGTGGCTTTTTTTGGTTTGTCCCAGTTGTCATCATTCTTAGGTTTGTCCCAATTATTGTTTTTTTCAGACTTGTCCCAGTCATTGCTTTTCTTTGGCTTATCCCATTCATCGATTTTTCTAGGGGTGTCCCAGTCGTCACTTTTTTTAGGCTTGTCCCAGTTGTCACTTCTTTTAGGGGTGTCCCAGTCATCCCTTTTTTTAGGCTTGTCCCAGTTTTCGCTTCTTTTAGGGGTGTCCCAGTCATCCCTTTTTTTATGCGTATCCCAGTTGTCGCTTCTTTTTGGCTTGTCCCAGTCGTCCGTTTTCTTAGGTTTATCCCAGTCGTCGGTTCTTTTAGGTTTGTCCCAATCTTCATTTCGTTTAGGTTTGCTACCTCCATTGCTGCCCCGTTTGTGTTTAGCTTGCTCCATTGAATTTGATTTCCAGTTATCCCAGCTATTGTCTTTTTTCGGCTTGTCCCAGTCCATTTTTTTGTCCCAATCATTTAGTTTTGATTCTTTGGGTTTGGAAAGTTTGCTGTTCCAGCTATCGTAGTCATCGTATTTTTCTTTCTTGTAATTATCATAACCGTCTTTCTTTTTGTAATCATCCGTATTTTTGAAATTATCTTTTTTGTAATCTTCATTGTACTTTTCTTTTTTATTTGCGCCATTATCTTTCTTCTCGTTCCATTTGTAAGCGTTTTTGGCAATGTCGTCCCACATATCCTTGTCTTTGGGTCCCTCATTGTAGTTATTTTTGCTTCTGAGGGGTTTATTCTCACTCTGTCTAGGTTTATCGTTGTAATCCTCGTGTTTAGTTTCTTTAAACGACACGATTATTTTTTCTCTGTCATTTCTGTAATCGTTTCTTCCAAAATGTAGAGCTTTGGTATCTTCTCTGGAGTTTTTCTCGTGTTTTTCCATTTCTACTTCTTCGCCGTTTCGTAGCGCGAATTTTGGGTTCTCGCGAAGGTTCGCTTGATCTGATGGTTCTGGATAAAGAGAAAACATACTGTTAGATTTTGCCTACGATTGGAAATTAAGATCATTTTTGTAGCCAGCGAAGCAAAGCCTTTATCATTTACGGCAAGACAATTCGGTAAGTATTGATAAAATATGCTTAATTGTTATGTTATGTTGTATGAATTTCAAGTTTGTTAGCATTTACATAAACGATGCTTAATTTAACAAACGTCATTTAACTAATACGCAAAATCGAAATTAAGTGCGCAATATTAACTAACGCCATTTAAGTAACTTAAAGCGGCGTATTAAGTGGGGCTTGGCAGGTGGCTTGGGGATCGCAGAATGCTCACCGCCGTTTATCGAGAGGACGCTGCTGCCCATCCTCCGGTGGTTCTGGGTGCAGTTTTAAGACAAACCTAAGTCTAGGTTAAACTTACTGCCCAGTCGAAACACGGCGTTCCGCCTGATGAAGCTCTCGACGTTGCGGTCGTACTCCAACGAGTCGTCGTACCCGGAGCTCGACGACGTCGAGAGGCTGAAACAACGGCGTCACTCAATAAATAAATATCGGTGGACATTTCACACAGCGTCACTAGCTCAAGGACATAACTTGTTCTAAGGCTAGTGGCGGGTTGGGTGGAGATCAAACCCACGTCCTACAACTCCGCAGGCCGAGACACTACCTACTGAGCTGTTAGGTAGTCAAACTGAGTCAGAAGTCATGTCTGCAGATGCAGAATGCTGACCGAGCGTAGCGAAGGTCTCCCACGCTAATTGGACGATTGGCATTCATTATTATAAAATGATCATACATAAATACATGAACACTGAAAACATTACACTCCTTTTTTGGGCAGTCGTGTAAAAATCGAGCAAATATGTTAGTCACTTGTTATGTTAGTTAGATTTTAATTGAGTATTTTATTGATCTACAAAATACTCCATAACGATTGACATTAAAGATAATACGCTTTTTTTTTTATACTACCGAACTCATCTTCGAAATACCTGGATGACATCTTAATATTTTCTACTAATTTTGATTTAAAAACCAGACTACTGAACCGATTTCGATAAAATGTATATGGGACCAACTCTGAAGTATTATCTACCAAACAAAAAAAAACATCGAAATCAGTTCATAATTGGCGGAGTAATCGCGTAACATACATACAAAAAATACAAAATACAGTCAAATTGAGAACCCCCCTTTTTGAAGTTGGTTTAAAATATTAAAGATAATAGAAAATTGAGCAAATCTTTAGACTAATTAAATGCGTTCAAATGCTATACTAACTTTAAAGTAACTTTAATAATAAACTCAAAAGTACTGACTGCTTCTTCATAAGGTTCTTTCTATACTGGTCGAGGACCTCTGGGTTCTTGATGAGATGGATCCTGATTGCGTAGTCGTTGTTCCCAGAGTTCGCAGCATGCGCTTCATTAGCAAAGAGATTCTTCTTCACCAGGTTCATAATGTCCACGTCTCTTGATTTTAAAGCACCATCCAGCCTTATATCGAAGTAGTTCAAATCCAGAGCTGAAATTTGCAGGGATTTGTGGCGTTTGTAAAGGTGACAAACTGGTAGTTCAAGTCAGTTCAAAATAATATATTTTGCCCAACTAGTCAGAATACATCCTGGGACCTGGTATTTCCAGTAACACCGCCGCGACGGACGGGCGAGGCCGGGCCGTAGCGTCCTCTCAGTTAACAGTGGTAAGTATTCTGCGATCCCCAACCCGCCTGCAAGCGTGGGGATTATGGTAACCCAATTTGTATCCTGCAACTTTATCAGTTATTCAACCACCAAGCAGTAGTGTGCAAGCATTACCCTGTTTCGGTTTGAAGGGCAATTGTTAACAGAGAAATTACAGGGCCAAGAGATTTCACATACTGAGGCTGACGAGCGCAGTGCAGTGCGGTGCAGGATTTTGTTCACAACTTGATAATTCTGACATTGCTACTGGCGTGACGCTTACCACCAGGCAACCGTCTCGCTCGTTTTACCACTGAATAGAAAATTAATTTTAAAAATGATTGTTCTACGACGTAAAATTTTTTTTTTCGGAATAATGATTCTCTAAACTCATATCAGAAAGTACTCGTAATACCAGTATTTTCATCACACTTGCTCGTAAAGTGGATCTTATTGCATCGGTTTTAGGCTCATAATCCAAGCTATTACGCACGCGTGCTTTTTACTATACATTACGGCACTAATGTAAAGTAAAAAGCAAGTGCTATAATAGGTATAACCCGGTAAAGTCAAGTTTGTACGTGACTGCAATTAGACGTACGTATACGAAGCACTCTTAATATAGCCGGGTAATACTTACAGTTTTTTTGTAATACCAACAAAGAGTTCTTATGCCGCTGAAGTAAATGTCAACCTGCGCGCGCATTGCTGGTTTGGGCGCCATTTTCCGCAAATGTTTGTTGACGTTTTCGCTGTGTGTTTGATTATTATCAAAAAAAAGTTTGTTTTTTCCTCGCAAGTGTGATGAAAATAGTCGTATGAATCTTGTGCTATGTTAGTCATCACTCTCGGTTTCCTTATCGCGCTCGCCTACGGCTCGCGCGCATAATACCGCCTCTAGTGTAATGACCAACATAGCACACTCGTATCATAATGTACTATTTCATCACACTTGCTCGTAAAGTAGATCTTATTACATCGCTTTTAGGCTCATAATCCAAGCTATTACACACGCGTGCTTTTTACTTTACATTACGGCACTTGTACTATAATAGGTATAACCCGGTAAAGTCAAGTTTGTACGTGACTGCAATTAGACGTAAGTACGTATACGAAGCACTCTTAATATAGCCGGGTAATACTTACAGTATTTTTGTAATACCAACAAAGAGTTCTTATGCCGCTGAAGTACATGTCAACCTGCGCGCGCATTACTGATTTGGGCGCCATTTTCCGCAAATGTTAGTTGACGTTTTCGCTGTGTGGTTAATTATTATCATTAAAAAATTGTTTTTTCCTCGCAAGTGTGACGAAAACAGTCGTATGGAACTCTTGTGCTATTAGTCATTACGCTCTCGGCTTCCTTATCGCGCTCGCCTGCGGCTCGCGCGCATAATACCGCCTCTACTGTAATGACCAACATAGCACACTCGTATCATAATGTACTATTATAGCAATTCAATTTGAAGTAGATCTTATTTTAAAGCTTACGCATTGCAGGTCCGTGTAGCTGCGGGACCTTTCTTTCGTCGTGTCCGTGGTCGGCATCCTCTGCGCCCTGATTCTCAGCCTCGACGACGTGGTGGATCAGCTTCGCCAGTTCTCCCTTATCGAAGCTGGCTTGTCCGGGCTCCGACGCAGCCGTCGTGGCGGACTCTCCGGTCTCTGCCGCATTTTTACTTATCAATAACACTGGAAGGAAATGATTTCTTGCTAAAACTTTTGGCTTATACTTAGGCATGGCTACAGGTTCAAGAAATGCTTTTAACGAGATCTGGAATTTAGAATTTTTAGTTATAAGTTGTTGTTTTTTTTCCGTTCTATACTAGCTGTTCCCCACAGTTTCACCCGCAATTTGTGGAATAAAAAGTAGCATATATTTTATTCCAAGACACGACTTCTATACCGAATTTCATCCAAATCTGTTCAGCCGTTTCAGGAGTAACAAACACAAACAAACTTTAGCATATTTTTTTTATTTTGTATTCGTTTTTCAACCGACTTCAAAAAAGAGGTTCTAAATTCGTCTGTATGTTTTTTTTGGTATGTATGTTACGCGATTACTCCGCCAATAATAAACTGATTTTGATGATTCTTTTTTTGTTGGGTAGGTAATACTTCAAAGGTGGTCTTATATAAATTTTATCGAAATCGGTTCAGTAGTTTGGTTTTTATATCAAAATTACTAGAAAATATGAAGATGTCATCCAGGTATTCGAAGTTGAAGTCGGTTGTATTTTTTTTTAAAGTTTATTATTGAAGTAAGTATACGAGTAGGATTTTAACTTTATGAAGACTTAGGTATAGCCCGATGCTGTATTCTCCGGACGTATGCAGACCTCAAGATATTTTCCTTCACCGAACAGCCAGTGATAAGAAAATCTTGACATAAACTCCACAGAGCTCATTGGTACGGGCTCGGGATTTGAACCTTACAATTTCGAGTCGAGCGGACTAGACTACCACAGTTTACGATATTACGTTTACCTTTAAATTGAGTTTTTTTTTGCTATAAATATAATCTTTATTCAAAGGTGGATCCAGGGGTGGGGCACAGGGGCACCTGCCCTAGACAAACGGTTAAATATAACAAATAACTGGGAGATTTATAAAATACCGCTTTTGTACTTTTTGTAATTTTAATCTTTATTAAAAAAAAAAATTATAGTTATTCTTTTTTGTCATTGAAAAAGGATTTGTCATTGAAAAAGGATCGAATCGATCCCAAAGACAGCCTAGGATAATACGGCCATGACGGGAAACTGCTTCCTGTGGGGCAACCTGCAGATGGGTGGACTCGTGCCCTGGGTAGACCCGTGCCCAAGGCTGGGTAACTGGACTTTTTACTTTATGATTTAACTTTTGCACTAGGTCGCCTAGTTTGTTCTGTAGATTTCTACAGAACAAACTGTAGTTCTGTTCTGTAGGTTTCTGTCTGGAGGAACTTGGCCTTTTGCCCATGTGCCCCTCCCTGAAATAAATCCTGGATCCGCCCTTGATCTTATTCATATTATTTTAGTGCACTTCTTTGCATACTCGGCTAAAAATAAACGTTAAATAAAAGGAGGAACATACCTAAAACAGCGACCACATAGAAATACATAATGTCCTACAACGGCCGCCAGGCTTAATGAGAGAGCTGCAATCAACCGCCTGGGAATTAAATTGCGAGCCGTAACTAAACAAACTCGGCAAACGCGATCATTCAGAAATAGTTTATTTAGAGCGGACTCTGTAAGAGTACATATCAAAATACCTAGCATTAGAGACCAGAACGCGGCTGTGTAGAGGCCTTGAGAGCGGAAAAGATAGAATAGAGAATCACTAGTGGTGTCACTCCGTAGTTTTTTAGGTACGTTCGGCCAGCGCGCCTATCGAGCAGGCGTATGGTAGGGCTGTGGCCGCTCGGCTCGCACGCTAGCCACATCGACCGTAATTATAATTCAGTTATTTTTGCAACGAACAATGTACCTCTAGACGATCTTATAATCCGTAGAAAAGATACTGTCGTGCTTACGGGTGTATGAATAAAAGGAAGAACAATATATATTTTTTTTTATTCCTGAAGATATTAACATAAATTAAATATCGGTGGACAATTTTCACACAGCGCCATCTAGCCCCAGACTAAGCAAAGCTTGTAATATGGAAACTAGATAGCTGATAGAATACTTATATACTTTTTTTTTGTAAATACATACTTATAATACATACTACACCCAGACACAGAACAAACATCTATGTTCGTCACATAAATGTTTGCCCTGGGTGGGGATCGAACCCACGCCCTACAGCTCTGAAGGCAGACACGCTACCAACTGAGCTATAAGGTCTCTAAGCTATTATGTTGAATTTAAACCATAACATAAACACTCTGTAACTGTAGTACCTAGGTGAATCATGAGAACGAGGTTGTTACACATAGGCTGCGAAATAGGTATTTTAGGCTGTCTAAAGTTATGAATAGAATAAGCGTATTTTTGTGAATTTTTGTGTTAAGCGATGGTTAACGTAAGCGTGATTGGTTGATCGCCGTTAACAGAGAGGACGCTACTGCCTTCTTCCGGTAGTACTTTATGCAGTTTCAGGAAATACCCAGGTTCTTGTTGTAAGTATTGCGTTACCCAGAGCACTCACGCTCATTAAAGAGCTTTAACTGAATTACCCATAAACAACACATTCCATATTAATAAGTCTGTGTGCTTCATCATAGACCATATATTTGCACCAGGCAGGATATGGACAAGCGTAAAACAAATTTAATATAAAAATAAATGTATTTATTTTATTTTCTGAATGATGTTTATTTAATTACACAGCTCAGTAGACAAAAACACAAGGACAAATCACTCTCGTAAAAAAAGATGCTTAAAGAAAAGAAATTTCTTATATTGCTATTCTTGTTGGTTAGGTAATTTCTTTATCCTTGAGAGAACGGAGGAGCGGCGTTGGTTTCCAAATAGAAGATTCCAGAAGAGCTGAAACAAATGTTGTGGTTTAAATTACTGACCGAGAAAAGCTTAATAGTGTAGGACTCTATTGTAGAGTCGGCCTAGGGAAGTACCACACCTTAGCCAGTTATTCAACCGCCAAGCAGTAGTGTGCAAGCAGTACTGTGTTTCGGGCCTAAGAGTCTAGACAAGAACCACTTTCTGTTAGCGTTAACGCCTGCGGAAAGATAAAATTGTATGAAAATGACATTATCTTGAGAAATGTCACGTGACTGCTAATGTAATTTTCATACAATTTTACCTTTCCGCAGGCGTTAACGCTAACAGAAAGTGGTTCTTGTCTAGACCCCCTGGGTATGTCCTTAAAATGCAACCAGAGCCACCGGAGGACGGGCAGCAGCGTCCTCTCGGTTAACGGTGGTGAACATTCTGCGATCCCCAAGCCGCCTGCCAAGCGTGGGGATTATGGCAACACCCCTCTATTGGGAGGCCTGCGTCCAGCAGTTGACGTCTTATGGCTGACAAAGACTGTTTTTCGGTTTGAAGGGCAATGTCACCAGAATCCTCTAGACATGAAGAGATTTGACATATTTATCTCAGGGTGACGAGCGCAGTGCAGGGCGGCGCAGGATTTTCACACGTTCACATTGCTGCACTGCTCCTATTACGGGCAGGCGTGATACTTACCACCAAGCGAACGTCTCGCTCGACTTGTCCATAAAAAACCTACAGAACAAACTAGGCGACTTACTGCAAAAGTTAAATCATAAAGTAAAAAGTCCAGTTACCCAGTCTTGGGCACGAGTCCGCCCATCTGCAGGTTGCCCCACAGGAAGCAGTTGCCCGTCATGGCCGTGAGGTAGGAGGCGCAGCGGCGGCCCGTGAACCCACCCGACGTCAGCGATTCCGCCAAGTAGAAATAGCACCTGGAGGAACACGGGATCAGAGGAACATAAGGTCGAGTTCTTGACACGTAAGGGGTGAACAGACAAGACAATGCGACTTAAGACATTGCGATATTAAGCTAACCTCGGCGGGGTTACATATATATTTAAGCCGTTTAGTGTTGAGATGGGATATTGGGGGTGTGGGTGTATCTTATTTTTAAAACTTTACCCCGAGTACTGGTCGACGCGACGCGTGATCAAAACGCTGGCGTTTATTTGGTTCAACGTTTAATGCCGCCAGCGTGCTGGGTACGCTGCCGACTGGTAGTGGGTTATTTTTTTATTAGTATATTGTTCAAAAGATTTACATTAAAACTTACCGAAAGACAACAGAAAAAAATATATACTTAGTTAGATAAAAAAAAGGTTAGAGAATTTGGATTGTCTCTAGACTTTCATCGGTCTGGATACAATCCTTTTGTCAGCTCAATCAGCTCAACAGGACGTCAGTAAGTGGTCTAAAATTAACTTGCAAGATTTAATAATTAAACAGACACCGGGACAGGTGGAACTGAGTAAAAGCTTGCAAATAGTAGATTGCTGCATCGCGTGCAAAGTGCGCACGACTGTTAGTTTGCTACTAAATTAACCTTTACCAAGGTGCGTAATCTAGTAATTTTCTTTCAACTACCAATATACTTACCGTGATAAAATATACCTATATATAAAGACGCACTTTCAGACAGTGATTTTACACTTTATTTGTTTTATTTATACGGGAATACCCACGTTTCATTAAATCGGATACCCCGACTATAGTTCCGATCACATCCGGTGACCTTTTTCAAAGAGTGAAAACAGCCCGACGCGCGTGCAGCTGCGTCCTGTTTAGCACTAACACCTCCACTTTTACACCTCTTTCGTTAAAATGTTCACTTTTAAATATTCATCCCGCGACTTTTGCGGCAAAAGGTTATTAACCATTTCATTTGCATCTGTTTTAATACTTTCTGAAGTTGTATTCATATTGTATTCTACCTGGCGTGGTCGCATTCCTGGCTATTACACCCCGGCATATCTATTCCCCCGTTGGGGTAGAAGTCGGCGTCTCCCAGCGTGGCGATATACCCCAGTAGCCCTGCGTTGGTGTGGATCACCTCGGTGTATGCCCCATCATCAGAACGAAACTTGTCTCCATGAGTTATCCACCCAGGGAAGGCAGGGTCCAGCGCTGGAAATTTAAATAACCACATAAAGTATTATTTTTTTTGTCAATTGCGTGTCCTGAAACGCTTACTTGTTGGGTTTAGTGGAAACTTTAAACCAAAAATTGGATGAGTATTTTAAACTATGGAAATAGAATTGAGCAATGATTATTTTGTATGAATCATCATCATCATCACCAGCAGCATTCGGTAGCATCGTGTACTTGATGTGGTAAAGGTCTCCTAATAAGTTACCTAACCAAAAATTACAAATACTTAAAAAAAACAACCGACTTCAATTTCGATTAACTGGATGAAACCTTTTTTTTATACGGTTAGTGACGAGACGAGCAAGACTTTCACCTGGTGGTAAGCGTCACGCCTGCCACTAACAGTAGCAGTGCCAGAATTGTGAACTTGCAAATACAATCCTGCGCCGCACTGCACTGCGCTCGTCACCCTGAGATATTAAATGTTAAATCTCTTCATACCGAGTAATTTCTCTGGTTACATTGCCCTTCGAACCGGAACACAGTAATGATTACACACTACTGCTTGCGGTTGAATAACTGGCAAAGGTGTGGTACTTCCCCAGGCTGACTCTGCAGTAGAGTCCTACCACTACAAAAGACCACACCTCTTTTCCAGTTATATTGATTTAAAAACTAAACTACTGAACAGATTTCGATAAAATGTCATGATGATGGTCTCATAGACCACCTCTGAAATATGACTAACCAAACAAGAAAAAAACATCACAATCAATTTATAATTGGCGGAATAATCGCGTAACAAATATACAAAAAAAATAGTCCTCATATTTTATGAAGTCGGTTGAAAATAAGGTACTTGGCTCACTAAAAAGTGTTGAAACGGCAACACTGTGGTGTTATTAAGTTTGCTATTATTTAAATGTGATAGTTGGGCCCCCTTTCATTTCTAGTATTTTTGCCACGCTGTGTTTCTTTCCACTACGGACCGCCCAGGCGTGAGGTAGTCGGCTGGAACTACATTAGTCCAAGTGTCACTCACCAGTAATGTAGGCGACGTTTCCGTTGACGTTTCTACCGATGATGCCGGCCATGTGTCCGCCGAGACTGTGTCCGACGATGTGGTACATGGTGGGAGTGGCGCCGGTCGCAGAGTTCAACCAGTTCACGAACCGAGCCACGCTGGCGCCTGCGACGCAAATTGTATTAAGCCGTTGGTCCACCGCGGCGCACGCTGTGCACGGCCACGCAGCGGATAAATATCGGTGGACATTTCACACATCGCCATCTAGCCCCAAACTCAGTAAAGCTTGTATTATGGAAACAAGATAGCTGATAGATTACTTATATATATATTTTATGTAAATACATCTACACCCAGACACAGAACAAACATCTATGTTCGTCAAATAAATGTTTGCCCTGGGTGAGGATCGAAGCCACGCCCTACAGATCTAAACGCAGATATGCTACCAACTGAGCTATAAGGCAATTAATTTGTCTTGTTTGTTTGTCAATTGTATTAAGTAGGTACATATTAGTTATAAGTAAGTCTAAGTGTTTTAAAACCCTCACCAGCTGTGACAGTGTTGGCGACGGCAGCTACGTAGTTGATGGTGCCAGCGCCCACGCTCCAGTCCACCACGATAACGTTCACGTCCTCAGCCGACAGGAATGCTGTGGGCGAACATTTTCAGCTTACCTCTCGGTTATTATAGTGTATTTTCTATGGCTATCCCTTATCTACAGATGGCTCGAAACCGACCCGACGCGGTATCGACACAAAGTACCAACTACTGTACTGCGCTATCGGGATGTTATTGTACCCACTAAAACAGCCCTGGTAGCCTGCCTAGGTGCTTGACTGCGGGTTTGAGATCTCCAGAGGAACGCACCGAAACCCTCAGCACTGCGCTTTGCCTCCTCCCGAGACAGCGGCATACTGTCCCGAAATCCGCTTACGACAATGTACACACAACACTGTCGTCCTCCCCAGGCTATCGCAAGTCTAGAAGTTCCTTTTCAGCAATCTCTTACTGCAGGCAGGGGACACCGCTGTCGTGTCTTATAGCCTCTACACGAGGGCGATAGACAGTAGTCCTGGAAAGCCGACCTGGCACGAGCACGGTGTTGAAGTCAGCCGACACGGAGTCCAGCCAACCGTGGAGCAGGATCACTGTCCGGCGCAGCGGGTTGTAATTGGTGAGGCCCAGGAGGCCTTCTACTCCCATCAGCATCGGCTGGCTCACCACCGGGTTCTGTCTGGAACAAACACCTTGAAAGTAAGAGGACCAAGCGAACAAATTGTAATTATTCTCTATTACTTCCACTGACCTCTGCCCATATTCTGAACCACAGATTATACAGCCTCTTGATGACTCGTGAACATAATTTCTCCTACAAACAAGACTCATCGTTGCGGGCAGGGGGCGAGGTAACGTTCTAAGCTTGCGATTGGCCAATCACTGGGATGACGCAATCTGAGTTATGAAATACAATAAGATTCTGACGTACTCGTAGTGGCTAGCAGTGGTTATTAAACTACAAATTTTCGTATGAGGGGGGGGAAGTCGGACGAGCAGACAACAGGATTTATAGTATTTGTTCGGAACCCAATCGTAAAGGTTTCGATTTGGAAACACTCTCTGTCTCCGTCTCCTACAATTAAAACGACAGAGACTTTGTTTTCACCCGACTTCAAAAAAGGAGGTCTCAATTCGACTGTTTTTTTAATGTAAGTAAGTAAGTAAGTTCGTATAGGCTGAGTGGCCAGCCCTAGTGTCAGAAAGAATATGTCAAGTTATTCGAAGTTGAAGTCGGTTGTATATTTTTATTTTCATCACACTTGCTCGTAAAGTGGATCTTATTGCATCGGTTTTAGGCTCATAATCCAAGCTATTACACACGCGTGCTTTTTACTTTACATTACGGCACTTGTACTATAATAGGTATAACCCGGTAAAGTCAAGTTTGTACGTGACTGCAATTAGACGTATGTATACGAAGCACTCTTAATATAGCCGGGTAATACTTACAGTTTTTTTGTAATACCAACAAAGAGTTCTTATGCCGCTGAAGTAAATGTCAACCTGCGCGCGCATTGCTGGTTTGGGCGCCATTTTCCGCAAATGTTTGTTGATGTTTTCGCTGTGTGGTTGATTATTACCAAAAAAAATTGTTTTTTTCCTCGCAAGTGTGATGAAAACAGTCGTATGGAACTCTTGTGCTATTAGTCATTACGCTCTCGGCTTCCTTATCGCGCTCGCCTGCGGCTCGCGCGCATAATACCGCCTCTAGTGTAATGACCAACATAGCACACTCGTATCATAATGTACTATTAAAGCGTATTATTAAAGGGTTTATTTAGCTTGCCCTGTTTGTTGTTTTTGGGTCAAATTACCACCTTTTTACCCCCTTCCTTTTGACAGATTGATCTTATATTTGGCACACACCTTTAGTGCCCCGTTAGTTATTTATTATTTATTTATATAAGTTCACCAACACTGTGTACATCAATACATTTTTAAAACGGTTTAAAACTAATAGTATAAAGCCAAATGTCACAATAATTATAGGTGAAGACAGCATGCAGTAACAATATTTTCGAGTAAAATTAAATTAAAAAGTCAATTAAAACTTAAATTTAAAAAGATTTGAGTCTGGTCTGAGTTCTGATGACAAAATAAAAGTGTTACCATTTTGAGTATAACAATTATTTTTAACTGTAGCCCTACAATAAAGATGAGACGCTCAGGTATGACGAACTTAGCAGATTTTTTTCAAGATTTTATTTTAGACACATTTTTTTTTTCGTCAAATAAATGTAGATCCAGTTACCTGGTGAAGAGATGGTAGACATTCTGCCGGTCGGGATCGAAGCGCGCCGCCTCTCGCAGGTCATCAGCGGAGCCCCACAGGTCCGCCAGGTGAGGGGCTCCGTCCGGCCCCCGCACGTACTGGTAGCGCTCCTCGGCCAGCTTGCGCAGCACCGGGGAAGGCGCCGGAACTCCTACAAACAGGACATACTAATTACTAACTTGCCTTTTTTCCGCGACATTCTAAAAAAACGACATTCCCAAATTTATCGCGATTCGTTCTTCAGTCCCAATCTAATCCCGCTCCTTTCTCATTCCAAGCCTTTTCCAATCATGCCTCCAACCCACTCCCCTTTAGCTCCATCATGGTTTCGTCCACTCCTATCCCACTCCCGTCCTGCTTCTATCTTTAAACACGATTTTTGTGTCTCTATAACTTCACAAATAGAAGCGACGTTCAAGGGCAGGTGTTGCCTCTCACCATCAAGAGACGGTCTCTTCTCGTTTGCCTCGTTACTTGTTACCCTAAAAAACTTACCAAACGTTATTAACTATTGTTTTCATTACCAAATTTTACCTTAGTAAACGATTCTGCGGCGGTCTTAAGCTCCTGCCATCCGAAAGCAGAATCAGGGGAGAAGCTATTATAGATAGATCATTCGAAGCACATTCTGCAAAATATTGCACACTTTATCGTGTCTATCTAGCTATCTATCTAGCGAAGCTATATCTGGCTATATTATGAACCTGCTGCATTCGCCGAAGGTTCATAAAACCACGCAGGTGTAGCCAAGACGTTTGCCATTTTGCAGTGTATTCGGCATTTATTATATAGCAGCAATAAATATAATTCTTATTCTAAAGGTTATATAATATACCAATTTAATAATGTTTAACCACACTATAAAAACCTTAGTTCCTATAAAACAAAAACGCCGTCTAGATCGCCACCATGCGGTAAGGTACCCAGGATGCTGGCTGCATTACCCCGTTGAATGGCAATACTTAGCCTCTGGGCAAAGTATGCGCCAGCTAAAAAAATATGTATTATCTAATTTATTTACCATTTTTCCAGCCAAAAGTTTCTATAAGTTTTAACTTTAAAACGTTCTATTATCGCATTTGTTGACATTCTAGGACATAAGTACTTACACTAGAAATGCTCATTGTTTTGTAAGGTTTTATGTTTAATAAAGATATTTTGCAATTGAAATTGAGTGTATTCGGCAAAACTTTTTGGAGGCAGTCTAGCGAGGCGTGGAAGATCCTTCGCAGTTCCAAGCAGGTGGCCAAACTTGGCTGGACTTTGAGCAATCTGCGATCAAGTAGTCGTTCGTCCAGTAGTGGACGTCTTCTGGCTGATAATGTGTGTGTGGTCAAACAGTTCGGAAACACTTACCCGCAGCCGCCGCTACTATCAGTGCCAAGAAAAACACGTGTCGAGCCATGACCACTGAGGTATTGCGCCTTTTGGCTTCACATTATGTTATTTATTAATTACAGCTGTTATCGTGGGCATCTAATCAGATAGTTATCGCACTACTTCGCAGGTGTTTTGCAGTGATTGACAAAATATGTAGCAAATATTGGGGCTGATTCACGGTTCGTAAAATGTATTGAGTCCGGACGAGCTGAACCAGGCAAAAGGACTCTCAAAGAGCTTCTCATAATTTACCGCTGGCACCACCAGTGTATATTTGAAGTCGTATATCTTGGAAACGTGATGCTGGGAGATTTTGCCTCATACAAACCTTGTTCGTGTTAGTGTCAGCTATCGATTTATATAGGTTTTCATCACACTTGATCGTAAAGTGAATCTTATTACATCGGTTTTAGGCTCATAATCGAAGCTATTATGCACGCGTGTTTTTTACTTTACATTACGGCACTAGTGCTATAATGGGTATAACCCGGTAAAGTCAAGTTTGTACGTGACTGCAATTGGACGTATGTATACGAAGCACTCTTAATATAGCCGGGTAATACTTACAGTTTTTTCTAATACTAACAAAGAGTTCTTATGCTGCTGAAGGAAATGTCAATCTGCGTGCGCATTGCTGGTTTGGGCGTCATTTTCCGCAAATGTTTGTTGACGTTTTCGCTGTGTGGTTGATTATTATCAAAAAAAGTTTGTTTTTTCCTCGCAAGTGTGATGAAAACAGTCGTATGAAAATCTTGTGCTATGTTAGTCATTACACTCTTGGCTTCCTTATCGTATCGCATAATACCGCCTCTAGTGTAATGACCGACATAGCACACTTGTATTATAATGTACTATTTATCAGTGGCCGCAATTTAAAGAATAAACAAGATGGCGGACAGTGTAGGTACATCAAAATCTTCAAAGCCTTTTGTACACATCAAGAGAGTTTTTGGAGAAGTCTTAGAAACGACTAGCAACATTTTCTTTCATCAACATCTGTCCGGACGTTTGGATAATCGTACTTGCGTACAGGTCGTATTTTTAACTATTAACCTTGGTGAAACTTGGTTAACAGTTTCTCCAATTTCATAGAATGTTTGTGGTCGACGGTTTTTGATAAGAGCGATATTTCCACGAAATGGGGGGCAGTTTTCTACGGCGTCATTTACCGACCGATTTTTATGATATTTGGCATAAACATTCGGTACTCAATTTATTTTATAATTTATTAAATTTATTTAATTTTAAACAATAATTTTTATTTCGAGCAAAATCGGTCAAGATATTGTGAAGAAAATATTATTATAATAAGGTCGTGAGGAACTATTAGTATTATGAGACCACAGCTTGGTCAATTACGAGTATCAGGTGACGTATTGATACGTAGCTTATCCCTAACATCGGTAGATAGCTCATTATAATATCCACAGTGATAGCTGTGATAGATTTGTAAGTGATTATCGGCATAAACTATCTATACATTTGTCCAAAATAAAGTATTAAAGCTTATTATTTATTATAAAAGATACATAAATAATTATTAATCAAGTCTTACTTGAACTAAGAAAATAACCCACCCCTAACTATACCTGGTGCAAAGGTGCCCATAACACTGGCTGCATTGCCGCGTTGAATGGCAATGGCTAACCTAAGTATTAATTAATCTATATATATATATACATATAATAAAACTGTAACGAGGCGATTACTGTACATTGAAGATAAATTTAAAATTTTATTTTTTTAGGAGTGTATGAGTGCAACAGAACCCAAAAATACAGTTTTTAAAATTTTTGTCTGTCTATCTGTCCGGAATAAACTCAGAAACTACGGCACGAATTGGTAGAAAAATTGGTAGAAAGGTTGTTCAGCAGTGGACGACTCCGGGCTGATGATGATGATGTACAAGAAAAGTAGGTAAGTAAGCGTCTTTAACAGGATAGATGAAAATTATTTCCCCCGACGAGCCATGTTATTGACTGCGTATCATACGAAAATATGCGTAAGAACTTATTTGTTATTTATTTTCCTTTTATGACTAATCTTGACGAAACTTGGTGCACAGATTATACAATTTCTTAGGTTTTTTTTCGTCAGCGATTTTGGATTGGAGGGTTTTTCTTCCAAAAAGGGGGGAAATATCCTGCGGCGCCGTTTACCAGCACATTTTGATTATAGGTATTTGGCAGTAACGTTCCGTACTTAATACTAAACAAGAATTACAAATAAGACCAAAATCGGCTATCTTATCGTGGTAGATATATTTAAAAAGTATATAAGAATTATTTATTAATCATAAGTGATTGTTTTTATTAAATTGGCACTAGAAGTATCCGAGATATAGGCGCCAACTCTACCATCGCTCTGCGTTAAGTTTGATCTTAACTTTCTTCAAATGTAATTTAAGCCTTGTCTATTTCGTAACAAGGTCTTGTAAAGCTAATATACCGTCAGCGTAATATCAATTTGTTTGCCACGCAGCGTAAACCCCAATTTACCCAAATGCCAACTCAAAACATATTCAAAATCAACTAAGATGACGTCATCTTCATTTGTACCGGACGGTGCTTAGAGGCACAGAATAAAATAATAGTTATTACAAGTACAATAATAGTTCATTTTGGAATATTATTTAAAAGGATAGATCTATTGCTCCATCTGTGTCAATAAAGTTCCTTTTGGCATGTCAGGCTATCTGCGATAAATGGATCGCTAATTTCTAAAACATTTTTATTTTTAATATTCTGTTTCGAAAAAGACCTTGTTTCAAAAGATTACAAAGTTTGAATTTCATTTTCATCACACTTACTCGTAAAGTGGATCTCATTATATGGGTTTTAGGCTCATAATCCAAGCTATTACGCACGCGTGCTTTTTACTATACATTACGGCACTAGTGCTATAATAGGTATAACCCGAGCCGGGTAATACAGTTTTTTTGTAATACAAAGAGTTCTTATGCCGCTGAAGTAAATGTCAACCTGCGCGCGCATTGCTGGTTTGGGCGCCATTTTCCGCAAATGTTTGTTGACGTTTTCGCTGTGTGGTTGATTATTATCCAAAAAAAAATGTTTTCCTCGCAAGTGTGATGAAAACAGTCGTATGAAACTCTTGTGCTATGTTAGTCATTACACTCTCGTCTTCCTTATAGCGCTCGCCTGCGGCTCGCGCGCATAATACCGCCTCTAGTGTAATGACCAACATAGCACACTTGTATCATAATGTACTATTACGAAACTTAAGTTTAGACGAACTGAATTTAGAAGGTTTGTAGAATTAGCGCCGGGTACTGGCTTGTCCAAATCCTTATCAATTGAAAGCACCTAGCTACCGAGATATGGAGATAAAACGTATAATTTTATAAAATGCGATAATTATGTAGATTATCATCATCTATACTTGTAAACGGGCATGTTTTAAGTGACAGACAGACCAAAACCAAAATGGCACCATAACTGGCACATACAAAAAACTTTTGTAAAACAAGAGTACCTATATACAACGTTATTATTAGTATAGAGACAAGCCGAAACACCCCAAAAAGTTTATATGTCAAAGAAAAATAATATAAAAAAATAAATCAAAAGTATTTAAAGCTCGCAAAGTTACGCTATTGCTAAGTTGGCCTGTTGTTTACGCAAAATCATGGTCACCGTAACGCGAGCTGTCTGTTTCTGCACGACGGGGATGCGCCGCCGCATCAAAGGGTTGCCGCCGCAGGCGATCTATTGATTTGCGTTGCTAATAACTGTGTCCAAATTGCACTGTTTAAAAAAAATGGGATGAAATGTAACGTGGTGTAAAAACTATACCAATCGATTCTCCTAGTGATTCTGAACAAACTACTTTCAGGTTTGCACTATACTAAAAATAACGTTGTAGTTAATCAAATCAACTGCTGTTAAGTCAAAGATGGGAAAAACACATAGCCTGGAACGGGAATTGAGCAACAATTGGTAAGGTGGTAGCATATTCATGGTAGTCATGGTAGTTTAAAAGTTATGCTTTATTTTATGAAATAAATTTAAAACTTTTAATATTAACAAGTAACCAGATTACGAAGGATGCGCCATCGCATAATAAAACAACGTTTGAAAATGACCCCCGCGCCGTCATGTTTACGAGTGCGAAAGAAGATAGCACTTTTATGAGAGCAAAAGGGATAGCGCGCGTCTCGCTTAGTGAGCGCAGACAGGCGAGACAGTCCTTAGGGCCGTCTTCACGGGGGCATTTTAGTGCGCGATATGACATATCTCCCTCCTTATACTCGTATATATAATATCATTGCAAGTAACTTTAAAAATAACTTTTTTTTTAAATAACCGATTTCAAATTAATATGGGACCACCTCGGGAGTATACCCTTTCAAACAAAAAAAGAATTTTCCTAATCGGTCTATTTTTTATTATTTAAGAAGGTAATACTTAGGACCTACAACATTACATAGTGGAGTAATATTACTTCCCCGTTTCTATGGAGGAGTGACCGGCTTGTTTACTCTTAAGTAGTTTTATTAATATACTTAATGTAATTCATTTAAAAATCAAGAAATATTATTAGTACTGATTAAAACTTCAGTGATAAACAGGCAAAGCAATAGGCTCGGCTAGTATGTGGTTAATTTGTGAAAGTTTAAAACGGATCTCGAGGTGCATTTGGTATTAGATCTGCAGAAATGGTGCGCCTCGTGGTGGTGTTAAGTGCGCTTCTGGTGGTCGTAGCTGGTGAGATATTTTTTATCATCTTTTATTTTACTAACCGACTTAAAAAAGGAGGTTCTCAATTCGACTGTATGTTTTTTTTAATGTATGTTACGCGATTACTCCGCCAATTATGAATTGATTTTGATGATTATTTTTTTGTTTGGTTGGTAATAATACTTCAGAGGTAGTTAAAATTTTATCGAGATCGGTTCAGTACTTCGGTTTTTAAATAATTTAAAAAAAAAAATTGCTTCAAATTACATTGTGTAGGTACTTTCTTAGAAGGTAGGTAAGGTACATAACAATACAATACTGTATACTAATGAAACCTATTTATGGCTGCACTTAAATGAGGTACCTGAGTAGAAGCTCTGTCCCCCAGACTAGGAATACCTGTATTCTGAGGTCACAGCGTTTCATCCCCGGACGATACATAATACTAACAATAATGGTTTATATTATATGCCTTCTAGTAATTGATGCAAGTTTATTCATCCAACTAATAAAACAAATAAAAAATGGGTAAAAATATATATAAGTCCAATTCTATAGGTATGCACTGAAAATAAATGAAATCGAGAGGATGCTCTTTTAATGAGTAAGTATGTAGTGTATATGTGTGTATGTGTGTATGTATGTGTATGTGTATGTGTATGTGACTGTGACTAGTGTAACTGAGACATTACTAGAAAATATGAAGATGTCATCCAGGTATTCGAAGTTGAAGTCAGTTGTGTTTTTTTTTTAAATCGTATATAAACCAAAAAATGGAATATGAGTAGATTATTAAATGAGATAAGAGCGGGATGGAAGTGGGGTTTTTTTATGTTGTCATTTCTAGAAATAGCTAATAAAAGCTAGTAATAGTTAGTATGTCCTAAACCTGCATCCAGAACCACCAGAGGACGGTCAGCAGCGTCCTCTCGGGTATTCTGCGATCCCCAAGCCGCCTGCCAAGCGTGGGGACTATGGCAACCCCTCCCTATTAAGGAGACCTTCGTCCAACAGTGGAGGTTTCTGGCTGTTGATGAATAATTAGTGTGCCGCGCTCGTAGGAGTCCCGGCGCCTTCCCCGGTGCTGCGCAAGCTGGCCGAGGAGCGCTACCAGTACGTGCGGGGGCCGGACGGAGCCCCGCACCTGGCGGACCTGTGGGGCTCCGCTGACGACCTGCGAGAGGCGGCGCGCTTCGACCCTGACCGGCAGAATGTCTACCATCTGTTCACCAGGTAACTCTATGCAAAAAAATAATAATATTGATTTGATAAAGAACCAAAGTCACCGACATAGCTCGCAAGGTTTGCAAGTTGAAGTGGCTGTGGGCAGGACACATCGCTCGAAGAACTGACAACCGACGGGGAAGAAAGGTTCTTGAGTGGCGACCGCGAACCGGAAGACGCAGCGTAGGAAGGCCTCCCACTAGGTGGGCCGAAGACATCGTAAAAGTCGCGGGCAAACGGTGTATGCAAATGGCAAGTTGTCGTACAGTGTGGCGGTCTAAGGGGGAGGCCTTCGTTCAGTAGTGGACGTCTCCGGGCTGTTGATGATGATGTTTTTTTTCCAAACCAACGCTGTATTACCTAATGAAACTACTTAACTACTACCATAACCACACTACTAATCCTACTTTTACTAGCATAATCATAGCTTTGCTTAATTATTAATATGGATATGTTATATCTGGAATAAGGAATAGTATTTTTTTGTTGAAACAAAATAAAACAACATAATACGCTTTTTAAAATTAATATTAATACGCTTTTTTTTATAAATACAACCGACTTCAACTTCGAATACCTGGATGTCATCTTCATATTTAATAGAAACTTTGATTTAAAAACCAAACTATTGAATCGAATTCGATAAAATTTATATGGGACCACTCCTGAAGTGCCAAACAAAAAAACCACCAAACAAAAAAATAATCATCAAAATCAGTTCATAATTGACGGAGTAATCGCGTAACATACATACAAAAAACATACAGTTGAATTGAAAACCTCCTTTTATGAAGTCGGTTAAAAATAATGAAATAACTCGAGCCATATTTGAGCTTTTGCGAGACTAAATGCACACCAATTATTTTTTATTTATCTTGCACTTACATTATTCGTTTTTATTCTACTAATCGATGTTATTCTGTTCCGTTCCAGACAGAACCCTCAAACGAGCCAGCCCCTCCTGATCGGCAGTGACGGTCTACTCGGCATGACCAACCACAACCCTCAGCGCCGCACGGTGGTCCTCATCCACGGCTGGCTGGACAACGTGGCGGCAGACTTCAACACCGTGCTTGTACCGGGTGAGCGACATTATCAACAATCCTTTATACACCTGTCATCAAACTACATATATTTACATTTTTGTTTTATTTATACGGGAATACTCACGTACACTCACGTACTCACGTACATATATTTAGCTGATTTTTGAGGCTTACAATGGCTAGTTTCAAACCAGTTTCCCGCAAACGCCCTGACCACAACCTTTTTTGAGGGCTGGATTCGCGCCTGGTAGTGACAGGGCTCTATTACTTAGTCCGCCTGGAAGTACCACACTACCCAGTTATACGACCGCCAAACAGTAGTGTGCAAGCATTACTGTGTTTCTGTTTGAAGGGCATTGTTACCAGAGCAAGTACTGGACATGAAGAGATTTGACATCTGATATCTCAAGCAGGATTTTGTTCGCAAGTTACGATATTGTTACGGGCAGGCGTCCCGCGTGCGGGTACGTACCATCAGGCGAATGTTTCGCTTGTATCTCACTCCATAGCATTAAAAAAACATACTCTCAACCCACATTTTTGGGCAGTCGTTTAAAAGCTTCTGTTCCAGCTTTCTTGGAGGCGGAAGACGTGAACGTGATCGTGGTGGACTGGAGCGCAGGCGGGGGCACCATCAACTACGCCGCAGCTGTCGCCAACACCGTCACCTCTGGTGAGTTGCAACCATCCTTGAGTAAGCTTGCCAGATCCGCTACAGAGTGTCATAATTTTCGTTTATTGCCCGTGGTACTTACCAGTCTTACTACCAGTAGTACAACGGGTAAGAAAATACCCCGTAGTACTACCAAGCGATCCAGTAGTACCACGGGAAGTTTTTTTTACCCGTGTTAGTACTGATAGTTTGACAGCTGTCCTTGGTGGCTACTCAAAATCCTTTCTTCCTCATTGTTTATTTATTCATCAGTTGTGGCGATGTGGCCTGCATTGCCACTTCAACTTGTGAACCCTTGAGAACTATGTCGGTGACTGGTTTTTCGACTAAATATCCTCATTCAGGATCGCTGGATGTTCCAAATTATTACAATGTCATCGACACTACATATTTGAAGACCAGCAAAACTTTAAATCGACATAACATGGTTATTTTAACACAAGTAAGTTCAAATCAACGATAGATCAACAGACATGCGAAAGCCCTTGTTCTTGGCCTCATTATGTTTTGTTATAACGTGATATTAGGTACACTATGTGACTTTATTTTTAGTATTTTTTTATAACTTTGTGTGATAATGAATTGATGGTCTTATCTGCTGGCATGTTCAGGAGAGGGTGTGGCCCGGTTCCTCAGCTGGTTGAACGCCGCGACTGGCGCCAGCCTCGGCTCCTACCACATCGTGGGGCACAGCTTGGGCGGCCACCAGGCTGGCATCGTGGGGAGAAACCTTGGAGGAGCAGCCGCATACATTACTGGTGAGTCTGGACCTAGTTATGTCCTAAACCTGCATCCAGAACCTCCGGTGGACGGACAGCACCGCCCTCTCGGTTAACGGCGGTGAGCATTCTGCGATCCTCTAGCCACCTGCCAAGTGGGGATTATGATTATACTTATTAAGGGGGAGGCCTTCATCTAGTAGTGGAAGTTTTCTGGCCGATAATTACAAGCAGATTAGCTTGGAAACCGATGGGGAAGAAAGGTTGTTCAGTGGCGACCGCGAACCGGATGACGCAGCGTAGGCGCGGCCTCCCACTAGGTGGACCGACGACATTGTAAAAGTCGCGGGCAACCAGTGGATGCAAATGGCAGGTTGTCGTACAGTGTGGCGGTCTTAGGGAGAGGCCTTCATTCAGCAGTGGACGTCTCCGGGCTGATGATGATAGCTTGGAAACATTATTATTCGAAAAGAAACACCCACTCGTGTTTGTTAACTTACAACTTTCACGATTCCAGCTCTGGACCCTGCGTTCCCCGGCTGGATCACCAACGACAACAAGTTCCGTGCTTCGGACGGTGTCTACACGGAAGTGATCCACACCAACGCAGGGGTGCTGGGCTACATGGCCACGCTGGGAGACGCTGATTTCTTCCCCAACGGTGGAATCAGCATGCCGGGCTGCAATAGCCAGGAGTGCGACCATGCCAGGTATAATAAAAACTAACAATAACATTATGACAATATTTTACACGATAACAATAACTTAGGACAATATTTTACACGATAACAATAACTTATGACAATATTTTACGCGATAACAATAACTTAGGACAATATTTTACACGAAAACAATAACTTAGGATAATATGTTACACGATAACAATAACTTAGGACAATATGTTACACGATAACAATAACTTATGACAATATTTTACACGATAACAATAACTTATGACAATATTTTACACGATAACAATAACTTATGACAATATTTTACGCGATAACAATAACTTAGGACAATATTTGACACGATAACAATAACTTAGGACAATATGTTACACGATAACAATAACTTAGGACAATATGTTACACGATAACAATAACTTATGACAATATTTTACACGATAACAATAACTTATGACAATATTTTACACGATAACAATAACTTATGACAATATTTTACGCGATAACAATAACTTAGGACAATATTTGACACGATAACAATAACATTTAAAAATGTAGACTAGGCACTGATAATTAGTGCATTATGTGAAGGTGGAGTAAGCAAGAAATTATTTTGTGCCTATCTCTATCTCTCCGCGATGTCGGCAATCTGTTTCTATATTTTATGTTGTGTACGTTGCAGATCGTACTTCTACATGGCAGAGTCTGTAGTGTCGAGCGGGTTCCTGGGCTCTCGCTGCGCCTCTTATGTCACCGCTATGACGGGCAACTGCTTCCTATGGGGCGGACTTCGCATGGGCGGACTCGTTCCTAAGACAGGGTATTTCAAAAATGTCACCTAACCACATAGCATAGCCTATGCCTAGCCTAACCTGGGTATGTCCTTAAACTCCAACCAGAGCCACTGGAGGACGGGCAGCAGAGTCCTCTTGGTTAACGGTGGTTTGCATTGTGCGATCCCCAAGCCGCCTGCCAGGCGTGGCGATTATGGCAACACCCCTCTATTGGGAGGCCTTCGTCCAGCAGTGGACGGTCTTATGGCTGACGACGACATAGCATAGCAGGTATTCGAAGTTGAAGTCGGTTGTTTTTTTTAAAGCGTATTATTATGGTTATGATGTACAGAATATGCCCTTAAAAGGATGTTAACTGAGTAGTACTAACCCTGTATATGCGGTCCAATCACCTCTTTATCAGCCTCTTAGGTATGCAGAACTAATTATGAAGTCTTGTTTCAGGTCCTCTGGAATATTCTACTTGGAAACAAATGCCGCTCCGCCGTTCTCAAAAGATTAAACGGTTTCTATCCACTCACTCTGAATCTTCCATACAACTTTATGTTTTCATTAAAAAAAATGTTCCAAAATTAAGTGTTTCATTTAATTACGTAAAGAATGAGAGATAGATCTAGATCCTCCAAGTAAAGAATTAAAACGTGACTAAAATGTTGGCCTTTGTTTCAGGCAGAAATTAAAAAAAATTTTTTTTTTACCTTACTAATTCCTTACAACCGGGACCAACAATTTAACGTGTCATCCGATCCACGGTAGCGCTCAGAAATAAATGCCACTCACGGTCACCCATCCGAAGACTGACCGGACCGTCCGTTGCTTAACATCGGTGATCGTTTAGAATCACCGAGACAAGCTACGCCACGAGCGGTACTTTGTTTGTTCTAGTTTCTATAACAACAACCGTCTGCCATGTCAGAGGCCTTCGGACGGCACATTAACTCTGACACTAGGGCTGGCCACTCAGCTTATACGAACTTGCT
Organism: Erannis defoliaria; assembly: GCA_905404285.2. Lineage (NCBI taxonomy): Eukaryota > Metazoa > Arthropoda > Insecta > Lepidoptera > Geometridae > Erannis > Erannis defoliaria. Next base: position 605,172 of record FR990093.1, on the reverse strand, counting down.
TAATTTTTTATTACCTAACATTTCGATTACGTATTATAAGAACGTACACGATAAGATTGAGCTTATGATAATATTATGTGAACGTATTACGTATCATAGCTCGCAGGGTTTGCAAGTTGAAGTGGCGCAGGGCAGGCCACATAACTCGAAGAACTGATAACCGATCGGGAAGAAAGGTTCTTGAGTGGCGACCGCGAACCGGAAGACGCAGCGTAGGCGCGGCCTCCCACTAGGTGGACCGACGACATTGTACAAGTCGCGGGCAACCAGTGAATGCAAATGGCAGGTTGTCGTACAGTGTGGTGGTCTAAGGGGGAGGCCTTTGTTCAGCAGTGGAAGTCTCCGGGCTGATGATGATGATAATTATAAAAGAAGAAAAAATGATTATTATTTCATTCGAGAACAGTAGGTACCTACAGTTACGTACGGATAACCTGAAATGACAATTTGATAATGGCATGCGATATCTTTGATTATTAAAATCGAATTAAAATCCTTGTCCTTACTAATATAAAGACGAAAGTAACTTTGTGTGACTGTTTTAGCGTTTTCACGGCTGAACGGATCTTGGAAAAAAAATATACAGTTATTATAATAAGTCACTCACACTGATGGACATAAAAATATAGAAAACTATAAATATTTTTGAGAAATTCTAAAAAGTTCTCGGTTTTAATAGGATATTTTGGCGCTCACATAATAATGTAGTAGAATGAGAAGTTTTCTGACAGCTGTCAGAACGTAGTTCTACAGCCAAAGGATAGGCCACGCTGGCGAGATATGGCCTACAATTTTTCGCTTTTTTCTTGTGAAAAAGCAGTTCACTCACCTTCACTGCTTCTTTTGACAGTTCGCGTTCGTCGGTAAAGTGCCTTTCCAAGTTGTCTTGTATAAGAATAAGAATCAAAATATATTTATTGCCAAAAACACGAGGAAAACACTAAAAATAAAACATAACAGTCGTTGTTCGGCAATAGGGGTACGCTCAGCGCTGTGCTGCGTGCTCCAGGAGGGTCACGCAGGGCTGGTTTTCAGCGTACTCCTATCCTCAGATAAAAGGTGTAAGGTGAGCATTATAAGCGGTGGCGGGTATTCCCTACAATACCAACTAGTTGCAAAAAATAAAATTAAAAATACTATTTATATGATCTAATGTGTGTGAGTATGAAGGTGTGTGTGAGTATGAATGTGTGTGCGTGTAAACGTGTGCGAGTGAGCAAGTGCCAGAGAGTGTGTGTGTGTGTCATGTTGTTGAAATTCTGATAAATTGTTATTGTTACGTTACGTTATTGTTATTATTTTTTGTTGATAGTTATTGTTATTTTTATTGATAGTAATAAATTTTTGGCAATTACTTGGCAAGGCGCACTTTCTAATTTGCGTGGAACAACGAAAGCTTAAAAAATACTATGGGCAATTACTTTGTTAGACAAACAATAACCACAAACAACGCATGACAGGTCTGATATAAATGAAATAAGGTTACTTTCTATGTTATGATATTTTTACTTTGAATCATTCGTTCAAAATCTTCATCACAGACTAAATGGTGAAACTGTTCAAGGCCATGTCTCTTCGTCGCTGTCTATCGGTTTTTAGGAAGCTAGTAAATTTCTCTGTTAGGAACTGGTTAGGAACTTTTTTTTTTTAATGGCTGTCAGAAAATCGCTCACGATGTTGTCACTTCTTACTGAGAGTAGACGGGATGTGGTTATGGGTGCTGCAACGTTGCCATGCCGGCTTTGTTTTAAACGACTTCAAAAAACGAGGAAGTTCTATGGTCGACTGTGTTTTTAATGTATGTTCACCGATTTCTCCGTCAATTAAGGACCGATTTAAAAAAAAACTTTTTGTATTCAAAAAGGTATACTCTTAAGGTGTTTCCATATTAATTTGAACGTGTTGACTTTGACTTTGTTGCAAATTAGCGCTGATCGCCAAGTATTACCTACTCTACATAACATCTACTCTACCGAACGGTCAGACATGTGAGGTCAAACGTTGTCGGACATTTCTGAACTTACTAAGCTTACTAAGCCCAACTCAACCCCCCCTTATATACGCCCATGCCGGGTAAACGTCTCGCTCGTCTTGTCCACTCCATTGCATAAACAAGTAACATTTAATGTAAAAAAAGAATTTTCAAAATCGGTCTACAAAAAATACATACCGTCGAACATAGAACCTCCTCTTTTTTTGAAGTCGGTTAAAAAAACATACATACCGTCGAAAATAGAACCTCCTCCTTTTTTGAAGTCGGTAAAAAATGAATTGTTTTAATTACCTAGATACCAACTAAACTACACTTAGGTAGGGAAATTATCAACACCGCCAATATGCTATCGGGTAAGGCTCTAACTGAGATTACGTTTCCAAATGATAATTACGATAACTACTAGATAATCGAGTTATCGTAATTATCGTCTAATTAATTAAAATTATTATCGATGGTAATGTCTGTCTGTTTGTTTATAGTCGTTACACTCACCTGCTAAACTTTGAAATTGAACAGAATATGTCTAGATCCCGGCTATAGCTATACCTTCCCTAAGTGAAATATGAGTCAAGCGAGCGTAACATCATCATCGTCAGCCCATCATAAAATATCCAGAGGCACGTAATTCAACCCAACCTTCGATTTTTCACTTCCAATCCTTCCAGTCTGTTCACGAATATCGTCACTAAATCTACGGGGTGTTAGTTTGAACACCGTTATCCTTCTAGGATATCATTGTACTCAACATTATGAACAACTTTTACTATGGGGCTAACGCTGAAATAACGAAAAAAAAACCAGCTGTTCCATACAAAAAGGTTCATCGATCTTGGACAAAATGTATGGAACAGCAGATATTTGTTTCGCGCTTTCAAGGTTGGCCCCATTGTAAAAGTTGTTCATAATGATAATTACAATGAAATCCTAGAAGGATAACGGTGTTCAAACTAACAGCCTGTGTTCTCAGGTCACAGCTGTAGCTGTGTAGTTTGCTGAAGTGGCTACGTGTTTCGGCCGCAAAGTTCGATCAATCGGACTAAGTATCTGAACTTTTTCCCGCAGATTCGATTTCAGCACCCCTATTCACAACTCCATCGGAAAGATTTCCTTTCGGATCAACACTACCCGTCCCACTTATCTACATCAAAGATGATAAAGACGGAGGAAGCGAAACTCGAATCGGAAGTTTCCGACGCCAATCTAAATACTGTGCAGAATCCACCACACGGACTATGATACCTTAACCCCAAATAGTTGCATTCGTGGTCTCCGAACATGGTAATCGGTTCTGAGACAGATATTGCAGACACTACAGACACTGCCACGCTTGCCAAAAGCTTGATAAAAGTCGGTGACGTTAGTGTCTGGCGAATTACCTTCTTATACAGAGCGAGCGATAGGACCAATAGGCAAGATGGCTCCGAGTGAGTCAGGCTGCTGGCAAGGTGGCTTGGAGTGTGCTTATAGGCCAGTAGGCAAATGGGCCCAAATAAGAAAAGCTAATAGGCAAGATGGTCTGAGTGAGTAAGGCCAGAAGTGAGTCAGATCAGGAGGCAAGACAGCTCAGAGTAAATTAGGTCAATAGACACAAAGGTTTGGCGTGAGCCCACAGGAAAAATTAGCTCGGTTTGAGCTAGGCCATGTGCAATATGGCTCTGAGTGGGCTTGGCCAGTAGGCAAATTGCCTCGATTGATCTAAGCCAATAAGCCGAATGGCTCAGAGTGAGTTAGGCCAATAGTTGGAGTGTATTTAATATATTTACACGAGGAAAGCCATGGAGCGCGGGTAGTGCGTGCTATTTGTTAGTTTAAAACGGATCTCGAAGACTGCATTCTTGTATTGGATCCGTGAAAATGGCGCGACTCGTAGTGGCACTAAGCGCTCTCCTGGTGGTGGCAGCTGGTGAGACTTTCTACCTTTTAAGACCAATCGGTTAACGGTGGTGAGCATACTGCGATCCCCAAGCCACCTGCTAAGCGTGGGGATTGTGGCAACCCCTCCCTATTAAGACGAGACCTTCGTCCTGCAGTGGACGTCTTCTAGCTGATGATGAAGATCACTGTCATAGGTTGGGGTTACAGCACCTGCAGGGCGTGAGACTTTTGGGGGTTCGTGATGAATGGGTCATGGTTCGTAACGAACGCCCCGCCCCGCTGCGGCATAGTTTGCGATAGTTGATATAAAATATAAGTAAGTATAATTAACGTGAAATCCGTCAATCAATGCGGCCCGCTCCGCCCCACCCGGCATAATGTGCTCGTCGTACCTTTATCGTAAGCCTGAACGACTGCTACGCGAGGCGGACTTTAGCAGTCTGACCAAATAGGTGTGAATATGTTCGGAACTATGGCCACAACTTGCTCATGAGAGCTCCTCTTCTCCATCCTTGATTCAAAGACACCCTGTTAAAGACATGTGATTCCAGGATAGCAATTCCTTGATTTCAGGAGTCCCGGCGCCTTCCCCAGTGCTGCGGAAGCTGGATGCGGAGCGGTACCAGTACGTGCGGGGTCCGGATGGAGTCCCACACCTGGCGGACCTGTGGGGCACTGTCGACGACCTGCGAGAGGCGGCGCGCTTTAACCCTGACGTACAGATCATCTACCATTTATTTACCAGGTGAACAGAATGATTTTATTATAGTCATGTATTTTCATGTATGTTTGTACGTAATTATGATTAATCGAGCGAGTGGAACGAACAAAGTCTTTGCAACAACTGGCATTATACAATTATGCTACGGACATCAACAAGCTATTATTGAAAATTAAACAAAGTAAGTTTAATTTGTTTACAAAACCTAATGTCAAAAACGTCACAATCTCAAGTTCACATTTCCTTTTTTTTTTTTTTCTTAGTTGTTGGCATCGCACGTTGTGCATTCTGCCAGTGTCAACATTTATGAATTTTCAAGTTTTTTATTAAAATCAAGTCAAATATGTCATGAAATCACAATTAGTCACACGAATTTAGTCATAGTCGAGTCCAAGTCATACCCTAGTAAAGTTGTGGCGACTTTACTATGAGCTTCTACGGAGTTTTGAAAACAACACGAAAATACATGTTTCACCACATTATATAACTTGCCCACACTCGTGCATGTAATTCAACACTCAATGAATAAAACACCACCATTTTTAATCATTAATTCGTGATAAAACACAAGTTTAAGAAAATAATAGAATGCAACGACATGATTTTTCCGTGTTCCCGCCAAAACTCCCCACATTTCCTTTCTGATTACTTTCTTAATCTTCAGAACCTTCTGAATACCTTCCTGAACTATCTTCAAGTCCCAATGAGTGTTTCTTTAGTTAAATCCATCGTTATTTCCTTAATCCTGTCTATAGTTCTTTCCTTGATCGTTTCTATCGTTCTCTCATTCGTTCTATCGTTCATTCTATGAACTGGTCATTCCAGACAGAACCCATCTTCGAGCCAGCCCCTTCTGATCAGCAACGGAGTCCTGCTCGGAGTAACGAACTACAACCCTCAGCGCCGCACTGTGGTCCTCATCCATGGCTGGCTGGACAACGCAGTCTCCGACTTCAATAACGTGCTGGTGCCTGGTGAGTGACCTTCAAGACCCACTTTAGTAAATGAGAAGGAGATAAATCTTCTAAAAATACTCTTATATGAGCCCAGCCAGGTTATGTAGGATATTCAGGACCAAAGTCCTGGTTTGAAATATGAGACCATAGACTATTTTTCACACCACATGCTCGACAATGTCCAATTACATATCATGCAACCTCAACGTAAAGTAAAGCATTATCTCTTAAGGGATATAAAGTTGTATGAAACTTCCTAAGGAATAAAGTGATTTGAATTTGGAACGTCAAATTCGTGTGGAAACTCGTGAAAAACTCTACGTATTAAAATACCCAGCTGACATTATAAAGAGGTCTGTTTAAAAATCGAACTGGCCACCATAAGCAGAACTCAAACAAAAAGGTGCGTTTACAAAGAATGTGAAACAAAAGACGGTGTTTGGTCCTGTGATTGTCAGTGAATTTTAATTTATGGAGACCTGGCTTTTTGTCTCGTATGAGGTGTGAAAATTAGAGTATGCTCCTCTGGAATAAAGCCTGTCATCGTCTTGGGCTGCCTGAACCCCTCGCTTCACTCAGGACTCTATATAACTCCCTCGCTACGCTCGGTAATTAACTCTAGACGGGCTCGCTACACTCAGGGTTCAATATGCCGCCTGCGACGTACGACACTGATTTATTCCCTTAGTGCATAATCTACTATTAAACTAGGAAAATCATGCGGCAATCAAGTTCGTACCTAATATGACCACAGTAAAAAAAATGCTGTGTACGACGACGCCAACGTCACGAAATAAATTTAGGCTTCTGAATATAAGCTCGGGATGGTTAGAGCCGCAACTCCAGCCATTCATCTGGAGCCCGGGGAGGACAATAAGACAATACTTGTTTCGGTTCCAAAGAGTTTATACCTCATTCTCACTTTATAATTAACGCCCCTCGTAATATAATACCGGGTGTAAGTTTTTGAAGTGTTTTGAGTTTGAACACCATTATCCTTCTAGGATATCATTATGAACAACTTTTACTATGGGGCCAACCCTGAAACCACGACAAAAAAACAGCTGTTCCATACATTTTGTCCAAGATCGATGAACCTTTTTGTATGGAACAGCTGTTTTTTCTTCCGCGCATTGCGGTACAGTACGGTGGCGTATGGGAAAAGCTGAAGCGTAGGGCTGAGGCTCTGGTACATTCCACAGGAGATCCCGGAGCCCTTAATCAAGCACCGAGGCAGCCAATGGAGACTGAAAGTGCACACAAAAGTGTATGCTTTTGAAATCCAGAGAAGGCGCGATCTGGATATAAAAAGAGACGGCGTAAAGAACATACCGCCTTCCAAAATAACATACAATTATGTCAATGTAGCAATTGCTCTAGGACAATTACAGCTAAAATTGGGTACATTAGTCATATGAGAACGCATCAGTAACTTGAAACAATAATTGGTCGCCATGGCCGAAATCGACACGGATAGCATCACCTAGCCAGGCCAAGGGGTGTTTAGTGGGTGCAATGCTATATAACAGGACTGTAGATACTCCGACACAGTTAAGCATCTTCGCCATATTTCCCCATTTATCAACAAAAAATAATCTTCCCGGGGAAGGAAGAAATAGTCTTGTATGGCGACCACGTGGTGGAAGAAGCAGCTTAGGAAGGCCTACTAGGTGGGCCGACGACATTGTGAAATTCGCAGGTAGCTGGTAACCGGTATAGTAACCACCGTGATGGATGCAAATGGCAGGTTGTCTTACAGTGTGACGGTCCAAAGGGAAGGCCTTTATTCAGCAGTGGACGTTTTCTGTCTATGGATGAACAAAAAAGACCCATGTCTATAAAAAATATTGTAAAACATATGATGGTGTTACAGCATTCTTGGAGGCGGAAGACGTGAATGTCATCGTGGTGGACTGGAGTGCCGGCGGAGGCACCATCAACTACTTCACCGCGCTAGCCAACACCGTGCCCGCGGGTGAGCTGAATGTTACATTATCTTTTTAAGGTTTTTTATTTAAGGGCCTTTAAGCAGCGTCCGCGTCAGCGTCCTCTTCAGCGGCAGCGTTCTCTCTGTTAACGGTGGTGAGCATTTTGCGATCCCCAAGCTGCCTGTCAAGCGTGGAGATTATGGCAAACCCTACCTACTTAGAGTGAGGCCTTCGTCCAGCAGTGGATGTCTTCGGCTGATGATGTGGGCTATCCCAAAGTTGCCAAAAGATGACCCCTTTGTTTAAGCCACACTTTTGTTATTATTCAACCCCCCAAGAGTAGTGTGCCAGCAATACCTACTGTGTTTCGGTTTGAAGGGCAAAGTTACCAGAGAAATTACAGGGCATGAAGTGAATTGATTCCAATATCTGAGGGTGACGAGCGCAGTGCAGTGAGGCTGAGTGCGACCCAGGAGTTTGCTAGTTAACAATTCCGGCACTGCCACTGTTACGGCCAGGCGTGATGCTCACCAAGTCACCACCAGGCGAACCCGTCGCTCCACTGCAATAAAAAAAGTGTTATTAAATGTTTCCAGGTGAAAGCATCGCCCGTTTCATCAGATCGCTGAACGCGGCGACCGGCGCCAACATCGGCTCGTACCACATCGTGGGGCACAGCCTGGGCGGGCACGGCGCCGGCATCGCCGGCAGGAACCTGGGCGGAGACGTGCCTTACATCACCGGTGAGCTACCTCAACCACAGAATAAATAATACAACCCATAACCATAGCGGGCATATTCTGTTCATCAAAACAAACAACTTTTACTATGTCCCATACATATCCCATACATTTAGCCCAAGATCCATGAACTTTTTGTATCGAACAGCAAAGATTTTATTCGCGATTTCAATGTTGACCCCATATTAAAAGTTGTTGGTTTTGATGTACAGAATATGCTCTTAAAAGGATGCTACTTGATTAGAATTAACCCAGTATAAGCGATTTAAATTTCACATCATTGCAGCCCTGGACCCTATGCTGTCTGGTTGGATCACCAACGACGACAAGTTCCGTTCGTCGGACGGTGTCTACACGGAAGTCATCCACACTAACGCTGGGTTTCTGGGTTATGTGGCCACAATGGGGACGGCAGACTTCTACCCCAACGGTGGGATCAACATGCCTGGCTGCGACAGCAACGACTGCGACCATGCCAGGTGGGAAAAGATACTTTGGACGTATTTTATTTTACAACTGCGTATTAAACCGATTTGAACATTTTTTTTTTTATTTGGAAGGCTATACTTTAGAATTCGGATATAACGACCCTCGAGAGACCGGCCAAACAACGTCGTACTAACCGGACGACGCACAAAGCGGCCGAATATTTTAAGCTTGTTTTTAATATGTACATTATGTAATAGTATAGTTAGATACGGTTATTTTTAGGTAAATAAAACATTGTTATTTATTTATTTACTAACATATTTATTTAATAAACATATGTACAAAACAGAATGCAATAGTTAAGGGCTATCTCATAAGTTAAATTTTATAGATCTGTACTATTTTATTATGAAAACTGACGTGGTTTTGACACATTTTTGTTTTATTTATACGGGAATACTCACGTTTAATTAAATCGGATACTCCGACTATAGTTTCGATCACATCCGGTGACCTTTTTCAAAGAGTGAAAACAGAGCCCGACGCGCGTGCAGCTGCGTCCTGCTTAGCACAAGCTAAGTTAATGTGATCGAAACTATAGTCGGAGTATCCGATTTAATTAAACGTGAGTATTCCCGTATAAATAAAACAAAAATAGATCTGTACTACATTCTAAAACTAAGTATGTATGCCTAGCTACATTAATAATATAAATATTTAACATAATATACACTGGAGGACTATATCATGAGTAATTGTGTACTTTGCAGGTCATACTTCTTCATGGCGGAGTCTTTGGTGTCGAGCGGGTTCCTAGGCTCTCGCTGCGCATCCTATCTCACCGCGATGACGGGCAACTGCTTCTTATGGGGCGGACTTCGCATGGGCGGATCCGTTCCCAAAACTGGGTAAGATAAAGTTACCGCAAAAATCTGAATGTCAAATCAAACAAATTACAACTAAGATAACATATGAGCTAAATTTGTCAAGGGGCTTAGAAGGTGTGGGGATCGCGAGGTCTCACTTCGCTGCAAACTACTAGTTTATTAAAGGTATATTGTGTGACTCCGAGAAAGAGGAGCTTTGTGGCTAAATCCTCCAAGGTGGCTCCACTAGTTTTAGACGTGTTTCCTATTGGAGTGAATCTTTTGTACGTAGGTAATACTACTTTTCATCACACTTGCTCGTAAAGTGGATCTTATTGCATCGGTTTTAGGCTCATAATCCAAGCTATTACGCACGGGTGCTTTTTACTTTACATTACGGCACTTGTGCTATAATAGGTATAACCCGGTAAAGTCAGGTTTGTACGTGACTACAATTAGACGTACGTATACGAAGCACTCTTAATATAGCCGGGTAATACTTACAGTTTTCTTGTAATACCAACAAAGAGTTCTTATGCCGCTAAAGTAAATGTCAACCTGCGCGCGCATTACTGATTCGGGCACCATTTTCCGCAAATTTTTGTTGACGTTTTCGCTGTGTGTTTGATTATTATCAAAAAAAAAACGTTTTTTCCTCGCAAGTGTGACGAAAACAGTCGTATGGAACTCTTGTGCTATTAGCCATTACGCTCTCGGCTTCCTTATCGTGCTCGCCTGCGGCTCACGCGCATAATACCGCCTCTAGTGTAATGACCAACATAGCACACTCGTATCATAATGTACTATTAATGTTTTCTGTGATAATACTAAAAGTATTCTTGTAAGTAAGTAAGTAAGTTCGTATAGGCTGAGTGGCCAGCCCTAGTGTCAGTGTTAATGTGCCGCCCGAGGGCCTCTGACATGGCTGACGGTTGTTGTTATAGAAACTAGAACAAACAGTATTCTTGTATCCGAGCCTGCTCCTTCGTATATGGCGGTAGGTAATTGTTCAAAGCTTAATACAAATACATATAGCTTATTGATAACACCAAAGTTACACGTCAAATTTCATTGAGTATATCACAAAAAATAATCATGAAATAATAATTATAAAAATACGTTAATAATCTTTTATTTTAAAATAAACTTCAATGTCATAAAACAAATTCTCTTGTAACCACGCTCTGAGCTTGGTTTTGAAGCACCCGGTGGAAGGAGCATCCCGAATGGAAGCTGGTATACGGTTGTAGATCGCGGGCCCCAAAATATACACTGACTTCTCCGACTTGACAAGGCGGTGCGTCGGGGTTATCAGTTGGTCTTTCTTTTTATTGCTTCGTAAATCTAACGTGCTGTGAACGCCCCTACGTTGGAACGATCTAGGTTTACATGGGTGAATAGGGCTATCTGGTAAATATTAATTATTCATAATCATTATGTCTAATTCCTTGTTGTCCTGTTGCAGATCTTCTGGTATTTTTTATCTGGAAACCAACGCTTCTCCGCCTTTCTCCCAGGGATAAGCATTGCAACCTACGTTCCATTCCGCGGAACCTATTAAATTTTGAATAAAGTTTGGTTAATGTTAAAGGTTTTTGTAGTTTTCTTTTATTTCATCATCATCAGCCCGGAGACGTCCACTGCTGAACGAAGGTCTTCCCCTTATACCGCCACACTGTACGACAACCTGCCATTTGCATCCACCGGTTGCCCGCGACTTTCACAATGTCGTCGGTCCTCCTAGTGGGAGGCCGCGCCTACGCTGCGTCTTCCGGTTCGCGGTCGCCACTCAAGAACCTTTCTTCCCCATCGGTTGTCAGTTCTTCGAGCGATGTGGCCTGCCCTGCGCCACTTCAACTTGCAAACCTTACTTCTTTTATTTACTAGACAGAAGAATGGCCTATTTCAAAAAATTCGCTAAGTATTTCGCAGAAAAGTTTTCGACGGAAAAAAACCCAAGCAAATAGCAAAGCATTGTGCCTGCCTCGGCAGGTAGTAAATAAATAAATAAATATCGGAGGACTTTTTTTACACAGCGCCTCTAGCCCCAAGCTAAGCAAAGCTTTTACTATGTAGTGGTAGGACTCTACTGCAGAGTCCGTTGGGGAAGTATCACATCTTTGTCAGTTATTCAACCGCCAAGCAATACTGTGGAAGCAGAACTGTGTTCCGAGTTGAAGGGCAATGTTACGTGAGAAATTACTGGGTATGAAAAGATTTAACATCTAATATCTCAGAGTGACGAGCGCAGCAGTGAGGATTGATATTGATAGTCAAAAAGACAATTTAAATAGACGCGTAGGAAACCAAATCACATTGCATCGTAACTAGATCAATGTTAATCTGTTGCAAAATAACAATTCGAGCGTTTTACTTCAAATGCACGACCAATGATTGTCATTTTTTCGTCGTAGTTTCTATACAATTTTCTATGAAACTGGCGACAGCGGTTTTCCATACAATTGCTTTACAACATTGTTTTGACAGCCGTTCTACCTAAGAAGTAGGGCTTTCGCTTTTCTGTGCAAAAAACGATGGCGAGACGAACTTGACTCCCTCTACAGCGACTGAATTATCGTTTATACGATATTATAAATAAACAAAAAGGTTTAGAAAATGCAACTGATTTACGCGCCCTACGTACCGTGTGCACTTGCCCCACCAGTGGTGCAGATGCAACTGCTTTGTATCGTTTGCACCATTAATGGTGCAAACAAAACTAGAGTTTACACCTCGTACCGCATGCACCACTCACTTGCACCATCAGTGGTGCAAATGCAACTGCTTTGTATCGTTTGCACCATTAATGGTGCAACCAAAACTACAATTACTATATTATTAAACGCTTGTTGCGTGGAAAATTATGAAGTTTGTATCTAAGTGTGAGAACTCCTTCAGATAGCAACTACTAGACACTTGAGAATGAAGGTTTTTCTTCGCGTAGCCTATGGTTTGAAAATTAGAACCGGCACGGTGTTGCGCAGACTTGGCTCATTCTATTTCCATAGTTCAACAGCGCACCGATATTCCCGATAAATAAAATAGGATAGTAAGCTGTAAGACTCGTCCAAAGATTAGAAGGCAACTCATTTGTAACACAATAATTAATCTATACATATAAAAGGCTCTGTCCTGACTGATTGGTGACTGCCTGACTGACTGACTGACTGACAGACAACGCTCAGCCCAAACCACTGGTCGTACAGACTTGAAATTTGGAGGGTGTATTCGTCTCGATGCGTAGGGGTGTACTAAGAAAGGATTTTTCGTAATTTGGGGAAGTTTGTATGAAAGTCCTTTGTGTTTGTACATTTAGTAACGAAAATTTGGATCTGGATAGTGCATTTAAAATAAAAAATGCTATTTTCAAAAAATAAATACAGGGACGATTAAAGGGGGGGGGGGTGGATTGTTGTATGGAAAGTTCTTTGTTTTTGAAGTTATAGTGATGACGAAAACAGTCGTATGGAACTCTTGTGCTATTAGCCATTACGCTCTCGGCTTCCTTATCGTGCTCGCCTGCGGCTCACGCGCATAATACCGCCTCTAGTGTAATGACCAACATAGCACACTCGTATCATAATGTACTATTAATGTTTTCTGTGATAATACTAAAAGTATTCTTGTAAGTAAGTAAGTAAGTTCGTATAGGCTGAGTGGCCAGCCCTAGTGTCAGTGTTAATGTGCCGCCCGAGGGCCTCTGACATGGCTGACGGTTGTTGTTATAGAAACTAGAACAAACAGTATTCTTGTATCCGAGCCTGCTCCTTCGTATATGGCGGTAGGTAATTGTTCAAAGCTTAATACAAATACATATAGCTTATTGATAACACCAAAGTTACACGTCAAATTTCATTAAGTATATCACAAAAAATAATCATGAAATAATAATTATAAAAATACGTTAATAATCTTTTATTTTAAAATAAACTTCAATGTCATAAAACAAATTCTCTTGTAACCACGCTCTGAGCTTGGTTTTGAAGCACCCGGTGGAAGGAGCATCCCGAATGGAAGCTGGTATACGGTTGTAGATCGCGGGCCCCAAAATATACACTGACTTCTCCGACTTGACGAGGCGGTGCGTCGGGGTTATCAGTTGGTCTTTCTTTTTATTGCTTCGTAAATCTAACGTGCTGTGAACGCCCCTACGTTGGAACGATCTAGGTTTACATGGGTGAATAGGGCTATCTGGTAAATATGAATTATTCATAATCATTATGTCTAATTCCTTGTTGTCCTGTTGCAGATCTTCTGGTATTTTTTATCTGGAAACCAACGCTTCTCCGCCTTTCTCCCAGGGATAAGCATTGCAACCTACGTTCCATTCCGCGGAACCTATTAAATTTTGAATAAAGTTTGGTTAATGTTAAAGGTTTTTGTAGTTTTCTTTTATTTCATCATCATCAGCCCGGAGACGTCCACTGCTGAACGAAGGTCTTCCCCTTATACCGCCACACTGTACGACAACCTGCCATTTGCATCCACCGGTTGCCCGCGACTTTCACAATGTCGTCGGTCCTCCTAGCGGGAGGCCTTCCTACGCTGCGTCTTCCGGTTCGCGGTCGCCACTCAAGAACCTTTCTTCCCCATCGGTTGTCAGTTCTTCGAGCGATGTGGCCTGCCCTGCGCCACTTCAACTTGCAAACCTTACTTCTTTTATTTACTAGACAGAAGAAGGGCCTATTTCAAAAAATTCGCTAAGTATTTCGCAGAAAAGTTTTCGACGGAAAAAAACCCAAGCAAATAGCAAAGCATTGTGCCTGCCTCGGCAGGTAGTAAATAAATAAATAAATAAATATCGGAGGACTTTTTTTACACAGCGCCTCTAGCCCCAAGCTAAGCAAAGCTTTTACTATGTAGTGGTAGGACTCTACTGCAGAGTCCGTTGGGGAAGTATCACATCTTTGTCAGTTATTCAACCGCCAAGCAATACTGTGGAAGCAGGACTGTGTTCCGAGTTGAAGGGCAATGTTACGTGAGAAATTACTGGGTATGAAAAGATTTAACATCTAATATCTCAGAGTGACGAGCGCAGCAGTGAGGATTGATATTGATAGTCAAAAAGACAATTTAAATAGACGCGTAGGAAACCAAATCACATTGCATCGTAACTAGATCAATGTTAATCTGTTGCAAAATAACAATTCGAGCGTTTTACTTCAAATGCACGACCAATGATTGTCATTTTTTCGTCGTAGTTTCTATACAATTTTCTATGAAACTGGCGACAGCGGTTTTCCATACAATTGCTTTACAACATTGTTTTGACAGCCGTTCTACCTAAGAAGTAGGGCTTTCGCTTTTCTGTGCAAAAAACGATGGCGAGACGAACTTGACTCCCTCTACAGCGACTGAATTATCGTTTATACGATATTATAAATAAACAAAAAGGTTTAGAAAATGCAACTGATTTACGCGCCCTACGTACCGTGTGCACTTGCCCCACCAGTGGTGCAGATGCAACTGCTTTGTATCGTTTGCACCATTAATGGTGCAAACAAAACTAGAGTTTACACCTCGTACCGCATGCACCACTCACTTGCACCATCAGTGGTGCAAATGCAACTGCTTTGTATCGTTTGCACCATTAATGGTGCAACCAAAACTACAATTACTATATTATTAAACGCTTGTTGCGTGGAAAATTATGAAGTTTGTATCTAAGTGTGAGAACTCCTTCAGATAGCAACTACTAGACACTTGAGAATGAAGGTTTTTCTTCGCGTAGCCTATGGTTTGAAAATTAGAACCGGCTCGGTGTTGCGCAGACTTGGCTCATTCTATTTCCATAGTTCAACAGCGCACCGATATTCCCGATAAATAAAATAGGATAGTAAGCTGTAAGACTCGTCCAAAGATTAGAAGGCAACTCATTTGTAACACAATAATTAATCTATACATATAAAAGGCTCTGTTCTGACTGATTGGTGACTGCCTGACTGACTGACTGACTGACAGACAACGCTCAGCCCAAACCACTGGTCGTACAGACTTGAAATTTGGAGGGTGTATTCGTCTCGATGCGTAGGGGTGTACTAAGAAAGGATTTTTCGTAATTTGGGGAAGTTTGTATGAAAGTCCTTTGTGTTTGTACATTTAGTAACGAAAATTTGGATCTGGATAGTGCATTTAAAATAAAAAATGCTATTTTCAATAAATAAATACAGGGACGATTAAAGGGGGGGGGGGGGGGGGGGGGGTGGATTGTTGTATGGAAAGTTCTTTGTTTTTGAAGTTATAGTGATGAAATTTTAATTTCAAAATGAAATTGAAAGTTAAAGTTAAGCATGAAGCAAGAAAGTTAAGCAAATTGAAAAGTTATAGTGAAAAATTGATATTTGGGTAGTTCATTCAAAGAGGGGAAGTTGGGGGGGGGAGTTGGTAGAGTCGGTCGAGTCGGAAGACTCGGAAGTGTCGGTACAGTTGGTAGAGTTCGGGGAGTTGGGGGGGGATTTGGCCGAATTTCTTCCGTATGCGGACGAAGTCGCGGGCGACTAGATAGGCTGATAAAATAATAGATTAAGAAACAACCTACTTCAGCTTCGATTACCTGGATGACATCTTGTTTTCTTAGCTAATATGATTTAAACACCAAAGTACTGAACCGATGTTGATAAAATTAATATAGGACCACCTCGGAGATATGACCTACCAAACAAGAAATAATCATTAAAATCAACTCATAATTGACGGATCAATCGCGTAACACGCGTCTGGCCATCTCGTCTGATGTTAAACGAAGATGCAATCTACGACGGAGCACGCTTGCCTAGAGGAAACCGATTCACTCGCCACGCAACTTGACAAACTTGGGCAACTTGGGGAAGACACCCAGATTGTAACTTTCCGGAAACACCCACTCCACAGCGCATTCCACTGCCTAGTATCACTGCCTGCAATGAAATCAAACCGTTTCGTTCGTGTTTTAGTAACATCAACCAAGAAACGATGCCACTTTTCAACCGACTTCAAAACAGGAAGTTCTCAATTCGACTGTATGTTTTTTTTAAATGTGTATTACGCATTACTCCGCCAGTTCAGTTCAGTAGTTTGGGTTTTATATCAATTATTGGAAAATATGAAGATGTCATCCACGTATTCGAAATTGAAGTACCTAGGTTGATTTTTTCAACCGACCTCAAAAAAGGAGGTTCTCAATTCGAGTACATGTTTTTTGATATATTTTTTTGTATGTATGTTACGCGATTACTCCGCCAATTATGAACTGATTATTTTTGATTATTTTTTCGTTTGGTTGGTAATACTTCAGATGTAGTCCCATATAAATTTTCTCTAAATCGGTTCATTAGTTTGGTTTTTAAATCAAAATTACTAGAAAATATGAAGATGTCATCCACGTATTCGAAGTTGAAGTCGGCTGTATTTTTTAAAAGCGTATTATTAAAGTGTATTATCTCTGCTAACATTGCCCTTCAAACTCACACACAGTAATACTTGCACACTACACTGCTTGGCGTTGAATAACTTGCAAAGATGTAGTACTTCCTCAGACGGTCCTACCATTACAAAAAAAAGAGTTTAATAATTGTAATCATCAATTCAAATTCTTCATGCGAGGTATATAGGTACAGGTTCCGGTATAAAGGGACACGTGTACACTGTACAGGTAGTAATTGAAATCCAGAATACAACGATAAGCCCCCGAAGACCTTATCAGAGCAATTAATCAAATCAGTTTAAATCCTAATCAATGAATATTAATTTCATTAAAAACACATTTATTCATTTCATTATATAATAACATATTCTCGCTATTTCGATAATAAAACAATCTGGAAAAGATCTTAACAATAATATAAATAACACAAATACAGATAACATAAATATTTTTTCAAATACAAACATGTTTTTCAATCGACTTCAAAAAAGGAGGTTCTCAATTCGACTGTATGTTTTTTTTTGTATGTATGTTACGCGATTACTCCGCCAATTATGAACTGATTTTGATGATTATTATTTTTTTCTTCAGATGTGGTCCCATATACATTTTATCGAAATCAGTTCAGTAGTTTGGGTTTTCAAACAAAATTACTAGAAAATATGAAGATGTCATCCAGGTATTCGAAGTTGAAGTCGGTAGTTTTTTTTAAAGAGCGTATTATTTGTGACTTATTACCCACTATACCCGTCTCGTTCGTCTACGGCGAATTTACAATCACTCTCATGGAGTTTTTTTTATACAATGAAGTGCCGAAACGAGCAAGACGTTCGCCTGGTGGTAAGCGTCACGCCTGCCACTAACAGTAATAGCGCCAGAATTGTGAGCTTGCGTACACAGTCCTGCGCCGCACTGCACTGCGCTCGTCACCCTGAGATATTAGATGTTAAATCTCTTCATACCCAGTAATTTTCTGGTAACATTACCCTTCAAACCGGAACACAGTAATACTTGCACACTACTGCTTGGCGGTTGAATAACTGGCAAAGGTGTGGTACTTCCCCAGGCGGACTCTGCAGTAGAGTCCTACCACTACAGAAATTTTTACAAAAGAATGAAAGAAATGTAGGCTTATTAATAGGGTCTCGTTAGACACCCTTCGGGTAAAGATCCCTATAAAGCTGATAACAATATTGAGGTTGAGATTGGACGCTAGATCACACTTGCAGATACCTACAACTGAACTTCGGATTATATCTGCCTTCACAGCTGTAGGGCGTGGGTTCGATCCCCACCCAGGACAAGAATGTATGTGACGTACATCGATGTTTGTTCTGTGTCTAGGTGTAGTATGTATTCATCGTCATCATCATCAGCCCGGAGACGTCCACTGCAGAACGAAGGCCTCCCCCTTAGACCGCCACACTGTACGACAACCTGCCATTTGCATCCACCGGTTGCCCGCGACTTGTACAATGTCGTCGGTCCACCTAGTGGGAGGCCGCGCCTACGCTGCGTCTTCCGGTTCGCGGTCGCCTCTCAAGAACCTTTCTTCCCCATCTCATTCTATCTCTATTCGTGATACAGGTTGCAATTTATTGAGGCAGTGTTTAGTTTGGTCCTTGCGAGAAAACTTTCTATCTATCTATCTTCTTCTAATATAATAAAAGGCTCTGTCCTGACTGATTGGTGACTGCCTGACTGACTGACTGAATGACAGACAACGCACAGCCCAAACCGCTGGTCGTACAGACTTGAAATTTGGAGGGTGTATTCGTCTCAATGCGGAGGGGTGTGCTAAGAAAGGATTTTTCTAAATTCGATACCTAAGGGGGGGGAAAAGGGGGACGGGGAGTTTGTTGTTTTTGTACTTTTAGTCACGAAAATTTGGATTTGGATAGTTCATTTATAATAAAAAATGCTATTTTCAAAAAAAAATACAGGGATGATTTAAGGGGGGAAAGGGGGTTGGAATGTTGCATAGGAAGTTATTTGTTTTTGAAGTTATAGTGATTAAAATTGACATTTGGGTAGTTCATTCAAAGGGGGGAAGTGGGGGGGGGGGGGAGTTGGTAGATTCGGTAGAGTTGATAGAGTTGGTAGAGTTCGGGGAGTTAGCAGGGGGGCTAAAAAAATTGCTCGGGATGATTTAAAGTGGTGAATTTTGCGAGCGGGCCCAATTTCTTCCGTACGCGGACGAAGTCGCGGGCGACCTCTAGTGATTAATAAAAACGTCGTGTTAGGACATGGCACATAATGATTGCGTTGGTGCTGAGATTAACATGGTCTGCTTCATGGTCCATTGAAGGGACACAATAAAAAAAAAAACTCCACCAAGAACACCCGAAAATATTTTGTTTTCCACCAACTTCAAAAAAGGAGGTTATGAATGAGGCGTTTTCTATTTAAAAAAAGTGTTAGTTCCAAAAATTATAATAGATGGCGTGAAGTCGTTTTAAATTGTTATGTCAAACTTGTCAATGTTACGTTGATTGTAAAACAGTACATTTCGTTAAAAAAACAAAAAACTCTTTACTCATTGCAGTTTGCAGTTTGTTTCATAGGGAAATTAAACACTGCGTTTTAGTTTGTTTTCGCTCACGAGCGTGGAATATTATTGTTATTGATTTTTGCGCTTTCCAACGCCTCAGCTTTGTTTTCTGGACCCATCGAACGTGACCCCTTCATTTCTACTTTCGATTCGGCTTCGATTTGCTAACGTTTTAGGAGCGTTTACTTTAAGTTTTAACCAATATCATACCTCAGGGTGAGAAGGCCGTAGACCAGCAAACTGGATAAGGCTAATTGCTTATATGTAGATTAAAAACACCACTGAGTTTCTTCTCCAGACATAAGGCCGGTTTCCTCACTATGTTTCCCTTCACCGAAAAGCCAGTGGTCATCCAGTGGTATTTTGAATTCGTACATATATTCCAAAGAACCCATTAGATGTTTTCTTTACCTTGGACGCTATACTGTTTACTAACACATCTCAAAACTGCTTTGGATGAAATGATCAGAACCTACAAAGTTTATTCCAAACCAAAAAAAATTAAACAACAAACAAAACATTATGTTGATTTGATCTCCTGATTGTTTGTTGTACTTATACAAATTGTTCATTGCCATGGATCTATTAACAATCCATTATGGATCGATGGATCAAGGATGAATCATGGTTGTTCATGTTCATGGATGGTTTGATTGGATTGTGGACTAACCCTTGAGGCGAAAACATATATCTTCATCAATCCTTCTTACTCTAGTTAAATGAGTCTTAGTCAAGTCCAAGTCACACACAGTAAGTCACGGTCAAGTCTAATCATACCCTAGTAAAGCCATGGCAACTTTACTAGAAACTTTTGCGGAGTTTAAAGATCTGACTCGATGGGATTTCATTCTTCACATCGAGTCCCATGTTACTGATGAAACTTTACTTTCCAAAAGGTTTTCCCAACAAGTCTCGATGGGAAGAAAAATCCCAACGAGTCAAACTGTGACTGGTTTTCGGTGTGACTCGTTACGAACCCACCACCATACGTAAGCGGTTTATCCGTGTTTTCGGCCGAAGAACTTGTATCCATGGCCAGGAATAACTCAAAAAGATTAAACGGGGTTTGACAGAAAACACTTTTGAGCTTCTTACGCCATCACGAACTATTATTTTTCTTAAAACAAACGCCTCATTCGACTGTTTTTTTTTTGTATGTATGTTACGCGATTACTTAGCCAATTATGAACTGATTTTGATGATTATTTTTGTTTGGTGATAAATTTTATCGAAATCGGTTCAGGAGTTTGGTTATTAAATCAAAATTACTAGAAAATATGAAGATGTCATCCAGGTATTCAAAGTTGAAGTTGGTTGTATTTTTTTTTAATAGCGTAATATGATAAGAAGTTTATCTCAATATTTATTTACACGTAGACCTAAGCTAATTACTGATAAGCTCCGTATTTAATAGGTAATAGATTGGAGATAAGGTTAGTACGATTCAGATCGCTGACCATGGCAGGATATATATACTATTTTTGGTTTCCCTTGCCGCTGTGGTTTCAGGTACCTAATTAACTTACTCCTAATTGCAACAATTTCAGATTTATTGAAACTTACAAGCGTAGAACAGAGTACCTACCATAGAAAAGCGAAAGCCCTACTTCTTAGGTAAGAACGGCTGTCAAAACAATGTTCTAAAGCAATTGTATTGAAAACCGCTGTCGCCAGTTTTACACTTATTTGTATAGAAACTACGACGAAAAAATTAAAATAATTGGTTGCGTATTTGAAGTAAAACGCTCGAAATGCTATTTTGCAACAGATTAAAATTGATCTAATTACGATGCAATGTGGTTTGGTTTCCTACGCGTCTATTTAAATTGTCTTTTTGAGTATTCTCGGTCTAAAAACATGTATATTGGCAGAATTGTCATTAAGCGCAGTTGCACCTAAT
Source organism: Erannis defoliaria (assembly GCA_905404285.2). Lineage (NCBI taxonomy): Eukaryota > Metazoa > Arthropoda > Insecta > Lepidoptera > Geometridae > Erannis > Erannis defoliaria. The sequence continues at coordinate 583,808 of FR990093.1, read as the reverse complement.
GTCGGCTAGCGCGGCCCGTCACATTTCCGTTCTATTTACTTCTCTCTTCAGTGGTACCTACCTAATTGTGCATAATTGTGTTTTCTATGTCATAATAGTACAATAGGATACAAGTGTGATATCTATGTTGGTCACAACACTCGAGGTGGTGTTACACAACACTCGAGGTGGTGTTATGCTGTAATAGGTCTCGCTATATCTCGGCTTACGATAAGGGAGACGAGGCGTAATGATCACGCGTTTCATGTACGACGTTTTTCATCAAACTTGCGAGGACAAAATAGACCTGCACCCTTATCATGGACGTTGGCGATTCTGATTGCGATAGCATGCTATCCCGCTCGTACGAACTTACTCGCGCCATGCGCCCTCCCGCTCGCGCACGCTAGTAATCAGAATCACGAACGTCCATGATAAGGGTCCTGTATTGTTATTAGCTTTTTGGTAATAATTAACCCCACAGCGTTCATTCTGCCTTTTTAATAGTCTGCTGGGCCATGTCCACCACGCTTTTTTACAATAATTATATAAATGGTTATTGATAACATCAGAGTTATACGTCAAACATTAAGTATGACACAAAAAAAGTGATAATAAAAATACTTTTCTTTTTTAAGAGTCATAAAACAAATTCTCTTGTATCCAAGCTCTCAACTTGGTTTTGAAGCACGTGGTGGAAGGCGGTATGTGCGATAGTAGATTGCGGGCCAAAATGTACACCGACTTCTTACACTTGACCACAGAAAAGCGAAAGCCCTCTTAGCACTTGACCCTCGTAAGAGTATATATTGTTCTGTGCACTTGACGACACAGTGCCCGTCACACTCACTGCCCGTCACCGTCCGGGGTTATCAGTTGGTCTTTCTTTTTATTGCTGCGTAAACCTAACGTGCTATGAACGCCCAACGTTGAAACGTTCCCAGCTTTACATGAGTGAACAGAGCTACTCGGCAAATAAACTCACACGGCAAGGGCAGCATCTGAATTTCCGTATATAACTTCACGCATGAGACGTGGTCCTACACCCCACATATTTGTCCTCTTGGTGTATTAATAATCTATTATTTAAATTAAACGCGACATAAATTTATTTGTTCAGGGCTGCCCGTGGACGACCCAGTGGTGATAAAGCTGGACCCTGTTCGGTACCAGCTCGCACACGACGCCGATGGCGCCGCACACCTCGTCGATCTATGGGTGAAGGTGAGTATCAAATCAACACAACATGGTGGGAACAGTGCTGCCAGATGGCTATATAAATTTCTCCCGACACCTTGCCCTAAGTCACCCGTAGATATGTAATCTGCTTTTAAGTCAGGGGGGGTCATATAGTCGGGGCGAGGTATATTTAGGACAGGTTTCATTTCGATTACAACTAGAAAAAAATACAGTAGTCGACACCCAGCCCAGGGGGGGTCTCGACCCTTTGAACATATAAACATTTAAAACATATAAAATTTTAAGGGTTCCACTTTAAATTTGTTTGATTTCCAGGCTAGCGATCTGCGCGAGTCGGCCAGGTTTAGTCCGGACACTGAGAACGCCTACCATCTGTTCACCAGGTCAGTAAGTTATCACCGGACCTCAGATCTATTATGATCGAACATCTATGGACATAGGACATTTTGAGACAGTATCAGGAACAGATGACGTGAACGATTAAGTATAAATTTATGATTACTCACTTATCAACACTTCGAGTCTCAAATATAATACAAGCCACTTTGGCCAAAATTGTCTTTCAATGCCATCTTACACAGTTTCGCGAACTCTGTAATATAAACAATATAAAATCAAATTATTATTATTACCTACCAAACAAGATAATAATCGTCTAAATCAATTCATAATCGGCGGAGTAATCGTGTAACAAACATACAGTAAAATTGAGAAACTCGTTTTTCGAAGTAGGTTAAAAATTAAAAACAAACGTGGCAATATCAATAATTCAAAATTTAAAATCGATACGAGTTAGTAGATCTTGCTATCAACCACTGAATTTTTTGCATACATTTTGGAACTACGCGAGATTCTTTGATTAACGTGTTAACCTTCTATGGCTACTGAGAATATCTGAAAAAAAAACCATGTATAATGATTGGTCATGGAGTAACTTAGAGACTCCCACGTTAGTACGTATAATATCGTGCGCGTAGTTCATGTTACGCTGGTTTTACTTAGATTTTTTAAAGCGCTCTAGAAACGAAGGTTGCAGAGCGATTTTGGTTTGGAATTGAGGTCCCAGTACCATTTCCTATCATATCTCAAAAATTTACCGCTCTAGAATGTAAGCTAGATTAGATTGAAAAAACAATTTTCGAGCAAAACCGTCACATTTTCCAAATTACTTAGAGCATCCGCTAGTGTAAAGTTTAAGAGGCTCTCTTATGCCTGGTTTTTTAGGGTTTCTTCTAATCTCTCTAGAAACGAAAGCTTCAGAGCTACAGTGGTGAAAGCCAGGATTTAAGGTCCTATACACATGCCTAATAGCACCTCAAAAAATCAGGACTGTAGGATTTTCACTTTCCCGGAGTATTAAGCAAGATAACGCTTTTCCTCGTGATGTTTTTAAGTTTTTGTTGTATGTATATTTTATGTTGTCTGTTTTGTGTCGTGTTCCTGTTTGTGTGATGTGATATTAGTTTTGTGTATGTAATTAATCTTTCATTTGCCTTGTATGTGTATCTTGTGATTTTCGCGTGCGTGACGTCACCTGCCGGGCCCAACGGAAGACCAGCGCCGGTTGCTCGCAACCGGCATCTTGCTGAGTTGGGGCCGGTTTGTGGCAAAAGGTAAACATTTTTTTTATTTATGTTTTACTTTTCCTTGTTCTGTTTTACTACTTTTTCGTTTATACTTTTGCCACAAATAAACTATTGTCTATTGTCTATGTTTCATGTTGGTTGTTCGTGACACTGAAGATAGCAATGGAATAAAACTAAAAAGAGTAGGGCTTTCGGTTTTCGTGTTTTACAAGCAGGTTCTTGCTCTGTGCATTGCTCTAATGCTCTGTCAAAATGAAGACAGACTCGAAGCCTTCGCTTATTCGTCTCAAATCGAAATATTGCAGAAACAACCCAACCGTGAGTCAGCCAATCGTGTCGGGCAACGTGGCAGTACTCCAGGCGACAAACTACCGAGCGGAGCGACGCACCATCGTCCTCATACACGGCTGGCTGAACACGGCCACCTCGGAGATATTCACCGTGCTCGTGCCAGGTATCAGCTTTGTTATATAAGCTTTTCTTTGCCATAGAGGCCTTCTTTGGTTTATCCACGTTCCGCACTGTTACCCACATCGCTAGATTTTATAGTAGATTACTCACCTATAGGGAGCAAAAGTAAAGAATGTCTCAGATCTCAATAACATGAGATCTGAGGCTTCTTTACTTGCTCCCGTGGTGTGTATACGATTTTACGTGCCGCTGCGGGGAGGAAATGGTTCCTTTCGCTCCGCGTAGCGGGGCTAAAGTAACCACTTTCGTTATGCAGGCACGTAAAGATAACTTCAATTAAAACCTCTTGTCTCCCCAGCGTTCCTGCAAGCGGAAGATGTGAACGTGATCGTAGTGGACTGGGGTGCGGGAGCTCTCACCATCAATTACGCTGCAGCTGTCCTTAATACCGTCACTTCCGGTGAGTCACTCGCTTCGACTACATGCGAAAATAAAGGCTTAGGGGCGTATTCCATAAGCATGACCAGCTAGAAGACGTCAACTGCTGGACAAAGCCCTCCCCTTATTAGGGAGGGATTGTCATATTCCCCACGCTTGGCAGGCGGCTTGGGGATCGCAGAATGCTTACCACCGTTAACTGAGAGGACGCTGCTGCCCGTCCTCAGGTGGTTCTGGATGCAGTTTTAGGACATACCCAGGTCTATAAGCATGTGGTCTTTAAAACAAATTTCTTATACCTCCTTGTTCTAACTGTCGAAAGGTTTTATGTCTATAGTTCTATCATAATAATTTATCTTGAATTTATCGCATCGATATGAAATTTTGGAAGTACCTACCTATAATTGAAATTGCTGACAAAAAAATTTGGATGTCTTCAAATTCAAAGTAAACTGGTTCCTTCTAGATACCTAACTGTGTCCCAATTATAGACCGCATCTTTGCTTGATCAGGCAGAATGTAATTAAACGTAAACGTATTCTGATGATGGAACCAGAAAGCAGACAATGGGACTGTTCAGAGGCAAACGATGAGACGGTGGTAACGAGGAGTTTACTATTAGTTTGGACTCTTTTGTTTCGTTTTAACGACACCTTTAAATAAACAATAAAAATATTTCCCTGTGACTGTAAAAGGCACTTTTTAATATGCCAATTGATTTAACAGGTCAGAGTGTGGCTGGTTTCCTGAACTGGCTGAGCTCGGCGACCGGCGCGAGTCCCACGTCCTTCCACATCGCAGGGCACAGCCTCGGGGGCCACCAGGCAGGAGTTGTCGGCAGAAATCTCGCCTCCCCCGCCGCTTACGTCACCGGTAAGGCCACATCAACAATTTACATTTTACCCTGCCTTCCGTTTTGTAGGACTTTCTACTTTTCTCGTTCTCCTCCTTCCTCTTTCCTCCTTCCTTCTGTCCTTCCTTCCTCCCTTCTTCCTTCCTTCCTTCTTCCATTGCTACCTCCCTTTTTCCCTTCCTTCTTCCCTTGCTTCCTCCCTTCCATCCTCCCTTCCTTCCTCCTTTCCTTCCTGCCTTCCTTCCTCCCTTCTCCCTTCGTCCCTTTCTTTATCCCATATTTTCTTTAATTTTACTTTCTTACCGTATTCCCGGTTCAATTTAAATATCTTGTTCCTGTCTTCTGTTTAGCTCGAATCTTCTTTCTTTCTCGTTGTGGGGAAGATAAGATTCAGGTGTTGTGTGTAAGCATTACTGTGTTCCTGTCTGAAGTTTCTGCAGCTAGCGACATAACATAGCTAATAAAACTCACTATCGAATATCTCAAAGTTCTGAGCATCGCTGCAGTGGCCATGATCAGGAACAGGAACCATCTCTTGACATCAATAAAAAACCATTATCAAAGTGTGGCTATGTTCGCAGCTCTGGACCCGGCATTCCCGGGGTGGATTATGAACGAGAACCGGTTCCAGGAGAGCGACGGTTCCTACACGGAGGTGATCCACACCAACTCGGGCCAGTACGGGTTCCTGACCCCCCTGGGACATGTCGACTTCTACCCCAACGCCGGCCTTGGCATGGCCGGCTGCGACTCCAATGGCTGTGACCACTCACGGTGAGCCTTTCACGCATACGAAATGAACAGCACTACTTAAGAAAGGACTCGTTGTCAACAACTTTTATTATGGTGCCTAGGGACCTGGGTATTTCCTGGGCGAAGAGTTGAGTCATCATCATGCGCTGTCTTCCGGTTCGCGGTCGCCACTCAAGAACCTTTCTTCCCCATCGGCTATCAGTTCTTCGAGCGATGTGACCTGCCAATCGCTACTTTAACTTGCAAACCCTGCGAGCTATGTCGGTGACTTTGGTTCTTTGGCGAATATCCTCGTTCCGGATTTCACGCGCAAAGTCACTCCGAGCATAGCTCTCTCCATTGCCCGTTGCGTGACTCTGAGTAGATGAATTTTAATTTTACAAGAAGTCGAAGAGCTGATAGGTGACGGTTGAAGATTTGCCAAAGAATCTTTAGGCAGGATCTGTCGATGGATGGACTCAGGCTTATTATGATTTCAGTGCATACTACTACTTCGCGGAGTCGATATCTAGCGGCGGTTTTACGGGAACGAGATGCCTGTCCTACCTGACGGCCCTAGCCGGCAACTGCGGGCTCCCCGGCTCGCTGCAGATGGGCGGACTTACGCCGAAAACTGGGTGAGAGAAAACTGCCTAGTGTCAAACCACACATTCATATTTTCATCCCACTTGCTCGTAAAGTGGATCTTATTACATCGGTTTTAGGCTCATACTCCAAGCTATTACACACGCGTGCTTTTTACTTTACATTATAGCACAAGTGCTATAATAGGTATATCCCGGTTAAGTTACGTTTTTGTACCTCACTGCAAGTGCATGTATGTATACGAAGCATCTTAATACAGCCGGATAATATTTCGTATTTTTTGTAATACAATTAAAGAGTTTTTATGCGGCTGAAGAAAATATCACCATCTGGTTAGCGTCATTTTCCGCAAATATTTGTTGACATTTTCGCTGTGTGATTGATTATTATCAAAAAAAGTTTTTTCCTCGCAAGTGTGATGAAAGCAGTCTTATAGAACGCGTGTGTTTTTGGTAATTACACTCTCGGCTCTCTTATCGTACTCGGCTACGGCTCGGGCGTATAATGAACAGTAGACGTCGCGAACTGAGACCTCACGACCTTATATCTTGAGAACCTTTTGACTGATTTTGATCGTATAATAAAAGTACAGTGTAAGTAAGTAAAGTGTAAGTACATACATTACATCTGCAGAGATAAAAGCAAATGTAGCCAGTCGTTGCAAAGACTTTGCTCTCTTCGCTCGCTCGGTCAATTATATTTTTTATCAAGAGTCGATGAACTTTATCTATGGAACTCTAGTAAATTTCTCTGATGGAACTAGTCAAAGTCAAAGTCAAAGTCAACATTGTTTATTGCTACTTATGTAACTACATCACTAACATAATGACCCAAATGAGGGTATGGCAATTTACGGCCTTACTTAAAAAACTTCTCAACCGTTAGTCGCTGCTAAAGATGCTCAGCCTTCTTCTCTCTGACGTGAAGTTGCACGTGCTAGAAAAGGACAGAGAAGTTTAAGCAGTGACTAACGGCTGAGAAGTTTTTTTAAGTAAGGCTGTTAGTGTGGAGCGGTCCGATCTGTTTTTTGCGTGATTGCTTCATAATGTTTTGTCGTTAAGTCTTGTACTACCATATGTTTACGTGGTTTCGTGGTTAGTGCAATATTAAAAGTTGTTCACAAATAGCCAACACAACCAGTCTCGACTAAGTACGCCCATGCAAGCCTATAACCCTGTATAATAAACCATAATCAGACGCTTTCGATCCCCAAGCCACCTGCCAAGCGTGGGGATTATGGCAACACCTACCTTTAAGGGAGAGGCCTTCGTCCAGCAGTGGACGTCTTCCGGCTGTTGATGTGATGTGAGACGCTTTCAGCTGGCTCATTGACATTGACTCTAGGGCTGGCCACGTAGACCCTATGAACTCACCTGATGTATTTTTGTTCGCAGCCAATCGGGTGTGTTCTACTTGGAGACCAACGCCGCTCCTCCGTTCTCTAGAGGCTAGAGGAATACGCAGTATTTCTATAACGAAAAAGAAATATAGCATTACCACGTTATGGCAATACAAAAAAAAAAACGATTTTTACCCTTTTAATTCAACAAATTAAATGATAATAAAACGATTTTTAATTTTATTTCGTACAGTATATGGTCTTGGAAGGTTTAGCTCCTCTTTTTCGAAATTTTACATCAGTGATTTAATTTCTTGGACACCGCGAGCACAAACTTCCATGTCAGTGACCAATCTGCCAATAAATGGCACCGCAGCGCAGCATACTTAATTCCTGCTTTTCGGGGGAAATACCACAATACAAATCAGCACTTGAATAAAACGCCACCATTTTTATGTATTTACAGCCTTGCCTAAAATAATCTCGATTCTCTTAGTCACTGCTTAAACTTCTGTGTCCTTTTCTAGCACGTGCAACTTCACGTCAGAGAGAAGATGGCAGAGCATCTTAAGCAGTGACTAACGGTAGAAAAGTTTTTTTAAATAAGGCCGTAACAGCCTTACTTAAAAACACCGCTCCAACTTAATCACAGCTTAAGATGCTCTGTCAACTACTCTCTGACGTGAAGTGTCACGTGCAAGAACAAGACAGAGAAGTTTAAGCAGTGACTAAGTATGAGCGGCGTTTTTAATAAGGCCGTAACACTCGAAAAACACATATTTTGGAACATAATACAATAATAACAGCCTTACCTAAAATAATCTCGATTCTCTTAGTCACTGCTTAAACTTCTCTGTCTTGTTCTTGCATGTTACACTTCACGTCAGAGAGTAGTTGGCAGAGCATCTTAAGCAGTGACTAACGGTTGAATTTTTTTTTTAAGTAAGACTGTAAGTTTCTAGCGTATCGTCTGTCATGTGTCGTGACCGTAAAACATGTCGTGCAGCTGTTGCTCGTGAGAAAACGCGCTAAGACTTATTTATACCCAAATACAGAGGTGGATTAAAATGTTGACAGCGCTCTAGGCTAGTCTCTCATCGGCACCCCTCTGCAATCTGGCGCCCTTACATTGCCTTGCAAATTGTTACAAGTAAAACAAACGCGTCTTTAGTATTTGTGTAGAAAGTTATTAGTAATATCTTAAACAATTTGCAGATGGTTGATTTCGTTTAAAAAATTCCGCGCGCGCCTTTTGTATCCTGGGGACTCTAATGCCTTACGGTTAATCCGCCACTGCCCAGATCATGTTTTTATATCTTCTAAGGCAGTATGGCCTCACAGATTTAGCTTATCCGATGGGCGAAAGAAAATAAAACAGATGTCAGTGTCACACATCCATCAAAGTCTAGTAAAATTTCTCTGATCAAAGTCAATACCAGAGTTTTGGCGGGAACACGGAAAAATCATGTCGTTGCATTATATTATTTTCTTAAACATGTGTTTTTAAGCGAATTAATGATTAAAAATGGTGGTGTTTTATTCATTGAGTGTTGAATTACATGCGCGAGTGTGGGCAAGTGATATAATGTGGTGAAACATGTCTTTTCGTGTTGTTTTCAAAACTCCGTAGGAGCTCATAGTAAAGTCGCCACAACTTTACTAGGGCATGACTTGGACTCGACTATGACTAATTTCGTGTGACTGACTGTGATTTAATGACATATTTGAGTTGATTTTAATAAAAAAAAACCTGAAAATTAATAAACTTGACACTGGCATAATGCACAACGTGCGACGCCAATAACTAAGAAAAAAAAGTGTCAATGGAGTTTTGGCGGGAACACGGAAAAATCATGTCGTTGCATTCTATTATTTTCTTAAACTAGTGTTTTTTCGCGAATTAATGATTAAAAATGGTGGTGTTTTAATCATTGAGTGTCGAATTACATGCACGAGTGTGGGCAAGGGATATAATGTGGTGAAACATGTATTTTCGTGTTGTTTTTATAACTCCGTAGAAGCTCATAGTAAAGTCACCACAACTTTACTAGGGCATAACTTGGACTCGACTATGACTAATTTCGTGTGACTGACTGTGGCTCATGACATATATTTGACTTGATTTTAATTTAAAAAACTTGAAAATTAATAAACTTGACACTGGCAGAATGCACAACGTGCGATGCCAATAACTAAGGAAAAAAAATAAAAAAAATACCAGTCAATACTGACTCTTGACTGCGCTGCGTTTGTTGTGTTATTTGTGTTTGGTTTTTATCATCGTTTTAAGTAATTTAACTAAATTCTCTTTAGTATTAGTGATTTTTGTCTACGTTCTTTAGTTTGTACATAGTTATATTACACGGAAACATCTCAAAATGTTTCGGTCGTACACTGAAAACCTTTATAGACCGATCGTGAAATCGTCTGCCCAGTCGCGTAAACTGCAGTGGTTTTCTTGCGACCTATGCAAGGAAAGCGAAGAGAACCTAGGTGCCCTGTGGTATTCCGAGACAGACGTTGAGATACACAGGAAAGAAGTGCACTTCGGGGCAATAATTAGCCAAATGATGACTAATGGAGATCGCTTTTGCACGGTAACTGATAGACACTATAACGCGTTACCTACAAAGGATTTTGCTAATAAGGCCTAACATGTCTCAGAGCTGATGACGCGTAATGGGTAGGATACCTAATAGGACTATGCTATGCTGTGCTTAAGCTTAGCGCCTTTTTTTCAAAGTATACAGCTCATTTTATCAGATGAAAAAGATTTAGTTACAAGTCATTCGTCGTCAGCCATAAAACGTCCACTGCTGGACGAAGGCCTCCCCCTTTATAGAGGGGTGTTGCCATAATCGCCACGCTTGGCAGGCGGCTTGAGGATCGCAAAATGGTCACCACCGTTAACCAAAAGGACGCTGCTGCCCGTCCTCCGGTGGGTCTGGTTGCAGTTTAAGGACATACCCAGGTTACAGGTCCCTTGTAAATTACAAGTCATAAGCTGTGAGTAAAGACATGCTCATATATAAGGGGTCCGTAACCCTTAGCTCCACCTTGGTTCGGTTGTCATACTACGACTCCCAGTGGGTATGAAGTGCCAAGCTATTCAACAAATATACATATATCGTCTTCATGCCACCCACCTTGCATTTTTTAACCCTCCAAACTAGTCTAACCTTGATTGATATATAAAGGCACAGGCACATCAGCGTATGCTGCTGACCTATTGTCAAATAAATTAACTAACTACAAAAACAAATCTGCTTCTCTATCTGTTTGTATTTTTACAATCAAGCGGCTTGAGCGAACGTAATTAAATTTAGCTTAGAGATGCTAAATCTCTGGATAGAACATAGGCTACTTTGTCATCATTATCAGCATGATACATTGTGGCACATGTATCTGCAAGCATCTAATCTCTGAAATCGTTTGTTATTTTTAATGCAGCCATATTTCTGGACCAGAAATCTTAGTAATCTGGTGTATATTATACTAAAGCCATGGTAGCCTTATTGAGAGACCGCTCGAGTTGAAATTGTGAGGTCACTCAAGTCCTGGGTTGATGTTATCTTGTCCAGAAAATACCTTGCACAGTTTTCCGTTCTCAAGTCATGTGCTTACCTACGAACAGCATTTCCCACTGTTTTAAACTATCACAGCTATTCACTACAGTTCTATTATAAATTGTGGGATATTTAACAGCATGCATGCAACTACGCTGTAATATCAGGACCTCATTTCACAACATAATTACAGTAAATGTCTCGTAAATAATATTAGAATTCTAGTGTACAGCATTTTATTTTATTATTTTACGACCTGCAGGCCTAACATGCGCACCGCGAGAAAATTTACTCGATTCTACAAAACAGGACAAGGCTACGAATCTGTATAAGTTTGTCTCGTTTTCGCACGACATAAAGACACGACAAAATTTTCTCTGTGTGTGAAAAAATGTCCCGCTTGTCTCGTCACTATAATAACAAGTCGTAAAAAGCCAGACAGTAAAAAAAAAATTACCAGCGTTACAGCGCATCTTCGCTGCCATTCTTCTCAAGTCCACCATAACTTAACTATGCGGAGCATGCTCCTACGTATAATAAAAAAATGATTTCCACAGGTGTGCATGACGCTACTAGAGAGTAAAGACATGTTACTGCCTCACATAAAGACCCGTCACCTACTAAGCTCGCCGTGTGCTCAGAGAATCGAACGAGAAGTCTTCATCTGCGACTACTGTAACCACATATTCTTCAATAAACATGTACTGCAAACACATGTACAGGTCTTCCATCTGTGGCAGCGGGCCGAACGGAAATTAAAGACCTGTGAATGTCCTAATTGCCATAAGACATGCCTTGTGGGATCAATCTGGTATGTACCTAACCCATTCTTACTAATACTAGATTAAGGCAGGAATACAACTAAATAAGTTAGCAAAATAAAAACTACAAACTTCTTGGGGATATGTCCTAGAACTGCATCCAGAACCGCCGACGTGGTACACTCTGCGATCTCCAAGAATAATGGTTTTGTGTTACCAACTTTTACTATAGGGTAAACCTTCGTCAGGCGGCTTGGGGATCGCAGATTGCTCACCACCGTTAACCGAGAAGTTGCTGCTGCCCGTCCTCTGGTGATTCTGGTTGCAGTTTTAGGACATACCCAGGTTAGGCTAGGCATAGGCTATGCTATGTGGTTAGGAGACATTTTTGTACTACTGACATTATGTACTAGTTTCTATGATAATGTGGAATTATCATAGAAACTAGTGCATAATACTGTAGTAGTTAATTAATATCTATTTTAGCCTAATTAATAGCCTTTGTCTCGGAACAAGCTGATGCATGAAAATTAAAAGTCAAAAAGTAAAATAATAATGTACTTTTTTAAATATTTTAATGTTTAAAAAAAAAAACAATATAATATATAATAACTTTTAGGATGATAAAATCATCATTGAATGTAATAATTTTCAACAATTATCTTATCAGCAATAAAGGCTATTCTTATTCTTAATTAATATCATTGAATAAAGGCTATTCTTATTCTTAATTAATATCAGTGAATAAAGGATATTCTTATTCTTAATTAATATCAGTGAATAAAGGCTATTCTTAATTAATATCAGTGAATAAAGGATATTCTTATTCTTAATTAATATCAGTGAATAAAGGCTATTCTTATTCTTAATTAATATCAGTTAATAAAGGCTATTCTTATTCTTAATTAATATCATTGAATAAAGGCTATTCTTAATTAATATCAGTGAATAAAGGATATTCTTATTCTTAATTAATATCAGTGAATAAAGGCTATTCTTATTCTTCGTTATCAGCCAGAAGACGTCCACTACTGGACGAAGGTCTTCCCCCTTAACAGGGAGGGGTTGCCATAATCCCCACGCTTAGCAGGCGGCTTGGGGATCGCCACAAGTGTTACCACCGTTAACCGAGAGGACGCTGCATCCCATCCTCTGGTGGTTCTGGATGCAGTTTTAGGACATACCCAGGTCCATTCTTATTCTTATTCTTTATTAATATCAGTGACTAAAGGCTATTTTTATGTCTTATTTCATTATCTTTCCAGGTACCACCTCCAAGTGCACGAGATACCAAGCCTATCCGTATGTGACATCTGCTTCAAGTCATGTTTGAACATCAAGGAACTCATGACGCACCTAAAGGAGCATTCAATGTTTTACAAATGCGAGGTTTGCTGTTACCAGACGGTCAAAGAAAGATTATTTGAGAGTCATCTGGATGAACACCGACATAAACCTTCCAACCGTACGATGAATAAATTAAAAATGAAGAATTATGTGAATAAAGCGTTCCTTAAACCTGTTCCTAAGGGGGGGCAGATGAAGTATAATATTCACAATCCTATTAAAGGTATGACACATCTTTAGGACACAAGCTCCTTGTAGCTTAGTTTTTGGCTTCGCACTTTGTGCATTCAGCGATTCAGTCGTATTATGCATTATCAAGTAAGTTTATGAAGTATCAAGTCAAATATATAAGTCATAAAATCACAGTTAGTCACACGGAATTAGTCAGTCGAGTGTAAGTCATGCCTTAGTAAAGTTGTGGCGGCTTTACTATGAGCTTTTACGGAGTTTTGAAAACAACTCGAAAAGACATGTTTCACCACATTATATCACTTGCCCACACTCGTGCATGTAATTCAACACTCAATGAATAAAACACCACCATTTTAATCATTAATTCGTGATAAAACACTAGTTTAAAAAAAATATTGAGTGCTGCAACATTATTTTTCCGTGTTGCCGCCTAAACTGAAACACAATGTTAGGACTCTACTGCAGAGTCCGCCTGGGGAAGTACCACACTTTTGCCAGTTATTCTCACGCCAAGCAGTAGTGTGCAAGCATTACTGTGTTCCGGGTTGAAGAGCAATGTTACCAGAGAAATTACTGGGTATGAAGAGATTTAACATCTAATATCTCAGGGTGACGAGCGCAGTGCAGTGCGGGGCAGGATTGTATTCGCAAGTTCACAATTCTGGCAGTACTACTGTTAGTGGCAGACGTGACGCTTACCACCAGGCGAACGTTATGCTCGTCTCGTCACTAGACAGTATAAAAAAATAAAAAAAATAACTGGTTAAGTTCAGTTGCATATGTTGGCTTCTAATCATAATGCAATAGCATGTTATACCGAAAGTGGTAGTTTATTCCACTATGGACACCTGGGTGAAATCACCTAGGTGAACAAAGTGGAAATTACAGTTTTTTCATTTCACCTCAGAATTATACCTATTTCGAGTTTCACCAACTGGACACACGCGTGTCCATCCCCTCGTGTCGAGTTTGTAAATAACCCGTGTAACCACCTTCCTTCTGGCAATTAATGTCAAACTCCAACCACCACCAAGGGCTGTTTTGTGGCTGATTAATCCATTGTAATAACTATAACTAGAGGTGCGCTGTTTGTAACGTAATCTGAAGCCAAAGTGCCCTCTGAAATGGCGTCGATTTCTGACAAATTACTTGTAAATGTCGTAAACCCAATATGTAAACCTAGAAACGTTCCAAAGTAGGGACGTTCACAGCACGTTAGATTTACGAAGCATTAAAGAGAAAGACCAAGTGATAACCCCGACGCACCGTCTCGTCAAGTCGGAGAGGTCAGTGTATATTTTGGGGCCCGCGTACAACCGTATACCAGCTTCCATCCGGGATGCTCCTTCCACCGGGTGCTTCAAAACCAAGCTCAGAGCGTGGTTACAAGAGAATTTGTTATATGACATTGAAGCTTATTTTAAAATAAGAGATTATTAACGTATTTTCAACCGACTTCAAAAAAGGAGGTTCTCAATTCGACTATGTTTTTTTTAATGTCTGTTACGCGATTACTCCGCCAATTATGAACTGACTTTGATGATTATTTTTTTGTATGGTACGCAATACTTCAGAGGCGGTCCCATATAAATTGTACCGAAATCGGTTAAGTAGTTTGGTTTTTAAATAAAAATTACTAGAAAATATGAAGATGTCAACCAGGTATTCGAAGTTGAAGTCGGTTGTATTTATTTTTTAAAGCGTATTATTATAATTATTATTTCATTTTATTAAGTGATTATTTTTTGTGATATACTTAATGAAATTTGACGTAACTTTGGTGTTATCAATAAACTATTGTATTGTATGGTGACTTTATTTAGGAACTGGTTTCAGGTCTGGCCCTGCCCACGGATGTACACATCTGCGTACTATGTAGGGAAATATGCAACGACCAAGAGGAGGTGAGCGGGAATAATAAGCCATATAATAGTTATTTATGATACTAGTGCGGTAAGTTGGATAAAAAATATATATATATATATATGTCAAAATCAATACCGCACGAGTGCCATACAACGTTTTACAACACATTTGCGAGAAAACAGATAACAGAAGAACAACAGATACTGAGCCAAATTTATTATTTAGTTTTTATTATATCGGACGGAAAGTCGTAACCAAATACCTACTTGACACTGGCAAATGCTCAAAGTGCGGTGCCATAATCCTCCTAGGAGGAAAGAAGAAGAAAAAGACTTCGTTCTAAAGTTCGTCTTCGTTAAAACGTTTCTAATATGAGTGTCTTTTCGTGTTGTTTCCAAAACTCCAAAGAAGCTTATAGTAAAGTTGCCATGACTTACTAAGTGTGACATCACTTTGACTGTGACGTAGACTCATTCGACATGAAAATTATCATAAACTTGATACAAATAAATACTTGACACTGGCAAATGCACAAAGTGCGACGCCATAATCCTCCTAAGAAGTAAGATGAAATGGCGCGAATTAACAAATGGCGCTAAGTGCGCGTGGTAAAAATTAGAAAATAAAATAAAGTAGTGGTGAGAATTTATTTCGTTACATTTTCTGTTTAATATTAAAGTAAGACAAACGTATTGAGCAAAAGCGATTCCAAAGATGTTCGATCATTCAGCTTATTTATTCTCGTAATGTGAAACTCTTTGGTGGAGTTCTTAAATTATTATTATGGAAATAAAAAAAATATATACAAGGGAGTGTGCGGTAAAGGCTTTTTCATCACACTTGCTCGTCAAGTGGATCTTATTGCATGAGTTTTAGACTCATACTCCAAGCTATTACGCACGCGTGCTTTTTACTTTACATTACGGCACATAGTGCTATAATAGGTATAACCCGGTAAAGTCAAGTTTGTACGTAACTGCAATTAGACGTACGTATATGAAGCACTCTTAATATAGCCGGGTAATACTTACAGTTTTTTTGTAATTCCAACAAAGAGTTCTAATGCCGCTGAAGTAAATGTCAAACTGCGCGCGCATTGCTGGTTTGGGCGCCATTTTCCGCAAATGTTTGTTGACATTTTCGCTGTGTGGTTGATTATTATCAAAAAAAAAAGTTTGTTTTTTTTTCCTCGCAAGTGTGATGAAAACAGTCGTATGAAACTCTTGTGCTATGTTTCAATACACTCTCGGCTTCCTTATCGCGCTCGCCTGCGGCTCGCGCGCATAATACCGCCTCTAGTGTAATGACCAACATAGCACACTTGTATCATAATGTACTATTCCGCACGCTCCGTTGTATGGTGCGTAATGTTCAACTTTCGAACGACGTATACAGGCTTCGTAAATTCACTTTTTGAGCAAATGTCTTGTAAAAAAGATTTTTTTAATAAACATATTATGTTTACTTAAATTCTTCATCAAAGCTATTGGTTTCAACGATATAAACATCAGTCATCTACCCTATTATGCTTGTTGTATTGTTGGTATGGGTGCGCGCAGATGTGGGAGCACGTGTGGCGCGCGCACTCGGCGGGTGCGCCGGCGCACGCGGGGGGCGGAGCGCCGCGCCTGCGCTGCGCCTGCGGGCTGCGCTTCCCCAGCCGCGTACTGCTCAAGCACCACCTCTTCAAGCACGGACCCACCCACCGGGACGTCACCGGTAACTATACTCGTATTCATAATCAAACGGACTAAACTGACAGATTGAAATGTCACGTTTCAAAATAATGCTGCCTGCTATAAAACCGTAGTGATTGTTAAGTCATATCGTGCAAAAGGCCGTCAAACATTTAAAGTGCTGCCAGTGGAAGTGCAGGTAGAAAGGGGAAAACATATAGTGTTTTATATAAATTGCTACAGGGAAAGTAACATTATTTTGATGATTTATAACCTTGGAAAGATTGAAATAGTACATAAGTGGAGATTCTAAACGATCACCGATGTTAAGCAACGGACGGTCCGGTCAGTCTTCGGATGGGTGACCGTGAGCGGCAATTTATTTCTGAGCGC
The DNA here is from genome assembly GCA_905404285.2 of Erannis defoliaria. NCBI lineage: Eukaryota > Metazoa > Arthropoda > Insecta > Lepidoptera > Geometridae > Erannis > Erannis defoliaria. The sequence goes on along the minus strand of FR990093.1, from coordinate 566,863 downwards.
TACCGTGGGTCGGATGACACGTTAAATTGTTGGTCCCGGTTGTTTGTTCTAGTTTCTATAACAACAACCGTCAGCCATGTCAGAGGCCTTCGGGCGGCACATTAACTCTGACACTAGGGCTGGCCACTCAGCCTATACGAACTTACTTACTTTTTAGTACATAAGTAAGGAACTACACCTTCTACAAAGGTTAATATAAATATATCGAAGTAGATCATTTGTGTGAAATTATTAAGTTTTGTAACAAAACTTCATAAGTTAATAGAGAGATTAAGTTTCCTAACATATGTTGATAAACTTAATATTTTTATCCCAGCACTAAAAAATAAAATTTATTTATAAAAAAATATTTAAAAAAACAAAACAAAACACATTTAAAACAAAAAAATACATATAGCGAACATAGAACCTCCTACTTTTTTGAAGTGAGTTAATAAAATAATCGACAATTTTTTTTAAAATGTATTTTCGTTGATTTCTACCTCAATTGTGGGCTGATTTTAAAAATTCTTTTTTTTGTAAAGTGTTTACTCTCGAGGTGGTCCCATATTAATTTGAAGTCGGTTGTTTTTTTTTTAAGTTGTTAATTTATTATTACTGTGTTTCGGTTTGAAGGGCAATGTTACCAGGGAAATGACTGGGTATGAAGAGATTTATCTCAGGGTGCGAGGGCAGTGCAGTGCGGCGCAGGATTGTGTTAGCAAGTTCACAATTCTGGCACTGCTCCTGTTATGGGCATAGGGTTACTTAGTTCGGGTTCGGGTGCTGTGTAAAATATCAGTATTTTCAACAGACTTCAAAAAAGGAGTTTCTCAGTTCGAATGTATGTTTTTTTTTTGTTACGCGATTACTCCGCCAATTATGAACTGATTTTGATGATTATTTTTTTGTTTGGTAGGTAATACTTCAGAGGTGTTCCCATATAAATTTATCGAAATCGGTTCAGTAGTTTGATTTTTAAATCAAAAATACTAGAATATATGAAGTTGTCATCCAGGTATTCGAAGTTGAAGTCGGTTGTATTTTTATTTAATTATTTCAATAATTACAAATTTACAGATGAATCATCATCCCAACCTTCGAAAGCGACAACTGAGCCAGAATACTCAATGAACGTACGCGAGCCAGAATGGCTCGCCGAGCCAACCTTTGAGATCGAGGTCCATCACGGGGAGCCCTGCGCCGGCGGCTTGGTGGCCGGCGAGACTGTCAGTCACGGGACTGGGACTCTCGGGACTGTGTCCCAGTCGGGGGACGAGACTAGTGGAGAGGAAGTTGTGTACATCTATGCAATGATAAATGGTAAGAAAACTCGCTAGTGTACCTTGTTTGTCTTAATGATGAGTACATACATACCCTTTCAGTATTGTTGAACCTTTTTGTTACAAATTCATTTTCCGCCGCCGAATAAACTAATAGGCTAGATGACTGGTTTTTTTTATTGTCCTATTAATATGTGGCCCATAAATATAGCTGATTAATGAAAAGAAAATGAAAATCTGATCAAAAATAAGCAACTTATAAGCATTTTAATATCACGCTAGACAGAGAGGCGAAACAGCAAATCGTGACGTCACTTCTCAGTACGCCATATAAATTCTATTCTGACAAGTAAGGCGTGACGTAATTATTTGTTTTGTGGGAAAGGGACAGAGTTGTCTCTAACAAAAACTTTAAACGCTCATATATCAGAACATTATTAACCGATTTAAATTATGTTTTCAATAAACATACTATATTTACTTAAATTCTTCATCAAAGCTATTGTTTTCAACGATATAAACATCAGTCATCTACCATATTGTACGCCGTTTTGTGCGTCCTCGTATTCCCTGCCGTTTCACTCGACAAGCGCGGCCTAGAGAGTCTATGTGAACCAACTATATGTTATTTCCAGATAGTGAGCCGATGGCCGTCGAGCAAGACAGCGAACAATCGTCGGAGTGTAACTGAACAAGTTGTGAACAAATTGGTTTCAAGAACATTTATCGGCAGTTTAAATAATACGCTTTAAAAAAACAACCGACTTAAATTTCGACCACCTGCCCTGTTTTATTATAGTACATTATGATAAAAGTGTGCTATGTTGGTCATTACACTAGAGGCGGTATCGCTTATCGGTAGGAAGCCGAGAGCGTAATGACTAATAGCACAAGAGTTCCATACGACTGTTTTCATCACTCTTGCGAGGACAAAATGTTTTTTTTTTAATAATAATCAACCACACAGAGAAAACGTCAACAAACATTTGCGGAAAATGGCGCCCAAACCAGCAATGCGCGCGCAGGTTGACATTTACTTCAGCGGCATAAGAACTCTTTGTTGGTATTACAAAAAAACTGTAAGTATTACCCGGCTATATTAAGAGTGCTTCGTACACGTACGTCTAATTGCAGTCACGTACAAACTTGACTTTACCGGGTTATACCTATTATAGCACAAGTGCCGTAATGTAAAGTAAAAAGCACCAGTGCGTAATAGCTTGGATTATGAGCCTAAAACCGATGCGATAAGATCCACTTTACGAGCAAGTGTGATGAAAAGCTAGTTTGAGGGCAATTGATGGTGTAACTGAAGTAATATGTCATTCACAACATTATTTATGATCGGTATATATCATTTTATTTGTAAATAAACATTCTTGAAGTGCAACAAGCTGCTTGGGCTTGTGATGAAAATGTCTTATTTCAGACCCTTGTTAGTGAATATTTTTAAAACCAAATGAATACAACAACTTACATTTGTGCAGAGAAAACAGATTTCATTGTCAGTTTATCGTTTCCCACTTGTGGGTACACAACTTTCATATTTCTTCGTTTGCTTTTTTTTCCGCTTTCCTTGCCGCAGCGTCCACAGCTCATGCAAGCAATTTGACTTTGACTTTGACCGTCATTGTCTAATGTCATTTGTTTTTTTTTTTCCCATGAGGCAGGCTAAAGCTTTATAATGCCATGTTATGTACCTGGGCCCTGTTTTATAAAGTACAAGTCTTGTTGTTGCAAAAAAATATTGAGGACGGCGTTTTCAAAAGCTACAAAACAACCAGTGTACAAACTACAAGTAAAACCACTTCTATATAAGTTAAACTTACCTGTAACTGGTAACTTGTAGTTACTGGTACAAGAAGCTAGTATAATTGTAAGCTTGTACTTGTAGCTTTATAAAACAGGGCCCTGGATGACATCTTCATATTATCCAGCTATTTCGATTTATTCCAGTATTTTTTTATTTAAATACCTAACTACTGAACCGGTTTCGATAAAATGTATTTGGGACCTCCTCTGGAGTATCACCTAATATGAAGAGATCTAATATCTCAGGGTGACGAGCGCAGTGCAGTGCGGCGCAGGATTGTGGATAGTGGCATGCGTGACGCTTACCATCAGGTGAACGTGCCGCTAGTCTCGTCACTAGTCTGTATAAAAAATAATTGAGATTCGATGGTGAAAATGGACATAATATTCAGCCCCGGAAGTAGGGGGGGGGGGGCAACCCGGGGCTGGAGAGAGGGGCCGCCACTATCAAGTTTATGTCTCGGTTCGAAAAAATCGTAGATCCGGGGCTAACGCTAACGGCCTTACTATAAAACGCTGCTCAAACCTTAGTCACTGTTTAAGATGCCCTGACAACTTCTCGCTGACGTGAAATATCACGTGCGAGAACAAGACAGAGAAGTTTAAGTAGCGACTAAGTTTAAACGGGGTTTTATAGTAAGGCCGTAATAGTTTAGTATTTTTTTCTTAGGCGTGGTATTTTATAAACAACAATGGCGGATACACAACCAATCACAGCCATTAGCGATAAAACTAAGAGCTATCATTGGTTCGAATCCGCCATTGTTAATCGCTTTTTGACAGCTCATAGAAAGACGACATAACATTGTAAAGCGTATCCCATAGAAATAAATACGTTTGATCTAGGTTTACCTCTTTACAAGAATACTTAATGTTATTCTAAGTTCAGACGGGGTTACACGAAACTGTAGTACTAAACTGGAAGGAGGTTAATGCGCTATCCATTGTATAATAACTTTAACTATGGGGCCAGCTCTGAAATCGTGAAACAGATATTAGATGATTTCATAGCAATATCATTAAATATTATTCACCGTCGGCTATATACAAAGTGTAACAAAAAGGTTCAACACTACTGAAGGGTATGTATGTACTGATCATTATGAACAACTAACTAACTTTTACTATGGGGCCAACAATGAAATCGCGAAAAAAAGCGCTTTGATTCCACTTGCATTGTGCGAACTGCTAAACAGTGGGTAGCGCTGCCCGAGTGGGTGTTTCCCGATAATTATAATCTGGGTGTCTTCAAGTCGCGAGTGAATCGGTTTCTTCTAGGCAAGCGTGCTCCATCGTAGACTGCATCTTCGTTTATAAACGAACGATATTAGGGGTCAAACGCAAGCCTATAATCAAATTTTAAAAAGTGTTTTTAAATGATGCGTACAAGACTTCCATTCGGCTTGGCGCCATCGTTCAGCGTAACCCCATAATTAAAAGCTAAGTAAGTTCATGTGCAAAGAAAAACTAATTGTATTTTATACTTAATGAATTAAAGTAATCATGTAAGAAAACTATTTGTTTCATTTTGAACTCCCGTAGCTTCGAGCATTGTACAGTTAGAGATGCCAATCGCGATAATCTGCCTAGGTACATATTTCTGCCACCTTTTGCGAGGACGAGAGACAGGCACACTTTTACTAAACGTTAAATTTAAAAATAAAACTTCTTTGTAAAACCACACTTAAAACAAGCTTAACACAAATGTTATTTTTGTATGAAGTGTTTCCACAGTTATGGTATTTATATGTTTTTGGTCATAAGTTTTCTTCCTGTAAAGCTTTAAAACATACAAATGTTATTATATATATGATCACTGACCATACACCTTTTGAGAGGACACTTACGGCCTTAAAAACTTTTCAACCGTTAGTCACTGCTTAAGATGCTCTGCCATCTTCTCTCTGACGTGAAGTTGCACGTGCTAGAAAAGGTCAGAGAAGTTTAAGCAGTGACTAAGAGAATCGAGATTATTTTAGGTAAGACTGTTATTGGCTTGCATATGCTCGAGGTGCACGAAGCATTGACAACTGAATTTTTACATTTGAGAGAAACAAGGAAATTACTTGCCATATAAAAATCGTAACATTCGTTCACTTTCAAAAGGTCGGCAACGTATTTGTGGTGCCCCCTGACATTGCAACTATCTATAGGCAACGGTGAATGCTAACCATCAGGCACCCGTCTGCTTGTTTGCCCCCTATGGCATAAAACAAGATATTAAAAAAAAAATGCGCTATTGCTATATATTTACTTGGATGACATCTTTGTTTTGATTTCAAAACCAAACAACTGAACCGATTTTGATGAAATTTTTATGAGACCAATCTGAGAGTATACCCTTTCGAGCAAAAATTACTTTCCAAATCGGTCCATAAAATCAAATGACGGAGGGAAAACGAATACGGAACCTTTTTTATAACCACCGAATTGAGAACAGCCTCCTTTTATAAGTCGGCTAAAAATAACTTCTAGGCCAACGTAGTTCTCTACCTATACACCCTATCTGCCCACATACACAAAACCATAGAGGTAGGAACTACCACAAAACTATGTAAGCAGTAGGTAAGTGTAGAGTACCTTTCTCTTCGAAACAAAGAAAATAATTGTTTTTTCCTGTATCGTGCGTTTTACGAGTATGTAGAAACGATTGACTCATATGAATAAGCCATAGTACTTACACGCGGATTGAATGACGAGATTTAACTTGAAAAACTTAACCGAATGATGTTTAAATGAAGTGTTTTTAACAGAATAGGTACTTTCTTACCTCACGTTATAGGCTTAGACCGTGAGACCTACAAATGGTAAAATCTCACGTATTGATAAATCAGAGAGAGCTAATTACTGTAATAATCGGCTGAATGAGAGATTCTTGGAGCTACCTCAGACAATAATGCCGCCACGCCGCGCCGCCAGACACGTGACCCTCGGGTACTCCTGGGCCCTGTTTTATAAAGCTACAACTACAAGCTTACAATAGGCTAGATGCCTGTTTTTTTTTTAAATTGTCGTATTAAAATAAAATGTGGTCACTACATTGGTCCCCACCCCCGCGCCAGCGGAGCAACCGCTGTAATCGCGCGCGCGACGCGCAGCGGCCCGCAGTGGTAAGCAGAACGCAGCTGCACGCGCGTCGGGCTCTGTTTTCACTCTTTGTAAAAGGTCACCGGATGTGATCGAAACTATAGTCGGAGTATCCGATTTAATTACCGTGAGTATTACAGTATATAAATAAAACAAAAAGTGTCAAAACCACGTCTGTTTTCATAATAAATTACTTGTTCTATCTTAAAAAACTTCATTAAGTATTTTATAAAAGCAAATTGTACAGGTAGGTACTCTGCTTCAACTGACAAAATTTACCAGATGTCTGTAAGTAGGGTGGTTGGTACTCGCTAGTATTTGTCAACTAATCTTAACGAAACTTGGTAAAGTTTCTACAAAATCATGGATTTAAAAAAATAAGTATTCTATCAGCTATCTGGTTTCCATATTACAAGCTTTGCTTAGTTTGGGGTTAGATGGAGCTGTGTGGACCTGGGTATGTCCTAAAACTGCAACCAGACCCACCAGAGGACGGGCAGCAGCGTCCTCTCCGTTAACGGTGGTGAACATTCTGCGATCCCCAAGCCGCCTGCCCAGCGTGGGGATTATGGCAACACCTCCCTAATAAGAGGGTGGCCTTCGTCCAGCAGTGGACGTTTTCTGGCTGATAGGTAGGGGGAGCTGTGTGAAATGTCCACCAGTATATTTTTTTTCGTCGTCGGCGATTTTCCCCCAAAAAGGATAGTTGCAGTACCATTACCATTTACCGGTCGGTTTTAATAATATTAGGTAGAAACATTTGATAATCAACTCTAAACTCTCTTGTGTCTGATGCCCTTGCCGTGTGAGTTTATTTACCAGATAGCCCTATTCACCCATGTAAACCTAGCAACGTTCCAACGTAGGGGCGTTCACAGCACGTTAGATTTACGAATAACCCCGTTGCACCGTCTCGTCAAGTCGGAGAGGTCAGTGTATATTTTGGGGCCCGCGTACAACCGCATACCAGCTTCCATTCGGGATACTCCTTCCACCGGGTGCGTCATAACCAAGCTCAGAGCGTGGTTACAAGAGAATTTGTTTTATAATAATAATAATAATAATTACGCAGGGGCGGCTTTGTGGCGAGCCGTCGGTGAGTGGCGACACTGCGTATCCTGATTCCTTGGGGCTAAATGAGACCCCAGACCTCCGGCTTGCCTTAACTGGCTGTCCGGGGGTGGAAACCGCAAGAGCTAAGAACCTAAGCTCCAGGGTGGAAGTGTTAAAGGGCATAACGCCGCGAGTAGCGTTTAGTGAAAGCGCAGCACACCTCTCGACGCCCTAAGCCATCCACGTCAATGTTGCTCCTCTGGCACCAATATACGGTAGCCTTTATAGGGGGCCCATTTAGTGGATGGCGAGTCATCACTTGCCTTAATATTTTGATGTAATGAGACAAAATAGGCAGGTGCCGTTTCTCATACTATAGACCAGTCCAATGTTTAATAAAAATTCACCAAAATAGCCCGATAATTTCTTACAATTTTATACCTTAATGTTTAAAATAGTGTATCATATTCCATTCACACCCATGTAATAGTTTTATAATGTTATTTTCCTATTCAAAAGGGCCTCTTGGTGTTGGTTTCGGCCCCACCAATGCCTCTTAAAGGTCCGGGCTTAGACCCGAGTTTCAAATGCAATAAAATAAATAATAATAATAATAAATTTTTATTTCAGACCAATTACATCCATATACACAAATTACACATAAAACGACGACGACGTTTATGACGTTGAAGCTTATTTTAAAATGAGAGATTATTAACTTATTTTTCAACCGACTTCAAAAGAAGAGGTTCTCCATTGGTTACAAGAGAATTTGTTTTATGACGTTGAAGCTTATTTTAAAATAAAAGATTATTAACGTATTTTTCAACCGACTTCAAAAAAAGAGGTTCTCCATTCGACTATATGTGTTTGTATGTATGTTACGCGATTATTCCGCTAATTATGAACAGATTTTAATGTTCCTTTTTTGTTTGGTAGGTAATACTTCAGAAGTGGTCCCATTTAAATTTTATCGAAATCGGTTCAGTAGTTTGGTTTTAAAATCAAAATTACTAGAAAATATGAAGATGTCATCCAAGTATTCGAGATTGAAGTCGGTTGTATTTTATTTAAAAAGCGTATTATATAATTATTTATTTTATTAAGTGATATTTTTTTGTGAAATACGTAATGAAATTTGACGTGTAACTTTGGTGTTATCAATAAACTATTGTATTGTAAACAAGAATCTCGAATATAAGCAGTATCGGTTGGAGGCTGTCAAGATATAAGGTCACGAAGTCCGTTCGCAGAACTACTAGTGAAGTTAAATGGTTGACTAGAACCGAACCAACTCTGATGGCATATTATGTAGGAAATCTGTAGGAAATATGCCATATACCGGTGCCTATCGGCGGCAGCTATCCGTGTAGTGTTGGGACTAGTTACAAGAATACAGCGATTTAATACTAAAGTCCAAATTACTCTCTTACCTCCGTATATAGCTAGCTAGTCAAGGTCACTTAGGGCTGCCTCAAGGCACAAATCATGTTAGTTTTCCACCGTGTATAAGTTGTTCATCTTCAGCCAGAAGCAGTTGACTACTGGACGAAGGTCACCCACTTAATAGGTGGGGGGTTGCCATAATCCTCTTGGCTTGGAGATCATAGAATTCTCACATCCGTTAACCGAGAGGACGCTGCAGCCCGTCCTCGTGCAGGACATACCCAGGTTCATTAGTAGTAGTTTACAAGTCTCCAATCTTTACTACTTCTATTACATCTTGGAGGATGGTTTTCCTTACATAATGTTACGTAATGTTATTATGACGTTGTTTAGGCGATAGTCATCCAATGATTTAGATTTATAACGCCTGACAAAAGCGTTAGAGCAGCAATCGAAGTGCAGTTTACTGGACGGCTGTTTAAACTAGTACCTATAGTATTAGATGTTCTCTGCTTTAACTAAGATTCCTGTGCTTATTAACTTGATAAATGTTTATTATTATTATTCACTTATTTATTTTCATTCTTTTAGTTATTAGGTTATTTACGATGTGGTCAATTCTGGCGGTTTTAGTTGACAGAACTAAACTAACTAAAGTATTGCTGTCCTTACCTAACATGCCTAGTAAAAAAGTGACAGCAATACTTTAGTTTGTTTAGAACTGTCAACTAAAACCGCCAGAATCGACCACGTAGGTATAAAATATTAAAAATAAAAAACTTAAAAACGAAGGTGCCGCCAGCAGAGGGGCAGGGCTCAAGCTGCCGGTGGTTAGGGCTGCAGAGTGAGGAACCTCCTGACAATGCGCGCCGTGTCAAGGACCACTGCCTTTTGTATCTGACCCTTGACCCAACCGCCAGCTAGCGAGAGCCTCTTGAGGTATTGGTCGAGACTCTTCGCTATGAGACCGTTTGCCGAAACAAATTATTATATACATTTTTTTATTATTATGCACATAAGTATTTAATATCTAATTTTTTTAAGTTTTTTACAATTAATATAGAAATATAAAAAACTTAACAAGAGTGCCGCCAGCAGAGGGGCAGGGCTCAAGCTGCCGGTGGTTAGGGCTGCAGAGTGAGGAACCTCCTGACAATGCGCGCCGTGTCAAGTACCACTGCCTTTTGTATCTTTTCTTCTGTAACTTTATTGTATATTATTATTCCACAATAAGATTAGATTTTGATTCTGGCACTGCTACTGGGATGGGAAGGCATGATGCTTACCACCAGGCGAACGTCTCGCTCGTCGCAGCACTCGGTTACATAAAAAACCTACCTAACAACATGTGAACTTTTTATATTTAAAATCTAGTCATGGGGATCTCATAAAGTCTAGCTAAGAACAATCTCTATCTAATCACCTTTCAAATAAACAAGTACTTTAAAAAAACAACACTTATTTACTTGGATGACATCTTCTTTCAGTTATTTGAAATTAAAAACCAAACCTCTGGACCGATTTTGTTAAAAATTATGAGGGACCAACCTGAAAATAATATATATCCTTTCAAATAAATACTTAATACGCTATAAAAAAAATACAGATTTCAACTTCGACTACATGGATGACATCTTCATTTTCCAGTTATTATTCCAGTAATTTTGATTTAAAAACTAAACCACTAAACCGATTTAAGACGACCTACAAAACAAAAAAAGATTTATTAAAATTGGTCGGAGAAATCGGTAAACATACATTTAAAAACAAACGATCCGAGTTATAAATGACAGATCTGACTGTTTTAAAAAACATACAACCGTTTTGTGAACCTCCTCCTTTTTGAAGTCGGTTAAAAAAACAACATCGATTCATCAGTTTGGGAGCTACGATGCTACAGACAGATACACAGATCATCATCATCATCAGCATTAATTTTCAAGGTCCTTGCAAAAGATAAGAAAGCACTCTTTCCATAGAGTGTAAGAGTGTACCTCCAAGTCCTGAAAATGTCTTAAGGTCCTCTTAGTGTAAGAGAAGGTAGACTTTTTATCTAGTTTTAGTTATTATTTTGCAGATATTTTATACACTTTTTTGAGAACTGTACAGGGCTAGTTCTAATCAGCTATCATCCTTTTAAGGGTATATTCTGTACATCAAAACAAACAACTTTTACAAAGGGGCCAACTGATTATAACTAACCCTGTATATAGGTATAGGTAGGTCATTGTTGAAAGGAAACCGATAGCTTGTGTCTCGGACCAGCGCCGCGCTGACGTAGCGGCGAGCACCCGCGCGCCGCAAACTTGTCGTTACTAATGACGCCCACTTAACTAGGGCTGGCACTTAACATCAATAAAATAAAGCCGTCAAGTGCAACGAGGGTTCCGTACTACCATAACTATTGCAATTTTATAGGTTATCCGCCATAATCACGAATATTCTTTTTCATCACACTTGCTCGTAAAGTAGATCTTATTACATCGCTTTTAGGCTCATAATCCAAGCTATTATACACGCGTGCTTTTTACTTTACATTACGGCACTTGTACTATAATAGGTATAACCCGGTAAAGTCAAGTTTGTACGTGACTGCAATTAGACGTACGTGTACGAAGCACTCTTAATATAGCCGGGTAATACTTACAGTTTTTTTGTAATACCAACAATGAGTTCTTATGCCGCTGAAGTAAATGTCAACCTGCGCGCGCATTACTGATTTGGGCGCCATTTTCCGCAAATGTTTGTTGACGTTTTCGCTGTGTGGTTGTATATTATCAAAAAAAATTGTGTTTTTCCTCGCAAGTGTGACGAAAACAGTCGTATGGAACTCTTGTGCTATTAGTCATTACGCTCTCGGCTTCCTTATCGCGCTCGCCTGCGGCTCGCGCGCATAATACCGCCTCTAGTGTAATGACCAACATAGCACACTCGTATCATAATGTACTATTAAAATTTCAACCGACTACCTATTGCGGTTCACAAGATATTATAGGTCAGTAAAGATCGGACGGACGGACAGTTAGGCCTGGTTATAGCGAGGTACGTCCAGGCGAGTAAACGACAGGCACTAAACGGTAGGTGCGAGCGAGAGAGTGGAGAAAGCGTTTGAATTGCTAAATTTAGTAGGTTTTACTTCGTTTTGAAAAATCTAATAAAGAAATACTGTAATCTTGAAAATCAATAAACTAAATAATACTATATTCTATGTGTTAGTATAAATTTTACGTGGTTTCATAATGTATTTTCTTAGTTCTATCTAATCGAAATACCGATTAGTGTTTACTTTGTTTATTTTTTCTATCGAGCCAAACATTCAAATCGCGTTTTTCTAAAAGACAAAAAGCTAAAATATATGATCAATTTCATTTATTTTATAAATTTTGTTCAATATCGGCCATTTTGAATTTTTCCCACATTTTAAAGAAGGCCAAAGTTGCTACAAGCCCCATTTTGAGGAACATACAAAACAAAAATCGCCGACGGCAAAAAAGGCTATGAAATTGTAGAACCCGTATATTATACCAAGTTTCGCAAAGATTCGTTGAAAAATAGGACCTGTATGTACAGTATCAACATCCATATACCCCTACAGACTTCGCTCGATTCTCTGATTTATCGACAGATGTTTTAATATCTTGAATAACTTGACGCTGATAGCCCTAACAAGATCCTTCCTCTGGCCAACTCCGTAGTTACAATACAACCTCAGCGGACTCACATCGCTTCAATTACATTATCAATTCAAAATATAAACCAGTTTTAATGTGAAAGGCGACGAGAACGCACTATCCTGTCCATTTGCAAACAACGCTTCCGAAACAACGTTTTCTTTTTTATTGCTTCAACGGAATTTTTTGAGATCCTTTTTAAAGCTATTCTTCGAATAATATTTTTCAAAGTGATTTTAATACAATTTTAAGTGAAATAAATATACATTTAAGTGTAAGAAGTGCATCCGTGATATTAAAGTGAACTTGGAAGAATTATAGAATAAAAACTATGGGAATCAGTGCCATTGTTTTTATCGCAGTGGAATTTAAATAGACATTTGATTGCGGGTTATTAATACATTGTCGGTGAGTAGATACTTCAACAATTATGTACATTTTGTTTCCTCTAAAAATCTTGGCGATGGAAATTTATGCGTACCTAGTTATTACGATGTATTGATTCGGACAATTCTTTACGCTTTATGTACATTTATTTTTAAAATAGTTTAGAAGAGACGAGAGAACTAATAACCATATTTACACATTTTATACATTTTCAACCGACTTCAAAAAAGGTTATTAAGTTCGACTGTAATTTTTTTTTTTAATCTTGTTTATGATAATTGTTTTTTTGTTTGGTAGGTGTTACTTTAGAGGTTCCATATAAATTTGATCGAAATCGCTTCAGTAGTTTGGTTTTTAAATCGAAATTACTGGAAAATATGAATGTCAACCAATTAGTAGAAATTGAGTCTGTCGTTTCTTTAAAAAGCATAGACATAGTTTAGGTATAGATTGAAATAGATAGATAGAAAGAAATCATTGTTATAAAGCGTATTATTCCGCAACTAATTGCTAAAGAATATAATAACTCTTCATAAATTAAAGATACTTTAAGGGTTTAATTTTTTTTGCAATTTTTTTATACTTTCACGTGACGAGACGAGCAAGACTCATTTTCAAGTGACGAGACGAGCAAGATTCACCTGATGGTAAGTGTCACGCCTGCCACTACCAGTAGCAGTGCCAGAATTGTGAACTTGCGAACACAATCCTGCGCCGCACTGCACTGCGCTCATCGCCCTGAGATATCAGATGTTAAATCTCTTCATACCCAATAATTTCTCACGTAACATTGCCCTTCGATCCGGAACACAGTAATGCTTACACAGTACTGCTTGGCGGTTGAATAACTGGCAAAGGTGTGGTACTTCCCCAGGCGGACTCTGCAGTAGAGTCCTACCACTACAAATTATGGAATTAGTTGCCGAATGTTGTATTCCCTCTTATGTAATCGAGTGGACTATGGCATGCATGTTTTTGATGTCTGGTAGTAAAAAAAATGATTTAACACCGCATTTAAACATGTTTTCAATAAAACTTGAAGGTCAGCTCAGTTTATCCTGTCCACGTAATCGTTATAAATATTCAAAATGGAAACTAGAATACTACGTAACACTAGTAGTTTGCGAACAGTTAGACCTCGCGAATGGAGACCTATGACTTTATATCTTAACAATTTTTTTTTTATATATAACAAATGTTGGACTTAGATCGTTTGTATATAAGTATTCTATCAGCTATCTGGTTTCCATATTACAAGCTTTGGGGTATTTTTTGGGCTTTAGTTTGGGGCTAGATGGCGCTGTGTGAAAATGTCCACCGATATTTATTTATTTATTTTCAACCGACTTCAAAAAAGGAGAGTAAGAGATTAAGAGTGTACCTCCAAGTCCTGAAAATGGCCTTAAGGTCCTCTCAGTGTAAGAGTAGGTAGACTTTTTACCTAGTTTTAGTTATTATTTTGTAGATATTTTATAAGTTTTGTGTACTATACAGGGTTAGTTCTAAACAGTAAGCATCCTTTTACGGGCATATTCTGTACATCAAAACAAACAACTTTTACTATGGGGCCAACATTGAAATCGCAAATAAAACAGCTGTTCCATACATTTTGCCCAAGGTCGATTAACTTTTTGTATGAAAAACAAACAGCTGATAATTTTTTCATGATTTCAATGTTGCATAGTAAAAGTTGTTTGTTTTGATGTACAGAATATGCACTTAAAAGGATGCTAACTGATTAGAACGAACCCTGTATAATGTATAGATATTTAGGGAGACAATAGTGTACGACACATAATCTACGGCATGATATTGTACGGCATAATAATGCACAGCATGACAATTAGTGTACATGTACATCAAATATCATGCTGTGCTATATCATGTCGTACATTATCGGCTCGGCTCAATAATGCACACCCCAATTTTGTACAGACTGATATTTGATGTACAAGTACACGAATTCCTTATTTGTATAGCAGTTAGGTTCAGGGTTATTTTTTAATGTCAATTTGAGAAATGTACCCGGATTATTGGCTGTACAATATAGGGCCGTACTTCATAGACACGAGCCGATAATGGACGGATAGTATTGTACGACACGGATTGTACAGCTTGATATTCGATGTACATGTACACCAATTATCATGCTGTGCATTATTATGCCGTACATTATCGTGTCGGCAAATACCATGTACATTATAGACACCCGATATTTATTGCCTAAAATATAAGGAAAAGCAAGACTGCTACAATAGTTTATGTTTGGTGATAGAGAGGCCTACCTACGCTTAGCCACCTAAAAATAAAATAAACAAGTAGTAACTAGTTTTAAAAATAAAACCGATACGATTTCGACCCATTTCGATTACTTGGGTGCCATCTTTTCTTATTTTCAACCGACTTCAAAAAAGAAAGTTCTCAATTCGCCTGTATGTTTTTTTTGTTTTTGTATGGATGTTACGCGATTACTCCGCCAATTATGAACTGATGTTGATGATATTTATTTATTAGGTAGGTAATACTTTAGAGGTAGTCCCATATAAATTTTATCCGAATCGGTTCAGTAGTTTAGTTTTTAAATCAAAATTACTAGAAAATATGAAGATATCATCCACGTATTCGAAGTTGAAGTCGGTTGTATTCAAATCATAAATTCATAAAATCATCGACGACAAAAAATTCTATGTAATTGTAGAATGTGTATTCCGCGCTGTGTTCGCGAGGTCCACTATTCGCAGAACTACTAATTGATAAAGCAACTCGTTTCTACAAACAGTATCCAAATATTTTATATCTATTTAGCGTGGGTGGAACCATATCTCCTTCAAACGAAGTTCATGCCATCATGCCATGGTAGTACGGTGCGGCGCAAATATTGTAATATAAGTATTATATTTATATACCATTTGGGATAGATAAACTTAACGGGTTTGAATATTTTCAATCGACTTCATAAAAGGAGGTTCTCAATTCGACAGTATGTTGTTTTTTTTTTGTATGTATTTTACGCGATTACTTCGCCAATTATGAACTGATTTTGATGATTCTTTTTTTGTTTGGTAGGTGATACTTCAGAGCTGGTCCCATATAAATTTTATCGAAATCGGTTCAGTAGTTTGGTTTTTTAATCAAAATTACTAGAAAATATGAAGATGTCATTCGGTGTTCCAAGTTGAAGTTGGTTGTATTTTTTTTTAAAGCGTACTATTATTTTAGTGTTTTACGCATAACACGGTCTAGAAACTGACGGTGGACGGTGGTTGGTAGTCTAGAATGTGAATCACACTGAAAGTTAACCCTAAAACTAGAGATAATGTCGTCGTCGTCAGCCATAAAACGTCAACTGCTGGACGAAGGCAGTTCTTTATAGAGGGGTGTTGCCATAATCCCCACGCTTGGCAGGCGGCTTGGGGATCGCAGAATGGTCACCACCGTTAACCAAGAGGACGCTGCTGCCCGTCCTCCGGTGGGTTTGGTTGCAGTTTAAGGACATACCCAGGAGATAATGTAACGATACATAATTCTGTCGATACGATACCGATACCGATTATTACAGTAAATATTCGGCGATACCGTTACCGATAATTAGTCTATACCCACCTATCTATACACTCATGTCTACCCGACTCCGAAATGATAATGTTTTTCAGGTAGATGTAAGTGCACTATTTAAGCACAAAACAGGCGATAATATTACCTATTGTTTGCTCATAGCCTGCCATTTGTAGGTTATTTATTGTTTTATTTATTTATTTAGTTTATTGGTACACAAAACAGAATACAGTCAATAGTAAATTTAGAAAATTTACTTTATACAATTTCGATCCAGACTATATTCCTAAAAATTTATACACAGCTTATTACTTGACAACATGCAGTAAATAGTCAGTTTCAAGTGGAAAAAGAGGAAGGGGTAATTAAGTTAAATCTTATCTTATCTTGATACAGTTACAGGTTACAGATTCCTCACTTACTACAACTATCTTCAACGTATCCCGTAAACACAATCTTTCTGACGTCTTTTTTAAATTTATACAACTTTTGGTTGAAGATATCAATGGAGCTATAATGATCTTTAGATATTTCTTTGTATTGGCGACACATTCTAACTACTGGGTTGTAGAAGGAAGTATTATTGTTATATACACCTAATACAAAGGTTTTCGCAAACCCTTCGCAAACCCTTTATAGTGTATATTGTACCTAAATAGGTTAGATTTAGTAGTTTAGTTAGTTAGGTTATGTAATTTGAAATGGATATTTAATTTTAATCAGAAACCTAACCTTGAAAGGAGAAATAGGTGTCAAATAAAAAGCTAATAAGAATATTAACTAATATTTTTATTTAAATTATCATTAAACAAGTAAAGTAATTAAGTGAGCAATTATCATTATTTCATAAATAAAACTGTTATCAATGTCAATAATTGAAGTACACTTTTAACTTTTGAGAAACCAAAGGCAATTCAATTTTTTTTTTTTATTTTTTTTTTTTTTTAATACGGCTATAATCGGTGATCCCGTTATATTGGTATCGTTACACCCCTACCCCTAAAACCCGAAATCCAACGCTAACATACAGATCGGAAGAAAGGATCGCAAGTTATCTTAGTACAAATATACGAGTACATAATATAGGTACCTACAAACATGCAAACCTACACTAACCTACTACCTGCATATTTGTAGAGGTAGGACTCTACTGCAGAGTCCGCCTGGGGAAGTACCACGCTTTTGCCAGTTATTCAACCGCCAAGCAGTAGTGTGCAAGCATTACTGTGCTCCGGTTTGAAGGGCAATGTTATCAGAGAAGTTACTGGGTATGAAGAAATTTAACATCTAATATCTCAGGGTGACGAGCGCAGTGCAGTGCGGGGCAGGATTGTGTTCGCATGTTCACAATTCTAGCACTGCTACTGTTAGTGGCAGGCGTGACACTTACCATCAGGTGAAAGTCTTGCTCGTCTCGTCACATGACTATAAGAAAAAGACATACCTTCGCTTCGCTCGATGAAATAATAGTGTAGAGGTTTTTTACATTAGCATAGATAGCGGAATTTGCCGCATATATACAATCAAACATTTATTTATTATTAACTAAGGTTAATTATAACATTTTAATGCAGATAGATTATAAAACTATTAACACCTAACGAACCGATATAATAGGTACAAGTATAACTCATATCGGAGACTTGCTTTGAAAATAACACAACAGTAAAAGATGACGTATTTTTCTTTACATTAAACTTATTCTATAAATGTTTAGTGCATTTCCGCTTCTATTATAAAGTCAAGTACAATCCTAAGTAATTTATACAAGCTAACTAAAATAACTGTTTGTCACTTGATATGATCTTATATTGTTTGTAGTGGTAGGACTGTACTGCAGAGTCCACCCGGGGAAGTATCACACCTTTGCCAGTTATTCAACCGCCAAGCAGTAGTGTGCAAGCATTACTGTGTTCCGGTTTGATTTGAAGGGCAATGTTACCAGAGAAATTACTGGGTATGAAGAGATTTAATATCTAATATCTCAGGGTGACGAGCGCAGTGCAGTGCGGCGCAGGATTGTGTTCGCAAGTTCACAATTCTGGCACTGCTACTGTTATGGGCAGGCGTGACGGTTACCACCAGGCGAACGTCCCGCACGTCTCGTCACTCGATTGCATAAAAAAACTGTCTATTTTTAAAATTTTTTACTCGACATCGCGTTAATTTTGCAAGTTGATATGGGTTGGGCATGTTCTAAAAACTGCATCCAGAACCCCCGGAGGACAGGTTACACAGCCTACAGAGTACCCTTTTTTTTTTTTTTTTTTTTTTTTTTTTTTGTTGGGAAATGCTCTTACGCATACCCTCCCGCCAGGGCGCAGGAGGGTTATGTCGGACTCGATGCCAGAGTGAGACTCGATGGCACCCCTACCGACTAAAAACCCAACGGTGTTCCCACACTGCGCCTATTGTCGAGGTCACGGGTACGCTCTCGCATTCATCCGCGACCTCGACGGCGCCGCCCTTTCGGGCCCACCACGGGGAGCCGAAGCTCCTCCCGCACCGATGACGATGTGTCCGAACACCCAGACACATCGTGCATCCACCTCGGAGGCCATGCCAGCGAGATGGGCGCCGGACGGCCCTACGTCCGTACGCCCTGGCCTCCATGCGGCGAGTCAGATGAGTGGCCCCGCCGCCTGCCACTTCGGCCATTGGGGATGGGAAGCTCTGGCCCCTCTGGCCTGTCCCCATCCCGCAGCCCCACTACGACACACCCGGTGGGTGCCCCCTCAAGGAAAGCCCTTGATGAGGCCACCACCTGGCCGTCCCTCCTCGCTCTCCACTGTGCCCTCTGCTGATCAGAGGGACACGCGGAGAGCCCTCATGTCCGGACCAAGTCCGGACCCTCAGTAAGGGCCCAGCCACCACCGTGACCCTTGGGAATGGAGAGCTCTGGCCCCTCTGGCCTGCCTCCATCCCTCAGGCTCGTGCAGTGGCCTAGCCCCCACCACTGTGGCCGCTTTCGCGGCCCCACCTCGGGTACCTCTTTGCTTCACCGTGGTCCCCCGCCCACGGCTACTAAGCCCCCCCGCCCCGACAAGGCGGGTACCCCCGGGGGGGAGCCTACAGTGTACCCTACCTCAGTTCAAATAACCCCCCTAACTGGTTTCAATGCTCGATAGTTTAGATATTTCTTATGATAGTTATTTTTACAATTTAAAACGATCAATCTCTCCATTAGCATGATATAATATATGAATCAGTTCAATGGGAAGATTTCTGACAGCTGTCAAAACGTAGTTCTACAGCCAAAGGATAGACGACGCTGGCGAGATATGGCCCACTTTTTTTCGCATTTTTCCTAGGAAAAAGCATTTCACTTACCTTCACTGCTTCACTTCACTACACAGTTCGCGTTCGTTGGTGAAGTGCTATTCCAAGTTTTCTTGTATCATTTTGTTGAAATTTCTGATAAATTGTTATTGTTACGTTACGTTATTGTTATTATTTTTTGTTGATAGTTTTTTTTTTTTTTATAGTAATTAATTGGCAAGGCGTAATTTGCGTGTAATAACGAATTCTATGAGCAAGTACTTTGTTATACAAACAATAACCACAAAAAACGCATGACAGATCTGATATAAATTAAATAAGGTAACTTTTTGTTTTTTGACCTTGTTACTTTGCTTCTTTCGTTCAAAATCTTTTGATAGACAAGATAGTGAAACTGTTGAACTGTTGGGGAACTGTCTCTTCATTGCCATCGAACGGATTTTTATTAAATTTTTGAACTTTTTTTTCCGCCCATTACTATATAAAGTTTCAAGATCTTTAGTCCGATTGATCGCGCTTTACCCTCGTGGCCAAAGCCATTGAGAGTAGGCACCTATTTTGTACATTAACAAGTTTTTATTAATGTGCAATTTAGAGGTAACTTAGTATTGTTTTCTATCGTATTTTTTTTACTGTCGTGTTTGGTCCTTCCTTTACCTAGCAATAGGGTAGATGACTGATGTTTAAATCGTTGAAACCAATAGCTTTTATGAAGAATTTAAGTAAATATAATATGTTTATTGAAAACATAATTTAAATCGGTTATTTATGTTCTGATATATGAGCGTTTAAAGTTTTTGTTAGAGATAACTCTGTCCCTTTCCCGCAAAAAAAGAAATTACGTCACGCCTTACTTGTCAGAATACAATTTATACGGCGTACTGAGAAGTGACGTCACGATTTGCTGTTTCGCCTCTCTGTCTAGCATGATATTAAAATGCTCATAAGTTGCTTATTTTTGATCAGATTTTCATTTTGTTTTCATTAATCAGCTATATTTATGGGTCACATTTTAATAGGTCAATAAAAAAACCAGTCATCTAGCCTATTATCCTTAACTTTGTCATAATATATTTATTTGTAATAGATTGTATCAGCATTTTCGATCGGATAGACGTTTTATACAAAGTGACCTCCTATGGGCGGTTAAGGCCTTCGTCCAGCAGTGGACGTCTTCTGGATGATGGTGCAACAATTAGGCAAATATAGGGAGGCTTATGATATTTCGTTATATGAAACGTTTAAGTATAGTATAACCTACTCTACATATGTATTTGATTATTTTATTAGGCACACGAAACAGGACACTTTCATGAAATCTGCAAAATTACAAAGTCATAGAAGGTTTTGGACATTGTTTTTTTGGTTTTCATATGAAATATGTTCAATGTAAATATATTTCAGCGCCTAAAACTTTGTACTTGGATGGTTACGACGGGTTTACGCGTAACGATAGTAATACACCGAAAGGAGTTCATTGTACACACCAATAAAGACACATCAATTCTGATGTTCCATAGAAAAATGTATCTGTTCACTCTCGACAAAATGTATAAAACAATTGACTTTTTTTCGTGATTGCAGGGTTAGTCCTATAGCAATAAAACTTATTCACAATTTTTTATCACAATTCCTCCGTTCGGTTTAGTACTGCCATTCCGCGCAACCTTATATACAAGCATGAATCATTACTTACCTATATTAGAAGTAGTAATCTAGTAGTAAAAACCACAAAGTCACAAACAAAGCAATTATAAATTAATATTGAATGATCAAACAGTTACCTAGTAATCGACGGAATCATACCAAACAAACCCGGTCAAGTGTGAGCTGAACTCGCGCACCGAAGGTTCAGTACCATTACACTTGACTTCTGAACCAAATCCTGCGCTGCACTGCACTGCGCTCGTCACCCTGAGATATTATATGTTAAATCTCTTCATATCCAGTAATTTCTCTGGTAACATTGCCCTTTAAACGGAAGCACAGTAATGCTTGCACACTACTGCTTGGCGGTTGAATAAACTGGCAAAGGTGTGGTACTTCTACAGGAGGACTATACAAAAGAGTCCTACCACTACATACCTACTGCTTTCATCTGTTTGTATAAACGGGTGTTGGTACTCGCGTACAGGTCGTATTTTTCTTATTTTCACGGAACTTGGTACACAGATTATACAATTTAATAGTAGGTATATTATTAGGTACCTACTTGTCGTCGGCGAATTTTTATTGAGAGTATTTCCCCCAAAAAGAGGGAAGTATGCTGCGCTGCGGTGCCATTTATTGGCAGATTGGTGACTAAAATGAAAGTTTGTGCTCGCGAGGTCCAAGATATAACACTGAATCAGGAAACTATGTAAGCTTGATGAACGTTTACGGAATGCAAGTTTTTTTGTTCCGTTCTGAATCGGTATTGAGAGCCCGACAGTACCGGTTTTTATTATAAATGTTGTTATACTTTAGGGTTTGGTCTATAATGACAGCAAGTTTGATGCTTCTGTAGATAAAGCTAACAGTCCTGTCCAGGTCTTAGTTAAGTCCTGAATTGCCCTGTCTAGTCCTAGGCTAGTTTAATCCCTAACCTATAGACTGGCTTATTCCTCGATATCCTCAATCTAAAGGTCCTATCACGCATTAGTTTTTATGTACTTTTTGTTTTCTTAAAATTCGTTTTTTAATTTCTTATGGTATTCTATTGTATTGTGTCGCAGGTGCTGAGGATGCAAACATGCGGAGAGGCGCGTTCCTCCGAGCCTGCGTGCTGCTCGCCGTGACCGCGCATGCGCGCGCGCAGTACCTAGGTAGGTGCTGCTCCCGACTGGGACCTCGCCGCCGTTTCACAACGGTCACCTAATCTAGCACCACAGAAAATATGAACAATAGTCATCATCATCAGCCCGGAGACGTCCACTGCTGAACGCAGGCCTCCCCTTAGACCGCCACACTGCGCGACAACCTGCCATTTGCATCCACCGGTTGCCCGCGACTTTTACAATGTCGTCGGTCCACCTAGTGGGACGCCGCGCCTACGCTGCGTCTTCCGGTTCGCGATCGCCTCTCAAGAACCTTTCTTCCCCATCCCATCTTCTAACTCATTCAATCTCTATTCGTGATACAGGTTGCAACTTATTGAGACAGTGTTTAGTTTGGTCCTTGCGAGAAAACTTCGCCACTCAAAAACCTTTCTTCCCCATCGGTTGTCAGTTCTTCGAGCGATGTGTCCTGCCCACAGCCACTTCAACTTGCAAACTGTGCGAGCTATGTCGGTGACTTTGGTTCTTTGGCGAATATTCTCGTTCCGGATTTTATCGCGCAAAGTAACTCCGAGCACAGCTCTCCATTGCCCGTTGCGTGACTCTGAGTTTCTCCAAAGGCCAGCAGCTAAAGACCACGTTTCAGTACCATATGTCACCACTGGCAACACACTCAAATAATTGTACTACGTACAATAGATTCTCTTCCATAGAAAAAGCGTCAAACCCTCAGCACCTACATTGTCAAAGTCAAAGTCAAAGTACTGCATTGAAGTGAACTGCAACTTAACACGGTCAATATTTGCGCTTAAATTACATTTGATTGCTATTTCGTGCAGAAAGGGCGGAGAACTCACATTAATGTATCGATATTCGATAGACAAACGTTCTATTGTTTCTCGATATGCAATTTACCTACTTTTTGCCTTTCTTCGACCTCATTTCTAATTGTGTCGATGTATCTTATAGATACGATGACCGTCTATCGATTATTGAACGAACGAAGCGAAGGTCTCCGAGTCTACTGGGGCAAATAAGCGTTTGTATGTATATTTGGTTGTATGTATATTTTTTCGACGATAACACAGACATTGATCTAAATAGATGACGTACGTCCCTCAACCTGTTTGGAAAACAAATGTGGGACTTTTTTCTACTTGCCGACGAAAATAAACGTTTCCTCATCTCGGCGAATCTTTTTTGTTGGAGTTATTACAGCATAATACGGCACAAGCAGGCATTTTTTTTAAATTCTATTCACGTCCGGTACCGATAACCTCTCTTCTGCACTATTTTCAACCGACTTCAAAAAAAGGAGGTACTCAATTCGTTTTTTTTTTTATGTACCTACCTGGTACGCTTTTACTTCTCTTATTTGGTAGCTGATACTTGGTCACACATACATTTTATCGAAATCAATTCAGTAGTTTGGTTTTTGAATCAAAATTACTGGATTATATCAAAATAACTGCGGGGAATAAGATGTCATCCAGGTAGACGAAATTGAAATCGTTTGTTTTTTTTTAAAGCGTATTGTGTTATTTAAAAAGCGTATAATTGAAGAACACGTCACACTCGCGTCATCTATTCCGAACAATGTCTATGGATGATAACGGGTTATTCCACTATGTTCACCTGGGTGAAATCAAATCAATTAGGTGAAGAAAGTGGAAATTATCTTGCGAACCGTTGATTAGATCTTTGTGAAATTAAGCATTTAATTTTTCGCGCGGCCACGCGAAAAACTTATCATTATCATCATCAGCCTCTATTATTCTAATGAATCACGAGACTTTACCCGCTTTACGTCCGAATCACCATTCCCAGATGCGCTCATACTGCAAGTATAAGTATGTAAATACTTGTTGCCTATACAATTTATAAGTTTGAATATAGCTTTAATGGGCCAAATAGTTGTATTGAACCACAAGTAGACACACCACACTAAAATAATATCTATAAAAAAACAACCGACATCAATTTCGTCTACCTGGACGACATATTTATTTGATTAAAAAACCAAACTACTGAACCGATTTCGATAAAATGTATATGGCACCACCTCTGAAGTATCACCTATCAAACAAAAAAGAATCATCAAAATCAATTTATATTTATAACTAATCGCGTAAAAAGCATACAGAAAAACATACAGTCGAATTAAGAGCCTTCTTTCATGATTTATAGGAAACGCATACGCAATATTATATCGTGTAGTGGTACGGAACCCTCGGTGCGCGAGCCCAACTTGTACTTGTCCGGTTTTGTTTAATTCTGCCAATATTTTCACAGATTTCTTCAACACATTCCTGCAGCCGTTCTCAACGAACAAGCCCAGAAACGATGTCACCAAGCGACCCGACACTAACAGACGGACAACCAAACAGAAGTACCAAGACGCAATCTTCTTCGAAACAGACGACTTCCTCAAGCAGAAAGAACAGTCTAGAACAGTAAACCCTTTCAACGTCTTTTCTACGACAACCAAACCTAGAAGAAAATCCAAAACTTCTACAACTAGTCAAAACAATATCTACACTACCAACAAACCCAAAAACGTTAATAGCAACAAAATAAAAAATAACAATATTAATAATTACGAAGTTATTGGAAGTATTAGTAATAATAATAATGATAGAGATAACATAGATAGCAGAGTTATTAACAACGCTAGAAGGATAGACAACTACAACAATGGGAACGATAACGTTTATAACAATTACAATTTGTATGGCGAAACGACTAAACCAAATGTCTACAGGACGACACAAAGAACGACAAGATTCTATGATATTGGGACAACACACCGTCCCAACAGACCTGTGTCGTACAATAGAGCAACGACAAAAAATCCTTTGCTAAACCGTCCAGGTGTGAAACCACCTGTCGTAGACCACAATAGCCCACCGATAACCAATAGACCGGTGACCGAAAGACCTGTGTACGACCGGCCATTCCAGACAACTTACAAGGTGCCAATGCCTGTTAACACTAGGCCTCCTTTCGAGACGGAGAGGCCTTTATCGTCTGGGGTGGTGCTCCCTGTCTCGGCCGGGCCTTCGAACGAAGACACGGAGATCGATATAGAGATAGGGCCGGATGAAGACGACATGGGCGATGCTGAAAAAAGGCGGCTTTATGACATTTGTGAACAGAGTGAGTTTCTTTCATTTATTTATTTTTGCGAGACGTTCGTCTGATGGTAAGTGTCAAGCCTGCCCATAACAGCAGCAGTGCCAGAACAAAATCCAGCAACGCACTGCACTGCGCTCGTCACCCTGAGATATAAGATGTCAAATCTCTTCATGCCCAGTAATTTCTCTAGTAACATTGCCCTTCAAACCGGAACACAGTAATGTTTACACACTACTTCTTAGCGGTTCAATAACTGGCAAAAGTGTGGTACTCCCTACACTACAGTTTTTTTTAACTGGAGGAGGTGTGGTACTTCCCCAGGCGGACTCTGCAATAGAGTCATACAACTAAATTGACGAGTTTGATAGTTTAATTTGCACAGCATTGTATTGTAATGTTCCAGAGTGCGAGGAGTACAAGGCGATGCGCGTGCGCAGGGTGGTGGCGCTGCCGCTGGGCGGTGCGGGCGCGCGCGGCACGGAGCTAAACGTGACCTCGTGCGCGCGCGACAACGTGCCGCTCATCATCGGCGGGCAGCTCGCTTCCATAGAGACCTTCCCGCACATGGCGCTCCTCGGCTGGAAGCTGCTGCAGGTGCTGCGATATACTACCTTATAGCCAGCGCACCACGGTGTTGTATAGCGTACATTGCTGGTCAATAAAGGTAAACAGGCCAGTGAAGATGACAGGGATACAATGTTTACATGGAAAAAATAAAAACAAAATAACTAAGATGCTTACGGGAAATGTAAAAATGTAATAAGTTCTACCTGTTGGCACAAATCGGCGCCAACTTAGCTTTATGCTAGTTGTGAACAACCGGTGCTGGTCTTCCATTGGGTCAGCAGTGGTGATAGTGACAAAGCCCTCTTTGTGTGGGGTGTACGAGTGGGTAGACTTACATACACATTCCCGCGCTGTCCTTCTTTGTCACTCGCTGGCCTGTCTACAACCCCAGCAGTGATGACAGTGACAAAGAGGGAGTGGGTAGACTTACATACGCACTCCCTCGCTGTCCTTCTCTGTCTCTTGCTGGCCCATCTACAACCCAGCAGTGATGACAGTGACAAAGAGAGAGTGGGTAGACTTACATACGCACTCCCTCGCTGTCCTTCTCTATCACTGACTAGCCTGTCTACAACCCAGCAGTGATGACAGTGACAAAGAGGGAGTGGTTAGACTTACATACGCACTTCCTCGCTGTCCTTCTCTGTCTCTTGCTGGCCCATCTACAACCCAGCAGTGATGACAGTGACAAAGAGAGAGTGGGTAGACTTACATACGCACTCCCTCGCTGTCCTTCTCTGTCACTCACTGGCCTGTCTACAACCCAGTAGTGATGAGAGCGACAGAGAAGCAGCGAGTGACGAAGGCGCTTGTTGCAGGGCGAGGGGTACGCGTGGAAGTGCGGCGGCTCGCTGATAAGCGAGCAGTACGTGCTGACGGCCGGACACTGCACCTACCACGACAAGGACTACAATGTGATCAGGTAACTACCTCACCTCACCAGCAGGGCTATTCACAACTCAATCAGAAAGGTTTCCATTCGGATCCACATCCTCCGTCTCTGTCCTCCTGAATGTAGATGATGACTGGGGTGGGTAATGTGGATGCGAACGGAAACGTTACTGATTGCGTTGTGAATACCCCTGCTGATCACCTCACACTATCAAGTTACTCATCATCAGCCAGAAAACGTCCACTGCTGGACGAAGGCCTCCCCCTTTATAGAGGGGTGTTGCCATAATCCCCACGCTTGGCAGGCGGCTTGAGGATCGCTGAATGCTCACCACCGTTAACCGAGAGGACGCTGCTGCCCGTCCTCCGGTGATACTTGATCCAGTTTTAGGACACACCCAGATCCCATGAGATTTCTCCTCACTGATGCAGTGCTGAGGCGCGTGACGTCAACGAGCTAAGCGCTACGGAAAATTGATACATTTTATGTCAAATCTATTTGTATGAACGTTCAGGAACGGTTTTACTCAATAAAGGAATTTTTGGGTATTCACTAAACTTCTTGAACGGTGCTCGATAGTGTGCTCGGTTGGCGTTGACTCCATATCAGATACGTTTAATTTGTTTTTAATATGTTTAAATAAAAATATTGTGTGTCCGTAAGGACAAAACTGTTTTTAAGTGCTTATACAATAGTTGGAAAATTTTACATCAAATTGTACACAGTTTTAGACAATAAAATACATTTAATTTCATTTATGCAATTAGAGTAGGTACAAATTAGCTTGTAGGTACCTTCGAAGAGTCAGATGTTGCACTGAATATGATATTGTTATAGTTTTATATGTGATCGATTCAGGCGTTACTTTGCGGAAGTCCCAAAATTTGTTTTAATTTCTAGTGTTTTTCCGCTGTAATATCGTTTCGAGTACTTATAGGATGAAGGGACACACTAAAATCTACTGTAACTATCAACTTTAATTGAAATTGAACCTAACCTAAAACAAAAAAAATATTAAACCTGAAACAAAATGTCAATTAAACCTGAAATCAATTTATTAATAAATTCTGAAAACAAATAATGATTTTAAGCTGTTTCAATGTAATTTTTCTTTTTTTTTGCAATTTTTTTTTGTGTTTTGTTGTTTTTGTTTTTTTGCGGGGTTTTTTGTTTGTATATTTTTTTTGTGTGAAAAAACACTAGAAATTAAAATAAATTTTGGGTTATAGTTTTAGTTTCGACGTACTTTCTATTGCCCAAGTGTGTGGTCGCGAGCTCACCTGTTTGGACAACTAGTAGTGTTATATCGGTTGTGTGCAGTGGGCCGCCGGGCGCGGTGCAGCTGGGCTCGTCCATCTACAACGACCGCTCGGCGACGGTGGTGCGCGTGGCTCTCGTCGTGCGTCACCCCAAGTACAAGCTGCGTCGCTCCTATCACGACGTCGCGCTGCTCAAGCTCGCCGTCACAGTCACGTGAGTCTAACATACCTTACCAAAGCTCAGTCACACTTTTTTTTAAATCTGTTTTATTTATTTAGTGTTTGTTGTTTTCAACCGACTTTAAAAAAGGAGGTTCTCAATTCGACTGTATGTAATATTTTTTTTGTATGTATATTACGCGATTACTCCGCCAATTATGAAATGATTTTAATGATTATTTTTTGTTTGGTAGGTAAACTTCAGAGGTCCCATATATTTTTTATCGAAATCGGTTCAGTAGTTTGGTTTTTAAATCAAAATTACTAGAAAATATGAAGATGTCATCCAGGTATTCGAAGTTAAAGTTAGTTGGTTTTTTTTTAAGCTTATTATATTTATTTATCTTGGTCTGTTTGTTTTTTGGGTCAAATTTTGTAATTGAAAATTCACCCCCTTCCTGTTGACTGATTTGTTGACTGTTTCTTTTTTTAGGGTTCCGTACCTCAAAAGGAAAAAAGAACTCTTTCTTATAGGATCACTTCGTTGTCTGTCTGTCAAAGCCCATTCGCCCCGGTTTGCCCCCATAGATCCGGGCCTGTACGTACACACACCATTACTTCCGATGATGAACCTGTTTTTAACTTATTTATTTCATTTTAATAAAGTTACTTGTATTCGGCAAACATAGGCGTTGTAAAGTGGTACCTTAAGAATGTGAAGTGCCACCATTAGTTTGTAAAGTGCCACCATTAGAATGAGGAGTGTGTCCGCAGGTTCTCGGAGACCATAAGCCCGGCGTGCCTGGGGGTGCCGCCGGCGGTGGGCGAGCCCCTCGTCGCCACGGGCTGGGGCAAAACGGAGTTTGGTGAGTACCAGTGCCGGACCAAGGGGTGATGAAATAAAGTTATAAATTAATATTGCTGGATTTTTCACACAGCCCCATCTAGCTCCAAATTAAGAAAAGCTTGTATTATGGGAACTAGACAAGTGATACAGACTTATAATGTTTTTTTTGTAAATACATACAACATCCAGATAAAGAACAAACATCTTAGGTTCCTCTTTTAAATTTTTGTCCTGTGTGGGAATGGATCCCACGCCCTACAGCTCGCAAGGAAGAGACACAACTAACTGAGCTTACCAGTTCTTTTTGGTAGCGGTTCTCTTACATCTGGCAGTCCTGGATTTGTCAATAAGCTTTATATACCGCGGCCTAGGGGCGGCAGATTTCAGAGAATGCTGCCGCCCCTATTATTTCAGAAAGGTACCTGGAGCGACGGAAATAAAGTGGCCTACACTCATAAAAAAATATATCCGGCACTGACACCTGGTATTTATGCAAGTATATACACTGAAATTAAATGACGCACTCGCAGGCGGCGACTCGTCAATCCAGCTGCGCAGCGTGTCCATCCCGGTGTGGGAGATGGGCGAGTGCCGCGACATCTGGGGCACCTCGCTCAAGCTGCCCAGCGGGCCCCAGCCTGACAGCCAGCTCTGCGCTGGGGAGAGGAACGGCGCCAAGGACACCTGCCAGGTACCTGTTCAAATAACATAATAAAAATATTCGTTAGCAAAATAATATGTAAATGTTTTTAGTTTTAGGTAGTTTTTGGCTAGATGGTAAGTAAATAATTGTCATTTTAAATTTTTTATTGGATTTTGTTGTCCGAAATAAAAACATTTAAAAATTTTTTTTTATGCGAACAGCCGGAAAGATATGACGGATATTCCCTGGGACGATGGCATGCCGGGAATGCCCGACAGAATGCGGGAATGATTATTGTGTAAGGAGGAGGTTCTCAATCTGGTTGTACTTTTTTTAAATGTTTGATACCTCATATAGCTCCGTCATTTACAAACCGATTTGGAAAATCATTTTTTATTTGAGAGGATTTACTACAGATAAGTCCCATAGAAATTTCTTCAAAATCGGCTCAGTAGTTTGGTTTTTTAAACGGTTTTAGTAGTTGTTTATTGGGCATTCTGTCCCACTTCCGTTCGCTCCGCTCATGCATGGTACAGAATTGCCAATCATTTAAACTAGAGTTCACCTTCGCGACGACAACGTACGGTGCGTCCCGCAAATTGTGTTAGGGTGTTTGACAAATTTAATGTTTAATGCGCGTTGCGGTTCGTTTGGTTTTGATAACTTAAACATTTATGAACTGAAATTAACAACTACCTCTTTCAGATCATACAACAGTAACAAGAAAATCGATCGTATAATATTGGCATTCTGACTCACCGTACGTTGTACGTTGTACGTTATTTTCGTTGCGAAGGTGAACTCTAGTTTAAATTATTGGCAATTCTGAACCACGAGTGAGCGGAGCGAACGGAAGTGGGACAGAATACCCATACACCACTACTGGTTCTATTTAGTTTGCCTTGTTTGTTGTTTTTTGGGACAATTTTAGTAATTGAAATTTTACCCCTTACCTGTTGACAGGTAGATATCATTAATAATATTTGAGGACAAAACCGTTTAACTTAAAATAAAACAAGTGTTACCATTTTATTTTTAAAATTCCTTGTCTACGGGAATGAATCTCCCCAGGGCCCTGTTTTATAAAGCTACAAGTTTTGTACCTACTTGTAGAGAAAAACTGGCAGCACCGCAAAAAAATATTGAGGACGGCGTTTTCAAAAGCTACAAAACAACCAGTGTACAAACTACAAGTACAAGCACTTGTATATAAGTTAAAGACAAACCATCTACCTTTAACTGGTAACTTGTAGTTACTGGTACAAGAAGCTAGTACAATTATTATTGTAAGCAGTGGCGGATTTACACATTTTCCGCCAGTAGGCTATTAAAATTTTGCCGTCCGTACCAACCTCTATCGATACTCCCTAGTTCACAGTTGTATTTTTGTCAGTGAAATTGTAACTTATGATTTGTGCACTATTGTCTCAATTATACCAACTTTTTCCCGCAATTAGTATGATTGTGATCTAAGGGTTCGATGTGTCAGTTCCTAGAATACTTTTACAATTGTTGGCCCAAATTTGCCGCCCCTCAAATATGCCGCCCTAGGCTCCAGCCTACTCAGCCTGCTGGTAAATCCGCCACTGATTGTAAGCTTGTACTTGTAGCTTCATGAAACAGGGCCCAGGCGTCTGGTATAACGCAGTGCATGTTGTCCGCAGGGCGACTCGGGCGGGCCGGCGCAGGTGCGCGACGGGTGCGCGTGGCGCGTGGTGGCCGTCACCTCGGTGGGCCGCTCGTGCGGCGCGCGCGACACGCCCGCGCTCTACGCACGCGTGCCGAGGGCCTTCGTCGCCAGACAGGTACCTATTTTATATAATGGAGTGACAAGACGAGCGAGACGTTCCCCTGATGGTGCATCACGCCTGCATAACATAGCAGGGATATCAACCTGGACCTAGGCATGTCCTTAAACTGCAACCGGAACCACCGGAGGACGGGCAGCAGCGTCCTCTTGGTTAACGGTGGTGAGCATTCTGCGATCCCCAAGCCTGCCAAGCGTGGAGATTATGGCAACACCCCCTCTATTAAGGAGGAGGCCTTCGTCCAGCAGTGGGCGTTTTATGGCTGTTGACAAAATCCGGCCTGAGAAATTACGTGTCAAATCTCTTCAAGTCCAGTAATTTCTTTGGTGGTTTAGACTG
This sequence comes from Erannis defoliaria, assembly GCA_905404285.2. Lineage (NCBI taxonomy): Eukaryota > Metazoa > Arthropoda > Insecta > Lepidoptera > Geometridae > Erannis > Erannis defoliaria. The sequence goes on along the minus strand of FR990093.1, from coordinate 534,966 downwards.
TGGCTATATGCGATATTACGGGTCTGACAGGTATTTTGACAGCCATCGACAGAGCTATATGTCGATAATAATCGATGGTTCGTGGCGGATATGGACCAATCGTCCTTCGAGGGCAGACCTATGCTAAAGTCCATCTACAAACGTACTAATAAAAGGCTGCTTATGGTCGGTTAGCGGTTGCGAGCATTCTGCGATCCCCAAGTCGCCTGCCAAGCGTGAGGATTATGGCAACCCCTCCCTATTAAGGGGGAGGCCTTCGCCATGCTGTGGACGTCCTCTGGCTGAGGATGATGTGATGGTAGGTACCGTAGAGCTGACCTGATAATGGAACGGGAAGGTGGATATAGGAACTGTCTAATGGCAAATGGTAGACGGCGGGTTTGGGCTCATTATCAAGAACAAACCATCACAACAATTGGATTTGAATAACAAATCTTTGTTGGCATGTTTTAAAAATAAATAATCAGTAATTTTTATTTGAACATTTTCAGGTGTACACTAACATCAAAACAGGACGCGACGGAAATAACCAGTACGGAAACCAAGGAATTAATGGAAATGGAAATAATAATAATGGAAATTCTAATAATAATAATAATTGGAGCACTGGAAACAGTAATAATGGGGCTGGACTCAATAATAGAGGTATTGTCCCGAATCAAAACGGAAATACCAGACCTACTCAAAATAATAATGGTCAAAATTATAATAATGCTGAAAGAACGCCAAATAATAATTATAACCCTAACTACGGTGACAATCAAGGATCCAGCACAGATAACCGAGGCATAGCTAATAATTATGGCAATAACTATGATTTAAATAACAGACATAATAATTGGGCCATAAACTCCGACACACGCGTGAATGATCAGACCTATTATAATAACGGGCAAACAACTAACGTTTATACCCAGAATAATTATGGCCAAAGTGGTTATAATAATGGACAAAGTCAAAATGGATGGAACACAGAAAATCCAAGGGGAAATTATGGAACACAAAATTCTGGATATAATGATAATGGAAGTAGATATAATGGGAATGGATATGTTATTTATCCAGTTGCGAATACGCCATGGTAGACAAAGTAAATTTAGTCATAGCTTACATATTTTTGTACCTAATAATCATGTAAATAAAATTATATTTTTAGGTTTTTATACAATAAACAGTAATAATAGTAGTAATAATATTTCTGCTGTTTTATTTATCACTCAATGCTTGGGGAAATTTAATGGCAGGTAAATAATTCGTTAATTACTATCAATAAAAATAACAATAACTTTGAACAAAAAATAAAAACAATAACGTAACGTAACAATAACAATTTATCAGAATTTCAACAAAATGATACAATAAAACTTGGAAAGGCACTTTACCAATGAACGCGAACTGTGAAAAAAGCAGTAAAGGTGAGTGAACTGCTTTTTCACAAGAAAAAGCGAAAAATAGTGGGCCATATCTCGCCAGCGTGGCCTATTCAGCAGGGCTAACATGCGCACCGCGAGAAAATTTTGTCGTGTCTTTATGTCGTGCGAAAACGAGACAAACTTATACAGATTCGTAGCCTTGTCCCGTTTTGTAGAATCGAGAAAAATTTTTCGCGGTGCGCATGTTAGGCCTGCTGGAGGCAATAATGTACGACACAGATAATGTACGGCATGATATTGTACGGCATAATATCGTGCCGTGCAATATCATGCCGTACATTATCGGCTCGGCTCAATAATGCACACCCTGATTTTGTACACATTGATATTTGAGACACGAATTCCTTATTTGCATAGCAGTTAGGTTCATGTTATTTTTTTTTATGTCAATTTGAGAAAAGTACGCGGATTATTGGCTGTACAATATAGGGCCGTACTTTATAGACACGAGCCGATAATGGACGGCCAGTATTGTACGACATGGATTCCGATCCGACATGGAGGACGATCCAACTCACCGTTCCATCAGCTCGGGTGCCTCCTGGACGGCGCCGTCCCTCATGTGGGTACACTTTAGATGCCAGTCTTCTTTTGTACGAGCACGATCGATTTTCCGGGATATTGTAATGAAATATTTGCAAGATTAAATAGTAAGATTAATAGTATTCAGAGTAGTTCCGAGATGTATTAATTGCGAGGCGATCGTCGAGACCTACTGGAAGCATCGTGGCGAGAGGTTACGTCGCAAACTACCTTCATTTTGCCAGTAACCATTGCAAAATAAAAAGTTTTTGTTTCTACCCAAAAACTGTCGTTTCTTGCCAAAAAAACAAATATGTGGCTGCAACAACAACTATCAAATTATTTGATCTGTTGGACAAATAAAAAATTCAACAGGCAGCTATCAGTATGTTTTAAAATTACGATAGTGGCTCCCTCCCTCACTTACCCGCATATATAAGTTGGTCGGTACATCACCTTATAGAATTTGAAGTGACCAGCCAGTATGTACACAGAAACAAGGATGTTATGTCAAGTACTACTACTTCAAATCTCAAAGAGTCAGATTTTAATTAAATCCTTTTTACCGCATAATAATAACATTTTGCAAAATTATACATCTCTTGATAACTGTACTTCACATTTTGGACGTTTTACTAGTAAGTCGTTTAGCCACTCATAACATTGTCACCATGTAGACGTTTTCACGAGCCGACGTTCTGCAAACATCGTCATTTACCCTGATAGTCCTTTCGATACGGAGCCGAAAATTTACATAAAAGTTTAGATTGGATGACAGCTTGGTTAGCTAAGTGACGTCATTCTACAGCCAACATGGCGGACGGCCCAAGATAGCGGACTAGGTATTTTTTGTGCACTTCCAAGATATGGGTATCAAATGAAAGGGTTTGCTGAGAAGAATAAAAATGTTTTTTACTATTCATTTATTTCAGTCATTATGTTATGTATACAAAATCTCATTTGCCAAATTTAAAATGGCATTTAGTGATGTGCTACACCAATAATCAGTAAGGTGCCTATCGAATCAATTATTATATCTTAATCGATTATAATGAGTGCCATCGTAAATGAAACAGGGTACCTATTGTTTTTTTTTTAATTACCAATACTGAAATCTGTCTTTGGCTTAACATCACACACATTTTCATTTGGAATTCAAACATTAAAGCTCTTAGTATTCGTAGCTGCAAGCCCTTAATACTAATTTTTATATTCAAACTTAAAAATGATATTAAAAATTACAAATTTATAATTATGTTAATCGATGTTTGACAGCTCATATAAAGTTGAGTACATAACTTTGTAAAGCGTCTAGCAAATTATATCCCATACAAATAGAATATACGTTTGATCTAGGTTAACGTCTGTAAAAGGTTATCACAACAATTTTTTGTTCTAACTTTAAGTTTTTGCTGTACATATATTTAAGTTCTCAGAAATATGATAGCAATAAGCAATACTTAATTTATGTACGTACCTTTAATTTTAAAGAAAGTGGATAGATAATAACACCTTAGATAAAAATCTGTAAAGTTATATCTTTCATGATAATAAACAATTTGAATAATTTTAACTGTTGACGTAACCTTGCGTAAAGCGATACAATAATACTTATTTATCAACCGACTTCAAAAAATTGATTCGATTCAATTCGATTGTATGTTTTTTTTTTTGTATATATGTTACTCGATTACTGCCTCAATTATGTACCGATTTTAAATAATCTTTTTTTGTATGGTAGGTAATACTTTAGAGGTGGTCCCATATAAATTTTATCGAAATCGGATCAGTAGTTTGGTTTTTAAATCAAAATAACTGGAAAATATGAAAATGTCATCGAGGTAGTCAAAATTTTAGTCGGTTTTTTATTTTAGTTTTATTTTTAAAACGTACCTATATTATTTCTATAGGTTTTAATGGGAGGTCTTCTGGCAGGCATTAAAAAAAAAGTTCATAAAATTCGTTAGATGGCGTTGACGAGACATGATTCTAGATAGTATCCTAGTCTGAGGTTCTGAAGATGTTTGTGGTTATTGTTTGTCTAACAAAGTACTTGCCCATGATATTTCCTATGTTTTTGTTGTTCCACAACACAAATTAGTAAGTGCGGATGAATAATTAGTAGTGTGTTTGCTTTTTCATTAAGCAAATGCGAGAAAAAGAGAAACATGTCTCATCAGCGCCATCTATCCTTTAGCAGTAGAACTACGTGCCGACAGCAAACCTTTAGACTAGATGCTAGAAGCTTTACAATGTTATGTCGTCAACTATTTAAAAGCTGTCAAAAAGCGAATACCATAATGGAAAGCGTATAAATATGCAATTACAAACATGGGCGTATATGAGGGGGGGGGGGGGGGTAGGGGGCCCCCTTAGCGATCCGATAAAATCATCTGACGAAAATACTTAAAATGGCCCCGGGTACCGGAACGAAGTGCCTTAAGTGCTATTGACGAAGTGCTACTACAGCCTTTGTAAATTTTAGGAATCTCGGATTGCTCCGCAGTAACAATACTCCTTGCTCGGCCGGTTCGTGTCCTCCCGCTGTCCCTGCAGGCTAGCAGTAACAATACTCCTTGCTCGGCCGGTTCGTGTCCTCCCGCTGTCCCTGCAGGCTAGCAGTAACAATACTCCTTGCTCGGCCGGTTCGTGTCCTCCCGCTGTCCCTGCAGGCTAGCAGTAACAATACTCCTTGCTCGGCCGGTTCGTGTCCTCCCGCTGTCCCTGCAGGCTAGCAGTAACAATACTCCTTGCTCGGCCGGTTCGTGTCCTCCCGCTGTCCCTGCAGGCTAGCAGTAACAATACTCCTTGCTCGGCCGGTTCGTGTCCTCCCGCTGTCCCTGCAGGCTAGCAGTAACAATACTCCTTGCTCGGCCGGTTCGTGTCCTCCCGCTGTCCCTGCAGGCTAGCAGTAACAATACTCCTTGCTCGGCCGGTTCGTGTCCTCCCGCTGTCCCTGCAGGCTAGCAGTAACAATACTCCTTGCTCGGCCGGTTCGTGTCCTCCCGCTGTCCCTGCAGGCTAGCAGTAACAATACTCCTTGCTCGGCCGGTTCGTGTCCTCCCGCTGTCCCTGCAGGCTAGCAGTAACAATACTCCTTGCTCGGCCGGTTCGTGTCCTCCCGCTGTCCCTGCAGGCTAGCAGTAACAATACTCCTTGCTCGGCCGGTTCGTGTCCTCCCGCTGTCCCTGCAGGCTAGCAGTAACAATACTCCTTGCTCGGCCGGTTCGTGTCCTCCCGCTGTCCCTGCAGGCTAGCAGTAACAATACTCCTTGCTCGGCCGGTTCGTGTCCTCCCGCTGTCCCTGCAGGCTAGCAGTAACAATACTCCTTGCTCGGCCGGTTCGTGTCCTCCCGCTGTCCCTGCAGGCTAGCAGTAACAATACTCCTTGCTCGGCCGGTTCGTGTCCTCCCGCTGTCCCTGCAGGCTAGCAGTAACAATACTCCTTGCTCGGCCGGTTCGTGTCCTCCCGCTGTCCCTGCAGGCTAGCAGTAACAATACTCCTTGCTCGGCCGGTTCGTGTCCTCCCGCTGTCCCTGCAGGCTAGCAGTAACAATACTCCTTGCTCGGCCGGTTCGTGTCCTCCCGCTGTATCTGCAGCCGCAGCTCCTCCACGTCCCTCATCACCCTGAGATCCGCCGCGCAGTCGTCTACTATCGTTTGGAACAGTTCCTCTGAAACGAGAAGAATAAATAAATAGTACGCTTTTTTTTAAACAACCGACTTCAATTTCGACTACCTGGATGTTTCCAGTTATTTTGATTTAAAAACCAAACTACTGAACCGATTTCGATAAAATTTATGTGGGACGACCAGTCGAACTGAGAACCTCCTTTTTTGAAGTCGGTTGAAAAACTAAATAAGCTAGTAGAAGCAACGTACCGACGTTCTCGCCGGTCTTGCTGCTAGTGAGGTAGTGTCCGCTCAGGCCCAGCGAGTAGGTGGCCACCGTCTCCTCGGGCACCTCCCGCAACGCAGGGTTCGAGTCCAGCACGTCCTTCTTGGTGCCACACAGGTACACCTTACACTTCTGAAATATAACATCAGTTTTGTTTTATTTATACGGGAATACTCACGTTTAATTAAATCGGATACTCCGACTATAGTTTCGATCACATCCGGTGACCTTTATCAAACCGTGAAAACAGAGCCCCACGTGCGTGCGGAGCCGAACGCAGCAATCATTACAGTATAATAAAAAAATACCTTTTCATCACACTTGCTCGTAAAGTGGATCTTATTGCATCGGTTTTAGGCTCATAATCCAAGCTATTACGCACGCGTACTTTTTACTTTACATTACGGCACTTGTAGTCATCATGCCTATTGGATAGTCACAAAATCAAATCAAAACCCATATATTTTGTGACTATTCAATTTGGTGGGATTCGCGATATTATCACGTTTAGCGCATTACGGAACGCAGCATGTATTATCATGAGGCTCGGCACCACGTGGGTAGGAGCAGCCAGCCGGGTGGTTCCGGGGGGGGGTACCTCCTCACAGCATGGGCCCATCAGCGGCTTCTAGAAGATCCGCTCACCAAGTACCAAGTAACTACCGGGACCTGGGTATGTCTTACAACTGCAGAAACTAGTCCTGTGTCGGTCGGTCATTTTCGGAGATCTCGATCTTTCGTAACCGACGAGCCAAGTGACCGAGCAAAAAGATTCGATCAAAACGTTGTTCATCGGTCTCGAGAACCTACAAATAAAAATAAGGCTTAAGGTTATTAATATAGAGTTGAATTTAGCTAGGTACGCAATTTCACCGAGATTGATCGAAGAAAACCGAGACGAAAACGGTTGGTGTTGCATCAATCGCCGGTCACTCATTCGGTCTCGGTTTCTCGGTCGGTCGCAGATCTGAAGATCGTTATGAATGGCAAGTGCCACGGATCTTGGGCCGCGCGTCGATCAATCACGACCCGGGTCTTTAACGATTGACGACCGGGTCGGTCGCGCAGAAAGCGCGATTCGATCGTTTTGATTCGTTCAATCACGATCGACACAGGACTAGCAGAAACACCGGAGGACAGGCAGGAACGTCCTCTTAGTCAACGGTGGTGAGCATGCTGCGATCCCTAAGATACCTGCCCAGCGTGGGGATTATGGCAGCCCCGATCTATTAAGGAGGATGCCTTCGTCCAGTACACATCTTCTGAGTGATGTGTGGTACCTCCTCGACAGTGCGCAGCTCCTGCATCCAGTGCCGCAGGCGCGCCCACGACGCGAGCGAGCTCGGCTCGTAGCAGATGACGGCCGCGTGCGCGCCGCGGTAGTACATCCGCGTCATCGCTTCATACCTGACATGACAACACACGATCATGTTCATTGACCCGAGCAAAGCGAACAAGATGGCCTTTGTATGTATGACTGTAGACATGGGTGTATATAAGGGGGGGTTTAGGGGGTCCGGATCCACTAAACCCCCCCTTAGCATCTGGGTTTCATACTATGACACCTGGTGGGAATGAAGTGTATGAAATAATGTATTTCGTCTTCATGCTACCTCCTTGCATTATTTTTACACCACCCATAACGTAGCTCCTTCACATAGTTGACCCCTCACATGCTCTCACATTTTTTATTCCCCCTCCTTTCACATGGGAGGGTCCGGGCCAGACCCTCCCATGTGAAAGAGCTACGCCCATGCATGTAGATAAATGTATTAACTCATACGTCACCTGCCGGCTCCAATGGAAGACCAGCGCCGGTCGCTTACAACCAACATTACGCTTGTGTGCGCCGTTTTGTGGCAATTAAGTGTAATTTTGTTTAAAAATTGTTTTCTAATTTTCTTGTTTGCTGTTTTTTGTCACAAATAAAGTATTGTCTATTGTTCATTTGTCCAACTGCGAACTTTTGATCCGAACTTTATGAAATTCTGTTATCGAGTAGTTTGTGCAATTACAATGATCAAGTTCGAATACGAGCCAGATCGCAGCAAACTTCCGAGCGAATGGCGTCGCAGCAAACATCCCTTCTTTTTGGGGGGAAATACCTTCCAATTAATAATATACGCTTTTTTAAAAAAAAGGACTTTATATTTTGACTACCTCTATGACATCTTCATATTTTCTAGTAATTTTGATTTAAAACCAAACTACTGGACTGATTTCGATAAAATTTATATGGACCACCTCTGAAGTATCACCTACCAAACAAAAAAAATTTTATCAAAATCAATTCATAATTGGCAGAGTGATCGCGTAACATATATACAAAAACATACAGTCGAATTAAGAACCTCCTTTTTTTAAGTCGGGTGAAAATTGCCACAGACATAAATTCTATGAAATTGTAGAACCTGTATACTGCATTATGTACCTACTCGTGAGTTCCTCTGTTCGCAGAGCTAATAGCTTGTTAGCTAATGACCCAAAACAGGTATTGATTAAATGGATTTCTGTTCTAATTGCTTAAAAAGAACCTTAAAATCTTTGATGACCATTGAGCTAATATCTATAGAGTCACAATCGTGCAAAAAATATGTCCTAGCCAAAACTCGGCGCGTTGTATAGCGTGCGATTACAATGATCAAGTTCGAATACAAGCCAGATCGCAGCAAACTTCCGAGCGAATGGCGCCGCGGCAAACATCCCTTCTTTTTGGGGGAAATACCTTCCACTTAATAATATATGCTTTTTAAAAAAAAAACAACGGACTTCAATTATGACTACTTCTATGACATCTTCATATTTTCTAGTAATTTTGATTTTAAACCAAACTACTGAACCGATTTCGATAAAATTTCTATGGGACCACCTCTGCACCAAATTTTTGGATATGGAGCACACAAACGTATAATATAAAACAGATACTACTAAAAACGGAGGACGGGCAGCAGCATCCTCTCGGTTAACGGTGGTGACCATTCTGCGATCCCCAAGCCGCCTGCCTAGCGTGGGGATTATGGCAACACCCCTCGACTAAGGGGGAGGCCTTCATCCAGCAGTGGACGTTTTATGGCTGACAACGACTACTATAAACCCTAGTCATTTATTTAACACGCTGAGATTACTAAGACATCAGGAGGTTATAACTATTACAAACTAACTTACTAACAATTAAAAATAATAAGACAATCTCTTAATGAATATAGCACATACTACGCACATAGTGCAAAGATGCATTCTACAATGGAGCATGCTCACCTAGAGGAAACCAATGAAGAACACTACCAAAATTATAAAAAATATTCTCTTTTCAACCAACTTCAAAACAGGAGGTTCTCAATTCGACAGTATATATATTTTTTTATCTATGTTTCGCGATTACTCCGCCAATTATGAACTGATGATGATGATGATAATTTGTTTGTTTGGTAGGTTGTATTTCAGTGGTGGTCCCATAGAAATTTTATCGAAATCGGTTCAGTAGTTTGGTTTTTAAATCAAAATTACTAGACAATATGAATAGGTATTCGAAGTTGAAGTTGGTTGTATTAAAAAAAAGCGTATTATTTAATTTGCAGACGTGTTTTTTTAAGTATAATTGGTATTCAGCTGGTGTAACACTTGCTTACCGTTCACTACCCGCTGTGTCCCAAATGCCAACATTGAAAATTTTGTCATTTGATTGCATTGTCTTCGCACAAAATGCTGCACCCACAGTCTGAAAAGATAACAAGTGATATACTAAATAGTCATACAATAGGGTAGATGACTGATGTTTATATCGTTGGAACCAATAGCTTTGATGAAGAATTGAAGTAAATATAGTATGTTTATTGAAAAAAATAATTTAAATCAGTTATTAATGTTCTGATATATAAGCGTTTAAAGTTTTTGGTAGAGCCAACTGTGTCCCTTTCCCACAAAACAAAAAATGACGTCACGCCTTACTTGTCAGAATAGATTTTATATGGCGTACAGAGAAGTGACGTCACGATTTGCTGTTTCGCCTCTCTGACTAGCATGATATCAAAATGCTTATAAGTTGCTTATTTTAGATCAGATTTTCATTTTCTTTTCATTAATCAGCTATATTTATGGGCCACATTTTAATAGGACAATAAAAAAAACCAGTCATCTAGCCTATTGCTTTTGATGTACCTCACCGGTTGTGTTCCACTAGAGCCCTGTGGGTTTACTGATAATCTCAAAGCCCTTCATCCAGCACCAAATTATGATCCCTAGCCTACATAGTCCAGCACCAAATTATGATCCCTAGCCTACATAGTCCTGCACCAAATTATGATCACTAGCCTACATAGTCCTGCACCAAATTATGATCACTAGCCTACATAGTCCTGCACCAAATTAAGATCCCTAGCCTACATAATCCTGCACCAAATTAAGATCCCTAGCCTACCTAGTCCTGCACCAAATTATGATCCCTAGCCTACATAGTCCTGCACCAAATTATGATCCCTAGCCTACATAGTCCTGCACCAAATTATGATCCCTAGCCTACATAGTCCCGCACCAAATTATGATCCCTAGCCTACATAGTCCTGCACCAAATTGTGATCCCTAGCCTACATAGTCCTGCACCAAATTGTGATCCCTAGCTCAATGCTGCCAACTGGCATAAGGAATTTGCCTGTACTCTTGTCAGACTTAGTTGAAGAGAAACACTGTATTGACAAAGTAAAAAATCAAGGCCTTCTCTCAATTAAAACATTACCCTCCTGTTGTTCATACAGTTCATTATAGCTTGCAATCATAAACAGAACACAGAGTAATTCTTTTGTTTTTGACTTGGAAGTGCAACTGAGAAGCAGCCTTATTGACGATTTGCTGTCATGCAGGGACGATGTTAGAATTCTGAGCGCATTTGGGATTTCTTATATTATTAACGTTTTTATAGTTTATTTTATAGGAATACTTACGTTTTGGTACGGAATATTTTCATTGAATCTGCAGTTAACAAATCTGATAACAAGACTTGTTTTTCCGACGTGTTCACTGCCTAAGAGCACTATTTTAAAGTCACATCGACTCATTTTTGTTTCAATAGAAAAATAATAGCAAAATTTAATTAGATCGTAAAAAGTTTACTTAATTCTAAACATAAGACATGGCTAACAAATAAATTATTCTAAGAAGACATTAGTCTAACAGATTTTTTTATTAATTTAATTTTGGTAGTCCAAAATCTTCATCTGCTTCAGATTCTTTTAGAGGTGGTCGGTGCAAACCGTAAACAGTTTCAATACCCAGTTATCAATGCAATACCCAATACCGGGTACTCGGAGTTTCGATAACTGGGTATTGTGAGAAACTAGGTATTGGCGAAACGCGAACCGTCTCAACGTCATCGTAACGAGCGGGGGAACCAATAACTGCGCGTGCCGAGTACTGACGGGTGACGGACAATACCGATCGTCGCTTCGCAGCCGACGTGATGCGCCCGAGTTTATCCGTAATATTCCGAACGTAATCGTACTCTCCAAGGCCGAAAGGCGACTAGAGCGCTAAAAGTAAAACTAAAAATGAAAATTATTATAACATTTATTACTGAAACATTAAATGCGTTTTTTGAAAAAAGGCAAGGGTATGAATTTGAATATAATTCAAAAGTACAAGATTATATCACACTTTATTCACTAAATCAGTGCACTTTCCAACAAATGTAATCAGTAATTTTTTTAATTTATTAGCATTTTTATACTTAAAAAAAGGCGACTCCAACCACTAACTAGTAGGTAGTAAGCAAAGATTATTTCGAGCAAATAAATTATTATTATAAAAAGTTTAAAAGGAATCATCAAAAAGACATCAACAAAAATTTTACCAAAACCAATCGGTATTTGTACCTTCTTGTGCAACACAGTTATTTTTGTAAAGCGTTTTTTTAATAACAACTGAAACCAAATACCTCTGCAGAAACTCAAAAACTACGTTATTAATGAAACGGCCAATACCTAGTTATTAAAATAAACAGTTTCTGAACACGGTATTGCCATTCAATACCAATACCCGTTTCGGTACTGCAATATACCATACCGACCCACCGCTAGATTCTTTTAGTTTCATGAAAAAATATTGTTTATTTTAAAAACAAAACATTCTGTTCTTAATTCTTTTCTTTTTTACTTTTGCTGCGTTCCGTAATGCGCTAAAAGTGATAATATCGCGAATCCGACCAAAGTCAGAAGTATTACTCAACCAAATCAAAGCCCTTATATTTTGTGACTATTAAATTTGGTCGGATTCGCGATATTATCACTTTTAGCGCATTACGGAACGCAGCATTTGTTGCCTGAATGTCTGTCTGACAAACAATAGACAGGCAATCTTTTTGACAGCAATCTGTTTTTTTTTTAGTTATCGCCATCGCACTTCGTTCATTTTGCCAGTTTCAACTATTATGAATTTGCAAGTTAATACAGTATCATCAAGTCAAGTATGTTATGAAATCACAGTTAATCCCACGAAATTAGTCATTATAATACACATTTATAATAAAACAATAATACGCTTTTTTTTTTTAATACTACCTACGAAACATAAAAGAATAATCAAAATCTATATATAGAAAAGCGTAAATCACTCTTGTCTTGTTCTTGCATGTTACACTTCACTTCAGAGAGAAGATGGCAGTGCATCTTAAGCAGTGACTAACGGTTGAAAAGTTATTTTAAGTAATTCTGGAAATCTTGAAAACTACTTGATTCAGTAGTTAGTTTCCCTGGCAGGTAGTTTATAGTTTTGCGACAGGGCTGAATTAAGGGGGTAAAATGGGGGATATAACTTTCTATGAAAGATCACGCGTTCACGAGTTTGGCCGATAAGCCAGCCGGAAGCAGGCCCGCGGCTCCCGCGTCCCGCCCGCGTCCCACTAGCATCTGACTACACTTGCGCGCCATTGTTATTAAACAATAAAATTTCGAGTTACGAAAAATATTTCTTGTTTTGATATTGTTTTTTTGTTTAAATAATGTTATTGTTTTGTTGTATTTCTGTTTATTTGTTTTTTGTTATTACTAATTTGTGTTATATTACTAAAACTATTATTACTAAAAAAAATTGGACAATGCCGCGCAAATTTAACATAGTTCTAAGGAGACAAGCGAGAAAATTGGTGTATAATGTATGCTGTTATATGTAGCAAGGATCTACAAAGGAAACGAAAATTATAAAAAAAGACCGCAGATGCAAACAAAAACGTCATCAGTCAAAAACAAAACAGAAAAGCCTGGCTATTTAACTCGGAAAGTTCTAAGTTGTTTATAAATAGTAAAACAATATATTATATTTTTTGGGTTTTTACAATAAACTAACTGTCTTAAGCTTTTAGTTAAAAAGAGTTTTGTCAATTTCTTTCGAATAATGAATTGAGTTTGAAGAAAGAAGACAAAACACTTTATGACTAAGATAGGTTTGTAATACTTTTTAGTGATTTATGCATAAGGCGGTAAGTATCGGCGGCGGTAAGGCGGTAAGTATAAGTTCGACGTCCACATTGACCATTAATATGTCCAGAAGTGTACATGCACAAACTTACCCCCACTACGCCGCTTTCGGCTCAAGATGTTTGCCGGGAACTATATCTATCTATCTAATCAGCTCTATACAGTTTCAGATTTTTATCTAATGCACTGCATGATAATACGGTTGTGGCACTGTTGTGTCAGCATTTTTTTTTTGTTATTGGCATCGCAAGTTGTGCATTCTACCATAGTCAAGTATATTTGATGTTCATAGTAGTATTATCAAGTCAAACATGTCATGAAATCACAGTTAGTCACACGAAGTTAGTCAAAGTCGAGTTCAAGTAAAGTTGTGGCGACTTTACTATGAGCTTTTACGGAGTTTTGGAAACAACACATAAAGACATGTTTCACGACATTATATCACTTGCCCACAGTTTTCATGTAATTTAACACTCAATGAATAAAACACCACCATTTTTAATCGTTAATTCCCGAAAAAACACTTGTTAAAGAAAATTATAGAATGCAGCATGATTTTTCCGTGTTCCCGCCAAAACTCGTGTCAGCATTTTATGCGAAGCCTTAATCCAACTCGGTCAAGGTTCTACTGCGTAACAGTACATCGTTACGTAAGCATAATAACAGTGGAGAACATCGAAAGTTAACTGTCCATAAGGCATTGCTCGTTGCTTGAGAAAGTATGCTTAACAGCTATACATGTAAAACGAGTTAACCGGCAAAATACGTTTCTCTTATAATGAAATCTGCAGTCAGAAAGTGTAGCTTGCACATGCGTAATTTTAAATCCAAAATGTTTGAAATTAGATTTAAAACTACTCGTTTTCTTGTCCCAAGTTGACATCCCAGGATTTACTTAAGACTACAACAACGGGTAACGCCCGCCTTGGACGTTGCCATTGACAGCGGCAATGATAAGATGGGTGGACGGGAAATAAGCGCACGGATTTTGAAGATACGACAAGACAAAACAACTTCTAATACATGTACATGTGTTCTCTTTTTGTCATGCAGTAATTAGATTCGGTATCTCTATTTTCCGGCAAATGTAATATGCATACTTTTAGCTAGATTTTTTATGCTTGATTGTGTTGTTTTGTTAATTTTCATCGATTTGCAAGCGCTGGGTCCGTCCATTTCATTATCACCATCGCAGAAAAAGATGGTACAGTTAAGCTGCTTTGTAGTGGTAGGACTCAACTGCAGAGTCCACCTGTGGAAGTACCTCATCTTTGCCAGTTATTCAACCGCCAAGCAGTAGTGTGCAAGCATTACTGTGTTACCAGAGAAATTACTAACTAGTTCCTACCTCTATGTTACTGTGTATAAAGAGATTTAACATCTCATATCTCAGGGTGACGAGCGCAGTGCAGTGCGGCGCAGGATTGTGTTCGCAAGTTCACAATTCTGGCACTGCTACTGTTAGTGGCAGGCGTGACGCTTAACACCACTCGAACGTCTTGCTGGTCTCGGCTCTTGAATGAGTAATAAAAAAATAAAAAATTAAGTGCTTTCATTATACAACGATATGCTATGTTTCACGCAGCCAAGACACAAACTGTATTTACAGGACTCTCGCAAATCTCTTTTATTATAATACTACTCATAAATTTTTCTGAAATTGTAGCTATCTTGATCGCTTTTGACCTTTTAAACATTTAATTCTTTCAAAATAGGTTTATCCATTTTGGAGCTACGATGCTGCAGTTATATAAGTTAGGTACAGATACACAGATAATCATGTTAAACTTATAACTCTGCGTCGCGTCGGGCGGGGATTAAAAAGGAATATGATTAAAAAAGAGTTTCCGATATTTTTAAGACTAGAGATCCCTCGCGACTTCGTCCGCGTACGGAAAAAAATCGCTCTGCTCTCAAATACTCGTATCTTCCATAGTACCGCTGGGTTAATTACTAATTATTTTCCTCCATAACTTCACCATTTTATATCGTTCCGGTTTATTTTTTTAAATTTCCATCCTAATACTAATACCAATAACATCGCCATAACTTTAAAACAAAGAACTTTACATAGGAAGTGTCACTCGCCGTTTTGCCCCTTAAGTCATCCCTGTCAAAAAATATTGTTTTGTTAAATGTACTAGGTATCAATTTTTTTCACTATAACTTCCTAAACACTTCAGAAACAGAGAACTTTCCATACAACTTTTCTTCCCCCATTTCACCTTCCTAATTCATCAGTAATCTATAATTAACTAACTTTGAATCATTAATTAACTTTGACTTTCATGCCTGTCAAAAAAACATTGAAAACAGCATTTTTTTTATTTTACATCTTCATTTCACCCCCTTAAGTCATCCCTGTCAAAAAATATTTAAAATACCATATTTAAATTTTAATGAACTCCCCAAATATTAATAAATAGAATACTAGGTATTTTCAAAAAACTGTCCATACAAAATTTCCTCCCCTATTTAACCCCCTCCCTTCCCCCATATATCCCTTAAATCATCCCTGTCGACAATAAAAATAAAAACAGCATTTTTTGTTTCAAATGAACTACCCAAATACAAATAAATACTAAAAGATCAAAAACAAAGGAGTTTCATACAAAAGTGTTTACCCATTTGTTTTTTTTTTGTTTTATTTAAATTTCGAAAAAATCTTTCTTAGTTATCCCCAATGCATCAAATAAATTCACATCTCCAAATTTCAAGTCTGTACAACCAGCGATTTATGCTGAGCGTTGTCTGTCAGTCAAGACAGTGACCCTTATAGCCATAGAAGACATACATAGAAATCATTGCTTATATCACCTAGAGTTACCTTGTTAATTAACAAGAGATAACAAGTATTTACTGATATTTTCTTATAAATAAACAAAACTTACGTAGCTAATCTTAATTTTACTACATTGGATTAATGAATACAACTTAGATTTTTCAGTCAAACAAAGTATTTTGTTTGAAAACACTTCTGCTTTCATTTTGATGATCTAAGCTTAGACACCGGGTCATTGTCCTGGGGAATAACTACCTACATAAATGTATAAATATCACGATGCATGAAAGAAACATACAATAATAAGGTATTTTATTTCGTTAATCAAATAAATGGGCACCAGATCACGTCATCACTGGATACCTACTTATAAAAATGTATACCGCCAAACACGTACGCAAGAAACGCAGGATTTGTAGAATTTTGAACGTTCATGAAAAGTAATAAAGTACATTATTGATCAAGAGTTAGACATGCGTCACTCATATCTAGTTACAAAGTATTGATATTTTTGGTTAAGAAGAACGATATTTCACATTTATGTACCTACCTACTATATTGATCCTTTTCTGTGAGTTACATTATATTGATATGTAGGCAGTATATAATTACTATATTTTTGAAAAAACATACGACTCATTTGCAAATTCAAATTTTAATTTATTACCCAGCGACGTGGTTATATGATTATTAACTATCAAAAGACGTCGCTCAATCATTACAATATTATAAATAAGCTAAAATAGTATATTTTCCAAAATTTCTGGGGATCAAAATTAATACTTAATCTGATTTCAACACTCCGTCTCAACATCTAAAATAATGTATAAATGTCAATATATCCGTGAGTGATTAATTAAATCTGCCTATTTTAAATAATAATTAAAAGCGGAAAAGAGATGGAAAAACAAATACATGTACAAGGTGAAGCGACACAAAAGAATAACCTCGAGCGGACGATAACGCGTGAGCCGATAACGAAGTCAAGTAGTGGTAAATGCCAACTCAACACTCGACCTACCTATAACTATCGTTTTTCCACACTGTGTTCCTTCGCAACTCTGCCTCACACCCAGTTCAGTGTTGCTTGAATTATGAAAAAACGCTTTCAATAACTATTAACAAATAATTTCTCAAAATTGCATTGTCCCATCACTAATTTATTTCCTGATTTTTGACTTTTGAATTATGATTTTTTGAATGAGAAAATATGTTTTCTTAATTTTGATTAAAATGCGGCCAAGATAAGGAGGCTTATTAAAAAAAAGTTTGGCATGCGTCATTATTTGTTCCGAATTGCTAGAACTGTCGTATTTACAAATACGCCGACGTAAAACGAAACAATTTGGCTAATATATTAGATTTTCCTATTTATCAAAGCTTCTCAATAAATATATTTATAGTATCTTGTATGTATGCCCAGAGTGTGGCTGTGGGAGATGGCGGGTTAAACAATGCAAGGTTGTAGCACGAAGACAACATATTTATATTATATATATATATATATATATTTTATACAATCAAGTGACGAGACAAGCAAGACTTTAGCCTGGTGGTAAGTGTCACGCCTGCCACTAACAGTAGCAGTGCCAAAATTGTAAACTTGCGAACACAATCCTGCTCCGCACTCACTTCGCTCGGTATATCTGTGTAATGGATTTTGTGACACTTCTTTCCCACCCATACAATTAGTATGACACCAATGTTTATTTAAAGGATTGGTACGGATAATGGGGATCCGAACGGAAACGTTTCGATTGAATATTTGAAACACTTTGGTTATTTCTATGTTTGTGTTACTTTTAAATTGAGTTGTGATTACCCCTGCTGTATTTTCATGCTTTTTTTGTAGTTATTGTTTGTCTGACTAGAATTTGTTTTTAGCTTCCAGAATAACGTTCATTAATCAAATGATGACCAAAAAATGTATAGAATTTATTACATTGCGGGTTTGCGGACTGCGGAGACATACCTATTGCATCGACTGAACGTGAAAATGAAACGTTATACGAATGGGCAGCTTGGATGAGGAACCTTGCAGCCGAGTGTGAATTCCAGGCTGCAATGCTGGCTGAAGTTTTGCGTGATATATTTACAAGAGAATAGGTCGCCAACTGGTATGCTACTCAATCGAGGTGGTTTCTGCACATGGCGCTACATTAATTCTTTGGTTTTTCTTGAGCCGGCAAGTTGACTACATTCTACGTAAATCAAAACCCACAGAAAAACCTTTAAGTAAATACAACGTTAAGTGACTTTAGCGATGAAGACGTTCTTATCATTTTCTTAATATAATTACATATATCGCAAGAATAAGAAATTATGGTTATAGGATTTTGGGTGAACACGTAACCAATTCCAAACTAAGCTTTATGCACTATAATTATATCATTACTCATATATTTATTCTGGTAAAGTAGGTACAATACAATCATTTTATAAGCAAGGGTGCTTTTATCTTCAAACAAAAATTCAATATTTACCGCCACCAGCGACCAGCAATGCCAGGATCACGCGACTGGTGTCAGTCAGACGTATTGTCGACGCGACGCTTCGTGTGCGGAACATGGCGAACTTATAAGGCAGCTACTGACTAAAAACTAGCAAGATAGCTAGATAGATAGTAGCGTACAATATTCGAGTAGCTTGTCAATAGCCTCGTAGGAAGGTCTTGAGCTCGATTATAATGTGTATTGTTTGGGCCGGTTTATGGTAACGCGTAGACAATTAATTTTTATTTTTGTGTTTTAATTTCCGTGCTCAATGTGATTGTTTTTTGTTTATACTTTTTGTCATAAATAAACTATTTTCTATTGTCATAGACAGTCTTCGTCTATTTTAAATGGGTAATTAAAAGAAATGCTCGGAGTCTCTTTACGAATGAGAATATTCGCCAAAGAACCAAAGTTGCCGACATAGCTCTCAGGGCTTACAAGTTGAAGTGGCAATGGGTAGGACACATCGCTCGAAAAACTCATAACCGATGAGTAAAAAAGGTTTTTGAGTGGAAACCAAAAAAATAAACCGGAAGGCGCAGCGTAGGTAGACCTCCCTCTAGGTGGACCGACAATATTGTGAACGTCGCGGTTAACCAGTGGATGCAGATGGCAGTTTGTCATACATAACGGGAGGCCATGTACTCCGGTTAGACAAGGTGTAACTAATATAGCCATTGTAAACTGGAGATGATAAGGAAGAAAACAGCATGTATTTCATTACGCCACAATTTTATGGGGGCCTATTTCTCCATACAATTTAAATTGTCTTCTTTATGCTATAGGGAACTATTTTTATTACAAATACAAAAATTATAATAAAATTTAAAAAAAACTGATTTCGGATGCGTTTTCTTTTCAAAAACCGCCGCACTGAAATTCAGACTGTACCTACATATTTAGAACTTTGATTTAATTTTCAACCGACTTCAAAAAAGGAGGTTCTCAATTCGACTGTATGTTTTTTTTTTGTATGTGTATGTTACGCGATTACTCCGCCATTTATGAACAGATTTTGATGATTCTGTTTTTGTTTGGTAGGTAATAAATTTTATCGAAAGCGGTTCAGAAGTTTAGGTTTTAAATCAAATTTACTAGGTACCTATTCGAAGCTGAAGTCGGTTTTATTTTTATTTTTAAAGCGTATTATATTCTATCAAAAATAATAAGAGAATGGATACTTCGAAGCCAAAGTAGCGAACTGCGAAGCAACAATTCGGACCACGCCATGACGTCACCGTGACACGACTGTCATTCTCATTTCATTGCATTACCACAAAGTGTTGCCAGAACAAAAATATTCTTAACATTTTCTCACCATTTCGTAGGCAGTTGCGTACCCATTGCAATCCAAATGGACGTCGCCTCAATTCGTTTGGACATCGCGTATTTTGTTTATATCTCCGATAATCGGCATTCAAAACTTTTGTAACCACTTTTAAAAGCTATCCCATCTTACAATTATGTAGTGCGTGCATTTATATATCATCTAAAACTTGTGTATAATCTATTTTGCTTAGTTTTACTTTGCCCCACGGCTTCAGAGCAAATTGATTTCATATTGTTAGATCTTCAAGTGTAATTTTTTCCTCACGCGTATTGTTATATCCCTCAATTGTTGTTTTAATAAGTTAATTTCGGTAATAAGTCCTAATATAATCGTTTCTCAGTTAGTTTCCGATAAGAAATAAGTCTTATTTCGTGGTTGGAACAAAATGGTTTCTTTCTAAAGGTAAGTTGCTACATTCAACGTCGATTCGACAGTACGTATTTACTGCTTTCTGAACTATTATATTCAGATAAGCATTAGTTACATTTTCATGGTGTATTCATGATGTGTCTTAGAAATGTTTTGGTTAGGAACAGTCAAGTGGTTCTCATCGACTGACATTGATATTTTTTAATTTATTATTGTGTTGTCATTTTGTAGGTGAAAAGGTTGTGTTGGTCTTACCAAGAAGATCCTAGTCAGAGTTCATTGACACAAAACTATAGTACCACTGCTAATAATGAAACACAGATGGGCTTTACATTCAAATATTTACTCCATGTTATGTTTTTGACTACATAAACAAAGTCCTTCGAAGTCACTATCGCTTACTGTACATGTATTCATGAGTTGAATAATGGTCTAAATTTATGTGCAGTTCTCTTTCGGCCCCAATGTTAAGGCTAATTCAACATATGAGCAAAAAACTGAAGCGTCTTCGTTTATTCAAACAAATACTACATTTGACAGATATTGAAACATTCGTTTATACTTTTCCAGCATCAAATCATCCTTGCCTATCCCACTGCTGGGTTAGAGGTCTTCCTATGCCTTCTGCCTCTGTCACGCACCAGTGATGCTTAATTTATATCATTGTTTCATCTTTTTACTTGGACTTAATCATTGACTGACTACTCCACTGATTTACTCCATCTTCTCGTTCATCAGCTTCGCTATCATCTAATATTATGGTCTGCACCTTCACTTGGGCGAAACTTCCAGTGCAATGCAAGCCTCATTATGAGCCAGACGCCACTACTGGACGAAGGCCTCTCCCTTAATAAGGAGGGGTTGTCATAATCCCCACGCTGGGCAGGCAGCAGGGAATCGCAGAATGTTACCACTGTTAACTAAGACGACACTGCTGCCCACCCTCAGGTGGTTCTGGACGCTGTGTTAGGACATACCCAGGTCAAATGCAAGCCTATTATGAATGAAAATATGATAAATAACTTTTTATAGCCAAAGTTTTTGGTACATTGTTTATTTTCATGTAATGACATTGTAAATTGTCGGCTTTGTTAAATTCTGATAGAATTGACATGGGATCACAATAAATATAATATCTGTAGCTGTAAGGTGTACCCGGCCACATGTTGCGGTGTATCTTAATACTAGGTATTATATTTTGGTATTACAATAAAATATAACCTGTAGCTATAGTGTTGGTGATGGTGTAGCTTTCTATTAGTGAAAAAAGTAATAAGATAAGTATTTTCTATCTAGTAATAAGTAAATTTAAGTATTTTCTTTCTAGTAATAAGTAACTTTAAGTATTTTCTTTCTAGTAATAAGTAACTTTAAGTATTTTCTTTCTAGCAGTAAGTAAATTTAAGTATTTTCTTTCTAATAATAAGTAACTTTAAGTATTTTCTTTCTAGCAGTAAGTAAATTTAAGTATTTTCTTGCTAGTAATAAATAAATCAGATCAGTAGTTCCGAAGATTATCTTGGACAAATAAAAAAACTTACAAAATTTGCATTTGACAGAATATTGTTTAATTTGACATAGATACTAATCATTATTTAATTTTAGGAATTATTTTATTTCACATACATACATAGTTCCTAATTTATTTATTGCGCATATGGGTAGGTTATAAAGATGGTAAATTAAGGGGTAATGTGCACCATACCCATTTATTGCAAAAAGGATAGTGGGTAATACACACTATGACACCAAAGACTTAAAAATATTCCAAAAGCATATAAACTAGAATACACACTCTAATCATTTTCAACCGACTTCAAAAAAGGAGGTTCTCAATTTGACTGTTTTCTTTTTATTTTTTTTGTATGTATGGTACGTAATTACTCCAGCCAATTACCTATGAACTGATTTTGATGATTCTTTTTTGTTTGGTAGGTAATACTTCAGAGGTGGTCCCATATAAATTTTATCGAAATCGGTTCTGTAGTTTGGTTTTTAAATCAAAATTACTAGATAATATGAAGATGTCATCCAGGTATTCGAAGGTGAAGTCGGTTGTATGTTTTTTTTAAAAGCGTATTCAATATTTTCATCGGACTTTCCAATAATTAATTGAGCTACTTATTATTTTTACCAAGCAAAAGTTAAACGGTTTTGTCATCAGATCTAAAGGTATATACCAAATATCAGCTCAATCTGTCTACAGCAAGGGGGTAAAATGTCAATTACTAATGTTTGACCCAAAAAACAGGACAAACTGATTAAAAAACCAAAATTTTACCCAAACAACAATAACAAACAGGACAAGCCAAATAAAACGTTTAAAAACCCCTTACTTTTTAAACCAAAAACTAAGAACAGCCATGGTCATCTTTCAAACGAAAATAAATAAAATTGATTCATCCACTTGGGAGCCGTAGCATGGTAATGCAGCAGACAGATACGTATGTTCAGCCTCGAATGTACGATTTTTTCGTACTGGGTCTGAAACTTGATAGTGGCGCCCCACAAAAAAAACCTTCCAATTTGATTTTTTAAATCATTTTCTTTTCCACAATTATTTATTTTCTGCAAAAAACGATTTGAGTGTTTTTGGTGTTAATTATGTAGTTTGTCCCTAGATCCGGGGCTGCGTATGTTGACCATATAAAAAGCCTCTGTTTCCATTGGGAGTTTAAGAGAAAACAGGGTATGCGATTCTTCATACAAATGAATTCCCCTAGTTTCTTCATGGATAATGCCTCTAGAGCAATTTTTTTAGGGCCTCAAAACAAAAAAGGAACCCCTAAAGGATCACTCCGTTGTCCGTCTGTCTGTCTGTCAAGACCCTTTTTCTCTGGATTGCGTGGAGTTCATCAAGTTGAAATTAATATCAAATACAAGGGGAGTTGACTCCACGGCCCCTTGGCGCTGTAAAAAAACCAAGCTTCCTATGTCAACACTAAAAAAAATACGGCCATTTTTGTGAGTTTTTTAAAGTGAACTAAATTAAAATTCATAGGGTACTTCCCGTTGACCTAGACTCACGAAATTTGGCAAGAAGCAAGGTCACATAACAGTTATTATGGAAAAAATCTGAAAATTAATAATTTATAGATATATCGTCATTTCTCAAGCCAAAACTGAAATGGTTATTTTGTTTGTTTCTTTAGTTCCCAAAAAAATTACTAGATGGCGTCCCGTTATTTTTTATAATAATTAGGTCTGCTGTAGAAATGTCTTTGTGATATCCTGTTTTTCAACAATTAATTATAACCCTCCAGAAAGATTTTATTAAATGAAATCTGTAATGATGGCCTACTCCATTGTTCCAGTGAACTACAGTAGCGAGAGGCCATGGCAGTGTGCGAGAGCCAACTGGAGTCGGGGCTGGCGCGCCTCAACAGAGAGGGCAGCGACGAAGCCAGCCAGGAGGCCACGTGTAAGCTACCTTTGTACCTGGTAATATACTGTAAACAATCATAGAACTTTTCTATGATAGTTTAAAACAGTATTTGTCTAAAACTGAATAACATTATAATAATAATAAATAATAAATATTGGTGGACTTTTTCAAGCAGCGCCATCTAGCCCCATACTAAGCAAAGCTTGTAAAATGGAAACCAGATAGCTGATAGAATACTTATATACTTTTTTTTTGTTGTAAATACATACTTATAATACATCCTCCGTCACCGACATAGCTCGCAGGGTTTGCAAGTTGAAGTGGCGCAGGGCAGGCCCACCACAGAAAAGCGAAAGCTCTACTTCTTAGGTTAGAACGGCTGTCAAAGCAATTGTATAGAAAACCGCTGTCGCCAGTTTTACACTTATTTGTATAGAAACTACGACGAAAAAATGCCAATAATTGGTCGCGCATTTGAAGTAAAACGCTCGAAATGCTATTTTGCATCAGATTAAAATTGATCTAATTACGATGCAATGTGGTTTGTTTTTCTACGCGTCTATTTAAATTGTCTTTTTGAGTATTAGTATTAGTCTAAAAACATGTATATTGGCAGAATTGTCATTAAGCGCAGTTGCACTTAATGCCGGCTAGCGCGGCCCGACACATTTCCGTTCTATTCACTTCTCTCTTCAGTGAGTCCCACGCTCGAAGAACTAACAACCGATGGGGAAGAAAGGTTCTTGAGTGGCGACCGCGAACCGGAAGACGCAGCGTAGGAAGGCCTCCCACTATATATAGGTGGACCGGGGACATTGTTCAAGTCGCGGGCAACCGATGGATGCAAATGGCAGGTTGTCGTACAGTGTGGCGGTCTAAGGGGGAGGCCTTCGTTCAGCAGTGGACGTCTCCGAGCTGATGATGATGACGATGAATACATACTACACCTAGACACAGAACAAACATCTATGTTCGTCACATAAATATTTGCCCTGGGTGAGGATCGAACCCATGTCCTACAGCTGTGAAGGCAGACATGCTACCAACTGCGTTATAAGGCAGTCAAAAGTCAGTTTATGCTTTTATATTATGTTTTTGTAGGGTGGTACTCTATTGCAGAGTCTGGCTGGGGAAGTACCACACCTCTGCCAGTTACTCAATCGCTAAGCTATAGTGTGTTTCAGTTTGAAGGGCATTGTAACCAGAGAAATTACTGGGCATGAAGAGATTTGACATGCAACATCTCAGGGTGACGAGCGCAGCGCAGTGCGGCGAAGGATTTTGGTCGCAAATTGTCAATTCTGGCACTGCTACTGTTATGGGCTGGCGTGATGCTTACCACCATCTCTCATGTCCAGTAATTCCTTCGGTAACATTGCCCTTCAAACTGAAACACAATAATGCTTGCAAACTACTGCTTGGCGGTTGAGTTACTGACAAAGGTGTGGTACTTCCCGAGGCGGACTCTGCAACAGAGTCCTACCACTACAAACTACGTGTTACTGTTAGGAGTATATTAGTGAGAAAGGCCGTCTTAAACTATGCTGGGGCCACTGGGCACACAAGAATTTGGGGCCCTTTTGAAAAGTAACGAAAGCTAATTATACCTACTAACATTTTTCTACTGGGTTTTTGTCTTAAAACGATCCTAACTAAGACTAAGCCAAATAAGTCAAAATCAAGTCAAATGTTATACTTCTTAAAGGAAAAAAGGCACAGTTTGACTTGATTTTTAACCGACTTCAAAAAAGGAGGAGGTTCTATGTTCGACGGTAATTGTACGTTTATTTTAAATGTATGTTCGTCGATTTCTCCGTCGATGGTGGACCGATTATGAAAATTCTTTTTTTATTTGAAAGTGTATACTCACGAGGTGGTCCCATATTAATTTACAGTCGGTTGTTTTTTTTTTAAAAAGGTACTTGTGTCTTAATTTGGTTAAATAAAATCGAAAAAGTTTTGATTTAAATTTTAAGACAAAAGTAAGTTTTATTTTCGACCCGGCTGCTGTAACTGTGTCCTACAAAACTGTTTTGAGGATACATGTGAGAGAAATTATCGGTCCTTCGGGGCCCCCTGATAATAGGGGCCCTGGGCACGGGCCCCGTGTGCCCTTATGATAAAGACGGTACTGTTAGTGAGTGCTCTACCCCGTAGTGCCGGCTGGGCTGCCGCTGACGGTGGACTACCGCTCGCCCGTGTCGCACTTCGTGCCGCCCGCCGTGGAGCTGTACGCCGCCTCGCACAAGCAGGACCAACTCAGCTCCGGTACGTTGCACTAGACCTTCGCCAGGACCTCTATGGAAGCACTAAAAGCCTCTACACAAGCACACTCACTCAAGCGTGTCACTCGGCAGTATAGGTATGTTCGGCCGGCGCTCCGTCCGGGTTGACAATGCAAGGCAGAAGTCAGTGGCCGCCCGCACGCTAGCCTCGTCGCACGTAACTAAGCATACGTGATAGAAAGAGAGCGGTATATCTAGATGAATATAGCGAGCGGTATCCAGCGCTGTGCGAGTTGCATTGCTACTTTATTGCCTAGTAGATAGAGTCCTTATTTATTTCAATTCCTTTGCAGAGTTAACTTTCTGTACGTAGTACTATCATTTATTCTGTGACACAAGGTTCACTTTTCAACCGAATTCAAAAAAGGACGAGGTTGTATGTTGGACTGGACGAAAGTTTTTTTTTTTTTTAATTATGTTCACCGATATCTCCGTCAATTGCTCACCGATTTAAAAAAAACATTTTATATTTGAAAGGGTATACTCTCGAGGTGGTCCCATATCAGAAGTAGGTTTTTTTTTTTTTAATAACATACTTTTAATTAATGTTATTATTCACTCATTTATTTATATTCGAACGGCCTTACTTAAAAAAACTTCTCAACCGTTAGTCACTGCTTAAGATGCTCTGCCATCTTCTCTCTGACGTGAAGTTGCACGTGATAGAAAAGGACAGAGAAGTTTAAGCAGTGGCTAAGAGAATCGAGATTATTTTAGGTAAGACTGTTAATGTTTTGTTGTCCTATGGTGGACGATGGCTTCTCCCTTATTAGGGAGGGGTTGCCATAAGCCGTTATCCCTACGCTTGGCAGGCGGCTTAGGGATCGCAGAGTGTTACCATTAAGAGGACGCTGCTGCCCGTCCTCTGGTGGTTCTGGATGCAGGTTTAGGACATACCCAGGTCTGATATTGTGATTCAACTATGTTTATAGTCTCGTTTTCTATGGGAATGCGTCTGCTCTACCGATTTAAATTATTTTTTCAATAAACATACTATATTTACTTAAATACTTCATCAAAGCTATTGGTTTCAACGATATAAACATTAATCTACCCTATTCTGCTACTGTTAGTGGCGGGCGTGACGCTTACCACCAGGCAGAAGTCCCGCTCGTCTCGTCCACTGATTGCATAAAAAAAATGTTATCTATAGTAATAGACAGTGTTGTCACATTCCAGCGGAGTCGAGTGAGACGGCGACCCCGGTGAAGCGCAAGCGCGGCCGCCCGCGCGTCGACAAGACGAGCCCCGAGTACCTCGCCAACATGGCCGCCAGGAAGCAGGCGCGCGAGATGGGTATAAATAACACAGCACTGCTTTTTTATCCATTTGAACATTTAATTCCATGTTTTATCCATATATTTTTTTACTAGGCCGAACGCCATTTGCGCTTGCCTAAAGTCCGGTGACGCTGTAGAGGCCGTCTGAGGCCAAAAGCATCAGTCAATAAAAAAAAATTACCATCGTGAGGTCACGTCCGAAGAAATTCAACGGCGTATGTAAATCCACCAACCCGCAACTGCTCATTCGCACTAGTTCCATTGAAAAGGTCCATGATGGAACTTCGCGGAAATGCGGTTGTTTTTCGCGATTGTTCCATGGATCTTGACTATGGAACTATCGCGAATAAATAAATTCGCAGTAGTTCCATAGCAAAGTTCCATGGTGGAACAAATAGTTCAGCGTGGTAGATATGTCCCAATCTCCCCTTGAAGGTAGGCCTGTGGCCAACAGTGGAGTTTGTTATCGACTTATTCAGTTACTTTCATTTAAACCCGTAATACAGTTACAAATATTCACTGAACTAAGTGATTTAATATAAGGTATTCTGCGTAAGATCTTGCATTAGTTAGTATTAACCATGTATATCTATACAAGGACCTACGTAGTTCGGCCAGTCCAGATAGATGCATGATATTAGTTAAAATCAAAATTCAGTATTAAAGTTGAAACCTTAAGGCGGCCCTGTACCTTTATGATTTATTGTACGTCGTGTACTAGCAATTTTAGATTTGCTAAGTTTAACAAACTGTTTGGTTGGTAGTACGCCTCCTTTGTAGGAGGAGCACGTCGCAAGTACCGCCGTAGCATCAGATATTCTGCCGTCAAGTAGTAGTGTGTAAACATCAATGTGGTCCGATTTGAAATCCAAAACTAAAAATACGAGAAAACCACAAAAAAAAAAATCAAAAATTTGCAAAGGTTTTTTAAACCCAAATTGTATTTACCTATTGGGTAATCACCCGAAACACACCCGTTCAGTTTTACCTGTATAAGGTAAGACCGGTCGAGAATCACAGGTACAGGGTCGTCTTACCGTTTAGGCGACTATCACACTGCATCGCGTCACGCGGCGGTGCGCGGAGCGAAACAACCGCGACTCATGGAGACGCTGTCACAGTGTCTTGAAGCTAATATCACACGGTTTGCGAGCGTTTACAAAGCGGAGCGGGCGCCGCGAACGGCATTTTGTACGTTCTCGTACATAACCCTTTCGTGTTTGAATGCTTTCGTTTTCTGCGTCTTCGATCGAAGTAACAAAGCCAACAGAAGTGTTTCCTCGTCGGAATGAAATGACGCGACCTGTACTGAGTGTATTGTACGTCGTGAACTGGCCGCGAACAAGCGACGAAAACGTTGCGTAATCGCGACGTCTCCGCGACGTGTTCACGACGTATTCGCTGCGTGCCCGCTCCGCTTTGAAGACGCTCGCAAGTGTGATAAGGCCTTTATACACACTGGTGCAACGTTAAAAACGAAGCTCCGCGCACGACGCGTTGCGCGGTGCAGTTTGAAACGCCTTTTTTTTCTCTGTCGATAGATAATTGTAGTAGTTAGTTTACATGTTATAATTAATTATTATATTTTCTTTTCACGTCGGTATATTGAAAATGGACCTTATGTTGTCGTAATTACTTGTTATATTGTTTTGTCCAGTGTTTAGAGCTAATTTTTTTTGCATCCGCCTATAGTTGTAAGAGTCGGACTGTGCTATTCGTTATCGAGATATGAGAAATCTGATATCTAAGGACATGCCCCTCTGCAAGTCTACTAGATGAAAAGTTTGCGCCATCTGTCAAAATCTCCCAGTAACAACGTCGTATCGCTTTCAAATACCACCGGTCATGAACCTCTCCTTCCTCCTTCCCCTTCTTCCTTACCCTTCCCTTCTGCCTTCGAAATTCCCCATTTCCCTTCTTTCTTCCCGAATTCTTGGTCCCCCTTACATTCTCTTTCCCCAATCCTCGTTCCCCCTTTCCCTTCTTCCTTCCCGAATTCTCGTTCCCCCTTTCTTACTCCTTCCCCCATTCCCTTCTTCCTTGTCGAATACTAATACCCCTTTCTCTTCCTTCTTTACCAATTCTCGTTTCCTCTTTCCCTTCTTTCTCCCCCAATTCTCGTTCCCCCTTTCTATTCCTCCTTCCCTCTTCATCCTAAACCAAATTTAGTATGAACAGCTTTCGACTAATTTCACACTAAAGGGAAATATTCATACATTATATCCTTCATCTCCGCTCACTCCTTACTCTTTTTTTTTTTAATTTTATTGACCAAGCGAAGCTCTTACACAACTATCACTTTCACACAGTTCTTCCATTCCTTTTTAAGATGCCCCTTCCGGTTCTACCGCTTACAATAATTTCTAAAGCCCTTTTAGTTTCATGACCCTCTTATCATGACACGTCCACACCACGCTAGGCTCCTCGGTGGAGTGAGGGCATGTCCCGGTAGCGAGTGGCAGGGTCCGCTCACGCATGCGTGTGTGGCAGCGGCGGTGGCGCGCGCCGCCGGGGGCGGGGGCGGGGGCGCGGGCGGGGGCGGCGCGGGCGAGCCGGGCACGAAGCGCAAGCGCGGCCGCCCGCGCCTCGACAAGACGTCGCCGGAGTACCTCGCCAGGAAGCGCGCGCGCGAGCTCGGTACGTACCCGCCGCATGGCTGCTGCGCCTGTCTGCTATCTACTCATTGAGCTAATATCGTTCCATTGGATACAGAGGGGTACGACGAGAGAGTGCATCTGTGTAAGCGCACACACTACACTTTACACACATAGTGTTATTATCTATAGATCGCGTTGCCATTTGATTAACTGCTGTCTTTATATATATCTTATAAATATTATTTTTTTAATATCTATGTAATTTAATTTAGTCACTGTTTACTTTAACTTAGTTTAAAGCTCTTTAATTTGGCTAACCTTTTACTTAAGAAACTAAATACGGTTTGTGTTATGTACACATAATTTGAATTGACATATTTTGAATTGCGATCCAGGGGCTATCATGTAACTTTTCGGGATCGCGATTCGGATCGCGATTTGTCATAAATGTCACTTGTCACTTTCACAGTATCACGGAGGGATTTCTCTCGCTATCGTTATCGAACGAATGCATTGATTTCATTAATTAAGTTAAGCAAATCCGTCGGTCTTTTGGCGTTTCATCCTGCCCTGCAGGGTCAAATGAGTTTTGGCAGTGACAGTGACAAGTGTCTATGTTTGACAACTCGTATCCGAATCGCGATCCCGAAAAGTTACATGATAGGCCCGCTGATCATAACTCTTTATGCTGTTATCATATTCATTCATGATTGTAAATTGAATTAAGTGCTTATAAAAAATATAATAAATTGAATCAAAAACGAGCTATAAAAATGTCCGCGCCAAAACTCGGCGCACGCTATGAAGTGCGCTGACTTTTTGAACGACTTGAACTACGATAAGACACAAGCGCTCAAGCATACACTGAACACTATACAAGCGACATAACGTCTACATTCGAACAATTGTGAACTATATAATGCACGTATAGGTACATACCTACGGCACTCGGACGTTTTTTGACTGTTTTCACTTAGAGATTGTGACTCTTTAGATATTAGCTCAATGGTTCTACTAGACTAGACACCTCCACTACAACTATACTATACTATAGCTTTACAATAATACGCTTTTAAAAAAAAACAACCGACTTCAACTTGGAATACCTGGGTGACATCTTCATATTTTCTAGTAATTTTGATTAAAAAACCAAACTACTGAACTGATTTCGATAAAATTTATATGGGACCACCTCTGAAGTATTACCTACCAAACAAAAAAAAAGAATTATCAAAAGCAGTTCATAATTGGCGAAGGAATCGCGTAACATACATACAAAAAAATTGAGAACCTCCTTTTTTGAAGTCGGTTGAAAAACACACTAGACATTGGTGTCGATTCGGTGGCACATTGTCTTACCTATAATTTCGCTAATTTTAATTTAGACCTGTCAAAGGCCAGTTTTTTTTTCTTATTTCTTGGCATCGCACTTTATGCATTCTGCCAGTGTCAAGTATTTTTAATCATTAATTTGTTACGTCGACAATTGACATAACCTTGTAAAGCGGCAATGCTAGATCAAACGTATTTATTTCTAGTATAATATATGGAATATAATTTGCTAAACGCTTAACAATGTTATGTCGTCAACTTTGCACGAGCTGTCAAAAAGCGATTTACATAATAGGATAGAGTATAAATACATAGAATGCATGTTGTAGTATTGTCTTTGCTCCCCGTTAAGTGAACGCTTCCTACGCTAAATTTGTTAACCCACAAAGATGACATTCTATAGAGATGCCCTAAAACTCGGCGTTTGGGTCAACTGTATGTGCATTATTACAAGCGGCCGTAAAATCTACAGTTTCAATTTGTCTGCAGTAAACGCGGAAGCAGACTTTATATCGACTTTCTTGAGTTGTGTGTGATGTTATTCAATGAAAATCTATTTTAAATAACTAAAGATAAAATTAAGAACTATATACAAAACAAAATTATAAAATTATATTAAAAAAAAAACCTAAAATACAATATATACAAAACCTAAAATAAAAGCCCCGTGGTCGATGGTAAAGTGGCCAGAATGCTGGCGGCATTGCCACGTTGGATGGCTATGCTGAGTTATTGGCTAAAATATACGCCAGCATTCCGGTCACCTGACACATCGACCAAACGTTTGGCCAGATCCCTATACAGGCTGTGTGCGGCCGGTCCCCAGGGTCATAAAGTCCCGACCCCCAAACGGCACGAACAAGAAAATCGTAACAAGTAATTTTTTTATGAAACCTTTTTGTCATCAGATCTAATGATGTGTATTAAGAGTAGACAAGTTGGTCACTTCTCCATAGAAACGCGGTAGTATTACTACTCCACTATGTAATTTTGTAGGTCCAAGACTAAGTATTATATCGATTAGTCTCTTCATTATCTAGGATTGTAAATTATTACGAAAGTAAAAAGTTAATAAACATGAAAGTTATGAGCCAGGAAACATCTTGTATTTTAGCTCAATTTTAACGCCACATTGGACGTAAATAAATAACATAAGGAATACGAAAACTCTAAAATAATTTATCAAGCGGCATAGTTTAGTCCATGAACATTTCAAATAACTTAAGTTGGAATAAATTAACTCAGAGTGTATTCAACCACATTACTGCAGCCAAAGGTCGACAAAAAAAATTGCGCTCTCATTTGTCTTTCTTTCTCCCTTTCCCACAGTTTGTTTGATGAAGAGAGCATGCTTTTTAGCCGATGAGTTCGAGCCGTCAACTTGTCGTTCCTTAAATATTGGATCAATCTGTCAACAGGAAGGGGATAAAATAACATTAACTAACATTTGAACCAAACAAGTAACTTTTTCAAAGAAAATTTAACCGACTTCAAATTAATATGGGACCACCTCGGGAGTATACCCTTTCAAATAAAAAAAAGGATTTTCTAAATCGGTCCACAATTGACGGAGAAATCTGTTAACATACATACCGTCGAACATAGAACCTCCTCCTTTTTAAAGTCGCTAAAAAACAACACCAGGGCAAGCTAAATAAAACCGTCTAAAAATACAACCGAGTTAAGAACCTATTCCTTTTTTGAAGTCGGTTAATTAGACGTAAACCAAGATACAGCTTAACTACTACTACTAGTACATTACACATATAAATCTGTTCGCTTGGTTACATATATGTAAAGCTAAACTTAGTTTCTACATGTAGCCGTCATATTATGTGCTAAGTTTTATGCTTCGATAGGATTGAATCAGCCTCAAGTCTTTGGCCATATCTATAGAATATCATATCTTTGTTTAAAAACAATATAGTTAATTACTCTTTAACTTCTCCAGAATAATCCAAGCTTTATTGCAACTATTTATAAGATCTAATTTCTCTTGTATAATGTTTCTTTTTCAGAGGCCTTGGAACGCAAAGCGAAAAGGGAATACAAGCGAAGAACTGCCGCCGGTGAGTCCGATAACCCTTATGTGCATAACAATTAAGTTGTAAATAACACTTTTGGTGTGGAATTTCACTGTGCACTGCGCACGGCACGCCGCGACAAAATATTGTCATCTCTTTTCATCATGCGAATAGTTGATGATATGTCGTCTCGGTCGATCGTTTGTCTCGTTTTTGCACGATTTGTGACTTATTGTACCTGTCTGGAAATGTGTCACAAACGTCGCCGTCAACATTTTTGAACATATATAATAGGCTTTTAAAAAAAAATACAACCGACTTCAACTTCGAATACCTGGATGATATCTTCATGTTTTCTAGTAATTTTGATTTAAAAACCAAACTACAGAACCGATTTCGATAAATTTATATGGGACCACCTCTGAAGTATTACCTACCACCTAACAAAAAAAGAATCATCATAATAAGGTAGATTACTGATGTTTAAATCGTTGAAACCAATAGCTTCGATGAAGAATTTAAGTAAAATATAGTTTGTTTAATGAAAAAATAATTTAAATCGGTTATTAATGTTCTGATATATGAGCGTTTAAAGTTTTTGTTAGAGACAACTCTGTCCCTTTCCCACAAAACAAAAGATGACGTCACGCCTTACTTGTCAGAATAGAATTTATATGGCGTACAGAGAAGTGACGTCACGGTTTGCTGTTTCGCCTCTCTGTCTAGCGTGATATTAAAATGCTTATAAGTTGCTTATTTTTGATGAGATTTTCATTTTCATTTTTTTTATCAGCTATATTTATGGACCACATTTTAATAGGACAATAAAAAAAAACCAGTCATATAGCCTGTTGGCGGAGTAATCGTGTAACATACAAACAAAAAACTCAAAAAACATGAGAACCTCCTTTTTTGAAGTCGGTTATAAAAATATTCGAGATTCAGTGATTTTATATTTTCAAAAATGTTGAAATGCTAGAGCGAGATATTTGATTCGGTATTCCGGACCTCATAGTAACACAACATTTGGTCGCGGCTTGATGAGTGAGTGTTCTGAATCAATGTTATATCTGTCCAACATCACATACGGCAAAATCATTGTGGTGTTCGTTGCCATAGAACTTCAGATGTCGCTGGAATGGTCCCTCTAATAAGCTAGTACTCTGCTAGTATGAGCGGATGCTCCTATTTCACTCGAAACATAAGTTCGTGTTTACTTTTGTGCTGTTGTCTGTGTTTGTAGATGAATAGAAATTCGTTTGCAATAGTCGGGAAAGAAATAATTTTAAAATACTCATTTATAAATCAATCAGCTCAGACACTTGACTTTTGAGAATTCGTGATTGTTTTTCTTGCATATTAAAACAAAATAAAACTCCAATAACTGTATTATTTATTTATTGAGATAAAAACTATAAGATCAATTACATTTACCTCACACAATAATACATAATAGAAAATAATAATAAGATCAGAAACATTAATTGAATAAAAATAAGTAATGTCAGGTTTATTATCTAAATGTCAAATAATAAAATTAATCAGCACAATTTCATAAATGTCAAAAAAAATTAAAAAATAACTGTATATGAGTTTTCAAATTAGAAACATCGTGTTGGCAGTTTTTTTTTCATAAATTCTTTGTTGGCCCATAGTAAAAGATATTCCCAATAATGAGTACAATGACTTCCTTTCAACACGTCACAATGTAAAACATAAGTTTGAGGAAACCAGCCATTCCAGTTTCTTATGATGTTCTGTGTCCACCTAAGAGTATTAGTGTGTATCATCGAGTGATTAACCGCACTCACACTAACAAACACATGTACGGTTCGTATTATGGCAAATGTATGGTTTTTTTTAAAGATATTTTATCATAGTTGTCACATAAACAACATTACATTAAAAACAAGTCATAATCCGCGCATTAAGAAATTCTCTGAATGACTAAACTGAGTCCAAACTCCTTGGATCTACAACACATCTCATGTAAGAAACAGCTAGTTCTGAGATTTTGGCGGGAACACGGAAAAATCATGTCGTTGCATTCTATTATTTTCTTAAAGTTGTGTTTTTTCGCGAATTAATGATTTGAAATGGTGGTGTTTTATTAATTGAGTGTTGAATTACATGCACGAGTGTGGGCAAGTGATATAATGTGGTGAAACATGTCTTTTCGTGTTGTTTTCAAAACTCCGTAGAAGCTCATAGTAAAGTCGCCACAACTTTACTAGGGCATGACTTGGACACGACTATGACTGGTTTCGTGTGACTGTGATTTATTGACATAATTGACTTGATTTTAACAAAAGAAACTTGTAAATTCATAAACTTGACACTGGCAGAATGTACAACGTGCGATGCCAACAACTAAGAAAAAAACAGCTAGTTCACTCCAGAAACGAAACGTGTAAAGCACACAGCGGTCCACGCGTACTTACTCACGCACACATCCGCAAATAAAGGGATTCGCAGTGTGCTTGCGGATGTGTGCTTGCGTAATTACACGTGTACAGCTGTGTGCTCTAGAGTGGACAACAGACATATATTACTTTTCTTCTTTTGAGCGAGTTAACTGTTCCTACCTGAGCTGTGTTTATTACTTAAGTAATTCGTCGAAACAAGTATTGCCATAACCGAAATTGTATTCGCCAAATTATGAACTCGTACTACAGCTTTGTCTTAACAACCACACGTATGTAACATGGTATTTTCACCGCTTTAGCGAAATCCATCACGAAAACTAAACCGCTGCCCAACAAACAACAAAATACGGCAAACAACAAAAGCTTGCCTAACAAACAACAATTAGCGAGCAACAGAAACTTGGCAAACAAAACGGTTGCCAACAAGCGGCCGCCGCGCGCATCGAAAAGGTTGCCACCGGTCAAAAATAAAATCGCCGCACGGAAATTACCCCAAAAGTCGGGTAAAGTTGCGCCTGCGAGAAAGATGGCCGCGAAAAACGTTGTAGTGAGGAGAAATTCAAAGTTTTCCAAGGTTAAGCGGAAAGGTAAAATCCTTGGTGTTTGGTTGTCTGTAGAATAGCTGCATGACCGTAGTACAATATTAAAATTTTGATGTTTAAATTTAAATTTTATATAAATACTTAATTAAAATATTTGGTCAGTTTGATGTCTTTGTATATTTTTTTTCATATATATCCGATGGGGTTGCCAGACTTTAATGAATTCCGTTAATTTATATCATTTTAATTAAAATACTAAATTATTATTCTGTAGTATTTTTGTTTTTTATTTGGCATGCTAAATTAGTGTTGAGTGTCGTAAGGTGATAGGGCCAAAATATGTATTAAAATGTATCGAAGTATGATTATATCAATGCATGATTATTATGATGTAGTTGGAAATATAGCTCGGCAAAAAAAGTGTTAAAACGGAAACCATTTTCTCTCCTGGCAATACGTCAGAATTCATCTAATCATCACCCTCTGGCGTACAATGAGGTTGCTAATATTAATAACTATTTGCGATAGTGGCGCCCCTACTAATATCTACATTTGCCAAGCTATAATATGAATGAGTTACAAAAACTTTTAAAAACAATCGTTTAATATTCCCATTTAAATGTGCTTCTAACTAAACCCGCGGTCTACCATTTCCATTAGCCAGAGCCTGTATCTACCTTCCAGCTCCATCAACTCTGTAGTCGTACTAATATCGTACTAAGGGTGACATTTAATTCATGGGCATTATCTCAGAGGGACGTAGCCACAGAGTAATAGAAGCAGATATGTTATCAAAGGATTTTTCCTTTGAAAGACGCGTGACTGTGCGGGGAGGTGTAGGTTCGCGGGAGGAGAGGCTAATTGTACTGCCATCTAGCGGTTTTCAGGAAAAGTTTTTGAGAATCGAACTAATGAACTAACACTTAGCTGAATTAATACATAATTTCTTTATATCACGCGACATCTAGTGTCGCGTTTTTAAATTATAGAACGGATCACTAAATATAGAAATAAAATGACTTACGAATGAAATTAGATGCCAATCATGTCATCTGAATTTTTCCCTCAGTCATCTTTACATAAAGAAACAGAGCAACTTATTTCATTTTTACTGTTACTGGGTAAAAACATTAAAAATTGTACGTCTAATATGTAAGTTTGAATGACCGTTACGCGTGGCGGACGTTAGCAGACTGAGCAAATAAGTGTGACGTCACACACTCCGTCCGCAAAATAGGATCTGCGGCTGCAAGTCGCTCATCGCAACTCCTTATTCTCC
Organism: Erannis defoliaria; assembly: GCA_905404285.2. Classification (NCBI taxonomy): domain Eukaryota; kingdom Metazoa; phylum Arthropoda; class Insecta; order Lepidoptera; family Geometridae; genus Erannis; species Erannis defoliaria. The sequence goes on along the minus strand of FR990093.1, from coordinate 497,524 downwards.
ATGAACGTAGTCGACGCAGCGTAGGCGCGGCCTCCCACTAGGTGGACCGACGACATTGTAAAAGTCGCTGGCAACCGGTGGATCGCAAATGGCAGGTTGTCGTACAGTGTGGCGGTCTAAAGGGGAGACCTGCGTTCAGCAGTAGTCTCCGAGCCGATGATGATGATCTTAGAGGGACATTCATCTCATCATAATGAAAAACTTGCCCCATGAAATCAACCCTGAAATCGCGAAAAAAGTGCTGCTCCATAACTTTTTTCGTTCGTAAAAGCATTTATTGTATGGGACAACCGATTTTTTTCGTGTTTTCAGGGTTGGTTTCATGGGGCAAGTTGTTCATTAAGATGAGTTGAATGACCCTCTTAGATAATGCCTATGAATTCAATGTCACCCCGTAGAAATGTATAAATAATTATGTTATAGCCTTGATGACCAGTTGAACAACTATTATGAGTGTTTATTTATTTATTACCATTTACCACTATTAAATTATTCATAATCAACCAGAAGATGTCTGTTAGACGAAGGCCTCCCCTTTAGTAGGGAGGGGTTCCCATAATCCTCACGCTTGTGAGGCGGCTTGAGGATCGCAGAATGCTCACCGCCATTAATGAGAGGACGCTACTGCCCGTCCTCCGGTGATTCTGGATGCAGTTTTAGGACATACCCAGGTCCAATAAATCATTATCTGTTGGTAATTTATTGTAAAAAAAAAAAAATTGCAAAGAGGGCAAACGCAATTGTTAATTGGGTTTGACCACCAAAAGTCGAGTTGGAGGTCAAACGCAGACTTAACTGTCTTAAAAAAATGCTCTCTTATTTTTTTTTACAATTTTGTTTTGTTTCTCTTGATCACTATAGTATTAGTTATTGTGCGGAAGCCCGGACTCATGGTGCGGTGCCGTCCGAAGCTCGGCAGCGCTCATGTTGTGTTGTATTGCAGACTCAGGCGCGTCCTCGTCGACCGGCGACACGACGCCGCGCGTCAAACGCAAGTACACCAAGCGCACGCCCGGACTGAAGAAAAACGATGGGGTGAGTGTTGTAACAAGATAATAAGTAACTTACAGTCCTATGATTTATTTACGGTATATTTACAGTGATTAGGGAATAATACAATAAGAAAGTTACAGTCCTATGATTTATTTACGGGATATTTACAGTGATTACGGAACAAGACAATAAGAAACTTACAGTCCTATGATTTATTTACGGGATATTTACAGTGATTACGGAACAAGACAATAAGAAACTTACAGTCCTATGATTTATTTACGGGATATTTACAGTGATTACTGAACAAGAAAATAAGAAACTTACAGTCCTATGATTATTTACGGGATATTCACCGTTATTATGTTAATAAATGTTTGATGTTTACAGACGCCAGGCACGGAGCGAGTGAAGGGCAAGCGCGGCCGGCCCCGGAAGACTGACCAAATGAACGCCGCGCGCCACCAGCAACCCAGTAAGTACAGACACACAGACACTATCTCTCTCTGTCTCTCACGCACCAACCATAACGGCTTACTACGGGACGAACTATGAAACCGCCAAAAAAATGGCTGTTCAACACAAAGTATTAGCTTAGATAATTATTTTGTATATTTTTTTTACATTGAAATTGATTTTATTTATTACTCTCTTTGTAACTGTAATTTAATGTATTTGAAATTTATAATTTAATGATGATATTTAAATTTAGTAATTAAATGTTGAATGTTTTAATTTTTAAATGATGTACTAACTATGTCTGATGGACTAAATGTGTCTTAAATAAATCAATAATAACAATAAATTTTGTCAAGAGTGAATTAACTTCTTCTATAAAACAGCAGTTTTTTTTGCTATTTAAGCGTTCGTAAAAGTCGAGTTCACAATGATGAATATAATAATCCCCTTTCAGCTTAGTACAGCCCAAACGTATTACCCTGGATAGTGATGGGAATGTTAGGGGGTGGTGTTGTGTGGGGTGTGTGTTAAGGTTGCCTGGAAGAAATCGCTTAAGGTGATAAGGCCGCCCCTTGTACTGTCAAATAATGTACCCTGATTAGTTGTAAGTTGTTCTATGTTTCTGGTGTGCAGTAAAGTTGTATTGTAATGTTTGTGTTGCAGAAATCCGCGTGAGGAACAACCTGATGCCCGTCAACAGTGAGCCCATCTCTCTCGACAGCGACGACGAGCCGGACCTCGGTACGCACACTACTATACACTACTTGTTACTTTTTAGGGTTCCGTACCCAAAGTGTGTCCACCCCAGCTCACTCCATTTTAGCGACATCGTCACTCCAACGAGCCTCAGTGCGTCCTACGCTATAATAACTTTTTACAACCAACTACATCAGGTTAAAAAAAAAGTAAGTTCGTATAGGCTGAGTGGCTTGCCCTAGTGTCAGACTTAATGTCGACTGTCGAATGTTGACTTGACTGCCATATAGCTCAGCGGTAGCGTGTCTGCCTTCAGAGCTGTAGGGCGTGGGTTCGATCCCCACCAAGGGCAAACATTTATGTGACGAACATAAATGTTTGTTCTGTGTCTGGGTGTAGTATGTATTATAAGTATGTATTTACAAAAAAAAAAAGTATATAAGTATTCTATCAGCTATCTAGTTACCATATTACAAGCTTTGCTTAGTTTGGGGCTAGATGGCGCTGTGTGAAAAAATTTCCTGCGATATTTATTTATTTTATTTTTTATTTATGTAATGTGCCGCCCAAAGGCCTCTGACATGGCTGAGGGTTGTTTTTATAGAAACTAGAACCGGGACCAACAATTTAAAGTGTCATCCGACCCACGGTAGCGCACAGAAATAAATGCCACTCACGGTCACCCATCCGAAGACTCACCGGTTACAAAGACTTATTTATTATAGCGTCGATTTAGTAAGTTTGTACACAATATAGGTATAGTCTTGAAGTCGGTTTATATTTTTTTCTAAAAATTAGTTTAATCCTAATTTATTTTAAACCGACTTCAAAAAGGGAGGTTCTCAATTCGACGTGTTTTTTTTTGTATTAATGTTACGCGATTACTCCGCCAATTATGAACTGATTTTGATGATTTTTTTTTTGTTTGGTAGGTAATACTTCAGAGGTCCCATATAAATTTTATCGAAATTGGTGCAGTAGTTTGGTTTTAAAATCAAAATTACTAGAATATGATGATGACTAGACTGACTAGAATAGGATGTCATTCAGGTATTCGAAGTTGAAGTCGGTTGTTATTTTTTTTAAAGCGTATTATTATTATTATCTCGCAGAAGGTGTGAGTTGTAGAGTATGCTCCTCTGGAATAAAGCCTGTCTTCGTCTTGGGCAGCTTGAACCCCTCGCTTCGCTCAGGACTCTATATAACTCTAGACTCCCTCGTTACGCTCAGGATTCAATATGCCGCCCGCGACGTAAGACACTGCTTTATTCCCTTAGTGCATTTTTTAAAATACAATTAAGTGACGAAACGAGCTCAGTAGCAGTGCAAGAATTGTGAACTTGCGAACACAATCCTGCGCCGCACTGCACTGCGCTCGTCACCCTGAGATGTTAGATGTTAAATCTCTTCATACCCAGTCATTTCTCTGGTAACATTGCCCTTCAAACCGGAACAGTAATCTTGCACACTACTGCTTGGCGGTAGAATAACTGGCAAAGGTGTGGTACTTCCCCAGCCGGACTGCAGTAGAGTCCTACCACTACATAATCTACTATACAGCCTTATAGCTAAGTTGGTAGCATGTCTGCCTTTAGAGCTGTAGGGCGTGGGTTCGATCCCCACCCAGGACAAACATTTATGTGACGAACATGATGTTTGTTCTGTGTTTGGGTGTAGTATGTATTATAAGTATGTATTTACGAAAAAATAATTGTATATAAGTATTCTATCAGCTATCTCGTTTCCATAATACAAGCTTTGCTTAGTATGGGGCTAGATGGCGCTGTGTGTAAAATTTCCCCCAATATTTATTTATTGTTTGTGTATGTATTTTATCGCAAATAAAATATGTATTGTGTATTGTGTGGGGCAGGGTCGCCGGGCGCCGCCTCCGACTCTCTCAGCCTCGACGAGAACCTGCGCGCGCTCCGGCACATACACGAGAAGTACGCCAACATAGACAAGGTGAGCCGTTACACGTTAAATGACTTACCTACTACAGCCACAGGATAGATAATAGTACTCCGTACAGAAAGTTCACTCTGCAAAGGAATTGAAATAAACAAGGACTCTATCTACTAGGCAATAAAGTAGCAATACAACTCGCACAGCGCTGGATACCGCTCTCTATATCACCTAGATATACCGCTCTCTTTCTATCACGTATGCTTAGTTACGTGCGACGAGGCTAGCGTGCGGGCGGCCACTGACTTCTGCCTTGCATTGTCTTCCCGGACGGAGCGCCGGCCGAACATACTTAAACTGCGGAGTGACACCCCCCTACTACAGGGTTGCCAGTACTTAGAACTTTTTGTTTGCGATATATACAACGTGTAACAGAAAGGTTCAACAATACTGATGGGTATGTATGTACTCGTCATTATGAACAACTGCTGTTCCATACATTTTGCCAAAGGTCGATGAACTTTTTGTATGGAACAGCTGTTTTTGATTTCAATGTTTACCGCATAAAAGTTGTTTGTTTTGATGTACAGAATATGCTCTTAAAAGGATGCTAACTGATTAGAAAACTTAGAACTGAATTGATCTAATTACGATGCAATGTGGGTTAGTTTCCTACGCGTCTATTTAAATTGTCTTTTTGAGTATTCTCGATTTAAAAACATGTATATTGGTAGAATTGTCATTAAGCGCATTTGCACCTAACGCCGGCTAGCGCGGCCCGTCACATTTCCGTTCCATTAAGTTCTCCCTTCAGCGGTGTATGCTGTACAGTACAGTGTCGGTGTGTCTTGCAGGACGAGTTGTTCGAGGCGCACCTGCTGGCCGCCAACTTCAAGAAGCCGCCGCACGACGCGCCGCGCCTGCGGGACGACGACGTGCTCTCCGTGCGCAGCTCCGACGGTACCTGCCCACCCCACACCACTGCACCACACCCCACAACACCCCACTCCACCCCCACCCCACACCACTCCACATCAACGCACCCCCTCACCCCCCCCCCAAACCACTCCACACCACTCCACCCCACCCCACACCACTCCCCCCAACGCACCCCCTCCACCCCACCCCAAACCACTCCACCCCACACCACTCCTACCCACCCCACACCACTCCACCCCAACGCTCCCCCTCCACCCCACTCCACCCCAACGCAACCCATCGCCTCCCCAAACCCCCCCATCCCATAATGCGCGCGAGCCGCAGGCGAGCGCGATAAGGAAGCCGAGAGTGTATTGAAACATAGCACAAGAGTTTCATACGACTGTTTTCGTCACACTTGCGAGGAAAAAACATTTTTTTTTTGATAATAATCAACCACACACCGAAAACGTCAACAAACATTTGCGGATAATGGCGCCCGCAGTCAGTAATGCGCGCGCAGGTTGACATTTACTTCAGCGGCATAAGAACTCTTTGTTGGTATTACAAAAAAACTGTAAGTATTACCCGGCTATATTAAGAGTGCTTCGTACACGTACGTCTAATTGCAGTCACGTACAAACTTGACTTTACCGGGTTATACCTATTATAGCACTATGTGCCGTAATGTAAAGTAAAAAGCACGCGTGCGTAATAGCTTGGATTATGAGCCATAAACCGATGCAATAAGATCCACTTTACGAGCAAGTGTGATGAAAAAAGTTTATCATGACCTTTTGTATTTACAATTTCTACAACCGTGTCTCGTCTCCAGTCTCGACCCGAAAGTCCCGGGACCCGAGACACGAGACTAGAATCCAGGCCGGTGAAACATTATAAAAAAAAAAGTTTCGTTGTCGTGTTGCAGGCGGCTCCGTGAAGGAGACGGACTCTCGCGTCGAGAAACTCGAGGACAGCTCCAACTCCGACTCCGACTCCACTAGCTCCGGCTCTGGTCAGTAGACGCACCGCCAACATAGTCATACTTAGTTCACTAAACTTAGCCTAACATATTTGATGTATTTATACGGGAATACTCACTTTTCAACAGACTTTAAAAAATAAGGTTCTTAATTCGATTGTTTTTTTAACCGACTTCAAAAAAGGAGGTTCTCAATTCGATTGTGTTTTTAACCGACTTCAAAAAAGGAGGTTCTCAATTCGATTGTTTTTTTTTTGTATTTATGTTATTCGATTACTCCGCCAATTATGAACTGATTTTGATGATACTTTTTTTGTTTGGTAGGTGATACTTCGGAGGTGGTCCCATATAACTTTTATCGAAATCCGTTCAGTAGATTGGTTTTTAAATCAAAATTACTAGAAAATATGAAGATGTCAACCAGGTAGTCGAAATTGAAGTCATCTTTTTTTTAAACCGTTTTATCAATAACACGGTTAAGGAACCCCAAGAACCACCAGCCCTCAGGTTTAGAACCCTAAAAACCGTGTATCGCAGTCGGTAATGCGGTAAAGCTGTACTAACAAAGATGTTGTTTGTGCGAACAGGCAGCTCGAGCTCGGGGTCGTCCTCCTCCTCGTCGTGCAGCTCCTCCTCCTCTGACAGCTCCGACTCCGAGACGGAAACGAATCACGTCGACCAGAACAGGTGCGTACTTAGGATTTTAGGGGGGGTTTATGGGGTCCGACCTTCGCTTAGGGCGATAGTAAAAATGGGTGTCAACATTATTATGACATTCGACAAATATAATAGATGACTGATGTTTATATCGCTGAAACCAATAGTTTTGATGAAGAATTTAAGTAAATATAGTATGTTAATTGAAAAAATAATTTAAATCGGTTAATAATGGTCTGATATTTATGTATTTATTTCTTGGAAAACAAACAGCTTATCACAAACTCATTTGCTAGGACACAGAATAATATAAATAAATAAGCCAAAAAAGTTTTCACTAATAGCAACATTGGATACAATCCAGTTGAATAGTAATTAGGTATATAAAATATAATTTACAACGAATCAAGTATATAGATAATCAATTTTAGTGCGTGCGTGTTTTATGTATAAGCGTTTAAAGTTTTTGTTAGAGACAACTCTGTCCCTTTCCCACAAAACAAAAAATGACGTCACGCCTTACTTGTCAGAATATAATTTATATGGCGTACAGAGAAGTGACGTCACAATTTGCTGTTTCTTCTCTCTGTCTAGCATGATATTAAAATGCTTCTAAGTTGCTTATTTTTGATCAGATTTTCATTTTGTTTTCATTAACAGCTATATTTATGGGCCACATTTTAATAGGACTATAAAAAAAACAGTCAACTAGCTTATTGTATAATATCGTCATTGTTCTGCCCCCTTGCATACTTGTTAACTGTTATTTTTGGGCCCTCGGATTTTGTAGATTACATAGTTGTTTACATTTTATGTTGGACAGAGCTTTAATTAGCAAGGCAAAGGATTGCTGTACAAACCAGTATATATATATATATATATGCAGATTCTCCCTGGTAATCCCAGTATAATAAGAGTAAACCATTAAATTGTAGAATAAAAACAACGAGAAAAACACGACAAAATGTATGAAAACGGCAGTTGGCTATGGCCTCATCGATTATGCGCCATCTAGCGGAAAAATGCGCAGTGTGGATCGCCATTAAGACCCTACTGAATAACATGAAACTTTAAAAAAAAAAAACCGTCTTTTAATTAATATGGGACCACCTAGGGAGTACACCCATTCAAAAAAAAAAAATTTATCAAAATCGGTCCACAATTGAACATACATAAAAAAATTACATACTCCTCCCTTTTTGAAGTCGTTTAAAAATGAATATTACCTGAATCTGTTAGTAGAGTGTGATCGTTTCCGGTAGCACGTACAGCGCGCCCGCGTGGGCGGCGCCGGCGCTGGAGGGCGGCGCGGGCGCAGGCGCGGGCGGCGAGTCGGGCTCCGAGTCGGACCCGGAGCGCGGGGGCGGCGCCCCGCCCGCCGGCGCCGGCTCGCACGACGAGATCTCCGAGAGCGACAACGAGAGCCCCGACAAGAGCTTCCAGTGCCACATCTGCAGGAAGTGGTACTCCACCAGGGTCACGCTCAAGTCAGTACCTACTTACTTACTTACTCCTGGGTATAATACTTACTCTATTTATTTATTTTATTTGGACAACCAACAGCCTTCTTACGGGGAAAGAATAAACATTATAATGAGCACATATAAACCAATAAAGGTTATTAATGGGTGACCGTGAGTGGCATTTATTTCTGAGCGCTACCGTGGATCGGATGACACGCTAAATTGTTGGTCCCGGTTGTTTGTTGTAGTTTCTATAACAACAACCGTCAGCCATGCCAGAGGCCTTCGGGCGGCACATTAACTCTGACACTAGGGCTGGCCACTCAGCCTATACGAACTTACTTACTTACTTAATAAAGGTTATCAACATGGAGGATAAGGAGTTGCGATGAGCGACTTGCAGCCGCAGATCCTATTTTGCGGACGGAGTGTGTGACGTCACACTTATTTGCTCAGTCTGCTAACGTCCGCCAGCGTAACGGTCATTCAAACTTACATATTAGACGTACGATTTTTAATGTTTTTACCCAGTAACAGTAAAAATGAAATAAGTTGCTCTGTTTCTTTATGTAAAAATGACCGAGGGAAACATTCAGATGACATGATTGGCATCTAATTTCATTCGTAAGTAATTTTATTTCTATATTTAGTGATCCGTTCTATAAAATTTAAAAACGCGTCATCTAGCGTGATATTAAGAAATTAAGTGTTAATTCAGCTAAGTGTTAGTTCACTAGCTCGATTCTCAAAAACTTTTACAGATATTTTTTTCGCGATATCAAGGTTGGCCCCATAGTAAAAGTTGTTCATAATGATGAGTACAATGAAATCCTAGAAGGATAACGGTGTTCAAACTACCAGCCTGTATATATAATGTCGCCGTGTGTTGGCAGGATCCACCGGCGCGTGCACCAGGCGCGGGGCGGGGGCGGGGGCGGGTCGGCCCCGCGCGCACGGCAGCGCTCCTCCGACCGGTACGAGTGCGACATCTGCAGCGAGGCCTTCCCGCGCCGGGAGAAGCTCTACGCACACAAGTACGTGACACGTGTCGCACGCATGTTTAGGGTGAATGCTGCAATGAAGCGCCGCCCAGAGATGGCGCTAGAAGCATTTTTATTGAAAACAAAGAACTATATTAAAAAAATATGTCATTTTACCTTTTTTATGGAGTGACGAGAGAGTCGGTCGCCTGGTAGTAAGCATCACGCGCAAAACAGTAGCAGTTCTAATTTAATTTTCTCACAAACGTATTGAAAAATGTCGTGTGACACACGTGCGTGAGGATTAATGTAATTTCGGGTTTATGGTTTGTCCTGTTCTCTCGTTTACAATAACGTTCTTTCCGTACTTGTATCACAAGGTACTAGGGTACTCTTGGATGGAAGTTCTGTGGAAATTAATTGAATGAAATGAAGTGTTCTGTTTGTGGAAGTTCTGTGCTTTAGCACCTGGACAAGATTGGCGCCCAAACAGGGTAGATTGGCGATGATAGAGGAAGGAGGCTATGCCCTGCGGTGGGCTGAACAAGTTGTCAATAATGTATTTTTTTTTTCTCTAGTTCTACTGTTCTTTTTTCAAACGGGTTAAAAAAACTCGATTTGAAGTCGGTTGTGTTTTTTAAAAATTACAGCTTATTATTTTGTACGTTGTAGAATGATTGTTCTGTATTATATATAGGTAGTTGTTGCATGTGATGTGATGTTCCAGGGCGGAGGCGCACCGCGGCGCGATGACGTTCCGGTGCGAGGTGTGTCGGCGCTGCTTCGAGCACGACGAGGAGCTCGCCGCGCACCGCGACCGACACACTCCTGATGAACGGAACGGTGAGGCGCCCGGCGCGGTGGCAGGGCCGAGGCGCCCGGCGCGGTAGCAGGGTCGAGGCGCCCGGCGCGGTGGCAGGGCTGAGGCGCCCGGCGCGGTGGCAGGGTCGAGGCGCCCGGCGCGGTAGCAGGGTCGAGGCGCCCGGCGCGGTGGCAGGGCTGAGGCGCCCGGCGCGGTGGCAGGGTCGAGGCGCCCGGCGCGGTGGCAGGGTCGAGGCGCCCGGCGCGGTGGCAGGGCTGAGGCGCCCGGCGCGGTGGCAGGGCCGAGGCGCCCGGCGCGGTGGCAGGGTCGAGGCGCCCGGCGCGGTGGCAGGGTCGAGGCGCCCGGCGCGGTGGCAGGGTCGAGGCGCCCGGCGCGGTGGCAGGGTCGAGGCGCCCGGCGCGGTGGCAGGGCTGAGGCGCCCGGCGCGGTGGCAGGGCCGAGGCGCCCGGCGCGGTGGCAGGGTCGAGGCGCCCGGCGCGGTGGCAGGGTCGAGGCGCCCGGCGCGGTGGCAGGGTCGAGGCGCCCGGCGCGGTGGCAGGGTCGAGGCGCCCGGCGCGGTGGCAGGGTCGAGGCGCCCGGTGCGGTGGCAGGGTCGAGGCGCCCGGCGCGGTGGCAGGGTCGAGGCGCCCGGCGCGGTGGCAGGGCTGAGGCGCCCGGCGCGGTGGCAGGGTCGAGGCGCCCGGCGCGGTGGCAGGGTCGAGGCGCCCGGCGCGGTGGCAGGGTCGAGGCGGTGGCGTGGTACACGAGTCGAGGCACCTTATCAGCCACAAGGCGTTATCAAAATTACTGGAAAATATGAAGACGTCATCCAGATAGTCGAAATTAAAGTCGATTGTTTTTTTTAAAAGCGCTTAATATAACATGTGCCGTGTCCCGCAGGTCGGTGCAGCGAGTGCGGCGCCGTGTTCCCGCGGTTCGAGCAGCTGCGGCGGCACCGCGCGTGCGCGCACCCCGGCGCGGGGGACGCGGCGCCCCCGGGCGGGGTGGGCGGGGGCGCGGGCGCGGGGCTCCCGCATGCGTGCGCGCACTGCGGCAAGCGGTTCTCGCACGTGCACTCGCTGACCCGGCACCTGCACAACCACGCCAAGCAGCTCTACCGGTGTGTCGTCTGCAAGGTGACAACACTCTCTTAAAGGAGTCTGAACACTATTTGTCATCACACTTGCTCGTAAAGTGGATCTTATTGCATCGGTTTAGATTCATAGTCCAAGCTATTACACACGCACGCTTTTTACTTTACATTACAGCACCAGTGCTATCAAATTCAAATAATTTATTTTCTGAATTAGTACATAATAAGATTCACATTTAGATACGTTTTTTTTGTTATAATTGGTATAACCCGGTTAAGTCTGTACTCAAGTACTCACTGCAAGTTAGATGTAGGCATACTTAATTTATCCGGGTAATACTTACAGTTTTTTTGTGATACCAACAAAGAGTTTTTATGCGGCTGAAGAAAATGTCAACCTGCGCTTGCACTGACTTGCGCGCCATTTTCCACAAATATTTGTTTTTGTTAACGTTTTCGCTGTGTGGTTGATTATTATTGTTTTAAGAGTTTGTTTTTTCCTCGCATGTGTGATGAAAACAGACGTATGGAACGCGTGTGATATTGGTAATTACAGTCTCGGCTCCATTATCGCACGAGATACAAGCGAGCGCCCTTAATACCGCCTCTAGTCTAATGACCAACATAACGCAATTGTATCATAATGTGCTATTAGCGTTGTAGATATTAAGCAAACATATTGCTGTCTCAGCGTTACCCGCAGCCGCCGTATGCGCTAGATAGAGAGAGCAGATTCGTGAGATTTATATGTGCATTTTTTGAGAGAATTTACGTTCCGAGGTAAACCTGTTTTCGGTCCCTAAACAGTAGTTTGGTTTATAATTAAAAATAACTAGAATATATGAAGATGTCATCCAAGTATTCGAAATTGAAGTCGAATGTATTTTTTTTAAAGCGTATTATTGTATGGACAAGTACGCGGTATATGATCCTTTTAATTGTACCTGTGAAGTGTATTTGTATTTATTACAAGGTGTGTGTTTGACCACAGCTCACCTGGTGTACATATTGGTTTGCAGGCATCGTTTGCGCGAGCGGAGCAACTCGCCCAACACCTGAACAGTCACCTCGCTAACTACAAGCGGCTCAAGCCGTAACCACGCCCTGCCGAGCGCCACGCGTCTACGACGTGCCACGACGCGTATACTGCGTGCTCCGACGCGTCTTCCACGTCTACGACGTGCCTCGACGCGTCTACGACGTGCCTCGACGCGTATATCACGTGCCACGACGCGTATATCACATGCCACGACGCGTATATCACATGCCACGACGCGTATATCACACGCCACGACGCGTCTACCACGAGACACGACGCGTCTACCACGTGCTACGACGCTTCTACGACGTGCGACGGCGCGTCTACGATGTTTTACGACGCGTCAAAAATGCAATACGACTTATCACATCGACCAAGTAGTACCGTCACGTGTCTCGTGCGCGTGTTACGACACGTCCCCGACACGTGACGCCACGTGACGCCACGTGGTGCGTCCGTGCTCCGTGTGAATATGTAACTGTTTTACGCAGCTGTCGTGCGCATAACATTGAATGTACTGTACAAAGTTGCGGTGAAGAAACCAAATTGATTTACATCACACTTGCTCGTAAAGTGGATCTTATTACATCGGTTTTAGGCTCATAATCCAAGATATTACATTCGCGTGCTTTTTACTTTACATTACAGCACAGCACTAGTGCTATAATAAGTATAACCCGGTCAAGTTTGTACCTCACTGCGAGTTATAATGTATGTTTAAGAAGCATTCTTAATGTAGCCGGGCTATACAGTTTTTTTTATGATACCAACAGAGTATTTATGCGGCTAAAGAAAATGTCACCTGCGCGCACATTGCTGGTTTGCGCGCCCTTACCTGCAAATGCTTGTTGTAATTTTCGCTGTGTCGTTGATTATTATCATAAAGAGCTTTTTTTTCCTCGCAAGTGTGATGAAAATCATCGTATGGAACGCGTGTGCTATGCACACTTGTGTTATAATGTACAACGCAACGTGTGACAAAAAGGTGTGATAATAGCGATACTGAAAAGTAGGTATGTACTCATCATTATGCACAACTTTTACTGTGGAGCCAATTCAGAAATCGCGGGAATAAAACAACTGTTCCGTACAAAAAAATTATTGACTTTGGACTAAAAAAAATATTGATGGACATTTCACACAGCGCCATCTAGCCCCAAACTAAGCAAAGCTTGTAATATGGAAACTAGATGGCTGACAGAACCCTTTTATACCATTTTTTTTTGTAAACAAAATATATGGAACAGCTGATGTTTTTCACGATTTCAGCGTTGGCCCCATAGTAAAACTCGTTTATAACGATGACTATGTCTACCTCTTAAAATTTGGCGGGAATGCAAAACAACAGCTTGTATATAAGGTTCAGTTTAAAGGATACATTTTTGAATCGTATGTAAAGTTGCGCAAGCGAGCTGAGCCGACTTACGAACGATATTAAACACTATTTCAAAAATTATTTAAAAAAATATGGTATTTTTTAAAATTATTTATACGCTTGCGTTTGAATGCCATCTCGTCTGATGATAAACGAAGATGCAGCCTCCGATGGAGCACGCTTGCGACTTGAAAACACCCAGATTATAATTATCGGGAAACACCCACTCGGGCAGCGCTACCCACTGTTTAGCAGTTAGAACAATGAAAGTGGAATCAAACCGTTTCGTACGAGTTTTTGGTACATCAATATCGTTCGTGGGCCGGGTCCTCTCGCATGCGCAACTCATGCGTACGATACAAAAATAAGACCCCCAGGTCTTGACGTAGAAGCAATAGTTTTCCGATGACCACACTTTGGGTAGAGTTGTGTGATAAATATTTTTAAACAACATGTAACAACAAGGTTCAACAATACTGAAGGGTGTGTACTCGTCTTTACGAACAACTTTCACTATGGGGCCAACATTGAAATTGCGGGAAAAAACAGCTGTTCTATACAAAAAAGTTCATTGAACTCGGTCAAAATTTATTTTGTAGAATTTTGGTAACAATCCGAAAATATATATTTCACTACAATCCCTACCAGGAGAGATACCTTGGTAGGGTTAGGTGTACCAGTTAGGTGTTCCTGCCGTCAGTTGAAGACCGGTTTTGAAACTACTTTTTTGTTAAGGTACCTCTGAAGTATCACCTACCAAACAAAACAAGAATCGTCAAAATCTATTACTAAAAAAGGCTCTGTCCTGACTGACTGACAGACAGACAACGCACAGCCCAAACCGCTGGTCGTACAGACTTGAAATTTGGGTGTAGGGTGTATTCGTCTCGATGCGTAGGGGTGTACTAAGAAAGGATTTTTCGAAATTCGACCCAAAAGGGGGGGAAACGTTTGTATGAAAGTCCTTTGTTTTTAGATAGATAGATACTCTTTATTGTACACACCAAAAAAAATATGTGTTTTAGTACTTTTAATCACGAAAATGTGGATTTGGATAGTTCATTTAAAATAAAAAAATATGTTTTCAATATTTTTTTGACAGTGACGATTTAAGGGGGGGTGGAATGTTGTATGGAAAGTTCTTTGTTTTTGAAGTTATAGGGATGAAAATTGATATTTGGGTAATTCATTCAAGGGAGTTGGGGGGCGAAAAAATTACTCGGGATGATTTAAAGTGGTGAATTTTGGGATCGAGCCGAATTTCTTCCGTACGCGGACGAAGTCGCGGGCGACCTCTAGTCTATTCATAATTGGCGGAATAATCGCGTAACATACATATTAAAAAAAACACTGGAATTGAGAACCTCCTTTTTTGATGTCGTATGAAAAGTTTAATGACCTTGGAGAAAATGTATGGAACAGCTGATTTTTATCGTAGTTTCATGGTTGACCCCATAGTAAAAGTTGTTCATAATGATGAGTACATACATACTCTTCAGTATTGTTGAACCTTTTTGTTACACATTGTATATACAGGTAATGGAAAATGGTAGACCCGGCGGGTTCGAGCTTATTAATTTGATATCAAGTTATTTTACTTTTAAATAGTAAAAGCTTGTGTTTAAATGTGACGATAATACAGGTTTACGCGGGACGGTATTACTGAACCGACAGGAGGTCGTCGTACTTTATATGTGGACAAGTTTTACTATGGCCAACGCAGAAAACTGAAAAAAACCGCTATTCTTCAGTTTTTTTTAATTCAGCGTTAATAAAACGTATGGAACAGCAATCTTTTTCGCGTTTTCTGTATAAGCAGGGGGGGGGGGGGGGTCACTCCGCAGTTTAGGTATGTTCGGCCGGCGCTCCGTCCGGGTGGACAATGCAAGGCTGAGGTCAGTGGCCGCCCGCACGCTAGCCTCGTCGCACGTAACTAAGCATACGTGATAGAAAGAGAGCGGTATATCTAGGTGAATATAGCGAGCGGTATCCAGCGCTGTGCGCGTTGAATTGCTACTTTATTGCCTAGTAGATAAGAGTCCTTATTTATTTCAATCCCTTTGCGGAGTGAACTTTCTGTACGTAGATTTATTCTGTGATATTAGCCCCTCACTGAAAGTTGTTTCAATGATTCAAAGTTGTTGTGGTACAGTACCACTCCCTGTCGGTTAGTAATACCTTTCCGTGTAACCCCATATGTATAGACATGTAAATAGATGAAATCACAAATAAGACTTATGGTTATTATTATAATTTTACGCTATTGAATATTATGTATTAAGTTTAATCATTGTTTTATAATAATAACGTTTTTATACAATTATATTGTGCAGTTTGGATTGTGGAAGTCATATATTACGTATTATACAATCTGTAACAAAAAGGTTCAACAATACTGAAGGCGTACTTTTTATAAACTACTTTTATACCAAATTTCATCCAAACATACCAACTTTGCCATTTGTATTATTAGTAGGATGCAGATTTTGCAAACTGCACATTATAAACCTAACTCTTTCTCACGTGTAGATAATCTAATGGGTGGGACAAAGACGAATTACTTGACATCGTATTGGTACTAACTACTTACTCATCTGTGGTCATTTGCAACAGATTAGTGAGTAGTTTGTATGAATCGCGGTGAATGCGGCGCGGACAGTGGACCAAGGGCGGATCCAGCTTTGAAGTTGTCATATAGACGAGGTCTACTTAGAACAGGCTCCAATTCGATTACAACTAGAAAAAAACAGTAGTCGACCTACACCCAGCCCAGGGGGTCATGACCCCATGACGTCCCCTCACCCCCCTGGATCCGCAGTCCTTGTCCTTGCAGTGGACATTGTAACTTGCGTTGCGTTATGAGAGCCTCGGCTTCACAACCAAATAAAATTGTGAAGTGTTTGAAAATTTAAGTGTTTAAAGGTCCACACCGCTGTTATTTAAAATTAAATCTCGTTCCAACACTGGAGAGAGAGAGACGGCTGTAGTTCCAGCGTAGATAGAGAAATCAATGGACGTAGTCATATTTCCATCTCTTTTCGTCGCAGCGAAACAGCGATATGAAAATATAGCATGCGTGAAAGAGAAAGATTTATGCATTTTTCCTCTTTGTCGTTGTGATTGGTCGACTCCAAGCTTTATATGGTAAGTGTGTCAACATTGAGATATTTTTGTGTTATTTAGAAAATATATCATTTATAGTGAAATCTAATAGGGAATATGCATGGTTTTTTTATTGACTCACAAAAGAGCTGACCCGCATCAAAACAAAAAATGTTTTTATTTGCACAAACAACGAAGTTATAAAATTTTTAGTTTCATGTCAGGGAGGGCACTATACTAGGTTTATGACGTCAAAGTCCACGATTCCAAACAAGTTCTATACTAGCACGTGTTTTGCTAGAACGGGCTTGCTTTTGTATGAAGAGATTTAACATCCAATATCTCAGGGTGACGAGCGCAGTGCAGTGCGGCGCAGGGTTGTGTTCGCAAGCTCACAATTCTGGCACTGCTGCTGTTAGTGGCAGGTACTTACCACCACGCGAACGCCTTGCTCGTCTCGTCACGTGATTTATATTTAAAAAAAGGGACTGATGACTCCCTCCCAAATACTTTGTACGCTTATATTTCTGAACTTTGCCGGCCGATTTCAATTATTTTTTCGACGTCAGCATCAGATTTTATCCTAATATTTTTAATAATCAAAACACATGCATATTCTTTATTGTTATCCTCGTGTGGTGAAGTTTTGGATATCGTCACAATGGTGCAGTATCAGAACAGCAGCCTAGTCATGTAACTGTTCGGGATCGCGATTTGTCATAAATGTCACTTGTCACTGTCACAGCTTCACAGTATCACGGAGGGATTTCTCTCGCTATCGTTATCGAACGAATGCATTGATTTCCTTAATTAAGTTAAGCAAATCCGTCGGTCTTTTGGCGTTTCATCCTGCTCTGCAGGGTCAAATGAGTTTTGGCGGTGACAGTGACAAGCGTCTATTTTTGACAACTCGTATCCGAATCGCGATCCCGATAAGTTACATGATAGCCCCGCAGAACAGAACGAGGTTTATGTCGAAAATATCGCTATCTCATGTCCGGTTACAAAGTACTTGGGTCCATTGGTTTCTCGGTCTACGAGTTCCAGTTTTGACCGCGCCCTCTGTTAGCGGTGCAGTGTAACTACCATTACTTAAAGTTGCACTTTAATAATGATTTGTCTTCAAAAACCGGACTTGAAATCAGTGAAGAAGCTTTCGCGTCCTTACAAATATTTCACTAACTTTGGTTCAGTAGTTTTTTTAAACAACTCCCAACAATGCGTTGAGCTAATATCTAAGGAATCACAATCTCGAAGTGAAAACAGTCAAAAACATCCGACTGCCGTTGTACATCTCTATACGTGCATTATATAGTTCGAATTTAGACGTTATGTCGCTTGTATAGTGTTCAATGTATGCTTGAGCGCTTGTGTCTTATCGTAATTCAAGTCGTTCAAAAACTCGGCGCTCTGCATAGCGTGCGCCGAGTTTTGGCACGGACATTTTTTTTGCACGTTTGTGACTATAGATATTAGCTAATGCAACAATGAGATTGCTTTTAGCAATAAGGCCGCCACTTGTTCCAATATTTAAGTTTATTAAATTATTTCTGTGTAATTCTTGGTGTGAACAATAAAGAGTTAATCAATCAATCAATCAATCAATGTGAATTATTTTGTTTGGTCGCCTTCTAATTTCATGTCTGGTTTTTTTAATGTATAGATTATTAATAATTAAGGCTCGAAGCTCGTCTGTCTCGCTATTACATTACGTGTTTTTTAAGATTAAAAATTATTAAAAGTGTTTTTGAACAAACGTTTTGTGTATTACGATATTAAATTAGTTATTATTCGGATATTTTATATAGATTGACCTGCAATGCGACCGGAATAACCAATTGTGTGTTTATTCTGGTTAACCCAAAGAAATTACCAAAATAAACTTTGTTCTAAATACTACTTCGTTGGAAAAAATGCGCTGGTAGATATTTTTTTAATTTACCTTTTTTTAATAATTTTGCATCTTTAAAAACATGTACGACCTTACTTAAAAAAACTTCTCAAGCGTTAGTCACTGCTTAAGATGCTCTGCCATCTTCTCTCTGACGTGAAGTTGCACGTGCTAGAAAAGGACAGAGAAGTTTAAGCAGTGACTAACGGTTGAGAAGTTTTTTTAAGTAAGACTGGTAATGTGTGTGAGAGAGCTGACAGACTCGAGCCTTAAGTCTAAGATGGTAGCATGTCAACTCTGACGTGTCACTGGGCGCTTGTTATTTTTTATATCGTTCCGCCATCTTAGTTAACATGTTGAACTTCTAAAACGGCCTCCTTGTGCAGTCGGTTAAACATAAGGGAGAAAGATTTGAAAATATTTGTAGTTGTTTTATGTAATTAAATGGAATCACTTGAATATACATATAGTAAATGAATCATGAATGACTGTACGTACCGTTGGGTATTTAGTTAGGTAAGTAATAAATAGTGAGTGTAAGGGTTATGTCTGTTATACATATATTATGTAAGGCCGGGGCCACACCGCACGTGTTGACAATAATAAACGATTATATTCTAGGCGGGCAAAGCCAGGACAGTGGCACAGAAAGGCATATAATGTTAATTCTAAATCATGTTACATGTTGCGGAATTTCGAAGAAACTTTTTTACGAGAATTGACGCTTGAGTTTGTCCGCTATTTCGCCGGACGTTAGCGAATAGGCTCGCCACATTTTTAGGCAATGTATATTTAACATAGATTATAATATAAAAAAGATAATTTTCTTGCATTTCTAGTTTTTTTTTTTTTTTAATATATTATTAACATAGCTAATATTAGTTTTTATTGTAAAGATAAAATTAAAACCGTCAAAAGTCAATAAAGGTAGTATTTTATAATCAACGTCGCGTGGAACGAAATTCTTACCAAGTTTTTGAAATTCAACTTTGTGTAACACGGTAAGACTCAAAATTATCATTTTGGAGCATTTTCACCGCCGCTTAGTCAAGTAGCGCTCATTTTAAAGCAATAAAGGTCATATCAAAATAATATTAAAATTAGTTCCTGACACGTTCAATAAGGGCGCATTTTTTTTTTAAGTTTCGTGTTTCATCCTTGCGGTGTGGCCCCGGCTTTAAGCTTTTTGTGTAGATATTAAGAAATAAGTGATAACACTGTATTATTCAATAATGTTTGTTAGGCTTAACTCCACGGTGGGCCATCGTGGGCCGTCGTGGGCCGTCGAGCTCGTTTACTGCTGAACATTATAACATTTTAACTATAGATAATGGTCTGTTTATCCCGGAATAATGTGGAAAAGGGGCCAAGTTTTAGGTTCGGGATTGACAGTTTTTTTTTTACAATTTTGAGTTATTATAAGTTGGTAGGAAAGATGACTGTTAGGAAGTAAGGCGTGCTGTTTGACCCATTCCCTGGCCGGAAGGATTAGGAACGTTTATTTATTTATTAAAATGTTACACCAACAAAGCAACCACCAATACAAATTCATCAACTTGGATAAGCACACAATTCACATGATAAGTGCCGCTTCAATTATATATATAGACCTCATGCTAGATAGACAACAGCAAACTTATTAGATTAAATAAAATTAAATTTAGTAAAGTATTTATTTGATAAAGTTTAATCAAAATGTTAACGTGTCCGGGGAAATTCTACAATGTATGGGTGGATATAATTCCACGATGGCCTTCTTTTAACTTGTCCTGAATGTGTGTTGCAATACATATAAAGTAAGTTCTTATAGTCACTCAGGGGGGCTAAAATGGCGCATTAAGCAATATGAATTCTTAGCAGAATGATTTGTTAAAAGTTGCTCTCGAGTAACTTCTAACGAATCTGCAAGTTGACTTTATGCAATTCATCTTTCATCGGCCATTTTACGACTTTCTATAGAAAACTGTTAAACTAATGAATTCCGTAATAGAATCATTTGCAAAATCGTTGTGTGAATTCGCGCTTATGTGACCGTTTTACGATTTGCGAAAAGAATCATTATAGGATCATGTGCAGAATCGCTAAAGGCGACCATTTTAGCCCCTGTTCATTTTAGAACATCAGTCATCTAACCTATTACTTGTTTAAACGTTTCCTGAAAATATTTTGTCCCTTTCTCACGTTGATAGTAGAGAGGCAATAATGTACAGCCAATAATACGTGTACCTGACTTTTTCTCAGAATCGTATGACAGTAGGTTCAAGTATTTTTTATATGACTGTCCAAAAATGAGTAATGTTTTCAGTGTTCATGTTAAAATCATATATGTAAGTATATGAGTTTCTTTATTAAACCACAACTTCTAAATACTTAACAGATTTGGATGTATGGGTTATCTTACGTTAGAATCCTTGTTACAAACATCATCGTGAGTGACAGGAATTATTTAGGGGAAAAGGCAGTATGTAAGGCTGAACGGCGCCATTTTCAAATGTGGGTTTTTTTTTTAAAATTCTTTTACAGTTTAGTTCGTTTTTGAACCAGGGAAATCGTGTTTTTTACTATGAGTGGAGTATTTTGTCTTTTTTCTCCCATTGGGAGATTTTCTGACAGGCAATTATAAAAAAAAGTCATTGTAGATGCCGCTGACCTTGCGCTGACCAGATGTGGCTGCCATTGTCAAGTTTTTTATTTTATTTTATGTGCCACAGTAACAAAATATTATGCTTTATTGACTGGCGCGTTTCGTTTTCGTCATCAATCGAATTGAAGAGATTTTTTTTTTTTTATTGCTTGTCAATAAATCTCCTATTTGAGAAATTTATGTAGGTGCACGGATTATTGCTGTACAATATGGGCCCTGTTTTATAAAGCTACAAGTACAAGCTTACAATTGTACTAGCTTCTTGTACCAGTAACTACAAGTTACCAGTTACAGGTAGAGGTTTGTCTTTAACTTATATACAAGTGCTTGTACTTGCAGTTTGTACACTGGTTGTTTTGTAGCTTTAGAAAACGCCGTTCTCAATTTTTTTTGTGGTGCTGCCAGTTTTTCACTAGAAGTACAAGACTTGTAGCTTCATAAAACAGGGCCCTGGTGACTCTGTAATAGCAATAGTATATTGTTGGTTCAAACCCTCGGTTTGGTATAACGGCATCGCCAACGGCTGCCCACCGTGGAGCGTCTCTAGGTTGAATTGATCATCTGTTTGGAGATCGGGAGAGTGCAAGAGTTCTCTTATACACGTACACAATTTATTATTATATTATATTAATATAGAGTTTTATTAAAAAAAAACTTTCGTTTTATTTATTTATGGCAGTCGCGGGTTTCCCCGCGATCCTTGTGAAAAACAGTAGTGTTATTTAAGGTATAAGCTACCTCTTTACCAGAGTACCTATATTGTTCTGTGCTATGTACCAAATTAAATTTAAACCCGTTCAGACGATTCAATTCAAAGTAACAATACAAACAAACATACTTAACGAACAACTTTACTAGGGCATGACATGAAAATGGCTGTGACTAATTTTGTGTGATTTACAGTGATTTTATGACTTATTTGACTTTAACTATGAAAACTAAGAACCACCGGACGAAGGGCATCGGCGTCCTCTCGGTTAACATTCTGCGATCCCCTCGAAATGTGAAGATATTACAATCTCTATCGACAAACTGACATTTTAACTTGTGTATAAAATGCTATACATATAGATAAAGCTTGATGGTGTACATGTTCCGATAACAATAGAATAGAGTGGTATACTTATGTAAGTACGGGGACGTAACAATCTGGTACCATCGAGGTGACCTGATGTAACCACGAGGTATACTGTAAGTTTATAATGGCTACTAGAGTACTGTTGCCTCCCTCTTAGGGGGAGGCCTTCGTCCAGCAGTGGACGTCTTCTGGCTGGTGATAAAAACTTGAATGCAAATATTTGACACTGGCGTAATGCACAAAATACGATGCAAGAAAGGAAATGGACGGAGTTTTGGCGGGAACACGGAAAAATCATGTCGTTGCATTCTATTATTTTCTTAAACTTGTGTATTTTCGCGAATTAACGATTAAAAATGTTGGTGTTTTATTCATTACATGCACGAGTGTGGGCAAGTGATATAATGTGATGAAACATGTCTATACGTGTTGTTTTCAAAACTCCATAGAAGCTCATAGTAAAGTCGCCACAACTTTACTAGGGCATGACTTGGACTCGAATATGACTAATTTCGTGTGACTGACTGTGATATCATTACATAATTGACTTGATTTTCATATAAATACTTGAAAAAATCATAAACTTGACACTGGCAGAACGCACAACGGGCGATGCCAAGAACTAAGAAAAAAAAAAGGAAATGGACCTGTTTGAAATTCCCGCAACGTCGTGTTAAACTCTCTTTGATTCCCGCGGTGAGTGAAACGAATACCGATCTTTTGCTTCAATACCGTCCATAGTCCTATAGAGGATAGTACTTTTGTACAGTCGGCCGCTAACTTCCGGTGCTGCCATGTACACCTAAAAAATTACGGTACATTCACCTTAATCAATCCTGTGAAAATGACGTATGGAAGGATTTCAGCCAAAAGGCGTTTTCACACTGCCACGACACGATATCGTGAGGATACCGGTATGTGACATGCAGTGCTGGTGGCAATGGGCGAAGCGGCGGCGGCGCTTGCATATGCCCCCTACCCATCTGCTTCTCCCCGCACTGTGTCCGCCCATCGGCACGAATCGTGCCAACGAGGCGTCCCATGCCGCACGAACAATAATTATCGGCGACAATTCATATGAAGACAACGAAACGGCGTGAAAATGTTTAGTAGTAACTAGCTGCGCCCCTCGGTTTCTCTCGCGATTCTTGGCATAAAAAGTAGCCTATGTTTTATTTCAAGGTATAAGTTATACCAAATTTCATTCAAATCCGTTTAGCTGTTTCAGCGTGAAAGAGTAACAGACATACATACACTTGTTACTGTTGTTGTTACGTGTTACACACAAACACCGACACATTTTCGGATTAATAATATTAGTAGGATAGCGAATGCTGGCGTTTGTTTAGCCCAACGCATAAGCATTACCATTCAAGTGGGTTTGAGCATTTGGATTGTTTCTAGACTTTCATCGGTATGGATGAAGTTCTAGACTGGAATCCGTCTGGAAGGACAAACCTTTTGTTTTTTTTTGTATAGTAGAGGTCTTTCTAGTCTTTGTTGTTTGTTCTAGTTAAGAAAGGTTTATATTTTTTTTTATACAATCAAGTGACTAGACGAGCAAGACGATCGGCTGGTGGTAAGCGTCCCAACAGCGTCACTAACAGTAGCAGTGCTAGAATTGTGAACTTGCGAAAAAAAAAACTTGCGGCGCACTGCACTCGTCACCCTGAGATATTAGATTTTAAATGTCTTCATACCCAGTAATTTCTCTGGTAACGTTGCTCTTCAAACCGGAACACAGTAATGCTTGCACACTACTGCTTGGCGCTTGAATGACTAGCAAAGGTGTGGTACTTTCTCCTTTCCTTCCTACGTTCCGACTTCGGGGTCGAGTCAGTGTGTAAACGCCCAAAGAAATATTTTGTGAATTATCTAAGTTTTAATTCCATCATCTTCCTTATACCAACTATAGGGTTGCTAGTATTTAGAACTATTTGCGATTGTGGCGCCCCTAATAATTTCTACTCCCTATTCTACTCCCAAGCTGTAAGCCTTCTGCAATCTGACTGAATCTGACTAACGTCAGTCAACACAAAGATTTCAGTTGCTATCGTTGGTCTTAAGTTTTTTTTTTGTAAATCAAGTAAGTATAATCAACACTTACTGTTATCCAAGTCGATTCATTCACAGAAAGGCTTCCTTATAAAATGAATATAAAGAAAATGGATTCCAAAGAAATTGAAAGTTCAAAATTTCTCGTCAATATTTAAGTATCCAAAGTACTGAATCCTCAAAATCTTGTTGTTACAACAGGCATCCAAGATTGTTACGTAGGTAGTTAATTAGTTTATCAGTTATTTACATTAAAGTAAAGTGTGTACCTGTACATTCATTTGTTTAAAAATGTATAATTCCGAAATGTAAACGACCTTATATAGTTCGTAGGTATTTTCGTATAATTTTATATCTGGCAGTCCTGCCTGATATCTTTTTCATTCGGGAGTTTTGGCGGGAACGCGAAAAAATCATGTCGCCGCATTGTGTTATTTTTCAAAACTGTTGTTTTTTCGGGTGTTAATGCATAAAAATAGTGGCGTTTTATTCATTAAGTGCCGACTGACGTGCATGAGTGTGGGCAAGTGATATAATGTGGTGAAACGTGTCTTTTTGTGTTGTTTCCAAAACTCCGAAGAAGCTTGTAGTAAAGTTGCCATGACTTTACTAGGGCATGATTGGACTTGACCGTGACTTACTGTGTGTGACTTGGCCTGTGACTACGACTCATTTAACTGGAGAATGAAGAATCGATGAAGAAATATGTATGCGGCTGAAGGACTAGCATCCATGGCCAGGAAATATTAAAAACAAAATAACCTTTTTCATTCGAATCGAAATAATCGAACCTTGAATGGGGAGTTTTGGCGGTAAAGCGAAAAAACATGTCAATTTGCATTGTATTATTTTCAAAACATGTGTTTTTTCGAGTTTTCATGATTTATGCGCACGAGTGTGGGCAAGTCATATAATGTGGTAAAACATGTATTTTCGAGTTGTTTCCAATTCTCCGAAGAAGCTTGTAATAAAGTTACCACGACTTTACTAGGGCATGACTGGACTTGACTGTGACTTACTAAGTGTGACTTTGACTTTGACTCATCCTTGAAATTCATCATAAACTTGATAAATTATAAATACTTGACACTGGCAAACGCATAGAGTGCGACGCCATAATTCTCTTCGAAAGAAGAAAAAATTTCTTTGAATGAATGAATTCAGTTTTCATTCACTCATTCCTATTATTGAACGAATCCAATGCAACCGCAAGTAAGCACTTTTTTCATTTCCGATTCCGGTTTGAATTGAAAACGGCTGCGAATGCTGCGCTGCGATGTTTGTGGCGGTCTGGCGGTCATCGTCTCGACGTTGTTTTTCTGTTTGTGAATTTGTGTTTTGTTAGAGCTTGTTATAGTTTTATTAAGAGAAATAACAGCTTTGTGTAATGTAAAACGAGTGGCCGATCCTATTTTCAGGCAGTAACGTTCGTTCAATCATTCGTTCAATCGTTCATTCTTTGTTCATTCAGCACCACAGATAATAAAATCATTCATTCTCTAAGGTTCAGTATTGCCATTGTGAGGACTGAAAATTCTGATGATATGATGAGCGTGAATAGGTTCCTTTAATAAGATAGATGAGAGTTTTGGCAGGACCGCGAAAAAACCATGTCGCTACGTTGTATTATTTTCCTAACCTTGTGTTTTAGCATATTCATGGTGGTGTTTTATTAATTATGCTGTGATTTACGCGCAAGAGTGTAGGCAAGTGATATAATGTAGTGAAACCTGTCTTTTCGTGTTGTTTCCAAACCTCCGAAGAAGCTTGTAGTAAAGTTTCTACGACTTTACTAGGGCATGCCTGGACTTGGCTGTGACTAACTTGACTTGCTTGAAAATCATCAAGAACTTGTTATTTAAAAATACTTGACACTGGTAAATGGACAAAGTGCAACGCCATAATTCTCCTAGGAGGAAAAATGTGAAAAAAACATAGATGTCACTGTCAGTAGTCAAAGTCAAAATCGGAAGTCTGAGTCGACTGGACTTAACCAACAGGATTGCCAGTTCAGAATTTTATTTGCTAAAATTAGCTATCTTTATTTGTATGGACGAATCTGGATAAGATACTGATACGAGATAAGATAGACTGTTATAAGATACTACAAACAATCTCCGTTAAATTATACATCTAAATAGATTTGATTTAATTTAATTTTAAGAAGTTTTTACAATGTTCAAGTCCGGTACCTTATTTTAATATTAAAATTGTAAATTGCATTGAATTTGACTTATGTAAGTTAATTACATATTTATAAAATGTCTGCGTTCAATATATAATTGTTACAATACTAGCTGCTCTCCGTAGTTTCACCCGCGTGATGATAATGATGATGATGACGATACAAAATAACTTGTAAAATTTGTAGTTCCGAGAAATAAGCTATCTCCATCCAAATTGCCATTACCACGATTAAGATATAGTCGAAAAACATTATAAAGTCGTATAAGATAACTTGAACTTTGACCAAAAAACAAATAGAAAAGCTAAGAATATTTCAGAGAGGAATAGAGAGGAGTTACATAAACGTGAAACTAAAATACCGAGTTTAAATCGCACACATTAGAAAGAAAACAAAAGGCAAAGATGTCATGAAAGAAATTTTAAAACTAAAATGGAAGTGGGCTGGCCACATACACAGGCTAGACGGAAATAGATGGGCACAGATATCAACTAACCCCTAGAGATAAAAAACGCAAGAGAGGCAGACCAATCCATAGATGGAATAAAGACATCATACAAATCGCGGGAAAACTTTGGACTAGAACTGCCAGAAACAGGCAAGAATGTAAACAGCTGGAGGAGGATTTTAGCGCTATAGGCGGTTTTTATACAGATACATTATAATAACAAATAAAATAAAAACAACTATAACTACTATACTACTAACTACTATAATATACTAACTAATAAAATACTAACAAATTTTTAATAGATATCTCATACTAACCCTACTAAAATAATATCAATATCAAACTCTGTTTTAAATTGTATATACCCACTTGGGTGTGACATTAAAAAAAACCGATTCATTACGATATAGGACGAAGATGATGATGATGGTGAGTGCACGCCCTTGTCTACACTGCTCGGCCTGGCGCCTATCAGCTAATCAAAATATCCTAAGCAGCTTAGCACATTTTATAGTAGTTCAGCTTAGCCTAAGCAATTGTGTTTTTTTAAATGACTACCAGCTTAGCATATTTTATAGTAGCCGAGAAGGCAACACTGTGTCGATCCTTTTGCTGCGTTCCGTAATGCGCTAAAAGTGATAATATCGCGAATCCGACCAAATTTAATAATCACAAAATATAAGGGCTTTGATTTGGTTGAGTAATACTTCTGACTTTGGTCGGATTCGCGATATTATCGCTTTTAGCGCATTACGGAACGCAGCATTTGTCTCGTCCTTGCCTTAATTTGTTTTGCTTTTGTTTGATTTTCTATAATTTTGTAGATTTATTGAGTTGAATTTTAGGATGATGGTGTTGCTGATTCAATATGTGGCTTATGAGTGGATCGGAAAATCGCAGGCTATCATAGAAATGTTCCGGAGAAATTATAACCTATGGAGTCCTCCATCATCATGAGTAAAGGAGATCAAGGAGATCAGGAGTAAAATATTTGCTTATTTGTGTACCTCCACCGCATAAATGCTTCTTTATTGTTTTATTTATGATGCCGGTGCTCAGCCCAGGTAAAGGAGAAAACAAACAACAATTCTGATACCTAGGGAGGTTCACAACTGTCGACAAAGCTGATGTATCTCACTGAATAATGTAATGACTTACATAAGCATTTAAAACGTTTTTATATTAAAAACTTCTGTTACCTACCTGGACTGACAGTTACTCATAGTTTTAGTTATGTCTCTTACATGAATAATAATAAAATCATATTATTAATAAAACTTGTTTTTATTTATATAAATTACCTACTATGAACTGGCTTACTGATACCACCAATTACCAATTATTGAATAAGAAATTGCCAAGTGCAAGACATGTTCAGCTAGGTTACTTTTAAGAACAAACTGTGTTGTGGTCAGTGCTGTAAATAGCCTTTCATGTGCCCAGTGCGAGCAGCCTATAATTGCAACCTTGAAAAGAAAAATATTCAAAACTTGTTCCTACTCTGGTAATTTTTGCGCCCCCTCAGGACCAGTGCCCTGTGCCTGGGCACTGCTGTCACGCCCTATTTACGGCACTAGTTGTGGTGTATGGCATGGACCCATCCAACTCGATCATTCAACATTGTTTGTTATTTGATGTAAAATAAGACATAAATTATATAACATATCTTTTGTTCTGTGATCTTCCTGTACTAGTCTACTACATAGTAACTAAATTCTACCTAAAGTACTTAGTATATTATTATATTATCTTTGACCTAAAGAAAGTAATTAAAAGTGACCGAAGCTAAATGTAAAATTTAGTATTTAGGCACAGCCTGTATATCCATAATACAAGTGATCCATGGGAAGAAAATATTACCCCTGGTACTGCCAGGTGAACTAAGGTGGACCATGAGAAGAAATAAAAGACCCTGGTACACCTAGTTATCTTGAGGTGGACCACGGAAAGAAAAAATGCCCCTGGTACAGCCCGGTGAACAGTGTAGGTGGACCACGGGCAGGGACCGATTCAGTTCAAGCAGTTGTGCTCCGGGCCCCAAAACAAGATAATAAAGGCTGATTTGTTTGGTTCCCAAACGCACCATATTCTTCTTAGAGGTGGTTGTGCAAAGCTATAATTACAAATGGGGTAGGTACTCTAAGGTGTGACCGTTCTTCAATGTCCTGCCAATGGAACCGCTTATAAAAATTTGGAAGAAAGAGAAAGAACGAAAATACATTCCATATTGATATAATTAGATACAACACAAATTATTAGTGCTAGTGCTTTGACACACTTCTTCGATTGATCTGGCCACTGGTCTATTGCCGCATGCTTTATTTTCACAGGTATTGAAGCCACTGCTGCCACAATATCTAAATCTTCAAAGCAGGCTTTCACATCTAAATCTTCCCATAGTCTGTAGTTCAATAGGTGGAGGTTGACACTATCGGAGGGCTAATGTTAATGTAAGGCCATAAAATTGGGTCAATTGTCCTTTAACCAACATTCCATGGTTCTCGCTTTGTGTGGAATGGTCCAGTTGGAATATTCAAAGCTTTTGGTAAAATAAAGTTTGGCTCGGTAGCAACAGTCTCCATATGATCATCGTGGTGCTTTGTGACCACCTTGTCTAACAACACCCCACCATACAACTATGACTGTGGCCGGATGATGGCCTCTTTCCCTGATGATGGCACCTTCTCAGAAGCTTCTTTGAACTTCTTTTCTACAGTTAAGATTTTCTCATTCGTAAGTATGATTTGCTATTATACACCCTTTGCGTGCTGCTGCCACAACTTCTTCGCTCTGGTCGCTCTAATGCGGCGCAGAGCTGCTGTATGCTGTAAAAGGGACTTCAGCAAGTTTTGTTTTGCTATGTTTAAATGTTGACTTATGGGTCATAAGAAACACCACCTTTTGTTTACTGCACTTTGAAATGTAATTCGTACAGCCCTTCACCCAATGATATTATAGGAGGGAGATATGAGTAGGTAGAATTTTGAAATACTTATTCGAATAGGTAGGTACTTATTTCAAAAGTTAAGGAATAGGCTTTGATTAGGTATATATTGGAATAGGGATATGTAGTAGGTATTGACTAGACTTCTGTAAAGGTAGGTAGGTAGGTATCATAGGTAGAGTTCCTACCTCTATAGTAGGTATGTTATTTAAATTTATTATGTAGGTAAAGTACCTAACCTCATAGAGAAAAGTACATAATAAAATAAAATTACGCTTTTTTAGGGTTTCGCACCCGAAGTGTCTACTAAGCTACCTACTACCTACTATACCTATCTTACTAGCTGATCCGCCCCGGTTTCACACGGCGGTAAATAAACCGACACGTTTGTATGTACCTAATATCAGCGACGGGATAATGGAATGGACGGGCCCAGCGCTTGCAAATCGATCATAATTACCAAGACAACACAATCAAGCATAGGTACCTAGCTAAAAGTATGCATAGGTAAAACATTTGTCGGAAAATAGAGATGTCGAATCTAATTACTGCATGACGAAAAGAGGACATGTACATGTATTAGAAGTTTGTATTGTCGTATCGTACAGCTCGCATGTCGCAAAGTCAGAGTATGACTGAAGCGAGTAGAGAGCCGGCGCTCAACATAATTATAGTCTTCAAAATCCGTGCGCTTATTTCCCGTCCATTCATCTTATCATTGTCGCTGTGTAATAGCTGTGCCACGCGGTTCCACAGCGTAATGATGAAAAATGGCGAAGATGAGTAGGTATTAAAAAAATGCTATAATGTTGTTATAATGTTATCCCCGTTATGTCCCGGCATATGAGTTACTTATCTCCAATCCAAGTTTCATTAAAATCCGTACAGACATCTGGCATGAAGAAGAAACAAACATACCTACACACAGATAAACTTTCGTAGGTATTTATAATATTAGTGTCATATCCATCCACTGTTTCACCCCAAAAATCATTTCTATAAAAAAAAATTAAACATACTTTTTTATTATGAATGAACTATGTATCTAAATATCAATTTTCATCATTGAACTTGAAAGGAGTAATTTGTTCATGACAAAAAATCATAACAGCTTCGCGCTCGCTACGCTCACGTGTGTGTTGACTTATGGTTTACCTATTATTTACAAACGACGTGAAATCCGCTCTAATTCGTCTTTTGACTCACTTCGGTCGCGCAATATTGATGCATTCTTATCAAGCGCCGTGTAATAAACAGCAGAAGTAGGTACCTATCATAAAATCATCCTTAACTTGGTCTGCTCAGAGTATAGACGAAGAGCTAGATATAAGTAGAATAAAAATCCTCAGTAGGTATATTGTACATTCCTTTTGTAAAGCACGGACCTCGGAGCAACCAACAATAGATAAAATATCTTTAATTATTCATGTAATTATTGTCTAGGTCCGTCGTGGATATGCCACCCCCCTACCCCTCTAGAATTAAGTCTTGACACGTGCAATGGACTTAAATATACAGCTACCCTTATATTTATATTTTTTTAGGTATCAGCCATGATAATGGATACGTGACCCGCTTATCAAAATAAAATGATCTAAACTATGATAAAATGTTTTTTTTTTTTTTTATTAACAATATAGTTATTACTTATAAGTATAAATATTTTTAATCCTTGTATAATTAATTATACACTTACACTTAAATAATTTTACAAAAAAAAATATAATACATTTTATCATAATTTAGATCATTTTATTTTGGTAAGCGGATCACGTATCCATTATATATATTATATATATAGTCTGTCCGTTCGATCGTCCGATTTAAAAATATATATACTTATAAGTATATACACATATATATATTTATATAGATGACCCACGTAGACTTAGTTACGGTGCGGGGGACCCTAAAAAACGATGCCTACAATCCATGGAGGTACCAAATCCTATGTTAAATGCCCAATTGCCTACATTATTAAAAAATATATCATACCTACATAAAACTTTATTATTTAAATATTAATTCGTAAGCTTCAATCTGCCTGTTACAATACGGTTCACAATATTCAACAGGGGTATTCACATCACCATCGGAAAGATTTCCGTTCCCTGGATTACCCCTTCAAGTCACAGCTGTGATAGGATGGTCAGGGAACCCGTAAGTACCTCTAATATTAATATGGCTTTTTTTTCTGCCTCCTTATCCCTATCTTGTTGTTATTTTTCTGTGCTCCCTAATGTGTTTGCTACGGAATCCTAAACGTCATACTATGACACGCACTTGGCGTCTTGGCAATAATATGTATGGAATTTATAAAAAGAAAAAAATACAACAAAATAAATCATATAATGTACTAAAAAATACTGCAATTTATTAACGTAGGTACATAGGTACGTGAAAGATTTTAACATTAATTTTCATAAAAAAATATCCGGTTATCTGTTTTCCTTCGTAGTTGGGAACGTAATAATATCTGTGTACATTGCCTTGTAATCATAGAACACATGGAAACATTAAGACAAAACCACACCTTTATTCACTTGCGCACGGCACAGTAAGCTTTATTATTAGTGTAATATGGATGCATTCACAGCACGACGTAAGATGGTACTGAGTGGAAATAGCCAAAACAAACCCCGATGACGTCCACGCACTACTAACACAAAGACAAAAACAACAACACATTCAAAATTTACTTGCACACATGCACAAAGACCTGACAGCACACTTACATCCGAAATCCTTAGAATTGCCAGTAAAAACAAAAACCGCAAGGTACATATTTCGTAACTTTTAAAGTTGACATACAAAGCTAGCTATTCATGGTCAAAACATATTTTATTTTTAATGTAAGCACAGAGAGAACAAATATTAGCAATTTACTGTCAAAAATTACAGATATGTCAATGTCACTGTCAGCTGTCACTGTCATTTTTGACTCTAGACTGAGTATGAATAGCAGTTGCGAAAACGAGTTCACATTGCAATACTACTTACTCAAGCTGTTTAAAATACTTGTTATTATGGCGCACGCACGTGCAACCGTACTTTTTTCCGGAAACACTTGTCGGTCCGTCGTCTCGAGGTCGCCTCTCTTGGACTTTGGGTAAGAAAGCCATTTTATTAAGTATATTTTATGCTAGATATTATTTAGGGTTTAGTTTAACAGAAAAACCATCTTCTGTTTTCCACCGTTGCCACGTGCTGCATTCTTGGTAGGTGCTTTCCATATTCTAACTCGAATTCCAGTTTTTCCAATTGTTTCTTGTTACAAACTTATAAGATAGAAACCTACCTGTCCAATAGTAACAGTAGGTAGTAGCAATTCAATCAGAAATGCCTAAACTGACCCTATAATCATATTTTTTCTAGGCAATGTCGGAAAAAAGGTTTGGACCATGCTTGGACTTACGGCGTTCAAGAAGTTTCAATGCGATCATACCTAGCTCGCCGCGAAACCCGCAAGCGTGCCAATTGAACCTAATGACTAATGGGAAATCGGGAACATAGTCTCCAGGAAAAATTACTGCTTCTAGAAGGTTGCTGAAATATCATAGCTTCGGAGTTAAATGTACCTATCAAAGCGTCTTGGAAGTAGCTAGGTGAGTTCTTACTTTATGCACCTAGCTTATTTAAGGGTACACTGGCCGACTGCTCGAACCCATCCGTGGGCGTGGAAAACCATGCTCTCTTCATCAAACAAACTGTGGGAGAGGGAGAAAGAAAGAAATGAGCGCGCAATTTTTTTTTATGTCTACCTTTGGCTGCAGTGTTTGGTTGAAAAAACTACTGAATGAATTTATTCCAACTAAAGTTATTTGAAATGATAATGCACTAAGCTATTCTACTACTTAACATTACTTTAGAGTTTTCATACTCCTTAAGTGATTAATTTATGTCCAAAGTGGCGTTAAAATTCAGCTAAAATACAAGATAGAATAGGTACCTATTTGCTGGCTCATAACTTTCATGTAAGTTTTTACTTTCTCATACAATCCTAGATAATGACGTTTTTATGGAGAAGTCACCGGCTAGTTTACTTTTAATAATTTTACGATAGGTTCCTACTTTGATATTATGTATCAAAAGCATGACTTAATCATGCTGTTAATTAATTATCATCATTTATTTTAAACATTCCATTGCTGAAAATAGGCCTACCCTCATCCCTCCCTCAAGTCCATTGGCTATCATACCTACATTCAAAAGTCGAAATCCAATTACTTTATCACATCTAAGTCATTTGTGTTTATCAAGCTATTTGTCCTACCAAAAGTACCTACCTTAATTTCTTGGTCATTTTCTATCTGGAGGCAATGCGGAAATCAGGATTAATAGAAAATACAATTAGTTTTCAAGCATTATTAAGTAATAAGTAGGTATGAAATTTAGGTTTTAGTTGACATTTTTATATTGACTTTTTTTATTTAATTTTATCGAAAATATTGTTATTGCATGCTGTCTTCACCTATAATAAGGTAGATGACTTAATGTTTATATTGTTGAAACCAATAGCTTTGGTGAAGAATTTAAGTATATATAGTATGTTTATTGGAAAAATAATTTAAATCGGTTAATAATGTTCTGATATATGAGCGTTTAAAGTTTTTGTTAAAGACAACTCTGTCCCTTTCCCACAAAACAAAAAATTACGTCACGCCTTACTGGTCAGAATAGAATTTATATGGCGTACTGAGAAGTGACGTCACGATTTGCTGTTTCGCCTCTCTGTCTAGCGTGATATTAAAATGCTTATAAGATGCTTATTTTTTATCAGATTTTCATTTTATTTTCTTTAATCAGCTATATTTATGGGCCACATTTTAATAGGACATTTAAAAAAACCCAGTCATCTAGCCTATTATTGTGACATTTGGCTTTATGCTATTAGTTTTAAAACGTTTCAAAAATGTATTGATGTACACAGTGTTGGTGAACTTATATAAATAAAGTATAGTATAGACAATAGTTTATTTGCGAAAAAAACAATTTATATTTTATTTTAAATTTTTAGGGAAACTAACAGCTTAAATAAAAGAATATTAACATAGCACACAAACATAATAAAAATTAATGCTCAAACATATAAAAAAAGGCTACAGAACCATCCAAACGAGTTAGCAAACACTCTGATGACAAGAAAACCCTTACGAAGACTTAAACGAAGAATGCCCCAAGACCTTGATAAATGAAATGAAGTAGGATGTGCTACTGAGCACATTCCTCACAAGCCGAGTCATAATTATGTGACTATAGCTCAAAAAAAGCTCAATGTCTGCAACAGACAGATTGCTTATCTAAAGGAAGAAAAAAACACAAACAAAAGAAATTAGAAAAAATAAGAAAATGTAGTTGTTTTTAGCCACAAAACTATTTTATGTCCAAGGTGTTCATCTTTAACTGTGACAGGATAACTTATAAATTTCATAACTATGTACCTTCATTCTGTTATCGTTTTCTGAAGGAGTTAAAATTCATTATTACTCACAAAATATATCTTGAATAAATTGTATTTACCTTTATAAGTTGGTGATGACGAGTCCTTATAGAAACATTCATGATATTTTATTTTATTATTAGTAAAATGGTTGTGAATGTAACATAATATTAAATATAAATATTGGGGGGACATTTATTACACACAGCGCCATCTAGCCCCATACTAAGCAAAGCTTTTTTTGTAAATATATACTTATAATACATACTACACCCAGACACAGAACAAACATCGATGTACGTCACAAACATTTTTGTCCTGGGTGGCGATCGAACCCACGCCCTACAGCTCAGTAGGCAGACATGCTACCAACTGAGCTATCAGGCTGTCTATCGGATAGAATAAATATGATAATAAGTATTCTGGGGGGCAAAAAAAAATTCGGGGTGATTTAAAGTGAATTTTGGGAGCGGGCCGAGTTTCTTTCGAACGCGGGCGACCTCTAGTCATAATATAACAGAATACATACATTATCAACATACAAATGCCAAGTGTAATTAAAGAGCTATCTTTTGCTCGGTCAACCAATCTACTAAACTTTCTCCACAAGCAGTATTTTAAGATAAACTCTTACAAAGAAAAGTAAATAAGAATTAGGAAATATAATTTATTGTGTAACATCAGCAAGGTAATTAATTAACAATCCTGGGGCGATGTCACAAAAATGGCTTCAACTAAGCATAGTGTTGTTTAAAAAAACTGTGCTGCTCTTCCGTTGAGGTCATGAAAGGCTTTACGAGTTAAATGATTTTAATTTAAAACAATATACAATTATTATGTCTGTAGTACAGATTGAATTTTGAACCGACTTCGAAAAAGGAGGAGGTTCTATGTCGTCGAACATAGTACCGTCTCCTTATTTGAAGTATGTATGTTTTTTTCGTTGTTTTATTTTGTTTTCTTGGTTAACGGTGGTGAGCTCTGCGATCCCCAAGCCGCCTGCCAAGCGTGAAGATTATGGCAACACCCCTCTATAAAGGGGGAGGCCTTCGTCCAGCATTATTTTTAAAATGTATTTTCATCAATTTCTCCCTCAATTATGGACCGATTTTGAAAATTCTTTTTTTATTGGAAGGGGTATACTCCCGAGGTGGTCCCATATAAATTTGAGTTAGTTGATAAAAAAAGAAAGTTGTATTTATACCAGTTCTAGCTCCATTTTCTATAATACTTCTTGAAATTAACAGTGATTTGGGTGTTGAACTGGTTTAGAAATCTATCTTATAAGATTCCATTATCACACTAATATTACAAGAGCGATAGTTTGTTTCTGTGTAGGTATGTTTGTTACCTCATCACGCCAAACAGCTGAACGGATATGGATGAAACTCGGAATGGAGATAGCTTATTTCCTGGAATTTGGCTAGGTTTTGATAGAGTAGGTAAAATTACATTTAGTTTCTTAAAGTAAAAGTAAGTTCCTATAGGCTGAGTGGCCAGCCCTAGTGTCAGAGTTAATGTCCCCGAAGGCCTCTGACATGGCTGACGGTTGTTGTTATAGAAACTAGAACAAACAATTTAACGCCCCTTTAACTATTTAACCCACGGTAGCGCTCAGAAATAAACGCCACTCACGGTCACCCATCCGAAGACTGACCGGACCGTTCGTTGCTTAACATCGGTGATTGTTTATAATCACCTAGACAAGCTACGCCACGAGCGCTACATTTGTTTCTTAATGATCACTAATAAACCTGGACCTGGGTCTGTCCTAAAACTCCATCAGACCCACCGGAGGACGGGCAGCAGCGTCCTCTCCGTTAACGGTGGTGAGCTCTGCGATCCCCAAGCCTCCTGCCAAGCGTGGGGATTATGCACTGAAGAGAGAAGTATGGCCTTCGCTTTTCTGTGGGATTATGGCAACCCCTTCCTAATTAAGCTGTCAACTTAATGAAGCCTAATTAGGCCTTTCCACTGCTGGACGTCTTCCGGCAGATGTGTGTGCTCATTAATTTAAGTAAACCACTTGTAAGAATCTTATTTGAATTTTAATTTTTACTATATTTTTATGAAACCTGCATCCCCTGGAGTAGGTGGTTATGTTAACCCCAATCGCACCAAGAAGGTAGGTGCGGCATGTCATGTGATGTATAGCTGTACCAGAAAGAGTAGAAAAAACATACTATATATGCAAAAACTCTTCAAAATGACATATAACTTGGCAACACTGAGTAATATTTTGTAAAGAAAACTTTTAGGTCTTATTTATTTAATACAATGTAATCAATTAATTTATATAAAAGGCTCTGTCCTGACTGACTGAATGACTGACAGACAACGCACAGCCCAATCCGCTGGTCGTAGACTTGAAATTTGGAGGGTGTATTCGTCAAAGTGAAATCGTTTATTGCACATTATGGATTATGTAAAATTAATAATAATAACATAAACATAATGACCCAAATGAGGGTATGGCAATTAAGTGTGGAGCGGACCGATCTGTTTTCTGCTTGATTCATTTATAAAGTTTTGTCGTCTAAAAAGTCTATTAAGGATTTTTTTATCTATTTATTTTGACAGGAATAATTTAAGGGGGGAAGGGGGGGGTTGAATTTTGTATGGAAAGTTCTTTGGTTTTGAAGTTATAGTGATGAAAATTGATATTTGGGTAGTTCATTCGAGGAGGGTGGCGTGGGGGGGAGTTGGTACAGTCGGTAGGTAGGGGGATAAAAAAATTGCTTGGGATGATTAACAGCCTTACCTAAAATAATCTCGATTCTCTTAGTCACTGCTTAAACTTCTCTGTCCTTTTCTAGCACGTGCAACTTCACGTCAGAGAGAAGATGACAGAGCATCTTAAGCAGTGACTAACGGTTAAAAAGTTTTTTAAGTAAGGCCGTTAAAGTGGTTAATAAAGTGGCGACCTCTAGTATGTACTATAACAATATCTGTCACAAATGACAGCCAGCCAGCACAGCCTAAACCGCTGGTCGTACAGAACTGAAGTCGTGAAGTTCGTCAAGAAGTCGTTGAGTCGTGAAAATCATGGAATTGGATAGTTCATTCAAAATAAAATATGCTTTTTTTATCTATTTATTTTGACAGGAATAATTTAAGGGGGGAAGGGGGGGTTGAATTTTGTATGGAAAGTTCTTTGGTTTTGAAGTTATAGTGATAAAAATTGATATTTGGGTAGTTCATTCATGGTTGGGGGAGGGGTTGGGAGATGGGTTAGGTTAGGAAGATACAAGTATTGGAGAGTGGGCCGAATTTCTTCCGTACGGGGACGAAGTCGCAGGCAACTAAGTCGCGGGGGACTAAGTACTAGTAACTAGGCCTGGCGCACTCCGCGCTTTTGGTATGAAAATAGAAGTAAGTGACGGGCCCGTCTGGACGGGCCGATTCAGTAGGAAAAATTCAGTCCAGACAGACAGAGAGGCAACTTCTAGGTTAATATAACTGTAGGTAGTTAGCGCTCGCACATCCTGAATTGCACTGTATTGTGTCGTGACAAGAGTCGCTTCTTATTTAAATGATTTCGCGGAGTGAATCTTCTGTACTACTATTATGTAGTCTGTGTCGTAACAGTACCCGTGTTATAGTCAAGTTTGAAATGTGTATCTCGTCATTGCAGGTAGACTGATCGGTCACCAGTCCTACGGTCAAGATTGCAATAGGGCGTCGCCTCTGAACGTCAAGTAGTTGGTTGGTGCTGGTGCAAATGCTGCCAAGGGAACGGAAAAACTTAAGATTTTTCTGCATCAAGAAACAAACGTCGTGAGATGACGGGATGTCAGCACAGGAGTTATAGACGCCAGTATAAGGTAGTAACTGCCATCAGATAGTATCTTCCGATATTGTGTGTACCTACTGTAAGTAATGCATTGTGCTTATCCAGCTTTGTTTAGCGTTCACACAACACAGTTTTTGTCTTGTAAAATATCTGCGGCTGACATGGAAGAGTGTAATACAATACTCAATAGTTTATGGCAAACATTATGTAACATTATACAATGTGTAACAAAAAGGCTCAACAATACTGAAGGGTAATTATATAATGATGTACTCATAATGAACAACTTTTACTATGGGGCCAACATTGAAAGCGCGAAAAAAAACAGCTGAGCCATTCATTTTGTCCAAGGTCGATAACCTTTTTGGTATGGAACAGCTGTTTTTTTTTCGCGATTTCAATGTTGGCCCCATAGTAGAAGTTGTTTGTTTTGATGTACAGAATATGCCCTTAAAAGGATGTTAAATGATTAGAACTAGATCTTAGATCTTATGTAGCACTTTATGTGGCGGTAATAACATATGACCCCATTGGGGTATATCCATTGTTATTCATTGTTTGTTAAGAATTCTTCTAATCAAAAAATCAAAAACAAATATTTTATTCAGACAAAAGAATACAGAACATTAACAAGTTATCTTTGATCCCCAAACTAGGCGGAGTGGCCTGTGCTGTGGGGTTCTGAGCTCGAGTGTTTGAGAACTGAGTAAATGGCTGATGAACATGTTTACAAAAATTACAACATTGATTCAAAAAACACAAAGTTAAATATTAACACGATATTTCCTCACATTTAGTTATCGTAAATTCGTGTACTTACCTATTTCTTTACCTAGTTCTAATGTATAGTAACAACAATTACACATCATTTTAAACTACTAAAATAAATGTTTGAGGACATTTGACACAGCGCCACTGAGCCTCAAACTAAGCAAAGCTAGAACTTTTATGAAATGACTGGATTTGTACCTAGAGAAGGCATTTTTTAAACCAACTAGAAAGTATTATTTAATTTAATTGTTTAATAATCGTTTTTACTCTTACACAAATGTATAAAATGTGGACTTAATGTTGAAGCATTAATAAAAGCAATTTAAAGAAATATGGATGTACTCGTAGGTGTGTACCAAAAAAAAGTAATGTCATATGACACTTTGGTTTAGTACCAAATTTATGTATGACAAAGTTTCCCTACTAGAAATTGTTTGTATGGGATATGTTCAAGCCTTTCCTTGTATTCATTCTAGTTTTTTAAATTGGGATCTAGGAATAGGGTAGATGACTGATGTTTAAATCGTTGAAACCAATAGCTTTGATGAAGAATTTAAGTAAATATAGTATATTTATTGAAAAAAATACTAAAATCAGTTATTAATGTTCCGATATACAATGTGTCCGGACTTCGATGTCGGAGACTTTATGGGGTTAAAATACAATCAATTTCATCGACAAATCAGCCATCAAATATTTTTTATATCCAACTATTAAAAAATGGCAGCCCTTTAAAAACTTTTATAGCCGAAGCACAGGTGCATGTGTTAATTTAACAATACCTACCCAAGTAGAAGTGTTAGAAACACAAAAGAGGTCTCATATGTTAGCTAACAAAGAAGCCAAAAAAAATAGATTTAATAACAAGACAAAAAACTTGATTATAAGTTCAAAAAAAAATAAAGCAAAAATATTTTTTTTCATTTATTGTGGTTTTTTTCAGATTTTTAACTATAAAAAAAAAAACAATTTGCTAACCTATCCGTTTTTTATTTATTTTTATGAATACAGGATATTTGCCAAAAATGCACATTAAAATCTTAGCTCTAAGCTAGATAGTTTAGACGCTATGATAGTTTGAATGTGACTCTTCAAAGTGCTTGTAACCCGATATTAGATAGTTCAACACATTTCATTGGGTGAGACAAAATTCTTCAATAATTTAAAGAATCCGCACTAAGTTCAATCCTTAACAATAGCATTCTTTGTGCGTGCAGGTAAAAAAACGAAAGGGCCAATAGTGTGAGTAAGCAGAATAGGGGCTGCTTCCAGGTAAAAAGTGTGCAGTGTGCACTTGTGCAGGCGACCAGTCGTCCCTCGCTCTGCGTCGTGATAACACTCGTTTCACTCGTTTGCTGTTTTAAAACTACTTACTGTGCGTTACTGTTATTTGTTAAACTTTTATTACGTTTTTGTTTTGTTTTTGGACTAACTGTTGATTGTCGTGCATTACAATGGACGAGTACTCAAGCCAGCACATCGCTGACATCCATTTTGTGTATGGATTGTGTAACGGGAATGCAAATAGAGCTGTTACAGAATATGCGCGCAGATTTCCCACTAGGCGAACACCGAATGCTCGCACTTTCATTAGAATTCATTTGCGACTTGCCGAAAATGGAATAAGAAGACGCGCTAACGAACGTACTCGTGTTTTGTCGCCCCAAGATGAGCAAGAAATATTGCGACTAATTACTCAAGACCCTAGCCTGAGCATCAGGCTCATAGCCTGTCGGCTAAATTTAACTAAATGGACGGTGTGGAGAGTTTTAAAAAGAGAAGGACTGCATCCTTACCATTTTCGTAGGG
Source organism: Erannis defoliaria (assembly GCA_905404285.2). NCBI lineage: Eukaryota > Metazoa > Arthropoda > Insecta > Lepidoptera > Geometridae > Erannis > Erannis defoliaria. Next base: position 455,999 of record FR990093.1, on the reverse strand, counting down.
TACAAGAAATACTGGAACCTGACTATAAGAAGAAGATAAGTTTTTTGTTCGTGGATTCTAAGAAAAACCCGATCTAATCCAAGTTTTTAAAAAGAATTATGTGGACCGATGAGGCCACTTTCACAAGATCAGGGTATACGAACCACCGCAATGAACATCTGTGGCTTCAAGAAAATCCACATGAAATCCGACCAAGTTCTTTTCAGCACCAATTTTCGGTCAATGTTTGGGCAGGACTGATTAACGATGTCCTCGTTGGACCAATCATTTTACCAGAAACAATGAATGGTCCAAGATTCCTGAATTTCCTGGAAACGGACTTTTTTGATGCTCTATTGGAGTTACCATTGGCCTACAGAAACAATGATTCTGCAACTGGATGGTGCTCCCGCACATTTTGCACTACTTGTGCGAAATCATTTAAACGCGCAGTATTCGCCGTGGGTTGGGCGCGGTGGAACAATCGCATGGCCGCCACGCTCGCCAGATTTAACGCCCCTCGATTTTTTTCTGTGGGGCACAATGAAACAAAAAGTATACGTAAACGTGCCTAATACAAGAGAAGAGTTAATCGCAAACATCATTCGAACAGGGAATGAATTAAAAGAAGACAGGGCGATGATCCAGCGCTCTACGCAACATGTCGCAATAAGAGCAACAGCATGCCTGCAGAGGCGAGGAGGTCACTTCGAACAGTTTCTGTAACTTTTTTGCCAAATTAAATGCAATCCTATCAATAATTATTTTTTTATTTAATTTCTCAGGAAAAACATGCTTTTGAAGTGGCTATGTTTATAATGTCATAGCTCCTAAACTATCTAGCTTAGAGATAAGATTTTAATGTGCATTTTTGGCAAATATCCTGTATTAATAAAAATAAATAAAAAACGGATAGGTTAGCACATTGTTTTTTTTTAATAGTTAAAAATCTGAAAAAAAAACACAATAAATGAAAAAAAATATTTTTGCTTTATTTTTTTTTGAACTTTTAATCAAGTTTTTTGTCTTGTTATTAAATCTATTTTTTTGGCTTCTTTGTTAGCTAACATATGAGACCTCTTTTGTGTTTCTAACACTTCTACTTGGGTAGGTATTGTTAAATTAACACATGCACCTGTGCTTCGGCTACAAAAGTTTTTAAAGGGCTGCCATTTTTTAATAGTTGGATATAAAAAATATTTGATGGCTGATTTGTCGATGAAATTGATTGTATTTTAACCCCATAAAGTCTCCGACATCGAAGTCCGGACACATTGTATAAGCGTTTAAAGTTTTTGGTAAAGCCAACTCTGTCCCTTTCCCACAAAACAAAAAATGACGTCACGCCTTACTTGTCATCCAGGTATTCGAAAGCGAAGTCGTTTTTTTTTTAAAAGCGTCTAATTATTCTTTAAAAATTTCGCGGGCTTTAACTATATTTTCCCCGTGCCTAGCTAGCTACATCGTACCATCAGCACACACGCCACATTTTTGATTATACTTAATACATATTTGGTTTGTCCTCTTCATAGCCAGTCTCGGGGTAACATAATATGTGATCAAATATTTATTTATTTATTTATGTATGTATCTTTATGGTGATCGTGGAGGGGTGGTAAGTTAGTTTGTGGTACAAAAGCCACCATATTAAAAGGTTTTTGATAAATGCTATCCATATAATCAATTATTAGGAATCTGAGTATAGCACTAAATGTCGAGTTTCTAAATTCTTTCCCATTTCCCGAAGACTACCGCAATGTAGACCGGATTTCAATTCTAGCGACAAGTCTGAGAATCTCGTTAATCCATTCTTGCGCGTCACTTAATGACGAAATATTTTGCTATCTATTAACCCGTCGTGGATTTGTTTTCTTGTGAATAGAGCTACTAACGTCGGGGCCATAATCATCGTGGAGACCAGGCGGTCCCCATCTGCACCGCGTATATCGGACATTCGGAACCACAAGGGTATTTCGCCGTTTAGATGTTGGTTGGAAGAGCCTTTACCCAATTCTTGAAACGTTTCTGCTAGCTTGTGATTTTTCTCTGTTCTTTTAGCGATTACTTAAAATCTTGTGGTAGGGGCTAACTCAGCCACTGGGTGTAATAACTGTTCTTCATTTACTCTGCAACCGTTACTGTCAGGCTATGGCTACGGCAGCCGACTTACATCACGTATGCGACATCCCTCTCTAATTCAAGAGGGCCACCATAGGAGAAACGAGAGGGGTTGATACGCGACGGTGCGGCGGCCACCGCGTGCCACTCCCTGTCTCTCGCCCAATCCAAAGGACGCCTGTTTTATAATCTGGCCATTAGTGCCTTTGCACTAAAGAGAGGGGCCGATAATCACACTTTTTCATGTCACTATTTATAATATACGAAATAGCTCGCAGGCGACATGTTTACGCGACTATTCAGAACCGTGTCTCGTCAACGCCAGCTAACGGATTTATTTTGAACATTAAAAATTTTTATAGGCTGTCAAAAACCGCTCATTGAGATACTTCTTTTTTGAAGTGGATTAATAATACTGTGACGTACATTACGAGTCGATAGTTAAGATGCCCAAGATGTAACTGAGATGCTGGTATTTATTTTTGCATTTTTTAAACGAACGTAGCGTTGCCTGCGAAAATCATCATAAATACAGCAGGTAGGAAACGCTGCTCTGAAGCTATCGGCAGCTGTACAATATGACATTTTGGAGTGTGTTTTCGAAATAATAAAGATAATTTAGTCGGGTACATTTTAGGTACAATTACTTGTAATACTTTAAAAGAACCAAGATAACGTAGTTTACTAGGTACACAGGCCGCGCTGGAAAGTATACGGAGCGGCGTGGCCACTTAAAATATGATTTAACTCATAAAGCTGACTATGTACTCGATCTTAATTAGAGGTACAAAAAGTACAGTTTAGGTACAATTTTACGACCTAACTATAGGTTCCTGACATAAAGTGACCGCGCCACAACGCAACACTAAATTAAGCCGTCATCGTGAGTTTCCAGTCCACGAAGTTATCATGCTCCGAGATAGACTAATTAATTAGTGCCTCCCACTGGTTATGTTGCCCTAGCGCACTGGTAATGTTGCTATGATATGTCGTGGGCGATGACGGAGTGGATGACCGCCCAGCAGGCTCCATTTGTGCATCCCGAAACCACTGACCGGTGCAAGAGGCCTGGATGTCGTTCGAATAAGGGACGTCTACAGCATAAGGCCGATGGGACGACCCCTCCAGGGCACGGCGGCAGCCCCTTCACAGGACCCGGAGTTCCGGATCAAACTCCACCTATCACTGTAGCTCGACGTCATCGAATTGAAACGGGTCCAATTCATATGCAGACCTCTCAACGCCATTGCGGGCAAGGTGTCCAGCAGGGTCTTCTTCACCCCTGCAAGCTTCTTGAGCTCTTCGTCGTGCCATCGCCTCTTCACTTGAGGAGGTGCTGCCTCAGCGTTGGCTTCGATCGGGTGGACGTGCCGCGTGTGCAAACCCAACTCGATTTTCTTGATTTTCTTTTTTCGAATCTGTGAGTCGCACACTCAGCTTCGGCATTGAGACTTTCGTTTGCCCCGGAGCTGCGGGGTTGATTTAATGTCGCGTCAGCCGGCTCCTATGGGAAGGCCAGCTGCTTGACTATGAGTGTTCAGTATATCTTTTTTAGCTTCATTATAATATCATGTGGTCCCACCTCCGCTCGCCAACCTGGCTTCAACGCGTGCCAAAGTATCGACTTCCCCATCGAGCCACCGCCTGTTCACTTGGGGAGGTGCAGCCTCAGTATTGGCTTCGATCGGGTGGGCATGCCGCTTGTGCACACCCAACCCGATTTTTGTTTGAAAAGCTCTGTCACATAAAGGGCACTCGAATTTGTGAGTCGCACCTTCAGCTTTGGCATTGAGCCATTCATTTGCCCTGGAACTCCGGGGTTGGTTTAACGTCGCTACAGCCGGCTCCTGTGGGAGGCCAGCTGCGGAACCATAAGTTTCCTTAATATCCTTTTTAGCTTCGTTAGTTCGTAGTCGTAACTCTGTGGTGGGGTGCTAACCCAGCCATGGGGTTGCGTCCAACACTATCTGCAAGGGTCCACCCGAAGGAAGTGTGGACTTGGTGTAAAACACCCACGGACCTGTTCTCGGATCCCTCATTGAACCTCACTCGAGTTCACTCTAGATGTGAGGGTGTGTGCAACCCGATGTTAACGGAGGACCAGTTACTCCCGCCAGGTTTCACAAATTCGGCATTGAGCTCTTCGTTTGTCCCAGAGCTCCGGGGTTGATTAACGGCGCGTCAACTGGCTATTGTAGGAGGCCCGGCCCGCCCCAGGACACAGATTATTTTCTGGTGTTTCTTTAGCGAGATCTTAAATCCTTGTGTAGACTGCTAGCTTAGCCACCACCCAACCCGATCTTTGTTTGAAAAGCTCTGTCACATGAGGGACACCCACCTCCTTCCCATGGTCCTAACAACCTTGCGGTAATACGGACCGAAACAACGAGCACCCCAGCTTGCACCGGACTGCTCCACAAATGTTTAAAATTGTTCCATCTACCTTTGCACTCTCCGCCTTCTGGGGCATGATAACGTCACAGACGGACTCCGTCGTCGGGCAGTACCTCGGATTCGCGCGCAGAGCGCACGACGTGCCAAGCATGCGCGAACTCGCGCAGGCGCCTGAAGCTGTACGCGTCGCGCACCAGGTCCTCTTAGTAGATTAGGCCCGCCTCAGGGCGGGAGACCCCATCCATCAATCTCACACGCATCTCCTCATAGAGGGGACAGACCCATAGAATGTGATGTCTGTGTTTCTCGGCCGCCCCACAATCATATTGCCAAACGCTTGTTGAAGCAGCCGTGCCCTGTTAGAACCTGTGACACCTCTTAGTCTGGCTGCACCCAGCTGGCCTTAATCGATCCCCCACCTCCGGGAAAAAACAGAATAGCTCCCTCCCCTTTTCCTCGGCCGCCCACCTGTTCTGCCAAAGGCGCAACACCTCCGCGTCAACTGCCCGCCGCGTCCGAGCCACGTCCTCACGCGACTGTCCCTCGCACTTCACCCAGAGCCGACCAACACGGGTCACTTCCAGGTTCGCCGGAAGCACACCTGCCAACACCCGCAGCGCGCCGCTGTGCTACACGAGCGGTACGCCTTCGTCGTTCCTCAGGACATCTTGCCAAAACAATTGCTCGCCCTCTCGCCAATGGATGCCGCGTGCTGAGCTAACGACTGTGTTTCATCGATGAACACTCCCAGCACGGTCGCCTGCCTGACTGGTCTTATGACGTTACTGCCGAATTTGATCACGGGGGGCGCTGGAATTTGCCCTTCAGCGTTATGGTCAAAGACTTCGCGGGGGCAAACTCAAGCCTGTTCCTGTTCGCCCACTCCGCCATCATACCCAGCACGGTGGCAGAGACTTTCGAGCTCTGCCCGTGATCCCCGTAACGTCATCGGCATAGGCGACAACTTCCACCCCGGCAATCCCTTGCAACAAGACGAGCAAATCGTCCAACAAGACGTTCCAGAGGCTCGGCCCTACCACCGACCCCTGCGGACAACCCATCGTGGACACTGTCCACACCACGTGATTTCCCGCCACACGTCGTCCACGGAAGTAGTCCCGCTTAACCATGACCATGGGCCACCACGCGTTGTCGAAAGCGCCACTAATGTCAAGGAATATGGCCTGCACGTACCGCTCATCCGTAGCCTTCACAGCGTCCAGCAGAGCCCGCAGTGCCGTCACTGTCGAGCGGCCCAATGAGAACCCATGCTGGCGAGCACTGATAGCGCGGGTTATGCCGGGAGCGCAGCTCAGCAACACCCTTTCAAGAACTTTGCCTAGAGTAGGCAAAAACGTGATGAGCCTGTACGCCTTTGGGCCCGTCAGTGGCTTACCGTTGCCCTTCGGCAAGACAAGCAGGCGACCGTCCTTCCAAATTGCCGGAAAAACCCCCTCACTTACACACTTGCCACAAACGAAAGTGAACTCTGCCTCGGCAGCTTGGAAGGCCCGTTTTACTATTCTGGAGGTAAGCCCATCAATCCCCGGGGCCTTGTTTTTCAGTGACAATATTATTCCTTTAAGGGCCGTGGTCGTCAGCGGATCCGCATCCTGCCCCGACGGCGAAAGCGCGGCCATGACGCGCACCTGTGCGTGATACGGAGTGTCCCGAGACACGTAGTCATCGGGACACAGCGCCTGCAACAGGGTGCGCATGGCCCCGCTCGCCTCGTCCGAGCACTGCCACGCAAACACGACACCGTTCACAATATTACTCGGCGCACGAGTCCTCCCACTAGCCGCCTTGTAGGCGAGGCCCAATGGGTCTGCATTACCAGACTCCGCGATGTCACGGTTAAACCGGAGCTCGGCTGTCTTCATTGCGTTCTTATACTAGCACCGCAAAGCGTGGAAGACGCTGCGTGCCCTCTCCTCGTTAATCTCGAAATCCTCGGACACTCGAATCTGCGAGTCGCACCCTCAGCTTCGGCATTGAGCCTTTCGTTTGCCCCGGAGTTCCAGGATTGATTTAATATCGCGTTTGCCGGCTCCTGTGGCCGGCTGCAGGACACTGATCTGTCCCCTTTTAGCGGTTGTTAAATACATTTTGGTGGGGTGCTAGCCCAGCCAGTGGGTTTTTGTCCAACGCTATCGCAGTGTCCGCCCGAAAGAAGCGTGGACTGGGTATGCCAGTTTTTTTCTTTAAAATTTTCTCAGTCTTTAATTATATTTTCTCTGTGCTCTCTAGCTACATCGTACCATCAGCACACACGCTACCGTACTTTTCTCCAATATCTTTTGGTCCAGTAAGTAGTGTTGAGCGCTTCTGGACCGGTCGTCAGTAATCGCACACCGCGCACCGCTTCCGCCCAACCGAGTAAGTAATGAAACAATGGAAGTAGTGGTTTTTCAGCGACGACCGCGAACTATCTCCCACTTATGCTACACCTCTCATGTCTCCTTACAATGCCAAACAGGGTCTACTTTCCCCCCTGATTTTCCCAAGCCCGCTCCCTTGGCTGTGGTTTCGCTAGATAGTAGATAGGGAGAGTGGGGATGTCGTTAATCCATTCATGCGCGTCACTAATTAGATGATGAGGCATTTGGCTAATAAATGAACCCGTCGTGGGATTCCACTCCACGAAGTTAATTAATTGGTGCCTCCCACTGGTATTGTAGCCACTAGCGCTACCGGCACGTCGGGGGAGTAATCATCACCGAGACGATGACCGCCCAGCGGTCCCTATCTGTGCATTCCGAAACCACTGACCGGTACATCGTTACCACGCAGGTATTGCGCCGTTCGGATGTTGGTCGGAGGGGCCTGGATGTCATTCCAAAAGCCGATGGGACGACCCCTCCAGGGCACGGCGGCAGCCCCGTCACACGTGACCACCGTACTTAGCACGCTTGTCCCGATGTGCATCGTCTAAAGGTCGCTGGCCCGTTACTACCTGTACGTCCACTATCACTCCTTCACCACTCCTGGCTGCGATGATGTCAGGCTTCCGAAGTCCAGCTGCAATAATGATTATCGGCTCCTCCTCAACCGTCCAACCCTCTTCGACCATTGCGGAACATAAGACCTTCGCGATCTTGTTATGACGGAGGATACGGCCGCCGTGCGTTCGAATGCACTGTTGGCCTTGCACTGTTTCTTTTTCCAGCCTTTGGGTCGTTCCGGGACAGTTTGGCAAATTGCCCTTCGGCCCATCTCATCTTTTTCTTGATCCTGTCGGATTTGGCGGCAGCTCTCGCCACTGACCATTCCGAGTGCGCCGAATCTACGCAAAACGAGATCCGGCACCCATGCTCTCAGAGATGGGATCGCTAAGCCTCCGTCCTTAGAAGCCGCATGAAAATAGGCCGTGGGCACATCTGCCGGGAGCCTCAGCCATATGCGCATTGCCGCCCGGATCTGGACATCGAGCGTTCGCAACTTATCTGCAGAGATAACGCCCAGCACAAGGCCGTGCAGAAATCTCGGGAGCAGATGGTCGCGCAGTATCTCGAGCCGCTGTTGCGGCTTGAGATGTTAGCCAGGGCCTCTTTAATACTGTGCTCGATAGTTACTGATCCAGACGACTCAATATCAACCCCCAAGTAGCGCCAACGTTCCACGCAAGAGACCTGCTTTAACAATCTCTTACCGATCTTAAAAGACCGGTACGAGACGTAGTGTACCTTCTTGCGCTTCCCGTCCGGCACCATTGACAGAACGGACCTCTTCGTATGGTTAAGCCTCAGACCCATCATCTGCCAATCCGGTACACCGCGTCGATGGAAGACTGCATACCTACCTTGGATCCTGCAAGCAGTACTAGGTCGTCGGCGTAGGCCAGAACCGAGACACTCACTGTCACTCACTCTCTGTTTCTAGCCTATAGCCGACTCCCTTCGGCAGGTTTGCTAGTACCAGATCCATCGCCATGTTGAACAGGATTGGTGACAATGGGTCTCCTTGGCGGACTCCTCGACCGACCGCTACAGGATCGCTCGCTTCTTCGCCTACGACAAGGATGGTAGATGCCGTATCGTACAGGCGAGCGATGTAATCGCAAAACTCCTTAGGCAGGCGCCCCTCTTCCTCAGCAATAATCGAATTGCTGAGGAAGAGGGGCGCCGCATGCGACGCCGTATCTAGTACCGCGGAATTCTCCAAGGTACCACTAGCGCAGACGAATCCGCGCTGTCGGATGTCTGGCGGACAACGGGCCAACAATCTCTTAGCCAGGATCGAGTGCAGGTGCCTAAGCGGTATCGACGCGATCGAGATCGGTCGGTAATCATCAGGACCCGCAGGTTCATCCTTTTTCGGCACAAAGATCGTACGGCACTGCCGCAGTCTTTCGGGAATCTCGCCTTTGAGCAACCAATACGTGAAGAGATGCGCCTTGGTTGCATTAGAAACTGTAGCCCACGCTTCAGGGCGGATACCATCCGGCCCAGGCGCAGAGTGCGGGTTCACGTTGGACGCCTTTACCTCTTCTGGGGTTATCGGCACCCACCGCTGTGAGTAATCTCGGCTCCCTCCTTTCAGCTCTTCACGCTCAAGCGTTTTCAGGGTTTCCAGCGAGGGGCCAGGAGCTCCAGACGCTGCCTCCAGTAGAGGTCTCCAGTAGGATTACATTTCCTGCAGGCTGTGTTTCATGCTCCTGTGCTGGCCATCTATTTTCTCTCCCGAGCTGCGCGACCATGACACTTTTAGTTCACTTCTTGCACCACAGCGTACCTCCGTTTCCATCTCTGGCGGGAGTTCATTTTAGCGTTCCTGGTTTCGTTACCTTTCCTCTTGGCGAGGCGTACCTTCCTCGCTTTTGTCTCTGAGCGTCTACTAACAGCTCATTCACTAATCGCTCTAGGTCGCTATTCCCCACCGGTGTGGCTCCCTTAGTTTCGACCGGCTCTTGAGGAGTCACGTCCTGCGCTTCATCAGCCGTGGGGTCGACGCTAGCTGAGGGGGTTTCGACTTCAGATTCAAGGTCTGTGAGGTGTAGCCTCACCAGCGCCTTGTACTCATCCTTCCGTCTGACCCCTTTGATCCCCTCAAGGGTTCTTGCTAGCGCCTTGACCGCTGGGTCAGCTTGCAGCGCCACATTCACGTGTCCCGAACTGGTCGGAACAGAGATGTTGTCGCCGCTCGCCAACCATCTGGCTTCAGCGCGTGCCAACGTATCGATTTCCTCATTGAGCCACCGCCTCCTCATCTGGGGAGGTGCAGCCTCAGCGTTGGCTTCGATCGGGTGGGCATGCCGCTTGTGCACACCCAGCCCGATCTTTGTATGAAAAGCTCTGTCACATAAAGGGCTCTCGAATTTGTGAGTCGCACCTTCAGCTTCGGCATTGAGCCTTTCGTTTGCCCCGGAGCTCCGGGGTTGATTTAACGTCGCTACAACTGGCTCCTGTGGGAGGCCAGCTGCAGGACTAAGAATACCTTCTTTGTCCTTAGTAGCTTGCTAAAATAACCCTGTGGTGGGGTGCTAACCCAGCCACTGGGTGTTCGCCTGACACTATTTGCTAGGGTCCACCCGAAGGAAGTGCAGACTTGGTGTAAAACACCCTACGAACCTGTTCTCGGATTCCTCCTTGAACCTCACTCGAGTTCACCCTAGATGTTAAGGTGTGTGCAACCCGTAGGTAACAGAGGACCAGTCACTAACGCCCGCCGCCACGACACTACCGACGCCGAGACTGCCGGCGTTAAGACAACGCGCGTAGCCTCCTTGTCTTAAGACGTAGACCCCAGGAGACATTAATGCTGATTCCCCCCAGCTCTGTCACATGAGGGACACTCGATTCTGCGAGTCGCACCATCAGCTTTGGCTTTCAGACTTTTGTTTTCGTTTGATGTAATGTCGCGTCAGCCGGCTCCTGTGGGGGAGGTGGGGTGCTAACCCAGCCACTGGGTTTTTTTGTCCAACACCATATATTTCGGGGTCAAACCTACGGCTCCGACTCCGGACTTAATTCTGCCGGCTCGCCTTTACTGGTTGTTGATTTAGCTTTTTCCACAAAAACGAGATAAGTTCATGTGAGATCCTCTCAACGCCATCACGTTTCTTTCAGGCTTAGGAGATTCTTACTTCAGCGTACTAAGACGAGATGTGACTGCGTTATTCGTCGTCCGTCGTTCCGATCGTCGTGTTCCTCGACTTGAAATATCGAAAATAGGGGATTTTGCCTGTTGTTTGCGCACGAAAAGACCAGCTATATTTTTGCGCGTTTGGTGCGAGCGTTCTTGGCGTCAACACGTGTCATAGGTATTCTAATCATGTCGATGTCGCCGGGTCGTTATTGATCAAATGATTAATTATTTATTTACTAAATCTCCTAGTTTAGTACTATAAGAATGCCCTTCCAACCAATATTTAAACGGCACAATACCTGCGTGGTGCGCCGCTCTTGAAGTAATCCGCTGCCAGCCCAGAAGCTCTCAACACAACTTACAGGACCTAGAGATATTGGAGATCAGTACTGAAGCGTCGGGGTTCATGTGTACAGATCATAGGATGTGGCTAGGCGAAGTAAAATACATCAAGAAAATTGAGAAACATTTATAGAATAATTATTTTAAAAAAGCTTTTTTTTTTAAACATATTATACAACCTACTTCAACTTTGAATACTTGGAAGACATCCTCATATTTTCTAGTAATTTGGATTAGAACCGATTTTTATAAAATTTACATGGGACCACCTCTGATTACCTACTAAACAATCATGAAAATCAGTTCATAAATAGCCGCAGAAAAGTGAAGGCCCTATTACTTCTCTCTTCAGTGATAAATAGCGGAGTAATCGCGTAACATACTTACAAAAAAAAAAAAAAACACAGTCGAATTGAGAACCTCCTTCCAGTCGGCTGAAAAGAAAGTGGGTGTTCTCTTTCAGTTGCGTGGGAGTTTACACTCAGTCCATGCTTCTCTCGGGGGAACTCGGACCCGACCCAGCCACCCGTGGACAAACACCCCCGGTGGCTAGGCCAGCACCCCACCACGGGATTGAGGTATTCGCTAAAGGTACAACAGATGGAAACCGATTTCCTGCATCCGGCGTCCCACAGGAACCGGATGTGGCGACGTTAAATCTACTCCGGAACTCCAGGCAAAAACCAATATTAACATTAAACAAATTAAAAAAAATATATATAGATAGAGGCCCAAAAAATATGGCAGATAAACATAGCCCATGGCCCTCAGTCCCCAACTCGTATATTCCTGGCGTATAGGTAGGGCAGGGTGTGCTAAGAATTTCCGGCAGACGCCCCGCTACGCACCGTAAGTAGGCCTCCCACGACTAGCGGGAGGCCTACCGGGCCGCTAGGCACAGCCAGGGCATGTTGATACTGTTCATAGTGTGTTTTTAAGTGTTATGTATATTTGTATTAGCCTGTTATTAACATTATCTTTTTAAATAGATTAGTTTTTTAAATATTATAATAATTATAGTAACTACTTATTTTTAATTGAATAACCGTCAAAATAAACATGTATGTAAAACCATAAATATAATTAAATTGATGCTCGCTTAAGTCTTATCACTCTAGGTCTAAGTTAGAAATGTAAAAGTGTACTAAGGATGTAATAAAAAAAATTCTTACATTTTGAGGTTTCATTTGTAAATTCTGCCCTCTATAGTCCATAGAAATATGTTACAACTTACAACTAAATAGTAGATTGTTTACCAAGGGAGGAAACAACTATTTTTAAGGCGAGAGTGTTTCTTTGAATCCAGAGCGTAGCGAATAATTGTAGAGTAGAATCCCGAGCGTAGCTAGGGATTCTAAAGTAGTTCAAAGTACTCGAGCTTAAAAATAGTGTTGATCCCGAGGTGGACACTGCTTTTTTTATGATTATAAACCTGGCATATAATCAAACATGTTACCTTTGATTATATAGCTCCTATATAATCAAACATGTTACCTTTGATTATATAGCTCCTATATAATCAAACATGTTACAGTAATCGCCACGCAAGTTGTCAAAAAGTGGGGATGCTCAGTAATAAAAAAAAAATACTTTCCATTAAACTTGGCAAATATACTGCACAGAAGTGTACACCACAGAGAAGCGAAGGCCCTACCTCTTCTCTCTTCCGTGGTGTACACGACGTACCTGCGCAGGCTCACCCCTTCCGTGCCGACAATTTGACAACTTGTTTGGCGGCTACTGTACCTTGATTATAGCAAATCAAAGCATGTTACACATCCGTCAATGGCTTTAACTTAAGTTCTTTCGATATGCTCTTAAAATGTGACTATGTTTGCAAGAGGTGCACCACGGTTGTGATAAGTGTCGCCCTCTTTTTATTTTTTTTAATTACCCATACATTAGCAAACACGAGAGGATGTCGGCGCAGTGAAGAGGCGTTCGGTAGCAGTAGGTAAGTACCAATGAAAATTTAAGATAATATATCAAGGTATGTATCGCAGTTGGGTTCACATTCGCCAATGAGTTTCTCTGCGCGTGTTCAGGTTACCGACGATAATATTCCCCAGGAAAATATTAAAAAGTTTGTATTTACCTAATAATATAAACACATGATTTACAGTATAATTCTGATATAACGACTGCTTATACAACGGTGAACCGTTTTTAACGACGACGATGTAAACTCTTGTTTGGTTTCATAGTGAGTTACTAGGGAAACATATTCGTTTATTACGACTCCGGTTAAGCGACCTATTTTGATGATATCCGTCCGGTTATGCTAGGGCCATAGAGGTAGACCTCTATGGCTAGGGCTTCAACTGCGTGACGCTCTACGTCCAGTGATCGGAATAATCAACGTGCATTATATGATGCATTAAACAATGCGCTACATGTGTGGCCACACTATCATTTGACTTTGAATATCGGCTAACGTCTGACGACGTTAATAATGCCACTAGCCTATTAGCGTGCTAATACCCGGCCATATCTACGTACTGTATAAAATACCGCGCTAAATAATGGCATTAGACGCAGGTGAAGCCCTAGCATTAGAACGACGCGCAGTGTGTTGTTTACAAAACCTACGCAGCCGATACCTACCTCGTCGCCCCGCGCTCCGGCTTCTCCCCGCGAGCTTATATAGCGCGCGTAAATCACAGTCTGTTGTTTAGTCAACCAGATCAACCTACTAGGGCCCCAGGGCATACCCCTTCTGGGGTGCCAGGGCAAGTCTGACCCCACTCCCGGCGACGGCCAAGCCGAGGTTCGTACCGTCTGCGGTGCCCTTGAGCTAGTCGCCTTTAACCTAAACCTAGGCCGAGCGCCGTTTGCGCTTGCCTAAAGTCCGGTGACGCTGTAGAGGACACCTGAGGCCAACAGCATAGTCATTCATAAAAAAAAAAAAAAAAAAAAAAACAGTCTGTTGTGAGTGTCTTGTGACAAGCTCGACACAAAGAGTTCTTGTAGGTAGATTTATGCATAGAGGTATGAACTAGTAGGTAGTTCATACATGAACTAGTAGTTCATACATGAACTAGTAGTTCATACCTCCATGTAAGTAACAATCAAAATCCGAGCGTTTATTTTCCGTCCATTCATTTTATCATTGTCGCTGTAGGTAGGTAGTTCTGTATACTAGGTATTCTAAATGCAGTGAGTGGCAAGTACCTCGGCTGATGGTTTGAAACGTGAAAGAGGTCCTTGTCACAAAAGTCCTTGACGCTCATCTGCGTTGTTACCCAGGCACTCCTCTTTCTCATTTCAATCAATCTCTTTTTCTAATAAACTTGTAGTACGCTATAGTAGGCAGACAATCATGGTCACCATACCCAGTTTTCCACTTTTAATATATTATCGCCATAGAGGTAGGAACTACCTTCCTGCCTCTATGATTATCGCATACGACAAATACTTAGGTAAGTACTTAATTTGATAAACATTTTTCATCGACTAAACAGGTGGGTGAAGGTCGTTGTTCATCAGATCCTCTACTATCAAAGAGAATATAAGTACCTAAGTACTTACTTATATATACCTACTATCATCGACATACCTACATAATATTGCATAGAACAGCGACAATGATTAAAATTCTCACCGTCGCTCAAAGACTATATGTACCTATAAGCATATACTTATTCTATGCTATAAGTAAGAAGTACCTATAAGTATTAAGTACGAAGTACATAGGTATATATTGTCATAAGAAATTTGTGTTTTTGGAGAAGAGAAATAAATTTTTTGCAAAGTTACAATATGTTGGAATAATATTTAAATAAGCTGATTGCTATTGTTTCGATGGAAGATAATGACGAGAAAACTTGGTAAAATAAAATAAATGAAAGGAGGTTATCTGATGGATCCTTTGCTGATGGTGTCTTCTGCAGGATCATCCGATTCTCGAACGCTTCATGGAGCTCCTCCAGTGAAATGACATTGCCTTGTCTTCAAAGCTTCAAATGAGAATTTCGCTCGAGTTCCTTAGTTTGGTGACCGCATGGCGCGTCACAAAATAATTCTTGAAAGTTGGAGTTTTACGTCATCTCAGACGGAAATATGGACCTGGTGTCCCCTGCGGGATCGGCGTTGGCTCCCTCAGGTCATTCTCTTCTCAAAAAGATGTAAAAAAATCCAAAAGGTGATTCACCCCGTAACACGCGCAACGGCGGCTCCGACGTGAATGTCTATTTTTCAAAATGGTCTCCTCGATCTAGCTTCTCTTTCTCGCTTATGGAAGAATTCTTCGAGTGCGAGCGAGTCAGCGTATATGACGTCATGTCGTAATACGGCTTCCAACAGATAACCAAATATTTTGTATAAAGCTATCCGATAGATTCTAAATTTGAAACTAATTTTATTACTAGTTTACAATTCCAAAATAAATGCTTAAAAAATCCTAATTTGTTATTTAAATACAATTTTGATAATTAATTTCACACCAACATTTTATGTTGGTTTCTGATATATTTTATGGAGCAAAGCACAAGCCATCCTGTGCGCCAATTTGCAAAATGGGAGCTAATAAAATAAAGTAATAATATAATTTAAAGATTATATGACAATATCCCCCTTTTGAAACAAAAGACAGTTTACTGTCTGAACAGACGGGGTAGGCATGAAAAGAAACTTTTTGTTATAGGTTGGAATCCTGAAATATAGTGAGGTTGATACTTCAGCAAGCTTCTTACATTCCATCTAGCAAAATAAACTGTTATTCCACTTTCATAAAATAAATCACTCACATTCTTTCATACATAGGTACCTATAAGGAATTCAAATAATATTCACACTGCCTAGTTCTTACAAAATCACCACTCACACCTTTAAACTTACATCGAACTTCATAAATCTCCTTGCATCTCATAGTTAAATTGAGCTACTCTGACATACTTGCTTCACTTTTCATAATCCTCATGACTCCATACATAACATGATGGTATAGGATATACCTATAGAAATAACACATTGTGTAATAAAACAAAAGTAGTATATAGCAAGTAGCTTAAAAGGTAACTGTTAATATAAATATCCATTCACTCTTATGTAGGTGCGGACAAAACTTATCTGAAAAACAATGATATCTAAATGGTTTTAAACGGTAAGTAAATATGTGTTAGTATGTTTGTAATTCTTATAATAATCTATACCCTACAGTTTGGGTTTTCTAGTAATGACCTAATTCTATGAGAATAAAGTCTCACTATTGTCTAATAGTATGAAGTGAAAACTTCTAATGTTTAAAGTTAATATCTATCGTTGTAAACATTAGATAAACTAAGTATAAGCTTTAATTAAGTACAGGTAAATCTTAATTATTTAAACCTAAATTAAATCTACGCAGTGAATCCGTGCACTAGATGCTGCTAACTATAATTAAAGACTAATTGTTAATCTTAGAAGGTTCACAGACAACCTTTGGTATCTACAAGACAAAAAGGTAAGTTTGGTATGTATGTATGTATGTAGATCTACTAAATATTGCTAGCATGTCCGAGTGTTTTAACTCAGCCATAAGAAAACATTTTAAGTCATACTAGGTATAAACTTGTCGTTAGTCAAATCCGGTATGTATGTTAGCATGTAACAAAAAGACTAGAACTAAATCGTTCCCAAATAATTAGCTAATAAGCTATAGTTAATGGTAGGTTGCCTTTAAATAGGATCCTCCAGAAAATTGCCCAATATGTAGGCTAAGAACTAATAAGCACACGAAAATATGCATTATTGAACGTTTGGTTTATAGTTGGTAATGTAAAAATAATTACTCATACTTAACCTTAAAATTATTGCATCACAGACTTGGTTTTAACAAAAATTACCAAGTCTCAAAACACAAAAAAATGGTATAAACCTTAAAAAATTGCTTCACAGACTTGGTTTTAACAAAAATTACCAAGTCTCAAAACACAAAAAAATGGTATTAAATATACTGCTTTTGCTTTATATAGCAATGGATACTTCTCCAAAACAAAACAATAGCTTTGAATACTGTTATTAAGTTAATTCAAAGTAAGTATTTAAGTCTTTCCCTGAATGTAGGTCAACACTTTGTTAATACTTGAAACTTGTCTTTGAGACAGAAAAAGAATCGTCTTTTCTATACAAATTGGAAATCAAAATAAGTAAATTCTTGTATAAATAACGCTTAAGTAGTTCAATGTCTGAATAGAAGTCATACTTAGTCTGAGTATAGACCATATAGTATGTCATTTTACCTACATGAACTTGTTGGTTTACAAGGAAAATTGCAATGTTTAAATTCTAAACTTGTTTGTAAAGAAATAATTATTGATTTTATGATTTTATCAGTATTTGTTATGGATTTACAGTATCCTAAAGTATCCGTAGAAATAATAATGTGGGTAAAAACGCAAACTTAAAACTTATGTGTTTCTTTTTTACTTTTGAGAATTTTGGTTGTGAACATACGGTTTTCATTTTAATTTGAATAATACTGAACCGATAGCCAAAATTGTGTATCTATAGGTAGCTAGATATGCGTAGGTACGATAAATCAAAAATAATTGTCTGTAACTACAATTTTGAAAAAGTTATAAGCGCCGCCATATGTGTGTTTACATACTGCATTGCTTTGAATAAATAAATATTGTTTTTGTTTATATTTCAAAAACTATTGATCTGAATTTTGCAATAAAAGTATACATTGACTTCTGTTAGCGTCTACTATGGGTAGTAAACAAAATATTTTATTAAAAATTTTGAGAAGAGAGTGGGTAACGAATGGCGAACTGATCTGTAAAATTTCAGAGCAGTGCCTTCTAACAACTCTGAAAAACCTCTCAACAGTACACTTTCACACACATCTCTTGCTAACTTAATTTCGTTGACTCGATTCAAAAATTCAACAACACACGTATCACCACTATACTTCAGTCCCCAGGACTTCAAATTGGAGTTGTAACTGTTATTAATTGCATATGTTACCTGGGTGACTGGTACATGACTGTTTTGTGTCGAGTGCCTTTGTTTCATAAATGGAATATACTTGTCACCGTCTGTGGCTGGATCTATAACACTAGTGCTAGGATTTGTGTGGATATTTTTGCATAATGGCGACTGGATTGTTCCTTGAGCCATCCTCACATCGGTATTGACATAATTCATTTCTTCTGAATCTGAAACAGGTATATCTATTAAGCTCTGTGAATTTTGGAGTTCTGGTTGAGGTGAATCTGACGTTTGCTCCGCTGTTAACTTACGGTCAACAGACGGTGTACTATACATCTTTACAAGAAAAATTGTTATACAAATGCAATAACACAATTGTGAAAATACCTACTTCTACAGTAGATTAAATTGTAATCTTTTGTTTATAAATTCCAACATACACCTTTGCACAAGATAAAATTGGTTTGTTTTTAAGTTAAATTCTAAGTAAATAATTGTTCGGGCGCCATTTGTCATAAGAAAATTGTGATTTGACAAAGAAAGACAAAACAAATAACAAAAAAAATAAAACAAAAAGTTAGGGTTCCTGGATACGTATCAGTCACGAAACATCAGACCTCTGGAGTACAGGGGGCCTCTTGTTGAAAATGAAATTGATGATTTATAATTTACCTATCTATCTTGTGCTAAAGATATATGGGAGAAAAAAGAACAAAAGGTTATTTGAGGTTACAATGCGTTTACTATTTTGATAAGTCCTAATACAATATTAATATTAAAACGCTGATGGCGATAGTCCAATGGATGACGGCAACGAGAAAAATTGGGAAAATAAAATAAATGAAAGGAGGTTATCTGATGGATCCTTTGCTGATGGTGTCTTCTGCAGGATCATCCGATTCTCGAACGCTTCATGGAGCTCCTCCAGTGAAATGACATTGCCTTGTCTTCAAAGCTTCAAATGAGAATTTCGCTCGAGTTCCTTAGTTTGGTGACCGCATGGCGCGTCACAAAATAATTCTTGAAAGTTGGAGTTTTACGTCATCTCAGACGGAAATATGGACCTGGTGTCCCCTGCGGGATCGGCGTTGGCTCCCTCAGGTCATTCTCTTCTCAAAAAGATGTAAAAAAATCCAAAAGGTGATTCACCCCGTAACACGCGCAACGGCGGCTCCGACGTGAATGTCTATTTTTCAAAATGGTCTCCTCGATCTAGCTTCTCTTTCTCGCTTATGGAAGAATTCTTCGAGTGCGAGCGAGTCAGCGTATATGACGTCATGTCGTAATACGGCTTCCAACAGATAACCAAATATTTTGTATAAAGCTATCCGATAGATTCTAAATTTGAAACTAATTTTATTACTAGTTTACAATTCCAAAATAAATGCTTAAAAAATCCTAATTTGTTATTTAAATACAATTTTGATAATTAATTTCACACCAACATTTTATGTTGGTTTCTGATATATTTTATGGAGCAAAGCACAAGCCATCCTGTGCGCCAATTTGCAAAATGGGAGCTAATAAAATAAAGTAATAATATAATTTAAAGATTATATGACAATATGTTGCCAGCGACGGCATCGATATATATATATCGATGCCGTCGCTGGCAATGATTTCTACATAGAGGTAGTAGTTCCTACCTCTATGGTCTACTACTATGTATGTCTATGGTCGCTGGCATAGATGACATAGAAATCATTGCCTATTGCTCCTATTGCCTATGATTGCCTACTATATCAACTGCTAGCTATTCTGTGGCTCGGCACGTGTCATCTGAGTACTATTATTTATTCTGTGGTGTCATGGCGGAAAGAAGAAAGAAGCTCAAGCGGCGCGGCCGGCACGGCATGCGGCGCGGTGCAACCCCGCCCCCGCCCCCGCCCCGGACTCAAGCGCTATTGACCAATGAGCGCTGTGAAGCCACAAGTCACACAACGGAAGCAAGATGGCCGCGCCCTCGTCATGCGCATCTCTCTTCAGGATTGCCATCTTCGCTAGACTTTACCTCAGATTTGGGCGACATTTTTATCACACTTATTCGTGTTCTCTAACTAGAGTATTGGAATGATTACTATTGATTTTTAGGTATTGAATTTGTATATAAATGAACAGAATTTCTCGAGACTACAATAAATACTTTTAACACAGTTTGCATGGTGTATGTACTCGTAGAATCAGCTAACACCAAGCCATCAAAGTTGGCGCAATTAAAAAAAACTGTTATGCTAGGTATATGAATCACTTACCTATAACAAATTACCAATACCACCTACAGCGTGAGTACCGTTCTTAACGATCGATAAATTTGATATATAAATCGGTAAAATTCAATAAAAAACGGTATTTTCTCATATACTTCATATAAATCAGCTATATCGAACGTCAATTTTAGCAACATACAGACCAGTATTCATACTGCCGTTTCGGAATAAAACTAAGACTTAATTATACATTCATAGTTGACAGAAAAATGTCTGTATATATATTTTTGTTATGAAATGGAGTGACGAGGCCAATGAGACTTTCACCTGGTGGTAAGTGTCACGTCTGCCTATAACAGTAGCAGTAACAGTAACAGTAGCAGTAATCTCGTGCCGCACTGCACTGCGCTCGTCACCCTGAGATATTCGGTGTCAAATCTTAAATGCACTGGTAACATTGCCCTTCGAACGGAAACACAGTAGGTACTTAATGCTTCCACCGTTAGCGTTCGCCTTAGCTTTTATTCTTAACGACTAATCAATAATTTAGCATTATACTCATTAATTAATTTTATTATAAATGAAGTATTCTGCTCAAATTAATTAAAGATAGCTAAAAATTTCTCCCTCAACCGTTGCGCGGCATGTGCGTCTTTTGTTCGACAGTGGGCTTGGTCGGACGAGCCGAGACAACCACTTGTATTGTTTGTAGTATTGTTCCAATGTTTATTACTTCTCATAGAGTAATTAAACACTGTTACTACCTGCGGCAGTATTTTTATACACTGTTTATTACATATTGTTTATTATGATTATCTTTTAGGACAAGTATAACGAAACAGGCTTCAATCTAGAATACCAAAATTAATTTCGATGTCGGGTAAAAGTTTAAATCAACTGGCAATATTTCGGTGAAGCGGAAACGGCAGATCAAGGTCAAGCTACACAGGCGCCGCCGCGCCGGACGAAGCGCAAACTCCGCCCAAAACGGTCGAACGACGAGCGAGCGAGTGACTTTGCCTGTGCTGCCAGCCCACATCATTAAGGGCGTTTTTCGTAAATCGTAACTCTTGGAACTATTCTGTTATCTAGGGTTTTGTTTTGTGTGATCTCACCCAAGATTAAAATATCACTACAATTTAAATTCTTACTTTTAAACATGCGGTAAGCGGTTGTACTAGTAAGTTCACAGCGAACTGAAACCTCGCGACCCCCACATCTTCCAAACCCCTTGCCCAATTTAGCTCATATTCGAATTTGATAATTGTATTTGCTTGAAATACTTGCTTAAAAATTTAATAAAGATCTGATCAACGGTTCGCAGGTTATCGTCGAAGAAATATACATACAAACAAACATACGACAGCCGATCCGCTCCAGTAGACATAGAGACCTTCGCGTCACTTCGGTCAACAAAAGTTGTTATTATTATTATTTAATTCTTTATTGCACACATAAATACATCAATGTACAAAAGGAGGACTTAATGCTAAAGCATTTTCTATCAGTCATCCCCGCGGTTAAAGAGATGGGGATGTAGGCGCACAAAATAAATTATTGTTAAGAGCAAATACAGTACTTACATTTCAATTAACTAATAACTAAAAATATCACTTACTTACTCACGTATACTTGTAAATTGTGTGTAAATCTATACTTATAAATTATTTTATGGAGAGACATGATTTTGGCATAATGGGTCAGTGAGTGAAGTGGCTTACCTACTATAAATCCCGGAAAATTATCGATTCATGTATACTAATGTAGGTGTAACTTTGTAAGTACAGAGTATTAAAATTTGTATAGTAGTATTTTATAGTACAAAACTAATTCGTTGCACTGCACCATTGATAGTGCAAGTAAATGGTGCGTTGGTACGTCCCGACTATTTACTATTAGCCACGGGACTATTTACCATTAGAAGACGTCCACTGCTGAACGAAAGCCTCGCTCTGAGGGGAGGGTATTTTTATTTTTTTATTCAGTCAAGTGACGAGGTGAGCAAGACTTTCACCTGATGGTAAGCGTCACGCCTGCCACTAAAAGTAGCAGTGCTAGAATTGTGAACTCGCCAACACAATCCTGCGCCGCACTGCATTGCGCTCGTCACCCTGAGATATTAGATGTTAAATCTCTTCACACCCAGTAATTTATCTGGTAACATTGCCCTTCAAACCAGAACACAGTAATCTTGCACACTACTGCTTGGCGATTGAATAACTGGCAAAGGTGTGGTACTTCCCCAGGCGGACTCTGCAGTAGAGTCTTACCACTACAAACAATATGCAATAACTCCCATGCATGGCAGGCGGCTCGGTGATCCCAGGATGCTCACCACCGTTATCTGAGAGGACGCTGCTTTCCGTCCTCTGGTGGTTCTGGCTGGATGCAGTTTTAGGACATAGGTACCCAGGTCGTACTATTTATGGTAGTGCAAAAACAAGGAAACGTAAAAACTTATTTTTTGTGTGATTTTCTTCGACGGAACGTTCCTAATTTTTATTTTTTTGTTATGCAATGGCAATCCAACATTGTAAGGTAAGTTCTGTGCAAATTGCAACTGGCTATACTATACCTATACACAAAGCGGTTCACAAAGTCATCAGATCACATATTAGGTACGGAAGGACAGGCAGAAAGAGAGGCTTGGTAATATGGACCCGATGTACGCCATTTGAGTAGTCCACTGCTTGTCAAGTGGACAATAGGCCTACCCTCGAACGGCGATTTGGACACAACGTTGGCCCAGATGCGGGTTGGCGGATTCACATACGCTATTGAATTTCTTCTCCAGACGTACGCAGGTGTTGAGGTTTTCGTTCACCAAAAAGCCAGGGCTATAAAAATCCTAAACAAAAAAAAAAGTACATAAACAGCAAAGAGTTCATTGGTATGGGCCTGGGCTTGAACCCGTGACCTCACGCTTTCATGTTGACTGGTCTCCCAATTAGGCTACCACGGCTTAGATAGTCAAATAGTAATTGTTGGTAAATGTGGTCGATTATGCGTTACTTTTGATAAATGAGATATGGCAGCACTTCGGCGGCGGCGGGCGGCGCGGCGCGGGCGGTAACTTCAAAGATTTTCCCGCCGCTCGCTCGCCCAACCGACACTCACTCACAGTGCTGCCATTCTAGCTCTCATCGGGCTAGATGTAGCTCTTTTTATTTACCTATTTACTATCTCTACCCGGTTGTAACAAAAAACTAAATAACCACGTAACAAAATGTTGGCAGTCAATTTTACTTCTACTTCAAATAAATTTGACGAATTGATTTGGAATTTTCCATTTATATAAGATTCCGATGACAATACAATAATTTGGTGCCATCGAGCTGAAATGATGATGAAACCAGGGCAGGCGCACGCCCTTATTGTACGTCTAAGGATACCTATAACTAGCACAATATCACAGGTATTCACATCACATCACATAATTTATATCATCAACAGCCGGGAGACGTCCACTGCCCGACGGAGGCCTCCACCTAATAGGGAGGAGTTGCCATAATCCCCACGCTTGGCAGGCGGCTTGGGGATCGCAGTGTGTTACCACCGTTAACTAAAAGGACGCTGCTGGCCGTCCTCCGGCGGTTCTGGATGCAGTTTTAGGACATACCCAGGTCCACAGGTATTCATTGGAAGCTAATTTGTATTCGATAGTGGATCGATATTGCACTGTAAGCTTGGCTCTTTGACGTCACGTGACTCCCGCCAGCTAAACGCGAGCCTCAAGCACAGCAGTGGAAAATCAAACAAATCAAGGATCATAAAAATCAGTCCACCAGTTTTTGAGCTATACAGGCTGTTAGTTTCAACACTGTTATCCTTCTAGGATTTCATTGTACCTACTCATCATTATGAAAAACTTTTACTATGAGGCCAACCTTGAAATCGCGAAAAAAATATCTGCTGTTCCATACATTTTGTACAAGATCGATGAACCTTTTTGTATGGAACAGCTAGTATTTAATTCGTGATTTCAGGGTTGGCCCCATAATAAAAGTTGTTCATAATGATGAGTACAATGATATCCTAGAAGGATAACGGTGTTCAAACTAACACCCCGTATATGGTGTAAACATATCCCGAATTTCTTGAACCTATAAAAAATTTGATATGTAAATAGCCTGTGTGTTTTGTGTTTGTCTCATATCCTTTAGGATTCTCTAGAGCAGGTATTGGCAGGCCTCAGTTTATCTATTCACTTCATAATTCATTGTGTCGGGACGTTTATCACCCCTAGTATAAAAATTTCGTTACAGTATGATTGTGGGCTGAATTAGATAATTCTAGCTCTTTTTAGTTGCATAAGTAGAGAAAACGTAGCTCATTTGCAAAAGCTCACATGACAACACTGACACTATCGCGTAATTCGCGCATTTTCGTTCGATATCTCGACTCGTGCGCACGGTTAGAACGTGCGAACTTATGTTCGGACTTCGGAGCCCGTTTTGTGGTGACGTTCCTTCTTCGGTTTGAAGCCGTGTACTGCCGCCGGTGTATAGCTGCCACAGAGTAATAGAAGATAGCTGACGTGAGAGCAGTCTCCTCACCAGAGAACTCTATCCACTTGCATGGTTGTCATCGTTCTACGTCAGAAGGTGAGTACCATCACCACTCTGTTCTTCAGCTGCTTATAGGCGGCGGCCTTTGATACCTAGCGGCCTACGCGTGTTAGAAGTTTTGCTATCAGGGACTTCTATGTGGCCAGGGTGGTAGAGCGGTTTGATGGTCCGATTTTCAAAACGGCGGAGTGTATTTTTCCGTCAGGTTAGGGTTTGAAACCATCGTCATGTTTCTTAAAACTGACTTTTTATGGAGTAGATAAGATTTTCGTTTCAATACAGCTCCATTTCAGCAAATGGGCAAGTTCCTATATTAATAACGCCTGGTTTTCCGCCATCTTGTGAACCTATTTGTTTAAAGTAAGTAGGTAGATATGTATGTACCTACTCAGTTCCTAGGAGAGTTCTTTTCAGAGAGCGGTCTCGTAGGGTGTACCTATGTAGGTACTTAAAACATTCGTTAACTTTAGTTCTGTTACCGACAGTTTCTAAATTTACTTACTTTTAAAATCCATTCTTACGCAATCCGTTACCTAGGTAGGTAGGTACTTTGAGACCGGTAGTCGGTTAGTAGCCATGTGTTTGTGTATCAGTATTATCATAAACTAAACCGTTTTGAGGTAGGTTAGGTGTGTTTAGTCTAGTTAATAAGACTTAAGCCACAAGATAGGCATCCAAAATGATCTAGTTCGAATATAAGCTAAAATGGTCAACTAGAGTTAGGAAGATATGGCAATAGACAAGATTTTATTCATAGAAAAAACACATTTTGTACACAAGACAGTTAACAATGGAATACATAACAAATTTAAGCAATAGTACACAATTGCCTTGCGCCACAAACTGGTCCCACTCCCAACTCATCATATGGGGTCGCGAGGTCTCAGTTCGCTGCGAAATACTAGTTTTATGTTGTCTACATTCTTAATTCTAAATGTATGAAATTTATGTGTTTACGTAATTTTAACCGACTTCACAAAGAAGGAAGGTTCGTTCTATTCGTATTTTTGTAGGGTCAATGCGTTAGTTTGCCGGGCGCCTTTAGTATTCGTCCCAAAGGGACAAGCGTTGCGTCATTTTTAATATAATGGCAATAAAATAATTATTTCTGTGATTAAAGTTGTGTCCAAAACATTTAAAAATGTGAGCCTGATGTCTGACAATTTCTTTGGTCTGGCAGCCACGACAAGGAACTTTTAATAAAGACGCCGCCGCTTCTAAAACGATCACCTCGTGCGTAAATTAACAGAAAAAATAGCGGTACGCGTTGTCATCCGAGTTATGTTTGTTGCTGTTAATATAATAAACAAATAATGAAGATATGTATTTACTCTGATAAAAGAATGGTCTATTAAAACGTTTCTATTATATTTATTGCCGTATTTGATCATAAAACGCTATAATATTGGTGGCCGAAAAGCAACACGGACATTTCTTCAAATAGTATTTAGTTTTCGCCCTAGCGGCCGAAAACAAAATTACTAATTAATACGAAAGCTCGATTTATATGTGTCGTTTTTATTGCTTGCGTTGCTTACATAAGGACCTACTCTTTAATTTTGATTGTTAACCATTACGAAAGATCTAACTTTTATTTTTCGGCCGTCAAAGTTCAGTGCTTAAATTAAATTATGATAAATCTAATACGAGGGCCGCAAAATAGAACACATAGTAAAAAAATCGTTCAGTTTTCGGCCTACACCAAATTGCAAGGAACAAAATCCGATCGGAAATAAAATGATGTATTATTTAGGTATATAGTTTATTAATTTTAGGGTCGCTTAACCGATACATTTCTAAGCTAATTAATTAATTTAATATATTTCTTTTCAAGAATATGTTAGTTATTTAAGTGGCCGAAAACTGAACATTCTTGGTAAACTAAAACTAAAGTAAATTATTCATAGTGAAGTGTCATGAAACTACACAAATTGAAACCTGTCCTCACAACGCTTTCAGCAACATCTCTCTCTGCATTAAAACTGTATTAAACTACCATTGTGTGCACCACAGGTGGCGCCCTCGGTTGGCTCCAGCTTCTATAGCCCTGGAAGCTGGCACGCGAGTTCACCAGACTAGCATCACTCGGGGTCTCCGGACTAGCATCACTCGGGGTCTCCGGACTAGCATCACTCGGGGTCTCCGGACTAGCATCACTCGGGGTCTCCGGACTAGCATCACTCGGGGTCTCCGGACTAGCATCACTCGGGGTCTCCGGACTAGCATCACTCGGGGTCTCCGGACTAGCATCACTCGGGGTCTCCGGACTAGCATCACTCGGGGTCTCCGGACTAGCATCACTCGGGGTCTCCGGACTAGCATCACTCGGGGTCTCCGGACTAGCATCACTCGGGGTCTCCGGACTAGCATCACTCGGGGTCTCCGGACTAGCATCACTCGGGGTCTCCGGACTAGCATCACTCGGGGTCTCCGGACTAGCATCACTCGGGGTCTCCGGACTAGCATCACTCGGGGTCTCCGGACTAGCATCACTCGGGGTCTCCGGACTAGCATCACTCGGGGTCTCCGGACTAGCATCACTCGGGGTCTCCGGACTAGCATCACTCGGGGTCTCCGGACTAGCATCACTCGGGGTCTCCGGACTAGCATCACTCGGGGTCTCCGGACTAGCATCACTCGGGGTCTCCGGACTAGCATCACTCGGGGTCTCCGGACTAGCATCACTCGGGGTCTCCGGACTAGCATCACTCGGGGTCTCCGGACTAGCATCACTCGGGGTCTCCGGACTAGCATCACTCGGGGTCTCCGGACTAGCATCACTCGGGGTCTCCGGACTAGCATCACTCGGGGTCTCCGGACTAGCATCACTCGGGGTCTCCGGACTGCAGGATACAGGTACTCATCCTTTACTAGCTAATTCAAATTCAAAATTAATTTATTTCAGCTTAAGGTACCCATATCTACATAATTAAAAAGATAAAATAAAATAAACATAGAAAACAATAAAAACACAACATAATTGGCCAAATCTAATCATCAAACATATACATATTCAAGACACATCCATAAAAAAACAATAATGTCACTGTTTTGTATGAAAAAATTGATAAAAAAATAAATTTATTCACATTAAATTAAAAAACAAAAAAAAAACTTAATTTATTAATTTAAAAGCAGTGGACGTGTTCCGGCTGTTGATGTGTGTGTGTGAAATTAAAAAGCCATAAAATACTAAATACATAAAGTACAGTCTAGTAGGTACTTTCTCCCCAGCACTGGTACGTGGTACTCGCCGCTATGCCGGAGGTAAAACATAAAAATCTGGCTTACTACTACATATGTAAATTGTCTGTTTATCTGTCTTGTTAACTGAACTCGCTACGGCAGTAGAGTGCAATAAAGAATGGATCAACTGGATCTTGAAAAATCTTAACTATTTGAACTCGGTTATAAAAATAATAGCCAAGATTATAAAACGCATAATATGAGCGCCTTAGAATTTCTTCTACTATTTACCTGTATTCTCTAGGCATGTGACATTTTGGCCTAGTTCATACATGGATGTGTGGGAAGTTTGCACCACTTGGCCATCTGTGTATGGGAAATGTCCTAGCCTTTAGTTTGTTACATTTTAGTTTACCTTGGTAGTTCAGCCGAATGTCACCAGATGGCGGTATTTGGATGTTTAGGTTAAAATTAAAGCTCAGAGGTTCTTTAACTTTGCACCCAAATTTATAAATTTAATATTCAAAAGAAAAAATCTGTTATAAGGTAACTTAATTATCAGCCAGAAGACGTCCACTACTGGACGAAGGCCTCTCCCTTAATAGGGAGGGGTTGCCATAATCCCCATGCTTGGCAGGCGGCTTGGGGATCGCTAAGGTAACTTACAAATACTTTCTCACAAGTAATAACTATTACTCGACTCAATGTGGTCAATTCTGAAGGTTTAAATTGACAGAACTAAACTAACTAAAGTATTGCTGTCCTTAGCTAACATGCCTAGTAAAAAAGTGACAGCAATATTTTAATTAGTTTAGAACTGTCAACTAAAACCGTCATAATATTCATTATCGCAAACCTTTTACAGAAAACTTAGTTTTGGACATGAACTAATGAAAACATTTTTGCACTCACAACCTCTTCCCGTAAAATAATGTACACTTTCTCCATTCTGGCAATACTGTACGTGGGATTTTTTAATGCTATCATTTTTTTTTTTTTTTTTTCTTTGTTCTGTGGCCACTGCACGTTTGTGCATTGTGCCAATTCTCAATAATGCTATCATAACATGATCCTTCGGCTTCGGATTGACTTGGAACCTCAGATATTTGGTTTTAGGAGAATTTACCTTGCTAGTTCAGTCAATGGTCAGCAGATGGCGCTAATTAAAGATTTTGTTTGATTATTAAAGTGTGGTTTTTCATGGCAGTTCTATCCATAAGATACAAGTAGATTACTAAAAGATTAGAACTAGCTGATACCTGCTACTTCGTACGCGTAGAGCTCGGCCTTCGGCCTCTCCACTATGACCCACTCCAGGAACACAAAATTTCATCTAAATCGGTCCTTCCGTTAACACCATTTAAACCTTCCCTGGACTACAACAAACATCAAAACCAAAATCAGCTAAATCGGCCTAGCCGTTCTCGAGTTTGAGCGAGAAAAACGAACAGCAACTAATTTTTATATTTATAGATATACCTATGTAGGTACTACACAAAAATTAATAAGTAATTAGATTGCGGACCGATGAAAGTCGAGGGACTGTTACAATGTCCAATATCAATCCGCAGTGTATGATGTATACTATCCTTAGGTATTGTGACCCAGTATACTATGGGCTTTGGCATTTATTTTTGTGCTGATTTAAGTGCCGGAGAGCCTGCAGTCCGCCGCCCCCGACTGTCGGCGGAAGTTCCCGCGCTCGCCGGCGGCGGAGTGGCGGCGCCACCGTCGACAGACTCGCGTGCATCAAGACAAGGTAATGTACTTTTAACTCTTTAGATCTTCTATAGTCTACCCAGTCTCTAGATCTCGCGATATCTGCGCAGCCCATGGGCTAAAGTTTCGCATGTTGGACTGACTAGTTGTTTGACCGCAGCTTACTTTAAGTAACGGCCTGGAATGGGAATTGGCCGTCAAGTGAGACTTCCGGGACCACTGAGAAGTAAATGGCCTTCGCTTTTCTGTGTCTGGGACACACCGTTACATTCAATACAATAGATGGCAGCAAATTTTCCACTTGAGCTATTTATTAATTATTTATTTTGATTTTATTTACTAGATAGTGATACTATAATATTGATTTCTCACAATGTTTTCCAGTTGGACATTATTTTAGGATTCTGTACCCATGGCATTTATCTTCCTAGTTCAGTCAATAGTTGACAGATGGCGCTAATTTAAAATATTAAATGGCGAGTTAAGAATTGAGATTTAGTTTATTCCGCATGCATTTATATTCTATACGTCTTTAATGCATCGTATCGTCGTAAGCCTAGGTAGGCTTACGACGATACGATAGGCCACGACGGATGGTAGGTTTAAAACTCTGGAAAACATTCAGTAGGGAAATAGGAGAGTTATACTTGCCCTACAACACAAAAACAATTTGAATGATGAGCGATGAGGTGAGACTCTGGAGATGTTAACGCCCAGGTACCAATCAGCTGTGTACCCAGCCTACTGGCGGGACTGCCAATAGTTCAGGGACTTGTTTTATAAAGCTACAAGTACAAGCTTACAATTGTACTAGCTTCTTGTACCAGTAACTACAAGTTAACAGTTACAGGTAGAGGTTTGTCTGTAACTTATGCAGATACTTGTAGTTTGTACACTGGTTGTCTTGTAGCTTTAGAAAATGCCGTATTCAATATTGTTTCGGATTTTGCAAGTTTTTAACTATAATTTTGTGACGCTTCAGGTGCCGGAGTCGGCAGTCCGCCGCGATAGTTCCCGCGCTCGCCGGCGGCGGCGTGGCGGCGCCTCCGTCGCACGAGTCGCGCGCGTCTTGTCTGTAAGTATTTACTCTCATCGGTACAGTCTGTCCTCTACTGGTCGCTGATGATGATGATGTGTCTAAAACTACTGGACAACGCTGTCATGTGTTTGGCCATAAAACGTTGAAACTAGCGGGATGAATACCTGACACGAACTTACTTATTTTTTCAACTGACTTCTATTTTAGCTGGACGTCATCTATTTCCAGTTATTTTGATTTAAAAACCAAACTACTGAACCGATTTCGATAAAATTGATATGGGACCACCTCTCAAGTTTGAGTTTTCTCGTTTTTGAAGTCAGTTGAAATTGCTCGACCACCGCCATGTTGGAATTTTAAACTGTATATAACTGTAATATTGCAATGTCTGCCTTCACCGATGAATCGTTGGAATTTGAATTCATGATCTGTGGCCTTCAAACCTTCTTTCTATACTACAAGGAGGCTGGACTTAATATTGTCTAGGAAATGACAGTTTTTGTTTTGTGTCGATTTGAAGCGCCCTTTAGAGCGTCTCCGGTACTAATGACATAATATTTTGCTATTATGATGTTTTGCGAATATCATATACGGCGGCGGAGCGGTTTATATAGTATCAAGTTATATCTATGTGTCATCAAGTCACAGTCAGGCACACGAAACTAGTCGCAGTCGAGTCTAAGTCATGCCCTAGTAAAGTTTTGGCGACTATACAATGGGCGTTTACGGAGTTTTGAAAACAATACGAAAAGACATGTAAAATAATAGAATGCAGCGTCATGATTTTTCCGTAATAATTGTGTCAGATTCGGATTATTTATTGCATTTCCGTACAGTACATAGTGTTTATAAATTAAGTAGGTACATTATGTTCAACGTGTCTATTGTACTTTGATAGTTTAGGTAAATATCACCAGATGGCGCAAATTACAGTTTAGATGATTGAAATCGTTTATTGCCCGTGGTACTACCAGTACTACCACGGGGAAAAAACAAACCTAGTACTACGAGCGATCCAGTAGTACCACGGGTATACCCGTGTGTTAGTACCACAAGCAATAAACGATTGAAATAAATAAAATAAGTTTTAGAGGAATTTTAGGTATGCCCGGTCCATACTCAAGATTTCGTAAGCCTTTCCTTTGCGTTTAAAAGTATAATCTCGAAATGGGAAGATATTACAATGCTATAAACAAACTCCTGACGTTTTAACTTGTGTATACAATGCTATACATAAATAGATGAAGCTGGATGGTGTACATGTTCCGATAACAATATAACAAAGTAGCATACTTGTGTAAATGCAGGGACAATGTGACAATCTGGTACCACCGAGCTGATCTGATGATGTAACCACAAGCACAGAATAATAACTTACCACAAGGGGGATAAGTTTATAATGGCTACTAGAATACTGTTGCTTACTAGCGCCACCTTTGGGAAAGAGAATGTACTAGTATACTACAAAACAAAGAATAAGTTTTCTCTTCCAAACGTTCGGCACTTACTAGCGCCATCTTTGGGAAAGAGAACGTACTAGTATACTAGGAAGTTACCTTCCTAGTTCAGTCAATAGTCTATAGATGGCGCTAATTTAAAGTTTTAATTTGGGTTTAAGATTTAGGTGGCTTTGTGGCTTTCTTCAATTCTTTTATATCTCCGTAAACTTCCCTCTGGATTTAAAATATTGCAAAAATTCAGCAGATGCATTGAAGGATTCTACTTACCTGCCCTACAACACAAACATTGAGGTTTCACAGGCAAAACTTTTCGCAGATGGCGCCAGCGGCGGTCAGGATGTGCCAAAATCAAGTTTGCTTGTTAATCGTTGCTAATATCTATCTGCTCTTGATGAGGGCGTTGTCGATAATCTAGTCCAAGGAAAAGTACTGGGTACTGTGCCTTGTTTTAAGAATCTATGCAGCTGTTGACGGCCTGCACATAGATTTGTAGGTTAGATAGTTGTTTATATTTTATGTTGGACAGAGCTTTAATTAGCAAGGCAAAGGATTGCTGTACAAACCAGTATATGCAGATTCTCCCTGGTAATCCGAGTCTTTAAAATGTTCTCTGCAAAAACAAAAAAACACAAAATGTATGAAATTGCATCGACGATGCGCCACCTAGCGGAAAATAATCGCAGAAGGGATCGCCATTGATCGAAGAAAGTTTTAGTGGCCATTAGTGTGACGTAGAAAGCTTGGAGGTGGAATAGTAAAGGTGACTTTAACAACCGACTTCATAAAAGGAGGTTCTCAAATCGACTGTTTTTTTTAAATATGAACTGTTTTTAATGTTTTTTTTTGTTTGGTAGGTAATACTTCAGAGGTGGCCCCTTATACATTTTATCGAAATCGGTTCAGTAGTTAGGTTTTTAAATCAAAATGACTAGAAAAGTATTCGAAGATGAAGATGATGATGTATTTTTTTTAAAGCGTATTATTTTAAACTATGAAAGTAAACGTGAATGTGTTGGTTTAGTTCCCGGAGAGGCCGCAGCCCGCCGCGCTCGGCTCAGTTCCCGCGCTCGCCGGCGGCGGCGGCGGCGCCACCGTCGCACGACGCGCCTGTCTACTCTTGTAAGTACTCACTCTCAGTTACTTAAACTTTGTTTTCGACTGCAGCTGACCTAACACGGTCCGGCCAGAGCCCTGTTTTATAAAGCTACAAGTATTGTACTTGTAGTGAAAAACTACAACAGCCCAAAAAATATTGAGTACGGCGTTATCTAAAGCTACAAGACAACCAGTGTACAAACTGCAAGTACAAGCACTTGTATATAAGTTAAAGACAAACCATCTGTAACTGGTAACTGGTAGTTACTGGTACAAGAAGCTAGTACAATTTTATTACGTGCTTCATGCCAGAATCCTCACCACTGAAAATTTCATGAAAATCGGTTTGTAAGCTTGTACTTGTAGCTTTATAAAACAGGGCCCTGGAGTAGGAACTGGGCTAAAATGGTCGCGTTTAGCAATTCTGGCATATGATTCTTTTCGCAAATCGTAAAACGGTCAATTCATACTATGATTTTGGTAATTATTCTATTACGGAATTCATTAGTTTAACAGTTTTCTATAGAAAGTCGTAAAATGGTCGATGAAAGATGAATTGCATAAAGTCAACTTGCAGATTTTTTAGAAGTTACTCGAGAGCAACTTTACAATTCATTCTGCTTAGAATTCATAAGATGAAACTGCTTTTAGGGGAATTGCTTAATGCGCCATTTTAGACCTTCAAGCGACAATGCCGCAAACCCCGGCAAAATTTCAACTTGTTAAAGTAGCTAGTGAGCTAAGTATATTTACTAGAAAGTGTCCCACGTGGGCTATATGTTACGGTTTTCTCACGATGTTATCGTTCAATGACACCAATTTTTAGGAAATAGAACCCACCCTATGAAATACATTACTACTTGCTTCCAAAATGTTGTAAATTTTGTTTTCATCACACTTGCTCGTAAAGTGTATTTTATTGCATCGGTTTTAGGCTCATAATCCAAGCTATTACGCAATCGTGCTTTTTACTTTACATTACGGCACTTGTACTATAATAGGTATAACCCGGTAAAGTCAAGTTTGTACGTGACTGCAATTAGACGTATGTATACGAAGCACTCTTAATATAGCCGGGTAATACTTACAGTGTTTTTGTAATACCAACAAAGAGTTCTTATGCCGCTGAAGTAAATGTCAACCTGCGCGCGCATTACTGATTTGGCCGCCATTTTCCGCAAATGATTGTTGACGTTTTCGCTGTGTGGTTGATTATTATCAAAAAAATATTGTTTTTTCCTCGCAAGTGTGACGAAAACAGTCGTATGGAACTCTTGTGCTATTAGTCATTACGCTCTCGGCTTCCTTATCGCGCTCGCCTGCGGCTCGCGCGCATAATACCGCCTCTAGTGTAATGACCAACATAGCACACTCGTATCATAATGTACTTTTCATCACACTTGCTCGTAAAGGAGATCTTATTGCATCGGTTTTAGGCTCATAATCCAAGCTATTACACATGCGTGCTTTTTACTTTACATTACGGCACTTGTACTATAATAGGTATAACCCGGTAAAGTCAAGTTTGTACGTGACTGCAATTAGACGTATGTATACGAAGGACTCTTAATATAGCCGGGTAATACTTACAGTGTTTTTGTAATACCAACAAAGAGTTCTTATGCCGCTGAAGTAAATGTCAACCTGCGCGCGCATTGCTGGTTTGGGCGCCATTTTCCGCAAATGATTGTTGATGTTTTCGCTGTGTGGTTGATTATTATAAAAAAAAATGTTTTTTCCTCGCAAGTGTGACGAAAACAGTCGTATGGAACTCTTGTGCTATTAGTCATTACGCTCTCGGCTTCCTTATCGCGCTCGCCTGCGGCTCGCGCGCATAATACCGCCTCTAGTGTAATGACCAACATAGCACACTCGTATCATAATGTACTAATTTGTACGGTCATCTTTGTTATGAATGAAAACAGAGCGCCCTGTCGGACGTAAACGGGAACATCAATTTTTCGTACAATTTTATATTGTTTACGTACTACGTCATTTTGGGCAGTTTTTGTGTAGGGGTGTATATTGGCTGGTGCGATGAGTGTATTCTACATTATATTCTAATCTAAGACCGTAACGCCTCGTCCTAGTGTTTTGCTCAGTGTTAAAGGCCAGGCTTTTTGTTTACGGTCACACAAAGCTTTCTGTAGGATAATCCCGCCCTGGACTATCCTGTTTGTGTTGTGTTGTGATGAATTTTGAGCGCCTAGTTTAGGCAGTCCTTGGATTTAAAGCGATGCCGTCCCCTCAGTTGTCCGGCACCGGGGTAGGTCGTTATTGCCACAGAAAAGCGAAAGCCCTACTTATTAGGTAGAACGGCTGTCAAAACAATGTTCTAAAGCAATTGTATGGAAAACCGCTGTCGCCAGTTTCAAACTTATTTGTATAGAAATTACGACGAAAAAATTACAAAAATTACTCGAGCATTTGAAGTAAAACGCTAGAAATGCCATTTTGCAACAGATTAAAATTGATCTAATTACTATGCAACGTGGTTTGGTTTCCTACGCATCTATTTAAATTGTCTTTTTGAGTATTCTCAGTTTAAAAACATGTATATTGGTAGAATTGTTATCAAGCTCATAACGCCGGCTAGCGCGGCCCGACACATTTCCGTTCCATTCAGTTCTCTCTTCAGTGGTTATTACGACCCGTCGCGGGTTCCTATATACCTAGGTTTTTGAGTGTTCAGAATAATACTCCAAATGTAGTTAGAGATTTACTGATTACTATGTACAAGTGTGGAAAGTACAACAATTTTAACTGAAAATACGTGATTCTCGTCTGAAATTGATTTGCAAGAGAATGAATACTGAACTTAACTATACAAACTGACTGCATACATTCACTCGTGATTGAACGGTGGGCTCGATATCGACCTTACAAAATAGTACAAACAAATTCCGCTAGATGGCAGTGAAATACTCTACCACGAGATGGCGCTCGCGGTTCTGAAATACCTAATTTCACAATAGCATCAAGTACAGTTAGTAGTTCTGCTGAGACTAGTACTGAGACCTCATGACCTTATTTATATCTTGACAACCTGCTGATCTATTCTGATCAATCTACTTGATTATTCATAAATTATGTTTTCTGACGTTTTGGCATCGCTCTTTGAGCATTCTGCCAGTTTATCAAACAATTCAAATGAAACACGAGCATTTTTTTTTTCAATACACTCTTTTATTTTATTAAAAGGAACTTCACAGTTATAAATACCCTGGGTGTAGTAGGCATGCCATGATAATAATGTCAGTTGTGTTTAGAGCGGACATCATTATGTTGTTGAGGAGTTCCAACTGTCCACCTGGAGCAGGAGAGTCCATCATCAGATCAGCTCGGTCATACCAGAGTTGCATTGTCAACGAACTTATGATAGTTTACATTGTAAAAGTCGCGGGCAATCGGTGGATGCAAATGGCAGGTTGTCGTACAGTGCGGCGGTCTAAGGGGGAGGCCTTCGTTCAGCAGGTGGACGTCTCCGGGCTGGTGATGACTATATGTAATACGCTTTTTATAAAAAGGTATAAAGATCTCATCCAGGTATTTGAAGTTGAAGTCGGTTGTATATTTTATTAAAGCGTATTTAAAAAAAATATACAACCGACTTCAACTTCGAGTATCTTCATATTTTCTAGTAATTTTGATTTAAAAACGAAACTACTGAATCGATTTCGATAAAATTTAAATGGGAACACCTCTGAACTATTTATTACCTACCAAACAAAAAAATAATCATCAAAATCAGTTCATAATTGGCGGAATAATCGCGTAACATACAAAAAAAAAACATACAGTCGAATTGAGAACCTCCTTTTTTGAAGCGGGTTGAAAATGACCGGTCGCGGCGCGCGGCTTTTTTTTTTTTTTTCTTAGTTCTTGGCATCGCACGTTGTGCATTCTGCCAGTGTCAAGTTTATGATTTTTTTCAAGTATTTATAAAAAAATCAAAAAAAAAAAAATTACAAATATCTTGGAAAATCAAGTCAAATATGTCATGATATCACAGTCAGTCACACGAAATTAGTCATAGTCGAGTCCAAGTCATGTCCTAGTAAAGTTGTGGCGACTTTACTATGAGCTTCTACGGAGTTTTGAAAACAACACGAAAAGACATGTTTCACCACATTATATCACTTGCCCACACTCGTGCATGTAATTCAACACTCAATGAAAAAAACACTACCATTTTTAATCATTAATTCGCGATAAAACACAAGTTTAAGAAAATAATAGAATGCAACGACATGATTTTTCCGTGTTCCCGCCAAAACTCCGGCGCGCGGCTTTGCTTGCCTCTGAGCGTGCTAGCTAGATATGTTGCTAGTTGTGTTCATTTTATATCTTCGAACTTTGACCTTTGAGTGAGTGTGTGAGTCACTATGCAAAGTGTGTGCGTTACTTGGCGGCGACTGGGTAAAGCTGTTTTCGCTGAAACTAATTTATCGTTGTAAGGTGAGAAGTTGCAATGCAACTAGATTTTGCGGTTTTAGTGTTCCGGAGGGACTTTACACGGGGTCCTTTGTGTATGGCTGGAGTATGTCTGTCTGTCCGCCCGGTTGTCCGACCTATTATGACCTATATCAATTGAACCGGCTGCCTATTACGGAAGAATATGGTAGATGAATGATGTTTATATCGTGGAAACCGATAGCTTTAATGAAGAATTTAAGTAAATTATAGTATGTTTATTGAAAAAATAATTTAAATCGGTTATTAATGTTCTGATAATTATATGAGCGTTTAAAGTTTTTGTTAGAGACTACTGTTTCTTTCCCACAAAACAAAAAATGACGTCACGCCTTACTTGTCAGAATAGAATTTATATGGCGTACAGAGAAGTGACGTCACGATTTGCTGTTTCGCCTCTGTCTAGCGTGATATTAAAATGCTTATAAGTTGCTTATTTTTGATCAGATTTTCATATTTTTTTTATTAATCAGCTGTATTTATGGGCCACATTTTAATAGGACAATAAAAAAAACCAGTCATCGTACCAATACGCGATATACTGCGTTTATTTACCTGGCGAGCGAAAAGGCTTTACCGGGTTATACCTATTATAGCACCATGTGCCGTAATAAATTAAGTTAAATAATCATTTATTT
This sequence comes from Erannis defoliaria, assembly GCA_905404285.2. Classification (NCBI taxonomy): domain Eukaryota; kingdom Metazoa; phylum Arthropoda; class Insecta; order Lepidoptera; family Geometridae; genus Erannis; species Erannis defoliaria. Next base: position 417,782 of record FR990093.1, on the reverse strand, counting down.
CAAGTATCATAGACTCATATTATAAATCATCAATTTAGCAGTCACATTAATAAGTACCATACACACAATTGAAATTGAAATTAAATTTGCAATTAATTTTGAAATTGAAATTTAATTTGAAATTAAAAATTAAATTTGGAATTAAAATTGAGTTTGAAATGAAAATTGAATTTGAAATTAAATTATGAACTTAAAATAATCAAATTACAAAAATGACAATTCAATTGTATGATGTCAACGCAATAAACATATTAATAAAATTAAAATTAATATTACCTACCTCCACTACATTTGAGCTTCTACAGTGTGCGGTGTGCAGTGTGCAGGCCGCAACAATGGTTAATGTATGGGCAATCTAACCTACCTGCTATCACGGCCAGCATGCTGTTGTGGCTCCCCCGCACGCGCCGCACCAGTGACATTGCTCGCTTGCGCATTGTGGTGTAGAAACAATCCACACGTAGGCACGCGAACATCGTCGACGCACTGCAGTAGCGCGTTATTAAACTGGACGCGCAGGGCACTGTAAGATCTTTGCGTATAATCAGCCCAGAGGCTGCAGGCATAGAAGGACGTGCAATAAGCCCTAAAAAGAGTTATTTTCACTTCCTCCGAACACCGTGCAAACCTCCGGACCACCATGTTCGCTCGGACCGACAGCGCCCTCCGCTCCCGTTCAATGTCAGTGTCGTCTTTCAGGGTGGGGGTGACAATATGACCCAAGTATTTAAACTCCTCTACTCTATCCAACGGTGTCCCATTGAGTAAAAGAGGTGGCATCTCCGTCACTTTTCTAGGCCCACCCTGAAAAACCATACACTGGCTCTTTTTACAGTTATAAATCAGCCCATGATCAGCTGCGTAACCCTCACAAATTTTTAGGAGCAATTTTTAGGGTTTTTTTTATTTTTATTTTTTTAATGTAAAGTATAAAACACGCGTGCGTAATAGCTTGGATTATGAGCCTAAAACAGATGCAATAAGATCCACTTTACGAGCAAGTGTGGTGAAATAGTATTTTGGAGAGCATGCTGTGGTTCAAAAAATATTAATTTCTATACTTTTCAAGTAATCTGAGAAAATCAACAATAATCTAAGCTTGACACGCACGAATCTGCGTAACCGCCATATTTTTGCTCCGCTAAATGTGACCCTACCAGATACAGCTTTAGACTAATTATTGATCTCATTAAATGTGCTTGAAAAATACCCGGCCTTAAGAATTTTATCCTAAGTGTCATGGTCCTTTTCCATAATAATCTCTATCCATAAAATCCATTATTTTAATTACAAGGGTATACAAAATCTGATCTTACATTTATTACACAGAAGTAAATTAATTCATAAATTGTCTCGTGTAATTCCTGAACAACGTTATCTTGTCCTGCTCCTGTTTGGCAGTAGCTTGTGTTGCATGCTAGCCATCGTACTAACAATCTCTCTTTTTTTTTTTGGTATATTTTTTTTTTTTGCATGTCTTTGTTTTGTGTTACGAGGGCTACACTAAAAGTATCGGGAATGGAATATTTCCACTGTTTCTGTCATATTAAAATCTTTTTAATTGAAAAGTCCTTGGTTTTAACAATCGAATACCATTTATTTATTTAAAAAAATATTCTCGGTCTTGTCACAAGGTTTTGTCAAACTTGTTTAGTCGTTGAGAAAATGGATTTGACTCGAGAAAATTCAAGAGCGATGATTTATTATGACTTTCGAAGTGGTTTAACACAAAAACAGTGTGTTGACCGGATGATTTCTGCATTTGGTGATAAAGCCCCATCCAAAACCACAATTTATCGCTGGTTTGCTGAATTTCAACGTGGACGTGTCAAGCTCAGTGATGATCCCCGTCAAGGTCGTCCAAAAACTGCAGTCACCCAAGAAAACGTTGATGCTGTGCGTAAGCTGATTGAGGAAGATCGACATGTGACATACCGCGAAATTCAGGCAACTTTAGACATTGGCATGAGTCAAATACAAATAATCTTGCATGAAAAATTAGGTGTAAAAAAGTTGTTTTCCCGATGGATACCGCATTCGCTCTGTGAAGAGCAAAAAGCGGCTCGCGTTACTTGGTGCGTCAGAACTCTCGAAAGATTCCACGCAGGATCCTCAAATGCTGTATACAACATCGTATCAGGTGACGAATCCTGGATATACGCGTACGAACCCGAAACAAAAAACCAGTCACGAGTTTGGGTGTTCGAAAATGAGTTAAAGCCAACAAAAATTGTTCGTTCACGGAGTGTTGCAAAAAAAATGGTGGCCACGTTTGTCTCCAAAACCGGCCATGTTACGACTATTCCTCTTGAGGGACAAAGAACGGTTAATGCAGAATGGTATGCTAGCATTTGTTTGCCACAGGTCGTTTCTGAACTCCGTAAAGAGAACTGCAACCGCCGCATCATCCTCCATCACGACAATGCGAGTTCTCACACCGCGCACAGAACAAAAGAGTTTTTAGAGCAAGAAAACATAGAATTATTGGACCATCCGCCGTACAGCCTCGACCTAAGCCCTAATGATTTCTATACTTTCCCTAAAATAAAGAATAAATTGCGTGGACAGAGATTTTCATCACCTGAAGAAGCTGTGGACGCCTACAAAACGGCCATTTTGGAGACCCCAACTTCCGAATGGAATGGTTGCTTCAATGATTGGTTCCATCGTATGGAAAAATGTGTCAAATTTCGCGGAGAATACTTCGAAAAGCAATAAATATATTTTTAAATAGTAATGTTGTGTCACTTCCTTGATTCCCGAAATTTTCAGTGCCGCCCTCGTATGTGTGTGTAAATGATGTCTGTGATTACCCTGTTCGGCGGAAGGTATTGGTACGCCATCTCACAGGTTGTCCTAGTTTGGTTACCAATGCACTCTCACCAGGAATGCTAACCTTGATGACGCTCACGCATTGTATATAAAGTAGATGTTTGTTAAAGATAATAAAAAAAAACATTTCATTTATATACAACGTTATTTTTAGTATAGTGCAAACCTGAAAGTAGTTTGTTCAGAATCACTAGGAGAATCGATTGCTATAGTTTTTACACCACGTTACATTTTGTCCCAAAAATGTTTAAAAAACAGTGCAATTTGGACACAGTTATTAGCAACGCATATCAATAGATCGCCTGCGGCGGTAACCCTTTGATGCGGCGGCGGCGCATCCCCGCCGTGCGGAAACAAACAGCTTGCGTTACGGTGACCATGACTTTGTGGGAACAACAGGCCAACTTAACAATAGCGTAACTTTGCCAGCTTTGAATACTTTTGCATTATTTTCTTATATTCTTTTTCTTTGAAATATAAACTTTTTGGGTTGTTTCGGCTTTTCTCTATAGAATAGAATAGAATATCATTTATTAATAGGTGGAATTTCAAAAGTTTATTATATTTAAATAGTAAACCATGAGCATCACACCATATCTCGTCATCAAATTAAGTATATAAATAAGAATTAGTACTTAAGTAAATTCCTTAATCAGAAAATCAGCTGTATAAGGGCCGAGTTTTCCAAACTACTTGTTGGGCTTTAAATGGCTATAATCATTCTCCATGTACTCCTTAAAATGTTCCCTGCACGTCTCATCAAATTTTCCACCAACGAATACCCTTATAGCGTGCTTTGTCATTTTTAGTACCCTCTCATATTCCGTTGAATTCACAAAATAATTCCATACGACAAAATAGAATGGATATATGCATAGTACACTTCTTTTAAATTTTCCCGTGTAGTCATTACTTTGAGTTGTTTCAGTGCGTGTATACCTTTTGCCATTTTATTGCATGTTACTTCTATATGCTGTTTCCACTTTAGGGCTTGATCAATTTCAAACCCAAGTAGTCTCACAATATTTGATGAAGTGCACATAGTGTCATCATGTAGTATAACAGAGATAGGATTTTGTTCCGATGATACAGCATTAACAAACATTAGGTTAGTTTTCTCTGCGTTAAGTTTAAGGCCATTGATTTTGAACCATTCACTAAATTTATGCATAGTATCTTTGATTTTATCTCGAAGATCATCGACTGTGTCTGCTGAAAGAACAATACTTGTGTCATCTGCATATTGCACTATTTCTCCTTGTATGCCTATGTTGGCAATGTCATTAGTAAAAATGAGGAATAATATATTTCCTAAAGATGATCCCTGAGGAATGCCGATATTAGTTCGTTGTGTGCTAGATTTTGACGTTTTACTATTTATTTTTATTCCTACTATTTGTTCTCTATCTGCAAGAAACGATTTCATGAGCTGCTGGTTAGTTCCTCTGATTCCGTACACCTCGAGCTTCTGAAGTAGCAGTGAATGGTTCACAGAATCAAATGCCTTAGAAAGATCTATGAAGACTGCAGCTACCTTCTGTTTCTTTTCTAAGCCTTCTGTCACTGCTTCTACAAATTTTAATGTGGCTGATGTAGTGGATTTTCCGCTCCTGTATGCATGTTGGCAATCAGATATGATCTTGTGTTCATTCATGTGGCTCATTATTGTATTTGAGATTATAGACTCTATCATTTTCGACATTGTTGGCACAATTGCAATCGGCCTGTAGTTGTGCGCTGACGCCGTATCACCTTTTCCCTTATATAAAGGAGATAATCGTGATTTTTTCAACGATTTTGGGTATACGTTAGATTCAAGCGTTTTGTTTATTAAAAATGTAATATGGTCACCTAAATAAAACATTATTTGGAACAGAAATTGCCCAGATATGTCGTACACATCTTTTGTTTCCGAATGGCTAATCTTTAGTTTTGCTAGCTTAATCAAATCATGTGTTGAGATTCTGGTAAAAAGTAGCTCAGGCTGTTCATCAATAGCCGCTCTGAGAGCTGCCATCGCTTTCTCGGGGTCTGGAGGACTATTTACGCAGAGATCATTTCCTATAGAAATGAAAAAAAGATTCAGATGGTCCGAAATTTTTTCAGGGTCTATTTTATTTTTTGTAGTGTCGTCTATTATATCCCATTTCCATTCTTTATAATTTCTGTTTGTTTCTTCTCCTATGACGTTCCATATCTCTTTTTTTGTGTTTTTTGCGTTATTTATTCGGTTCTCTATGTATTCTCTCTTTTTTTCCTTCATTATTATGTCTCTGTATACAATTTTCTTTTCAATAATGTTAGTGTCCGAAATGATTTGTGGATATTGTCTTTTCATGTGATACAGATCATGTATGTCATTTTGTAACTTGACTAATTCGTTGCACACCCACGGGGATTGCTTGTGTTTCTTGACGCGTTGAGTTTGAACAGGAAAGTGTACGTTTAAATTCCACACTATTTTATTCATGAAATTGTCAAATGTGTTAATATTGTATTCGTCAAATATTGTATCCCAGTCATACGCTAGCATAGCTTCACCGAACTTTTCTAGTTTATGTAAATTGAAACCACGTTTCTCGACGTTGACATACTTTGGGGGTGCATTATTTTGGACATTTATACTTGCTAGCTGTGCATCATGGTCAGCGATTCCAGCAGCAATAGGCTCAACGTGAATATCGTCATTTAGTAAATTTGTAATCACGAAATCAATTGACGTTTTTGCCTTCTTTTCGATTCGAGTGGGAAAGTTGACGATATTTCTAAAACCAGCTGGTTTTAATATTTGATTCAATGAATCCCTACTTGATGATTCCACCATAAAATCAATGTTCCAATCTCCCGCGACAATAATCTTTGTGTTAGACAGGCCAGATAGTAAGTAAAATAGTCTATCTAATACATTTAATAATATTTCTAAATTACCTTTGCCAGTTCTATATAAACCTATAATTAAAATTTTATTTGCGTTTACAATAAATTCTACTGCTGTCACTTCGCAGTGGTATTCTACAGATAATGAGTCAATATTTTTACATCGTTTAGTTTTATACCTATCGTTAACAAAAATAGATACACCGCCATGGATGTATTTTTGTCGGACAAAGTAATTAGCATGATTAAAGCCATGAATTGATATGTTGTCAACATTATTGTGATTCAGCCATGTTTCACTTAATATGAATACGTCAGGACAGTATAGTTCTGCGACTACATGTAGTAACAATATTTTGTTAGTAACACTCCTACAGTTTTGATTAAAGATTCTTAGTCCTACTTTATTTATGTATGTACATATGAGAATAACCTCAGTTAGATAAGAATAAACATAAAATTAGCTTTGCTTTTGCAATCACAATGAAAGTAACTAGTAGGTACCTACTAGGTAGGTAGGTACCTAGTGTGCACCACAAAAAGTAGATTATGATTTGTAAACTTTCAAGATAACAACAGCAGGTATTCCTAACAGCTACACAATCGTGGAATCGTAAAATGAAATTAATATAGGTAGGTACTAACCTAGCTCGGTACCTACTTATTACCTACTTGAGTACATATCCTATCTTAGTCAAACTTACCTACTTACCTAATTGTGAGGTTACTTCAGTTTCTAGGCATTCTCAGCACTCATAGTAGAAATTAAAACAATGTTTGGTTGCTTGTAGGTGTACCTACGTTACCTTGTTACCTACCTAATTTTGTTTTACGAGCGGGTGCTAGTAATAGTGATAGAAAATAAACAAAAAAATTGATAGGATTTTCACTTTTTTTATTCGTCACATATTCCGATAGTCAAAGGAAAGGCTCGAAGTGCTGACCTCCCCGCTCGATACACAACTGAGCACGACGAGATACAGAACGATTAACGTTTCTCAGCATCTGGAGGGTGACACTGTCGAATGCCGCCATGATGCGAGGGATCATGTCTTCTCTCGAGTCGCACGGCTCAGCGTACACAAAGTTTTTGATGTATCCCCACAAAAAAAAGTCTAAGGGCATCAAATCTGGTGACCTGGGTGGCCAACGTACCGGGCCCCCGCGTCCGATCCACCGCCCCGGAAACCGCTCGTCGATGTACTCGCGGACGCGGCGCGCATAATGCGCGGGCGCTCCGTCGTGCTGGAACCACATACTGCGGTACGTGGCTAGCGGCAGACCTTCTAAGTCGTCTTCGAGTTCACCAGTGAGCAGCTCCATGTACGCCTCCGCGTTCATGCTTGCTGGCAAAATCTTCGGGCCGATAAGGCGGTCCCCTAGTATGCCCGCCCACACGTTTATCCGCCACTGATGCTGGAAGCTGGATTCCGTTGAGACGTGTGGATTATCGTGAGCCCACACGTGTTCATTATGTAGATTTGCAAATCCGCTTCTGGTAAACGTCGCCTCGTCGGTCCACAGCACGTTGTCCACAAAAGAAGCGTCCGCCGCAACTTCTTGTTCCAGCCACTGACAATAAGCTACCCGGAGGCCGTAGTCAGCCACTAGCAGCTCTTGTGTCCGACGGAAGTGGTACGGGTGCTGGCCATCCCAGTCTAGTGTCCTCCATACCACCATATGGTTAACCTGGAACGCTGCTCCAGCTCGACGTGTGCTGCTCCTTGGGTTATTTTCGAAATGCTGTAGAATGCGCGTCTCCAGATTTGATCCTACTCGAGAACTGGGTCGCCCTTCGTTTCTGGATCCGTGAAAGCTTCCGGTATTGTGCAGACGCAGACTCATCCGTCGAAAGAGTCCGTATGTAGGAAGCCTCCGCCGAGTAGAAGGCGGCCTGCCTTCTACAAACCGTTGCCGGTAGAGCTCGCGCGCGGCGTGGTAGTTGCCATCCGAAGCACCCACACACAAAATCATGTCATACAACTCCGAGTCTGAGACTATGACCCTAGACTGTCTAGTGTGTCTAGGCATCGTTGAACAATTTGAAGATGAACAGTTGAAAGATAGCGGCTTCACTTCCGGAAGGTCAGAGAGCAACTGGGATATTTCTATAAGTTTATTTTAGGAATAACAATTTTAGGGTTCCGTATTTTGAATTTGGGAAAAATCCTTGTTTAAACAAACTTTTATTTTATGAGTAATACTAGAGATCGCCCCGCGACCTCGAAATGGTGGTAAGTTGTAAAACCGGAAGGGGGCGCCCTAAAAAAGAATGGATGAGCTGTGTAAACAATGATATGCATGTAAAGGGAGTGAATGCAGAGATGACAAATGATAGAGTGAAGTGGAGAAAGGAAACATGCTGAGCCGACCCCACTAGTGGGATAAAGGCTGGAAGATGATGACTGGGCCTCGCTACGCGACTTCGTCCACGTACGGAAGAAATTCGGCCCGCTCCCAAATAATCATAATCAATAATCCAGATAATAATAATCTTCCATACCGCTGGGTTATTCACTTAATTTTTTTCCTGCCTATTTGCACCCGTCAACCCTGGCAAAATATTATTGCTTTTGTTTCATAATTTCAAAAACAGTGGTTTTAAATACAAAGTTTCATTCGCCCTTTCACTCTCTTAGGTCATCCCTGACAAAAAAATACCGAGAATTTGAATGATGATATTAATTTAATATCTTAAGCAACGGAGAACCCGGTCGGAAGTAATGTTGGGTAGGTGATTTGCAACTGAGCGCTACCGTAATTCGGTGACGTTAAACCATACGTCCAAACACCTGTACCTACTTACGATTTAACGTATGAATTCATTACCCGTTCTGTTAGTCTATGGCAGCCTTTTACTAGAACAAACAATCGAACCTACAAATGAACGCGTCATCCGAACCCCTGCAGCTCTCAGTTGTACTGTAAATTAAATATGAATTGGCCGCCTATCCGAATTCTGACCGGATTATCCGTTGTTTTGCCGTTATTGACATAAGATACAAAAACATGCATTGGCAAAAATCAGGCAAAAGTTCAATTTCAGCTAGTATACTAGGTTACTAGATGTCTGGTTTTCGACCGGTCATTCCGGTTTTCTTTATGTCAAAAAACCTAGAAAGATTGTTGGAGATGCGCGACCTCTTGTTCTTTTTAACAACGTCTAAACAGAACCATAGCCTTGGGCGGACTCCTTACAAAACATAATATTTGTTTATACCTACTAGCTGGACCTGGGTATGTCCTTAAACTGCAACCAGACCCACCGGAGGACGGGCAGCAGCGTCCTCTTGGTTAACGGTGGTGAGCATTCTGCGATCCCCAAGCCGCCTGCCAAGCGTGGGGATTATGGCAACACCCCTCTATTGGGAGGCCTTCGTCCAGCAGTGGACGTCTTATGGCTGACGACGATACCTACTAGCTAACCTAGGAGTAACTGCTACTGTAATCTGCTATTACATACAATCTATTAGTTATTCTATGGCGCAGGGCGCTATCAACAGTAACTATCACGTATTCTGTGTATTCGCATCCCAAGCGACTACGGCGACGATCCGTTCGACGAGTAGAGTAGATGGCACGCGGCCACCCCTGCCCAACTCGGCTCTATTTTAACAAGGATAGCTCTAAAATAACACAGCTTAGCTCTTTTTAATAGCTTACAGTAAATATCGCTGCGAAGAATTGCGAAAAATAATGATTTCTTGAACTAATATCAAACTATAGGCATAACACGAAAAAGCTGTGAAAAGGTAAAATTATCACATGTGTTTCCTCTTGATTGAAAAATTCAGCTCCAATGCCACCTACTAAAAATTTTAATACCTCTACCTACCTGGCTTTTAATCACTTATCTTGTGATATACAGTAAAATTATCAGTAAAATAAAAAAACATGTTCGGTTTTTTACAACATATCTGGCAACCTAGTAATCATTAAGAAAGCAGGAAAAAAATTGAGAAAAAAATAACATTATAACGGAACCCTTAAGAAATAATATCAAAATAAAATTTCCAAATTTGCATTTTGAGGTCGGCACGTTTTGTCTCTCTCTAACGGTTACTATTGACGCATCATTTTGTCTCTCTCGCGGTCAAAGGTAATCGCCGAAAATGTTGACAGACCGCGAAGCTAATCGTATCCTTTTGTCTCTCTCTGGCGGTCATCATTGGTGCATCACTTTGTCTCTCTCTGGCGATCAAAATGACCGCCGGAAACGATGAGAGGTTGCAAAGGACATCGCCGTTGTGTGATTGGCTAGCGGTATCTAATAGACGTAATTCGGCGGCTGTAACTCTTTGTCTTACGCCGACAATCCACGTTGACTTTATGAAATTCGCAAAGAATAAAAACATTAGATGTGACAAATGGCAGGTTATAGTCTAAGGTACCTATGGTAATTAGGTTTTCTAATTAGGTAGGTATGGTTAATAAGTATTGTTAGGTATGGCCTTCTCCAGCAGTGGACGTCTTCCGGCTGTTGGTGATGGTCAATACGCAAAACACTTGTGCCACTGTGCTTGTGATGATTGTACCTCTACTAGAACAAACATCTTGGATGAAGTACCTATCGGAGCCACGCACCGTCATCACCTGTTTAAACTCTAACTACATATTTACTAATACTGACTTTAATGGTGCAGCGACCCAAAGTATCTCTTAACCTCCGACATTTAAAACTGATCATAAAGTGATAATAGTAACCAGAAACTTCTGAGGCAAATCTAATGACTTTTATGTTCGTTTCATACATTTTGTTGAGTTATGTAAATGTTAGGTTATAAAAAAAATGCTTTTACTTGCTTTTTTAAATAGGTTTGCGGAATTTGAGTATGCCTTTTCAGTGTAGTTGTATTTGGACTCTTACAGAGTCCGCCTGTGGAAACCTTTGCCAGTTATGGGATATTTCAACTGCCAAGAAGACGTAGTATGCAAACATTACTGTGTTTCGATTTGTAGGGTAATGTTTCCAGCTAAACTACTGGGCACTAAAAGATTTGTCACCTAATCTTAGGGTAAAGAGCGCAAATGCAGTGCCGCGCAGGATTTTGTTCCCATACCTATGACTGTAAGTACAAAATTCTGCCTGGCATGTACCTACCTATTTGCTATGGGCAGGCGTAGGTTACCGTTGTTCGTACTTATCAAGCTACTTGTGTAGGTAAATATTTATCGTTTCTGCGCGCCATTTAGTCTTTGTCAGTCAAGGCAAAGGTCAAGGTTTGTCAGCTGATAAGCTTTTAGGGTTGAACCTGGTCAAGTTTTTGCTGAACTTTGACTTGTGATTACTCGTAATCTATCATGCTGAGGATTATGAGACCTTCTAGGGTGAATTCTAAATAGGTCTGGGTATGCGCTGTTTACGTATTGTTGAACCTTTTTGTTACACGTTATATATACAATGTGTAACAAAAAGGTTCAACACTACTGAAGGGTATGTATGTACTCATCATTATGAACAACTTTCACTATGGGGCCAACCCTGTAATCGCGGAAAAAAATCAGCTCTTTCATACAAAATGTTCATTGACCTTGGATAAAATGTATGGAGCAGCTGATATTTTTTTCACGATTTCAGTGTTGGCCCCATAGTGAAAGTTGTTTATAATGGTGAGTACATACTATATATTCCGTATTATTGAACCTTTTTGTTACACATTGTATATGTAGCTAGTTGTGTTCATTTTATATCTTCGAACTTTGATCTTTGAGTGAGTGTGTGAGTCACTATGCAAAGTGTGTGCGTTACTTGGCGGCGACTGGGTAAAGCTGTTTTCGCTGAAACTAATTTATCGTTGTAAGGTGAGAAGTTGCAATGCAACTAGATTTTGCGTTTTTAGTGTTCCGGAGGGACTTTACACGGAATCTTTTGCGTATGGCTGGAGTATGTCTGTCTGTCCGTCCGGTTGTCTGACCTATTATGACCTAAATCAATTGAACCGGCTGCCTATTACGGAAGAATATGGTAGATGAATGATGTTTATATCGTGGAAACCGATAGCTTTAATGAAGAATTTAAGTAAACTATAATATGTTTATTGAAAAAATAATTTAAATCGGTTATTAATGTTCTGATATATGAGCGTTTAAAGTTTTTGTTAGAGACAACTCTGTCCCTTTCCCACAAAACAAAAAATGACGTCACGCCTTACTTGGCAGAATATAATTTATATGGCGTACAGAGAAGTGACGTCACAATTTGCTGTTTCTTCTCTCTGTCTAGCGTGATATTAAAATGCTTATAAGTTGCTTATTTTTGATCAGATTTTAATTTTTTTTTCATTAATCTGCTTTGTTTATGGGCCACATTTTAAAAGGACAATAAAAAAAAATAACAGTCATCTAGCCTATTTTGCAGAAAATGTTGCGGCGTATAAAATAACAAACAAAGGCGGCCAAGTGCGAGTCAAGTTGTGTCAAGGGTTCCGTACCAATACGCGATATACTGCGTTTATTTACCTAGCGAGCGAAAAGGCTTTACCGGGTTATACCTATTATAGCACCATGTGCCGTAATGTAAAGTAAAAAGCACGCGTACGTAATAGCTTGGATTATGAGCCTAAAACCGATGCAATAAGATCCACTTTACGAGCAAGTGTGATGAAATAGTATTTTGGAGTTCAAAAATTATTAATTTCTATACTTTTCAAGTAATCTGAGAAAATCTTCAATAATCTAAGCTTGACGCGCACGAATCTGCGTAACCGCCATATTTTTGCTCCGCTAAATGTGACCCTACCTGATACAGCTTTAGACTAATTATTGATCTCATTAAAAATGTGCTTGAAAAATACCCGGCCTTAAGAATTTTATCCTAAGTGTCATGGTCCGTTTCCATAATAATCTCTATCCATAAAATCAATTATTTTAATTGAGGGTATACAAAATCTGATCTTACATTTATTACACAGAAGTAAAAATGTGTTGAAATTCTGGTAAAAAGTAGCTCGGGCTGTTCATCAATAGCCGCTCTGAGAGCAACCATCGCTTTCTCGGTGTCTGGAGGACTATCTGCGCAGAGATCATTCACTATTGAAATGAAAAAATTTTTTAGATGGTCCGAGATTTTTTCAGGGTCTTATTTTATTTTTTGTAGTGTCGTCTATTACGAGTATATCCCATTCTTTCTGTTTGTTTCTTCTCCTATGGCGTTCCATATCTCCTTTTTTGGGTTTTTTTGCGTTATTTATTCGGTTCTCTATATATTGTCTTTTTTTCCTTCATTATTATCTCTCCGTATATAATTTTCTTTTCAATAATGTTAGTGTCCGAAATGATTTGTGGATATTGTATTTTCATGTGATACAGATCATGTATGTCATTTTGTAACTTGACTAATTCGTTGCACACCCACGGGGCAAACGGAGCACCATTGCTTGTGCTTCTTGACGCGTCGAGTTTGAACAGGAAAGTGTACGTTTAAGTTCCACACTATTTTATTCATGAAATTGTCAAATTTGTTAATATTGTATTCCTCAAATATTATATCCCAGTCATACGCTAGCATAGCTTCACCGAACTTTTCTAGTTTATGTGAATTGAAACCACGTTTCTCGACGTTGACATACTTTGGGGGTGCATTATTTTGGACATTTATACTTGCTAGCTGTGTATCATGGTCAGCGATTCCAGCAGCAATAGGCTCAACGTGAATATCGTCATTTAGTAGATTTGTAATCACGTAATCAATTGATGTTTTTGCCTTCTTTTCGATTCGAGTGGGAAAGTTAACGATATTTCTCAAACTAGCTGGTTTTAATATTTGATTCAATGAATCCCTACTTGATGATTCCACAATAAAATCAATGTTCCAATCTCTAGCGTCAATAATCTTTGTGTTAGACAGGCCAGATAATAAGTAAAATTAAATAGTAAAATACATTTAATAATATTTCTAAATTAGCTCTGCCAGTTCTTTATAAACCTATCATAAAAATTTATTTGCGTGTACAATAAATTCTACTGCTGTCACTTCGCAGTGGTATTCTACAGATAATGAGTCAATATTTTTACACCGTTTAGTTTTATACCTATCGTTAACAAAAATAGATACACGGCCATGGATGTACTTTTGTCGGACAAAGTAATTAGCATGATTAAAGCCATGAATTGATATGTTGAATTGATATGTTGTCAACATTATTGTGATTCAGTCATGTTTCATTTCATATGTATATGTCAGGACCGTATAGTTCTACATGTAGCGACTACATGTAGTGACAATATTTTGTTAGTAACACTCGTACAGTTTTGATTAAAGATTCTTAGTCCTACTTTATTTATGTTTCTGGCATCCGAACTATTTCCTGAACTAAACAATTCCGAGTATCGCCATTTGTCAGTTTAGCTACGTCGTAATCATAACTACTTGCGCTATGGGATTCTCCCGTCAAATAAATCAAGGTTTTCATAGGGTGTGTCATACTATATAAGGAGTTTTTCACAATTTCATTAAAACATGAACCTAATAAATCTGCTTGACAGCTGGCGCTCACGGCGATCTTTGAACAATCGTTTACCAAAACAATTAATATCAATTACTGACATTGCATCAGTTTGCAAAGCAAGATCGTAAATTTTATTATTCAAACAATACTTCATATTGTTATCTTTGGATTCCGAGGTATTGTCATAAACATAAGGTACAAATACATATACAAATAGTTTATTGATAACACCAAAGTTACACGTCAAATTTCATTAAGTATATCACAAATATAATCACTTAATAAAATGAAATAATATTTTAAAAAAAAGTTAATAATTTCTTATTTTAAAATAAGCTTCAATGTCATAAAACAAATTATCTTGCAACCAAGCTCTGAGCTTGGTTTTGAAGCACCCAGTGGAAGGAGCATCCCGAATGGAAGCTGGTATACAGTTGTAGATCGTGGGCCCCAAAAATAAATGAATAATAATAATGTATAACGTAAAGTAGTGAGTTGTAGTTTAAGCTGATTATGCGCGCACCAATCAGTAACATATTTAACACTAGCTGTACCTGCGACTTCGCTCGCGTGGACCAAATAGTTTTATGCGCAGGACCTTATTTTACTTTAAATAACAATTTAACGTTTAAGAGGGCTTAAGTTCAACGATATTGTAACGATATCTTCGTGCATAATAACAATGTTGTATCTCGCACCATCTTACACTTGCGCCTGTCTAAAGATAGATACTTTCATTATGAAGGAATGCAGTCTTATGTTGTATTTTCTAGATAATCAGTATTCTAGGTCGGGTAGATGGGATATTCGTGTTGGTTCCGTGGCGACAAATGGCCCGCGCACGCAACCAAGAGGTATCACGATTTGCAATTCATCAATGTGACCGCAGAGCCTAAAGCCTAAGCCAATTAGGGACCGCTGAACTTCGAGATCGTGAGGTCGCGAGTTCAAAACCCAGGCCCGTACTAAATGATCTCTTTGGCGTTAATGTTAATGTATATTGTGTGAATCCACTAACCCGCAACTGGGCCTGCGTAGTGGTATTTGTATTTGTATAAGATTTTGAAAAAAAAAGACTTTCTCCAATGAAATATTTAACAGCAATTCGGAAAACTCTTGCGCATCCTGACTCTGCCTTCTTTGGGCCCTCATATTAACCGTGAGATTGCATCTAATTTGGTAATAACGGGCAACGACTTTTTGACAGGCTGTTTAGGCAGGCATTTATTTTATCACTTCTTCTGCCTTGTGATGCAATAGGTAATACGATCATCATCATCATAGCCCGTAGACATCCACTGGTGAACACAAAGGCCTCCCCCTTAGACCGCCACTCTGTACGACACCCTGCCATTTGCATCCATCAGTTGCCCGCAACTACCATCATCATTATCAGCCCGTAGACATCCACTGGTGAACGAAGGCCTCCCCGTTAGACCGCCACTCTGTAAGACACCCTGCCATTTGCATCCATCAGTTGCCCGCAACTACCATCATCAGCAGCAGCAGCTCGTGGATGTCCACTGGTGAACGAAGGGCTCCCCCTTAGACCGCCACTCTGTACGACACCCTGCCATTTGCATCCACCGGTTGTCCACGACTTTTACAATGTCGTCGGTTTTCGGGGTCTACCTAGGAGGAGGCCTACCTACTGTGCTGTGTGGCGTTAAGTAGCTTATGACAACACAGAACATTTTTAGAAAATCGCATGTCAATCGATTCATCTTCTTTACTTGCAAACTCTCAAGATTAACATTATCCAGTATAAGCTGATCCTCAGACCTTAGGGGCTCGGTATGTTCGGGGGTTCAAGTTATAGTGGGCTTTTATATATATTCCATAAATTGCGTTTCGTCATAACTTCTATATTCCTGGGCCAATTTTGATAAAACATAGCCTATGTGAAGCGCCGGACTTCAAAGATCATATTTCAAGAAACTGCATTCAAATTAGTGCCGTAGTTTCTGAGTTTATCGCGGACAGACAGACAGACAGACAAAAATTTAAAAAATTGTATTTATGGGTTCTGTTGCTCTCACACTCCTAAAAAAATTGATTTTTAAATATATCTTCAATGTACAGTAATCGCCTCGTTACAGTTTTATTATATGTATAGATAGTTATCCTAGCTTGAAATGTAGGCTAGAGTGTATTATAATAATTCTCTTTCATCTTTTGTCGAAAGTCACAATATATTTTACTATTTCGCAGAATGGTGCATCAGGGTTACATATTGATAGTACTGTGTTGTACTCGTCCGTATTTTTTTTTATATACTCTGCTATATTTTTACCCAATTGGTCACAAAGTATTAACAACTGTTTATCTGATTTTTCTATCTCATTGGGTTTAACGGTGATTGCAGTAGATTTCAGATTTTTTACTTTCTGTTTTTCGTTAGTCTTGTTTTGGTGAGTATTTACGATCACTTTACCATCTTTCTTGTCAATGATATTATATATACACCACTACTTTTTTAAGTTAGCTTAATTTTAACAGCGTTATCTATTTCCGATACTGAACACATTCCTGAAGAAAAAAACTGAAAATATGAGGTAAAAAAATTGTCTCGAAAATTTGGTAATTATTGGACACTAACGGCCTTACCTAAAAAAACTTTTCAACCGTTAGTCACTGCTTAAGATGTTCTGCCATCTTCTCTCTGACGTGAAGTTGCACGTGCTAGAAAAGGACAGCGAAGTTTAAGCAGTGACTAAGTGAATCGAGATTATTTTAGGTAAGGCCGTAAATATGCAACACAACCATTTACGCAATTCTCTCTATTACTATGTGCGTCAGCTGATTAAAGTCATTCATAAAGCAGTGCGTCCCTCTCTTCTCTAAATTCTGCGCGGGCGGCTGTAATCAAAAGCATCGTAAGCGGAGGCTTCGTTTGACTCCGGTCGCCGAAAGGCCGCCGAATTCAAAGGAAGCCGCCACGACACGAACGTAGTGGCATTAGTCGCGTGCTAATTGCGGTCAAGGTAACACGGGTTGCAGTGACCTTTCGCGCCGCGTCGTCGATGCGCTATTTTGATAATGGCATATCAATACAGTGCTCGTGAATACACTTTAATGTTACGTGCATATTTTATGTATAACGAAAATGCCACTGCAGCCGTGCAAATGTATCGTGAGCTGTACCCGGACTCTCGTCAGCCGACCCGAATAACAATTGTGAGTGCGTATCTGCGGTTGCTGGACCACTGGTCTTTTCACGAGCAGTTCGGAGACCACTGGATCGGTCGTGGTGGGCCGGCCCGCTCGCCGGACTTAACACCTATGTATTTTTATCTGTGGAATGAAATTAAACGCAGAGTGTGTTTTGGTGAACCGGACACCGTCGAATTATTAAAACAGCGCATCATAGGCGCTTTTGATGAAGTGAGATGTGAAGTTAACGTTTTGAACTCTCTAAAGAGCAATTTAGTGAAACGAGCTAGAGTGTGCATTGACAGTGGAGGTGGACATTTCGAACAATTATTAAAATACCTGTAATGTAAGTGTAAATATCTTTTTAATTACCAATCACTGTAAAGTTGATTCCAACTTTTTAAGGCGCCCCTGGCCAGAAAACGCCCCAAAAGAATCAACTTTTCTCTAAGATAAACTACAGTTTTTAATGTGAAAAAAATATATGTTATTCTTGAGCATGTCTTTGAGTGACAACATTAATCTGATACACATAATAAAGAACTTCGCTCGATCGAAAAAAATTCCAAAGTCACCTCTATTTCGGATTTTGAATACGTTTTTCGACCTAATTTTTACAAATTATATTTTTCTATTAATTTTTAACGCATTACGTAGCAATTAAAAAAGTGCAATCATTAATAAAAAATTTAAAAAGATAACATGGAAGTTTTATATGAATTTTAATCATGAATTTATGGCATAAAAGCGCGCTCACGTGAGCGAAAAATATATGAGAAAGAAAATAGATAAATGAGGGTATTTTTCTTAGTTTCCTTGACCCCTTGACAGGTTGCTTTTAAACAAGATTCTATTGTAAAATACGTGTTACTGTTTAAGAAATAGATCATTTTAATCCATTGTAATTAGCATAATTAACGATTTCACATCTCACTAGCACAGCACTGTGAACTTCACTTTGGCGTCACTTTTATCGCTTTATTCTTGTTTTATATCTAATAAATGAATTTAAAAAGTTAACAGATTGAAAGTTAGTTTTGTCCACTTTGAGATTCTTTACTTTTTTATATACTAATAATAACGTATGTATATAGACACTAATGATAATATTATGAATTTTATAAAATAAGGCTGATGGAAGTTAGTATGGTAATATCAGGAGCTTTCAGGTTGGCTAGGATACGAATGCATTTTTTCTGAGCGGTAAATAGGTCAAGTGCATTCACACTGTAGTACGATTCCGTATCTGAGCCAAGAGAAGGCGTATGCGTAGTTGTAACGAAACGCTTATTCTAAATAAATAAAATAAACGTCTCGTCACAATTATCAAGTGGTAAGGAAATTAAGGCTTACTATATACTATTATACCTATCCTAGCAGGAACACCCTAGCAGCGAGGAAAGAAAAGACGAAATTACCTCGCAAATAATTATTAATTTACATGAATTAATAATTATTTGCGTTTTATTAATTATTATTCACATTATTTATTTACTTTCTTAAATCTAAGTTTTTTACAATATAAATTTAAAAACATAAATATTATAAAAAACCTAAACCTAGAATGCCGCCGGCAGCGGGGCAGGGCTCAAGCTGCCGGTGGTTAGGGCTGCAGAGTGAGGAACCTCCTGACAATGCGTGCCGTGTCAAGTACCACTGCCCTTTGTATCTGACCCTTGACCCAACCGTCTAGCGAGAGCCTCTTGAGGTATTGGTCGAGGCTCTTCGCTATGAGACCGTTCGCCGAAACGACTATCGGGACAATTATTATTAATTATTATTATTATTATTAATTTAATTATTTTGTATAATTATATCCTTTTTGTTACATATACAATATGTAACAAAAAGGTTCAACAATCAAATCAAATCAATTGTTGAACCTTTCTGTTACACGTTGTAAAACAAACAGATTTAAATAAAAAAGTAAAGGTTCCTAGCCAAAAAAACATTAGCAACGCAAGTCGATCCATAGTATTAAATTTAATGTAGCGCAGCGAAGCGTCGCAAAGTGTAGCGAAGTGAAGCGAAGCTCAATGCAGGGTAGCGCAGCGTAGTATAGCGTAAGCGTTGAGGATGGTCCAATCAGCTGGATAAGGTCGTCTAGGCGTTTTCCTGTCATGCAAATCTAGAGACAATACAAATGCTCAAACCCACTACCAGGCGGCAGCGTACCCAGCATGCTGGCGGCATTGCCACGCTGGATGGCAATGCCTATGCGTTGAGCTAAATAAACGCTAGTATTATTAGGTTGTATTGTTATTTAATCCGCTATATTATGGTTATGCCATATTCTGTAATAATTCAAACCGGCTACCTATTACGGTACGGAAGATATAGGCATAATTCGTTGGAGGGATAGACGGACACGATCTAGGCTTAATAATAGGGTCCCATAGCAATCCCTTTGTACGCAACCCTAAAAACGGCCACAGACGGGTAGATCTCGCACTAACTCAAAGCTTGAAAATCAGGGTCGTTTAGTTCGGATCAACCGAGATGGCGCTAGCAGTCCCATAGGGTAGGGTGGTCTAAGACTGCGCACTTAACGTTTCAGAGGGCATAGAACAAAAAATGATAATATTACAGAAATCAATCATCAGAATTAACAATATTTTAAAGACTCTTTGACTTGAGATCAAATGTTCTTGAGTTATTAGAGTAAACAAAGAAAATGGGTAAGATTGCGTAGCAAAATCGGTAAGACTGCGCGGGTAGTGTAAGATTGCGAAGTTACTAATAAATGCATTTTTTCACATAAATCACTATTCAAATAGCCAGTACCTTATGCTGTGTATTGTTCATGCCATTGTCGGTAGAAACAACGCATACAATTCAAAGAACTACTCAAACATATCGTCAAATTTTTGTAGATATTTATAAATACATCCTCAGCTTCTTTCGGAAAAGTAGTGTCGGATCGTCCCAGATTAGTTACTGAAAGAGATCTATTCAAGTGTAGACGTAAAGTAGACTCCCAAGAAGTAGACAAATAATAAGTTATTTTGCTACAGACCTTTTTACTCTCACCATTTTCACCCCGTTAACGGGCTATTTCTATTATTTGGTCAGGGTAAACAGACCATAAAAACGTTTTTTAAATGTTATTTTTCGTCTGGATGAAATCCTATTCGCTAAAATAATATTTAAATATAATACGTTTTCCAAATTAATTAAATAAAAACAGAAAAAGAAAAAAGTTGTGTAAGTCTGCGCGCGCACTCTTAAACATTCGTACCATGCGCATTCTTACACAATCTCTCATTTTCATTTATGTAAACTGGTATCACCATCTATGCCATACGAACGGAACTAATGTCACTGGCCCTTACTCGCGACTAATATCGCTTACGAAAATAAACATTAACGACTGTCTAATTACTTCAAACTAGTAAGTATCAAAAAGTTCAAATTGAAAAAAATAAAGTTCAAGTGGCGATAAAAACTTTAAACTCACCTACGATACCGTATTTTAACGATTAAACAAATACAACCCGGGAACAATAATAGGTGCCTTGACACTTCAAAATAACGCTTAAGTTAGTTGTAAGTTTCACTCTGCTTCTGAGTTATGACGTGTGCGCATTCTTATCGACTGCGCAGTCTTAGACCACCCTACCCTACTGCCAACCATCTGGTGTACATAATAAGAGATTTAGCGAATTAATATTATCATACTGATCGAATTTTAAACATTAGGGTTACCGCATCGGTAATAAGCTGCAAGGTCATTGAACGCATCATTAAGGACGAGTTTACTTTGAACGGGCAACTTTGAATTTGCGTAATAACTGAGGGGGGTGGGGGGGGCGGGGCAGTTTGCGACTTCACGGAGCCTGTGCTTAAAGAAATACATAAAAGCATACTCCATGTTCTGTGACTTAAATTTGAGAGATTACAATGTGTAACAAAAAGGTTCAAAAATACCTGCTGAATGTAATTATGTATGTACTCATCATTGTGAACAACTTTTACTATGGGGCCAACCCTGAAAATCACGAAATAAAATCAGCTGTTCTATACAAAAAGTTCATTGACATTGAACAAAATAATATAATATTTTAGGGGCGAGGTTAACATAGAGGTTACTCCGTTTTGCTATTGTAGTCTGTCATCGGTCTTATAATGTAGTAGATTGTGTCGTATATAAGGTGGCAGTTACGCGTATTCGTGCGTGTAATAATTTCTTAGATAACTCGTAAAATGCAAAACTAAATCTGCTGTTCTGGATCCCTTCAAAATGTTGCTGACATTTGCATGTTTCTACGATGTAATGGGATCTCATGGCTGGGCCTGCCTCGCACGCGAGCCTTTATATAACTATATTCCACTCTTTTTTTTCTCCTCTACGAGACATACGTTACATATTATCTTTTATAAATAATATGTCTAGATAGAGTCTCGTACTGTTTATGACCGAAAAATGACAGGCCAACATTATTATACTAGTGTGCGTGACAACCATGTCTTACACTCGCGTTGCACCATTGTCGTTGTTATAGTGTGCGTGCATAAGAGGCTAACAGTTAACTGCTATTTTTTTCGACGCGTTTAGGATCCATCAGTCTATCTAGACATATAATTTATCAAAGCATATTCCATGATCCAATAAAACAAGGTCTGCTACTCCGGGAGTGACACTTGCTTACGGTGACGTAAGCTGTCAGTCACCAGTTGTCACTTTATGGCAACAAAATTGGAAAATTGGGAATCAAATCTGTTAATAATTTATTAATTATAAAATACACAAATCATTTCAATTGTCATTTCGTGTCCGCTCAAGGGAAATGATTCAAGTTAAACACGAATTAACATAGTTTCAACCAAAATCACATAGTTTTATCGGATGCCTACAGGTAATATACGGAGAACGGGGAGTTATGATTTCACACGACTGATCATTTCACGTCGATGACGTAGGCTTGTGTCACCCACGTGACCTTTGTCACTCGGGAGTGTCGTAACTGGCGGAGTATATTATTATACCATGACATATTCTAGTTTTATCTCGTTCCCGCGCAGGGAAATACCAATGGGCGATTTTCTGACAGGTAATGAAAAAAAAAACCCAGTGTAGATGGCTCAGACTTTGCGCAGACCAGACGTGGCTGTCATTATCAAGTTTTTTTATTTTATTTCACATATCAAAAATACTATGCTGTTTTTAACCGACTTCAAAAAAGGAGGTTCTATGTTCGACGGTATGTCAGTTTTTTTTAATGTTCACCGATTTCTCCGTCAATTGCGGACCGATTTTGAAATATATTTTTCATCACACTTGCTCGTAAAGTAGATCTTATTACATCGCTTTTAGGCTCATAATCCAAGCTATTATACACGCGTGCTTTTTACTTTACATTACGGCACTAGTACTATAATAGGTATAACCCGGTAAAGTCAAGTTTGTACGTGACTGCAATTAGACGTACGTGTACGAAGCACTCTTAATATAGCCGGGTAATACTTATAGTTTTTTTGTAATACCAACAAAGAGTTCTTATGCCGCTGAAGTAAATGTCAACCTGCGCGCGCATTACTGATTTGGGCGCCATTTTCCGCAAATGTTTGTTGGCGTTTTTGCTGTGTGGTTGATTATTATCAAAAAAATGGTTTTTTCCTCGCAAGTGTGACGAAAACAGTCGTATGGAACTCTTGTGCTATTAGTCATTACGCTCTCGGCTTCCTTATCGCGCTCGCCTGCGGCTCGCGCGCATAATACCGCCTCTAGTGTAATGACCAACATAGCACACTCGTATCATAATGTACTATTTTTATTTAAAAGGGTATATCTACTCCTGAGGTGGTCCCATATTAATTTGAAATCAGTTGATTTTTTTTTAAAGTTACTTGTTTACTGGTACGTATATAAATTATAGCCTGCGTTATCTATCGACTTGAAGGAAACTACTTTATTTTTAAAATTATGGTTGGAAAATGGTAATCCAGTAGCTAGTCCTCGGCGCGTGCTAGGGGGGGAGGACACGAAAAACATATTTTCAGTGTCACCTTTCTTTCAATTTTCTATTGAGTCGATCATCTTTTACGTTTCTTTGCCTAGGCGCTTATACTTCAACACATAGCTATATGCATAGTACATTTTTGCTACTAAATAGAGATAGCCTATCTAATAACTGCATGTCGAAAAGATGCCGCCGCGAGCCGCCGTTCGGTCAAACGAGCGTGTAAACCGCGCGCATGAATCTGGCATCTGTGTAAATGTTATGTTGACGTCTACGCACACCAATGCTTCGTACTGATAAAATTTTCATTGCGCGATAGCGTTGCTATATAAATGGCTAGCTTGAGGTAAACGCGCAATGTATCGCTAAATCACTCACAAGGAAGCAGCATGTCTGTGTACGTCGTGTAATTCGTCGGTATAGCTAAACTAAACACTTTGATACTTTTGAGTTCGAGAAAATGTTACAGCGTTGTCGATCGTAGGCAATGTTAATTTTTTTTTAAATTTAATTTACATCAGCCAGTTGTTCCACCAAGTAACTTACTTGTTTTTTTTATATTAAAAGCATATTTTTTATAAATAAAATGTCTTTTAATCGAAGCGAGATCTTCTAGTCTACCTCGGTTCGATCATCATAAATGTACCTGTGTATGTTTGAAAATGAAAGTAGTGGAATAAAATTAAAAACATTTATTTACACATCGACACAATACAAAAAATTAATCAATAAGTAGTTTCTGTTAATGGCATTAACCTGGCATTTCGTACAAAACCCGTCAAGTGCCTGTCGGATTCACGCAACGAGCGTTCTGATTCTACGACAAATACATTTTCTTTGCGTGGTTTTTCACTCCATATTTGCGAGGTAGTCCCTCGTGGTAACGAATATTTTAACGGCTACTTATCTACTACGGTTCACGAGATTTACGACATTATGCATCGGACAGACGGACGGACATACAGACAGACAGAGAAGGTTATCTTAGTTATAGGGTACAGTTGGACACTGTTTGGGCGCGGAACCCTACGTAAACTAAAAACGAGTTTCAATTAATTTACGTTCGGTAAACAAGTTTCTCAGTTTTCTTATACGAACTAGGCCAAAATGGCACATGCCTTTAGTTCAAAATGTATATCGTATGTATTTAAGAGAATGTTTTTCTACTATAATAAGCTGTTTTTACAAGGAAAAATTTGAATAATCTTGTATATCTTTGAACATGATCATTCTTTTGACGGAAATTTCCAGATATTTTATAATTGTTTTGGAATATACTTTCATAAGTTAGTAACCTAGATGACTAAATCTCATCTATATTAACTGTTTTCGACAGGATTTTTGCAATAGATTATTATTTATTGTTCAAGAAGGCTTTCAAATGTTATTGAGATATTACAAATTCGAAAATTATGTAAACGCTTGGTCAAATATATCGATCGATGTATACATGATTTTAAAAAACTTAATTAGCTATTTAGATAACAATATTTTCTGTAATTTTAGGTAAAGCATAACTATCTGGGATACGTTTTAGATGAAGTTTAACTTTACTTTAAAAGTTTTACTTGTAGTAGGCTAAGTAGTCTTTGTAGTTTGTTGTAGTTAATAAAGGCCAAGAAAAAAATTACTTTACAAGTTACGGTTTTGTGCTAACTCACGTTTAATGTTCTTAACATATTCATTTAAAACCAGCTCTAAAAAGGAGTTTTTTATCCATCGATTTCGCCGTCAATTGTGGACTGATTTTGAATATTATTTTGTTTATTTGAAAGGATATACTCCCGAGGTGGTCTCATATTAATTTGAAGTCGGTTGTATTTTTTAAAAGTTACTTATATGTCGGATAAGCTCGGCAACGAATGTAGGTTTCCTCGTCGTACTTATGATATGCTTGTATATTTTGTCTCGGAACATTACGATCGCCTCATTAATGTGTGTGTGTAATGGGTACTTCCTTTGGGAATCGATAGTTATCGTATAGCTTTTTTGATTTAATACCTAATCGTTGGAAGTTCTCACCTGCCTATTGGTTCGTATACAAATGTATATCGGAGATAAGTAAGGCTATTTGGTGTCTTGTGTGCGCTAGTAAACCGATCGTCGAAGTTATTTGTTTAACAAATAATACAATCATTAAACCTTACGTTCACAGCCACACGCGTCAACGTGTGAAGGTCGGTCGGCGGGCGGCGAGTACGAGCGAGAGCGCGCGAGCGGCGGCGCGAGCGCAAAGGATGGCGGCGCGTTTGATGGCGCCGCGCTCTGTCGGCGCCGGGGCGGGGCCGGCGGCGCGCTTTGTCGGCGCCGCTTGTGGCCGCGCGGCCAATCGGGCGCTTCCGTGATAACCTGATAAGCTGCTGCCGCGTGATTGGCTCGCTGTCGCCACTCACAGCCCGCGGGGGCGCGCCGCGCCGTCTAGACATGCTTGTACCGCGCTATCTATAATTATTGCGGCGTGGGATATTTAGTTAGCTTCACACATAGATCTGGTAACAGAAGGCTGCGAGGTACGCTCTAATGTCAAGCGAACATAATTGGACTAAAACAACTACATGAATTAATCGGAATAATTTTAAAGAATAATTTAGTTCTAACGTAGACAATAGACAGTAGTTTATTTGCGACAAAAACAGCACACAAACAAAGGAAATTAGGAAAAATAAGAAATTGTAATCTTTCGTCTTTTGCCGCAAAATGGCCCCCACTCAGCATGGTGTTGGCATGTATTATTGAGTGCGAAATAATTCCGTGGAACTTTTTGGTTTTTGGACTATTTGTGCTACGATTGAAAGCACATATAGGTATAGGTTTCTGCTTATTTAGATAGATCTACGACAATTGAACCTAACGTCCGATTGTGACTAAATCGCGCGTGCCTCGTCTCCTTATTTTTTACTAGGTCTATGGCTTCACACCGTCACCGCCGGCTCGCAGCCGCCCACTGCTGGGCGTGGGCCTGCCTGTGGAGCGGCTCGGCGGGGTGTTACAGTAGCTCGATATATCTGTTCTATATTTGGAATGATTCAATACGCACATTGCTTTAGAGCAAAATAACATTGATTATTTGGTAAAACATACATTAGGATAAGGATAGAGGTTCGTCCCGGGGTGCGGGCTGTGTCCGGCCGGGAACGATATATTCCCGGGGTGGGAACGGAGGGATAGGAAAGGAAGAAAAATAATTTATTTTAAGAGCGGGAGAGACCTGCTCCTGTCGCGCGTGGGGCAGAATGTGTTTCCGTTTTCCCTGCAGTCGGGTGAGCGGGCGGCGCGTTCGGAAAGTGTTGTTTTTCTGTGATCTTGTTCCTAGTTTTTAATTTATTTATGTTCTAGTCCCCTGTAGAGATTATTTGGGAGCCGGAGCGGCTCGGTCGGTGTCGCGGGGGCCGGGGAGCGGCTCGGCGCAGCGACGGGCCCTCTGTTTGGTATGTGTTCGCTTTTGTATTAATATTATCGCTTCGATGTATCTCTCTGGGCTCGTAGATCGGTAATTAAATAATTGAAAAGAAAAATTTAAGATACTGGCGTGTTTTTCTCGCTGCAACTTCGTGGTTTTTAACATTAGAGAGATTTTTTTTTAATGTGGTAGTAGTGAGCGATGCGGGCGTCTCGCTCGTGCCGGCGGCTCCGCGCTGCGACTGGAGGAAGATGGTGATAATGAAAAATGGTGTTGGCAGCGCGCCCGCGCCTCGCGCGGAGCGCGTGGCGCGGGCGCGTTTAACGCGTGCATCACGGCTCCTACGGTCCGAATTTACCTCAGTTCGATGTCGGGGCTCGGAATAGTCTGTAGACGACTTACGTTCCTGGCGGGGTGTTGTGGTGTTGTGTTGTAGTAAATGAATCATGAATGACTGTACGTACCGTTGGGTATTTAGTTAGGTAAGTAATAAATAGTGAGTGTAAGGGTTATGTCTGTTATACATATATTATGTAAGGCCGGGGCCACACCGCACGTGTTGACAATAATAAACGATTACTCTAGGCGGGCAAAGCCAGGACAGTGGCACAGAAAGGCATATAATGTTAATTCTAAATCATGTTACATGTTGCGGAATTTCGAATAAACTTTTTTACGAGAATTGGCGCTCGAGTTTGTCCGCTATTTCGCCGGACGTTAGCGAATAGGCTCGCCACATTTTTAGGCAATGTATATTTAACATAGATTATAATATAAAAAAGATAATTTTCTTGCATTTCTAGAAAATTATTATTTTTTAAATATATTTTTAACATAGCTAATATTAGTTTTTATTGTAAAGATAAAATTAAAACCGTCAAAAGTCAATAAAGGTAGTATTTTATAATCAACGTCGCGTGGAACGAAATTCGTACTAAGTTTTTGAAATTCAACTTTGTGTAACACGGTAAGACTCAAAATTATCATTTTGGAGCATTTTCACCGCCGCTTAGTCAAGTAGCGCTCTTTTTAAAGCAATAAAGGTCATATCAAAATAATATTAAAATTAGTTCCTGACACGTTCAATAAGGGCGCATTTTTTTTTAAGTTTCGTGTTTCATCCTTGCGGTGTGGCCCCGGCTTTAAGCTTTTTGTGTAGATATTAAGAAATAAGTGATAACACTGTATTATTCAATAATGTTTGTTAGGCTTAACTCCACGGTGGGCCATCGTGGGCCGTCGTGGGCCGTCGAGCTCGTTTACTGCTGAACATTATAACATTTTAACTATAGATAATGGTCTGTTTATCCCGGAATAATGTGGAAAAGGGGCCAAGTTTTTTTTTTTACAATTTTGAGTTATTATAAGTTGGTAGGAAAGATGACTGTTAGGAAGTAAGGCGTGCTGTTTGACCCATTCCTTGGCAGGAAGGATTAGGAACGTTTTTTATTTATTTATTTAAATGTTACACTAACAAAGCAACCACCAATACAAATTCATCAACTTAGATAAGCACACAATTCACATGATAAGTGCCGCTTCAATTATATATATAGACCTCATGCTAGATAGTAAACAGCAAACTTATTAGATAAAATAAAATTAAATTTAGTAAAGTATTTATTTGATAAAGTTTAATCAAAATGTTAACGTGTCCGGGGAAATTCTTCAATGTATGGGTGGATGTAATTCCACGATGGCCTTCTTTTAACTTGTCCTGAATGTGTGTTGCAATACATATAAAGTAAGTTCTTATAGTCAGTCAGGGGGGCTAAAATGGCGCATTAAGCAATATGAATTCTTAGCAGAATGATCTGTTAAAAGTTGGTCTCGAGTAACTTCTAACGAATCTGCAAGTTGACTTTATGCAATTCATCTTTCATCGGCCATTTTACGACTTTGTATAGAAAACTGTTAAACTAATGAATTCTGTAATAGAATCATTTGCAAAATCATAGTATGAATTGGCAAATATACAGAATCGCTAAACGCGACCATTTTAGCCCCCGTTCATTTTAGAACATCAGTCATCTAACCTATTACTTGTTTAAACGTTTTCTGAAAATATTTTGTCCCTTTCTCGCGTTGATAGTAGAGGGGCAATAATGTACAGCCAATAATACGTGTACCTGACTTTTTCTCAGAATCGTATGACAGTAGGTTCAAGTTTTTTTTATACGACAGCCCAAAAAAGAGTAATGTTTTCAGTGTTCATGTTTAAATCATGTATATGAGTTTCTTTATTAAACCACAACTTCTAAATACTTGAACAGATTTGGATGTATGGGTTATCTTATCGTTAGAATCCTTACAAACATCGTGAGTGACAGGAATTATTTAGGGGAAAAGGCAGTATGTAAGGCTGAACGGCGCCATTTTCAAATGAGGGAAAAAAGTTATTCAATTCTTTTACATTTTAGTTCGTTTTTGAACCAGGGAAATCGTGTTTTTTACTATGAGTGGATGTAAATAGTCTTGTTTAATTATTTTGTCTTTTTTCTCCCATTGGGAGATTTTCTGACAGGCAATTATAAAAAAAACTCATTGTAGATGCCGCTGACCTTGCGCTGACCAGGCGTGGCTGTCATTGTCAAGTTTTTTATTTTATTTTATGTGCCACAGATAAAAAACATTATGCTTTATTGACTGACGCGTTTCGTTTTCGCCATCTATCGAATTGAAGAGAACATTTTTTTTTTTAATTGCCTGTCAATAAATCTCCTATTTGAGAAATGTAGGTGCACGGATTATTGGCTGTTCAATATGGGCCCTGTTTTATAAAGCTACAAGTACATGCTTACAATTATACTAGCTTCTTGTACCAGTAACTACAAGTTACCAGTTACAGGTGGTTGGTCTTTATCTTATATACAAGTGCTTGTACTTGTAGTGTGTACACTGGTTGTCTTGTAGCTTTAGAAAACGTCGTACTCTATATTATTTTGGGGTGTTGCCAGTTTTTCACTACAAGTACAAGACTTGACTTCATAAAACAGGGCCCTGGTGACTCTGTAATAGCAATAGTATATTGTTGGTTCAAATCCTCGGTTTGGTATAACGGCATCGCCAACGGCTGCCCACCGTGGAGCGTCTCTAGGTTGAATTGATCATCTGTTTGGAGATCGGGAGAGTGCAAGAGTTCTCTTATACACGTACACAATTTATTATTATATTATATTAATATAGAGTTTTATTAAAAAAAAACTTTCGTTTTATTTATTTATGGCAGTCGCGGGTTTCCCCCGCGATCCTTGTGAAAAACAGTAGTGTTATTCTAAGGTATAAGCTACCTCTTTACCAGAGTACCTATACTGTTCTGTGCTATGTACCAAATTAAATTTAAACCCGTTCAGACGATTCAATTCAAAGTAACAATACAAACAAACATACTTAACGAACAACTTTACTAGGGCATGACATGAAAATTAGTCACAGCCATGTGACTAATTTTGTGTGATTTACTGTGATTTTATGACTTATTTGACTTTAACTATGAAAACTAAGAACCACCGGACGAAGGGCATCGGCGTCCTCTCGGTTAACATTCTGCGATCCCCTCGAAATGTGAAGATATTACAATCTCTATCGACAAAACTGACATTTTAACTTGTGTATAAAATGCTATACATATAGATAAAGCTTGATGGTGTACATGTTCCGATAACAATAGAATAGAGTGGTATACTTATGTAAGTACGGGGACGTAACAATCTGGTACCATCGAGGTGACCTCATGTAACCACGACGGGGAGGGATACTGTAAGTTTATAATGGCTACTAGAGTACTGTTGCCTCCCTATTAGGGGGAGGCCTTCGTCCAGCAGTGGACGTCTTCTGGCTGGTGATAAAAACTTGAATGCAATTATTTGACACTGGCGGAATGCACAAAATACGATGCAAGAAAGGAAATGGACCTGTTTGAAATTCCCGCAACGTAGTGTTAAATTCTCTTTGATTCCCGCGGTGAGTGAAACGAATACCGATCTTTTGCTTCAATACCGTCCATACAAAAAAAAAAAAAAAAGTTGTCCTCTGCCTATAGAGGATAGTACTTTTGTCCAGTCGGCCGCTAACTTCCGGTGCTGCCATGTACACTTAAAAATTTACGGTACATTCACCTTAATCAATCCTGTGAAAATGACGTATGGAAGGATTTCAGCCAAAAGGCGTTTTCACACTGCCACGACACGATATCGTGAGGATACCGGTATGTGACATGCAGTGCTGGTGGCAATGGGCGAAGCGGCAGCGGCGCTTGCATATGCCCCCTATACCCATTTGCTTCTCCCCGCACTGTGTCCGCCCATCGGCACGAATCGTGCCGACGAGGCGTCCCATGCCGCACGAACAATAATTATCGGCGACAATTCATTGGACGACAACGAAACAGCGTGAAAATGTTTAGTAGTAACTAGCTGCGCCCCTCGGTTTCCCTCGCGATTCTTGGCATAAAAAGTGGGCTATGTTTTATTTTAAGGTATAAGTTATACCAAATTTCATTCAAATCCGTTTAGCTGTTTTAGCGTGAAAGAGTAACAGACATAGATACACCTGTTACTGTTGTTGTTACGTGTTACACACAAACACCGACACATTTTCGGATTTATAATATTAGTAGGATAGCGAATGCTGGCGTTTGTTTAGCCCAACGCATAAGCATTACCATTCAAGTGGGTTTGAGCATTTGGATTGTTTCTAGACTTTCATCGGTATGGATGAAGGTCTAGACTGGAATCGGTCTGGAAGGACAAACCTTTTGTTTTTTTTTTGTATAGTAGAGGTATTTCTAGTCTTTCTCTTTGTTGTTTGTTCTGGTTAAGAAAGGTTTCTATTTTTTTTTATACAATCAAGTGACTAGACGAGCAAGACGATCGGCTGGTGGTAAGCGTCCCAACAGCGTCACTAACAGTAGCAGTGCTAGAATTGTGAACTTGCGAAAAAAAAAACTTGCGGCGCACTGCACTCGTCACCCTGAGATATTAGATTTTAAATGTCTTCATACCCAGTAATTTCTCTGGTAACGTTGCTCTTCAAACCGGAACACAGTAATGCTTGCACACTACTGCTTGGCGCTTGAATGACTAGCAAAGGTGTGGTACTTTCTCCTTTCCTTCCTACGTTCCGACTTCGGGGTCGAGTCAGTGTGTAAACGCCCAAAGAAATATTTTGTGAATTATCTAAGTTTTAATTCCATCATCTTCCTTATACCAACTATAGGGTTGCTAGTATTTAGAACTATTTGCGATTGTGGCGCCCCTAATAATTTCTACTCCCTATTCTACTCCCAAGCTGTAAGCCTTCTGCAATCTGACTGAATCTGACTAACGTCAGTCAACACAAAGATTTCAGTTGCTATCGTTGGTCTTAAGTTTTTTTTTTGTAAATCAAGTAAGTATAATCAACACTTACTGTTATCCAAGTCGATTCATTCACAGAAAGGCTTCCTTATAAAATGAATATAAAGAAAATGGATTCCAAAGAAATTGAAAGTTCAAAATTTCTCGTCAATATTTAAGTATCCAAAGTACTGAATCCTCAAAATCCTGTTGTTACAACAGGCATCCAAGATTGTTACGTAGGTAGTTAATTAGTTTATCAGTTATTTACATTAAAGTAAAGTGTGTACCTGTACATTCATTTGTTTAAAAATGTATAATTCCGAAATGTAAACGACCTTATATAGTGCGTAGGTATTTTCGTATAATTTTATATCTGGCAGTCCTGCCTGATATCTTTTTCATTCGGGAGTTTTGGCGGGAACGCGAAAAAATCATGTCGCCGCATTGTGTTATTTTTCAAAACTGTTGTTTTTTCGGGTGTTAATGCATAAAAATAGTGGCGTTTTATTCATTAAGTGCCGACTGACGTGCATGAGTGTGGGCAAGTGATATAATGTGGTGAAACGTGTCTTTTTGTGTTGTTTCCAAAACTCCGAAGAAGCTTGTAGTAAAGTTGCCATGACTTTACTAGGGCATGATTGGACTTGACCGTGACTTACTGTGTGTGACTTGGCCTGTGACTACGACTCATTTAACTGGAGAATGAAGAATCGATGAAGAAATATGTATTCGGCTGAAGGACTAGCATCCATGGCCAGGAAATATTAAAAACAAAACAACCTTTTTCATTCGATCCAAATAATCGAACCTTGAATGGGGAGTTTTGGCGGTAAACCGAAAAAATCATGTCAATTTGCATTGTATTATTTTCAAAACATGTGTTTTTTCGAGTTTTCATGTATAAATATGGTGGCGTTTTATTAATTAAGTGCTGATTTATGCGCACGAGTGTGGGCAAGTCATATAATGTGGTAAAACATGTATTTTAGAGTTGTTTCCAATTCTCCGAAGAAGCTTGTAGTAAAGTTACCACGACTTTACTAGGGCATGACTGGACTTGACTGTGACTTACTAAGTGTGACTTTGACTTTGACTCATCCTTGAAATTCAAATTCATCATAAACTTGATAAATTATAAATACTTGACACTGGCAAACGCATAGAGTGCGACGCCATAATTCTCTTCGAAAGAAGAAAAAATTTTTTGAATGAATGAATTCATTTTTCATTCATTCATTCCTATTATTGAACGAATCCAATCCAACCGCAAGTAAGCACTTTTTTCATTTCCGATTCCGGTTTGAATTGAAAACGGCTGCGATGTTTGTGGCGGTCTGGCGGTCATCGTCTCGTCGTTGTTTTTCTGTTTGTGAATTTGTGTTTTGTTAGAGCTTGTTATAGTTTTATTAAGAGAAATAACAGCTTTGTGTAATGTAAAACGAGTTCACATTGCAATACTACTTACTCAAGCTGTTTAAAATACTTGTTATTATGGCGCACGCACGTGCAACCGTACTTTTTTCCGGAAACACTTGTCGGTCCGTCGCCTCGAGGTCGCCTCTCTTGGACTTTGGGTAAGAAAGCCATTTTATTAAGTATATTTTATGCTAGATATTATTTAGGGTTTAGTTTAACAGAAAAACCATCTTCTGTTTTCCACCGTTGCCACGTGCTGCATTCTTGGTAGGTGCTTTCCATATTCTAACTCGAATTCCAGTTTTTCCAATTGTTTCGTGTTACAAACTTATAAGATAGAAACCTACCTGTCCAATAGTAGCAGTAGTTAGTAGCAATTCAATCAGAAATGCCTAAACTGTACAATCATATTTTTTCTAGGCGATGTCGGAAAAAAGGTTTGGACCATGCTTGGACTTACGGCGTTCAAGAAGTGTCAATGCCATTATTGCTCACCGCGAAGCCCGCAAGCGTGCCAATTGGACCTAATGACTAATGGGAAATCGGGAACATAGTCTCCAGGAAAAATTACTGCTTCTTGAAGGTTGCTGAAATATCATCGCTTCGGAGTTAAATGTACCTATCAAAGCGTACTGGAAGTATCTAGGTGAGTTCCTACTTTATGCACCTAGCTTATTTACGGGTACACTGGCCGACTGCTCGAACCCATCGGTGGGCGTGGAAAACCATACTCTCTTCATCAAACAAAACTGTGGGAAAGGGAGAAAGACAGAGAAATGAGCGCGCATTTTTTTTTATGTTTACCTTTGGCTGCAGTGTTTGGTTGAAAAAACTACAGAATGAATTTATTCCAACTAAAGTTATTTGAAATGATAATGCACTAAGCTATTCCACTACTGAACATTACTTTAGAGTTTTCATACTCCTTAAGTGATTAATTTATGTCCAAAGTGGCGTTAAAATTCAGCTAAAATACAAGATGTTTCCTGGCTCATACCTAACTTTCATGTTTAAAAACTTTTTACTTTCTTATCAATTTACAATCATAGATAATGAAGAGACAAATTGATAAGTCTTGAACCTACAACATTACATAGTGGAGTAATATCACTTCCCGTTTTTATGGAGAAGTCACCGGCTAGTTTACTCTTATTAATTTTACGATAGGTTCCTAGTTTGATATTATCGGCCTTACTTAAAAAACTACTCAACAGTTAGTCAATGCTTAAGATGCTCTGCCATCTTCTCTCTGACGTGAAGTGTAACATGCAAGAACAAGACAGAGAAATTTAAGCAGTGACTAAGAGAATCGAGATTATTTTAGGTAAGGCTGTATGTATCAAAAGCATGACTTAATCATGCTGTTAATTAATTATCATCATTTATTTTAAACATTCCATTGCTGAACATAGGCCTACCCTCATCCCTCCCTCAAGTCCATTGGCTATCATACCTACATTCAAAAGTCTGAATCCAATTACTTTATTACATCTAATTTGTGGGTATTAAGTTATTTGTCCTACCAAAAGTACCTTAATTTCTTGGTAATTTTCTATCTGGAGGCAATGCGCAAATCAGGATTAATAGAAAATACAATTAGTTTTCAAGCATTATTAAGTAATACTAGGTAGGTATGAAAATTAAGTTTTAATTGACATTTTTTATTTAATTTTACTCGAAAATATTGTTATTGCATGCTGTCTTCACCTATAATAGGGTAGATGACTGATGTTTATATCGTTGAAACCAATAGCTTTGGTGAAGAATTTAAGTATATATAGTATGTTAATTGGAAAAATAATTTAAATCGGTTAATAATGTTTTGATATATGAGCGTTTAAAGTTTTTGTTAGAGACAATTCTGTCCCTTTCCCACAAAACAAAAAATTACGTCATGCCTTACTTGTCAGAATATAATTTATATGGCGTACAGAGAAGTGACGTCACGATTTGCTGTTTCGCCTCTCTGTCTAGCATGATATTAAAATGCTTATAAGTTGCTTATTTTTGATCAGATTTTCATTTTATTTTCTTTAATCAGCTATATTTATGGGCCACATTTTAATAGGACATTTAAAAAAACCCAGTCATCTAGCCTATTATTGTGACATTTGGCTTTATACTATTAGTTTTAAAACGTTTCAAAAATGTATTGATGTACACAGTGTTGGTGAACTTATATAAATAAATAAATAAAGTATAGTATAGACAATAGTTTATTTGCGAAAAAAACAATTTATATTTTATTGTAAATTTTTAGGGAAACTAACAGCTTAAATAAAAGAATATTAACATAGCACACAAACATAATAAAAATTAATGCTCAAACATATAAAAAAGGCTACAGAACCATCCAAACGAGTTAGCAAACTCTCTGATGACAAGAAAACCCTTACGAAGACTTAAACGAAGAATGCCCCAAGACCTTGATAAATGAAATGAAGTAGGATGTGCTACTGAGCACATTCCTCACAAGCCGAGTCATAATTATGTTACTATAGCTCAAAAAAAGCTCAATGTCTGCAACAGACAGATTGCTTATCTAAAGGAAGAAAAAACAAAAAAAATTACACAAACAAAAGAAATTAGAAAAAATAAGAAAATGTAGTTGTTTTTAGCCACAAAACTATTTTATGTCCAAGGTTAGGTTGTCCAAGGTTTTTATCTTTAACTGTGACAGGATAACTTATACATTTCATAACTACCTTCATTCTGTTATCGTTTTCTGAAAGGAGTTAAAATTCATTATTACTCACAAAATATATCTTGAACAAATTGTATTTACTTTTATAAGTTGGTGATGACGAGTCCTTATAGAAACATTAATGATATTTTATTTTATTATTAGTTAAATGGTTGTGAATGTAACATAATAAATATGATAATAACTATTCTATTCTAACAAGTTACACAAATCACTAGTTATCTATCTATATATATAAAAGGCTCTGTCCTGACTGACTGACAGACAACGCACAGCCCAAACCGCTGGTCGTACAGACTTGAAATTTGGAGGGTGTATTCGTCTCGATGCGTAGGGGTGTACTAAGAAAGGATTTTTCGAAAATCGACCCCTAAGAATTCGGTGGAATGTTGTATGGAAAGTTCTTTGTTTTTTAAGTTATAGTGATGAAAATTGATATTTGAGTAGTTCATTCAAGGGAGTTGGGGGCAGGGGGGGCAAAAAAATTGCTCGGGATGATTTAAAGTGGTGAATTTTGAGAGCGGGCCGAGTTTCTTTCGAACGCGGGCGAAGTCGCGGGCGACCTCTAGTCTTAATATAACAGAATACATACATTATCAACATACAAATGCCAAGTGTAATTAAAGCTATCTTTTGCTCGGTCAACCAATCTACTAAACTTTCTCCACGAGCAGTATCTTAGGATAAATGCTGGTAAACTCTTTTTTAGAAAAGAAAATAAGAATTTGGAAATATGATTTATTGTGTAACATCAGCAAGGTAATTAATTAACAATCCTGGGGCGATGTCACAAAAATGGCTTCAACTCAGCAGTGTTGTTTAAAAAAAACAGTGCTGATCTTAAAATAGTGAAACGTTTCTAATTTAAAACTATATAAAATTATTATATCTGTACCTACACATTCTATTTTCAACCGACTTCAAAAAAGGAAGTTCTCAATTAAACGTGATTACTCCGCCAATTATGATCTGATTTTGATGATTCTTTTTTTTTTGGTAGGTAATACTTCAGAGGTGGCCCCTTTTTCTTTTTTCGAAATCGGTTTAGTAGCTTGGTTTTTAAATCAAAATTACCTAAAAAATATGTATGTTATCCAGGTATTCGAAGTTGAAGTCGGTTGCATTTTTTTTAAAGCGAATTATATTATACTAGAGGTCGCCCGCGACTTCGTCCGCGTACGGAAGAAATTTGGCCCGCTCCTAAAATTCACCACTTTAAATCATCTCGAGCAATTTTTTTTTAGCCTTTTTTTGGTTAAATCTTATAAGATTCCATTATCACACTAATATTACAAGAGCGATAGTTTGTTTCGGTGTAGTTATGTTTGCTACCTCATCACGCCAAACAGCTGAACGGATTTGGATGAAACTCGGAATCGAGATAGCTTATTTCCTGGAATTTGGCTAGGTTTTGATAGAGTAGGTAAAATTACATTTAGTTTCTTAAAGTAAAAGTAAGTTCGTATAGGCTGAGTGGCCAGCCCTAGTGTCAGAGTTAATGTCCCCGAAGGCCTCTGACATGGCTGACGGTTGTTGTTATAGAAACTAGAACAAACAATTTAACGCCCCTTTAACTATTTAACCCACGGTGGCGCTCAGAATTAATGCCACTCACGGTCACCCACCCGAAGACTGACCGGACCGTTCGTTGCTTAACATCGGTGATTGTTTATAATCACCTAGACAAGCTACGCCACGAGCGCTACATTTGTTTCTTAATGATCACTAATAGACCTGGACCTGGGTATGTCCTAAAACTCCATCAGACCCCCCGGAGGACGGGCAGCAGCGTCCTCTCCGTTAACGGTGGTGAGCTCTGCAATCCCCAAGCCGCCTGCCAAGCGTGGGGATTATGCACTGAAGAGAGAAGTAGGGCCTTCGCTTTTCTGTGGGATTATGGCAACCCCTTCCTAATTAAGCCGTCAACTTAATGAAGCCTAATTAGGCCTTTCCACTGCTGGACGTCTTCCGGCAGATGTGTGTGCTCATTAATTTAAGTAAACCACTTGTAAGAATCTTATTTGAATTTTAATTGTTACTATATTTTTATGAATCCTGCAATCCTGAAATCCCCTGGAGTAGGTGGTTATGTTAACCCCAATCACACCAAGAAGGTAGGTGCGGCATGTCATGTGATGTATAGCTGTACCAGAAAGAGTAGAAAAAACATGGGGGCCCTACTACATATGCAAAAATTCTTCAAAATGACGTATAACTTGGCAACACTGAGTAATATTTTGTAAAGAAAACTTTTAGGTCTTATTTATTTAATACAATGTAATCAATTAATTTATATAAAAGGCTCTGTCCTGACTGACTGAATGATTGACAGACAACGCACAGCCCAATCCGCTGGTCGTAGACTTGAAATTTGGAGGGTGTATTCGTCTTGATGCGTATGGGTGTACTAAAAAAGGATTTTTCGAAATTAGACCCCTAAGGGGGGGGGTGGAATGTTGTATGGAAAGTTCTTTGTTTTTGAAGTTATAGTGATGAAAATTGATATTTGGGTAGTTCATTCAAGGGGGGAACCGTGGGGGGGGGGAGTTGTTACAGTCGGTAGGTAGGGGGATAAAAAATTTGCTTGGGATGATTAACGGCCTTACCTAAAATAATCTCGATTCTCTTAGTTACTGCTTAAACTTCTCTGTCCTTTTCTAGCACGTGCAACGTCACGTCAGAGAGAAGATGGCAGAACATCTTAAGCAGTGACTAACGGTTGAAAAGGTTTTTTAAGTAAGGCCGTTAAAGTGGTTAATAAAGTGGCGACCTCTAGTATGTACTGTAACAATATCTGTCACAAATGACAGCCAGGCAGCACAGCCTAAACCG
Organism: Erannis defoliaria; assembly: GCA_905404285.2. Classification (NCBI taxonomy): domain Eukaryota; kingdom Metazoa; phylum Arthropoda; class Insecta; order Lepidoptera; family Geometridae; genus Erannis; species Erannis defoliaria. The sequence continues at coordinate 378,822 of FR990093.1, read as the reverse complement.
CTGGTCGTACAGAATTGAAGTCGTGAAGTTCGTCAAGAAGTCTTTGAGTCGTGAAAATTATGGATTTGGATAGTTCATTCAAAATAAAATATGCTTTTTTTATCTATTTATTTTGACAGGGATAATTTTAGGGGGGATTTAATTTTGTATGGAAAGTTCATTGGTTTTGAAGTTATAGTGATAAAAATTGATATTTGGGTAGTTCATTCATGGTTGGGGGAGGGGCTGGGAGATGGGTTAGGTTAGGAAGATACAAGTATTGGAGAGTGGGCCGAATTTCTTCCGTACGGGGACGAAGTCGCAGGCAACTAAGTCGCGGGGGACTAAGTACTCGTAACTAGGCCTGGCGCACTCCGCGCTTTTGGTATGAAAATAGAAGTACGTGACGGGCCCGTCTAGACGGGCCGATTCAGTAGGAAAAATTCAGTCCAGACTGACAGAGAGGCAACTTCTAGGTTAACATAACTGTAGGTAGTTAGCGCTCGCACATCCTGAATTGCATTGTATTGTGTGGTGGCAAGAGTCGCTACTTATTTAAATGATTTCGCGGAGTGAATCTTCTGTACTACTATTATGTAGTCTGTGTCGTAACAGTACCCGTGTTATAGTCAAGTTTGAAATGTGTATCTCGTCATTGCAGGTAGACTGGTCGGTCACCAGTCCTACGGTCAAGATTGCAATAGGGCCTCGCCTCTGAACGTCAAGTAGCTGGTTGGTGCTGGTGCAAACGCTGCCAAGGGAACGGAAAAACTTAAGATTTTTCTGCATCAAGAAACAAACGTCGTGAGATGACGGGATGTCAGCACAGGAGTTATAGACGCCAGTATAAGGTAGTAACTGCCATCAGATAGTATCTTCCGATATTGTGTGTACCTACTGTAAGTAATGCATTGTGCTTATCCAGCTTTGTTTAGCGTTCACACAACACAGTTTTTGTCTTGTAAAATATCTGCGGCTGACATGGAAGAGTGTAATACAATACTCAATAGTTTATGGCAAACATTATGTAACATTATACAATGTGTAACAAAAAGGCTCAACAATACTGAAGGGTAATTATATAATGATGTACTCATAATGAACAACTTTTACTATGGGGCCAACATTGAAAGCGCGAAAAAAAACAGCTGAGCCATTCATTTTGTCCAAGGTCGATAACCTTTTTGGTATGGAACAGCTGTTTTTTTTTCGCGATTTCAATGTTGGCCCCATAGTAGAAGTTGTTTGTTTTGATGTACAGAATATGCCCTTAAAAGGATGTTAAATGATTAGAACTAGATCTTAGATCTTATGTAGCACTTTATGTGGCGGTAATAACATATGACCCCATTGGGGTATATCCATTGTTATTCATTGTTTGTTAAGAATTCTCTTAATCAAAAAATCTAAATCAAATATTTTATTCAGACAAAAGAATACAGAACATTAACAAGTTATCTTTGATCCCCAAACTAGGCGGAGTGGCCTGTGCTATGGGGTCCTGAGCTCGAGTGTTTGAGAACTGAGTAAATGGCTGATGAACATGTTTACAAAAATTACAACATTGATTCAAAAAACACAAAGTTAAATATTAACACGATATTTCCTCACATTTAGTTATCGTAAATTCGTGTACTTACCTATTTCTTTACCTAGTTCTAATGTATAGTAACAACAATTACACATCATTTTAAACTACTAAAATAAATGTTTGAGGACATTTGACACAGCGCCACTGAGCCTCAAACTAAGCAAAGCTAGAACTTTTATGAAATGACTGGATTTGTACCTAGAGAAGACATTTTTTAAACCAACTAGAAAGTATTATTTAATTTAATTGTTTAATAATCGTTTTTACTCTTACACAAATGTATAAAACGTGGACTTAATGTTGAAGCATTAATAAAAGCAATAGGCTAGATGACTGGTTTTTTTTTATTGTCCTATTAAAATGTGGCCCATAAATATAGCTAATTAATGAAAAGACAATGAAAATCTGATCAAAAATAAGCAACTTATAAGCATTTTAATATCATGCTAGACAGAGAGGCGAAACAGCAAATCGTGACGTCACTTCTCAGTACGCCATATAAATTATATTCTGACAAGTAAGGCGTGACGTCATTTTTTGTTTTGCGGGAAAGGGACAGAGTTGTCTCTAACGAAAACTTTAAACGCTCATATATCAGAACATGATTAACAGATTTAAATTATTTTTTCAATAAACATACTATATTTACTTAAATTCTTCACCAAAGCTATTGGTTTCAACGATTTAAACATCAGTCATCTACCCCATTTAAAGAAATATGGATGTACTCGTAGGCGTGTACCAAAAAAAAGTTATGTCACATGACATTTTGGTTTAGTACCAAATTTATGTATGACAGTTTCCCTACTGGAAATTGTTTGTATGGGATATGTTCAAGCCTTTCCTTGTATTCATTCTAGTTTTTTAAATTGAGATCTTGGAATAGGGTAGATGACTGATGTTTAAATCGTTGAAACCAATAGCTTTGATGAAGAATTTAAGTAAATATAGTAAGTTTATTGAAAAAAATATTTAAATCGGTTATTAATGTTCTGATATATGAGCGTTTAAAGTTTTTGGTAGAGCCAACTCTGTCCCTTTCCCACAAAACAAAAAATGACGTCACGCCTTACTTGTCAGAATATAATTTATATGGCGTACAGAGAAGTGACGTCACGATTTGCTGTTTCGCCTCTCTGTCTAGCGTGATATTAAAATGCTTATAAGTTGCTTAATTTTGATCAGATTTTCATTTTCTTTTCATTAATCAGCTATATTTATGGGCCACATTTTAATAAGACAATTAAAAAAACCAGTCATTTAGCCTATTGATGTGATGATGCTTTGCATCAGTCCCACTTGCGTTGCTTGTAGAATTGTTTTTATCGAAACACTTGTACCATTCTCTCTCTACTCTTAACTAAGCGGGACAACCCTGGCATTTCCAAAGTAGGGTACATCCGAAAGAAGTTTTTTTAAATATGTAACGCGATTACTCCGCCAATTATGATCCGATTTTGATGATTCTTTTTTTGTTTGGTAGGTAAATACTTCAGAGGTACCATATAAATTTTATGGAAATCGGTTCAATAGTTTGGTTTATAAATCAAAATTACTAGAAAATATGAAGGAAGTCATCCAGGCATTCGAAGGTGAAGTCGGTTGTTTTTTTTTAAAGCGTCTAATTATTCTTTAAAAATTTCGCGGGCTTTAATTATATTTTCCCGTGACTAGCTAGCTGCGTCGTACCATCAGCACACACGCCACGCCACGCTACATGTTTTATTATATTTAATACATATTTCGTTTGTCCTCTTCATAAGATAAGCCAGCCTCAGGGTAACATATGTGATCAAATATATACTATATGGACAGATGTTCCTGCTGTATCAGGTAGGGTCACATTTAGCGGAGCAAAAATATGGCGGTTACGCAGATTCGTGCGTGTCAAACTTCGATTTTTGAAAAATTTCTCATATTACTTGAAAAGTATAGAAATTTATTAACTTTTGAACCACAGCATGCTCTCCAAAATACTATAAACTTATAATACATATTTTTTTTAATGTGACTATGTGCTGTAATTAGGACATGAAACTGAAAATGGTTTAAAAATAGACACTGTTTCGGTATTTTTTTCTATCGAGGAAAGTATAATCAATCGTGTTTTCATCCACAGAAGTTACTAAGACGGATGTTCTTCTGTAACATTTTGTATTTTTGGGCTTTAAATATAGTAATTTGACTAAATTAATTTGATTTTGCGAGGGGCAAATTTGGTAAATACAAGCCTTAAGAATCTGAGTCTAGCACTAAATGTGGAGTTTCTAAATTATTTCCCATTTCCCGTAGACTACCGCAATGTAGACCGGATTTCAGTTCTAGCGATAAGTCTGAGAATCTCGTTAATCCATTCTTGCGCGTCACTTAATGACGAAATATTTTGCTATCTATTAACCCGTCGTGGATTTGTTTTCTTGTGAATAGAGCTACTAACGTCGGGGCCATAATCATCGTGGAGACCAGGCGGTCCCCGTCTGCACCGCGTATATTGGAAATTCGGAACCACAAGGGTATTTCGCCGTTTAGATGTTGGTTGGAAGAGCCTTTACCTTTGCCTGAAACGTTTCTGCTAGCTTGCGATTTTTTCTCTGTTCTTTTAGCGATTACTTAAAATCTTGTGGTAGGGGCTAACTCAGCCACTGGGTGTAATAACCGTTCTTCATTTACTCTGCAACCGTTACTGTCAGGCTATGGCTACGGCAGCCGACTTACATCACGTATGCGACATCCCTCTCTAATTCAAGATGGCCACCATAGGAGAAACGAGAGGGGTTGATACGCGACGGTGCGGCGGCCACCGCGTGCCACTCCCTGTCTCTCGCCCAATCCAAAGGACGCCTGCGTCATAATCTGACCATTAGTGCCTTTGCACTAAAGAGAGGGGCTGATAATCACACTTTTAAATGTCACTATTTATAATATACGAAATAACTCGCAGGCGACATGTTTACGCGACTGTCCAGAATCATGTCTCGTCAACGCCAGCTAACGGTTTTTTTTGAACAATATAATTTTTTATAGGCTGTCAGAAAACCGCTCATTGAGATCCTTCTTTTTTGAAATGGATTAATAATACTGTGACGTACATTACGAGTCGATAGTTAAGATGCCCAAGATGTAACTGAGATGCTGGTATTTATTTTTGCATTTTTGAAACGAACGTAGCCTTGCCTGCGAAAATCATCATAAATACAACAGGTAGGAAACGCTGCTCTGAAGCTATCGGCAGCTGTACAATATGACATTTTGGAGTGTGTTTTCGAAATAATAAAGATAATTTAGTCGGGTACATTTTAGGTACAATTACTTGTAATACTTTAAAAGAACCAAGATAACGTAGTTTACTAGGTACACAGGCCGCGCTGGAAAGTATACGGAGCGGCGCGGCCACTTAAAATATGATTTAACTCATAAAGCTGACTATGTACTCGATCTTAATTAGAGGTACAAAAAGTACAGTTTAGGTACAATTTTACGACCTAACTATAGGTTCCTGACATAAAGTGACCGCGCTACAACGCAATACTAAATTAAGCCGTCATCGTGAGTTTCCAGTCCACGAAGTTATCATGCTCCGAGATAGACTAATTAATTAGTGCCTCCCACTGATTATGTTGCCCTAGCGCACTGGTTATTATTACTATTGCTATGATATGTCGTGGGCGATGACGGAGAGGTACATGGATCGTCCTCGGATCCGTCCTCCGTCCATGACCGCCCAGCAGTCTCTCATTTGTGCATCCCGAAACCACTGACCGGTACAAGAGGCCTGGATGTCGTTCGAATAAGGGACGTCTACAGCATAAGGCCGATGGGACGACCCCTCCAGGGCACGGCGGCAGCCCCTTCACAGGACCCGGAGTTCCGGATCAAACTCACTCCACCTATCACTGTAGCTCGACGTCATCGAATTGAAACGGGTCCAATTCATATGCAGACCTCTCAACGCCATTGCGGGCAAGGTGTCCAGCAGGGTCTTCTTCACCCCTGCAAGCTTCTTGAGCTCTTCGTCGAGCCATCGCCTCTTCACTTGAGGAGGTGCTGCTTCAGCGTTGGCTTCGATCGGGTGGACGTGCCGCGTGTGCAAACCCAACTCGATTTTCTTGATTTTCTTTTTTCGAATCTATGAGTCGCACACTCAGCTTCGGCATTGAGACTTTCGTTTGCCCCGGAGCTGCGGGGTTGATTTAAAGTCGCGTCAGCCGGCTCCTGTGGGAAGGCCAGCTGCTTGACTATAAGTGTTCAGTATATCTTTTTTAGCTTCGTTATAATACCATGTGGTCCCACCTCCGCTCGCCAACCACCTGGCTTTAACGCGTGCCAAAGTATCGACTTCCTCATCGAGCCACCGCCTGCTCACTTGGGGAGGTGCAGCCTCAGTATTGGCTTCGATCGGGTGGGCATGCCGCTTGTGCACACCCAACCCGATTTTTGTTTGAAAAGCTCTATCACATAAAGAGCACTCGAATTTGTGAGTCGCACCTTCAGCTTCGGCATTGAGCCTTTCGTTTGCCCCGGAGCCCCGGGGTTGATTTAACGTCACTACAACTGGCTCCTGTGCAGCAGGCAGCTGCAGGACTAAGAGTTTCGTCTTTGTCCTTTGTAGCGTGTTAAAGTAACCCTGTGGTGGGGTGCTAACCCAGCCACGGGGTTGCGTCCAACACTATTTGCAAGGGTCCACCCGAAGGAAGTTTGGACTTGGTGTAAAACACACACGGACCTGTTCTCGGATCCCTCATTGAACCTCACACGAGTTCACTCTAGATGTGAGGGTGTGTGCAACCCGATGTTACCGGAGGACCTGTCACTCCCGCCAGGTTTCACAAATTCGGCATTGAGCTCTTCGTTTGTCCCAGAGCTCCGGGGTTGATTAACGTTGCGTCAACTGGCTATTGTGGGAGGCCCGGCCCGCCCCAGGACACAGATTATTTTCTGGTGTTTCTTTAGCGAGATCTTAAATCCTTGTGGAGACTGCTAGCTTAGCCACCACCCAACCCGATCTTTGTTTGAAAAGCTCTGTCACATGAGGGACACCCACCTCCTTCCCATGGTCCTAACAACCTTGCGGTTATACGGACTGAAACAACGAGCACCCCAGCTTGCACCGGACTGCTCCACAAATGTTTAAAATTGTCCCATCTATCTTTGCACTCTCCCCCTTCTGGGGCATGCTAACGTCACAGACGGACTCCGTCGTCGGGCAGTACCTCGGATTCGCGCGCAGAGCGCACGACGTGCCAAGCATGCGCGAACTCGCGCAGGCGCCTGAAGCTGTACGCGTCGCGCACCAGGTCCTCGCAGTAGATTAGGCCCGCCTCAGGGCGGGACACCCCATCCATCAATCTCACACGCATCTCCTCATAGAGGGGACAGACCCATAGAATGTGATGTCTGTCTTTCTCGGCCGCCCCACAATCATATTGCCAAACGCTTGTTGAAGCAGCCGTGCCCTGTTAGAACCTGTGACACCTCTTAGTCTGGCTGCACCCAGCTGGCCTTAATCGATCCCCCACCTCCGGGAAAAAACAGAATAGCTCCCTCCCCTTTTCCTCGGCCGCCCACCTGTTCTGCCAAAGGCGCAACACCTCCGCGTCAACTGCCCGCCGCGTCCGAGCCACGTCCTCACGCGACTGTCCCTCGCACTTCACCCAGAGCCGACCAACACGGGTCACTTCCAGGTTCGCCGGAAGCACACCTGCCAAAACCCGCAGCGCCGCTGTGCTACACGAGCGGTACGCCTTCGTCGTTCCTCAGGACATCTTGCCAAAACAATTGCTCGCCCTCTCGCCAATGGATGCCGCGTGCTGAGCTAACGACTGTGTTTCATCGATGAACACTCCCAGCACGGTCGCCTGCCTGACTGGTCTTATGACGTTACTGCCGAATTTGATCACGGGGGGCGCTGGAATTTGCCCTTCAGCGTTATGGTCAAAGACTTCGCGGGGGCAAACTCAAGCCTGTTCCTGTTCGCCCACTCCGCCATCATACCCAGCACGGTGGCAGAGACTTTCGAGCTCTGCCCGTGATCCCCGTAACGTCATCGGCATAGGCGACAACCTCCACCCCGGCAATCCCTTGCAACAAGACGAGCAAATCGTCCAACAAGACGTTCCAGAGGCTCGGCCCTACCACCGACCCCTGCGGACAACCCATCGTGGACACTCTCCACACCACGTGATTTCCCGCCACACGACGTCCACGGAAGTAGTCCCGCTTAACCATGACCATGGGCCACCACGCGTTGTCGAAAGCGCCACTAATGTCAAGGAATATGGCCTGCACGTACCGCTCATCCGTAGCCTTCACAGCGTCCAGCAGAGCCCGCAGTGCCGTCACTGTCGAGCGGCCCAGTGAGAACCCATGCTGGCGAGCACTGATAGGGCGGGTTATGCCGGGAGCGCAGCTCAGCAACACCCTTTCAAGAACTTTGCCTAGAGTAGGCAACAACGTGATGAGCCTGTACGCCTTTGGGCCCGTCAGCGGCTTACCGTTGCCCTTCGGCAAGACAAGCAGGCAACCGTCCTTCCAAATTGCCGGAAAAACCCCCTCACTTACACACTTGCCACAAACGAAAGTGAACTCTGCCTCGGCAACTTGGAAGGCCCGTTTTACTATTCTGGAGGTAAGCCCATCAATCCCCGGGGCCTTTGTTTTTCAGTGACAATATTATTCCTTTAAGGGCCGTGGTCGTCAGCGGATCCGCATCCTGCCCCGACGGCGGAAGCGCGGCCATGACGCGCACCTGTGCGTGATACGGAGTGTCTCGAGACACGTAGTCATCGGGACACAGCGCCTGCAACAGGGTGCGCATGGCCCCGCTCGCCTCGTCCGAGCACTGCCACGCAAAAACGACACCGTTCACAATATTACTCGGCGCACGAGTCCTCCCACTAGCCGCCTTGTAGGCGAGGCCCCATGGGTCTGCATTACCAGACTCCGCGATGTCACGGTTAAACCGGAGCTCGGCTGTCTTCATTGCGTTCTTATACTAGCACCGCAAAGCGTGGAAGACGCTGCGTGCTCTCCTCGTGAATCTCGAAATCCTCGGACACTCGAATCTGCGAGTCGCACCCTCAGCTTCGGCATTGAGCCTTTCGTTTGCCCCGGAGTTCCAGGATTGATTTAATATCGCGTTTGCCGGCTCCTGTGGCCGGCTGCAGGACACTGATCTGTCCCCTTTTAGCGGTTGTTAAATACATTTTGGTGGGGTGCTAGCCCAGCCAGTGGGTTTTTGTCCAACGCTATCGCAGTGTCCGCCCGAAAGAAGCGTGGACTGGGTATGCCAGTTTTTTTCTTTAAAATTTTCTCAGTCTTTAATTATATTTTCTCTGTGCCTAGCTACATCGTACCATCAGCACACACGCTACCGTACTTTTCTCCAATATCTTTTGGTCCAGTAAGTAGTGTTGAGCGCTTCTGGACCGGTCGTCAGTAATCGCACACCGCGCACCGCTTCCGCCCAACCGAGTAAGTAATGAAACAATGGAAGTAGTGGTTTTTCAGCGACGACCGCGAACGATCTCCCACTTATGCTACACCTCTCATGTCTCCTTACAATGCCAAACTAGAGTCAAGCTCAACAGGGTCTACTTTCCCCCCTGATTTTCCCAAGCCCGTTCCCTTGGCTGTGGTTTCGCTAGATAGTAGATAGGGAGAGTGGGAATGTCGTTAATCCATTCATGCGCGTCACTAATTAGATGATGAGGCATTTGGCTAATAAATTAACCCGTCGTGGGATTCCACTCCACGAAGTTAACATGCTCCGACATAAACTAATTAGTGCCTCCCACTGGTATTGTAGCCACTACCGGCATGTCGGGGGATCATCACCGAGACGATGACCGCCCAGCGGTCCCCATCTGTGCATCCCGAAACCACTGACCGGTACATCGTTACCACGCGGGTATTGCGCCGTTCGTATGTTGGTCGGAGGGGCCTGGATGTCGTTCGAAAAGGGACGTCTCAGCATAAAGCCCATGGGACAACCCCTCCAGGGCACGGCGGCAGCCCCGTCACACGTTACCACCGTACTTAGCACGCTTGTCCCGGTGTGCATCGTCTCAAGGTTACTACCTGTACGTCCACGATCACTCCTTCACCACTCCGGGCTGCGATGATGATGTTTGGCTTCCGAAGTCCAGCTGCAATAATGATTATCAGCTCCTCCTCAACCGTCCAACCCTCTTCGACCATTGCGGAACATAAGACCTTCGCGATCTTGTTATGACGGAGGATACGGCCGCCGTGCGTTCGAATGCACTGTTGGATGGTATGGGTCGTCGTTTCCTTTGCCCCGCAACCAGCGCGGCAATTCAACTCCGTCCCTCCGTCCGCTCGAGTTACGTATTCGTGAGGGAAGCGCATTTATGTGCGTATGTACGAACTGCACGTAGTCGCGGCCCGTATACTGCTCGCCTCCGTCTTTAACCCACTTTGTGGATGCCGAGCACTTGGAGGATTCGCGTAACTCAAATCCATCCACAGAGGTGTGCAAGCTCTCACGCCAATACAAGGATACCGATCTTTTTCCAGCCTTTGGGTCGTTCCGGGACAGTTTGGCAAATTGCCCTTCGGCCCATCTCATCTTTTTCTTGATCCTGTCGGATTTGGCGGCTGCTCTCGCCACTGACCATTCCGAATGTGCTAGTGCGCCGAATCTACGCAAAACGAGATCCGGCACCCATGCTCTCAGAGATGGGATCGCTAAGCCTCCGTCCTTAGAAGCCGTATGAAAATAGGCCGTGGGCACATCTGCCGGGAGCCTCAGCCATTTGCGCATTGCCGCCCGGATCTGGACATCGAGCGTTCGCAACTTATCTGCAGAGATAACGCCCAGCGCAGTATCTCGATCCGCTGTTGCGGCTTGAGGCTTGTTGCGGTTTGGGGCCCTAGTGATGTTAGCCAGGGCCTCTTTAATACTGTGCTCGATAGTAACTGATCCAGACGACTCAAAATCAACCCCCAAGTAGCGCCAACTTTCCACGCAAGAGACCTGCTTTAACAATCTCTTACCGATCTTAAAAGACCGGTACGAGACGTAGTGCACCTTCTTGCGCTTCCCGTCCGGCACCATTGAGAGAACGGAGCTCTTCGTATGGTTAAGCCTCAGACCCATCATCTGTCCATACCGGTCCACCGCGTCGATGGAAGACTGCATACCTACCTTGGATCCTGCAAGCAGGTACTTAGGCCAGAACCGAGACACTCACTGTCACTCACTCTCTGTTTCTAGCCTATAGCCGACTCCCTTCGGCAGGTTTGCTAGTACCAGATCCATCGCCATGTTGAACAGGATTGGTGACAATGGGTCTCCTTGGCGGACTCCTCGACCGACCGCTACAGGATCGCTCGCTTCTTCGCCTACGACAAGGATGGTAGATGCCGTATCGTACAGGCGAGCGATGTAATCGCAAAACTCCTTAGGCAGGCGCCCCTCTTCCTCAGCAATAATCGAATTGCTGAGGAAGAGGGGCGCCGCATGCGACACCGTATCTAGTACCGCGGAATTCTCCAAGGTACCACCAGCGCAGACGAATTCGCGCTGTCGGATGTCTGGCGGACAACGGGCCAACAATCTCTTAGCCAGGATCGAGTGCAGGTGCCTAAGCGGTATCGACGGGATCGAAATCGGTCGATAATCATCAAGACCCGCAGGTTCATCCTTTTTCGGCACAAAGATCGTACGGCACTGCCGCAGTCTTTCGGGAATCTCGCCTTTGAGCAACCAATACGTGAAGAGATGCGCCTTGGTTGCATTAGAAACTGTAGCCCACGCTTCAGGGCGGATACCATCCGGCCCAGGCGCAGAGTGCGGGTTCACGTTGGACGCCTTTACCTCTTCTGGGGTTATCGGCGCCCACAGCTGTGAGTAATCTCGGCTCCCTCCTTTCAGCTCTTCACGCTCAAGCGTTTTCAGGGTTTCCAGCGAGGGGCCAGGAGCTCCAGACGCTGCCTCCAGTAGAGGTCTCCAGTAGGATTACATTTCCTGCAGGCTGTGTTTCATGCTCCTGTGCTGGTCATCTATTTTCTCTCCCGAGCTGCGCGACCATGACACTTCTTGCACCACAGCGTACCTCCGTTTCCATCTCTGGCGGGAGTTCATTTCAGCGTTCCTGGTTTCGTTACCTTTCCTCTTGGCGAGGCGTACCTTCCTCGCTTTTGTCTCTGAGCGTCTACTAACAGCTCATTCACTAATCGCTCTAGGTCGCTATTCCGCCCACCGGTGTGGCTCCCCTAGTTTCGACCGGCTCTTGAGGACTCACGTCCTGCGCTTCATCAGCCGTGGGGTCGACGCTAGCTGAGGGGGTTTCGACTTCAGATTCAAGGTCTGTGAGGTGTAGCCTCACCAGCGCCTTGTACTCATCCTTCCGTCTGACCCCTTTGATCCCCTCAAGGGTTCTTGCTAGCGCCTTGACCGCTGGCTCAGCTTGCAGCGCCACATTCACGTGTCCCGAACTGGTCGGAACAGAGATGTTGTCGCCGCTCGCCAACCATCTGGCTTCAGCGCGTGCCAACGTATCGATTTCCTCATTGAGCCACCGCCTCCTCACCTGGGGAGGTGCAGCCTCAGCGTTGGCTTCGATCGGGTGGGCATGCCGCTTGTGCACACCCAGCCCGATCTTTGTATGAAAAGCTCTATCACATAAAGGGCACTCGAATTTGTGAGTCGCACCTTCAGCTTCGGCATTGAGCCTTTCGTTTGCCCCGGAGCTCCGGGGTTGATTTAACGTCGCTACAACTGGCTCCTGTGGGAGGCCAGCTGCAGGACTAAGAATACCTTCTTTGTCCTTAGTAGCTTGCTAAAATAACCCTGTGGTGGGGTGCTAACCCAGCCACTGGGTGTTCGCCTGACACTATTTGCTAGGGTCCACCCAAAGGAAGTGCAGACTTGGTGTAAAACACCCTACGAACCTGTTCTCGGATCCCTCCTCGAACCTCACTCGAGTTCACCCTAGATGTTAAGGTGTGTGCAACCCGTAGGTAACCGAGGACCAGTCACTAACGCCCGCCGCCCCGACACTACCGATGCCGAGTCAGCCGGTGTTAGGACAACGCACGTAGCCTCCTTGTCCTAAGACGTAGCCCCCAGGAGACATTAATGCTTATTCCCCCCAGCTCTGTCACATGAGGGACACTCGATTCTGCGAGTCGCACCATCAGCTTTGGCTTTCAGACTTTTGTTTTCGTTTGATGTAATGTCGCGTCAGCCGGCTCTTGTGCGAGGCCACTGTGGGAGGTGGGGGTGCTAACCCAGCCACTGGGTTTTTGTCCAACACCATATATTTCGGGGTCAAACCTACGGCTCCGAATCCGGACTTAATTCTGCCGGCTCGCCTTTACTGGTTTTTGATTTTGCGTTTTCCACAAAAACGAGATAAGTTCATGTGAGATCCTCTCAACGCCATCACGGGCAATGTTTACAGTGCGTTGTTTTTCAGGCTAAGGAGATTCTTACTTCAGCGTACTGAGATGAGGTGTGACTGCGTTATTCGTCGTCCGTCGTTCCGATCGTCGTGTTCCTCGACGTGAAATATCGAAAATAGGGGATTTTGCCTGTTGTTTGCGCACGAAAGGACCGGCTATATATTTGCGCGTGGACTGCGCGACGCGCGTTTGGTGCGAGCGTTCTTGGCGTCAACACGTGTCATATTCTAATCAACTCGATGTCGCCGGGTCGTTATTGATCAAATTATTAATTATTTATTTACCAAATCTAGTCTAGTACTATAAGAATGCCCTTCCAACCAATATATGTATAAACGGCACAATACCTGCGTGGTGCGCCGCTCTTGAAGTAATCCGCTGCCAGCCCAGAAGCTCTCAACACAACTCAACACTTTTTTTTTTTTTAAACATACAATACAACCTACTTCAACTTCGAATACTTGGAAGACATCCTCATATTTTCTAGTAATTTGGATTAGAACCGATTTTTATAAAATTTACATGGGACCACCTCTGATTACCTACTAAACAATCATGAAAATCAGTTCATAAATAGCCGCAGAAAAGTGAAGGCCCTATTACTTCTCTCTTCAGTGATAATAGCGGAGTAATCGCGTAACATACTTACAAAAAAAATTAAAATAAAACATACAGTCGAATTGAGAACCTCCTTCCAGTCGGCTGAAAAGAAAGTGGGTGTTCTCTTTCAGTTGCGTGGGAGTTTACACTCAGTCCATGCTTCTCTCGGGGGAACTCGGACCCGACCCAGCCACCCGTGGACAAACACCCGGTGGCTAGGCCAGCACCCCACCACGGGATTGAGGTATTCGCTAAAGGTACAACAGATGGAAACCGATTTCCTGCATCCGGCGTCCCACAGGAACCGGATGTGGCGACGTTAAATCTACTCCGGAACTCCAGGCAAAAACCAATATTAACATTAAACAAATTAAAAAAAAAAAAATATATATAGAGGCCCAAAAAATATGGCAGATAAACATAGCCCATGGCCCTCAGTCCCCAACTCGTATATTCCTGGCGTATAGGTAGGGCAGGGTGTGCTAAGAATTTCCGGCAGACGCCCCGCTACGCACCGTAAGTAGGCCTCCCACGACTAGCGGGAGGCCTACCGGGCCGGGCATGTTGATACTGTTCATAGTGTGTTTTTAAGTGTTATGTATATTTGTATTAGCCTGTTATTAACATTATCTTTTTAAATAGATTAGTTTTTTAAATATTATAATAATTATAGTAACTACTTATTTTTAATTGAATAACCGTCTAAATAAACATGTATGTAAAACCATAAATATAATTAAATTGATGCTCGCTTAAGTCTTATCACTCTAGGTCTAAGTTAGAAATGTAAAAGTGTACTAATGATGTAATAAAAAAAAATCTTACATTTTGAGGTTTCATTTGTAAATTCTGCCCTCTATAGTCCGTAGAAATATGTTACAACTTACAACTAGTAGATTGTTGACCAAGGGAGGAAACAACTATTTTTAAGGCGAGAGTGTTTCTTTGAATCCAGAGCGTAGCGAATAATTGTAGAGTAGAATCCCGAGCGTAGCTAGGGATTCTAAAGTACTTCAAAGTACTCGAGCTTAAAAATAGTGTTGATCCCGAGGTGGACACTGCTTTTTTTATGATTATAAACCTGGCATATAATCAAACATGTTACCTTTGATTATATAGCTCCTATATAATCAAACATGTTACAGTAATCGCCACGCAAGTTGTCAAAAAGTGGGGATGCTCAGTAATAAAAAAAAAATACTTTCCATTAAACTTGGCAAATATACTGCACAGAAGTGTACACCACAGAGAAGCGAAGGCCCTACCTCTTCTCTCTTCCGTGGTGTACACGACGTACCTGCGCAGGCTCACCCCTTCCGTGCCGACAATTTGACAACTTGTTTGGCGGCTACTGTACCTTGATTATAGCAAATCAAAGCATGTTACACATCCGTCAATGGCTTTAACTTAAGTTCTTTCGATATGCTCTTAAAATGTGACTATGTTTGCAAGAGGTGCACCACGGTTGTGATAAGTGTCGCCCTCTTTTAATTTTTTTTTATTACCCATACATTAGCAAACACGAGAGGATGTAGGCGCAGTGAAGAGGCGTTCGGTAGCAGTAGGTAAGTACCAATGAAAATTTAAGATATGCGGCCTTACCTAAAAAAACTTTTCAACCGTTAGTCACTGCTTAAGATGCTCTGCCATCTTCTCTCTGACGTGAAGTTGCACGTGCTAGAAAAGGACAGAGAAGTTTAAACAGTGACTAAGAGAAACGAGATTATTTTAGGTAAGGCCGAATATATCAAGGTATGTTTCTCAGTTGGGTTCACATTCGCCAATGAGTTTCTCTGCGCGTGTTCAGGTTACCGACGATAATATTCCCCAGGAAAATATTAAAAAGTTTATATTTACCTACCTAATAATATAAACACATGATTTACAGTATAATTCTGATATAACGACTTTGCTTATACAACGGCGAACCGTTTTGAACGACGACGATGTAAACTCTTGTTTGGTTTCATACTGAGTTACTATGGAAACATATCCGTTTATTACGACTCCGGTTTAAGCGACCAACTGCTTATAGAGCGACCTGTTTTGATGATATCCGTCCGGTTATGCTAGGGCCGTAGAGGTAGACCTCTATGGCTCTATGGCTTCAACTGCGTGACGCTCTACGTCCAGTGATCGGAATAATTATCGTGCATTATATGATGCATTAAACAATGCGCTACATGTGTGGCCACACTATCATTTGCCTTTGAATATCGGCTAACGTCTGACGACGTTAATAATACCACTAGCCTATTAGCGTGCTAATACCCGGCCATATCTACGTACTGTATAAAATACCGCGCTAAATAATGGCATTAGACGCAGGTGAAGCCCTAGCATTAGAACGACGCGCAGTGTGTTCAAAACCTACGCAGCCGATACCTACCTCGTCGCCCCGCGCTCCGGCTTCTCCCCGCGAGCTTATATAGCGCGCGTAAATCACAGTCTGTTGTGACAAGGTTTAAATTTCGACACAAAGAGATCTTGTAGGTAGATTTATGTACCTTTTTATAATATTACAGTATACATCATAGACATACGTAGTAGGGACGGGTTGGACGCCATTTTGAAATGTCGGTGTCAAAGAAATGCATTGACACCAATGCCGTACAGTCTGCGACGCACGTCCGACGTGATTACTTGAGAGCAAAATCCCAAAATGTGTGGTGAAGGACTGTACGAATTACATTTCAAAGTGCAGTAAACAAAAGGTGGCGTTTTTTATAACTTGCTTTTACACAAAAACATTTATTTTCAGGTAATAGGTAAGTCGTTTCTAGTTTCGTACAGTTTGCGCATCTTCTACCGCGCCTTACTGGCGCTGCACGTAGTGACCGCGAAATCCGAGAGATGGCGTTGTCCTTTTGTCAAAGAGAAATTAGACTTCTTAGAATTCTTAACTCAGGCGTATCTGGACATAGAAATCATTGGTATACATAGAATTTTTAAGTACTATTAAAGTAATAAATCTAATTTGTATTAAATGTTTTATTTACCTAAATATAAACGTATCTAACTATACTATTACATAATGTACATTATTAAAAACAAGCTTAAAATATGCGGCCGCTTTGTGCGTCGTCCGGTTAGTAGGTACGACGTAGTTTGGCCGGTCTCTTGAGGGTCGTTATATGCGGATTCTACTGTAGTATGTACTAGACATTAATATTACTACGTAAAGAAGTTTCACTCTCATAGAAACATACCGTAATTCTGAAGAGCAGGGTCCGTCAGGATCTCACTACCTTGTGCCTAAGCTGTGCCAGTGTGCGCAGGCCTGCAGCAGTTCTTCAACCGACTTCAGAAAAGGAGGTTCTCAATTCGCCTATGTATTTTTTTTGTATGTGTGTTACGCGCTTACTCCGCCAATGATGAACGAATTTTGATGTTTTTTTTTTGTTTGGTAGGTAATACTGCAGAGGTGGTCCCATATACATTTATCGAAATCGGTTCAGCAGTTTGGTTTTAAATCAAAATGACTAGAAAATATGAAGATGTCAAATTCAAATTCAAATTCAAATTCAAAATATTTATTTGCGGAGACATGGGTTTTAAGGAGATATTCTATAAACTAGTCCAACATTGAGATCGCCATGCTCTAGCACCATGGCATGCAAAATATTAAGTATGTACATAATCATTAATAATTCATAATTTATCATTATATTGCTTTAACATTTGTTAATTAAATTTAATATATTGTCAAAATAATTAATTCAATATTATTAATTACCTAAATTTACAATTTGTCATTTAAAAACTCATTTATGGAATAATATGTCTTGTCAATTAGTAATTTCTTAAGCCTAAATTTGAAAATGTCAAAATTATGTATTTCTTTCAAGCTTTGTGGTAGTTTATTATAAACAGAGATTCTCATGACAAACGTGCTGTTACTATACAGGGCAGTTCTGCGGTGTGGCTCACGCAGTCTACCGTCATGCCGCTTACTTAATATAGTTTCATAAGTATTTAAGTTTTTCTTTACAAGTAGGGCCGATTCGTAGATATATATCGAAGGCAAAGTTAAAAGATTTAGTTGTTTAAAATACGGCTTGCACGAATCTCTTTGCTTTAACCCACATATTGCTCGAATACACTTTTTTTGAGCTATGAGAGCGGATTGTTTTTCGGCGGAGTTTGCCCAGGCGAGAACCCCGTATTTTAGCGTGGAACCGACAAATGCGTGATAGGCACTCAATAGTGTTCTCTCATTAGCTACTTTACGTAACATGTATAAAGCATACGAAACTTGGTTTAGCTTTGAACAAACGTGCGCGATATGTGTTTTCCATGATAAATTCGAATCAATATGAATGCCCAGGAATTTAGTTGTCTCAATTTCGTCAATACCTTTAGAATGATAATTAATATTCAAAATGTCAAAATTACTATTAATATTTTTAAAAGTCATAATGTGTGTTTTGTCAAGGTTAATTTTCAGATTATTCTTGTGAAGCCAGTCAGTTATTGTTTCCAAAGAATTATTTATATCATTTTCATGATCACCATTTTTGTCATCGGTAAAGATGGCGGTGCTGTCATCGGCAAACATAACCATTGGATGATTTATGGCACTAGGGAGATCGTTTATGTAAACTAGGAACAATAGAGGCCCTAATATACTGCCTTGCGGCACTCCAAATTTTACCTCCCTACAATCGGATAGGTACTTACTTTCTAATTTAGATTGAATGTTTAATCTAGTTATTTCAGTAAATTGTAACCTATTTGTCAAATATGAAGCAATCAAATTTAATACATTACCCCTAACGCCATATAGTTCAAGCTTTCTAATCAAAATATTGTGATCTACCTGGTCAAATGCTTTGGTCATATCCATGTATAGTGAGGTGACTCTCTTTTTGCTATCAAGCCCGTAGTAAACTTTTTCAAGGAAATTTAGGATAGCTGATTCTATTGATTTTTCCTTGCGAAAACCTGATTGCTCTGGAGTATAAACATTATTTATTTCAAAAAAACTGTTTAGGCGTTTATGAATGACCTTTTCAAAGATTTTAGCGAACACTGGTATTAGCGCAATTGGTCTATAAGAACTCATACTTTCCTTATCTTCTTTTTTGAAAATAGGTATAACAATAGAAGTCTTTAACTTATCAGGAAAAACACCATGCTCAATGCTTTTATTAATATTGTCATCCAGGTATTCGAAGTTGAAGTCAGTTGTATTTTTTTTAAAAGCTTATTATTATTTATTCTGTGGTTTCGCTGATTGTCTCACCAGATGGCGCTTATTACAATTAAATTGCCCTATATTTTGCCGATTTATAATAATAAAAAGTTTCTTTACCTTTAACCGGCATACCGTAAATAGGTAAGTAGTTTGTTTAGTTTTTCGACCTAAGTATTTCATGTGTATTAATACTATTACTTATCTACTGTTTAAACCATTCTAGTTTAGCCGATGCCGGTAAACTTCGAGACACCTTGTAATTAAATAATGATTAAATAAAAACATAGGTAGGTACATAAGGTCATTATCAAATACTATCAACCAATGATTTCTACTATGTATGTCTATGCTATAAATCCTATACCTGTTTATACCTGCAAGCCAGTAGGGGAGACCTAGGAGAGTTGAAACAGAGGTAAGTTGAAACGGCGTCAATTTTTCGGTGTCTATGTACCTACCTACGTTGGAGATCTGGCAACACCGCCATTTTGGCTTTCAATTTTAACGTGCGTCAGTGCACTCCGGTTTCCTTACGAAAGTGGTGCCAAACTACCAAAACTACCAAAAAAGGGGGGTGTCACTCCGCAGTATAGGTATGTGCGGCCGGCGCTCCGTCCGGGTGTACAATGCAAGGCAGCAGTCAGTCGCCGCCCGCACGTAACTAAGCATACGTGATAGAAAGAGAGCGGTATATCTAGGTGAATATAGCGAGCGGTATCCAGCGCTGTGAGAATTGAATTGCTACTTTATTGCCTAGTAGATAGAGTCCTTATTTATTTCAATTCCTTTGCGGAGTGAACTTTCTGTACGTAGTACTATTATTTATTCTGTGCCAAAAGTAAGTTATTGCCTTATTTTTTATCAAGCTTTACTTTCCTTGTTTACATGTTTAATGGTATATGATATGAATTATTTGAAAGCTTCCTAGTTCAGCATTGTATTTATTAAATTATTGTTCTCGGTTTGCATTGCATTTTACCATTATGGAGATCCGAATCTAGCAGCACCGTATTTTTGGAACCTAGGATAGTTGAAACAGCTTGTTTAGTTGAAACAGCTAGGAGAGTTGAAACAAGCTGTTTCAATGTATGAAGAAAGTGAAGATGAAGAAGACTGTTTTTGCGAATGCTGTATGGAACTGTACCTATTCCAACCGCAAATCACATGAAAAGTAGGTATGTATGCCTGGAATGCAAAGCATGGGCGCACGAAGCATGCACTGGTAAAGAACTTTCATATATTTGCCATTTGAACTTACCTCGGTACGAGGAGACTTGAAACAAAATGAATTGTTGTAATCTAAAATAGTTTTTAATGATAATATAATGCTTAGAGACTTCTACAGTAAGAATTCCGTTAGTCAATAAAAATGCTACAAAGCGACATTAGTTTCATGCAAATCTGCCTTTTTTTTGCGAGATATGGGGTAAGACGTGAAATTTTTTTCAACTCTCCTAGACTACCTAGTTACGCCAGGAAAAAAAAACAGACAACCCAACGTTTGCAAATTTTATATTTGGGCAATAGAAATCGTAGTTCCTACCTCTATGTAGAAATCATTACCATTTATCTCTTGTTTAATTTGATGACGATGCAGTAACCCTTCCTCTAGGCGAATAACTAAGTAGGTAGGCAGCGACAGTGATAATGGAATGGACGCGCCCAGCGCTTGCAAATCGTACAAAATTAACAAGTCGACACAATCAAGCATACCTAGCTAAAAGTATGCATTAATTACGTTTGCTAGAAAAAATGACAACACATGTGCATGTACCTATTAGAAGTTTGTATTATCGTATCGTACGGCTCGCATGTCGCAAAGGCAGAGTAGGTATGTCTTAAGCGAGCGGAGAGCTGGCGCTCAACATATAAGTAACTATCAAAATCCGAGCGCTTATTTCCCGTCCATTCATTTTATCATTGTCGCTGTAGGTAGGTAGTTCTGTATACTAGGTATTCTAAATGCAGTGAGTGGCAAGTACCTCGGCTGATGGTTTGAAACGCGAAAGAGGTCCTTGTCACAAAAGTCCTTGACGCTCATCTGCGTTGTTACCCAGGCACTCCTCTTTGTCATTTCAATCAATCTCTTTTTCTAATAAACTTGTAGTACGCTATACCTAGTAGGCAGACAATCGTGGTCACCATACCCAGTTTTCCACTTTTCATATATTATCGCCATAGAGGTAGGAACTACCTTCCTGCCTCTATGATTATCGCATACGACAAATAGGTAAGTACCTACCTACTTAATTTGATAAACATTTTTCATCGACTAAACAGATGGGTGAAGGTCGTTGTTCATCAGATCCTCTACTTACCTACTTAATTATAAATACCTACTATCATCGACATACCTACATAATATTGCATAGAACAGCGACAATGATTAAAATGATTAAAATTCTCACCGTCGCTCAAAGACCTATATGTATGAAGTACCTATAAGCCAAGATGTTTTTACCTGTAGATGAGTTGTCCCCTCCGCCATATTTACTAGACGCAATCAAGGCAATTGCCGTGATCGCTACCAGTCTTTCACTTCCGAATGTCCGGTAATACGCTGCCGCTAATCGTATGTTTTCTACCAAAAAGATGGTGATATTATGCCTTTCTGTGTATTTAGACACTGCACAATCTACACAGGCACTGTGAGAGACAAAAAAATAATAATTTCACGCGTAAGTACTGTATTTTATTGCAATGGGAAAAAATGAAATTTATTTCATCTTAGGCGACTGTTGTCGCTTTGAAATGGATGACCGAGATAGATAGATCGTCTTGTGTGAAAGAGTGAAAGAGTTTTCACCTGCGAGTCGCAGGCTGCGACACAAGACTCTTAGTCTTAGTGCAGGTGCTGCATGACACGTAATACTTCATTAGTCTTTGTTAATGAGTCAGATATTGTTGAATATGTTAAAATGTACACAATTGGAAAATAAAAATTATTATTATTATTAGTCACAGCGGCGCGGCGAGGGCGCTTGCCCTGCCAATCAACTTGTGTAGCTAATTACGCCGTAAAAGAAATTAGAGATTTGTCTCTTTCTAACAACAGCTATGGCGTATAAAGTCGGTCATATTCTTTTCTTTTCGTTACAAACTGCATAGAAACATGCGTAAGTATATTTATATAGGCAACTTCTAGTCAGTTTTTAAAGCAGTTTTGTTCGACTATAACTACTCTATTTATTTCAACTCACTGCCTATAAGTATTAAGTACGAAGTACATAGGTATATATCGATGCCGTCGCTGGCAATGATTTCTACATAGAGGTAGTAGATCCTACCTCTATGGTCTACTACTATGTATGTCTATGGTCGCTGGCATAGATGACATAGAAATCATTGCCTATTGCCCCTATTGCCTATGATTGCCTACTAAACCAACTGCTAGCTATTCTGTGGCTCGGCACGTGTCACCTAAGTACTATTATTTATTCTGTGTTGTCATGGCGGAAAGAAGAAAGAAGCTCAAGCGGCGCGGCCGGCACGGCATGCGGCGCGGTGCAACCCCGCCCCCGCCCCCGCCCCGGACTCAAGCGCTATTGACCAATGAGCGCTGTGAAGCCACAAGTCACACAACGGAAGCAAGATGGCCGCGCCCTCGTCATGCGCATCTCTCTTCAGGATTGCCATCTTCGCTAGACTTTACCTCAGATTTGGGCGACATTTTTATCACACTTATTCGTGTTCTCTAACTAAAGTATTGGAATGATTACTATTGATTTTTATGTATTGAATTTGTATATAAATGAACAGAATTTCTCGAGACTACAATAAATACTTTTAACACAGTTTGCATGGTGTATGTACTCGTAGAATCAGCTAACACCAAGCCATCAAAGATGGCGCAATTAAAAAAAACTGTTATGCTAGGTATATGAATCACTTACCTATAACAAATTACCAATATCACCTACAGCGCGAGTACCGTTCTTAGCGATCGATAAATTTGATATATAAATCGGTAAAATTCAATAAAAAACGGTATTTTCTCATATACTTCATATAAATCAGCTATACCGAACGTCAATTTTAGCGACATACAGACCAGTATTCATACTGCCGTTTCGAAAAAAATTAAGACTTAATTATACATTTATAGTTGACAGAAAAATGTCTGTATATATATTTTTGTTATGAAATGGAGTGACGAGGCCAATGAGACTTTCACCTGGTGGTAAGTGTCACGCCTGCCTATAACAGTAGCAGTAACAGTAACAGTAGCAGTAATCTCGTGCCGCACTGCACTGCGCTCGTCACCCTGACATATTCGGTGTCAAATCTTAAATGCACTGGTAACATTGCCCTTTGAACGGAAACACAGTAGGTACTTAATGCTTCCTCCTTTAGCGTTCGCCTTAGCTTTATTCTTAACGACTAATCAAGAATTTAGCATTATACTCATTAATTAATTTTATTATAAATGAAGTATTCTGCTCAAATTAATTAAAGATAGCTAAAAATGTCTCCCTCAACCGTTGCGCGGCATGTGCGTCTTTTGTTCGACAACGGGCTTGGTCGGATGAGCCGAGACAACCACTTGTATTGTTTGTAGTATTGTTTCAATGTTTATTACTTCTCATAGAGTAATTAAACACTGTTACTACCTGCGGCAGTATTTTTATACACTGTTTATTACATATTGTTTATTATGATTAACTTTTAGGACAAGTATAACGAAACAGGCTTCAATCTAGAATACCAAAATTAATTTCGATGTCGGGTAAAAGTTTAAATCAACTGGCAATATTTCGGTGAAGCGGAAACGGCAGATCAAGGTCAAGCTACACAGGCGCCGCCGCGCCGGACGAAGCGCAAACTCCGCCCAAAACGGTCGAAAGACGAGCGAGCGAGTGACTTTGCCTGTGCTGCCAGCCCACATCATTAAGGGCGTTTTTCGTAAATCGTAACTATTGTAACTATTCTGTTATCTAGGGTTTTGTTTTGTGTGATCTCACCCAAGATTAAAATATCACTACAATTTTAATTCTTACTTTTAAACATGCGGTTGTACTAGTAAGTTCACAGCGAACTGAAACCCCGCGATCCCCACATCTTCCAAACCCCTTGCCCAATTTAGCTCATATTCGAATTTGATAATTGTATTTGCTTGAAATACTTGCTTAAAAATTTAATAAAGATCTGATCAACGGTTCGCAGGTTATCGTCTAAGAAATATACATACAAACAAACATACGACAGCCGATCCGCTCCAGTAGACATAGAGACCTTCGCGCCACTTCGGTCAACAAAAGTTGTTATTATTATTATTTAATTCTTTATTGCACACATAAATACAACAATGAACAAAAGGAGGACTTAATGCTAAAGCATTTTCTACCAGTCATCCCCGCGGTTAAAGAGATGGGGATGTAGGCGCACAAAATAAATTATTGTTAAGAGCAAATACAGTACTTACATTTCAATTAACTAATAACTAAAAATATCACTTACTCACGTATACTTATAAATTGAGTGTAAATCTATACTTATAAATTCTATTATGGATAGACATGATTTTGGCATAATGGGTCAGTGAGTGAAGTGGCTTACCTACTATAAATCCCGGAAAATTAACGATTCATGTATACTAATGTAGGTGTAACTTTGTAAGTACAGAGTATTAAAATTTGTATAGTAGTATATTATAGTACAAAACTAATTCGTTGCATCTGCACCATTGATAGTGCAAGTAAATGGTGCGTTGGTACGTCCCGACTATTTACTATTAGCCACGGGACTATTTACCATTAGAAGACGTCCACTGCTGAACGAAAGCCTCGCTCTGAGGGGAGGGTATTTTTATTTTTTTATTCAGTCAAGTGACGAGGTGAGCAAGACTTTCACCTGATGGTAAGTGTCACGCCTGCCACTAAAAGTAGCAGTGCTAGAATTGTGAACTTGCCAACACAATCCTGCGCCGCACTGCATTGCGCTCGTCACCCTGAGATATTAGATGTTAAATCTCTTCACACCCAGTAATTTATCTGGTAACATTGCCCTTCAAACCAGAACACAGTAATCTTGCACACTACTGCTTGGCGATTGAATAACTGGCAAAGGTGTGGTACTTCCCCAGGCGGACTCTGCAGTAGAGTCTTACCACTACAAACAATATGCAATAACTCCCATGCATGGCAGGCGGCTCGGTGATCCCAGGATGCTCACCACCGTTATCTGAGAGGACGCTGCTTTCCGTCCTCTGGTGGTTCTGGATGCAGTTTTAGGCCATAGGTACCCAGGTCGTACTATTATGGTAGTGCAAAAACAAGGAAACGTAAAAACTTATATTTTGTGTGATTTTCTTCGACGGAACGTTCCTAATATTATTTTTTTTGTTATGCAATGGCAATCCAACATTGTAAGGTAAGTTCTGTGCAAATTGCAACTGGCTATACTATACCTATACACAAAGCTGTTCACAAAGTCATCAGATCACATATTAGCAGGCCTGTGTCACTCCGCGTGTAGGTATTAAAAACATACCTACGGGCGGCGGCCATTGCGCAAGGGCCAATCTAGTAGGCTGCCACGGCGGCTCTTTCAATACGTATAACCATGTATAACTTATTATGAACCGTAGTATAGTGAATTAAGGCCCATATTCCTTCAAAAAGAAATTGGTAGGTATGTAAATGAACACGTGCTCGACTGGACCGCGAGCTAAATTAAATCATATTGTTTATCAGATTGAGTCATATTTCTTTGAAAACCATTGCGAAGTAAAGCTTCTGTTACTAGTTATTATTCTGTGCTATGGGACCCTATTATTAAGCCTAGATCGTGTCCGTCTATCCCTCCAACGAATTATGCCTATATCTTCCGTACCGTAATAGGTAGCCGGTTTGAATTATTACAGAATATGGCATAACCATAATATAGCGGATTAAATAACAATACATCCTAATAATACTAGCGTTTATTTGGCTCAACGCCATTGCCATCCAGCGTGGCAATGCCGCCAGCATGCTGGGTACGCTGCCGCCTGGTAGTGGGTTTGAGCATTTGGATTGTCTCTAGATTTTCATGACAGGAAAACGCCTAGACGACCTTATCCAGCTGATTGGACCATCCTCAACGCTTACGCTATACTACGCTGCGCTACCCTGCATTGCGCGTACGGAAGGACAGGCAGAAAGAGAGGCTTGGTAATATGGACCCGATGTACGCCATTTGAGTAGTCCACTGCTTGTCAAGTGGACAATAGGCCTACCCTCGAACGGCGATTTGGACACAACGTTGGCCCAGATGCGGGTTGGCGGATTCACATACGCCATTGAATTTCTTCTCCAGACGTACGCAGGTGTTGAGGTTTTCGTTCACCAAAAAGCCAGGGGTATAAAAATCCTAAACAAAAAAAAAGTACATAAACAGCAAAGAGCTCATTGGTATGGGCCTGGGCTTGAACCCGTGACCTCACCCTTTCATGTCGAGTGGTCTCCCAATTAGGATACCACGGCTTAGATAGTCAAATAGTAATCGTTGGTAAATGTGGTCGATTATGCGTTACTTTTGATAAATGAGGTATGGCAGCACTTCGGCGGCGGGCGGCGCGGCGCGGGCGGTAACTTCAAAGATTTTCCCGCCGCTCGCTCGCCCAACCGACACTCACTCACAGTGCTGCCATTCTAGCTCTCATTGAGCTAGATGTAGCTCTTTTTATTTACCTATTTACTATCTCTACCCGGTTGTAACAAAAAACTAAATAACCACGTAACAAAATGTTGGCAGTCAATTTTAATTCTACTTCAAATAAAATTGACAATTGAATTGAATGGAATTTTCCATTTATATAAGGTTCCGATGACATTACAATAATTTGGTGCCATCGAGCTGAAATGATGATGAAACCAGGGCAGGCGCACGCCCTTATTGTACGTCTAAGAATACCTATAACTAGCACAATATCAAAGGTATTCACATCACATCACATACATCAACAGCCGGGAGACGTCCACTGCTGGACGAAGGCCTCCACCTAATAGGGAGGGGTTGCCATAATCCCCACACTTGGCAGGCGGCTTGGGGATCGCAGTGTGTTACCACCGTTAACTAAGAGGACGCTGCTGGCCGTCCTCCGGCGGTTCTGGATACAGTTTTAGGACATACCCAGGTCCACAGGTATTCATTGGAAGCTAATTTGTATTAGATAGTGGATCGATATTGCACTGTAAGCTTGGCTCTTTGACGTCACGTGACTTCCGCCAGCTAAACGCGAGTCTCAAGCGCAGCAGTGGAAAATCAAACAAATCAAGGATCATAAAAATCGGTCCAGCAGTTTTTGAGCTATACAGGCTGTTAGTTTCAACACTGTTATCCTTCTAGGATTTCATTGTACTCATCATTATGAAAAACTTTTACTATGAGGCCAACCTTGAAATCGCGAAAAAATATCTGCTGTTCCATACATTTTGTCCAAGATCGATGAACCTTTTTGTATGGAACAGCTAGTATTTAATTCGTGATTTCAGGGTTGGCCCCATAGTAAAAGTTGTTCATAATGATGAGTACAATGATATCCTAGAAGGATAACGGTGTTCAAACTAACACCCCGTATATGGTGTAAACATATCCCGAATTTCTTTAACCTATTAAAAATTTGATTTGTAAATAGCCTGTTTGTTTTTTGTTTGTCTCATATCCTTTAAACATATCCCGAATTTCTTTAACCTATTAAAAATTTGATTTGTAAATAGCCTGTTTGTTTTTTGTTTGTCTCATATCCTTTAGGATTCTCTAGAGCAGGTATTGGCAGGCCTCAGTTTATCTATTCACTTCATAATTCATTGTGACGGGACGTTTATCTCCCCTAGTATAAAAATTTCGTATGATTGTGGGCTGAATTAGATAATTCTAGCTCTTTTTAGTTGCATAAGTAGAGAAAACGTAGCTCATTTGCAAAAGCTCGCATGACAACACTGACACCATCGCGCAATTCGCGCATTTTCGTTCGATATCTCGACTCGTGCGCACGGTTAGAACGTGCGAACTTATGTTCGGACTTCGGAGCCCGTTTTGTGGTGACGTTCCTTCTTCGGTTTGAAGCCGTGTACTGCCGCCGGTGTATAGCTGCCACAGAGTAATAGAAGATAGCTGACGTG
Source organism: Erannis defoliaria (assembly GCA_905404285.2). NCBI lineage: Eukaryota > Metazoa > Arthropoda > Insecta > Lepidoptera > Geometridae > Erannis > Erannis defoliaria. The sequence continues at coordinate 350,924 of FR990093.1, read as the reverse complement.
AGAGCAGTCTCCTCACCAGAGAACTCTATCCACTTGCATGGTTGTCATCGTTCTACGTCAGAAGGTGAGTACCATCACCACTCTGTTCTTCAGCTGCTTATAGGCGGCGGCCTTTGATACCTAGCGGCCTACGCGTGTTAGAAGTTTTGCTATCAGGGACTTCTATGTGGCCAGGGTGGTAGAGCGGTTTGATGGTCCGATTTTCAAAACGGCGGAGTGTATTTTTCCGTCAGGTTAGGGTTTGAAACCATCGTCATGTTTCTTAAAACTGACTTTTTATGGAGTAGATAAGATTTTCGTTTCAATACAGCTCCATTTCAGCAAATGGGCAAGTTCCTATATTAATAACGCCTGGTTTTCCGCCATCTTGTGAACCTATTTGTTTAAAGTAAGTAGGTAGATATGTATGTACCTACTCAGTTCCTAGGAGAGTTCTTTTCAGAGAGCGGTCTCGTAGGGTGTACCTATGTAGGTACTTAAAACATTCGTTAACTTTAGTTCTGTTACCGACAGTTTCTAAATTTACTTACTTTTAAAATCCATTCTTACGCAATCCGTTACCTAGGTAGGTAGGTACTTTGAGACCGGTAGTCGGTTAGTAGCCATGTGTTTGTGTATCAGTATTATCATAAACTAAACCGTTTTGAGGTAGGTTAGGTGTGTTTAGTCTAGTTAATAAGACTTAAGCCACAAGATAGGCATCCAAAATGATCTAGTTCGAATATAAGCTAAAATGGTCAACTAGAGTTAGGAAGATATGGCAATAGACAAGATTTTATTCATAGAAAAAACACATTTTGTACACAAGACAGTTAACAATGGAATACATAACAAATTTAAGCAATAGTACACAATTGCCTTGCGCCACAAACTGGTCCCACTCCCAACTCATCATATGGGGTCGCGAGGTCTCAGTTCGCTGCGAAATACTAGTTTTATGTTGTCTACATTCTTAATTCTAAATGTATGAAATTTATGTGTTTACGTAATTTTAACCGACTTCACAAAGAAGGAAGGTTCGTTCTATTCGTATTTTTGTAGGGTCAATGCGTTAGTTTGCCGGGCGCCTTTAGTATTCGTCCCAAAGGGACAAGCGTTGCGTCATTTTTAATATAATGGCAATAAAATAATTATTTCTGTGATTAAAGTTGTGTCCAAAACATTTAAAAATGTGAGCCTGATGTCTGACAATTTCTTTGGTCTGGCAGCCACGACAAGGAACTTTTAATAAAGACGCCGCCGCTTCTAAAACGATCACCTCGTGCGTAAATTAACAGAAAAAATAGCGGTACGCGTTGTCATCCGAGTTATGTTTGTTGCTGTTAATATAATAAACAAATAATGAAGATATGTATTTACTCTGATAAAAGAATGGTCTATTAAAACGTTTCTATTATATTTATTGCCGTATTTGATCATAAAACGCTATAATATTGGTGGCCGAAAAGCAACACGGACATTTCTTCAAATAGTATTTAGTTTTCGCCCTAGCGGCCGAAAACAAAATTACTAATTAATACGAAAGCTCGATTTATATGTGTCGTTTTTATTGCTTGCGTTGCTTACATAAGGACCTACTCTTTAATTTTGATTGTTAACCATTACGAAAGATCTAACTTTTATTTTTCGGCCGTCAAAGTTCAGTGCTTAAATTAAATTATGATAAATCTAATACGAGGGCCGCAAAATAGAACACATAGTAAAAAAATCGTTCAGTTTTCGGCCTACACCAAATTGCAAGGAACAAAATCCGATCGGAAATAAAATGATGTATTATTTAGGTATATAGTTTATTAATTTTAGGGTCGCTTAACCGATACATTTCTAAGCTAATTAATTAATTTAATATATTTCTTTTCAAGAATATGTTAGTTATTTAAGTGGCCGAAAACTGAACATTCTTGGTAAACTAAAACTAAAGTAAATTATTCATAGTGAAGTGTCATGAAACTACACAAATTGAAACCTGTCCTCACAACGCTTTCAGCAACATCTCTCTCTGCATTAAAACTGTATTAAACTACCATTGTGTGCACCACAGGTGGCGCCCTCGGTTGGCTCCAGCTTCTATAGCCCTGGAAGCTGGCACGCGAGTTCACCAGACTAGCATCACTCGGGGTCTCCGGACTAGCATCACTCGGGGTCTCCGGACTAGCATCACTCGGGGTCTCCGGACTAGCATCACTCGGGGTCTCCGGACTAGCATCACTCGGGGTCTCCGGACTAGCATCACTCGGGGTCTCCGGACTAGCATCACTCGGGGTCTCCGGACTAGCATCACTCGGGGTCTCCGGACTAGCATCACTCGGGGTCTCCGGACTAGCATCACTCGGGGTCTCCGGACTAGCATCACTCGGGGTCTCCGGACTAGCATCACTCGGGGTCTCCGGACTAGCATCACTCGGGGTCTCCGGACTAGCATCACTCGGGGTCTCCGGACTAGCATCACTCGGGGTCTCCGGACTAGCATCACTCGGGGTCTCCGGACTAGCATCACTCGGGGTCTCCGGACTAGCATCACTCGGGGTCTCCGGACTAGCATCACTCGGGGTCTCCGGACTAGCATCACTCGGGGTCTCCGGACTAGCATCACTCGGGGTCTCCGGACTAGCATCACTCGGGGTCTCCGGACTAGCATCACTCGGGGTCTCCGGACTAGCATCACTCGGGGTCTCCGGACTAGCATCACTCGGGGTCTCCGGACTGCATGATACAGGTACTCATCCTTTACTAGCTAATTCAAATTCAAAATTAATTTATTTCAGCTTAAGGTACCCATATCTACATAATTAAAAAGATAAAATAAAATAAACATAGAAAACAATAAAAACACAACATAATTGGCCAAATCTAATCATCAAACATATACATATTCAAGACACATCCATAAAAAAACAATAATGTCACTGTTTTGTATGAAAAAAATTATAAAAAAATAAATTTATTCACATTAAATTAAAAAACAAAAAATAAACTTAATTTATTAATTTAAAAGCAGTGGACGTGTTCCGGCTGTTGATGTGTGTGTGTGTGAAATTAAAAAGCCATAAAATACTAAATACATAAAGTACAGTCACAGTAGGTACTTCCTCCCCAGCACTGGTACGTGGTACTCGCCGCTATGCCGGAGGTAAAACATAAAAATCTGGCTTACTACTACATATGTAAATTGTCTGTTTATCTGTCTTGTTAACTGAACTCGCTACGGCAGTAGAGTGCAATAAAGAATGGATCGACTGGATCTTGAAAAATCTTAACTATTTGAACTCGGTTTTAAAAATAATAGCCAAGATTATAAAACGCATAATATGAGCGCCTTAGAATTTCTTCTACTATTTACCTGTATTCTCTAGGCATGTGACATTTTGGCCTAGTTCATACATGGATGTGTGGGAAGTTTGTACCACTTGGCCATCTGTGTATGGGAAATGTCCTAGCCTTTAGTTTGTTACATTTTAGTTTACCTTGGTAGTTCAGCCGAATGTCACCAGATGGCGGTATTTGGATGTTTAGGTTAAAATTAAAGCTCAGAGGTTCTTTAACTTTGCACCCAAATTTATAAATTTAATATTCAAAAGAAAAAATCTGTTATAAGGTAACTTAATTATCAGCCAGAAGACGTCCACTACTGGACGAAGGCCTCTCCCTTAATAGGGAGGGGTTGCCATAATCCCCATGCTTGGCAGGCGGCTTGGGGATCGCTAAGGTAACTTACAAATACTTTCTCACAAGTAATAACTATTACTCGACTCAATGTGGTCAATTCTGAAGGTTTAAATTGACAGAACTAAACTAACTAAAGTATTGCTGTCCTTAGCTAACATGCCTAGTAAAAAAGTGACAGCAATATTTTAATTAGTTTAGAACTGTCAACTAAAACCGTCATAATATTCATTATCGCAAACCTTTTACAGAAAACTTAGTTTTGGACATGAACTAATGAAAACATTTTTGCACTCACAACCTCTCCCCGTAAAATAATGTACACTTTCTCCATTCTGGCAATACTGTACGTGGGATTTTTTAATGCTATCATAACATGATCCTTCGGCTTCGGATTGACTTGGAACCTCAGATATTTGGTTTTAGGAGAATTTACCTTGCTAGTTCAGTCAATGGTCAGCAGATGGCGCTAATTAAAGATTTTGTTTGATTATTAAAGTGTGGTTTTTCATGGCAGTTCTATCCATAAGATACAAGTAGATTCAGGAGCGAACTAAAAGATTAGAACTAGCTGATACCTGCTACTTCGTACGCGTAGAGCTCGGCCTTCGGCCTCTCCACTATGACCCACTCCAGGAACACAAAATTTCATCTAAATCGGTCCTTCCGTTAACACCATTTAAACCTTCCCTGGACTACAACAAACATCAAAACCAAAATCAGCTAAATCGGCCTAGCCGTTCTCGAGTTTGAGCGAGAAAAACGAACAGCAACTAATTTTTATATTTATAGATATACCTATGTAGGTACTACACAAAAATTAATAAGTAATTAGATTGCGGACCGATGAAAGTCGAGGGACTGTTACAATGTCCAATATCAATCCGCAGTGTATGATGTATACTATCCTTAGGTATTGTGACCCAGTATACTATGGGCTTTGGCATTTATTTTTGTGCTGATTTAAGTGCCGGAGAGCCTGCAGTCCGCCGCCCCCGACTGTCGGCGGAAGTTCCCGCGCTCGCCGGCGGCGGAGTGGCGGCGCCACCGTCGACAGACTCGCGTGCATCAAGACAAGGTAATGTACTTTTAACTCTTTAGATCTTCTATAGTCTACCCAGTCTCTAGATCTCGCGATATCTGCGCAGCCCATGGGCTAAAGTTTCGCATGTTGGACTGACTAGTTGTTTGACCGCAGCTTACTTTAAGTAACGGCCTGGAATGGGAATTGGCCGTCAAGTGAGACTTCCGGGACCACTGAGAAGTAAATGGCCTTCGCTTTTCTGTGTCCGGGACACACCGTTACATTCAATACAATAGATGGCAGCAAATTTTCCACTTGAGCTATTTATTAATTATTTATTTTGATTTTATTTACTAGATAGTGATACTATAATATTGATTTCTCACAATGTTTTCCAGTTGGACATTATTTTAGGATTCTGTACCCATGGCATTTATCTTCCTAGTTCAGTCAATAGTTGACAGATGGCGCTAATTTAAAATATTAAATGGCGAGTTAAGAATTGAGATTTAGTTTATTCCGCATGCATTTATATTCTATACGTCTTTAATGCATCGTATCGTCGTAAGCCTACGGCTAGGCTTACGACGATACGATAGGCCACGACGGATGGTAGGTTTAAAACTCTGGAAAACATTCAGTAGGGAAATAGGAGAGTTATACTTGCCCTACAACACAAAAACAATTTGAATGATGAGCGATGAGGTGAGACTCTGGAGATGTTAACGCCCAGGTACCAATCAGCTGTGTACCCAGCCTACTGGCGGGACTGCCAATAGTTCAGGGCCTTGTTTTATAAAGCTACAAGTACAAGCTTACAATTGTACTAGCTTCTTGTACCAGTAACTACAAGTTACCAGTTACAGGTAGAGGTTTGTCTGTAACTTATATACAGGTACTTGTAGTTTGTACACTGGTTGTCTTGTAGCTTTAGAAAATGCCGTATTCAATATTGTTTCGGATTTTGCAAGTTTTTAACTATAATTTTGTGACGCTTCAGGTGCCGGAGTCTGCAGTCCGCCGCGATAGTTCCCGCGCTCGCCGGCGGCGGCGTGGCGGCGCCTCCGTCGCACGAGTCGCGCGCGTCTTGTCTGTAAGTATTTACTCTCATCGGTACAGTCTGTCCTACTGGTCGCTGATGATGATGATGTGTCTAAAACTACTGGACAACGCTGTCATGTGTTTGGCCATAAAACGTTGAAACTAGCGGGATGAATACCTGACACGAACTTACTTATTTTTTCAACTGACTTCTATTTTACCTGGATGTCATCTATTTCCAGTTATTTTGATTTAAAAACCAAACTACTGAACCGATTTCGATAAAATTGATATGGGACCACCTCTCAAGTTTGAGTTTTCTCGTTTTTGAAGTCGGTTGAAATTGCTCGACCACCGCCATGTTGGAATTTTAAACTGTATATAACTGTAATATTGCAATGTCTGCCTTCACCGATGAATCGTTGGAATTTGAATTCATGATCTGTGGCCTGCAAACCTTCTTTCTATACTACAAGGAGGCTGGACTTAATATTGTCTAGGAAATGACAGTTTTTGTTTTGTGTCGATTTGAAGCGCCCTTTAGAGCGTCTCCGGTACTAATGACATAATATTTTGCTATAATAATGTTTTGCGAATATCATATACGGCGGCGGAGCGGTTTATATAGTATCAAGTTATATCTATGTGTCATCAAGTCACAGTCAGGCACACGAAACTAGTCGCAGTCGAGTCTAAGTCATGCCCTAGTAAAGTTTTGGCGACTTTACAATAGGCGTTTACGGAGTTTTGAAAACAATACGAAAAGACATGTAAAATAATAGAATGCAGCGTCATGATTTTTCCGTAATAATTGTGTCAGATTCGGATTATTTATTGAATTTCCGTACAGTACATAGTGTTTATAAATTAAGTAGGTACATTATGTTCAACGTGTCTATTGTACTTTGATAGTTTAGGTAAAAATCACCAGATGGCGCAAATTACAGTTTAGATGATTGAAATCGTTTATTGCCCGTGGTACTACCAGTACTACCACGGGGAAAAAACAAACCTAGTACTACGAAGCGATCCAGTAGTACCACGGGTATACCCGTAGTAGGACTGGTAGTACCACAAGCAATAAACGATTGAAATAAATAAAAAAAGTTTTAGAGGAATTTTAGGTTTGCCCGGTCCATCCTCAAGATTTCGTAAGCCTTTCCTTTGCGTTTAAAAGTATAAACTCGAAATGGGAAGATATTACAATGCTATAAATAAACTCCTGACGTTTTAACTTGTGTATACAATGCTATACATAAATAGATGAAGCTGGATGGTATACATGTTCCGATAACAATATAACAAAGTAGCATACTTGTGTAAGTGCAGGGACAATGTGACAATCTGGTACCACCGAGCTGATCTGATGATGTAACCACGAGGGGGATAAGTTTATAATGGCTACTAGAATACTGTTGCTTACTAGCGCCATCTTTGTGAAAGAGAATGTACTAGTATACTACAAAACAAATAATAAGTTTTCTCTTCCAAACGTTCGGCACTTACTAGCGCCATCTTTGGGAAAGAGAACGTACTAGTATACTCGGAAGTTACCTTCCTAGTTCAGTCAATAGTCTATAGATGGCGCTAATTTAAAGTTTTAATTTGGATTTAAGATTTAGGTGGCTTTGTGGCTTTCTTCAATTCTTTATATCTCCGTAAACTTCCCTCTGGATTTAAAATATTGCAAAAATTCAGCATATGCATTGAAGGATTCTACTTACCTGCGCACAACACAAACATTGAGGTTCCACAGGCAAAACTTTTCGCAGATGGCGCCAGCGGCGGTCAGGATGTGCCAAAATCAAGTTTGCTTGTTAATCGTTGCTAATATCTATCTGCTCTTGATGAGGGCGTTGTCGATAATCTAGTCCAAGGAAAAGTACTGGGTACTGTGCCTTGTTTTAAGAATCTATGCAGCTGTTGACGGCCTGCACATAGATTTGTAGGTTAGATAGTTGTTTATATTTTATGTTGGACAGAGCTTTAATTAGCAAGGCAAAGGATTGCTGTACAAACCAGTATATGCAGATTCTCCCTGGTAATCCGAGTCTTTAAAATGTTCTCTGCAAAAACAAAAAAACACAAAATGTATGAAATTGCATCGACGATGCACCATCTAGCGGAAAATAATCGCAGAGGGGATCACCATTGATCGATGAAAGTTTTAGTGGCCAGTAGTGTGACGTAGAAAGCTTGGAGGTGGAATAGTAAAGGTGACTTTAACAACCGACTTCATAAAAGGAGGTTCTCAAATCGACTGTTTTTTTAAATATGAACTGTTTTTAATGTTTTTTTTTGTTTGGTAGGTAATACTTCAGAGGTGGGCCCTTATACATTTTATCGAAATCGGTTCAGTAGTTAGGTTTTTAAATCAAAATTACTAGAAAAGTATTCGAAGATGAAGATGATGATGTATTGATGATGTATTTTTTTTAAAGCGTATTATTTTAAACTATGAAAGTAAACGTGAATGTGTTGGTTTAGTTCCCGGAGAGGCCGCAGTCCGCCGCGCTCGGCTCAGTTCCCGCGCTCGCCGGCGGCGGCGGCGGCGCCACCGTCGCACGACGCGCCTGTCAACTCTTGTAAGTACTCACTCTCAGTTACCTTTGTTTTCGACTGCAGCTGACCTAACACTGTCCGGCCAGGGCCCTGTTTTATAAAGCTACAAGTATTGTACTTGTAGTGAAAAACTACAACACCCCAAAAAATATTGAGTACGGCGTTATCTAAAGCTACAAGACTACCAGTGTACAAACTGCAAGTACAAGCACCTGTATATAAGTTAAAGACAAACCATCTGTAACTGGTAACTTGTAGTTACTGGTACAAGAAGCTAGTACAATTTTATTACGTGCTTCACGCCAGAATCCTCACCACTGAAACTGAAAACTTCATGAAAATCGGTTTGTAAGCTTGTACTTGTAGCTTTATAAAACAGGGCCCTGGATTAGGAAGTGGGCTAAAGCGGTCGCGTTTAGCAATTCTGGCATATGATCCATTACGCTAATCTTAAAACTGTCACTTAAGCGCCAATTCATTCTATGATTTTGCAAATGATTCTATTACGGAATTCATTAGTTTTAACAGTTTTCTATAGAAAGTCGTAAAATGGTTGATGAAACATGAATTGTATAAAGTCAACTTGCAGATTCGTTAGAAGTTACTCGAGAGCAACTTTACAATTCATTCTGCTTAGAATTCATAAGATGAACTGCTTTTAGGGAAATTGCTTAATGCGCCATTTTAGACCTTCAAGCGACAAAGCCGCAAACCCCGGCAAAATTTCAACTTGTTAAAGTAGCTAGTGAGCTAAGTATATTTACTAGAAAGTGTCCCACGTGGGCTATATGCAACGGTTTTCTCACGATGTTATCGTTCAATGACACCAATTTTTAGGAAATAGAACCCACCCTATGAATTACATTACTACTTGCTTCCAAAATGTTGTAAATTTTGTTTTGTACGGTCATCTTTGTTATGAATGAAAACAGCGCCCTGTCGGAAGTAAACGGGAACATCAATTTTTCGTACAATTTTATATTGTTTACGTACTACGTCATTTTGGGCAGTTTTTGTGTAGGGGTGTATATTGGCTGGTGCGATGAGTGTATTCTACATTATATTCTAATCAAAGACCGTAACGCCTCGTCCTAGTGTTTTGCTCAGTGTTAAAGGCCAGGCTTTTTGTTTACGGTCACACAAAGCTTTCTGTAGGATATTCCCGCCCTGGACTATCCTGTTTGTGTTGTGTTGTGATGAATTTTGAACGCCTAGTATAGGCAGTCCTTGGATTTAAAGCGATGCCGTCCCCTCAGTTGTCCGGCACCGGGGTAGGTCGTTATTGCCACAGAAAAGCGAAAGCCTTACTTCTTAGATTAGAACGGCTGTCAAAACAATGTTGTAAAGCAATTGTATGGAAAACCGCTGTCGCCAGTTTCAAACTTATTTGTATAGAAACTACGACGAAAAAATTACAAAAATTACTCGAGCATTTGAAGTAAAACGCTAGAAATGCCATTTTGCAACAGATTAAAATTGATCTAATTACTATGCAACGTGGTTTGGTTTCCTACGCATCTATTTAAATTGTCTTTTTGAGTATTCTCAGTTTAAAAACATGTATATTGGTAGAATTGTTATCAAGCTCATAACGCCGGCTAGCGCGGCCCGACACATTTCCGTTCTATTCACTTCTCTCTTCAGTGGTTATTACGACCCGTCGCGGGTTCCTATATACCTAGGTTTTTGAGTGTTCAGAATAATACTCCAAATGTAGTTAGAGATTTACTGATTACTATGTACAAGTGTGGAAAGTACAACAATTTTAACTGAAAATACGTGATTCTCGTCTGAAATCTGATTTGCAAGAGAATGAACACTGAACTTAACTATACAATCTGACTGCATACATTCACTCGTGATTGAACGGTGGGCTCGATATCGACTTTACAAAATAGTACAAACAAATTCCGCTAGATGGCAGTGAAATACTCTACCACGAGATGGCGCTCGCGGTTCTGAAATACCTAATTTCACAATAGCATCAAGTACAGTTAGTAGTTCTGCTGAGACTAGTACTGAGACCTCATGACCTTATTTATATCTTGACAACCTGCTGATCTATTCTGATCAATCTACTTGATTATTCATAAATTATGTTTTCTGACGTTTTGGCATCGCTCTTTGAGCATTCTGCCAGTTTATCAAACAATTCAAATGAAACACGAGCATTTTTTTTTTCAATACACTCTTTTATTTTATTAAAAGGAACTTCACAGTTATAAATACCCTGGGTGTAGTAGGCATGCCATGATAATAATGTCAGTTGTGTTTAGAGCGGACATCATTATGTTGTTGAGGAGTTCCAACTGTCCACCTGGAGCAGGAGAGTCCATCATCAGATCAGCTCGGTCATACCAGAGTTGCATTGTCAACGAACTTATGATAGTTTACATTGTAAAAGTCGCGGGCAATCGGTGGATGCAAATGGCAGGTTGTCGTACAGTGCGGCGGTCTAAGGGGGAGGCCTTCGTTCAGCAGGTGGACGTCTCCGGGCTGGTGATGACTATATGTAATACGCTTTTTATAAAAAGGTATAAAGATCTCATCCAGGTATTTGAAGTTGAAGTCGGTTGTATATTTTATTAAAGCGTATTTAAAAAAAATATACAACCGACTTCAACTTCGAGTATCTTCATATTTTCTAGTAATTTTGATTTAAAAACGAAACTACTGAATCGATTTCGATAAAATTTAAATGGGAACACCTCTGAACTATTTATTACCTACCAAACAAAAAAATAATCATCAAAATCAGTTCATAATTGGCGGAATAATCGCGTAACATACAAAAAAAAAACATACAGTCGAATTGAGAACCTCCTTTTTTGAAGCGGGTTGAAAATGACCGGTCGCGGCGCGCGGCTTTTTTTTTTTTTTTTCTTAGTTCTTGGCATCGCACGTTGTGCATTCTGCCAGTGTCAAGTTTATGATTTTTTCAAGTATTTATAAAAAAATCAAAAAAAAAAAAATTACAAATATCTTGGAAAATCAAGTCAAATATGTCATGATATCACAGTCAGTCACACGAAATTAGTCATAGTCGAGTCCAAGTCATGTCCTAGTAAAGTTGTGGCGACTTTACTATGAGCTTCTACGGAGTTTTGAAAACAACACGAAAAGACATGTTTCACCACATTATATCACTTGCCCACACTCGTGCATGTAATTCAACACTCAATGAAAAAAACACCACCATTTTTAATCATTAATTCGCGATAAAACACAAGTTTAAGAAAATAATAGAATGCAACGACATGATTTTTCCGTGTTCCCGCCAAAACTCCGGCGCGCGGCTTTGCTTGCCTCTGAGCGTGCTAGCTAGATATGTTGCTAGTTGTGTTCATTTTATATCTTCGAACTTTGACCTTTGAGTGAGTGTGTGAGTCACTATGCAAAGTGTGTGCGTTACTTGGCGGCGACTGGGTAAAGCTGTTTTCGCTGAAACTAATTTATCGTTGTAAGGTGAGAAGTTGCAATGCAACTAGATTTTGCGGTTTTAGTGTTCCGGAGGGACTTTACACGGGGTCCTTTGTGTATGGCTGGAGTATGTCTGTCTGTCCGCCCGGTTGTCCGACCTATTATGACCTATATCAATTGAACCGGGTGCCTATTACGGAAGAATATGGTAGATGAATGATGTTTATATCGTGGAAACCGATAGCTTTAATGAAGAATTTAAGTAAATTATAGTATGTTTATTGAAAAAATAATTTAAATCGGTTATTAATGTTCTGATAATTATATGAGCGTTTAAAGTTTTTGTTAGAGACTACTGTTTCTTTCCCACAAAACAAAAAATGACGTCACGCCTTACTTGTCAGAATAGAATTTATATGGCGTACAGAGAAGTGACGTCACGATTTGCTGTTTCGCCTCTGTCTAGCGTGATATTAAAATGCTTATAAGTTGCTTATTTTTGATCAGATTTTCATATTTTTTTCATTAATCAGCTGTATTTATGGGCCACATTTTAATAGGACAATAAAAAAAACCAGTCATCGTACCAATACGCGATATACTGCGTTTATTTACCTGGCGAGCGAAAAGGCTTTACCGGGTTATACCTATTATAGCACCATGTGCCGTAATAAATTAAGTTAAATAATCATTTATTTCAAGTATCATAGACTCATATTATAAATCATCAATTTAGCAGTCACATTAATAAGTACCATACACACAATTGAAATTGAAATTAAATTTGCAATTAATTTTGAAATTGAAATTTAATTTGAAATTAAAAATTAAATTTGGAATTAAAATTGAGTTTGAAATGAAAATTGAATTTGAAATTAAATTATGAACTTAAAATAATCAAATTACAAAAATGACAATTCAATTGTATGATGTCAACGCAATAAACATATTAATAAAATTAAAATTAATATTACCTACCTCCACTACATTTGAGCTTCTACAGTGTGCAGTGTGCAGTGTGCAGGCCGCAACAATGGTTAATGTATGGGCAATCTAACCTACCTGCTATCACGGCCAGCATGCTGTTGTGGCTCCCCCGCACGCGCCGCACCAGTGACATTGCTCGCTTGCGCATTGTGGTGTAGAAACAATCCACACGTAGGCACGCGAACATCGTCGACGCACTGCAGTAGCGCGTTATTAAACTGGACGCGCAGGGCACTGTAAGATCTTTGCGTATAATCAGCCCAGAGGCTGCAGGCATAGAAGGACGTGCAATAAGCCCTAAAAAGAGTTATTTTCACTTCCTCCGAACACCGTGCAAACCTCCGGACCACCATGTTCGCTCGGACCGACAGCACCCTCCGCTCCCGTTCAATGTCAGTGTCGTCTTTCAGGGTGGGGGTGACAATATGACCCAAGTATTTAAACTCCTCTACTCTATCCAACGGTGTCCCATTGAGTAAAAGAGGTGGCATCTCCGTCACTTTTCTAGGCCCACCCTGAAAAACCATACACTGGCTCTTTTTACAGTTATAAATCAGCCCATGATCAGCTGCGTAACCCTCACAAATTTTTAGGAGCAATTTTTAGGGTTTTTTTTATTTTTATTTTTTTAATGTAAAGTATAAAACACGCGTGCGTAATAGCTTGGATTATGAGCCTAAAACAGATGCAATAAGATCCACTTTACGAGCAAGTGTGGTGAAATAGTATTTTGGAGAGCATGCTGTGGTTCAAAAAATATTAATTTCTATACTTTTCAAGTAATCTGAGAAAATCAACAATAATCTAAGCTTGACACGCACGAATCTGCGTAACCGCCATATTTTTGCTCCGCTAAATGTGACCCAACCTGATACAGCTTTAGACTAATTATTGATCTCATTAAATGTGCTTGAAAAATACCAGGCCTTAAGAATTTTATCCTAAGTGTCATGGTCCTTTTCCATAATAATCTCTATCCATAAAATCCATTATTTTAATTGAGGGTATACAAAATCTGATCTTACATTTATTACACAGAAGTAAATTAATTCATAAATTGTCTCGTGTAATTCCTGAACAACGTTATTCTCGTCCTGCTCCTGTTTGGCAGTAGCTTGTGTTGCATGCTAGCCATCGTACTAAAAATCTCTCTTTTTTTTTTTATATTTCTTTTTTTTTTGCCTGTCTTTGTTTTGTATTATGTCTAAATGATGTCTGTGATTACCCTGTTCGGCGGAAGGTATTGGTACGCCATCTCACAGGTTCTCCTAGTTTGGGTACCAATGCACTCTCACCAGGAATGCTAACCTTGATGACGCTCACGCATTGTATATAAAGTAGATGTTTGTTAAAGATAATAAAAAAACATTTCATTTATATACAACGTTATTTTTAGTATAGTGCAAACCTGAAAATAGTTTGTTCAGAATCACTAGGAGAATCGATTGGTATAGTTTTTACACCACGTTACATTTTGTCCCAAAAATGTTTAAAAAACAGTGCAATTTGGACACAGTTATTAGCAACGCATATCAATAGATCGCCTGCGGCGGCAACCCTTTGATGCGGCGGCGCATCCCCGTCGTGCGGAAACAGACAGCTTGCGTTACGGTGACCATGATTTTGTGAGAATAACAGGCCAACTTAACAATAGCGTAACTTTGCCAGCTTTGAATACTTTTGACTTATTTTCTTATATTCTTTTTCTTTGAAATATAAACTTTTTGGGTTGTTTCGGCTTTTCTCTATAGAATAGAATAGAATATCATTTATTAATAGGTGGAATTTCAAAAGTTTATTATATTTAAATAGTAAACCATGAGCATCACACCATAACTCGTCATCAAATTAAGTATATAAATAAGAATTAGTACTTAAGTAAATTCCTTAATCAGAAAATCAGCTGTATAAGGGCCGAGTTTTCCAAACTACTTGTTGGGCTTTAAATGGCTATAATCATTCTCCATGTACTCCTTAAAATGTTCCCTGCACGTATCATCAAATTTTCCACCAACGAATACCCTTATAGCGCGCTTTGTCATTTTTAGTACCCTCTCATATTCCGTTGAATTCACAAAATAATTCCATACGACAAAATAGAATGGATATATGCATAGTACACTTCTTTTAAATTTTCCCGTGTAGTCATTACTTTGAGTTGTTTCAGTGCGTGTATACCTTTTGCCATTTTATTGCATGTTACTTCTATATGCTGTTTCCACTTTAGGGCTTGATCAATTTCAAACCCAAGTAGTCTCACAATATTTGATGAAGTGCACATAGTGTCATCATGTAGTATAACAGAGATAGGATTTTGTTCCGATGATACAGCATTAACAAACATTAGGTTAGTTTTCTCTGCGTTAAGTTTAAGGCCATTGATTTTGAACCATTCACTAAATTTATGCATAGTATCTTTGATTTTATCTCGAAGATCATCGACTGTGTCTGCTGAAAGAACAATACTTGTGTCATCTGCATATTGCACTATTTCTCCTTGTATGCCTATGTTGGCAATGTCATTAGTAAAAATGAGGAATAATATATTTCCTAAAGATGATCCCTGAGGAATGCCGATATTAGTTCGTTGTGTGCTAGATTTTGACGTTTTACTATTTATTTTTATTCCTACTATTTGTTCTCTATCTGCAAGAAACGATTTCATGAGCTGCTGGTTAGTTCCTCTGATTCCGTACACCTCGAGCTTCTGAAGTAGCAGTGAATGGTTCACAGAATCAAATGCTTTAGAAAGATCTATGAAGACTACAGCTACCGTCTGTTTCTTTTCTAAGCCTTCTGTCACTGCTTCTACGAATTTTAATGTGGCTGATGTAGTGGATTTTCCGCTCCTGTATGCATGTTGGCATTCAGATATGATCTTGTGTTCATTCATGTGGCTCATTATTGTATTTGAGATTATAGACTATTATCATTTTCGACATTGTTGGCACAATTGAAATCTGCCTGTAGTTGTGCGCTGACGCCGTATCACCTTTTCCCTTATATAAAGGAGATAATCGTGATTTTTTCAAAGATTTTGGGTATACGTTAGATTCATGCGTTTTGTTTATTAAAAATGTAATATGGTCAGCTAAATAAAACATTATTTGGAACAGAAATTTCCCAGATATGTCGTACACATCTTTTGTTTCCGAATGGCTAATATTTAGTTTTGCTAGCTTAATCAAATCATGTGTTGAAATTCTGATAAAAAGTAGCTCAGGCTGTTCATCAATAGCCGCTCTGAGAGCAGCCATCGGTTTCTCGGTGTCTGGAGGACTATCTGCGCAGAGATCATTTTCTATTGAAATGAAAAAAATATTTTGATGGTCCGAGATTTTTTCAGGGTTTTTTTATTTTTTGTAGTGTCGTCTATTATATCCCATTTCCTTTCTTTCTGTTTGTTTCTTCTCCTACGGCGTTCCATATCTCCTTTTTTGTGTTTTTTGCGTTATTTATTCGGTTCTCTATGTATTCTCTCTTTTTTTCCTTCATTATTATCTCTCTGTATATAATTTTCTTTTCAATAATGTTAGTGTCCGAAATGATTTGTGGATATTGTCTTTTCATGTGATACAGATCATGTATGTCATTTTGTAACTTGACTAATTCGTTGCACACCCACGGGGATTGCTTGTACTTCTTGACGCGTCGAGTTTGAACAGGAAAGTGTACGTTTAAGTTCCACACTATTTTATTCATGAAATTGTCAAATGTGTTGATATTGTATTCGTCAAATATTGTATTCCAGTCATACGCTAGCATAACTTCACCGAACTTTTCTAGTTTATGTGAATTGAAACCAAGTTTCTCGACGTTGACATACT
The DNA here is from genome assembly GCA_905404285.2 of Erannis defoliaria. Taxonomy (NCBI): domain Eukaryota; kingdom Metazoa; phylum Arthropoda; class Insecta; order Lepidoptera; family Geometridae; genus Erannis; species Erannis defoliaria. The sequence goes on along the minus strand of FR990093.1, from coordinate 334,400 downwards.
TTAGGGGTGCATTATTTTGGACATTTATACTTGCTAGCTGTGTATCATGGTCAGCGATTCCAGCAGCAATAGGCTCAACGTGAATATCGTCATTTAGTAGATTTGTAATCACGAAATCAATTGACGTTTTTGCCTTCTTTTCGATTCGAGTGGGAAAGTTGACGATATTTCTAAAACCAGCTGGTTTTAATATTTGATTCAATGAATCCCTACTTGATGATTCCATCATAAAATCAATGTTCCAATCTCCAGCGACAATAATCTTTGTGTTAGACAGGCCAGATAGTAAGTAACATAGTCTATCTAATACAGGGCTGTCCAAACAAAGGCCCGCGGGCCGCATGCGGCCCGCGGCTTGTTTTCATGCGGCCCGCGACACACATTTTAATCTAAAAATAGTTTTGGACACAAATAGTTTGGATAATATTATTCGTTGTCAAAACATGTACTCAATACTTGGTATAATTATTTATCTTCAGTCTTGCAACATTCCATTCGCATGATCACTTAAAAGTGAAGCTACTTTTACTATTATTGGGGGAATTCCCGGAAACTATTTTGTTTATGTCGAGTGAGGATTTGGTGTGGTGTTGACCGTATTAGTTAAGTTTGTGCTTCCACTTAGTTCGTATCGGAACTTCTTACTTACACCGCTTTGAATTTTACACATTATAATAAGTAATTAGCAGCAGTTTTTAAAAAAAACCTTAACTAACTGCATTATGTCTACGAAGAAGCGAAAATTAAGTGATGAACATCGAGTATTTAATGAGAGGTGGGAACTTGACTATTTTATATGCAACAACAATAATAAAATTCAGTGTATGATTTGTATGCAAGTTTTATCTGTGAGTAAAGAATACAATGTTAAACGTCATTATACTACTTTACACGAAGAAAAATATAAAGGACATGTCGGTGAAGCAAGGAAAATTGTTGTGGCTGAGCATAAGAAAAAACTAATGCAACAGACAAGTTTTTTTTCAAAAGTAAATACAGACAATGAACAAAGTTTGGCTGCTTCTTATGAAGTTTGTTTGCAATTAGCCAAAGCTAAAAAACCATTCAGCGATGGAGTTTTTATAAAACAATGCGCAATTGCCATGGCTCATCGCTTCATGCAGCCGAAATTGGCGCAAAAATTTGATGCTGTAGCGTTATCTCACCAAACAGTTGCGCGACGAATAGATGATATGGGCGAATATGTTTCGAAAAAATTATGTGATTACATTGTACACTGTGAATATTATTCATTATGTTTGGATGAAAGTACCGACCAGACAGATATCGGTCAATTAATAATTTTTATTCGCTGCATTTCGAAAGATTTTTCAATCACGGAGGAAATGTTAAATTTAGTGCCACTACATGGCTCAACTAAAGGCAGTGATATCTTTGAAGCTGTTAATAAAACTGTTATGGAATACGGTGGGTTTCAAAAATGTTCTTGTATTGTGACCGATGGAGCAAAAGCAATGACTGGAAACGTTACAGGACTTACGGGACTTTTAAAACAAAATGGCATTGACTGCCCATTAATCCATTGCATCATACATCAAGAAGCCTTATGTGGAAAATCTTTGCGCCAAATGAATGCCATGAAAATAGCTGTTAAAATAACAAATCTTATTAGAGGCGGAAACAAAGCTTTGAGTCATCGTAAATTTCGTAACTTTTTAACTGAAATTGACGCAACATACGGAGATCTGCTATTGCACTCAGAAATCCGATGGTTAAGTGCTGGTCAGTGCTTGCAGCGCTTTTTCGCTTTACGGAAAGAAATTCCCATATTTCTTAAAAATGAAATAAAATCTGATACAACTGATATGGAAACTAAAATGCAAGATCCTGCATTTCTTGCTGATCTTGCATTTTTAACTGATATGACACAACATTTGAACGAATTAAATTTAAAATTACAAGGCAAAGAACACAATATAGCCAACTTGTATGGATATGTGAATGGGTTCGAAAATAAACTGGGATTATTCAAAACATCACTGGAACAAAATGATTTTTCTTTTTTTCCATGTTGCAAAGAACTTTATAGCGAAATAGAAGGATGCAATTTTTCGGACCACCTCCAGTATATCGACGAAGTAATATTTGAATTTGAGCGGCGTTTTGCTGATTTCAAAGGATTAGAGAGCGATTTATCTCTTTTTACGAATCCATTAACAGTTGAAATAACAAGCGTAAAGACTGAATACCAGTTAGAATTATGTGACGTTCAGTCAGATCCCTTTTTCAAGGGTAGAAAAGAGACAGGAATGGATTTTTTTAAGATCTTTGGCGACCGTATCCCCAAGCTAAAAAATTTTGGCTTGAAAATGGGATCGATGATGGGCAGCACTTATTTATGTGAAAGTGCATATTCAACAATGAATTTTATAAAATCCAAGTATAGATCTTCACTGTCAGATAAATCGCTTCTTCATGCAATGCGCCTGGCAACAACGAATGTTGACATGGATATCGATACTATTGTTAAAGATAAATTAACGAAAAATCAATAAACATAGAAAGACAAAATTACCCTGTATTTTATTTACTTGACAACTGAAAATATTTTTCTGGCTCTCCAGCTTTTGTGTGAAATTTAATTAGCCCGCGAAGGTGTATAGTTTGGACAGCCCTGATCTAATACATTTAATAATATTTCTAAATTACCTTTGCCAGTTCTATATAAACCTATAATAAAAATTTATTTGCGTTTACAATAAATTCTACTGCTGTCACTTCGCAGTGGTATTCTACAGATAATGAGTCAATATTTTTACACCGTTTAGTTTTATACCTATCGTTAACAAAAATAGATACACGGCCATGGATGTACTTTTGTCGGACAAAGTAATTAGCATGATTAAAGCCATGAATTGATATGTTGTCAACATTATTGTGATTCAGCCATGTTTCACTTAATATGAATACGTCAGGACCGTATAGTTCTGCGACTACATGTAGTGACAATATTTTGTTAGTAACACTCGTACAGTTTTGATTAAAGATTCTTAGTCCTACTTTATTTATGTTTCTGGCATCCGAACTATTTCCTGAACTAAAAAATTCCGAGTATCACCATTTGTCAGTTTAGCTACGTCGTAATCATAACTACTTGCGCTATGGGATTCTCCCGTCAAATAAATCAAGGTTTTCATAGGGTGTGTCATACTATGTAAGGAGTTTTTCACAATTTCATTAAACATGAACCTAATAAATCTGCTTGACAGCTGGCGCTCACGGCGATCTTTGAACAATCGTTTACCAAAACAATTAATATCAATTACTGACATTGCATCAGTTTGCAAAGCGAGATCGTAAATTTTATTATTCAAACAATACTTCATATTGTTATCTTTGGATTCCGAGGTATTGTCATAAACAAATACATATAGTTTATTGATAACACCAAAGTTACAAGTCAAATTTCATTAAGTATGCCACAATAAATAATCACTTAATAAAATAAAAATTTTATTTAAAAAAAAAAGTTAATAATCTCTTATTTTAAAATAAGCTTCAATGTCATAAAACAAATTCTCTTGCAACCAAGCTCTGAGCTTGGTTTTGAAGCACCCAGTGGAAGGAGCATCCCGAATGGAAGCTGGTATACAGTTGTAGATCGCGGGCCCCAAAATATAACGTAAAGTAGTGAGTTGTAGTTTAAGCTGATTATGCGCGCACCAATCAGTAACATATTTAACACTAGCTGTACCTGCGACTTCGCTCGCGTGGACCAAATAGTTTTATGCGCAGGACCTTATTTTACTTTAAATAACAATTTAACGTTTAAGAGGGCTTAAATTCAACGATATTGTAACGATATCTTCGTGCATAATAACAATGTTGTATCTCGCACCATCTTACACTTGCGCCTCTCTAAAGATATATACTTTCATTATGAAGGAATGCAGTCTTATGTTGTATTTTCTAGATAATCAGTATTCTAGGTCGGGTAGATGGGATATTCGTGTTGGTTCCGTGGCGACAAATGGCCCGCGCACGCAACCAAGAGGTATCACGATTTGCAATTCATCAATGTGACCGCAGAGCCTAATAAGCCAAGTAGCCAATTTGGGACCGCTGAACTTCGAGATCGTGAGGTCGCGAGTTCAAAACCCAGGCCCGTACTAAATGATCTCTTTGGCGTTAATGTTATGCATGTTAGGCATGTATATTGTGTGAATCCACTAACCCGCAACTGGGCCTGCGTAGTGGATAAATGGATTATTCGCCTTTCGAGTATAGACCTAAGTCCAGCAAAAGACACCAAACCACAATAAGATTTTAATTCCTCAAAAAAAAAAACGTCTTTCTCCAATTAAATATTTAACAGCAATTCGGAAAACTCTTTCGCACCCTGACTCTGCCTTCTTTGGGACCTCATATTAACCGTGAGATTTGGTTGGACATCTAATTTGGTAATAACGGGCAACGACTTTTTGACAGGCTGTTAAGGCAGGCATTTATTTTATCACTTCTTCTGCCTTGTGATGCAATAGGTAATACGATCATCATCATCATCGCCCGTAGACATCCACTGGTGAACACAAAGGCCTCCTCCTTAGACCGCCACTCTGTATTACAACCTGCCATTTGCATCCACCGGTTGCCCGCAACTACCATCATCATCATCAGCAGGTCGTGGATGTCCACTGGTGAACGAAAGCCTCCCCCTTAGACCGCCACTCTGTACGACACCCTGCCATTTGCATCCATCGGTTGCCCGCAACTAACATCATCATCATCAGCAGATCGGAGACGTCCACTGGTGAACGAAAGCCTCCCCCTTAGACCGCCACTCTGTACGACACCCTGCCATTTGCATCCATCGGTTGCCCGCAACTAACATCATCATCATCAGCAGCTCGTGGATGTCCACTAGTGAACGAAGGCCTCCCCCTTAGACCGCCACTCTGTACGACAACCTGCCATTTGCATCCACTGGTTGTCCACGACTTTTACAATGTCGTCGCTCCATCTAGTGGGAGGCCGCGCCTACTGTGCTGTGCGGTGTTAAGTAGCTTATGACAACACAGAACATTTTTAGAAAATCGCATGTCAATCCATTCATCTTCCTTACTCGCAAACTCTCAAGATAAACATTAACCAGTATAAGCTGATCCTCAGACCTTAGGGGCTCGGTATGTTCGGGGGTTCAAGTTATAGTGGACTACTATATTATATCATAAATTGCGTCATAACTTCTATATTCCTGGGCCAATTTTGATAAAACATAGCCTATGTGAAGCGCCGGACTTCATAGATCATATTTCAAGAAACTGCATTCAAATTCGTTCCGTAGTTTCTGAGTTTATCCCGGACATACAGACAGACAAAAATTTAAAAAAGTGTATATATGGGTTCTGTTGCTCTCAAACACTCCAAAAAAAATTGATTTTCAAATATATCTTCAATGTACAGTAATCGCCTCGTTACATTTTTATTATATGTATAGATAGATATCCTAGCTTGAAATGTAGGCTAGAGTGTATTATAATAATTTCACCCCCTTTTTTCATATCTTTTGTCAAAGTCACAATATTTTTTACTATTTCGCAGAATGGTGCATCAGGTTTAAATATTGATAGTACTGTGTTGTACTCGTCCGTATTTTTTTTTATATACTCCGCTATATTTTTACCCAATTGGTCACAAAGTATTAACAACTGTTTATCTGATTTTTCTATCTCAGTGGGTTTAACGGTGATTGCAGTAGATTTCAGATTTTTTACTTTCTGTTTTTCGTTAGTCTTGTTTTGGTGAGTATTTACGATCACTTTACCATCTTTCTTGTCAATGATATTATATATACACCACTACTTTTTTAAGTTAATTAATTAATTAGCTTAATTTTAACAGCGTTATCTATTTCCGATACTGAACACATTCCTGAAGAAAAAAACTGAAAATATGAGGTAAAAAAATTGTCTCGAAAATTTGGTAATTATTGGACACTAAATATGCAACAACCATTTACGCAATTCTCTCTATTACTATGTGCGTCAGCTGATTAAAGTCATTCATAAAGCAGTGCGTCCCTCTCTTCTCTAAATTCTGCGCGGGCGGCTGTAATCAAAGGCATCGTAAGCGGCGGCTTCGTTTGACTCTGGTCGCCGAAAGGCCGCCGAATTCAAAGGAAGCCGCCACGACACGAACGTAGTGGCATTAGTCGCGTGCTAATTGCGGTCAAGGTAACACGGGTTGCAGTGACCTTTCGCGCCGCGTCGTCGATGCGCTATTTTGATAATGGCGTATCAATACTGTGCTCCTGAATACACTTTAATGTTACGTGCATTTTTATGTGTAACGAAAATGCCACTGCAGCCGTGCAGCCGAACCGGACACCGTCGAATTATTAAAACAGCGCATCATAGGCGCTTTTGATGAAGTGAGATGTGAAGTTAACGTTTTGATCTCTCTAAAGAGCAATTTAGTGAAACGAGCTAGAGTGTGCATTGACAGTGGAGGTGGACATTTCGAACAATTATTAAAATACCTGTAATGTAAGTGTAAATATCTTTTTAATTACCAATCACTGTAAAGTTGATTCCAACTTTTTAAGGCGCTCCTGGCCAGAAAACGCCCCAAAAGAATTAACTTTTCTCTAAGATAAACTACAGTTTTTAATGTGAAAAAAAAAATGTTATTCTTGAGCATGTCTTTGAGTGACAACATTAATCTGATACACATAATAAAGAACTTCGCTCGATCGAAAAAAATTCCAAAGTCACCTCTATTTCGGATTTTGAATATGTTTTTCGACCTAATTTTTACATATTATATTTTTATATTAATTTTTAACGCATTACGTAGCAATTAAAAAAGTGCAATCATTAATAAAAATGTGAAAATGATAACATGGTAATTTTATATGAATTTTAAATATATGAGGAAGAAAATAGATAAATGAGGGTATTTTTCTTAGTTTCTTTGACCCCTTGACAGGTTGCTTTTAAACAAGATTCTATTGTAAAATACGTGTTACTGTTTAAGAAATAGATCATTTTAATCCATTGTAATTAGCATAATTAACGATTTCACATCTCACTCGCACAGCACTGTGAACTTCACTTTGGCGTCACTTTTATCGCTTTATTCTTGTTTTATACCTAATAAATGAATTTAAAAAGTTAACAGATTGAAAGTTAGTTTTGTCCACTTTGAGATTCTTTACTTTTTTATTTACTAATAATAACATTGTATATACATATAGACACTAATGATAATATTATGAATTTTATAAAATAAGGCTGATGGAAATTAAGTATGGTAATATCAGGAGCTTTCAGGTTGGCTAGGATACGAATGCATTTTTTCTGAGCGGTAAATAGGTCAAGTGCATTCACACTGTAGTACGATTCCGTATCTGAGCCAAGAGAAGGCGTATGCGTAGTTGTAACGAAACGCTTATTCTAAATAAATAAAATAAACGTCCCGTCACAATTATCAAGTGTAAGGAAATTAAGGCTTACTATATACTATTATACCTATCCTAGCAGGAACACCCTAACAGCGAGGAAAGAAAAGACGAAATTACCTCACAAATAATTATTAATTCATGTAATATACAACATGTAACAAAAAGGTTCAACAATACTGAAGGGTATGTATGTACTCATCATTATGAACAACTTTTTCTATGGGCCAACCCTGAAATCGCGAAAAAAAAGTCAGCTGTTCCATACATTTTGTCCAAGGTCAATGAACTTTTTGTATGGAACAGCTGATAATTTTTTCGCAATTTCAAGGTTGGTCCCATAGTAAAAGTTGTTCATATTGATGAGTACATACATACCCTTCAGTATTGTTGAACCTTTCTGTTACACGTTGTAAAACAAACAGATTTAAAAAAAAAAGTAAAGGTTCCTAGCAAAAAAAACATTAGCAACGCAAGTCGATCCATAGTATTAAATTTAATGTAGCGCAGCGAAGCGTCGCAAAGTGTAGCGAAGTGAAACGAAGCGCAATGCAGGGTAGCGCAGCGTAGTATAGCGTAAGCGTTGAGGATGGTCCAATCAGCTGGATAAGGTCGTCTAGGCGTTTTCCTGTCATGAAAATCTAGAGACAATCCAAATGCTCAAACCCACTACCAGTCGGCAGCGTACCCAGCATGCTGGCGGCATTGCCACGCTGGATGGCAATGCTTATGCGTTGAGCCAAATAAACGCTAGTATTATTAGGATGTATTGTTATTTAATCCGCTATATTATGGTTGTGCCATATTCTGTAATAATTCAAACCGGCTACCTATTACGGTACGGAAGATATAGGCATAATTCGTTGGAGGGATAGACGGACACGATCTAGGCTTAATAATAGGGTCCCATAGCAATCCCTTTGTACGCAACCCTAAAAACGGCCACAGACGGGTAGATCTCGCACCAACTCAAAGCTTGAAAATCAGGGTCGTTTAGTTCGGATCAACCGAGATGGCGCTAGCAGTCCCATAGGGTAGGGTGGTCTAAGACTGCGCACTTAACGTTTCAGAGGGCATAGAACAAAAAATTATAATATTACAGAAATCAATCATCAGAAGTAACAATATTTTAAAGACTCTTTGACTTGAGATTAAATGTTCTTGAGTTATTAGAGTAAACAAAGAAAATGGGTAAGATTGCGCAGCAAAATCGGTAAGACTGCGCGGGTAGTGTAAGATTGCGAAGTTACTAATAAATGCATTTTTTCACATAAATCACTATTCAAATAGCCAGTAACTATATGCTGTGTATTGTTCATGCCATTATCGGTAGAAACAACGCATACAATTCAAAGAACTACTCAAACATATCGTCAAGTTTTTGTAGATATTTATAAATACATCCTCAGCTTATTTCGGAAAAGTAGTGTCGGATCGCCCCAGATTAGTTACTGAATGAGATCTATTCAAGTTTAGACGTAAAGTAGACTCCCAAGAAGTAGACAAATAATAAGTTATTTTGCTACAGACCTTTTTACTCTCACCATTTTCACCCCGTTAACGGGCTATTTCTATCATTTGTTCAAGGTAAACAGACCATAAAAACGTTTTTTTAATATTATTTTTCGTCTGGATGAAATCCTATTAGCTAAAATAATATTTAAATATAATACGTTTTCCAAATTAATTAAATAAAAACAGAAAAAGAAAAAAGTTGTGTAAGTCTGCGCGCGCACTCTTAAACATTCGTACCATGCGCATTCTTACACAATCTCTCATTTTCATTTATGTAAACTGGTATCACCATCTATGCCATACGAACGGAACTAATGTCACTGGCCCTTACTCGCGACTAATATCGCTTACGAAAATAAACATTAACGACTGTCTATAATTACTTCAAACTAGTAAGTATCAAAACGTTCAAATTGAAAAAAATAAAGTTCAAGTGGCGATAAAAACTTTAAACTCACCTACGACACCGTATTTTAACGATTAAACAAATACAACCCGGGAACAATAATAGGTGCCTTGACACTTCAAAATAACGCTTAAGTTAGTTGTAAGTTTCACTCTGCTTCTGAGTTATGACGTGTGCGCATTCTTATCGACTGCGCAGTCTTAGACCACCCTACCCTACTGCCAACCATCTGGTGTACATAATAAGAGATTTAGCGAATTAATATTATCATACTGATCGAATTTTAAACATTAGGGTTACCGCATCGGTAATAAGCTGCAAGGTCATTGAACGCATCATTAAGGACGAGTTTACTTTGAACGGGCAACTTTGAATTTGCGTAATAATTTGCGTTTGCCGGGCCCAACGGAAGACCAGCGCCGGTTGCTCGCAACCGGCATCTTGCTGAGTTGGGGCCGGTTTGTGGCAAAAGGTAAACAATTTATTATTTATTTTTGTTTTACTTTTCCGTGTTCTGTGTAACTGATTTTTTGTTTATACTTTTGCCACGAATAAACTATTGTCTATTGTCTATTGTCTAATAACTGAGGGTTGCAGTTTGCGACTTCACGGAGCCTGTGCTTAAAGAAATACATAAAAGCATACTCCATGTTCTGTGACTTAAATTTGAGAGATTACAATGTGTAACAAAAAGGTTCAAAAATACCTGCTGAATGTAATTATGTATGTACTCATCATTGTGAACAACTTTTACTATGGGGCCAACCCTGAAATCACGAAATAAAATCAGCTGTTCTATACAAAAAGTTCATTGACATTGAACAAAATAATAGAATATTTTAGAGGCGAGGTTAACATGGAGGTTACTCCGTTTTGCTATTGTAGTCTGTCATCGGTCTTATAATGTAGTAGATTGTGTCGTATATAAGTTGGTCGTTACGCGTATTAGTGCGTGTAATAATTTCTTAGATTACTCGTAAAATGCAAAACTAAATCTGCTGTTCTGGATCCCATCAAAATGTTGCTGACATTTGCATGTTTCTACGATGTAATGGGATCTCATGGCTGGGCCTGCCTCCCACGCGAGCCTTTATAAAACTATATTCCACTCTTTTTTTTCTCCTCTACGAGACATACGTTACATATTCTCTTTTATAAATAATATGTCTAGATAGAGTCTCGTACTATTTATGACCGAAAAATGACAGGCCAACATTATTATACTAGTGTGTGTGACAGCCATGTCTTACACTTACGTTGCGCCATTGTAATCGTTATAGTGTGCGTGGATAAGAGGCTAACAGTTAACTGCTATTTTTTTCGACGCGTTTAGGATCCATCAGTCTATCTAGACATATAATTTATCAAAGCATATTCCATGATCCAATAAAACAAGGTCTGCTACTCCGGGAGTGACACTTGCTTACGTCACTCCAGCTGCCACTTTATGGCAACAAAATTGGAAAATTGGGAATCAAATCTGTTAATAATTTATTAATTATAAAATACACAAATCATTTCAATTGTCATTTCGTGTCCGCTCAAGGGAAATGATTCAAGTTAAACACGAATGAACATAGTTTCAACCAAAATCACATAGTTTTATGGGATTCCCACAAGTAATATACGGAGAACGGGGAGTTATGATTTCATGCTACATAGCATATTTTTTATGTTAAATTTAATTTACATCAGCCAGTTGTTCCACCAAGTAACTTACTTGTTTTTTTATATTAAAAGCATATTTTTTCATGAATAAAATGTCTTTTAATCGAAGCGAGATCTTCTAGTCTACCTCGGTTCGATCATCATAAATGTACCTGTGTATGTTTGAAAATGAAAGTAGTGGAATAAAATTAAAAACATTTATTTACACATCGACACAATACAAAAAATTCATCAATAAGTAGTTTCTGTTAATGGCATTAACCTGGCATTTCGTACAAAACCCGTCAAGTGCCTGTCGGATTCGCGCAACGAGCGTTCTGATTCTACGACAAATACATTTTCTTTGGTTCTGCGTGGTTTTTCACTCCATATTTGCGAGGTAGTCCCTCGTAACGAATATTTTAACGGCTACTTATCTACTACGGTTCACGAGATTTACGACATTATGCATCGGACAGACGGACATACAGACAGACAAGGTTATCTTAGTTGTAGGGTACAGTTGGACACTTTGGGTGCGGAACCCTACGTAAACTAAAAACGACTTTCAATTAATTTACGTTCGGTAAACAAGTTTTTCAGTTTTCTTGTACGAACTAGGCCAAAATGGCACATGCATTTAGTTCAAAATGTATATCGTATGTATTTAAGAGAATGTTTTTCTACTATAATAAGCTGTTTTTACAAGGAAAAATTTGAAAAATCTTGTATATCTTTGAACATGATCATTCTTTTGACGGAAATTTACAGATATTTTATAATTGTTTTGGAATTTACTTTCATAAGTTAGTAACCTAGATGACTAAATCTCATCTATATTAACTGTTTTCGACAGAATTTTTGCAATAGATTATTATTTATTGTTTAAGAAGGCTTTCAAATGTTATTGAGATATTACAAATTCGAAAATTATGTAAACGCTTGGTCAAATATATCGATCGATGTATACATGATTTTAAAAAACTTAATTAGCTATTTAGATAACAATACTTTCTGTAATTTTAGGTAAAGCATAACTATCTGGGATACGTTTTAGATGAAGTTTAACCTTACTTTAAAAGTTTTACTTGTAGTAGGCTAAGTAGTCTTTGTAGTTTGTTGTAGTTAATAAAGGCCAAGAAAAAAACTACTTTACAAGTTACGGTTTTGTGCTAACTCACGTTTAATGTTCTTAACATCCAGCTCTAAAAAGGAGTTTTTTATCCATCTGATAATCTGATTTGTCCGTCAATTGTGGACCGATATTGAATATTATTATGTTTAATTGAAAGGATATACTCCCGAGGTGGTCTCATATTAATTTGAAGTCGGTTGAATTTTTATAAAAGTTACTTATATGTCGGATAAGCTCGGCAACGAATGTAGGTTTCGTCGACGTACTTATGACATGCTTGTATATTTTGTCTCGGAACATTACGATCGCCTCATTAATGTGTGTGTGTAATGTGTGCTTCCTTTGGGAATCGATAGTTATCGTATAGCTTTTTTGATTTAATACCTAATCGTTGGAAGTTCTCACCTGCCTATTGGTTCGTATACAAATGTATATCGGAGATAAGTAAGGCTATTTGGTGTCTTGTGTGCGCTAGTAAACCGATCGTCGAAGTTGTTTGTTTAACAAATAATACAATCATTAAACCTTACGTTCACAGCCACACGCGTCAACGTGTGAAGGTCGGTCGGCGGGTGGCGAGTACGAGCGAGAGCGCGCGAGCGGCGGCGCGAGCGCAAAGGATGGCGGCGCGTTTGATGGCGCCGCTTCTGTCGGCGCCGGGGCGGGGCCGGCGGCGCGCTTTGTCGGCGCCGCTTGTGGCCGCGCGGCCAATCAGGCGCGTCCGTGATAACCTGATAAGCTGCTGCCGCGTGATTGGCGCGCTGTCGCCACTCACAGCCCGCGGGGGCGCGCCGTCTAGACATGCTTGTACCGCGCTATCTATAATTATTGCGGCGTGGGATATTTAGTTAGCTTCACACATAGATCTAGTAACAGAAGGCTGCGAGGTATACGCTCTAATGTCAAGCGAATATAACTGGACTAAAACAACTACATGAATTAATCGGAATAATTTTAAAGAATAATTTAGTTCTAACGTAGACAATAGGCAGTAGTTTATTTGCGACAAAAACAGCACACAAACAAAGGAAATTAGGAAAAACGAGAAATTGTAATTTTTCGTCTTTTGCCGCAAAATGGCCCCAGCATGGTGTTGGCATGTATTATTGAGTGCGAAATAATTCCTTGGAACTTTTTGGTTTTTGGACTATTTGTGCTACTATTGAAAGCACATATAGGTATAGGTTTCTGTTTATTTAGATACATCTACGACAATTGAACTTAACGTCTGATTGTGACTCATCTCCTTTTTTTCTACTAGGTCTATGGCTTTACACCGTCACCGCCGGCTCGCAGGCGCCCACTGCTGGGCGTGGGCCTGTCTGTGGAGCGGTTCGGCGAGGTGTTACAGTAGCTCGATATATCTGGAATGATTCAATACGCACATTGCTTTAGAGCAAAATAACATTGATTATTTGGTAAAACATACATTAGGATAAGGATAGAGGTTCGTCCCCGGGTGCGGGCTGTGTCCGGCCTGGAACGATATATTCCCGGGGTGGGAATGGAGGGATAGGAAAGGAAGAAAAATAATTTATTTTAAGAGCGGGAGAGACCTACTCCTGTCGCGCGTGGGGCAGAATGTGTTTCCGTTTTCCCTGCAGTCGGGTGAGCGGGCGGCGCGTTCGGAAAGTGTTGTTTTTCTGGGATTTTGTTCCGAGTTTTTAATTTATTTTTGTTCTAGTCCCCTGTAGAGATTATTTGGGAGCCGGAGCGGCTCGGTCGGTGTCGCGGGGGCCGGGGAGCAGCTCGGCGGAGCGACGGGCTCTCTGTTCGGTATGTGTTCGCTTTTGTATTAATATTATCGCTTCGATGTATCTCTCTGGGCTCGTAGATCGGTAATTAAATAATTGGAAAGAAAAATGCAAGATACTGGCGTGTTTTTCTCGCTGCAACTTCGTGGTTTTAAACACTAGAGAGTTTTTTTTTTGATGTCGTAGTAGTGAGCGACGCGGGCGTCTCGCTCGTGCTGGCGGCGCCGCGCTGCGACTGGAGGAAGTTGGTGATAATGAAAAATGGTGTCGGTAATCCGTCCGCGCCCGCGCCTCGCGCGGAGCGCGCGGCGCGGGCGCGTTTAACGCGTGCATCACGGCTCCTACGGTCCGAATTTACCTCAGTTCGATGTCGGGGCTCGGAATAGTCTGTAGACGACTTACGTTCCTGGCGGGGTGTTGTGCTCGGTAGAGCAGCGTCGTGCTGCGATCTGTTGAGACTCAGCCCTACGCCAGGTGATTCGTCCGAGGACGACTCGTCTGTTCTGTTTGTTTATACAAACAAACATGATCTGAACGGACACATTAATACTTCCAAACTCTACTCGGTTTTAAACGACCAAAAATATAAAGCTATGAACTGACACTTATGCTCTTGTTGTTTTGCTTGTATCATATAAAAGCCTTTTCCTGCTTATTTTTACCGATCTCTAATAAAATGACGGAAATGTTTAGTTTTTATTTTTTCATTATAATAGCGATCCTTTATTTTTTTTATCTCCATTTGTGAAATTTGTTTTTCTTTCCTCTTTTTAATTGTTTTTTTTTTATTTTGTCTTTTTTTAATGTCTTATATATTTTATTTTTTTTATTTGAATTTTTTTTTGCCTTGCAAATATGCCTCTTTTTTTTTTCTCGTTAAAAATGGCACAGCGCTCTCTGGATTTGGCCTTTTAGAAATTACATTAAATTGCTCTCGTTTTTTTTTGTTTTTGTTTAGGCCCTGGGTGTTGTCTGTATAAAACTTACTACTATATTATTGTTTTAAATAAATGGCGCTTTGCTCTGTGCGTTTAGCCTCCTTTATAAAAACTTTGTAAATACTGTGTATAAATAATAATTTTATTTAGGCACCAACCATTCTGCAATTGCCAAGCGTGGGGATAATGGCAACACCTACCTTTAAGTGGATATCTCGTGGTTGTTTATGTGACGATGATGATGATGATGATTAATAAATAATTAATGCTCTTGTCTTGGCATTACTATAACAACAATAGAATATTCAATTTGCACACCCAACCTGTGTTAATAAGTACAGTGTAACATAATAATTATATCATCAAAATAAAATTTCACCTTTAGGTATCTTACTAGATAAATTTTTTTTTTTTTTTTTTTTTTTTTTATTTTTAATTTGTCGCGTTTCAGGTGCTCCTGTCGGGTGCCGCCGCCGCCGCCTCCACTCCCGGGCGGGGGTGCAGCCGCCGCTGAAAACTGACATAAACGGTATGTGTTATTGGCAGTTACTCCAGTGACGTCATTACATAACGCCTGCCTATGAACAGGCGAAATTTAACGCTAGTGCCGCCATATGCGTCCGCTCTCCTGTCGGTTTTGTCGGCCGATTTTTTTATTTTTTTTATTTCCCTTGTACACTACTCCGGTGACGTCACAGATCAACCCCCGTTAGTTGGTAGCTGGAAGATCGATTGAAGAAACAAAAAAATGCACCAAGTAAACGCTAGTGGCGCCATCTGGGCGCCCTATCCGGCCTATCCCGAGGTTATGTCATCATATAAAATATTTTTTTTTTATTTTTGCTCTCTTTCCAAACATTGTTTAACCAGTTGACCACAAGCATTCTGCGATGCCAAGAACTAAGAAAAAAAAAAAAAAAAAAAAAAAAAAAACAATCCAAACCCACCACGAAGAAGGGTCACCAATTTAATTAAAAAAAAAAAAAAATACTTAACGCCAAATTAAACGCTAGTGGCGCCACATGGCGCGCAACAAGAGGCACTCCAGTGACGTCACAATTAATCAATCAACAGCGGTCATCGGAAATAGCCCCGGAAGCGTCAAAGGGTTTCAATCAAGGGGTATTAGCAAAAAAAATATTTCGCCTCAACCTGTTACGCCTGTTATGGATGCTGTTGAACCACCCCCTAATTAGGAAACAACGCGGAAGCCTACAATAACTGGAATAACAGTCGACGGAAGTTTATTTTTGTGTCCCAATTACGTAATTGGCATATTTGGACGACCTAATGGTAATTAGCGAAGGTCAACAATTGCATTTAAAAGATTATGCGGGGATCGCTCTTTGGCCGGGCGCTCGAGTTAGTTGGGCGACACAGTTATCATCAACCCTTTTGATAAAGAGGACTCTTTGTTTACGTGTAAATTACATTACCGACGCATTTCAGGGGAGCTCGTGATCCTGGTCCCGAACGTGGGCGCCGCCGCCGCCGCCGCCGCCGCCGCCGCCGCCGCCGCCGGTGTATGCAGACGCAGGCGCCGCGGCGTTGGCGTTGCAATATTATTAAGGTAATTAGTTTATTCTTGTGTTTTTGTGTGGACAGCGGTGCAAGGGGTGTTGTGTGTGGGCGTATCGTCCCTAGGGTTAGATTTTTAACGCTAATCGGATCGGTCATCGTGCATAGTAGGCAGTGGATAGCCATTGTCGTGGCGTTTACACCCCCGCCCCCTACCCCGCGTGCCCCTCGTCCGTCCCCCGCGTCGATTAACGTACTAAATATAAGCTCGGGAAGCGCTCAATGACACGGGATCGCAAATTTTTTTTGTTTTTATTTTTGTTTAGTTTTCTATTTCTAGGCTACTATCGCTGTGCGCGTGCGCGTGCGCGCAGCTAAAAAATAATTTTGACGCTCGAAGCAAGTCTCACGTCTGATTTAATACGTGACGGTGACTCGCCTCTCGCCGCGCCGTGTATCAGTCACACGTATTAGTGTGCGCACGGTCCGGCGGGTGGCGCTCTTGCGTCAAACTTTGCGTATTTCATCAGTACACTCGGAACGATTGACGCGCCCTGTGAGATGTGTTCCCGAGTCGTGTAAACCGTTTAAATTCGTTCAGATAACAGTATGCTGCTTAAATTTGACATTTTTAAAGTTACTGTTGACGGATTATTTAAGCGTTTTAAACGATCTCCGTTCCCATACTCTGCGAAGGGCCGTTTCCTCGGCGCCCCATTTCCCCGCATCGTTGGGATGATGGCGCCGATGGAAACGTTACCACACAGACGTCTCTCGAACCGACAGGTTCATGCATTAAGTATCGCTGTGGCGATCGGCATAACGCGTCTCGCGGTGTGTGCAGCAGCGTCGTTATAAAATCCACATAAGCGCGCGCGACCATCGAGCGCACGAGTTGGCCAAACTCGTGCCGTCGCGCGCCTCTGGTGACGACGGGCTGCACGTAGTATATTAGTTATTATATTATATTATACTATAGTAGTTAGTTATACTATATATTATTATTGTATATACACTGCCGGGACAAAGATTGGACCATCGAACGGTCGCCACCGGGTGTCGCTCTCGTGGCGGAGAGCCCCGCGGCGGCCGTGTCGGGTCGTTTCGCCGTCGACGGAAACTAGCTCGGCCACGCTTCGCGCGTGGACCCGATAGTCGGCAATATTTCAAGAAGAAGGTAGGAGAAGAATAACTTTCAACTCCTCGCGTGGTGGATAGAGAAGATGTGAAGCTTCTCTCGGCTCTCGCAGCACCGGGCGGAATCGTACAAGGCCTTACGATCTGTAGCCAAACGTTATTCTACGGAGTGTCGTTAACTACACATTGCCGTCTTGGTCATAAGAACATTCGCGAATGGATCGTTGAATCGATCTCGCTATATCGTAACACTCGCGACAGATCTCATCGTCTCTCGTGCATTGTGTTGCACGGATTGCTATATAAAAGACACACCTCCGGCCTTTAGGCCGCGAGGGTTGTTGGCGATTCGTCTCGCAGCCGCGCGTAGCGTACGTTCAGACTCGTGAGCTCCCTGGTTGATCCTGCCAGTAGTTATATGCTTGTCTCAAAGATTAAGCCATGCATGTCTCAGTGCAAGCCGTATTAAGGCGATACCGCGAATGGCTCAATATATCAGTTTTGGTTCCTTAGATCTTACTCAGTTACTTGGATAACTGTGGTAATTCTAGAGCTAATACATGCAATTAGAACTCTGACCAGTGATGGGACGAGTGCTTTTATTAGATCAAAACCAATCGACGGAGGGCCTCGCGTCCAAAGTCGTTAACTTTGATGAATCTGGATAACTTTTGCCGATCGCACGGTCTCGTACCGGCGACGCATCTTTCAAATGTCTGCCTTATCAACTTTCGATGGTAGTTTCTGCGACTACCATGGTTGTCACGGGTAACGGGGAATCAGGGTTCGATTCCGGAGAGGGAGCCTGAGAAACGGCTACCACATCCAAGGAAGGCAGCAGGCGCGCAAATTACCCACTCCCGGCACGGGGAGGTAGTGACGAAAAATAACGATACGGGACTCTTACGAGGCCTCGTAATCGGAATGAGTACACTTTAAATATTTTAACGAGGAACAATTGGAGGGCAAGTCTGGTGCCAGCAGCCGCGGTAATTCCAGCTCCAATAGCGTATACTAAAATTGTTGCGGTTAAAAAGCTCGTAGTTGCATTTGTGCGCCGCGCTGTCGGTGCACCGCATCCGCGGTGATACTGACACGTTTGCGGAGCATATCGTCGGTGAGCCGGCGGTAACACGCCGGTTCAATATCAAAATCCTATCGCGGTGCTCTTCATTGAGTGTCGAGATGGGCCGACAATTTTACTTTGAACAAATTAGAGTGCTCAAAGCGGGCTCAAAATGCTGCTTGAATATTTCGTGCATGGAATAATAGAATATGATCTCGGTTCTATTTTGTTGGTTTTCAGAACTCCGAGGTAATGATTAATAGGGATAACTGGGGGCATTCGTATTGCGACGTTAGAGGTGAAATTCTTGGATCGTCGCAAGACGAACATCAGCGAAAGCATTTGCCAAAGGTGTTTTCATCAATCAAGAACGAAAGTTAGAGGTTCGAAGGCGATTAGATACCGCCCTAGTTCTAACCGTAAATATGTCGTCTAGCAATCCGCCGACGTTACTACAATGGCTCGGCGGGCGGCTTCCGGGAAACCAAAGATTTTGGACTCCGGGGGGAGTATGGTTGCAAAGCTGAAACTTAAAGGAATTGACGGAAGGGCACCACCAGGAGTGGAGCCTGCGGCTTAATTTGACTCAACACGGGAAATCTCACCAGGCCCGGACACCGGAAGGATTGACAGATTAACAGCTCTTTCTTGATTCGGTGGGTGGTGGTGCATGGCCGTTCTTAGTTGGTGGAGCGATTTGTCTGGTTAATTCCGGTAACGAACGAGACTCTAGCCTGCTAAATAGGCGTCGTCATTTCGGTGTGCGTGACTTCGGTCGCGCAACTCACTGGCGACGTATTAAAATTCTTCTTAGAGGGACCGGCGGCTTCGAGCCGCACGAGATTGAGCAATAACAGGTCTGTGATGCCCTTAGATGTCCTGGGCCGCACGCGCGCTACACTGAAGGAATCAACATGTTCTCCCTGGCCTAGAGGCCCGGGCAACCCGTTGAAACTCCTTCGTGCTGGGGATTGGGGTTTGCAATTATCCCCCATAAACGAGGAATTCCTAGTAAGCGCGAGTCATAAGCTCGCGTTGATTACGTCCCTGCCCTTTGTACACACCGCCCGTCGCTACTACCGATTGAATGATTTAGTGAGGTCTTCGGACCGACACGCGGTGGCTTCACGGCCGTCGGCGTCGCTGGGAAGTTGACCAAACTTGATCATTTAGAGGAAGTAAAAGTCGTAACAAGGTTTCCGTAGGGGAACCTGCGGAAGGATCATTAACGTGTGTTTTTATTATTTAATAATAATTAATACAAAGTTAATAATACCAACCAAACCGAAAGACGGGCAGGGGGGGGCGGGGTCACACCCGCCCTCTCTCGCCGTCGCGTCGCGTGTGTCGGATACACAGTGCGAGACTTTGACGATTTGAAATCCGTAATCCGAGTCTCGTTTTCCGTAGCGCGTTCGTCAACATATAAAACTTAAAAACGGTTTAGAGTGAGAGAAAAAATGTGAGAGATTGCGTTTTTCTTTCGTTCTAAGATTAATATTTTTTTTAAATTTTCCATTTCGTATATACATACAATTTATGGGTAATACTATAAAAACTATTACCCTGGACGGTGGATCACTTGGCTCGCGGGTCGATGAAGAACGCAGTTAACTGCGCGTCATAGTGTGAACTGCAGGACACATTTGAACATCGACATTTCGAACGCACATTGCGGTCCATGGAGACACATCCAGGACCACTCCTGTCTGAGGGCCGGCTGCATAATAACAAAAGCCACACTGCGCTTAACTCTTAGTTTAGTGCATCTGACGGTTCCGTAGCGAGTGTTTTATTATAAATAAACGTTCCGGTCCGTTTAAAAATTTCAAACGAGAGCGCTCGAGCCGACACAGCGTCCGCCCGTGCGTACACTTTGAACAAGAGATGTACGCGTAAGGTGGAACGTCCGTGTCAGCGCAAAACGCGCCAGTAGGCGGACTCGACGTCCGAAGGGCGCGACCTCGCCGCGTGGTATGAGAATACCACGCGACGCAGTAGCGCCGACGGATATCGTGTCTGCCTCCAATTTATAACGTTGGCCTCAGATCAGGGAGGATTACCCGCCGAATTTAAGCATATTAGTAAGCGGAGGAAAAGAAACTAACCAGGATTTCCTTAGTAGCGGCGAGCGAACAGGAATAAGCCCAGCACTGAATCCCGTCGTTGTCACGGCGGCGGGAGATGTGGTGTTCGGGAGGTTCCGCTTTCTCGTCGTTGTCTTCTCCTGTCCAAGTTCGTCTTGAACGGGGCCGTTTACCCACAGAGGGTGCCAGGCCCGTAGCGACGGAGGACGGCGGCGAGAGGGACTCTCCTCAGAGTCGGGTTGCTTGAGAGTGCAGCCCTAAGTGGGTGGTAAACTCCATCTAAGGCTAAATATTACCGCGAGACCGATAGCGAACAAGTACCGTGAGGGAAAGTTGAAAAGAACTTTGAAGAGAGAGTTCAACAGTACGTGAAACCGTCCAGGGGTAAACCTGCGAAACTCGAATGAACGAACGGGGAGATTCATCGTCATTCCCCGGCGCAGCGGCGCAGCGCGGATGGTCGCGGCCTCGGCCGCGGTCACCGTCCGCGTCGCTCGCGTCCGGGGACGGCGTGCACTTCTCTC